>OY740717.1:15768844-17061344 GCA_963513945.1 Hydrotaea diabolus | reverse complement strand
TGCAGCTGTAGTTGCCGGTAAAATTTTGCCAGCCCACTCTTCGGATGATAGTGAAAAACTCTACAAATTCGTATATGCACATGTACCACACATGTATGTACCCACTTCTCTGTGTAGCTGCAGCGTTATGTCTGGCATCGGAAGAACGAAGGTAGAACATCGACAGCACCCAGGCATACAGGCAAGCCGGCAATATTGCACTTGAATAAATGCTAATAGCTGCATGAAGCACAAAATTAATGAACACGCTCAAAGGCTTAAATAATAGTCAACTTTTAAATTGGTGCAACCGAAGAGCATGACTTTCAATGGCAGCACGAGGAAAACAGAAAAACACCGAATAATATTATCACAGCGAAGGAAAAAAATTGAAAATAAAAACAAAATGCTGTAGACTGCAGTGAAAATAAGAATGAGAATTTTTCAAAAATTAAATGAAAATAAACCCGGAGACCTTGTCTCTCATTTACAATTTGTTTTAGAAAAATAGTGCATTAAATACAGAAACTATCAAGAGAATTATAAAAAATTACATAATTAATAATACTCATACGCCACAGTGTTCGGAAAAAATAAATACTGTGAAACTTCGTTATAGCCATTGATTCGTTTTAGGTATTTATCAGTGAAATCTATACCGAATATCAAGCAAAGTAAACAAATCGTTATAACAATTGTTTTTATAGAAATTCAATGCGAAATAATACTTCCAACTTTGTTCCATTTAGCATTAAAAAGTGTACTTTTAAGACTTTTAATTGTACCAAAAACAAAAACAACTTTATTTTCTGCTGATTAAAAAAGTGGTGCTATCAATCCAAACTTTTTCAGCTGTTGTAGATAGTTTCTTTCAATGGCCTGTGCTAGATTTTATTAAGATCGGTGTTTTGATTTAGCTTTCGGAGTAGCAAGACCTTAAATGGGGAAGTTCATTGGTACTGACGGTACATCAACATATGTACGGGGTGCTCTAATTTCTTAAAGTTTTGTAAGACTACCGGGACGTCAAGTCGGAAGCAACATCAAAATTTGTTCCATATTGTCCCAATTTCAACAGGATTCATTAGTAAAAGATGACGTAATATGCCATATTTAGAAGTAATCGGTTTAAAAAAGCTTTAAGAACTAAAGGAGCTTAAATCGGGTTGGTACATAATAACAGGGCTATAAATATATCAGAATATGGATCAATTGAATCCAAATTAATAGCAGACGCTGTAAGCTAGAGATAAACTCCCCACCCCGTATTTGGTGTAAATCGATCAAATCGTTCACCTGTTAGTTGAGATATATGATAATTTTAAGGACAAAAAACCTATACCAAACTTCATTTAAATCGCTAATAATAACGACCAGTACTTTGATGCACTCTAGTATTTATTAGATTTTGGGCATTTTTTGATCTCCCAAGCCAGGTACTAATTCAGGTTTTTGTGTTCCCTTTTAGATTGTGCCTTTATTCCAACGACTTTGACTATTTTTTAGTCATTTCTGGCCCTGTTTAAGTTTACTGCGACCTTTTCGTTCCAATCTAATCCGTTTCGACTAAGAACGGCAACGGTTGTCATGGAACAAAAGATATCGAATAATATTAAAAAGGCCTAAGAAAAAAACGAAATAAATGCAAATTAGTTAAGTTTGATAATAACGCTAAATTAATCTAGCCTTACTTTTTTCAATAGGTTTTTTTGCAGATTTCGCATGTGATGCGTTAAACTTTATTTATTTTTTCTTCAGTATTCAGCCTTACACTTCTTTCTGGGCGTCACCGTTTCAGTGTTTGGGCTCGAAGAAGATCCACTGTTTTCAACCAAAATTTTGTTCAGTGACGATGCCGTTTTCTGGCTCAACGGCTACGTCAATAGAAAAGTTGCCGTATTTGGGCTGAAGAGCACCCAGAAGCGGTTCAAGAGGTGCCATAATACCAGAAGAAAACCACGGTTTGGTGCGGCTTATGGTGGGGTTATATAAATCAATTTTTGACTAATCGATTAATCGACTGTTGGGTACAACAAAATCAAAGTCGGCAAGTCGACTTTTGTTTTTTAAGAAAGTCTAAAAGTTGACTTTTTATGTCGACTTTTGTATTTTAACTCCAAATATTTGTGATGGTCATCGAAACAATGCGTATTGCATAAATTAATGATGCCCTTTCATTTTCGCCAATTGGGGTATACATAAGTTTTATTTTATTGTATGACGAGGTTAAAAACTTATGCCTTCAAAAATGTTCCAGATTTATACAGAGCACTTAATCAAGTCGGTTAGTATTATATTCAGCAGTATAACAAGTATATTTTTAAGGCAAACTGATAAACGCCGAAATAAGAACTTTTCGAATACCTCTTGCTTCCCGAAGAGATTGTGGGTTTGGAGCCCACAACGAAGAAGAGAACAAATAAGGGTTTCTTTACAAGAGTCTAAGCACTAGGCATGAAATAGGCCATGATGATGGGAACGTTGTACCAATACAATTGAAGATAAAACAAAAATAGTCCAATAAATATATGGAAAACAATGAAAAGCGAATACCTATTTATTGCAAAAGTAGGCAAAAAAAATTGTCAATGCTTGCCACTTCTGTCCTGCATGAGAGATTATTTTCCCATGCATTTCGTATTGCAGCCCAACTTCGGAGCCAAATTTCTTCAAAAAAATTTTAAAAAGGTTATATTTTTAAAATCAGTTGTTGAGGTTCAATGTACATTAATCGACTCCTTTGAAAAAACATTTTTTTTGTAAGATTTTAAAACTTGAATACTAATAATATAAAAACCACTTGCAATTTCTGATGTGTACTTTTATTAGTTGTTAAGCATTCTTAAAGTCTTAAATTAAAGTTTTTTGTTTAGCTCGTTTTTTTATTTCAGTCTTTCGTTTTTACACATTGAGCAGGGATTAGCCGGATTAAGACCTCTTGCATCTATCTTTAAATAGAAGACAAGTTTTTAACAAAATGGCAAGGAGACATTGAGTTTCGTGGCTGCACACTGCTTTCATCACAATTTCGGTCCGTTTGGGGAGAGTCTGGCCTTATAGAGTTCGGTTTTATTTTCAACAATTGCAGCAAAGCTTTCTGAAGAGGGTTGTCATGGACCCGAAATCATGATAAAAGTAGTGTGCAGCCACGAAACTCAATGTCTCTTTGCCATTTTGTTTAAAACTTCTCTTTTATTTAAAGAAAGATGCAAGAGGTCTTAAGCCAGTTAATCCCTGTTCAATTTGTTAAAGTTTTTTATTCACAATAAAAACAGTTTTTATCATAAAGTATTTCATTTTCATTGCTCTAAAGAAAAAAGTCGTTTTTAATCGACTCTTTTGTAATTAAAAGTCAGAAAGTCTAAAATTCGACTTTTTTTGTAATAGTCGAAAAGTCTAAGAGTCGACTTTAAGTCTTACCTATATAACCATAGTTTATGGGCTGGTGCGTCGGTTCATCGGTCCACTGTTTTTGGCCGAAACGTAACCGTGAATGGTGCTCCCTATTGTGCCATGATATCGGACTTTTTGCTACCTAAAATTAAGGGCCGTAATCTTGACGACATTTGGTTTCAACGGGAGGGTACCACTTGTCATACAGCTGCTCAAACAATGGATCTATTGAGAGGTAATTTTAAACAGCTGCTAATTTCACGTTTTGGGCCGGTATGATTCCCGCCTAGATCGTGTGATATCACACCTTCCTTTGGGACTACGTAAAGTTCAAAGTCTATGCCGACAAACCAACAATGATTCAGGTTTTTAAAGCCAACATTAAGCGTGTCTCTAAAGCTATACCGGTGGAAATGGTCGAACGAGTCGTCAGACTGGACACCCTGAGGCGAAGTTGTGGGCAACATTTGACTGAAATTATACTCAAAAAAAAAAAATAAATGCCATATTAAGTCCTTTGAGTGAACTTTAAAAATTCCACACATGATTTTAATTTTTGTATTTTCGTTCGTTTTGAAAAAAATACTTCCATATTGGTCACCCGATATATCTTTTTGGGATTGAAATTTGGCGACAAGAAACTAAAAGTACTTCGACCAAAAGTGCTCCTTTTTGAGTAATTCCTCAACGGAACAATATAAAGTTAGCACTATTTTCCAACGCTTGCTAAGCATAAAAAATTTTGTATTATTCCGTGGAGATCTAATTCTGATTTTTAACAAGATTTCAGCTGGAAATCGCTGACTCTGACAAAATAACCTTCCACCCGGTGCGTTTGCCATACAAATTTCAATAGACTTTCAGTCAAACTCCGTTAAGTGTCGACTTCACATTTATGACAGCGCATATAGAAAGGGACCTAAGGGTAAAACAAAAATCAATTTTCACTTTTTTTTTTGATGTGGACAACATCTGAGCATCGAATGAGACCGATCCCATGACCCAAAAGTGTTCCCTCCCAGAGATATGCGCGTTTTATGAAAGTGCTGGTACACCAAAGATACACGTATTTAAATCCTTAAAATGACTCTCCTGAACAAAACTGGTTTTTATACGAGCATATATGCGACTTGAGCATTGAAGAATACTTTCAAACACAAAAATCTGTTGCCGACTTCTGAGGGAGGATCCTACAATGACAGGTTGTCCTGTTACTTATACCGCCTGCAAGTGAAACCTTCCATGACGTTTTATGGTATAACCCCAACAAATATATCAGCCATTGCCCATACTTTCTAAATGCAATTACGACGAATGCCAGGGCCGCTCACGGACATGAAGTTTTTATTATCCTCGACTGGGAGGACACATGTCAAAGGCACGCCGGACAAGGATTTGATGGACATTTTTATGGCTAGGACATTGAACGTCTGGCATACCAGTCCAAGCACACACACATTCATGCGAGCGTTTAGCAAGTGCATTTGTAATAATGGTGCAAGCTACAATTTCCTGTAAGAAATGAGGGAATAGGGAGATAAAAAACAGAGAGTAAAGAAGGGCGACAATTTCCGCCTTAGGCAAGGGAAAATTAGCGAACAAAAATGTTATTGAAAGATTTAATATGAGTAAGGGTAAACCACAGCAAACTCTTTAAGCGGTGTTGCCTCCTTTAGTGCCCTCCAACCCACTTATCAATAGCGGATTTATGGCCTTATTTAAGGATCATCGTTCGCCGGCTATTTGAAGCCAACTAGCAAACGAATGTAGCAACCTCAACATCCCACCAAACTTTTGTGTATCTTTTGGAGACTTTGCATTAACATTTACAGAAATTTCAATTAGAAATTATCCAAATCCTTCGCATAGCTCTCTATGATGGCATCTGTTGATGACTGCGACTACGTCTGAAGAACATTCAAGGGGAGTTGCCCGCCAAAGTTATGTTGTCTATGGCGGCGATTGTATTTCGTAACCAAAAATAAAATCAAACGAAAACTTCTTTGCCAGCATTTGTTTGTTTTTATAGTATTTTAAAACCTCATCTTGGATAAAGTGAGAGAGAGAGAGAGACAGAGACAGACAGAGACAACAACAGCAGCGAAGCGAGAGAGTACATTTCATTCATTACAGTTCGTTTGTATTCTAAAGTAATTACCACTCAATAATGGCCGCTGGCTATGTTAGGCGAAGCGTGTCATTTACCATTGAGCGTTAATTTGCGTAAAAGCTCATTTGCTAGACTAAATATTAAACGAGTGCCATGATCTCCCTCCACCACCCTCTTCGTATCATGAAACAACCTCCTCCTCCTGCCAGCAATACCTTTATCCTAGCTGCCACCCCAGCCATAAGGATGAATGACTGACTGAATAAGCGAGAATAACAAAAGTTTTCGACAATAGAACCAGCACACGTTGGGCAACCATAAAAGCCAATGCCACCACAACGACCACCAAGACGGCTACCACCAGCCCGGGAATAGAATAACGAAAGCCGACAAAACTAATTGCCGGGAACAATCATAAAGTACTCGAAAGTTTTTCGTTCGGCATAGACGTGAGAGATAGCAGCTTTTACATGACGTCGCTGTATAAAAAAAAGGTGCCGGTAAAAATGTTTGGCATTTATTCGGCCAGCACGGCAGGGGGATTTTTGATTAGAAGTGCTGCCTCGCAATTTCGTATACAACTTAATACGGCTTGTTGGCTAATGATGGAAACCGTTTCCCATTTAATCTCTCTTGGCAAAAGTGCATAATAAAGCGAAGAAATTTCGCTTAAGCAACACTTCATTAAAGACTTTTCGGTGGTCTTCAAAATAAAAGTTTAGCACTGGACAGCGTGGCGTATGATTGCTATTAATTAGTGTATTTTTACGCTTTGGCTAAGAAGTTGCCTAAGATTCCTAGAGTTTGATGAAACGGAAAGTATATTAGCTTGACTTAAAGTTTCTTAGCTGGACTTAATTTACAATAAGAACATAATATTTAGAAAATCCCCTAATACTCTCGTAAATAGTCCAATTTAAATTAATATCAATCATACGCCTTGTTTAGCCTCATCTATAGGAGTTGACACTTGCATATGCGTTCCTTTTGCAATACTTTAAAAGGGTGGTTCAACTTGTGTTTTTTTTTATTAATATATTCCTCGTTCCCGCTTTAAACTAAATACAAATTAAGTATCCTATCTCCGTGAAAGAAATTAATCGTTTTCTTCGCTTGTGCATTGGGAAATACTTCTTGATAAGGTGGATTAATAATATGCTGGGCAGAAGAATTATCAACTCAAGCTTAGATTAGGGAAAAATGGGGACATTTCTTAACAGAGGACCATAACATGGAGGAGTTTATCTCCGCCTTACGTGGCTTTTAGCTGTCAATGTCATTCTCTACGTCTGTAAGCAAAGAAGGCAGGGAAATTACCGACACATGGGTAAAACTAGTTTCAAGGTAGATTCTTCCAATTATCAGTGACGTCTTAAAGACAGCATTCATTTAACTTTCTCAATGGGCAACGATCAAAAGAGTATTCTTGATACACAATTAAAGAGTTTAGACTAGACTCAGAGTTAAGACAGATGCAAACTCATGAAAAATAATAACTAAAATCAGACTAAACAAGTACAAATGTCGTTAAGTATCCTCCGTTAGAAAATACTTAAGAAAGTTTAGTTTTTCCGAGGTTCCTTTAGTCGCTTAATAGGACATTTCTATGTCACTAGGCCGATTTCATGTATTTTCAAACAAAAATAGCTTATATCCACAAGCCATAATCGTGCTAAGTTTCGGGATCCTAGCTTTATTAGTTAAACCGCTTTCGTGGTTTCAACAGGCTAGTGGACGGACATGTAAAGTACTGGGAAATTTACACGAGTGCACGATAATGGGACATATGGAAGCGTTTCGACATACAACGTAGACTGTACTTGATATTATCCTACACTTACTACTTCGAAGGAATTTCATTAGAGGTGAGAGAGATAAAAACATCCTTTGTCTCCAACAGTCAACCTTGCAAAAGTTGACGTAAATGGGTCATATGAAATCCGATTTATCTCAGAAATACTCTAGGTATAGAGAACAATCAGAAATTTTTTAAAGGGGATACAAGTACTGAACTTGCCCATCCTGGAGTTCCAGGACAGGGACTTGTCTACAGAAATGGAAACACTATACGGAGTGGGCAGGCTTTTTAAAGATGGTTCCAAAAAAAAGGAAGTCGCGGGAGCGTGTGCTGACTTCTCTTTGGCCAGCTGTCCGTTGATTGGCCATTTGTGCAGAAAATAAAAAGCCACATTTGTGAAATCCGTATTCCAAAACTGCAACGCTGAAATATGGTGCACTGTACGGAGTTAGTGTTGTACGAAGAAGTGCAACACTAAGCAGGTCCGTAGATTCGGGCCTTAAATTTATTATAGGTGATCCATCTAGAGGTATTTTTTCAGAACAAAAAAAATTTATAAAAATTCAAATCAAGTGTGGAATCTTCATTAGTAATTTGAAAGGAAATTTTATGGCATTTATTTTTTGAAAATAATTAATTACCTTCAAATGTTGACAACTGTATTATGGAAATGAGCTTTCGGTGCGAAACGGGAAGATCTGCTGTTTTCGACCAAAATGTTGTTCAGTGATGAGGCTCATTTCTGGTTCAAGGGCAAAGTCAATAAACAAAATTGCCGCATTTTGGCTGAAAAGCAACAAGAAGAGGTTCAAGAGGTGCCATTATAGCCAGAAAAAACAAGGTTTAGTGCGGTTTATAAGCTGGTGATTCCGCGGTGCATATTTTTCTTTAAAATGATGATGGACGGAACGTGACCGTGAATGGTGCTCGCTCACACAATGGATCTATTGAGAGGTAATTTTGAAGAGCTGCTAATTTCACGTTTTGGGCCGGTGTGATTGCCGCCTAGATCGTGTAATATCACACCTTCCTTTGGGGCTGCGTAAAGTTCAAAGTCTATGCTGACAAACCAACTATGATTCAGGTTTTTAAAGCCAACATTACGCGTGTCATTAACGCTATACCGGTGGAAATGGTGGAACGAGTTATCAGCCCGTGTATATTTTTTTTTTAAATGATGATGGACGGAACGTGACCGTGAATGGTGCTTGCTATCGCGCCATGACATCGATCTTTATGCTACCTGAAATTGAAGCACATAATCTTCACGACACTTGGTTTCAAAAGGACGGTGCCAGTTGCCATACAGCTACTCAAACAATGGATCTATTGAGAGGTCATTGCGAAAAGCAGCTAATTTTACGTGTTGGACAGGTGAGTTGGCCGACTGGGTCGAGCGATATCGCACCTTTAGACATTTTTCTTTGGGGTTACGTAAAGTCCAAACTCTATGCTAACAACCAGCTTTTGGAAGCCAACATTGTCATGTCATGTCGTGTCATTTAAGCCATACCGGACGAAATGCTCGAACGAATCATTTAAAATTGGACCCTCAGAATGGAAACCCTGAGGCGTAGTTGCGGCCAACATTTGAAGGTAATTATTTTCAAAAAATAAATGCCATTAAATGTCCTTTCAAATTACTAATGAAGATTCCACACTTGATTTGAATTTTTATATATTTTTTGTTCTGAAAAATACCTCTAGATGGATCACCCTATATTTATGTCTTATCGAATTGAACGTGATGATGCCAAGGGCGTCAAAATCGTATATTTTCATATAACGTTACTGATCGCCAAAAAATCTAGGGTGTTAGCGAGATTTTGGTCTGTCTGTTTGTAGCTTGATGTCATACCACCACAAGAGGTAGCATCTTTTTATTATAATAAATTATAATTACAGGAGAGTTATAAAATTATTGTAGGACGCATCAATATGATACTGAAGCTTCAGTTTTATTAACTTGGTTTTAACAAGTTTCTAAATTGAAGTGAGTTTGTCTGGCTGTTAGGTCTTTTTTTGAAAACAAGAAAAAAATAAATTTCTCCCGTTTTTATACTTAGTAGGGACATGAATACTGTTACACACGTTTTTTGCTGTAAAATAAAAAGTACTGAATGCTTTTGACGGAATATTTTTTTTAGTATATTTATTCAAGTATATTTTATCCAAAAAAAAATCTACTTATTCGAAATGTACGCCTTTTGCCTTTACACACGCTTTAAGTCGCACTGGCCAATCGTCAATAGCTGCACGAACCTCGTCCATTAGAAAATTGGCCACAGCTCGAACCAAAGCAGTCTTATGAGATCCAATGTTGGGGTATCTCTTGTGACAAACCTTGTCCTCTAAAACCGTCCACAATTTGTAATCCAATGGGTTCAAATCTGGACTGCCTGAGGGCCATTCTTCAGAGGAAATGAACGCTGGCAAATTGTTTCGAAGCCAGGCCTGGGACGTTTTAGCCTTATGAGCCGGCTCAGAATCCAGCTGGAAAGTCCATGGCTGGTTTTGGACCAGGGAATTGTTAAGAGGCTTCACAACAGCTTCCAAAACGGTTTATTGGTAAACTTTGGCCGATGGTTTGACTCCTTGTTCGCAGAAATACAGGTCAGTGACCCCATCGTAAGAGACACCCCACTAAACCATGACTGAAACTGGGTGATGACCCTTTTCCACCCTTGGGATTAGTTCAGACGCTTCCTTAGATGACAGCGCATACACTTTATCATTTTGCTTGTACAATTTTTCCTGAACGGTAAACATTTTTTGATCGGTGAACAAAATTTTTCTGTGCAAGTTATCAGCCTGCTTCACCAAAAGACGTTTCCATTTTTCAATCCTTTTTTTTTTTTAACTGCAGTCAATAAATTTCTGGTACGTCGTTTGAAAGTCCCAAGTCCAAAGTCTTTTTTAATGATTCGACTCATGGACTTTTGCGTGATATTCAACTAACGGGCCATGATTTTTTTCGGAGCGGATTTCTGGATTTCTGTTTTCGGAGCGGATTTCTGTGAATTCTTGATTTAACGGCTTTGATGACATGCGGTGTTCGAACAGAGCGTGGTCGGCCCAAACGGTGGCGGCCTTTTACATCTCCAGTCTCCTCAAACAGTTTTATGCATTGGTAGACGAACATGCGGCTAATCCCTAGTGGCCGGAGCGTTTTGAAAATATCGCTCTTTTTATTTCACACTTGAAAAGCGGTATTACAGCGATACGGTTCTCATTATCTGACCACTCCATGATGAAAGTTGAAACATTTTAAAAATCCCGTTACAGACTAACTCTTTTGAGGTTAGCTTTCAAAACCCATATGACATTAACGGGGTATGTTCAGTTCTATTATTGAAATGGGTGTGTTCAATGTTGTAACAGTATTTATGTCCCTACAAAGTAATTGGTAATTTTATTTTCCAATGTTTCGATCAACGTCGTTGATCATCTTCAGGGATTAAGTTTCAATTATGGGTTCCGTCTTTGTTTGCAAGCTTTTGTCAACATAAAAATGTCAAATCTAAATGTTTTTTTCTCAGCCAGTAACCGACCTAAAACTCAAAACACAATAAAAAAGAGTTTATAAATAACAGGTCGAATAAACATATACGAAATTAAGTTTTTAATATTTTTAAAAATAATTCTCCAGCTATCGCTGTATGCGCTGTTATTTCGCTGCACTCTATTAAAGCATGTGTTTAATTTACCACAAAAAAAAACGCTATACAAGATCTACCATGAAAAAGTTCTAACATGAAAAAGTGCCACCATAAAAAATTTATTATTTTGTCACACAGTTTTTGTACAAAAACAAACCAGGATGGACGAAAAATCCCTTAGCGGAAACATATATATTGCTGGAGCAAAAAAACAAATGAAACGCTGGGTTTGGTTTAACGCTTTACACATATTTTCCATAGTAAGGGGTTGTAAGTAACCGACTGTAAGTGCATGTTTTGTTTCGAGGGGAATATGTTATGAACGAGTTTCTAGGACTCACTTTAAACTGGTATTTTGTTGACATAGTTACCGACATAGTTAAAACTTAAAAACTTAGAACAAGCAGAAAACGACGTTGGTTTAGCCCTGACCGTATTTTATAAGTCGGGATTCACAATTGTAATATTAGAAATCATAATTATGATCCTGGTGTCTAACTCCAATTCTAAATCAAATCTGGAAAAAGAACTGGCTTTTTTATTAAGACCAACACAGCTGATATCCCCCATATATGCATTGCAATGTATCGGTTACGGAAATACTCAACTAGGTTAGGTAGAGAAGGAAAGAGGAATTACTGTTTATGGACAATTGACTTCGACCTGTTTATATCGTACGTGGCACTTCTCAAGGAAGTATGTTCTACATACGGAAAACACGGCTGAAGAATTAATTCTGTCTGTAATGCATCGTGCGATCAGTAGGTCAATAAATAACAAATGGATGCGAATTTCTAGACAAGCGGGTATTACGGGCGAACATCTCTGACTTCCGGGATCAAGTGGACTATCTCAGAAGATCGCATTCTTTAAAGTGTCTGTATAAAAATGATACACAACTAACATTCCGACGATGCTCGAATGAAACAGCAAAGTTGGCTAGCCTGCTATCCCCTCCCTTGTATCCAGTCGAGAAACTCCAAAGAAGAACTTGAAGCTCCCGTCCAAATGTGACATTTACTTAGTAGGGACATAAATACTGTTACAACATTGAACACACCCATTTCAATAGTAGAACTGAACAAACCCCGATAATGACACATGGGTTTTGAAAGCTAACCTCAGTAGCGTTAGTCTGTAACAGGATTTTAAAATTGTTTCACCTTTAATCATGGAGTGGTCAGACAATGAGAACCTTATCGCTGTAATAGCGCTTTTCAAGTGTGAAATGGAAAAAAGCGATATTTTCAAAACGCTCCGGCCACTAGGGATTAGCCGCATGTTCGTCTACCGATTCATAAAACTGTTTGACGAGACTGGCGATGTAAAAGACCGCCACCGGTCGGGCCGCCCACGCTCTGTTCGCACACCGCGTGACATCAAAGCCGTTTAACCAAGAAAATCGCTAAACCAACAAAAGTCGCTAACTTGCATAACTTATGAAATAATCGCGTTTTTTAATTTTTTTTAGCGTTTTTCGCAATAACTTTGCGAAAATTCAATATTTCTAAAATCTGAAACTGGTCCTAGGTTGTGAAAGTTTAGCACAATTATTCCGCTTCACGACAAAAATCGCTTACTTGCAAAACATTTGAAATAATCCCGTTTTCATTTTTTTTAGCGTTTTTCGCAATAACTTTGCGAAAATTCAAAATTTCTAAAACCTGAAACTGGCGCTAGGTTCTGCTAGTTCAGAACAATTTTTCCACTTCACAATAAAAATCGCTAACTTGCATAACTTATAAAATAATTGCGTTTTTTAATTTTTTTTTAGCGTTTTTCGCAATAACTTTGCGAAAATTCAAAATTTCTAAAACCTGACACTGGCGCTAGGTTCTGCTAGTTCAGAGCAATTTTTCCGCTTCACAATAAAACTCGCTTACTTGCATAACTTATAAAATAATTGCGTTTTTTAATTTTTTTTTTCGTTTTTCGCAATAACTTTGCGAAAATTCAAAATTTCTAAAATCTGAAACTGGTGCTAGGTTGTGCTGCTAGTTTAGCACAATTTTTCCGTTTCACGACAAATTCGCTAGAATTCCGCTCCGAAAACAGAAAATCATGGCCCGTTAGATGAATATCACGCAAAAGTCCATAAGTCGAATCATTAAAAAAGACTTGGGACTAGGGGCTTTCAAACGACGTACCGGACATTTCTTGACTGCAGCTTTAAAAAAATAGGATTGAAAACTTGAAACGTCTTTTGGTGAAGCACGCTGATAACTTGGACAGACAAATTTTGTTCACCGATGAAAAAATTTTTACCGTTCAGGAAAAATTTAACAAGCAAAAATGTATTTAACAAGCAAAATGATCTGAACTGATCCCAAGGGTGGAAAAGGGTCATCACCCAGCTTCAGTCATGGTTTGGTAGGGTGTCACTTACGATGGGGTCACTGACCTGCATTTCTGCGAACAAGGAGTCAAAACATCGGCCAAAGTTTACCAAGAAACCGTTTTGGAAGCTGTTGTGAAGCCTCTTAACAATCCCCTGTTCTAAAACCAGTCATGGACTTTCCAGCAGGATTCTGAGCCGGCTCATAAGGCTAAAACGTCCCAGGCCTGGCTTCGAAACAATTTACCAGCGTTCATTTCGTCTGAAGAATGGCCCTCAGGCACTCCAGATTTGAACCCATTAAATTACAAATTGTGGTTTTAGAGGACAAGGTTTGTCACAAAAGATACCCCAACATTGGATCTCTTAAGACTGCTTTGGTTCGAGCTGTGGCCAATTTTCCAATGGACGAGGTTTGTGCAGCTATTGTCTATTGGCCAGTGCGACTTAATGCGTGTGTGTGTAAAGGCAAAAGGCGGACATTTCGAATAAGTAGATTCTTTTTGGATACAATATACATCAATAAATATATTAAAAAATATTTGGTCCAAAAACATTCCGTACTTTTTATTTTACAGCATAAAACGTGTGTAACAGTATTTCTGTCCCTACTAAGTATAATCCATTTTTGGTCCAATGTATGTGATGAAGATAATGAGTAGGTCGGAAAAAGTGAAGTATCTCTTGCATCGCTTTCAACAGCACAATCACTTGCATGCTTCTTTTAAAACTTAAAAAATTTGTTTGTTCCGCAAATGTCACTCTGAATTTTAATGCTAAGAACATAAAGAGCGCCCGATTCCTAGACAACATTCCTATTCATCAATAGTGGTGATGGTGTTAACAATATGATTTGCGCATATTAAAAATTATTAGCTTGTTTTGACTTAAATGATTTTTTTTTAAATATTTAAAAAGTTAAGGAGCCTGAGCCCCAATCCACATTTAAAATCCGCCTGGTCTGACCAGGCAGACTATATGGTACCCCATGCCACTGTGGAATTCAAAATTCCAGCCGCTATTGTACGAAATAAAATAGTAATCGTAAAGGTTGGTTGATCCCATTTAATGAATTTAAATTTGCTTTCCTTTTGTCCTCCATTACCTGAAGGGTAGTGCTTTTATCGAAATTTCTTTAAGAGTCAATTTTTTCTTATGCGCATTAAAAGATAAAATAATACTTATGGTAGGAAATAAAATTCAAGAAAAATTAATGCATTAGAAAATAAATTCAGTTGGTTTCAATCTAGGCTAAGATAGTACCGTGTTTGTGATAGATGAACAAAGGGTTGTGGCTAAGGTCAGGTAGTTAAATTTTTATTTGATAATAAATACTAAGCAGAGTAGAACCAATTGTATTAAAATTATTATATAGGTAGATACTGTGCGTGCTTTTATTTTAGATCGAGGGACTGGTCACACAAAGTTACAGGTATTGGTCGTGAGAGAGCTTATATGCCGAGACAAGTACCGACAAATTTACAGTGTAATACTCCGTTGTACACGTCAGTAAGTAACCTTCCGCGTCTCTGGCTCTTTCTCAGCTCTTCCGTGCAACAGACACCATGTATTAAGACCAGGGCAATAATTCCCAGTCAACCGCGATACCAGAAAACCTTACGTCAGTTTTTGTATTTAAAGCTTCTCTCAGTTTTAGTCCCGCATGACCAGGGGACTGGTTGCTCTCAGTACTCAAAAATCAAAAAGAAGCAAACAACCAATGAAAAACTCGATGCCGGGAAAAGGCCTGACCAATCCTAGCCAGACACGTGGATAGCTCTCCACTCTCACCCTATTGATTATCAAGGAACTGCATGTTTTTAAAAGTATGCATTTGCCAAGATATGCAGCTAGTCTTCAATGCGCGCACCAAATCTGCATGACTAACACCTGCTCAGGGTCCTCAAGAAGAGAAACAAAGAGAGGCCACAGCCAACATCCGTAGTTCTTTCGACAAAATGACACCACAGATAAACCAGTGACTCACCCGATCAGTCTTGCTGGAGTCCCATGCAGACATCACAATCTTGATGGGACTTTATACTTGCGCAGCCAAGCTTTGCGTTCATAATTGCAGGACTATCAACAGAGTCTATAACCAAAATATCTGGCAGCCGTGTCAACCTCATCTTCCCGTGCCATCGCAAGAACAAACTGTGAACCCAATCCACATCCTGAACATACGACATAGAGGGACAAAATTTCAAACCAGCTACGATTCAGGTTTTGGAAACCGACAGTTCGAGTGTCATAAAAGCAATACTGGTCGAAATGCTGGAACGAGTGACACTAAATTGGCCCTTTCGAATGAACACCCTGAGGCGTAGTTGCGTCCAACATTTGAAGCAAATTATAAACACTATCCACACTTGATATGAATTTTTGTAACATATCAAGTGAACCCAATCCACATCCTGAACATACGGCATAGAGGAACAAAATTTCAAACCAGCTACGATTCAGGTTTTGGAAACCGACAGTACGAGTGTCATAAAAGCATTACTGGTCGAAATGCTCAAACGAGTGATCCTAAATTCGTCCTTTTGAAAGGACACCCTGAGGCGTAGTTGCGTCCAACATTTGAAGCAAATTATATTCACTATCCACACTTGATATGAATTTTTGTATTTCATTTTTATTTTGAAAGAAATACTTCTGGATTGGACATCTGATATGTACTTTTATGGCTTCCTTGGACTGCCGTAACAGCTGTGGTGCGATGGTGATTGTCAAAGATTAACATACATTTTTACAAAAAAAAAAATCAGAGACCAGTTTCACCTTGTAAATATAGGCGACTGTAGGAGGCAGAGATTATAGGGATGAGAGAGCCGAGTACTTAGTGGGGACTAAATACTGTTACACACGTTTATGCTGTAAAATAAAAAGTACTGAATGTTTTTGGACCAAATATTTTTTAATATATTTATTGATGTATATTGTATCCAAAAAGAATCTACTTATTCGAAATGTCCGCCTTTTGCCTCTACACACGCCTTAAGTCGCACCGGCCAATCGTCAATAGCTGCACGAATTTCCATTCCATTGGAAAATTGGCCACAGCTCGAACCAAAGCAGTCTTAAGAGATCCAATGTTGGAGTATCTTTTGTGTCAAACCTTGTCCTATAAAACCGTCCACAATTTGTAATCCAATGGCTTCAAATCTGGACTGCCTGAGGGCAATTTTTCAGAGGAAATGAACGCTTTCAAATTATTTTGAAGCCAGGCCTGGGACGTTTAGCCTTATGGTCCGGCGCAGAATCCTGCTGGAAAGTCCATGGCTGGTTTTGGAACAGGGAATTGTTAAGAGGTTTCACAACAGCTTCCAAAACGGTTTCTTGGTAAACGTTGGCCGATGTTTTGACTCCTTGTTCGCAGAAATGCAGGTCAGTGAAACCATCGTGAGAGACACCCCACCAAACCATGACTGAAGCTGGGTGAAAATGGGTAAAATTTTTTTCATCGTACAATTTTCAGTGTGCTTCACCAAAAGACGTTTGCTTTTCAATCCTATTTATTTAAAGCTGCAGTCAATAAATGTTCGGTACGTCGTTTGAAAGCCCCAAGTCTCAAGTCTTTTTTTGATCATTCGACTCATGGACTTTTGCGTGATATTCATCTCACGGGCCATGATTTTCTGTTTTCGGAGCGGATTTCTGTGAATTCTTAATTTAACGGCTTTGATGACATTCGGTGTTCGAACAGAGCGTGGGCGGCCCGACCGGTGGCGGTCTTTTACATCTACAGTCTCTTCAAACAGTTTTATGCAACGGTAGAAGAACGTGCGGCTTATCCCTAGTAGCCGGAGCGTTTTGAAAATATCGATTTTGTCATTTCACACTTGAAAAACGCTATTACAGCGATGCGGTTCTTATTATCTGACCATTCTATGATGAAAGTTGAAACAATATTAATATCCTGTTACAGACTAACGCTATTGAGGTTAGCTTTCAAAACCCATATGACATTATTTTTTCACCATGTTTAATATTAATTTTGACTATGGTCACAAATATCTCTATAACTTTTATAAAAGTTGGAGGTCTTGTTTTAATATTTTCTTATCGTAATTAAAAACCACTGCGTGTGTATCTTTTAATTATCTTTAAATCTTATATTATATAAGAATAACTTGTATAGAACAAGAGTTTTATTAAAACCAACAAGAATGTCCTGACGGATTCATAGTAGAACTACAAAGTCTTTAATAAAATTCAAAAATTTGATGCTCGAAAACATGAGAAATTATTCTCAACAATATGCATAACACGTTCGCAGCCGGTATTATATTGTAGGTTCAGGTCAGCCTATATAAGCATTTCACGTTAAACAGTTCACTGATTTCAATTCTTACACTTATTGACCGAGACCTACTTATGCATTTTTTATTGAGAAGTTTTTACATAATTTAGAGATACATGTCTTACTCGTAAAGTCACTGGCATATACAAGGTAGTAACCGGCCGCTGAACAATTTTACCAGGGGTTGAACCTGGCTTTACTCGCATGATAGTCGTGTACACTTTCATTACACCACGACAAACCACACCGACCGTTTCTGTATGCAATTAAATTTGTCCTCTGGGACGTATGATTGATATTAATTAAGTTCTTTTTTAGATATACAGCCATAACTTCAACTATTTGCTATTTTTATAAAAAAAAAACAGTCTGTATAAAAGAAACCACTCTTCCTGCTAAGTGTATCATAAAAAGTTTCAACAAGGGGCTGTAATTTTTTTGTTGTTTACGAATTAAAAAATTCATAAGATTAATATTAATATTTTCAAAAATTTTAAAATTTACCTAACGTATACACTGTGTCCCGCAGTTGCTAATCTAAGTCCGACCTAGTTGGATCTAATGTTTTTCCCAACGCTCACATTAGTTTAAAAAGCATCACAAGAGCATGCAACACTTTTTGTTTTTTGTCCACAGCATCCCATGAATTGTTGTCTAACCCGCTTCTGAGGCACATAGATTTCGTGCAGATATCCTCACATACCATGACAACTTGTGGACATTACTATAAAAATAGTAATTCTGGTAAAAACCAAACAAAAACAAAATGCAACAACCGTAACTGTTAAAAAGTGGCACGTGGCTCTGTTGCTACCTACACTCGTAGTCAGCCATTCCGACAATGGGGGGGGGGGGCTGAGGGAAGGTCCAAGACAAAACCCATGGCACAAAAACCTTATCATCATTTTCACTTTAGTTTTAGTGACAATTTGTTGTTGTTGTTCTCATTGTTTCGTTGGGCTGGTATTGTTGTTTTCCCCCCCGCTTAGTTATTTTCCTGGTAGCAGAAAAACTCACAGAAATACACAAAGCAACTGCAGACACCGCAAGTTAAAGTCAACCGTGTGAACTTTTGTTGCGCATTGTAATTTTAACTTTGACTTTTTGGATATTTTTTTAGTTGTTGTTTGTGACACTTAAATAGAACAGATTAAAATTAATGGCAAAATTTTCAAGTAGTTCTTTGCTCACGGCAGGATAATGGCAAAACAAAAGGAGGCTAATGATAATAGACCGAAAATGTAGTTAAGTAGATGCGGGTAGCTGGCAGTGACTTTTTTCGTTTTCATTTTTTTCGTATTTTTAGAAATGTATTTCTACTAATGATCTGTCGTTAAAGTTGGTTGGTGAGTTGGCTGGTACGTGGAAGGTATTAGTTCTTAAGATGAAGGGAAAATACCATGCCAATACTAAGGAATTCTAGTAAATTTAAATTTGGCCTTCGCTGCGTATGATTGATGTTAATTGTAAATATTTTTACAAATATCTCTATAACATCTATAAACAAAGTGTAAGGTGTATACAAGCCAAAACTTGAGCCAGATGGAGAAGTGAAAGTATGAAGTCCTTAATGTGATTTCAAATTCTGGGCTCTTTACTCAGGCCTTACTTTACTATTTCCATATCGTTATTTAAGTTTGGCTTACACGGCGTATGGTTGATATTAATTGCCAATTTTTTCATAAATATCCCTAAAATTTCTACAATAGAGGCATGAGAAACCTAAGGTAAATGACCTGATGGAAAACGAAAAATGAAGTCTAAATTTAATTTTATTATTAAACGAGCATAGTGCTGGCCTTTGTTAGAATATTTGAATTTTGTACTTGCAACAATCCAACTGTTTTCATATTTTAAATTGCTAATAAATGCAAATAAATGTACTAAGGCTAAAAATTACGTTAATGTTTGTCAAATGCCTAATTACACATTATTTTTCATTTCATGGGTAAGTCTAATAAGAATGACATTAGTGGTGACTATTTCAAAAAAACTTTAAAACGTCTATAAAAATTGTAGGTTTGAAGTCAACGTATATCGTCTTATGAATAAGTGAAAGACTGGAGTCTTGCTTTAATAAGGGTTAAAGTTTGCAGCCTTCACCCTGGCCTTGTATTACTATTTCGATAAGTAAATTTTAATAAGGCCTCTACTGTGTATGACTGATAATTATTATGCATATTTTGAAAATTATATTTATATATTTTTTTAAAAAAAGGGGAAGTTTTGTTTTATAAAATAAAAGGCATATGAAAGTACACGTCAATGGCCTAAATGATAAATAAAAATCTAAAAGAAAAAAAGAAAAAAATTTACGATTTTGGGAGGCTTTGCTTTTAATTTTCCATGTCGATGACCTGAGGGAGAACTGACAACATGAATCTTAATCTAATGATTTCAGTATCGTAATTTAAAGTTTTTACATGATTAATGGATACATGTCTTACTCGTAAAGTCACTGGCATATACGAGGTGGTAACCGGCCGCTTAACATTTTTTTAGGTTCTTACCCGGGGTTGAACCTGGCTTTACTCGCATGATAGTCGTATACACTTTGATTACACCACGACGACCCACACCGACTGTTTCTCTATGCAATTAAATTTAGCCTTTCATGTGGATGAATGATATTAATTGTGACTATTTATAAAATAAAGCTATCTCTGAAACGTATATAAAACTGAGAGGATAATTATGTGAAGAAGTGATAGACTAAAGCCTTGCTTAAAAGAGATTTAAAGTTTTGTGTTTTTCACACTGACCTTTCATTACTATTTCCATATTGTCATTTTAATTTGAACTCTACTGCGTATGATTGATATTAATTGTAACTATTTTAAAAGAATTGACTTATAAATAACTTCGTTAAAAAGGGAAAAATTTTAATAAAGCATTTGAATGTCAACGCCAATATTCTGAAGGTGAAATGGTAATCCAGCTTTAAATTCCCAAATTTTGGATTTTAAATAGGCTTTCCATTTTCACACTGACCTTCCATTTATATTTCTATATCGTAATTTTAATTTGGCCTCTACTGCGTATGATTGATATGAATTGTTACTATTTTTAAAAAAAATACTTACAGATTATTTTAAAAAGGGGAAGATTTCTATAGAATAAAAAATATATGAAAATCAACTTCAAAGGCCTGAAGGTCAATAGCTTTAAATTCACAAATTTGGGATTTTAACATAGGCTTTGCTTTCTAATTTCAATATCGTAAATAATATTTTGCCTTCTCTAAGTATGACTGATATTTACTGATTTTATTTTGCTTATGATTGATATGAATTGAAACTATTTTGAAAAAAGAAAATACTTATAAGTTATTTTAAAATGGGGAAGATTTTTATAAAATAAAAAGCATTTGAAATTAACTTCGAAGGCTTAAAGGTCAAATGTAGTCTAGTCTAATTCACAAATTTGTGATTTTAACATAGGCATTGCTTTTAATTTTCATATCGTAAATAATATTTGTCCTCTACTAGGTATGACTGATATTCATTATGATTTTTTTTTATAAAAACCCTATAGTTTCTATAAAACTTGGAGGATTTTTAAAGAAAACGGGGAATGAAAAAGCCAATATGTGACGCGCAAACTAGAAAGGGACCTAAGGGCAAAAAACAGTTTTGTTCAGGAGAGCCATTTTAAAGATTTAAATACGTGTATCTTTGGTGTACCATCACTTTCATAAAACGCGCATATCTCTGGGAGGGCAAACTTTTGGGGCATGGGATCGGCCTCATTTGATGCTCAGATGTTGTCCACATAAAAAAAAAGAGAAAATTTATTTTTTTACCCTTAGGTGACTTTCTCTATGCGCTGTCACTTATGTATGTTCTGACTACTACAAAAAGTACGAAGACTTGTTTCAATAAAATTTAAGCTCTAAACTCTGGCCTTTTTCACAACATATTTCCATATTGTAAATTATAGCATTCATTGCGTATGATTAATATTAATTGTGTTCAAAAATACATTTATAATTTTTATAATAGTTAAAGAACTTATATAAAATAAGAGGTCATCGTGACACAGGCCTTGTTTTGATATTTTTTATCGTAATACGTGTGTTTGATATCCATTTTGTCTTCTTTATAAGTAGATCTTAATCTTTTATTACATTAGAAGAAGTTCTATAGAACAAGAGGCCCAAAAACACCAACAAGTATGTCCAGGCGGATAATAGGAGCTAACAATCGTTTTTAAATATAGCATGTGGCAGTAATATTTCAAAACTAAATTTGGGATTGAAAATGGACGACATGGCAAAATATTTGACAACGCCAACTTAACTATTTTCTCCACTCACGTTGTAAAAGAAAATCTATAGATGGCTCTATATAGTGGTTGATAAGGGTGAATTGTATTTTCATGGGCAATTGTTTGAAGAAAATTTGAAAAGTGAGATACGCAACAGTAGTTCTCATATGTGAGATGAGAACCTGATCTTAAAGAGTTTAGTTTTTGTTTCAACAATTGCTGCGAAGCGTTCTGTTAAAGGTTGTCACCTCGCTAAAAGCAGTGTGCAGCCACGCAAATCAATGTCACTTTGCCATTTTGTAAAAAATAACTTGTGTTTTATTGAAATGTAGAGCCGGCTAAAAGTTGTTCAGTGCGTAATAACGAAAGACCGAAACGAGAAAAAAACAACATAAAGTTTTTATTAATGTTTAAATGAAATTGAACAAAATTGCAAGAAGAATATTGTATTGAGTGGTAATGTTAACTTAATTTAATAAATATCAGCTGAACTGTAATAAACCACTAGGAAAAACTGTACTCTGCATCTTTTATACATCTGTCAAACTTCAGCATTGACATTTTTCTTACTATTGCAGTAAACCACTATTTGTTCTCCTCTAGAGCCTTTATGTGATCTTGGCTTTCATAGCCTAAGTCACATTTGTCTTTCTAGTCCTAAGTACGCAACAAAAACTCCAACAAAGCTCAAACGCCAGAGTTACAAAGAAAACAAAATTTGTCCATCACTGCGTATGATTAACATTAATTATGACTAATTTCACTATATTCCTTATAACTTCTCTAAAAACGATACGATTTTCATAGTACAAATAAGATATGAAAGCTTTAATTTTTAATTCCATGAGCCAATAGTTGCCTTAGTCTGCAAACTGAAACTTTCCACACCAAATCCTTACACAAGGTCTTAGACAATATTGTAAATTGAGTTTGGCTTTTTAATTCTTCATCATCAATGTAAGCCTTAAGTCTGCGCTCAATTTCTTACATCTTTAATGGGATATATGCTTTAGTTGTCAGGGCAAAAGTGAATCCACAGGACTCTGAACGTTAGCTGGTCCCATACTCAAACACACGTGTTACACTTTTACACATACTCACACTCAGAAAACGATGGTTGACATCATTTACATGAGACCAGCAACCGCATAAACATCTCTATATCAGTAACAACAACGACGACGTCGACGAGATGTGGTGACCGAAATTAATTTCCGGTCATCAAGCAGAAACTTATAGTTAAAGGACGACGTGCATACCAGCATCGGGACCACTGCCATTACCATCACAACCCGTATCAACATCCAGCCGTCAGTATATGTACGAGTATGCAGTTGCAGATATGAACAGATAATGTGCGTCGTTGTGAATGCTCGTGCACTGTGTTCGCACAGTCCTTTCTCACATTTATACTGACTTGCATATGGCGAACATGTCACTGTGTGCGTTGTTACACCAGCGCGCAAGGATACAGGACTGCACACAATTATAAGTGTTCGTGTAGTGGAAGGGACAGAGTGATATTGTTTTCCATATTCATCTCGATGTTGGCATGTAATCAAGCATTCATAGAATGTTGTTTTTTCCTCTTTCTTGTGTGTTCCGATGAAGGGGTTGCTCCTCTGGATGCTGAGGAGGATGGTCTGAAAAGGTGTACTAGATTCGACGATTTGGGAACTTAAAACTAAGTTTATATAAAAAGTTACGACTTAAGTAGTGGAGGTATATCTTTAAAGTCGGCGTAAATAATTTGTGGGTCCTTGCAGATGAACAAGTTTATATCCTAATACCAGCTCAAAATAGTAGCCAATAAAACACGCAGAAACTAGGGTAAGCATTTTACATAAATAGAACCTTTAACTTAATAGAGTCTTACAATCAATGCGAAAATTGTGTCTATCGGGTCCTTTTCGATTCTACAAAGAACCGGGCTCAGCCCAGTCTAACACTACTCGGTCATGAGTCCCTCCCTTTGTCCTTATTCCTGGATCGCAGCTATTACAATATCAAACCAAATTTATTTTACACAACACTTCTGGTGTGGGAGGCAGATAAAACACCCTATCCGCTGTTAATGCAGTATCAAAATTACTTTTATTAACCCAACACTCCTGGTGTGGTATATATATGTCTAACATCCAACCGCCCAGCCCATACATGGCTAATGAGTCTTCCATATACATTTTACCGTACATAAGAGTCCTAATTGTGGTCAAACTAGACACTCGTCTAAATATCTACTCTGGCAGAGTGTGCGTATTTAAAACACTTTCAACATTTTTCTTAGCACAATGATTAGCAAAGTTTTGACAAATTTAGTTTTCTTACTAAAATTTATAGGTGATTTAAGAATCGAGGGGGCCTTCAAGATCTCTGCTCTGTATAAACTGCATCAAACCTTGCGTCCCCTTTTAAAGCGCAAAATAAAATCTGTAAACAAGGGGCATGCACTAAATAAAAAATAAAATTTATATTTGGCCCTCACTGCGTATGAGTAATATTAATTTCGTCAAATTTCACTTCAGTACACAACTATCTATCGAAGTCCGTAGAATCGTTGTTGAATTATGTTCATTCTGATCAAGAAACTTCGCAGTAGACCTTCTAGCAATCGTAAATTTAGTTTAGCCAAAAAATTGGGGATGCCTACTGGAATACAGTGGGCTTTAACAGTTCAAAAAGAATTTTCTTAGGAAATTTAACTTTTTTAATACTGAAAAATCTGATTACGAATTAAGGCTGTTTAGTCAATTAGACGCTTAGTTTAGGAGAAATAACTGATTTATGTTTTTCCCAAAAAATACAACTTTTTTGACTCTGAAAAAAGTGATGAGAAATGAAGGTTCTTTTGCCGATTAGACGTTTAGTTAAGGAGGTATAGCTAATTTATATTTTTCTCAGAAAATCCAACTTTTTTGACTCCGAAAAGAGCATTGAGGAATAAAGGCTCCATTGTCGATTCGACGCTTAGTTTTGGAGATATAAGCGATTTAAGTTTTTTAAAGAAGATGCAATTTTTAGACCCCGAAAAAAGTATCACGAATTAAGGATGTATGGTCGATTATACGCTTAGTTTAGGAGATATAACTGATTTTTTCTAGAAAAAAACAAATTTTTGGACTCACGATCACGACTTAAACCTCTTTTGTCGAATAAACGATTAGGAGAAGCATAGGGAATATCTGATTTAAGTTGTTCTAAGATAACCCATCTTTCTCGATCCTGAACAAATCTCTTCGCGAATTAGGGATCTCTTATCACGGTGGGATGAGGAAGGGTAGTATAAACCTGCCTATATTCTTTATATGTATTTCGTTTTTTAAGCTAACTCATCGTCCTACTTTTTGCTTTGGTTTATGCACGAAAGATTAGTCAACTGTGGTGCAGGTGAATTTCGAGTTTGTGTTGATGTTTGTAAGAAACGCAAAAGTTTGTGTGCATTATTTTCTACGTCGACTAAAACAACGCCGTCTGTTCATGATTTGTATACTCAAAGTGGAGGTCGCAAATAGGATCCGTTCTTGAAACCTTTTCCATTATTTTGTTTTTGGCCAATGTCTTCGACAAATTTGATCATATTTAAATAATCAAATTTTGGTATGTGGCGTTATTTTGCTTATAGAATAAACTTTGCGGATAATAAACCAAATCCGTACAAATCTTGATATAGCAAAATTCATCACATTTCAATGCAAATATTTTTATAGCGTTGTTCAGCACAAAGCAAAACTACGAGTATTATTAAAAATCTACTAGATCGGTCCATGTTTTGATATACTAACTTACTTAAGCTGCACAAAATCCCATTAAGGAACAAAAAAAAAACTTCTCCCAAATCAGTGAGCTGTGCACGACTCAACTCTTATACTAACTGGCCGGGACCTACTATATAACGCCGGGCGTTTTATAATAACATGGCTTAAAGATAAATCTCTTAATTGGTAAGGTGCTGGCATTCACGAGGTTGAAACCCGCCGCTAAAGAATTAGTAGATCATATTACCCGGGGTTTAACCTGAGTTAACTGGCCTGGTAGTCGTACGTACTTCCACTACACAACGGCGGCCCATGTTTTAATATTACCTCCATACAAATGTTCTTCCGTTTTGTGGTCCAACCATCCTAAGACCATACAATTTTAACTGATTTCAATAATATAAGTTGCGAAGCATTGGAACGACATAGAATAAAAATGGAGTCTAACGATTATAATGAGACTCGACTTAAGATTATTTTTACTCTTTTTATACATGAATCCAAGTACGCGATTCTGGATGATGATACTCATAACAACCAAAAAACTGAATGAAGGGTACTCGCTTTGTTTACGCTGGTTGACTCCCAAGCCCCTAAGATTTATAATTTTACTGGCAGTTGTAAAAAACTTCAACGATACAAATAAATGCCATGTTGACATACTTTCTGCTCTTGGTAAAAACGCCATTTAAGTTGGAAATACGTGTATGTCCGAACGGACCTATAAAATTTCCTAAAATTATCTATTGGCGTTTATTTATGTACAATTTGATGAGATTTCGAAAAAAGCTGAGTGAATTTATAGTCGATTTTTTTTACAAATTTTCTTCTTGGTTTGTTTTGTTTTTGACATTTTCGACTAGGCGGACCAAAATATGATTTGAGTGAAGTTTCATGTTCCTTAATGGGATGTTGTGTCAATTAAGTAGTAGAAATAATTAAGAGAAATAATTTAGTGCTCATCTGAGGTACAAATTCTACTGAATTTCTTAAAAAAATGAATTATCTACCGTTCTGCTACCTCAGGTGAATTGGAAGAAGTCGGAACAACGTTTGAGGTGAATTCAACTCCTCATGTTCGCCGTGGAATAAAAAATTGTCTTTGTTGCGTCCTGGCAATATCCTGCAGATTATGTTTTGACGAATTTGTCACCCGAACCATCAAAACCCATAAACATAGTGTGCTCTACACGCAGAACAAAAGTATGGTTGGGGTAACAATATTCGAAGAGCACCATACTATTGTTGGTTATATGGTTGTGGCACAACAATATAATGACCATCACAACAATAGTATGGTTCACACACAACCATACTATGATCCTCATTACCATAGTATGTTTAACGTACAACTATAGTATGACTTACGCACAACCATACTATGATCCCCAAAATTGTTTGTAAAGACTGGAATACATTATTATTCAACAATAATGAATTTTATTAAGTAAGTTATGTAACAATAGGAGTGATTTATTTAACAGTATAAAAAATCATTTATTAAAAATATTTTAGTTATACTAGTCTGTATTTTTTTTTTGAATTTTTTTTTTTTTTTTATTGCTATTATTGCGTAAGAATCGTAAAAATAACATTGTCAAATTAAAAAAAAATTAAGGTTTTGCCGGTATGATTGCAATATCCATGTTATTTTTAACATTAAACCCATGAAAACAATACTTTTGTCCCACCAACAATATTTATATTGTTGCTACAACCCTATTTTTATTTTGAAATTTAGCAACAATACTTTTATTACATTTCAACAATATTAATATTGCCGCAATCATACTATTGTCAAAATGAAACTCAAAAAACAATACTATGGTTGCGACGACCATACTTTTACTGCTGAGAACATACTATTGTTGCCGTGACCATATAGTAACCATATCTTTTCTCTGAGTGTAAAAGCATACTGTCGTTTAGAACGACAGTACAGACCTCAAATATGAACCGATCTTCCTTAAATTTTTAAAATAGTGCAGAATGTAATAAAAAGGAAAGTCTACCCTCATTGAAGTGTCAACTTCATCGTTGTTTTATAAAAAGAAACCTTCAAATCATTGAAATTCGTGTGTATATTAACGAAAGTAAACGTTCTCGTACTGGAAAAAAGTCAGTCGGACAGCCTATCAATGTGGTAGAAATTGTTTCAGTGAGTCGCCTATGTTCCTACTCTTCGACCGCCACCGGTCGGGCCGCCCACGCTCTGTTCGAACACCGCATGTCATCAAAGCCGTTAAATCAAGAATTCACAGAAACCCACTCCGAAAATAGAGAATCATGAGATGAATATTGCGCAAAAGTCCATGAGTCGAATCATTAAAAAAGACTTGGGACTTGGGGCTTTCAAACGACATACCGACATTTATTGACTGCAGCTTTAAAAAAATAGGATTGAAAATGTAAACGTCTTTTGGTGAAGCACGCTAAAAACTTGCACAGAAAAATGTTGTTCACCAATGAAAAATTTTTTACCGTTCAGGAAAAATTTAACGAGAAAAATGATGGAGTGTATGCGCGGTCATCTAAGGAAGCATCTGAAATGATCCCAAGGGTGGAAAAGGGTTATCACCCAGCTTCAGTCATGGTTTGGTGGGGTGTCTCTTACGATGGGGTCACTGACCTGCATTTCTGCGAACAAGGAGTCAAAACATCGGCCAAAGTTTACCAAGAAACCATTTTGGAAGCTGTTGTGAAGCCTCTTAACAATTCCCTGTTCCAAAACCAGCTATGGACTTTCCAGCAGGATTCTGCGCCGGTCCATAAGGCTAAAAAGTCCCAGGACTGGCTTCTAAACAATTTGCCAGCGTTCATTTCCTCTGAAGAATGACTTTCAGACAGTCCAGATTTGAACCCATTGGCTTACAAATTGTGGACGGTTTTAGAGGTCAAGGTTTGTCACGAAAGATACCTCAACATTGGACTGCTTTGGTTCGAGCTGTGGCCAATTTTCCAATGAACGAGGTTCGTGCAGCTATTGACAATTGGCCAGTGCGACTTAAGGCGTGTGTAAAGGCAAAAGGCGGACATTTCGAATAAGTAGATTCTTTTTGGATACAATATACATCAATAAATATATTAAAAAAATATTTGGTCCAAAAACATTCAGTACCTCTTATTTTACAGCATAAAACGTGTGTTACAGTATTTATGTCCCTATTTAGTACAACCATTCGTTTGCCAACAGTGTTCGAAGAAATGAGGAAAGATAAGAAGCAAAGACGGATCTTTTTGCATCACGACGATGCGAGCTCTCACACATCAGCTTAAACGATGAGCTTAAGACCACTCAAGATGTCGAACTGATGGGCCATCCACCGTACAGCCCTGATATGGCACCCAATGAATATTTCTTCTTCCCTTGCATTAAGAAAAAAATGAGTGGTCAACGTTTTTCATCGCCCGAAGCAGCTGTAAAAGCGTTCAAAAATCATGTTGTGGAGGTGTCTCAATCGGAGTGGAAAAAGTGCTTCGAAAATTGGTTTGTGCGCATGCAAAAGTGTATTGATCTTAAGGGAGAATATCTTAAAAAACAATAAAACCATTTCCGATAATAAATTATTGTGATTTTATTTCCGGACCTGAAATATAAAAAGCAACCTCGTACAAATATTTCCAGTCAAACGCTATTTGGTTTTCAAAAATTAAATATCACAAATTTTAAATAGAAATTTGTGAGACCTCGGAGAGTACATCGGTCAAGCAAACAAAGCACTCGCTTTAAATATGAATTTTTTCAATAATTAAAAAAAATAATGTCGTTTGGATCATAATACGAGGGCTGCTATTTATATTTCTGGCTTAATAATGAAAATGCGAATATTTATCTTCAAAAATGGTTTATTGTTTTTCAAAGAATTCTCCAGCATGATTTAGACACTTTTGCATGCGCTCAAAACCAATTGTCGAACACTTTTTCCACTCCGATTAAGACACCTTCAATACATGGTTTTTGAACGCTTCAACAGCTCATCCGGGCATTAAAAAAACGTTGACCACGTTTTTCTTTTTTTTGATGTGCGAGAATAAAAATAAGTCATTGGATGGCAAGTCAGGGCTGTACCGCGGATGACCCATCAATTCGACGTTTTGGCCGGTCTCTTGTTCGTTTTTCGCATATCTCCGAACACTTCAGGCAAAGAAATTGTGGTGTACCGCTCAGAATTGACCGTCCTATGTTACTCGAGCGGAACAGTCGCCACATGACCAGTTTTGCCAAAGAAACAGGCGACTATTTGCTTTGAAGTGCTTCTTCCACGAACAACTTTCGTTGGACTTGACTCGCCTTGGAAGACCCACACCATCGATTGTTGTTTTGTTTCGGGCTCATACGCATAGATCCATGATTCGTCAGCTGTGACAATCTTATAAACGTCTTTTGAAGCAGCGCGATCGTATTTTTTCAAAATTTCTTTGCACCAATCGACATGAGCCTTTTTTTGAGCGATTGTCAAATTGTGCGGGAACCAACGAGAACAAACCTTTTTTTACGGCCAGGTGTTCTTGCAATATCGAATGTATGCTGGTGGAAGAAATGCCTAAGGATGCCTCTACCTCATGGTATGTCACATGACGATCTTGCATTATCACTTCGCGCACGGCATCAATGTTCTCTGGCACAAAGGCCGTTTTTGAACGACCTTCAAGATTTTCGTCTTTGAGCGACCGTCGGCCACGATTGAATTCATTAAACCAGTTTTTCACAGTGCTATAGGATGGCGCTTTATCGCCATACAACGATTTAAGTTTATCGATGCAATCCACGTTGAAAGTTGTGAAAAATGATCGCACGAAAATATTTACGAGTTAATTCCATTTTTTTGCCAAATTGATTTTTTCAAGTCACTGTAAGCAACACAAATGATGGTCGTACGTCAAAACGTTGTGAGTACGTTTATGATAAAAAATGTCAAACTTTCCAGTGGAAATGACAGATGGCGCCAGGCAACACTTAGTGTTGACTAGGCCAGAAATATATATAGCAATCCTCGTAGCATGTGAGCCGTCCGAGAAATGAGAAAAAAATAAGCATCAATATAATTTAGATAAAACATCTAAGTTTTTAGTCGGATTATTAAAGAATATTTAAAAAAAGAAGGAGGAGTCTATCTTTAAGATTATTGCATTCTGAGATGGTCTATTTAAATTATTCCTGTGTTATAGGAAACCAAAGTTCACTATTGTTAAATGAGAAATCTTTCAAAGTCTAAAATTATATGAACCGATTTAAAAACCTTTATTAATTCCATTACTCGTATTCCCTAGGTAAGATTCTCATAAAACTGGATATTTTCTGAAGGACTGACACATTCTTCATTTGATCATCTGCAAGGCCGAACTTATCACACTGTCCACCTCATCCACGAAATCACTTGCGTTGCCGAGTGTTTGCATTAGTGTGGCATAGTTTACGTTACGCTTGTTACACATCCTCGATGTTCCACTTTTTGTGTTCATTCAGACGAAGTCTGATCTCGGCGTACACATGCATGTGTCTGTGGTTGTTTTTTTGTTTTCAATTAATTTTTTATTTTCTTCTTCGAAGATTTCTGCTCATTCGTCCTGTGTGCTTGTTCTTTTTTTCTCCGACATCGTCCTTTTAATTTTTTTATGTGTCATGGTTGAGTAGGTAACATTTGCATGGCGAACGTTCGCCCGGTTCATCTTTTTCGGGTAAACCAACAACTTTTTTCTTCTCAAGATTTGTTTGCCATGGGGGTGCGTGCGGTGTGGTAGCATGGTGCCATTAGTGTTTACGGCAAACAAATTTCTTTGGTTTTTTTTGCTGGTTTTCGCTCAATTGTTTGGATTTTTCGGTCTGGCCGATTCCGCTTTTTCACTGCTCATTGGCAATTGTGGCTTATCAACTTTTTGCCACCATCCTTCGGTGTCGGGGCGGTTTGGCCGGAGAGGAATGGATTTTCATTAATTTTCATTTTGCCTTACGTGGAAAGTCATTGGGGATTTTTTTCGCATTTCAATTTGCCAAAGTCTGAAAGTTTTCACGAGATGATGCTTAAGTAGAAAAGTACATTGATGCTGGAGATGCATACTTCAGACCAATTCGAGATTAAATTGAAATATACTTGATATGCAGGCTGAGGTTGTGGAGTGTTGTAATACGGAAAATGGCAAAATTACAGCACTTTGAAGGAAACGATGGAAAAGAACCCATAATTATAGTGTAAATATGTAATATTTGTGGATTAAACATTGGATTAAAATAAGGCTCATGGATCTTTAAAGCATCCAAAAAATGGGCTACAATTTATTTTGATTTTAAGACTGAATGTATGCTACATCAGGGAATAATAACCTAAAACTTAGGCAATACGAGAGAGAGAGACCAAAGTCGATACGAAGCTAAAGTATGGGCTTTGTTCTGCTTAAGATAAAATTTATGATTAAAACGCTGGGAACTTGAGGAAACGTATACAATGTTTTTTTTTTAACATTCTCAACCATAGGACATAACTACTGTTACACACGTTTTATGCTGTAAAATAAAAAAAAATACTTTTTGGACCAAATAATTTTTAATATATTTATTGATGTATATTGTATCCCAAAAGAATCTTCTTATTCGAAATGCCAGCCTTTTGCCTTTACACACACCTTAAGTCGCACTGCACGAACCTTGTCCATTGGAAAATGGCCACAGCTCGAACCAAAGCAGTCTCATGAGATCCAATGTTGGGGTATCTTTTGTGACAAACCTTGTCCTCTAAAACCGTCCACAATTTGCAATCCAATGGGTTCAAATCTGGACTGCCTGAGGGCCATTCTTCATAGGAAATGAACGCTGGCAAATTGATTCGAAGCCAGGCCTGGGACGTTTTAGCCTTATGGGGCGGCGCAGAATCCTTCTGGAAAGTCCATGGCTGGTTCATCATTTTGCTTGTTAAATTTTTCCTGAACTGTGAACATTTTTTCATCGGTGAATAAAATTTTGCGGCTAATCCCCAGTGGCCGGAGCGTTTTGAAAATATCGCTTTTTTCATTTCACACTTGAAAACCGCTATTACAGCGATACGGTTCTCATTATCTGACCACTCCACGATGAAAGTGGAAACAATTCTAAAATCCCGTTACAGACTAACGCTATAGAGGTTAGCTATCAAAACCCATATGACATTAACGGGGTTTGTTCAGTTCTACTATTGAAATGGGTGTGTTCAATGTTGTAACTGTATTTATGTCCCTACCAAGTATGTGTGAAATATGACATCAGACAAATGACCACCATTTTGCTCGATACGGGCATTGGCTCTTGTTAGCGCCAAGCTGCTGCACAGCTTCCACGTTCTCTTCAGTACTAATATTTCGATGAGCACCTCTTCCTGGACGGTCGGTAACTGAACCCAGTTTCTCAAAACGGCGAACTAAACTTGTAATCATGGAAGATGTTGGCGCTGATCTTACGATAAAAAAACGGCGATAATTTCGCTGCGTCAGAACAATTGTTCGTTGAGAAGAATAATAAAAATCGATAATTTTAATGCGTTGTTGTGGACAGAACGTATTCATTTCAAATTTCCAAGAGTTCAGTTATATTCTACAAAAAGAAAAAATAAATTATGTTAAAAAATAAAAAAGTTATTTGTGTTTCACATCAGCTGGTCTTATTTGGGCCACCCGTTATAATATCTGATATACTCGTATACATTTTATGAGATCCCAATACAGAAAAAAAACCAGTCGAAAATCGCTGGAAACTGCTGCAAAAACCAAATTCGGTTGCAATCACGAAATGTTTATAATCGTAATAAATATTCGTTTCGAAGTACCACAAGATAATAAATATGATCATCATACTGCAGACGCAACTAATTAATCTGTCATGCCAATGCAACGGATAAAATGTATTAAAATGCCGTAGCAAGTGTTTGTGGCAATTTATAGTTTTGCCAACATTTTGTAGTTGTAACCGAATATTGGTGATGATATCTAAACTTTCATCATTACTTTAATCCTATTATAAAAGCATTAAGTTAATCGTTTAACATAATTTTTTAAGTAAAAATCTTCCAGCAGCATTTCCTCTTTGTCCTCGACATGGCCGTCCCTTTGTTAAGAATACTTCAAGTAAAGGGCCACACTTTTTTCAATCTGGCCACACTTTTTTCGAAGTAGTCTTCGAAGTGTTTTTGACAGCTATCACTTGATTTGTGCTCAGTTTGGTTTGCCATTTCATAATGAATAGACTTAGCTCCGAAACAATGTTTGGAAATCGTGGTAAATGGGCCCAAAACGAGATGGCCACCGATCCTTATTTTTACAAAAAAATTTTGTCCAGCAATGATGTTCACTTTTGGTTGAATGGGTACGTTGATAACCAAAATTGTCGCATTTAGAGAAATAAATATCCAAAAGCAATTGTTGAGACACCGTTACATCCTCAACAAGTCACTCTTTGGTGTGCTCTATGGGCAGAGGGAATCATTGGTCCATATTGCTTTGAAAATGAAGCCGGTCATAAAGTTACAGTCGATGCACGCAGAAAAAAAAGTATGGTTGTGGTGACAATATTCGAAGAGGATAATACTATTGTTGGGTATATGGTTGTGGTACAACAATATTATGATCCTCACAACAATAGTATGATTCACATACAACCATACTATGATCCTCACAACAATAGTATGATTCACACATAACCATACTATGACCCCCACAACCATAGTATGATTCACACTCAACCATACTATGATCTCCACAACCATAGTATGATTCTCGCAACAATAGTATGTTTTATATACAACCATAGTATGACCCTCACAACCATACTATAATTCACATGCAACCATGTTGTGATCCCTACAACCATATTATAATAACACACAATAATACTATCATCCCCAACATAATTTATTAGAATTTGTTTATTATTCAAAAATACATTTAATTCAAAATAAAAGGGAGTGATTTATTTCACAATAGAAAAAATAAGTTTAAATAAACCTAAGACTTTTTATTAAAAATATTTCAGTTAAACAAAGCCAAAGCAGCTGGTTAAAAAAATTTTAATTTGATAAAAAAGTACTCTTATTGCATTAGATCCGTACCAATAACATTTGTTCTTAAAAACATATTTGAAAGAAGAAAAACTACAATTTTACAGTATGATTGCCGTAATCATATTATTGATAACATAAAACGCAAAATACAATACGTTTGTAGCACCAACCATATTTATATTGTTGCTATAACCATATTTTCATTATTAAATTTGGCAATAATACTATTGTTACATTTCAACAACATTAATATTGCAGCAATTATACTATTGTCAAAAATAAATTCAGTTAACAATGCTATGGTTGCGACGAACATACTTTTATTGCGGAGAACATATTATTATCGCAGTGACCATGTAGTAACCATGTTTTTTCTCTGCGTGTGGGGATCGCTATAGAGCCGTCATAATTAATTTTTAGTGTCTGAATTGGAGGATGTTGATGTGGACGACCTTTGGCTCCAAGTCACTGGTCTACGCAGATAAGCTCGACGCGATTGATACCCTGGAAGAGAATATTCAGCGCGTTGTTGCTGACATGCGGCTCCTAATGCTGCAAAATGTGGTCGAAAATTGGGCCTCTCAGCTGAAATTTATTCAAGAGAGCCTTTTGACCGAAATTATTTTTAGAAACAGTGGCAAACTCTTATCTAAGGAATAAAGCTTCTTCTTGGCCATAACATTAAATTATCTATGTTTATTTCTTCTTGAAAACCACACGTCTGAAAAAACACTCTTCATATAAGGAAATTGTTTTTTGGCTCTACTGAAAATTTAAAAATATTGTTTTAAACAAGTGCGGCATGTGGACTTTAATATCCAAAAATGATTTTCTGGAGTTTCGGATATTTCGTATTTTCTACCGATACTTCAGTTACAATTACTTTACAGAGCACCGACTGAAATTCGGTTGTACTGATGGAATATTCGAGGTGCATGCAACCTCAATCATTCAGTTGTGTTCCCTGTGAGCGCGTCATATTTCGTTTTGTTGCAAGCTGAACGAAAAATTGAATGTACCATCTACCCTTCGGTGGAGGGTATTTTAATCAAAATCAACATTATGACCTCAGCTAACTCCAGCTCAGTTTGCCAGAAGTTCTCCAGCACACACAGCACTGCCAGCGGCCAAATTGAAAAATTTGCACATTCAAAATCTCGGAGATCGTTTAAGGCTTAGACGTTTAAGCCTTTTCATTAATTTGAAACTATGTTTGCTTTTAAATATGATTTTTTTTTCTGTGTCGTTTCATACGCTCCACTGATTTTTTACTCTTAGCGCCTTTTTTCCCGCTAAATTCCAACTCAAGCCTCGCCACGTACATGTGTTGTAATCGAAAACTTTGTTGCCCCTGGACGGGTACAAAACGTGGGGGGAGCGGGGGCTACATTACAGTCTTCAACTACAAGAGTCACCAGTTCCAAGCAGCACTAGGTTTAGCGGCAAACCTCAACATGAGGCAGGCAGTTTGGCTGGCTGGCAGGCAGACACCGTCGAACACTTTTCATGCGGAGCGGGCAGGCTGGCAGGTTGGCACAAGCAACATGTGTGCATGTTCCCAAGTCAATTAGCTTAGGACCCTGAAGTTGGCATTGTTGTTATCTATCGCAGTATGTGTGTGTGTGTGTAAGTGCCTGAGTGCCGGTGTTTGTGTGTCGCGTTAGGCTATGATACTCATGATGTTCACAATTCTGTTGTGTTGCATGCAGCGCGACATCTATAGACCCATACACACACAGATATGTGTCTATGCCTAGCTGTGTGTTTGTATGGGAGAGTGCTAGTGTATGAGTGTATTCTTTTTTGAAACTAAACAACATTGTAAAGTAAATAAAGAATATGTTGCTGTTGAACTTTTGTGAATCGCGTCCCATTAGCAAGAACGAGCTAAAGCGAAAGCGACAATCTATACAAAATATACGAGGTGTGCTCCGAATGTTTTAGAGACAGAGAAGGCATAATATCATGTAACATTTTCTAAAACGTGTTTTTTAAATAATAGTCACTACTCTAAGCAGATGTCGCGATATTAAATGAACATGACAATAAAAGGAGCAACTCCGGTTCGTAGATGATTGGAAAAGTTTTAAGTTTGTCACCAGTTAAATGCCGATTATGCCAAGATTAGGATAAGCAATCAACTTTACTTAATGCAATAAGACTTAAAGGTCCGCCTTTAAACGGAAAGTTTTGGGCTGTTAATATTAGAATAATACTGGGTGACCAGTTAAGAATGATAGGAAAACACATGTAAGCGACCAGTTAGCGAACTTTCGGCGTTGTTTATAATATTCGGTTTCAATTCAAATATTAGTACAACCTTGTACAGACGCAAATCCATCGGTACAAGGGGAAGTGTTGCTACTTTTGCAGTACTGGGCAGTTACTGGGTAAGAGGAAATATATCATTTGGTATAGAAAAAATCGAAAAAAGAATTTGAGATCATACATATGTTTTGAATATGACTTTTAAAGTCATTTGAGCCATGTCCGTCTATGCGGCTGGTTCGCAGGATAACTCTCGAAAGGAGATACCACTCGGTTTTAAGTTTTGCTTGTCATAATATTTTTCCAAAACTGCCTATAGGATTGAAAATAGGTCATATCGCCCTACCCCTTCTGCTACCTGCCACACTAATGTACCATTACGCCCATTTTTGGTATTCTTGTAATATCGTGAATACTACAAGGTGGCGCAAAACTACCGTTGTGGTTTGAATGTTTAATAACTTTTTTTATTTATTGGTTAATTATTATTATTATTTTTTGTTCTATAGTACATTAATGGGGAATATTATTGGCTAGGTATGAAAAATTATATCCCGCAAGTGTTATAGCGCACATTCGTGCTCATTCCGCCATAGCCCCAGTTGTGTCGAACGTCTTCACTATCCACAAAATGTTGGATATTTTCGTCCGTGTGGACCGTACGTGGTCTTCCGGTAGGTACATGGAAGGTGTCTTACTGTACCATCTTTAGATGGTTCAGTACGGTCCAGTAACCAACGATAAGTACGCTGCGTTAAAACAATTGACAATTAATTTTTAAAATAAAATTTAGCAATTGCTGATCGCTGTTCTATTGTGTAGTGTTCCATTTCAAATTCCCCAAGTTTACTTCACAAAATTCTAAAAAAAAAATAAAAAAATATTTTATAAAATTATTTTCGGCTTGAGGTCATTTATTTAAACTCGTTCTATGTGTTGTTTAATTTTTATTTATCCCAATATTTCGATTGACTTCGTCAAACATCTTTAGGGGTTGTCACTGACAAAATACAAAACATGATTACATTTAATGAACAAAACATAAACAATAAAAAATATAAATAAATTTACAAAATTATTAAACATTTAAACCAAGTTTTTCGCCACCCTGAACAATGAACAATAGCACTAACAACCAATAGTTATAAGGCAAACTTAATGACAAACATGTAAAAATGTAGTTTAGTTTGGCCAGGCCGAACCCTAAATACCTACCACTGTCCTTGCGCTAATAAAGTGCAAAAAAATAGTACGTTTTTCGAACCGTTTCGGCCCATACGTTCATCTCTCATTTCAAAATTTCAAACTTACACTATGGTTAAATTGGTACTAAGAATTGCTTTAATTTGAGTATCCATTTGTCTATATTGAATGTAAACTGGTCATTTTTCCTTGACCATGCTATACGGTTTTTGGGCCACATGATCCAAAAAGTCCAGTAACTATGCCTTTTTTTTATTAAGTCCGAACCGACTGACAGTACCCATTTCAAACAAAGCCTGCCCACAAAAAAAAAAACTTTACTTTTTACAGAGATACATTTAGCCCGATAAGAGGAAATATTTTTACGCCTGGGCCGATAGCGCCCATTTACAGTTTGGTACCTTTCACATATACGCCATTTTACGAGATTTCAATAAAAGCGGTACGGTAAAATGGAGGATGAAACAACGGAAAATTTAAATTCCATATATGGGTGGTGATATATTAATGTCGGATCAATTGACTGAACCTTCCGTACTTGTGTTTTTTTGATACTGGATGATTCGGTCTTAACTGCGCATGCTTTTGGGGTTTTGATTTCTCTCCAGTAGAATAAAGTAACGGGTGATCAATCTAGAGGTATTTTTTTTAATATGGTTTTTTCGTTTTTTTGTTATTTATTCGGTCTTTTATCATTATTATGACTTGAGCAGTTTTTTATTCTGGTTCGAGACCTTTATGTTGTTTCTTTTTCAGAATCAACTTAAAAAGAAGAAATTGGTGAAATGTATTTGCTACGGTTGCCAGGCAGACTGTACAGCTGTTTCTAAACCCGCCAAGGTTTTTCTTCAGCAGTCTTTGGCAACGATTACTTCGGCCACAAATCAAATGACTTATACGGGAGACTCATTTTTATTAATGAGAATTACCCTTTGTGTATAGTCTTCGAACTGTGCGTAGAGCAATCTTCAACGCGCAATATCATTTCCACCAATTCCGTTTCGCATGGGTCTTCGTTGAAAACCACAAATGCAAAAAGCACAATCAAAGTGTGCATGTTTTTTGTGCGTACATATACTCATACATGCGTTGCACATTACGCACAAAAAACATGCACACTTTGATTGTGCTTTTTGCATTTGTGGTTTTCAACGAAGACCCATGCGAAACGGAATTGGTGGAAATGATATTGCGCGTTGAAGATTGCTCTACGCACAGTTCGAAGACTATACACAAAGGGTAATTCTCATTAATAAAAATGAGTCTCCCGTATAAGTCATTTGATTTGTGGCCGAAGTAATCGTTGCCAAAGACTGCTGAAGAAAAACCTTGGCGGGTTTAGAAACAGCTGTACAGTCTGCCTGGCAACCGTAGCAAATACATTTCACCAATTTCTTCTTTTTAAGTTGATTCTGAAAAAGAAACAACATAAAGGTCTCGAACCAGAATAAAAAACTGCTCAAGTCATAATAATGATAAAAGACCGAATAAATAACAAAAAAACGAAAAAACTATTAAAAAGGATTGGTACGCCCTAATGTGCAACGCATGTATGAGTATATGTACGCACAAAAAACATGCACACTTTGATTGTGCTTTTTGCATTTGTGGTTTTCAACGAAGACCCATGCGAAACGGAATTGGTGGAAATGATATTGCGCGTTGAAGATTGCTCTACGCACAGTTCGAAGACTATACACAAAGGGTAATTCTCATTAATAAAAATGAGTCTCCCGTATAAGTCATTTGATTTGTGGCCGAAGTAATCGTTGCCAAAGACTGCTGAAGAAAAACCTTGGCGGGTTTAGAAACAGCTGTACAGTCTGCCTGGCAACCGTAGCAAATACATTTCACCAATTTCTTTTTTTTAATATGTTTTTTTACAGATTACGTAAAAGTTGTGTTAAACCATATTTTTTTTCTTTTCAGTATTGTTCAGTATTGGAATCATCGGTCCACATTTTTTCAAATTTTTAACATTTTTTAAGTCTACAAGTAATTTTTTCAATAGGGTTTTTTTTTTATTGATTTCGCGTGAGTTGTGTTAAACTTTACGTTTTTTTTTTTCTTTTCAGTATTGTTTGCCATTTTATCATGGAAAGACTTATACCGCGAAAACCACGGTTTGGTGCGGTTAATAGGTATGGCGAAATGCGAGCCATTCACAATCAGACTCTTAGAATGAACACCCTGAGGCGTAGTTGCGGCCAACATTTGAAGAAAAATATATTTAAAAATAAATGTCCTTCAAAAAAAAAATAATCTCTGTTTTGAAAAGAATGCCACTAGATTTATTTTGAAAATAATACCACTAGATTTATCACCCGATATATACAAAGATTTTAATACTGTCTTCTGGCAATATATTTTTTTAGAAGATTTCACAGTTACTGGATACCCATATGTCCCCAAACCATAGAGAACGGTTTTTGGACCTCTAGGGTCCAATGATCACGCCTATAATAGGAGAATCTATTTGAAGAAACTATGCCAAACATGATTTAAAAGCCAATTATCAAGCTAAAAAGCAAAAATATAAAAAAGTTTGAAAGTTTTTCATAGCTATTTTCAGTCCCTCAAACTTTTTTCCCTTTGTCTGACTTGTTCCCTTTTCAATACCAGCCGATGGTCAACTGAAAGACCTTTATCTGATATGTTTAAAGACTCCAGCTGTTTTCGTTTGTGCTGAAACGTGCATTTAACAGAAGGACAGATGTATAAAGCTAGATCGCCTTTGAATTATTTGACGATTGATTATAAAAAGGGTGTTTTTAAACGTGTGGTATGACCACACTTTTTTCTTAGTTGATCTTTTTGACAGCTGTCACTTGATTTATGCTCAATTTGGTTTGCTTTTTCATAATGAATAGACTTACTCCGGAACAACGTTGGACAATCTTGGTAAATGGGCCCAAAACGATATGTCCATCGATTCTGATTTTACAAGGAATTTTTTTTTATCGAATAAGCTCACTTTTGTTTGAATGTTTACGTAAATAAACAAAATTGTAGCATTTGGAGTAATAAAAATCCACAAGCTATTGTTGAGACGCCGTTACTTCCTCAAAACGTCAATGTTTGGTGTGTTATATGGGCAGAGGATATTATTTGTCCATATTTCTTCAAAAATAAAGCCGGCCATAATGTTACAGCCAATGGGAAACGATATGGAGCCATTATTAATGACTTCTTTGTGCCTGCATTGGAGGATGTTGCTGTGGACTACCTTTGGTTCCAACAAGACGGCGCTTCATGCCATTCGAGGGTTGCTATATATATCCCTGGCCTAGGCAACACTAAGTGTTGTCTGGCGCCATCTGACATTTCCACTGGAAAGTTTGACATTTTTTAGCATAAACGTAATCAGAACGTTTTGACGTACGACCATCATTTGTGTTGTTTACAGTGAATTGAAGAAATCAAATTGGCAAATAAATGGAATTAACTCGTAAACATTTCCATGCGATCATTTTTCACAACTTGCGAAGTGGACTATCACGACAAGAGTGCATTGGTGAACTTAAATCTTTGTATGGCAATGAAGCACCATCCTAAAGTACTGTGAAGAACTGGTTTAATGAATTCAATCGTGGCTGACTCTCGCTTAAAGACGAAGGTCGTAAAGGTCATCCAAAAGTGCCAGAGAACATTTATGCCGTGGGGGAACTGATAATGCTAGATTGTCATGTGACATAACGTTAGATAGAGGCATCCCTGGGCATTTCTTCCACCAGCATGCATTATATATTGCATGAGCGCCTGGCCGTAAAAAAAGGTTTGTTCTCGTTGGATCCCGCACAATTTGACAATCGCTCAAAAACGATCGTGTCGATTGGTGCAAAGAAATTTTGAAAAAATACGATAGCGGTGCTTCAAAAGACGTTTATAAGATCATCACAGGTGACGAATCATGAAACTATGCGTATGAGCCCAAAACAATACAGCAATCGACCGTGTGGGTCTTCGAAGACGAGCCAAATTCAACGAAAATTGTTCGTGGAAGAAGCACTTCGAAGCAAATGGTCGCCTGTTTCGCTCTTCGCCAAAACAGGTCATGTGGCGACTGTTCCGCTTGAGCAACGTAGGACGGTCAATTCTGAGTGGTACACCACAATTTTTTTGCTTCAAGTCTTGGGAGAAATTCGAAAAACGATTTAGAGCAGACGAATCATTGTGCAAAACGTACAGCCAACGAAACAATTATTTTTTTAAATGAAACTTTTTGTGAGCGCTCCGTAAGCCTGTGGATGGCCTCCAAGATCGTGGGATTTAATACCGCTGGAATATATATTGTGGGGTTATGTAAACATGTATGTAAACAGATAAGCCCGATACGATTGACGCCTTGAAAGAAAATATATTCCGAGCGTAATTGCTAACAGACGGCCCCAAATTCTGCAAAAAGTAATCTAAAATTGGGCCTCTCGTCTGGAATTTATTCAAGCCAGCTGCGGCAGACACTTAATAATTTAATATTATTATATAAAATTTTAAGAACATAATGGAAAACCATTTTATTTATAATAAAGCTAAATACTTGGCCACATTATAAAATTATATGCGTTGCATTTCTTCTTGAAAAGCACACGTCTAAAAAACACCCTTTATATACTTTAAATGGTCACAGATATATATTGCTAGGTGACCGTTTTTTGGAATTATTATTATTTGTTTTTCAACATAATCTCCTTCCAACTCAATGCACTTCATCAAACGTTTTTCAAGTTTTTTAATTCCATCCAAAAAATAAGATTTTTCAAGTAAGGCTTACCACAGTAGTTCTCATTCGTTTGTGGAGATCCTGGCCTTATAGAGTTCGGTTTTACTTTCAACAATTGCAGCAGGGCTTTCTGAAGAGGGTTGTCACGGACCCGAAATCATGATAAAAGTAGTGTGCAGCCACGAAAATCAATGTCACTTTGCCATTTTGTTAAAAACTTGTCTTCTATTTAAATATAGAAGCAAGAGGTCTTGAGCCGGTTTAATCCCTGTTCAATGTGTAAAAGCAACAGACCGAAATAAAACAAACGAGCTAAACATTTTTCAAGACCTTCAAAATATGCCTCAGTTTCAGCAATAACCTCGCTATTGGACGAACATTTTTTGCCACCGAGAATTTTTTTTAAATTTGGAAACAAAAAATAATCGGAAGGAGCTAAATATGGACTATATGGTGGATGCGGAGCAATTTCAAATCGTTATTCGCCCAGTTTTTGTTGAGTTAAAAATGCCGTGTGTGAAGGAGCATTATCTTGATGAAAAAGAACTCGTTTTTTTCTAAATGCGGTCGTTTTATCTTGAGTTCTTCACTCAACCGATCCAATAATACACAATAATATTCACTATTTATAGTTTTTCCTTTCTCAAGACAATCAATAAATATTATACCCCTTGCATCCCAAAATACTGTTTTCGCCTTCTTAGGACCACTTTTACCAGCTTCTATCCATTGTTTTGACTGTTCTTTGCATTCTGGGATATAGTGATGGATCCATGTTTCATCAACAGTTATGAATCGGTGCAAGAACTCTATTGGATTACGCTGATAAATCGCTAAAAGCTCCTCGGAATTGGTCCAACGGACGATTTTTTGGGGCAAAGTCAACAAACGCGGCACCCATCTTGCGGATAGCTTTTTCATGTGGAGTTCATCATGTTAAATACTCCAAACTTGTTTTTCGTGTATTTTAACAATATTAGCAAGTTCTCTGAGCTTTATTCGTCTATCCTTAGTTACTTCATGAAATATTTTTCTAATGTTTTCAATAGTAGTAGCAGTTTTCGGTCTTCCAGAGCGTTGTTCATCTTCCGTACTTGAACGACCTATTTTAAATTGTTGAACCCAGGATTTCACGGTGGAGTATGATGGTGCATTATCACCATGAACAGAATCCAATTCATCTTCGATTAATTGTGGCGTATAACCTTTCATATAAAAGTGTTTAATTACCGCACGAAACTCTTTATTTTCCATTTTTCAAAAATTATAAAACTTGTTTACTTCAATCACCTGTAACAAAGAAAATAATCATTAAATATTTCGGAAGTTTTGACAGATGACTTATAAAAGATTGCTTTTTAAAAACAAAAACAAAAAAAGTTGTTGGTAAAACAGAAAATGTGCCAGGCCAGTTAGTTTTGCGGTCGCCCTCGTATATGTCAGTATCAACTTGTTTCTCTATTGAATTTATGGGATAACCCGCACCATTAAAACTTATAATTCAATAGCTTTAGCTGAAGAAATGCCCGGTATCGAGTGTTCTTCCTCCCAAATTTTGGGAGCAACCTAAGGGATTGACCTCGCTTGTTGCCAAAGAAAGGCTGAATGAGCTAATGCTGGAAATCTCTTCCAAACAATGTTGCATGTTGATGAGGGTGCCCTGGCGATGGTTTGTGGAACTGCTTTATTGTCTTGTACTCTTTTTTTTTGGCTGGATGGATAGAGGGTGGGCAATAGTCCTCTTCCCATTCTATTCGTGCTTTGGTTTTGGTCTGTTGCATATGCAACTGATTTGCCCTTTTATACTTTAGGGTTGTTGTTGTTGTTGCTATATCACTTCAGATTTCCATATGATAACCTTGTGTCAAGTGCAATTTGTCGAAATTTGTTTGTCGGAACAATGTAAGCTTAACTTGTTTTAAACGAGCACACTGCACGCTTTTGTTGTTGTTGTTGTTGCTGTTTTGTTGATATTTTGATTCTTTTGTTTTTGTTCAGCCAAGTAAGCGAGGCAGACAGGCAGGCAGCAGAACTTGTATAGCGGAAGCGGAAGTATGAGCGCATATTCATATTATATCCGTTTTGTATTAAAATCACTCGTTTTACTCACAAAAAGACTGTTTGATGGTTTTATTAAAATGTTTTATGTTTTTGGCTTTTATTATGGATTAACCCTTGTCTTGAACTTTGATGTATGTATTTGAAATTGACGATTTATAACGCTTGTGTAACTGCAATTGATTATATTTTTATTCTCTAATACGGCGCCAACAATTTTATTAAGAAGTTAAATAAATATATACAGTTCGAAAGAAATATTACAACATTTCAATAATATTGGCTGTGTCTGAGGAAGTCGCTAATGCGAAAACTTCAAATTTGCAAATCGTGGTGAATGAGCCCAAAACGAGATGGCCACCGATACGATTTTTACACGAAAATTTTGTTCAACGATGAACCTCACTTTTGGTTGAATGGGTACGGTAATAACCAAAATTGTCGCATTTGGAGAAAAGAAAATCCACAAGCCATTGTTGAGACGCTCTACAGGCAGAGGGAATCATTGGTCCATATTTTTTCAAAATTTTTTGAATTGAATGCTTTCCTTTATTTATTCAAATTTAATTTAAACATTCGATCTCTTAAATTTAAGTGTAAAGAAAAGGTAATTATGACTATGTTTCATAGCGAAACGTCTGTCAAACTTATAACTTTACAATAAAAGAAAGTAAATTGCATAATTTTTCAGGATTCATTGATTAAAAAGGCTCTATAACTTAAAGCGTTTTTCAACAATCTAACTAACTGGCTCCAATCTCTTTCATCACCACCATTTAGAATATCAATTATCTCTGCCGGTGTTAATGCGGGTTTTCAAAAACACGTGACTCTATATTCATTGAGAACAGGACATAAACCAAGAAAGTGTTCTCTAGATTCTTTCGCATTCATGTTACATAGCAGTTATATTGTTCGCTGGCCTAACCAAACCTGTAGCCGTTAAGATTTAGTAGATCTACTCTTGCCTTAAGAATCCATGAAATTGTATCTTGGCTTATGTTGTCAGCGCAATATCATAGGCCCTTGGTATGGTCTAGGTGTTTATATATGCGACTTACACTACCATTCTTTTTTTCCATCCTGTCTTCTAAGATTTTCTGCTTCATTGCTGTTGTCAGCTCGTTTTTAAAATTGTGTCATTGATTTTGTTCACTGTTTGTATCCGGCCATTGTATATTCATACTTCTTGCAGTACTTTTTAGTTCTTTTACCCAGAATATATCTTTCTGTAAAAGCAAGCGGGAAAATTGAAATGGCAGCCTTGATTTAGGGTATTGAAAAAAAGTTATTATGATATAATTTATGTGCAGCTGTAGGGTGTATAAGTGGTTATCTTCGGCAGCAGTTTTCAACATCAAGGCGTAGGTGGACGAGTGATTTGGCAGTTTTAGGGTTTTTTTCATGACATAATATTGCAGTTTGTCGACTAATCTAATTCAAAAATGAAGCCGGCCATAATGTTACAGTCAATGGGGCACGCTATAGAGTGATGATTAATGACTTTTTCGTGCCTGAATTTGAGGATGTTGATGTGGACGACCTTTGGCTCCAACAAGACGGCGCATCATGCCATCCTTTAAAGTTGTCACACGATTACGCTTATGAAAGCTTTATAAATCGAAACCACACTCTCATATGAAATGAGTATAAAAAGAAATCCAATGGCTTTAAATCACATGAACCAGTTGGCCATTCGACCGGACCATTTCTCGAGATAACACCTTCGCTGAATTTGCCTTTCAGTAAATCGGTTGTGCGGCTAGTGGCACCGTCTTGTTGAAACCACATATCGGCGATGTCAAGCTCATCTAATTCTGGCAAAAAATAGTTTTCTAGCATGGCAGGTTGGCGCTCTTCATTGACGGTAGCATGACGATTGTTTACAACGACGAAAATATACGGCCCAATCACACCTCCGGCAGGAAAACCACACCACACAGATTTTTTTTGCGGATGCAATTATGTTTCTTGAATCACCTGTATCCAATAACGCATATGTGACGCGGAAAATAGAAAAGGACCTAAGGTTAAAACCAGTTTTGTTCAGGAGAGCCATTTTAAAGATTAGGTCCCATTCTATTTGCGCTTAGAATCCTCGAGAACACTTTTGGGCATGGGATCGGTCTCATTCGATGCTCATATGTTGTCCACATCAAAAAAAGCGAAACGTTGACGAAAATTTTTGTTCAGGAGAGCCATTTTAAAGATAAGGTCCCTTTCTATTTGCGCTTAGAATCGTCGACTTCACTTTCATAAAACGAGCATATTTCTGGGAGGGAACACTTTTGGGGCATGGGATCGGCCTCGTTCGATGCTCAGATGTTGTCCACATCTAAAAACAAAAGTGAAAAGTTGATGAAAAGTTTTGTTCAGGAGAGCCATTTTAAAGATTAGGTCCCTTTCTATTTGCGCTTAGAATCGTCGACTTCACTTTCATAAAACGCGCATATTTCTGGGAGGGACCACTTTTGTGGCATGGGATCGGTCTCATTCGATGCTCAGATGTTGTCCACATCAAAAAAAGAAAAAAATTAAAATTGTTTTTTTACCCTTAGGTCCCTTTCTCTATGCGCTGTCACATATATTGTTTATTGACAAAACCACTTAGCCAGAAATGAACTTCATCGCTCATCCTGTCGGTTGGGACGTTTATTTCGCACGAAAATTAGAGTAAGCGCCCTTAAAGTGACGAACCCCGACTAAGAATTTCGGTAATATTTTTAATGTTTTCCAAACGTTGCTTATTAGTAAGCTTTACCATGACGAAAATGTCGACTTCAAATAACGTTTCGACACTAAAAGATCATTAAAAAGTGTGTGCGTTCACATAAAGAAACAATATTGGTTTGTCCCTGTTGGAAACCCCTTTTATTTGGCTGATATGAAATCAAAGCCAACTACGAAAAGAAGACAGCATTTTTTATTTCGTCTGTTGTTCTATTGGTTTATTTTTCAGCAGAGACAACTCCTTCGCGGTCGAAATCTTGACAGAACGTCTACACATCCGGCAAACAAAATGTATCGTTTAATAAAATGATGGACTTTTAAAAAAATTATTTTGCAGTCATCAAAATTTGGTTATTTGTAGAGCACTACTCCAGGAGGAAACATTATCTAAATATTTGAACATTTATGCATTAAGCAAAAAAACTTAGCACACAAATCTGCAATAATTGAGGATTCCTATCAGTTCCGGCGCTATCAACATTTTCAGTCAAAAGCGGTTCCAGCGACTGAATTAAAACTGTCCATTAAAGCAATACTCGTAATTGAAATGATCCCAACTTTATCATTTCAGGCAGCAATAAATAATTTTCTGAGCAGGTGTCGCATATGCCTGGATAAGCACAGAGGTCAATTATGGTCTATCATCTTCAAACACAATTTTGCATATCAAATTAGATTGAATTTTCTATACAATAAAATAAAATTTTACTAAATAATTATTATATCGAGCTCGAGGCCAAGGTTATTATTTTTTGTTATATTTTTCTCTTTATTCGACATTTCGTTCCTCTTTGAAGAACATCATCAGGAATCTACAAGATATTTCATTGGAAGTACAAAAACAAAGGAACATGTAAATTACGTAAAAACAAAAAACATTTGTGCCCACACTTACAACTAAATTAAACAAAATAACTCCGTAGCGAGTACTTCAGTTTCTTGTTGTTAAGAAATGTACTGACCGTCGTTGCTTTGTTGCACTTTTTTTGTTCTTTCTTTATTTATTTTTCTTATAAGACTCCTATAGCTTTGAGCAGAATTATCAACGTCATGCTTTAAACACATAGACGACAGCAAGCAGCACGACGACTGACTTCAAATGTCGTTGGCGACATTTGTCGTTGTGCTGCCACCTTTTAAAATATTTTGAGAACGGCAGCAGCAGCGTAAACAGCTGATATTGTTGAGCAATGTATTTTTCAGTGATGCCAATATGACGTTTATGAGGCACACAAACAAACGATTTATGTTCTACATAATAATTTATTGTAATCGTGTGCACCCTTCATAGGAAATAGACCATACATCAGATTGACAGTTTCGTTGCAAAATACATAGTCTGGTTTTACACGGACAATTATAATTGTCGCCATTGTTCCCCGTTCCATACTTCTTACCTCTCTCTCCAACCAACTCAACAATCGTGACAATTATAATTGTCCGTGTAAAACCAGACATAGCTCACTCACTATGCAGCAATCGGATGTTTCGTGTATTTTCCCCAGTAGTGAAGCCGAAGTATCAGATAAGAAGCACATTGAAAAAAAGATTCCAGAACAGAGTATTTTATATATTATTTATATATTATATGTTTTATTTTCATTATAGTTTGTTTATTAATGAATGGATTGAATAGATTGCAAAGAGGCAGGAAATATTTAAAAGGCGAAGCCATATTTTGGCATACCCCCGGACGAAGACCGGCTTCACAAGAAATCTTTATATAGCGAAATTATATTTTAGCATACCAAGAAGATATATAAAAACACCTTGAACATTTAATAAATCCCAAAATGTTTGACGCAAATTTTCAGTTTTTAGTTAAACGCCTTTAATCTCTAAATTATTACAACTACTTTAGTGCATTACCAACACTGTATCTGATATTGTCGCCTTTCTTTTTTTTTTTTTTTTTTTTTTTTTTGAAAACATTTATTTACAATCTGTCCAGTTGTGGACAATAAGCAAATTTTATATCTAATTTAATAATCACATAGCTTGCTGAGCTCCAACGAGAACAACAATACAAAAATATCTTAATTTATGTCTAACTTATTTACATGCTATTTAACGATTTTGAAAATATTTTAATATAAGAATTTAATAATTAACATCTATGTACGAAATGGAAGATCAAGGATGTGGTAACGCTTTAGTCTTCTGGTTTCGGCTGTATCATCCAGCAATGATATAGCCAGTGGGTTGCAATGATTGCTTAATCTCTGAAGATAATTTTCACTAAATCGTTGAATTTCATTCTTTACTAGTGGAATATTTAAATCATTATGGATAGTGTTGTTTGAAACGAACCAAGGGGCATTGATAATTGACCTTAATGTTTTAGACTGAAATCGTTGTAGGATTTCGAGGTTCGAATTGCTTGCCGTTCCCCATAACTGAATGCCATATGTCCATATAGGTTTGAGTATGGTTTTGTATATAAAAACTTTGTTTTGTACACTCAGCTGCGATCTGCTACCTACCAACCAATACAACCGCTTAAATTTTATGTCCAAATGTTGGCGCTTTTGTTTTATGTGTGTTTTCCAAGTCAATCTTCTGTCAATATGGATACCCAAATATTTAACGCACGATTCGTGTGGTATGTCACTATTGTTAATTACTAGCCCTGGGCAATCTCCGACTCTCGTGGAAAATGTGACATGAGTTGACTTTGCAGCATTTATTTTAATTTTCCACTTGCTCATCCAAGATTGAATTTTATTAAGTTCGTTTTGAACAAGGAGCGAAGCTTCTACTCGGCATTGACTAGAGGCCAGTATTGCAGTGTCATCGGCATATGTCGCTACTAAAACTTCTTTAGTTGTGGGCATGTCTGAAGTAAAAATTGTGTAGAGCACTGGCCCTAATACACTGCCTTGTGGAACTCCAGCCTTTACTTCGTAGATATCGGAAAAGTCTCTATTTACTTTGACGTAAAAGTATCGCTCTGTCAGATAGGATTTTAGTACTAGATACAAGTGGGTTGGGAGTATCTTTTTAAGTTTGTAACATAGGCCATAATGCCAAACCTTGTCGAATGCTTGCTAAACATCTAAAAAGGCACCAGAACAATATTTTTTGTTTTCCAATGAATCTCGTATAAAGGCGATAATACGATGGCATTGTTCAGGAGTACCATGTTTCTGCCTGAAACCAAATTGGTGTTCAGGTACAATGTTGTATTCTTCTAATACTGGTAATAATCTTCTAAGTAATATTCTCTCAAATATTTTAGAGAAAGTTGCCAGTAAACTAATCGGTCTATAGGATGACACTTCATTCTCGGGCTTGTTTGGTTTGGGCAGCATTATAATTTCTGCACATTTCCACTGCGGTGGGAAATGATTTAAACGAAGAATTGAGTTGTAAATTAATGTTAAAAATTTTATCGCTTTTTTTGGTAGGTTTTTAATGACTTTTCCATCAATTTGGTCATAACCAGGCGATTTCCTACAATTAATTTTATCAATTTCTTCTTTAACTTCATGTGGGGAAATATGCTGCATGGGCCAATCAACTGGGCAAGGGCTGTCTAGAAATTCGAATACATGTTGGTCTTCACTATTATTTGTTGATGTATGAGGCTGAAATGTATTCTGCAGATGAACCGCAAATGATTCCGCTTTGCTTTTATCAGTCTTGCACCAAATTCCACCTGAATTTTTAATAGGAATATTTCTTTTTGTTGATCGTTTTAAGTATTTAGTTGCTCTCCATAAGCAATGCTCGTCACTTCGTGATACATCAAGACTTTTTAAAAAATTGTGAAGTTGGTAATTCTTTTCTAGAAGAAGCTTTGTTTTTAGTTCTTTTGTGGCTCTGTTATAAACTTGTTTGTCGTATGGGTTTCTGGTATTTTGCCACTGTTTCCTTAGTCGTCTTTTAATCCTTATCATCTCTGCAATTTCGAAATTAACTATTTTTTGTTGTGTTTGTTTCATGTTAACAGTAGGTGTTGATAAAAGACCAGCTTCATGGATCAAGTTGTTAAAAGATTCCACAACATCCTCTAGTTCAGAAGCAGATTTTATTGATACGTTGAGATTGAGATTTTGGCCAATCCAATGGGAAAAATATTTTAGGTCGGTATTAGAGCTTATAACTTTATAGTTCTTTGCCAATGTATGAATGAATGTGTTAAAGCTGATAAGTATTGGGGTGTGATCTGAGCTAAGTTCAACACTATCAGATATTTGAAAAAATTGGCGAGGTATGCCATTAAAAACTGCGAAATCCAGCAGGTCAGGAATTCTTCTGGGATCCGTTGGCCAATATGTAGGCTTTCCCGTTGATAGTACAGAGTAGCTATTATTGGATATACATTTGTACAGCTCTTTGCCCTTAGGATTATTTAGCCTTGAACCCCACCACTGATGCTTGGCATTAAAATCGCCTCCAACAATAAAGCGAGTTCCGAGTTTCCTAAAAAAGTCTTGGTACTGGTCACATTTAACAGAATATCGTGGAGGGAAATAGATTGCGCAGAAATGTACATCCGCGTTGTCGCATTTTACTTTTATGGAGGCTGCTTGCAAGAATGGTTTCCTTATTTCATCTGATACTTCATATTTTATAGACGATTTTACAAGGATAGCTGCTCCACCGTGTGCCTTTTCGTCGGGATGATTCGCTATTATCAAATCGTAGCCCTTAATTCTGAAAAATGTTCTCTTTGTAAAATGGGTTTCTGATACAAGAACGATGTCCAATAGATGTGAATGCAGAAACAATTCTAGTTCCTGTGTGTGGTTGGAAAGCCCATTAGCATTCCATATTGCAATTTTTAAATTTAATTGCATAGCTTCGTTATTAGAACTGACATCATACTTAGAAGTGTATTAGTAAGCTCAATTTGTTTCTGTAACAGAGTCTCAATTTTATTAAAGGAAGTAGATTCTGTAGATTTTAAAGCTTCGGAATATGTGAACTTTCTGTTTTGATTTGTGTTATGGAATGTTTCATTGCTTAAATTGGGAAATTCCCCATCATCACATGAAAAGCTTGTATTTCTTTGGCGGTAACGGTAGCTACTGTTTTGAAGCTTCCTTTTGATAATTTTTTGGTAAACGGCGCAACCTTTATAATTAGCTGGATGGTTTTGCAAACAGTTTATACAACGTGCTGGTGCATCTCTACTTTTAGTACACTCTGTTGTAAGATGACCTAGTCCACATTTAACACAGTTAACAGATTTTTTGCAGTAGGTTCTTGTATGTCCAAACTCCTGGCAGCGATGACACTGAACGAGATCATCGGATTTTCTTGGCGGCTCTACCCTTACTATGGCATTGTTTATGTGCCTAAGGTCGTATATTTCTTTGTTATTTTTGTTTGGCTCAATATCAACAAAGAACATTGGTAATTGTTCCTTAGTGACTCGTTTACGTATATTAGAAATATTTCGCACTTTATGACCATTTTCCTCTAAAAATGCTTTGATTTCTTCAGTAGGTGTTGAGTGGTGCAAGTTTTTAACTACAACTCTATACGCTCGTTCTTCTCTCAACTGGTATGTATGGAAGTTTATCTTTTTGTCATCAAGATACCTAACTAGTACTCTGTAGGATTGAACTGTTTTTGCCATAACTCGTATTTGGCCATCATTCATAGATTTGTAGTTAAATTCAACAGAAGGAATTACTGTAGCAAAGTTCTTTACCATAGCACTAACGTTTGCCACATTTGGTATAACTATTTGCGGAGGTTTAGGGTTCAGATTTTCAGTATGAGCTTCTTCGTCGTCACTTACATCAATGTCATTGTCGTTATTTGCAAGGGCAGAAAACCGGTTGTTAGATGATGGTGTTTTATTGTTGGATGCAATTGCATGCTGCGAGTGATTATTGATGCGCATTGTTGCTAGCTTAGACACACTGGCAATATTGTTGTTACTTTTTGAATTACTGGTGTCGTTCATGTTGTTGGAAATGTTAACACGTTTATTCATACACATTTTTGGCGATTCACTGCGATCTCTTTTTTTTGTAGGCACCACCTGCCAGTTCACATCGTTTTCATCGCTTTCGTCCATAGTTGGACAACTCATTCACTAACCGATGAACAAATCGTTTTTTTTTTTTTTTTAATCTCTTAGGCAGTATTATTATTGTAATAAGATGATTTTTGTTTGTTTTTATAATGTTTTGTTTAAAGAACACAATATACTGTACGTGCGTACGCAGTCACAGTCAAATGCAGACTATGTCGCCTTTCAAAATAGAAATTAGTTTATATTGGCGACAACAGCAACGGCTGCTGTGCCGTCGTGCTGCTGTGACGCCGTCAAAGTAATCATTTTCATATAAACGTGTGTGTTTTAATTTTGACAGGTTGTCGCTCGCTGCTTGCTGTCGTCTATGTGTTTAATGCATCAGTTTTAAAATTCATTCTCTGCTCATTTGGAGTACTCATAATGTGCAGCATTTCAAATGTTAATCGTTTGTTGTAGTGGCTTTCACATTGTAACACACTCACTCTCTTAAGCTCTGGTTGGTTGTTCGTCTTTGGCGCAATTCTGTAGTTAATGTTATCCATGCAGTTAGATTTTTCGAACCTCTCTGACAAATGTGGTATGTACATATATTACTGACTTGTATAAGATTGGTTCTTTTTCTTGTGCTGTAGCCTTACTATTCCTAGATTTGTTTATAAGATTGTTAATAGTTTGTGTTGGAAAGCTATTTTGTCTTAAAATATTTTTGATTTTGCTGATGTTTTTGGTATGGTATTCCTCGTCGCTTATAGATAGGACTCTGTTAATGAAATTGGAAGCTGAGTTAAATGCCATCCTTTTTGGGTGTTGGGAATGAAAGTTCAACAGTCTTCCGGAGGATGTAGGCTTCTGATACCAATCAATCTTTAGTTTTTTATTCTCTCTTATTACAAGAGTATCCAGGTACGAAATTTTCCCATTTGACTCTCTCTCAATCGTGAATTTAATTTGGTGATTAAAACTTTTAAGATTCGTCAAGATGTTATCTATTGCACATGATTTAATAATCCCAAAAAGGTCGTCCACGTATTTTGTCAGTATTCTAGGCCTAATATCACAGCTCTGCATAACACTATCCAACAGCTCCTCTATCACGATGTCGGCAACAATTGGTGAAGCCGATGATCCCATAGGTAGTCCTCTTTTTTGTTGGTATACTTTATCTTTGTATTTAAAATGCCTGTTTTCGCTTATACAAAATTTAAGTATTTTCATGTATAAATCTTTCGTCATAGTTGTATAATTTGATATTTTCGTCCATTTTTGCTCTATTATATTTAATGCTAAATCTACCGATATGCTTGGGAAAAATGAAATTACGTCAAAAGAAATCATTATCTCGTCATTTTCTATCACAGAATCCTTTACTCTTTCTCTAAATTGCACTGAGTTTTTGATGTTGTATTTTGAGTCTTCCGTTAATTTGTTTAATATTTGTGTAATGTATTTACAAAGGTTTGAAGAAGGTGCATTAATAGATGAGCATATTGGTCTCAACGGATATCCTTACTTGTGGACCTTGGGGAGCCCATCTACTCTTGGTGCAACTGCCGTTTCTGTTTTCATTCTTTGTTTTTCCCTTAAGTAAAATATATAAAGATTTATTAAAAAAACTATTTGAATTTCTTATTGTAGCACAATTTGTGCGCCACCCTGTATTTGCCACATGAACAAATGTACGATAAATTGACGGATTGAAGATAGTTAGTCAGACGGACATCGCTCAATGAATCGGTGTAACAAACATCAGCACTAACTCAAAATAGTCGGTACACAGAAAATATTGTCGGCATTGGCCGAGTTCAAGAATTTGGGCCGAAAATCTATTTGGCATCAACAAAACAAAAAACACCATTTCGGTCGGACTCAAAAATGTATTCGCAAAGTTTGTGAAAAATATCAGCACCATTGTCAGTGTCATCACTGACGCCATCGTTGCAATATAACCCACTGGTTTGATGACATCAATCTTGGTTAAGCCCTCTACCGCATGATTCACAACATTTCACAAATCTTCGGCCGTCCTGCACTGAGGCCATACAAACAAATAACTAAGCTTGGCCATCCGAAAAACAGTTGAAATAATTTGGATTTTTATCTGCATTAAACTAAACTTTCGGACAGATATGCACGGGCAACTAACTGCACACAAAGCGAGATGGGCTTCTCGCCATCCTCGCCAGCAAACGAAAATAGTTTTGCACAAAACTGCAATCCGAACTCAGCGTAAATTGCACAGCAGAAAAAGTTGCTAAAGTGGTTTTTGATGTTGTCCAAATGCGATAAAATTATAATGGCAAACAAGCATTCATTCCAGCTCGGCCAGCCGGTCAGGGCATACCATGCGCCCATCCGCCCCATCTGCCTAGGACTTCTGGCCAAATCAAACTGTTGTACTTCCAGTAACAAGAGCCCAAAGAGCGGCAGCGACATGCAAGGTAAACATGGCCAGTGGAAATAGATTAACTTTCAGTGGCTTTCACTCCGACCAGCCTTGTGTTTGTTGGCCGGCATGTCTGTCTGTCTGTCCTTACCTCCTTTTTGCTGCAGAAGGTTAGCTCTGTATGTATGTGCGAGCAGCAGTGGCAACTTTCAAGGTTTCATGCAGCCATTTATTTGCTGCTTGCACCTCAGTTTGGAGGGAATAAGTAAACCGGACTAAAATTAAAACTGCTACGAAAATAATTTCTGAAGGTTTTCGTAATAATTTGAGAGCTTTTCGCTCGTTAAAAATTAAACGATAAAAACAGAAAACGTAAAAGTGTCAATTTGTGTGCAAAAGTCGTAAATAGATTTTCAAATGCTGAAATGACACGTAAAAGTGCTAGGCAAAGATGAAAGGGTAAGTCTATGAAAATATTGTAAATTTAAACAGAATTAATAAGGCTTTCTTATTTCTTAAAAGCCAACAAGAAGACAATATCGTAGTGTTTCCCCGGTCCAATTTTTATTTCTGTATATCCTTTGGTCTATAGGGGAATGGAGAAGATTGTGGTCATATCGAATTCAACGTATAAATATAAATGAATGCATTTAATTACCGAAACATTTATGCAAATTGGCAGATCCATTTTTAGGCCAACGGCGGTTAATTGACTGATTCAAAATTGTGTTTGCGAATCTTCGATGGAATTGTGAGGAGGTGTCATTTGAACAGTTGTAAATGGGTTTTGTAAGAGGTGATAATCCAAACACTTTATGTAAATGGCCGCACTGCAAGATGGGCATTTTACCCATTGCATTATATATTTTGGCCGACATAACCAGTTATTTGAGTCAACCAGTAGCCATTTAATGGAGGATTTAGAATAAAGTAGGGCGGAGCAAGGGTGCAATACACGAGTCGTACATACGAGTACACACGCAGAGAAAAAACATGGTTACTACCTGGTCACGGCAATAATAATATGTTCTCCGCAGTAAAAGTATGTTCATCGCAGCCATAGCATTGTTAACTGAATTAAGTTTTGACAATAGTACAATTGCTGCAATATTTATATTGTAACAATAATATTATTGCCAAATTTAAGAATGAAAATATGGTTATAGCAACAATATAAATATGGTTGGTGCGACAAACGTATTGTGTTTTGCGTTTTATGTTAACAATGATATGATTACGGCAATCATACTGTATGATTTTTATTATTCTTCATTTAAATATGTTTTTTAGACCAAATGTTAATGGTACGGATCTAGTGCAATAATAGTACTTTTTTATCGAAATTAAAATTTTTTAATCAAGCTGCTTCGGCTTTGTGTAACTGAAATATTTGTATTTATTTAAACTTATTTTTTCTACTTTGAAATAAATCACTCCTATTATTTTGAATTTAATGTATTTTTGAATAATTTTAATGATTCAAATCTATTGTAGACAACTTAAACCAATTCTAATAAATAATATTAAGGGATCAAATCTATTGTCGACAACTTAAACAAATTCTAATAAATTAAATTGGGGATCATAGTATAATTGTGTGTGATCATACTAGATATTGTTGTAGGGATCATAACATGGTTGCGTGTGAATCATACTAAGGCTGTGAGGATCATACTATGGTTGTATGTGAAACATACTATGGTTGTGAGGATCATACTATGGTTGTGGAGATTATAGTATGGTTGAGTGTGAATCATTCTATGTTTGTGGGGATCATAGTATGGTTATGTGTGAATCATACTATTGTTGTGAGGATCATAGTATGGTTGTATTTGAATCATACTATTGTTGTGAGGATCATAATATTGTTCTGCCACTCTCAAGATCATGAAGATCGTACCTGATCTGCCTGGGCGGAGGCATCCTGTCCAAGAGATGATGGTTGTTGTTAGATCAGCCTGATAGTTTCGATGATCCAAAGGTTTTCTCTTATACCATCTCTCTAGATCATGAAGATTATACTTGATCTGCCTGGGCGGAGGCATCCTGTCCAAGAGATGATGGTTAGAATGACTGCGGTGAAAACAACCTAACATTAACATATGAACCCACCCTGTTGATGTGCCAAGTCCGAATTTTCTTCCACTGCATCGTACTCACGTTCGCCGACCATACAGGAGCTGCGAAGTTTGCTACAGACTGACTGGTTTCTTTGTCGGCTCCCCAAGTACTCCGGCAAGTGACTTGAGGACCTTGTTCCAACTTTTGAGTTTATCGCAGATAGCTGTAGCATGTGCGGAGGATCGAAAAAGGCTGTCTAATGTGACCCCAAGGATTGATTGTGTGTAATTGTCGCTGATGAAGCACCCTTGGGTTCTCATTATCACATCTTCTGCAGTTCTGTTTGTTTACAAAACCATTTAATTGGAAATGGGTTTCATCCCTCATTTTCAGATAATGAATGAATTCATTATGTTCTCTGGCCTATTCTTGGAAGCGAAGTGCATAAGTTATTCGTTCTTGGGGATCTTCTGGCTTTAAGTGTTGCACTAACTGCACCTTGTATGGACAAAGATGTAAATTTCTCGTTAATATTCTGCGTTAAGACCTGTCAGACATTTGCAGCTGAGCAGAGCGCCTTCGAGTTGATGTTTCAGGATTCTCTTCAATACGTTGAATATGTCCTACATTAATTACAGAACGTGGTCTTCCGCTTCGTGGAAGATTCCTCACTGAGCCTTGTTTCCGAAATCGCGTCACTAAGCGTCGAATCATTGATTCGGAGGATAAATTCCGCACATTAAATAGACGCCGATAGGCTTGTTGAGTTTGAATTATTCATCGATGATGTCCAAAATAAAATTCTATGATTTTGTCTCGTTGGATAACGTTGTAAATTTCCATGATTAATGGCCCGGATTTATTTTACAAGTCCTAAAAAGGAAAAGTAAAAAATGTTAAGTTTGGCTGTGCCGAACTTTGGATACCCTCCACCAGATTTCCAAATAAACACTTTTTTTTTAGTTTTTGTAATATATTTATTGTAATTTATTTAAAGCAATATAACTAATATAATTTATTATAACTTAAAATTAACATATTTTCTTTTTTTGTCTTTTTTATTATGGAGGTGGAGGGTATCCTCCGAATTGGTCCAGAAGTATGTTCTATATAGAAATCTTTATGTGGAAAAATTCATTTCGATAGGTCAAGCTTGTGGTGAGTTATCGTCATATTATTTCTCAAAGCCCATGAGACCGTTTGTATGGGAGGTATCAAAAGAGGCTACCCAATATAAACTCAATTTGCTGCAGAAGTGTGTTCTATATATAAATCTTTATGTGGAAAATTTTTATATCGATAGGTCAAGTTTGTGGTGAGTTATTGTCATATTATTTCTCAAAGCCCATAAGAGCGTTTGTATGGGAGGTGCCAGAAGGGACTACCTACTCTCAACCAAATTTGGTGCGGAAGTGTGTTCTATATAGAAATCTTTATGTGCAAAAATTCATTTCGATAGGTCAAGCTTGTGGTGAGTTTTCGTCATATTATTTCTCAAAGCCCATGAGACTGTTTGTGTGGGAGGTACCAGTAGGACTTTTCCAATTTGGCGCAGAGGTGTGTTCTATATAAAAATCTTTATGTAAAATATTTCATCTCGATAGGTCAAGTTTGTAATGAGTCATATTATTTCATATTACTGTCATATTATTTTCAAGGCCCATGGGACCGTATGTGTGGGAGGTACCAGTAGGGCCTTTCCGATCTTAGCCAAATTTAGCGCAAAAGTCTGCTCTATATATTAATCTTTATGCCGACAATTTCGTCTCGATAGGTCAACTTTGTGGTGAGTTATAGTCATATTATTTTGAAGGCCCATGAGACCGTTAGTGTGGGAGGTACCAGTAGGACTTTTCCGATCTCAACCTAACTCAGCGTTGAAGTGTGTTGTATATAGATATCTTGATGTGTAAAATTCATTTCGATAGGTCAACTTTGTGGTGAGTTATAGTGATATTATTTCTCAAGACCCATAAGGCCGTTTGTATAGGAGGTACAGGAAATGGTAGCCCAATCTAAACTATTTTTACATAGATGATTGCGCCTATATAGAGATTATTATTTGCAAAATTTCAGTGATTTTGCTCAAGAAACCGGACGGATATTTCCAAATAAAAAACTAATTTTTATGGGGTAGTGTCGGTTGAGGGTCTCCAACACCAACTTCCCGTAGAGCTATATAGCCCATTTTCAATACCAACCATGCTAAGTTAACTACACATGTTTGTGCCAAATTTCAGCTCCCTAGCTGTTTTCATGCAGGCTCTATCTTGTTTTCAACAGACGGACAGCCGGCATGGCTAGATCGTCTTAGAATTTTACGAGGATCAAGAATATGTATACTTTGTTGGGTCTCCGATGATTATTTCAAGGTGTTACAGGCAAAATGACAAAACTAATATACCCTCCATTATATGGTGGAGGGTATAAAAAGGGTAAACAAATTACATTAGAAAAGTTATTAAATTTACCTTAGATAATTTCATTCTAAATTCTTCTTGTTCCCTCTCCTTCTATCTCTTTGATAAATTTATTCATGGTCCCTATGCAAATCAATTCTACTAGTCCCAGATGAGCACACATCATATTTTATTTCTCGATTTAGCCTTTCTTTACATACTCGTAGATACAAAAAATAAAATATAAATGAAACGTAAAAAGTTCATTCATTAATTTCTCGCTATTTCCACAAATGCTGCAATTACTGGCTGCACTGGCTGTTGCCGCTCGACGATGAACGATGTAAGCAATCCTCATGTGGCAGCCACATGATGGGATGCTACAATGCCATAATCAATCATTGTCATTTGGCAATAAAAGGACAATTGAAACATGAAACCATCAGCCCCGTTAGCGCTCACCCACTGCGCTCGTGTCATGGAGATCAAAAATTGAAAGAACAATTTAAAGAAATAGGTAGAAATTAAAAAATTTATTGAATAAACAAAAAAGTTGTTTGTTCCATTTATTTGCAAGGTATAGTCACAACAAATGAACCGATTGCAGTTCTCACAGTTACTTGAAAGAAAATTCCAAAAATTATTTTTTCTGATTGTATGATATAGAAATTTAGCTTCAAAAACTTCAAGAATAGTCTTTGTCATATTTAAAAGTTTTAAATTTCTACAAAACAAAAAAAGCAATCTACCTTCTTTATTGTACCATGTAGCTGCTCTTTGTTGAAATTCAAAATTGTATTTCCTTTATTTTCCGGTTTTTAATTTGTCCCAGTGGTGTTGTTGATTTTATTTGTGGCATATGTGGCTTAGGCACCACAGAAACTTAATAAATAATTTCAGTACTTCTTACAGCATTTTGCATAACAAGAATTGTTTTAAGAAAAACACAAAAGTTTAACAAAACATATGCCAGTAATTTGTTAAAGAAACAAATGTTCAACATTTTACATACCAACGAAGACGAAAATATACGTGTGTATGTATGTGAGTCTTTGTGCTACAGTCATACATTTTTCCAGCAAATTTCATATGACAAAATAATTAAAAAAAAACTTTTTCTGCTTCATTTGTTTCCATCAACTGCAGTACAAATGAAAAACATTTACAGCAAAACTTTTAAGGGGGAGGAAAAAAATATATAAGATTTTATTTCTTTTGTGAAAAAAATTATTTTGGAAATGAAGTATGGCTTAACAAAAAAGTCTATCAAAGGCAATTCGTTTTAAAGACCAATGAAATACTTTTAGTTGGATCAACCGACTTACTGATACCCCAGCCTAAGATCATAGCTGTTTTATAAACCTTTTTCTAAACACAATGGTAGAGAAAGAAATAAAAATTAAGTAAAAAGTATAACCAACTCCACAGCGGGGTATTATAATTTAGAACAGATATTATATAAACGAGGTTTGTTGTATAGCAGAACCTGCAATATGAAGAGAGCATTTTAAGTTCTTATTAAAATTGTATCTCCCAGGGCCAATGACCTAACCCCGTTTAGTTCACTGTTGAAAGAAATTATACTATGCAACATAAGTTCGGAATTTCTCGGTGGGGTGAATGATTTCTTCTAACGGCTGTTTTTTTTTGGACGTGTGGTTTTGAATCTGGCCACACTTTTTTTCGGAGTTGATCGTTTTGAGGGTTGTCACATGATTTATGCTCAGTTTGGTTTGCCATTTCATAATGAATAGACAACGTTTGCAAATCGTGGTGAATGGGCCTAAAACGAAATGGCCATTGAAACTGATTTTTAAAAGAAAATTTTATTCAGCAATGAAGCTCACTTTTGGTTGAATGGTTACGTTAATAACGATAATTGTAGCATTTTGAGTAATCAAAATCCACAAGCCATTGTCGAGACGCCATTACATCCTCAAGAAGACACTGTTTGGTGTGCTCTATGGGCAAAGGGAATCATTGTTACATATTTTTTCAAAAATATAGCCGGCCAAAATGTTACAGTAAATGGGGAACTCTATTGAGGCATAATTAATGACTTTTTAGTGCCTGAATTGGGGGATGTTGATGTGAACGACCTTTGCTTCCAACAAGACGGCACTGCTTGCCAACAAAACAAAAACAAATATTGAAGGAAACTTTTGGTAAGCGCATTATCTCGCATCGTGGGCCTGTAAGGTGGCCTCCAAGATCGTGCGATTTGATACCGCTGGACTATTTTTTGTGGGGCTATGTGACGTCGCTTGTCTACGCAGATAAGCCCGACACGATTGACGCTTTAGAAGATTATTATGTTATAAAGTGGTCGAAAATAAGGGCTCCAGGCTGGAATTTATTCGAGACTGTCAGGGCGGCCACTTGCCGAAATCATTTTTAAAACATAAAGGCAAACCCTTATCTTTATAAATAAGCTAAATTCTTAGCCATAACATTAAATTATATGCGTTTTATTTCTTCTTGAAAACCTCACGTCTAAAAAAAAACCCTTTACAAACGAAAGACTTTATACTAACATGTAATAAATCCGGGGGTTATTTAAATAAAAACAAATACAAAAATTCAAATCAAGTGTGGAAACTTTATTGTTCATTCGAAGTGACATTTTATGCCTTTTATTTTTGGATATAATTTCTTTTAACTGTTGGCAGCAACTACGCCTCAGGCTGTCTATTCTGAGGGTCCAATTTTAGATGACTCTTTCGAGCATTTCGACCAAAATTTCATTAATAACACGCGTAATGTTGGCTTCAAAATTCTGAATCGTAGCTTGTTTGTCAGCATAGATTTTGGACTTTACGTAGCCCCAAAGAAAAATGTCAAAAGGTGTGATATCACACGATCTAGGCGGCCAACGCACCGGTACAAAACGTGAAATTAGCTGCTCTCCTAAATGTCCTCTTAATAGAACCATTGTTTGAGTAGCTGTATGGTAGGGTGGAGTGAAAACATGCTTTTTTTATAATTTGAAAAAGTTAACCTCGGAAAGAGATGTAGTCTGGGGTCCTAAAAAGGGGAAAAATAAAGAAAAAAATTTAAAAAAATTTTTAGGGGTCGCGCCACTCCCTAGAAATTTGGAAATTATCGCTATTTTGGCGTTGATTTTAGAAAAATCCTAAAAATTAACGACTTAACTTATTCGAAATTTAAAAGTTTGAGCTTGTTCAGTGCCCAAACAAAAGTATTTGAGGCAAATATGAGGATAATCGACTAATATTTGTAGCTTTGGTGGCGATTTCATTGTTCAGTCAATTTTCTGAAGAAGGGACGATTTGACTTATTTTACTTTTTGAAATTTTTGAACAATGAGAAAATTTTTTTTAAATTTTTTCATGCCCTTATTTCATTGTTTACGCTATTGCAAACATTTATTGACATAAAACTTTTTAGGATTTTTCTAAAATCAACGCCAAAATAGCGATAATTTGCAAATTTCGAGGGAGTGGCGCGACCCCTAAAAATTTTTTTAAATTTTTTTCTTTATTTTTCCCCTCTTTAGGAACCCAGACTACATCTCTTTCCGAGGTTAACTTTTTTTTTTTGAATTTCACTCCACCCTACTGTATGGCAAGTGACACCGTCCTGTTGAAAACAAATTTCGTCAAGATTACGGGCTTATATTTCAGGTGCGGCAGCGAGCACCATTCACGGTTACATTCCGGTAATCATAATTTTTCAAAAAATTTGGACCGATGATTCCACCAGCTCCTATGTCGCAACAAACCGTGATTCTCTGGGTATAAGGGCTCCTCTTGAACCTCTTGTGGTTGCCCAAATGCGTCAATATAATTTGTTGACGTTGCCTTTGAGCCAGAAAAAGGCCTCTTGACTGAAAAAATTTTGGTCGAAAACAGCGAATCTTCTTCAAGCTTTTAAAAAGCTTAATACTGAAACGGCGACGCGCAGTAAGATCTCGCAGGCCATTCGCACAGAAATGTCAAACTATACAAAAAAGAAAAAAAAATAAACTTGAACACAACTCAGGCGACATCTGTTATAACTCGTTTTTAAAAAAATGCCTCTAGATTGACCTTATTAACAGGGTGGGCCATTAGAAATTTTAAACTTGAATTGGCAAGTTTAAAATTTTATATTTTAATTGGAAAGGTGGAACTTTGTCATTTAACAATGGAACACCAGCCGATGCGTTTTCGCTTTGCCCAATAGCCTGAAGATTGTATGGCAGGAAATGAAGAATTTTACCGAAAAATCGTGTTTTCAGATGAAGCTCATTTTCATCTCGGTGGCTATGACAATAAGAAAAATGGCCGCATATGGAGTTCAGAGAACCCACACGTGACTATTGACAAGCCAATGCATCCACAATGAGTCACTGTTTGGTGTGGATTATGGGCTAGCGGCATCATCGGGTCATTTTTCTTTGCCGTTACCCTCAACGGTGAGCGTTACCGCTCCAAACTTTACCAACTAAACTTGGTGTACAAAAACTCAAGGGAATGACATGGAAGACATTTGGTTCCAACAAGAGTGGGCCACATGTCATGGAGTCAACGAACGTTCCCACGACAGCCGGTTCTATGCACCGGATCGACCCGTACGACGAATTCTTCAGCCAAACGATGTCACCCCGGCATTATGAGCCGCTACAACAACAACGGAGTCAACAAAACCATCAATATTTTACGCACTGTTTTTGAAAATCAAATAAACAGCCGAAATTGTGATGTCAATCGGCCGCCTGGGAGCTGTGATTTGAGTCCATTGGATTATTTTTGTTCCATTGGACCAGTTTTGTTCAGAAGAGCCATTTTAAAGATTAGGTACCTTTCTATTTGCGCTTAGAATCGTCGACTTCACTTTCATAAAACGCGCATATCTCTGGGAGAGAACAATTTTGGGGCATGGGATCGGTCTCATCAAAAAAAAAGTGAATAGTTGATAAAAAGTTTTGTTCAGGAGAGCCATTCTCAGATTGGTCTCAGTCGATGCTTAAATGTTGTCCACATCCAAAAAAGAAAAAAAATGTAAATTGATTTTTTTACCTTTAGGTCCCTTTCTCTATGCGCTGTCACATATACTTTGTAGTATGGGGCATAAATACTGTTACAACATCGAACACACCCATTTCAATAGTAGAACTGAACATACCCCGTAAATGTCATATGGGCTTTGAAAGCTAACCTCAATAGCGTTAGTCTGTAACGCGATTTTAAATTGTTTCAACTTTCACCATGGAGTGGTCAGATAATGAGAACCGTATCGCTGTAATAGCGCTTTTGAAGTGTGAAATGAAAAAAACGATATTTTCAAAACGCTCCGGCCACTAGGGATTAGCCGCATGTTCGCCTGCCGATGCATACAACTGTTTGAGGAGACTGGAGATGTAAAAGACCGCCACCGGTCGGGCCGGTCCGCCCACGCTCTTTTCGAACACCGCATGTCATCAAAGCCGTTAAATCAAGAATTCACAGAAATCCGCTCCGAAAACAGAAAATTATGGCCTGTGAGATGAATATCATGCAAAAGTCCACGAGTCGAATCATTAAAAACGACTTGGGACTTGGAGCTTTCAAACGACGTACCGGACATTTATTGACTGCAGTTTTAAAAAAAAAATAGGATTGAAAAATGCAAACGTCTTTTGGTGAATCACGCTGATAACCTGCACAGAAAAATTTTGTTCACCGATGAAAAAAATTTTACCGTTCAGGAAAAAAATTAACAAGCAAAATGATAGAGTGTATGCGCGGTCAGCTAAGAAAGCATCTGAACTGATCAAAAGGGTGGAAAAGTGTCATCACCCAGCTTCAGCCACGGTTTGGTGGGGTGTCTCTTACGATGGGGTCACTGATCTGCATTTCTGCGAGCAAGGAGTAGGACAAAGGGTCATCACCCAGCTTCAGTCATGGTTTGGTGGGGTGTCTCTTACGATGGGGTCACTGACCTGCATTTCTGCGAACAAGGAGTCAAACCATCGGCCAAAGTTTACCAAGAAACCGTTTTGGAAGCTGTTGTGAAGCCTCTTAACAATTCCCTATTCCAAAAGCAGCCATGGACTTTCCAGTAGGATTCTGCGCCGGCCCATAAGGTTAAACGTCCCAGGCCTGGGTTCGAAACAATTTGCCAGCATTCATTTCCTCTGAAGAATTACCCTCAGGCAGTTCAGATTTGAACCCATTGGATTACAACTTGTGGACGGTTTTAGATTACAAAGTTTGTCACAAAAGATACCCCAACATTGCATCTCTTAAGACTGCTTTGGTTCGAGCTGTGGCCAATTTTCCAATGGATGAGGTTCGTGCAGCTATTGACGATTGGCTAGTGCGATTTAAGGCGTGTGTAAAGGCAAAAGGCGGACATTTCGAATAAGTAGATTATTTTTGGATACAATATCATCAATAAATATATTAAAAAATATTTGGTCCAAAAACATTCAGTACTTTTTATTGTACAGCATAAAACGTGTGTAACAGTATTTATGGCCCTACTAAGAAGATATATAGGAGACACAGGAACCAAATTAAAGCAAATTTTGCAGAGAATCTAATTGTAGAGTACGGTTTTGGCTAAGGTTAGGGACGGAAGAATATGCAGAAACCGCTCAAAAAGCGGACCGTGTGTTTTGCTTCATGTTTGCCTAGTTAAGAGTTCATATAAGGTTCGGTCTGGCCGAACTTAGCTACTTTTTTACTTGCTTCCCCCTAAAATGTGCACGACGGTTCTGTTCGAAATGCTTATTTGTTGATTGCTTTTATATTTAAACCAAACTAGCAGTTTTCACATAGAGTAGTGTACATAGTGGGTCACCCTGTCGTATTAAAGAACGCATTTTACACTTTATTGCTAGTGAAACACACTAAATCGGATTAGCGTAACATTCACACACGTTCGTACAAAAACAGACCCATTTAGTGGCACAAAGTGTTGGTTCTACTCGTATATCGAAGCATATGTAGCTTTATAGGATTTTTCACACCCACTTATAAACATTTCTCATACACACTCGTATAATATTGAACACATACATATGTCAAGCATTAGAAGAGGCGGCGAAAAAAAAATGGTCCTGCGACATATCGACTGGCTCACGTTTCAGTTATCCCAAAGGACTTTATGGAGGCAATATCAAGCGAAATGTTTTCATTACAAACGATGAGTCGGCTTAATGTACATGTACTCGTACATGCATCATGTTCAAATGCTTGTATTGGAAATATAGGTTTTTATTTCGGTTGTATTTCTCGCTCGCTACGCGTGCCCCATGATAGAGATTTATGCAGACAGTCGGTGATGGTTGTACGAGTACTCGCACTAACTATTTGGTAATTTAATGCGGGTAATCAATTACATTTTAGTTTGATTGGTAAAATGTGTTAACAGCTTTAAGAGCAACGAGGACTACATACGCACACCCACACATACACAGATCCATACACACTCCCTTATACATGTATCAGACTAGTACAAACACTTTATTCAGTTCATTGCTTTTCCAGAAAAAAAGGATGCTGTGGCATATGTGGCAGGGTTCACGCGTATCTGTGAGCTTGAATAAGTGCATAACTGCGTGCTTTTGAGAATCTATGCGTGCATGAGTGTGTGTGTTTGCAAAATATTGATGTTTTCTCTGTATAACTACAACCCAATAATAAATGCGATAAATCGAAATAAATCTATTTATTACGTTTCTTCTTTTTAAGCGGGGCAGGAAGGAAAAAGAATGGAAGTTTTTTTTTTATAAACGATTTACTATTGAGGTTAACAGTTGCTTGCCTTTTCTTGCTTAAAACCCGGAATGTAGTAAAAAGAAAGGAATTTACAAGAAGTACAACTGTTTGAGGTCTTTGGGCTAAGATTATGGATGCCTCGTGTAGTTTTGAAGAATTATTCTAGAAAATTCCAAAAAATACTAAGTCAAAACTATGTTGAATAAAAATTTCTGCTGCTTTAGCGAATTACTCTCCTATCACGGGCTATAATTCACTCACACGCTAGCAAACAAAATACAATCGCAATGCTTTTTTGGGTTTAAAGGGGCTGAAAGGACATAAACTGCGATGCAGTATATGAATTTATATGATATCCTCCTGAACATGAAAAATCAAAAAGTTAAATTAAAAAGTCGAAATTCTGAAAAAAGTTTGTTTGTAAAGGATGGTCCAACAAAAACGCACAAAAAAGTTTTCTGAAAAATAACCTTTTTATTTTTTATTATGATAAAAGGATATATGCCAATTATGTGCAAAATATAATATCGGCCAAATGTTCGCCAAGGCTTCGGAAGCATACCTTTATCCGATGAACCATATTTTGAATCCCCTCATCCTTTAGCTCTTGAATTGTTTATTGACATCGCGACGACGTGGGATAACAGAGCCATTGCATTTTTCGCAAAAGAGCCATTATGTCGTTGGCTGTGCGGCACCAACCTGTTGGAACCGCATTTCGTCCTTCTGGCCACAAGAAGGACGTTATCATCTCGCTATAGCGAACACCATTTACGAGTCGAGGTTGACGGCTCTTCTGCCACAGTATAGAGAACAACATCAGTGTTTTCCGCAGAACGAACTGGGCAAGCATTCACAGGTGTTTTCACATTTCCTAATGACCCTGTTTGCTAAAATTTGTGCACACTTCTCTCGATTGTGGACAGATTTTGTCGATTACTCTAACAAAAAAAAAATTATGAACGGCACGAAATGCAATTTGATTTGAACGTCCATTTTTGTAAAAGACTTCAACAATCTTAACGCGCTACTCAATTGTGTATATCACCATGGTTGAATTTGTCAAACACCGAAACAAAGAAATGACGTTAATGTATGACTCACTATTGACATCGTGCATTATGGTTGGACCTCCCCTAGTTTAAGTAGCAACTAAGTAACGGGTGATCAGTCTAGAGGTATTTATTTTAATAGGGTTTTTTTAAAGTTTACGCGTGAGTTGTGTGTAAACTTAATTCGTTTTTCTTTTCAGAATTGTTTGTCATTTCCTAATGGAAAGACTTACACCGCAACAATAAAAATTATATAATGAAAATGAGAATGAGAAGATCAGTTGTTTACGATTAAAATTTTGTTCAGAGTTGATGCCCATTTTTTGGTTCAACGTTAATAAACAAAATTGTCGCATTCGGGCTGAAGAGCAACCAGAAGAGTTTCAAGAGTTGGAATCATTGGTGCATATTTTTTTTAAAAATTATGATGGCCGGAAATAACCTTGAATGGTGCTCGCTATCGTGCAATGATATTAGACTTTTTGCTAACTGAGATTGAAGCCGGTAATCTTGACGACATTGGTTTCAACAGGACGGTGCCGCTTGCCTTACCGCTGCTCAAACAAGGGATCTATAGAAAGGTTATTTTGAAGAGCTGCCAATTCCACGTTTTGGGCCGGTGAGTAAGTCGTTTAGATCGTATGGCATCACACCTTTTAGACATTTTCTTTGGGGCTACGTTAAGTTCAAAGTCTATGCTGACAAACCAGCTACGATTCAGGTGGAAGCCAACAATACGCGTGTATGTCGTTAAAGCATACCGGTCGAAATGCTCGAACGAATCAAAATTGGAACCTCCGAATAGACACCCAGAGGCGTAGTTGCGGCCAATATTCAAAGGAATTTATAGACAAAAAATAAATGGCATAAAATTTCCTTTCGAGTTAATAATGCCATACATAGAATTTTACCGACTTCTGAACCTACAAGTCTTAAAGCCATATATTCGATTCCGATCAAATTTCAAAAAGAGCATTAGGGGGAGCTGGCACCATTCCCTGGTGCTAGTTTTCCCGGTTTATGTTTTCGCATAGCTACCACAATAGAGTCTTCCCGTTTTGAGACCCTGCAGCACAAGCTATCACATCATACAGATTACGCTTTAATTCAGAATGGTCCAATAAAAGCGACCAATAGCTAACTATATAATATTTCGTATTGTCCCATCGCGATTTCCAGATAACTTTCGCAACAGCAAAACACATCTATGCAAATTGGAGCGTATCGGCTTATATCTTATAATAATAATATTATGGGCCTCCCACACAACAATGGTCCCTTCCGATTCGTGGTCCTGCCGCAAGAAGGCCACATTGTTAATTAAACCTAGCATAGTGCTTCATATGCGACCTGATGATCTCTAAGCTCAAGCTCCAGACAGAGGAACGGAGTCTTCTAAATAGCCCAATTCTGTAGGCTCATCTCATAATGACTCTCGATCGACTTTAGCCCTTCCTACTTGTTTGACTACACAGAGAATAAAATATGATAAAAATATGTTTGCATGAAAACATATTGTGCAGGAAACATTATGTGCAAACATATATTTGTTTGCACCCACACATTAATATTTTGCAGTAATGTTTCCAAATATTAATATGCTTGTGTGCAAACATAAATGTATTCGTAAAATACCACCTAAATTATTCCTTGGTTGTTTATCAAAAATATTTCGGAAAAAAGTATTGTTGAGTAATAATATTCGAAAAGCATATATGGTTGTGGCAAAACAATATTACGATCCTCACAACAACAGTATGATTCACATACAACCATCCTGACATATCCATAATAATATTATGGGCCTTATAACAATATTAGTGATCACACAAAAAGATACTAAGATCCCCTCAATCATATTATGATCCTCACAACCGTAGCATGTTTCACCTACACCCATAGTATGATCCTCACAACCATTGTATGACTCATACGCAACGATATGTAGGATCATCCTACCGAACAAACTATGATCTCCATAGTTATTTATGAGGATTGGGCTAAGTTGTTATTTAACAAAAGAGATATTTAGGATTTGAAAGAATAATATTGTTCTAAATATCATATTTAAGAAAGAAAAATTACAATTTTGCCAGTATGATAGCCGTTATGATATTATTGTTAACATAAAAGCAAAAAAATGAAACTTTTGTCATACCAACCATATTTATATTGTAAAGGCTGGTTTAATTTTAAGGGCCGATGTTGAATGTAAACCACAGCTACACGTTCAGTTTTTTCTGTATTTCATTTGATATTTCTCAATCTCAGACTAACTCAATTTAAACGATTGTTACCATCAATGATCAAAATGGTGGCAAGAAATGGCAACAGTGGATGATCAATTTTCGAAGAAACTCATCTTTAGTGATGATGCACATTTTCACCTCAGTGGATGCGTCAATAAGCAGAATTGCCGCATTTGGGCGAATGGTAGTCCAAGAGTGATTGTGGAAAAAACAATGCAGCCACAAAGAGTGACTGTTTGGTGTGGTTTATGGGCTGGCGACGTCGTCGAGACTTATTTTTTTCCAAAATGAGGCCGGGCAGGCAGTTACTGTGAATGGTGCTCGCTATCGTGAGACGATAACGAAGTTTTTATGGCCTAAATTGGACGGTATGGATGTGGACGATATGTGGTTTCAACAGGACGGTGCCACTTGTCACACAGCTAACGAAACAATGGCTATTTTACGCGAGAAATTCAGTGGCCGCGTTATTTCACGTCGTGGCGATGGTAACACTCTGCGACAAATGGTAAGGGTCAGTGATCGGTTTGGAATGAAACCACCGGGGAAAGTTATATTGGTAAAAAAAAAGTCATACGTGTTCAAGCGTTTCGCTGGGTCTCATCTAGGAATCGAGATATATCGATTTGAAGTTAGTAAGTATCGTATAGGGGAATTTGTCACGTTTTTGGCTCTTTTGTTTGACATAGCTTGAGAACCACTCGTCCGATTTAGCTGAAATAAATTTTAAAAAACCAAGAATTACAATTCCCTTAATCTGTTCATATATTATTTTCCTTTACAAGTAATAGTTTCCAAGTTAAAAATAAGCACATGAAGAATTTTTTTTTTTTTTTTTTTATTTTTTTTTTAAAATAAAAATAATATATGAACAGATTAAGGGAATTGTAATTCTTGGTTTTTTAAAATTTATTTCAGCTAAATCGGACGAGTGGTTCTCAAGTTATGTCAAACAAAAGAGCCAAAAACGTGACAAATTCCCCTATACGATACTTACTAACTTCAAATCGATATATCTCGATTCCTAGATGAGACCCAACGAAACGCTGGGACACGTATGACCTTTTTTTGACCGATATAACTTTCCCCGGTGGTTTCATCCCAAACCGATTGTGGCTGTCGCACAGTGTAATTGGCGATGGTAATTGACACCGTTGGAATTCTTTCTTTGGGGTTATTTGAAAGTCATTAAGCCACCAATAATTCAAGAGCTAAAGAATGAGACAATTCGTCACATTAACATCATAGAACCTCAATTATGCCTCAGCGCCTTGGAAAATTGGGATCATCGGATCTGGGTGTGCCGCTGAGATTGCGGCGGCCATTTGGCCGATATTTTGTTCCATTTATAATTAAACTATACCAAAATTATCGTAATAAAAATAAATGAAAAAAATTTCCTAAATAATTTATGTTTTATATAAAATCAACATCGGCCCTGAAAATATAACCACCTTTTAATATCAACCAAATTTTCATTTCCGAATTTGGCATTGTTACATTTTAACAATAATAATATTGCCGGAACCATACTTTTGTGAAAATGAAATTAAAAAAACAATCGCCCTTATTCTATTTGGCGTAGTCAACAGAAGACGTCGTTTTTTGTATTTTGTTTCAATTTCGTATTCCCGTTGGCAATATTGCCGTATTTCGATGACTGTTAAATTAAGTTTGGTATTCTGTAAGAAAAATTGGCGACGCCGTTGTTTTCAATTGGCTTTGATTTTGGCGTCGGTCATTTTAGTGTTGCCTTCAATGTATTGTTTACGTTAATTTTGATTTCATTAGAAAATTAAATGGAAAAAATTAAAATAACAAATAAGCGCCAGTTCGAGAAGCTAGTGGAAGAGCTTGAAAAGAATCCATCACTAGCCAGAGGATTTCACAAGGGCACTGTTCCTAATAATTTTAATGAACAGTGGGAGAGTATTGCCACTGTGGTAAATTCTCATGGACCCCCAATTAGATCTGGTGCTGGATGGCAAAAGGTAAGGTAAATAGTTTGGTTAAAAACTATGCTGTTTGATGGAATTCTTTCTACAGATTTGGAGGGACCGAAAATTCAAAGTTAAAAGAAAAATGGCCATAAATAAAGCAGAAAGCAAAGCTACTGGAGGTGGTGTATTTAAGCAGCAAATGCTGAGCCCCTTGACTTCAAATATGTCTCTTACTTCTCATCGGGCAAATTAAAAATGGAAGATTTCTGTCTAAGCAGTCTTCTTTCCAATATTAATTTTTTTTGTTTTCTTCGTCACTCGATGAGTCCGAATCGGATAGAAAAACATTTTTATTTAAACTTTTTTTTACAAACAAACTTTTTCCCACGAAAATAGCACATAACTTACATATATTTCATCAAAAACAAGAAATAAAATGAATCAGCTGACTCTAACATTAGATATGTGTGCTGTATGTTATTGACGTTTTCGATAAACAGGCAACGGCGTCGTAATACTCTTACAGAATACCAAATTAGCATAGAATTGATGTTGTCTTCGGTTTGAGTTGCTGTTGCCTTGAAATTGCCGTTGATATTGCCGACGCCAAATAGAATAAGGATGAATACTATGGTTGCGACGAATATATTTTTATTGCAGAGAACATACTATTGTTGACCTGGCTATCTCAAACCAAATCTTTTCACTATGCGTTTACAAACAAAATTGTATGCCGTTTAACGAAAATATTTTCGCTATGAGGTGGTGAAAAAATTTGCATGTTTGCAAAAAAAGTTGTAAAATTTTTCAAAAAGCTGTCCGAAATATTCTTGTTTCAAGCAGAGCTGACTGCAGTTTCGGTGAGCGCCACTTCACCATCATAGGCCCCTAAGCAACGAATGTGCTGTAAATATGTTCAACGTCTATACACTTAAGGGCAGGTAGTTTCAAATTGGACGAGCACTGCCGGCAGTAGAGTATTCCACCGAACAGACTAAAAATCACTCGAACAGCATACACTAAACACATACACACACGATGTAGTGCATTAATTTAATGATTATTGTTGTTGTTTCTATTCATTTAATATCATTGCGATAAATATAAGTAGTTTAGCTTATTTGCGAAAATTTTAATTGAGTGGTAATAAAAATAGCACACCAATATTTTGGTTGAATTGTAAGGTTTGTCCGGGTACGTATATTTTAGTTAATATGTAAATTTTTTTAACACTATATTCCGAGTTAATTTTTTGTTTGAATATTTGATTTTTTTTAATTGAAGCGAAATCTTCTTATTTTTTTGAGAGACAAACTCTACAGCCCTGCTTAAAGTATGGGACATTACACACGATGCACTTTCTTGCCTTTTAAGTGGTATCTTCAAAAAGCTTTAATAACTATTTCGTTTATTATTTTTTTTTTTGGATTAAATAATATAGAAATGGAATTTTCAGCTTCGCAATGATGGGCTCGTTCTAGAACATTTTCCATAACATCTTTCAAAAGTTGTGGCGTTCGAATTTCTGCAACAATGTTGGCCTTGAGTTGAAGGATTGTCTCGGGCTTGTTCACATATCCTACAAATAACCCCACAAAAAAAGTCGGGTGCTGACAAATCGGGTGATCGCGCTGCCCAAATAATTTCAGAATTTCTGGAAATTATTCGCTCTCCGAAAATTTGACTTAAAAGTGTCATTGTGTCTCGCGCAGTGTGGGCAGTCCTCCTGAAACCACATCTCAGGTCGGTTCTCAAGAGCAGGATGTAAAAAATATTCTATCATAGACCGATACCGCTCTCCATTTACGGTTACAGCACTTCCATCTTCATTTTGGAAGAAGTAACGCCCAATGATATTTGCAGATGTGATGCCACACCATACTGTCCTAATGGGGTGCAATTGGCGTTGATGAATGGCTCTTGGATTTTCAGAACCCCAGAACCTACAGTTCTGCTTATTAACAAAGCCATTCAAATGAAAATAAGCCTCATCACTCATGCGTTTGCGTTAAAATAATTAATCGCTGATTTGAATAATAAAATTCTATTAAACTGGTCCCTTGTTCGGTTGTGAATCTCTCCATTATTTATTCTCCAAAAGTTATTTATATAATCTGAAAAAATTATATAAACGAACAATCTATTAAATTTTTAAAGCAGATGATAATTTTTTACCCATCCTGTGTTATCAAACGCTGTTAAAGGCTATGTAAAATTCGTCTGTTGCCATTCTGCTACCCGCACAGCCACACGCTGCCTAGCTTTCTTGCAAAAATAAATCTCTATTTTTGCAACGAAAGCTATTCCAGAATAAACTAGAAAGTTTGTAATCCCCACATTTATGACGTCATAAACAAAATTTTTGTTTTGCATTTTAGCCTGGAGATTTTTCCCAAAAGTGCAGTTTTGGCAAATACTCGTACACAGAAAATAAAATTTCGGTAAAATTTAATAATTCAAATGTCGAACAAAAAATCAATTAAGAATCTTGTGATAAAATTTTTACTTATTAACTGAAATATTTATACGTTGTTTATCGAAAATTTTTCCGATTTCTAGCGATATACAAATTCACTTATTTACAAACAAATTGTATCGAAAATATTTTCGTTATAAGGTGATGAAAAAATTCACATATTAACAAAAATAATTGTAAGTCGTTGATCGAAAATAATTTCGCATTAGGCGATGTAATAAGAGGTTACTACTTATATATATAAGTATGTTTCTGGCCGAATGTACGCTGGTGGCCGAATGCTCTGACCGAGTGTATACTTTGGCAAAAAATGGAATTAACTCGACAACCTTTTTTGTGCGATAGCACTGTGAAAAACTGGTTTAATGAATTCAATCGTGGCCGACGCTCGCTCAAAGACGAAGGTCGTGAAGGTCGTCCAGAAACGGCCGTTGTGCCGGAGAACATTGATGCCGTGCGTGAACTGATAATGCAAGATAGTCATAAGACATGCCGTGAGATAGAGGCATCCTTGGGCATTTCTTCCACCAGCATACATTCGATATTGCATGAACACCTGGCCGTAAAAAAGGCTTGTTCTCGTTGGATCCCGCACAATTTGACAATCGCTCAAAAAAAGCTCGAGACGATTGGTGCAAAGAAATTTTGAAAAAATACGATCGCTGTGCTTCAAAAGACGTTTATAAGATCGTCACAGGTGACGAATCATAACAGCAATCGACCGTGTGGGTCTTCAAAGACGAGCCAGCTGTAAAGAAAGTTGTTCGTGAAAGAAGCACTTCGAAGCCAATGGTCGCCTGTTTCTTTGGCAAAACTGGTCATGTGGCGACTATTCCACTTGAGCAACGTAGGACGGTCAATTTTGAGTGGTACACCACAATTTGTTTGCCTAAAGTCTTCGGAGAAATTCGAAAAACGAACAAGAGAAGACGAATCATTGTGCACGCTCTTACACATCGGTTCAAACTAGCGCCTTTTTGGCCGGCCAAAACGTCGTGTTGATGGGTCATCCGCCGTACAGCCCTGACTTGGCACCCAATGACTTCTTTTTATTCTCGCACATCAAGAAAAAAATGCGTTGTCAACGATTTTCGTCGTCAGAAGCTGCTGTTGAAGCGTTCAAAAACCATGTTTTTGAGGTGTCTCAGTTGAAGTGGAAAAAAGCTTCGAGAATTGGTTTGAGCGCATGCAAAAGTGTATAAATCATGCTGGAGAGTACTTTGAAAAACAAGAAAAACCATTTTTGATGATAAATATTGGCATTTTCATATTAGGCCAGAAATATATATAGCAGCCATCGAATATAGTGCATGATTGTTACGAATTTTGTTGTTAACTATCATTTAATATTATTGCAATACTTGGTGTTGTAAAAAATACTGTTTGGGTTTTTTAAAAGAATTCAAAATTCTGATAATTACAGCAGTGGCAATTATTGCAATACGTCTTTTTTCCTAACCTTTGTTCTAGTTATGATATTTGAGAGTTTTTTATTCAAACTATCAGGAGGTTTACAAGATGTACTTTTTGTTTAGCACGTTTGTTTTTTTATTTCTGTCTTTCGTTTTTACACATTGAACAGGGATTAACCCGCTCAAGACCTCTTGCATCTATATATAAAAAGAAGTCAAGTTATTAACAAAATGGAAAAGTGACATTGATTTTGGTGGCTGCACGCTGCTTTAATCGCGATTTAAGGCCAGACTCTCCCCAAACGAATGAGAACTACTGTTGTAAACCTTACTTTTCAAGTTTTCTTCACACAATTGCCCACGAAAATACAACTCACTCTTGCCACCTCTGCAGAGACTCCACATTGAGAGCCATCAATAGATTTCTTTTACAACATGTGTGTGTGTGTTGTAAAAAGAGTTTAGTTGACTATCCCAACTTGTGTGCCGCGCCAGCACGGTGCACCAGATAAGCCGTATTAAAAACAAAATTTTGAGAAATAAGTGAAATCGAAATTCGACTGGCATTATCCCTCTAGATATCGAAAAAGCCTTCGATACAGTTTGGCACAACGGTATCATCTACAAACTTCTCACAAACTGTAAGTATATTTGTAAAGTTGTGGCTGACTTCCTCAGTTCGAGAAGCTATTTAGTATATGTTAGCGAATCGTCATCGGCGCCTAGAACAATACCAGCAGATTTGCCCAAGGCTCAACACTATCACCGCTATTGTACTCAATATACACAGGAGATTTCAAACCACACAAGCTCATAGATATCGCATACTACGCAGATATAGCTTTAATAACAACCAGCAAACTAACCAGTGCACTATTGAAAAAATGGAAAACAGCTTGACGCTTGCAATAAATACCTCAGAAAATGGAAAATTAAAATAAATCGGGAAAAAAAACTCAGGCTATTATATTCCCATTCAACAAATCTCCAAAGCGAACACCAACTCGTCAATTGAACTATGAAAACACGTTAATAAGTATCAACAATCACGTCAAATATCTTGGCGTGACTCTGGACAAAAAACTACACTACAGGAAGCACATCGAAGAGGTATGCCAAAAAACTACCAAGTCATTAAGGGCACTGTGGCCCTTCTTAAACAGAAGATCTCCACTACACCAATGTAATAAGAACTTACTTTTTAAATATGTTATTAGACCTATCATGACATATGCCTTGCCAGTATGGTACAAAGCAGCCAAAAGCAACCTAAAGAAACTACAAATCATTCAAAATAAATGCCTGAAAATAATTTATCATAAAAACTGGAGATACTCAACCAGGTTATTATATTTGGAAACCGGATACGAGAATTTTACAGACTTTATAAACAGACTGAATGATAACTATTCAAATAAAATTGAAAATTCTTCTTATGACATCATAAGAGAATGCAGAGATATAAATGAATAAAACAGTAAATAAGCAAATTGAAAAAAATTCTGTTCTATATTAGATTGTTTTAGTTTATAACCTTGTATAAACAATTACTTTTTCTATAAATATTTGAATACACAACTTGTGTGTTAAATACATAAAGGTTTTACCCCCTTTTTCCTTCAATGTTACCATAATATCCCCTAAAATTGCTATACCATTTTATAAGATTTTTTTGTTGAAAAATCATACTGATTAAACCCATAAAACTGGTATTATTATACTTATGTAAAACGAAATATTGGAAGAATAAAAATGAAATTAAAAAATTGAAACTTGTGTGCCGTGCCTGCACTTTACATAGTTTTTACAAATTTTTTTATTTAAAAAAAAAATTCTCCGATTTTGAAATGACGTACCTTCGTTTTTTTTTTAATTTTTTTTGCTCATTGGTTAGTATGTTGGCTAATGACACAATAAATTGGATTTTTTATTTCCGTTAGAATAATCCACAAGTGTCATAAAAAGTATTAAAAATTTGTAAGGATTTTTTTTTGATAACCATGTCTTTAGGACCAATACAAACCTTACAACGTATCCTTCTATGGCTCAGAGTAAGTTGGTTCACCTTACTGCAACTTTTAACTTCTTTTAATGATAATTAACGCCCTTTGTAGCTATTTGTGATGAAAATGAAATAAAAATCCTCATACGAGAACATGACAAATAGAAAATAATGTGGAGAGCGACATAAATTCCAATTTTTTACACGAAATTAGAAGAGTGGTCACCCAAATCTTCTTTTTGCCATTAGCCAACATAATAAACATTTACCAATTTTTTTTTTAAATCAAAGGTATATTTTTTCAAAAATATCGATTTTTTTTTTAAAAATAAAAAATATTTTAATAACATTTTTTGTTTAGCTCGTTTGTTTAATTTCGGTCTGTTGCTTTCACACATGGAACAGGGATTAACCGGCTCAAGATCTCATGTATCTTTATTTAAATAGAAGACTATTTTTTAACAAAATGGCAAAGTGACATTGATTTTCGTGGCTGCATACTGCTTTTATCGCGATTTCAGTTCAGAAAGCTTGGCAGCAATTGTTGAAAGAAAAACCGATCTCTTTAAGACCAGGCTCTCCCCAAACGTATGAGAACTACTGTAGTAAATCTTAATCAATTTTTTTTATAAAAATATATTTTGTAAACCTCCATTTAATACTGATAGTTTTCAAAAAGGAAATTCTCAAATATCATAACTAAAACAAAAGTTATGAGTCCTTTAAAAAAACGTATTGATAATGTTACCACTGCTGTAATTTTGAGAATTCAATTTATTTTAAAAAACCCACACTGAATGTTTTTTAGAACACCAAAGTGAAGCAATGTAAAAATTTTGTCAAAATCGAAGACCTACTTGTAAAATATGATCAATTTCACATTGAATTGATGATACCAATTGTTTGGTTGAAATTTAAAGGTTGTCTTTTTTCCGTGTATGTTAACATTTGTCTTCTATTTTTAAGTGGAACTTTTTGCGAGAATAATATCGACTATACAGTACGAGTACATACTTTTGTGCCCATCACACAACCTCCCAAACCTTTCCGGCACACAGTGCTTCGTTTCATTGACAAAAATCAGAAAACTGACCTGCTTCGAATTTAAATTTGTTGGTATCATTTTAAAGGTAATAGTCCAACCAAGCAAATAGATTCATTGGGTTCCAGACCGATTAAAAGTGAGCATTTGTATTCAGAATAATTTTATATTGTAACGCGTGATCCATTTCAAGGTTCCCTACTTTTTTAAAGAAAAAAACACAGAAAATTCAAATTAAATGAGTAATTTGTATTATCACTTGAAAGATTCTTTGGCATTTATTTTTTGAGGATTATGTCTATCAAATGTTTGCCGCGGCTACGTCTTAGATGGTCCATCCGTTGAGTCCAATTATCGTTGTCTCGTTCGAGCATTTCGACTGATAACTGGCGAATGACACGCGTACTGTTTCGCTCCAAGACCTGAATCAAAGCGGGTTTGTCCGTATAAACCTTAGACTTTACGTATCCCCACAGGAAGTGTCTAACGGTGTGATATCACACGATCTTGGTGGCCAATCGACCGGCCCAAAACGTGAAATTATCTGCTCACCGAAGTGTTCTGTCAATAAATCCTTTGATTGGTGCGATTTGTAGAAAGTGACACCGTCTTGTTGAAACCAAATGTCGCCGAGATCACGAGCTTCAATTTTTAGGCATCAAATGATGATAACACTGTGCGACAGCCACAATCGGTTTGGGATGAAACCACCGGGGAAAGTTATATCGGTCAAAAAAAGGTCATACGTGTCCCAGCGTTTCGTTGGGTCTCATCTAGGAATCGAGATATATCGATTTGAAGTTAGTAAGTATCGTATAGGGGAATTTGTCACGTTTTTGGCTCTTTTGTTTGACATAACTTGAGAACCACTCGTCCGATTTAGCTGAAATAAATTTTAAAAAACCAAGAATTACAATTCCCTTAATAAAGTAATAGTTTCCAAGTTAAAAATAAGCGCATGAAGAAAATTTTTTTTTTTTTTTTTTATTTTTTTTTAAAAAAAAAAAAAAAAACTGTTGCTTAAGTAGGAAAACGGTTTAAGAACAGATTAGAGGAATTGTAATTCTTAATTTTTCTAAATTTGTTTCAGCTAAATCGGACGAGTGGTTCTCGAGTTATGTCAAACAAAAGAGCCTAAAACGTGACAAATTCCTCTATACGATACTTACTAACTTCAAATCGATATATCTCGATTCCTAGATGAGACCCAGCGAAACGCTGGAACACGTATGACTTTTTTTTTACCAATATAACTTTCCCCGGTGGTTTCATTCCAAACCGATCACTGACCCTTACCATTTGTCGCAGAGTGTAACCGACTAATGGCACGTTAACGGTCGCCATTGACGGTTACGTTCTCACCGGCATCATTTTTGAAGAAATATGCACCGATGATTCCACAGGCCCACAAACCGTCGTTTTTTCTGGATGAAGTGCCAGCTCTTGAACCTCTTCTGGTTGCTCTTCGTCCCAAATGCGGCAATTTTGCTTGGTAACATACCCATTGAGCCAGCAATGGGTCTCATCGCTGAACAAAATTTGGCTCTTTAAGAGCCCATAGAGCGAAGCGATGTCGCTTGGGAACGTCGGGCGGCTTCAGTTCTTGCACAAGCGGTATTTTGTACGCTTTTAATTGAAGATCGCGACGTAAAATGCGTCAATTCATTCCATTCGTTAGAGTAGAAACACTGCATTGCGGCTGCGGTGGCGGTTGTCAAAAATATATGAAAAATTGAGAGGCAAAACCGCACTGAATAAAATCTTTTTCTATTTTCTCTGCGGTTTTTCTTGCGCTCTCAATTTTTGCTACTGCCTCTCTCTATGTGTTGCCATATTTTCATGTTTTTTGTAAACAAAAACCGTATGGGCTACTAGTTGTTGTGCATATTTGCAGTAAGAAGAAGAAATCATAATTTTTAAAAGTTAATAAAATGGAACAAAATAAGAAAATTATAATAAAATAAAAATTATTTTGATTGTTCATGCAATTTATAATTGAAAATTCTAAAATAATACTTGTTTAGTTTGCAAATAAATTTATTGTATTTTTTTTCAAAATCACTCAAGGCCAAATAATAAATAAGAACAGCTCAAAAATGAGCACTGTGCGGCAGCCGATACCTACTGATAGTGAAAACTTTACAGTCATCCAAAGAGATTAACTCGAAAACTAAAAACTAAACTATAGTTTTTCGCTAATCGAAAAACAAACCAAAACTACAAATAACAGCAAAAAACTGCATTAAATTCTAAGCAAAACAAAACGCAGTCATTGCTTATTTCGAATAACTTTGGATGGACGGCTAAAACTGAAAAATTGTAGCAAACATAAACTGCTTAAAATAACAAAAATTGAAAACCAAGTGCTGCTGGTTGGTCTTTCAATGGTCCAGTTGTGTGATAAGCTAGTCTAGGGTAATAAAAAGACTTCAGGATGCAGTCTCTGGAGGTTGTAAAGAGTGCCCAAAAATTCACAAATTTATCGACCCCACAATTTCTGTTTCAAAATTTTACAGAGGAAAGTACAGCAAAAATATTGCAGAGCTTTCCTCCTCCTCGGAAAACCATGAAGTAAAACAACCCTCATCCCACCCATCCCAAATGGAATTGCTGGAAATATTAAATGAGCTGTACGTTCGTTAGAAATTGTGGTGCCAACAGCATCTCGCTCGCTCATGTGACAGGACTGTAATGGCACATAAACATTTTTCATTTTGCTGTCATGTTGCTGCATCCTTATGCAGATTTTGTTGCAGCTGGTGTTTTGCAAAGGAAAAATCTGGCGGATAGACATTTACAATATTGTGATGTTTGATGTTGAGCATAATTCACTTGAGGGAAAAGAAACTGTCGTTTTTTCCGTTAAATTTCTTTGTCACTAGTGTCAATTTGTTTATTATAATGGCTTCATATATCTCGACAGTTTTGACTGAGATAAAAAAAATATTCTTTGTGTTTTAGGAAATGAGCTTGCTGTATTTCTGAAAGTTTTTAAAATAATTTGTTAAACGAGAGTAGTTCAATTAAAGAGCTTTATAGTTATGGCGTGGCCTTTAAAGGCAAATGCTTTATTTTTCCCATAGCAAACTAATTGACATTTTTAGCTTTTGTACTTAAATACCGCGTCATTACTCCAGAGATTTTTAATAGTTTGTCTTTTTATGATCTACATCCTCAGGAATGGGCTTGCAGTATTTGTGAAGGTTTTTAATAAAATTTGTTAAACGATAGAACTTAATCAAAGAGCTTTATAGTTATGGCGTGGCATTTAAAGACAAATGCTTTATTTTTCCCATAGCAAACTAATTGATATTTTTAGCTTTTGTACTCATTTACTCCAGCCCTTTTTAATAGCTCTTCTTTCTATGATCTACTTCCACAGGTTAACAAATTAACTCAACTGGTTGCCATGAATTTTACGAGTATAAGTTCTGCGTGTTAGGAAAATAGGCCCACGGTTTAAAAAAGCTGTAGGTTTCGCTAAAAAGTTTTTTTAACCGTAAGCTCAAAAAAAACCACTGATACCGTGTTAAAAAAATACGATTCTTCTAATAGCTTAACGATTCCACAAGTAAAGGTTGTTTTTTTAGAAGTGTGGTTTTCAATTTGGCCAAACTCTTTTCGGAGTTAGTCTTTTTGACTGCTGTCATTTGATATATGCTCAGTTTGGTTGGCCATTTCTCAATGAATAAACTTGCTCCGAAACAACGTTTGCAAATCGTGGCGAATGGGCCCAAAACGGGATGGCCACCGATCCTGATTTTTACAAGAAAATTTTGTTCAGCTATTTTTTGAATGGGTACGCTAATAACCAAAATTCTCGCATCTGTAATACTAAAGTTCCACAAGCCATTCTTGAGACACCGTTACATCTTCATGGGCAGAGGGGTCTATTGGTCTATATTTCTTCAAAAATGAAGCTGACCATAATGTAACAGTCAATGGGGAACGCTATAGAGCCATGATTAAGGACTTTTTCGTGCCTGAATTAGAGGATGTTGATGTGACCGTCAATTGCCGTCAAGATTACGGGCTTCAATTTCAGGTAGCAAAAAGTCCTATATCATGGCGCGATAGCAAGCACCATTCACGGTAACGTTCCGGCCATCATCATTCATTAAAAAATATGGACCGATGTTTCCACCATCCCATAAATCGCATCAAGCCGTGGTTTTCTTTATGTATAATGACACCTCTCTGGGTATTATGGCACCTATTGAACCTCTTCTGGTTGCTCTTTAGACCAAAAGCGGCAATTTTGTTTATTGACGTTGCCGTAGACCCATAACTGTGCCTCATCACTGAACAACATTTTGGTCGAAACAGTGGATCTTCCCGCTCAATTCCATGATACAGTTACAAACATTTGAATGAAATTAATTTAAAAAAATAAATGGCATAAAATGTCCTTTAAATGAACTGTAAAAATTCCACACTTGATTTAAATTTTTGTATTTTTTTTTGGATTTGAAAAAAATACCTCAAGAAGATGAAATAAACATATTACAGAATCCTAATTGATGGACATATCCGTATTTTGGTTAAAAAAACTGACGTTTTCTCACAAATAACTTTATAATCTAGTTAATTTTTCGGTTGACTTTTTAACACTTACAGAGGTGCAGGGTATTATAGAGTTGACGCAGCCAAATTTTAGCTTTTTCACTTGTTCAATGTAAAAAAAATCACCCACTTTGATATTGCAACAGATTGCTTCAATCGCGACATTTCATAATTAGTCGCAAGTATACGCCTTGCCTTCGTTCACCTCGACACATCTTTTCGAATTCCTTCTCAACTTATCAAAGCGGTCACTTTTGGTTTCACTCTTTTAAGAAAGTCGAAAAATGTTACACGTTCCGATTTGGCTTAGTATCAATGTTTATTGTGTGATTGTTTCGCACACTGTTCACGACGACTGCACGTCATAGTAGGTAAACTAAACTTAAACTTAAAACTGAGTTACCAAATCAATTTTTCGCTGTTTACTTGAATATCTTACTATTACAGTGTAGGTGTTTCTGACCCAAGAAGAAATACCCCTCATTTCTCCATACAAAGACAGACAATTTACAGAAAATCAAGAAAACTTCGTTCTGTTTATACAGCTGGACCGTATACAATGAAGAATGCCCGCTGCAGTGATCCATTCAACCCATATTTCCATATTGGCGCCATTGCTGTATTTTGTACCGGTAAACGTTATGGCCTTAATCCTCGAAAGTTGCATGAATTTGTAAAAATCGTATGTTTCTGAATTTCCCCCCCCCCATTTCAGGAAGTTACGAATACGTTCAATAAATCGATACTGTGACATACACCGCCACCGTACTCCCCTTTCATTGCCGTAACAATCTATACCCAGAATTTAAAATTGGCCTAGCTGAAGTTCCGTTTAGAGGTCTCTTTGGTTCATTACGATTTCCACAATTGTTATATTGGTGATTTGTTTTTTTTTCTGCAACGAATAAAGCATCCTTTGGCCTTTTCCACAAGCCAACAGAATATTATCTCCTTCGTCTTTGTTGACAACTTCTCTGACAACGGATGCTCCATTACATTGCATTGCATTGCGCTGATGGCCAACAAGGCAAACGTTTCCGGTTATTACGCTAATGCCGCTGTGATTTTTCCATCAGGCGTTCTATGATTTTTTTCGCCATACTCGTACTTGTTTGTTTGAGCGGCCACCGCCACGGGCAAATGTTCTTTCCGCCATGGTACATTTCCCTGGGATAAATTCCACATTGAGCTTATGATGATGACGATGACGACAATGATGGTTCCGTGCATTTCCGGTTTAGCTTTTGTGAAAACCGTCCGAACTCACCATCAGACAATGGAAATTGCTTCCGTGCACCATAATTTTTTCGATTCCTTTTTAGTGTCCTTCACCATAGGAAGAAGTGTATGTTTGGTTTGTTGTTGTGTTTGTAACATGTTGATGATGGTGGCCCTTAAGGATAGACTGTGTTATAGCAATACAAATGTACGAAAAACAATTCAGTCAGTTGCGCTAACTTAGATATACCATCTGCCATAAACGGGTGAATTTTAATGCATCTTAGGTAAATACTAACTCCAGAATGAAAGCTTTTGAAAGGGCTAGGCTAGGTTTTCAATTTTTCACCGTCGGTTTTATCTTTTTTTGTATAACCATCGATTAATTGTGTGTCCCTTATAATAAAGTATGGAGAATTTGCTCAAGATCGGAGCTCATACTTGGATTTTAAAGCGGCCAAATGACGCGCAAAATAGAAAGGGACCTAAGGTTAAAAATCAGTTTTGTTCAGGAAAGCCATTTTAAAGATTAGGTCCCATTCTATTTGCGCTTAGAATTGTCGACTTCACTTTCATAAAGCGCGCATATCTCTGGGAGGGAACTCTATGCGCTGTCACATTATGGAGTTTCAATAAATGAGTTCTAAGGCGACAGGGCTCTACTTGGGAGGTATACTTGCTTCGCGCTTTTTCAATATTATTTGTCCATTAAAACATTAACTGTACCAAATTTGAATAACATAGAGCTCTTTGTGCTGCTTACAGGAAGGTAAAACCTCAGATTACTCGTGGGTTGAGTTAAACATTTTTTCTTCTTCTTTTCAGTATTGTTTTCCATTTTATAATGGAAATACTTATATCGCGAAAACCACGGTTTGGTGCGGTTTATGGGCTGGTTGAAATATCAGTCCTTATTTTTTCAAAAATGATGATGGAACGTAGCCGTGAATTGTGCTCGCTATCGCGCCATGATGTCGGAATTTTTTGCTACTTGAAATTTAAGCCCGTTATCTTGACGACATTTGGTTGCAACAGGACGGTGCCACTTGCCATGTTGTTGCTCAAACGATGGATCTATTAAGAGGTCATTTCGTAGAAATTTTCACGTTTTGGACCGGTGAATGGCCGCCTAGTTCGTATGATTTCACACCTTTAGACTTTCTTCTTTGGGGCTACAGAAAGTCCAAAGTTTATGCTGACAAACCAGCTATGATTCAGGTTTTGAAAGCCAACATGACGCGTGCCGTCATGCCGGTCGAAATACTTGAACGAGTCACCCAAAATTGGACCCTTCTAATGGGCACCCTGAGGCATAGTTTCGGCAAACATTTGAAGGAAATTATATTCAAAAAAACTAATATAAAATGTCCTTTTATATGAACAATAAAAATTGATTTGAATTTTTGTACTTTTTTTAAGATTGATCACCCGACATTCCCCCTCAGATATAATACACTTGTGCCAGCGTTTTTTCTAATCCTTGAGGCAGTTCTGATATGCATATTTTGGTATGGCCTTAGGGCCACCCAGCGATTTTGTTTTAATCTCCTCAATTATCGCAAAACGACGCACATTGATTGGCGTTCATAGAACGAGCGGCTAAAGATAGAAGAAGTTGTCGAAGGATAATGAAACTTGGCACATAGACATTCTTTGTTTGAATCAAGAAAAAAATGGAAAATCAAAATGTTCCGCCCACTTTTACGCCCACCTCCCATACAAACTGAAAATTAAATTTTGACCTACGGCATTGTTATTTGGCACATTGCATTAATAAAAGCTCAGAATCATTTGGGTGATATTTGAAAAACATCCGTCCACTTCCCATAGAACTTTATTGAAAAAATGGCATAACTCCCTTGATTTTTTAATGCATCAACGCTAATAATAAATATAATAATTGTAGAATGGACTTCTGAAAATATATACCTGATCCGCCCACTTTTACGCCCACCTCCCATAGAAAAAACAAATAGAAAAAACATGAATAAGTAATTTATGCATAGTCTTTTAACATCATTATTGTAACCCAATTTTTTGATTGGCAGCTTTGAGCGAAATGTATTTACAAATTTTTGCTTCCAGTATTTAACAATTTAACAATAGTTGTTGTTGTTGTAACAACAATATATTTATTTTGAAGTCTTGTTCGTCTATGGGGGATCTGCTTCGATATCCAGGTGAAGGAAACGCGCCATTTGAACTGGATGCGTCCACAGAGACCTGGGGGTCAGCTGAGTGGGCTTGGCCGGACAATTGAAGAGGTGCAGTACATCATGCGGTCCCTGATGGCAGGCGGGACAGATGTCGGGAACGTTAGCATCAATTCGTGCCCAGTAATAATTGAGGCGACTGCACCATCCAGATCTCAGCTGCGCCAGAAGCACGCGCGTCTGCCGAGGTAGTACCTTCTCCTCAGGTGAAATCTCCGGGGGATGTTCCCCTAGCACTACATTCACACGGTAGCTGGATACTGCTGCTGCGACATCATCGGCGTGAATGTTGTTCAAACCTGCCTGATAATTTCGATGATCTCTTATACCGCTGGACCTCTCTCTCTAGATCATGAAGATCGTACCTGATCTGCCTGGTTGGAGGCATCCTGTTCAAGAGATGGTGGTAAGGATGACTGCTGCGAAAACACCCTAGCAGGTATTGCTTAGACAACAGGTAATTGTGTCTGCGCACGGTAAGGACCTTCGTCTCCTCATGTAGATGGTCCTCAGAGGACATAAGAAGACACCCTGTTGATGTTCTAAGGGCGGCATTCTGGCAAGTCTGAATTTTCTTCCACTGCGTCGTACTCACGTTCGCCGACCATGCAGGTGCTGCGTAGTTTGCTACAGACCGACCTATCGCTTTGTAAGAGGTCAACAAGGTTTCTTTGTCGGCTCCCCAAGTACTGCCGGCAAGTGACTTGAGGACCTTGTTCCCACTTTTGAGTTTATCGCAGATAGCTGTAGCATGTGCAGAGGATCGAAAAGGGCTGTCCAATGCGACCCCAAAGATTTTGAAGTAGTTGGTAGTCGCGATGTTGACGTTATCGACTTTCTCATTGATTGACAACCGCACCTCTGCGGTCCAAGCAGTAAACAGTGTGGCTGATGATTTGGAGGCGGATATTTTCATATTCCTCGCAGTGAAGAAAGGGTAATAGGGTAATGAGGTAATAGTTGATTTTCTCGCAAATGTCATCCACTTTAGGTCCTGACGCCAGAATTGTGCAATCGTCAGCGTACGACAAAATTTCAACGCCGTCTGGTGGTGCAGGAATTTTAGAGAGGTAGAGGTTAAACAGAGCCGGGGATAAAACTCCACCCTGGGGAACTCCTTGTTTAACTCTATGGGGCTTCGACTTTCTGTCTCTAAATTCTACATATGACTGGCGCCCACACATATAGTTTACGACCCAACGTTTCAAACTGGGCGGAAGGGACGTTTCTTCAATGTCCTCGAACAGAGTGGCATGATTGACCGTGTCGAAGGCTTTTGTGAGGTCAAGAGCCACGAGGACCGTCCTGTCGTTAGGCTTGTTCTGGTTAAGGCCGCGACTTATACGTGTGGTGATGGCGTGTAAAGCACTTGTTGTGCTGTGCTGCTTGCGGAATCCATGCTGATGATCAGCACTAGGAAAGTGTTCGATCAGGCTGGGGAGGAGCAGTGCTTCAAGCGTCTTTGCTACTGGAGAAAGCAAGGAGATCGGTCTGTACGAATCTCCTTTACTTGCGTCTTTGCCTGGCTACAGTAGCGGGACCACTCTGCCCATTTTCCAGACATCTTCGTGAGTGGCTAGCGACAGATTGAGCACTTTGGTCATGTACTCTACTCCCGGGGTATCCAAGTGCTTTAACATCAGCATTGAGATTCCGGCCGGACCCAGCGCCTTTGATGATTTTGCGCTGCGGATGACATGGGCAACTTCGCCAACGTAAATTGTGGTGGTGCCTCTTCGACTCGGAGAGCGCGGATACGACGCAATACTCTCCTTTTCGCCTTATCACACTCTGGGTGCTCAATAAAAAGCCCGTTAAAATAACACGCGCACCGCTTCGGATCTGTCACTGTTCTATCACCGAACGTGGCAGCTGTCCGATCATTCTTCCTTACAGGGTTAGAGAGTGATTTGACCGTTGTCCACAACTTACCAATTCCGGAACTTTAAGTGATCTAGCCATTTGTTCCGCTTTTATTCGTTGACCAACCTACTGATCTCGGAGTTGAGATCCCTAATTCTAGGGTCAGTAGGGTTGGAGCGACGAATGTCATCACGCTCGTCTGCGAGTCCCGCTGCCTCTGCTGGGAAGTTTGGTCGTACTTCGGGTATTCAACCAGCAGGGATATGGCGAGCGGCTGCTGCGTTAATGATGGCCCGGAACTTTTTCTCGGCTACCCGAACGTCCGACGAATAGCTAGATTATTAAAGCTGCGGTTGGTGGCTTCTCTGAAGGCCTCCCAATCAGCCTTTTTTTGATTGAGAAACGTACGGCGTTCAGAGGTTATGAAATCGGGTGGTCTATTTATGGAGAGAATTATGGGAAGGTGGTCCGATCCAAGTGAGATGACGGGTTGCCAGGTGACGTCGTTGATCAGGCCAGGCGATGCCAAAGTGATGTCTGGCGAGCTATGGCAATCGCCCATAATCCGCGTGGGGGCGTCCTCATTCACTGTGCAGAACGTGGAGCTATCAATTTGCTCTGTCAAAGCTATGCCCTTCTGGTCATTGTCTAGGAGAGAATGCCACAGTTCGTGGTGAGCATCAAAGTCTCCTAGGACCAAGCGGTTATTGCCTTGTAGCAAATTGCTAATGTCTGGAAGATAACGCGGGGCACAGCTACCAACCGGCAGGATGTATACGTTGTACAGCTCTATTTCGGCAGTTCCAGACTTGACTGCTACCCCCATACATTCCATGTATGGGTCTCTAGAGTCAAGCTCAGGCGAAATAGGTCTGTACTGCACAGAATGGTGTAACAGGAAAGCAAGTCCCCCACCTCCACTTCTGGTGCGATCCTTACGTAGCACGTTGTATCCGTCACAACTGTGCAGGCTGCGGGTGGCATTCAGCTTAGTTTCTTGGATCGCGGCGACCATTATGTTTCCCCGATTCAACCATTCTATGAACTCACTGATTTTGTTGCGTGGCCATTACAATTAAATTGCAAGATTGATGCACTGTCAGGAGTGGAAACAGCAATCTGTGGTGTAAGATGCTGTATGTGTTGATGCTGTTGCGAGGGCGACTGCGGGGGAGTCTCGTAGTTGGATGATGATGACGATGACGACGAAAATGCAGACGACGATGATAACACCAAATCCAGAGACCCACTGCTAACTTCGTTGATACAGCATGAGGCAACAAAGTCTGCTTCGCTATACTCCCTGATGTGGTTCAGACCTGAACAGCTCCTGAAGTGCACCCACTCCATGCAACGATTACACCTTACAGACGTAGCATGATGGTGTATTCGGTTCTGACAAACCGAGCAGATCCAAGGTCCGAGGTTTTGTTCGATCCCGGCTCGGACCAGTAGTATTCGGAGCAGGCATTCCGGGAAGTGCTGCTCCCACGACGAAAAAATGGACGAACAAAAAACATATATTGTTGAGGTGACTGCCACTGGCCGAAGAGTTTCGGGTCAATCCGGTACATAGAACCGGCAGTCGCGGGATTGCAGGTAGGTAGGGTGGGTTAATGTCGCATCTAAGTGCCTTCTCCGGGGTAAACGCCTTAATAGATTTGTCTAAACACTCACTTTTTTGCGGCAGACGATATCAACTCCATTGAGGTGTTTTTAGAAAATACGTGTACCTTTGTCCTCTTCGTTCGCGTTTTGCAATCCTCGAAGGCTTTTACTAGACGTCCACGTTTAACCACATCTGAGCAGCTTGCTGCTTCCTTGTTTGCGGTATATTTGCACACTTTGTTAACATTTTTCAGCCAATTTTCATTAAGATCAAGTAATCTGGTTTTAATGCGTCTTGCTGTTTGCCATCTATCTTTGAACTTTGTAAAAAAGTCTTTTTTCTAAAATGAAGTAAAGACTTCAACATCCTCAGCCGTCATTTCTTCATTGCTATTTGCAATGACTTCGACAGTAACATACAAATCACTTTTGGTATCAATCAATATTTCGCAAATATTTAAATAGGAAATTGTTAAATTTTCCATAATTAATAAAATAAATTCTTGATATCACTTAATAGCACACCTCTTATCACTGCACTTACCAATATAATGTAAATTATCATATCAATAATATTAGAAAGAAAAAGAAGAGAGCAATACATAATGTGTATTTGTTATTGTTATAGTTTTTACTAATTTTTTTGGAAAGGAGCAGGTAAAAAGTTTTTTTTAACTTTTAGCTGAGACTTCAAGCTGAAATTTGACATCTTTCGTCAAACAGCGCTTCACGTCGCTAAAAAGATGCAGTCCACTGAAGTTGATGAACATTGAAATTTTGATGATGTTTATATTTTGTTCTACGAAATTTTTTATATGGCACTTTTCCAACTTTTTTTAATGCAAATCTCATCTATGACAATTGTCATTTACGAAAATATACAACAAAGTCAAATGCTAAGTTTGCTGTGATTGTTCCAAAGGATTGAAAATGCAGAAAATTTGCATTACCTTTTTAACAAGCTAACATATATGAACTTCGAGCGTGTCTCTCCAAACAAATAATAAATATATCAGACTAATATTACGGAATCATAATACTCAGATATCTGACAACAAAATACCAAAAAATTATCCAAATCGGAGAACATGAAAAAATTAATTTCGTCCACTCTTCAACCAATGTGCACCGTCCCTTCATGGGCGTCTTCAATTTAGGGAACAGGAAAAAGTAGCAGGGTGCTATAGTCTGGTGAATGCGGTGGCTGAGGTGAATACGGTGAACGACATTTCTTTCGATCAGAGTACAATCACCATATCGAGCCATAAGCGTTAACCTATCGTAAGTCAAATTTTTGGAAAAAAAATTTTATTGCTGAAAAATAATCGTTAGGACAAGCCTCATCGTTTTGTATTTTTAAAATGACAAAATTGTTAGTAAAACATCAAAAAAAAAGCTTTTGCATTTTATCGTAAATGATTGTTTAAATTTTATTGTGTAGCAATTTTATCGTAAGTCACACATCAAATTGCTGCAGCAATCGCAAATGTGTTCAGATTTTTTTTTTTGTTTTTTGATACAGTTATATGAGTAGGTAGAAATCTTAAATTTTTGCATTAAAACATTTGCATTTTTAATAAAGTTGTTTGAAATAAATAATAAAAACCGTCTCCTGTAAAATTTGCATTTTTTCACTTACGATAGGTTAGCGCTTATGGCTCGATATGACACTCTAAAAATTACAAGTGCTTTTGATTTTTTACACAAAATTTGATGCAAATTCTTTTGATTCATTTTTCCATTTTGATGCAAATTCTTTGGTCCATTTTAATCCACAGCAGAAAATCGCCGAACACTCTTATAAAAACATATGTGACAGCGCATAGAGAAAGGGACCTAAGGGTAAAAAAAATCAATTTTCATTTTTTTTCTTTTTTTGACGTGGACAACATCTGAGCATCGAATGAGATATGCGCGTTTTATGAAAGTGAAGTCGACGATTCTAAGCGCAAAAAGAAAGGGGCCTAATCTTTAAAAATGGCTCTCCTGAACAAAACTGGTTTTTAACCTTAGGTCCCTTTTTATTTTGCGCGTCACATATGTTCAAGACAAGTGTGTCAACATTAAAAAGCCCTCGAATGTACGTAGCCCGAGAAATTTCAAAATCGTATATTATTAATCGTTGTAAAATTCTAAGAGATGTAGTTATGTTCGGCCCTGTGACAGTAAAAATCACGATAGCGGTCAAACGAAAAAAGATAGGATCCTGAAATTTTGGCAGCAGGGGCCTGGCTTATATAAGCTGTTTGAAATTGTAAGTGGACGAAGTCGGCCCAGTGGTAAATATTTTGCCATTAAGGGTTTAAGGTACCTCGGTAAAAATTCAATTTTTTTTAAGTATTTTCATAAATTTTTGCGAACAAAATATTGTTACAATGGGTACTGTTATTTGGAACGCACTAAATACCTTGAAGTCCCGCATGGTCAAAACTCGCGGTCAATAGCCAACATGGACAAATGAGTACTCAAACTAAATTTGCTACCAATACAAATATCCAGCAATTTCGAAGTTTTTCCTGAGATAAGGAACACATATACGCTTGGTCCGAAACGGCCCAAAAAACGGGCCATTTATGTATTTGTGCGCTGTAGCTGCATATGAAGTTTGGAGCGGATTTAAGGTTCTGCCTGGACGAATTGAACGACGTTTTTACTTGGTTTACTTGTTTTGTAGCTATATTTTTTTTTTTAATACCCAACACTCAGGGGATGCCCCCTATACATGCGGTGCATTGCGTTGGCGAGTGGAAATTAATGGATCGGAGGGGGGAAAGAGGGAGTAATGTTTGTTGACGCTTGCCTTGAACTTCTGGATGTCGCAATTAGTGGGAAATACATTTGCCGGATGTCGATTCCACATACGGACTGTACGAGCGAAAAACGAATTTGATCTGTAGTGTATAGTGCGGTCAACTGGCCAATCGATAACAAACGGGTGTGAATTCCTAGAAAGTCGCGTATCCCTGCCGAACATCCTCACGTCAGGAATAAGGCGACGGATGTCTGATGAACACACACCATGAAAGTAAAGATAGAACAGCGTCACGCAACCCACATTCCGACGATGCTCAAGGGAAACAATAGAGTTGGATACCCTACTGTCACCTATCAGCACCATCGCTCTCCTTTGAACACGGTCAAGTAGCTCCAAGGATGATTTTGGAGCACCTGCCCATATATGGGAGTTGTATTCCATCTTTGGCCTGATGTAAGTTGTATAGATATTGAAAAGATCAGAAGGAGTGAAATATTTCTTGCACCGCTTTAAAAAGCCTATGCACTTGAGTGCTTCTTTCGACACTTCGAATATATGTCTCGCCCAACGAGCGTCACATTGTATTTTCATGCCCAGAACATCGAGAGCTTCTGATTGTTCAATATCCGTACCATCGAGAGAGATTGATGATATTGTTGGGTCAGCGAATCGCTTGTGAGACAACAAGCAGCACTGTGTCTTACGTGCGTTAAAATCTACTCTATTCACTCGACCCCATTCGGAAATGGCCAGTAGATCACGGCCAAGTGTCTCATCCATAATTCGCCTTTTGTCTTCAATATCTTGAAGGCTCGGCCTACGGTCGAATGAATATGAATGACAGAGATTACTATCATCTGCGAAAGAGTAGATTGGATTCACGGTCTGACCCAAAAGATCGTCAATGAAAATAAGAAACAAAGAGGGAGAAAGGACAGAGCCTGTGGTACACCTGCGGTCAGCCTATGTGTGTTGGATGAGAACCCATCTACAACAACTCTAATAGTGCGATCTCTAAGAAAGCTCGATATAAACCGAGCAAACGTATTACCGAATACCATATTATTTGAATTATCTCCTCGACTTCGCAGAAAGATCTTTAAGCAATCGGAATAAGCGATCAGTCCAATGTGTAGGGCTCCATTGCGGTAAGAATGTCGAAAGTTAGCCTTGAGCACGTCCAAAGTGGTTATTTAATTAGGGCAGTATAAGGACATGTCGCAGCCTCATAGATCAAATGTGCACAATAGCGGCACAGTCGCTAAACGCAATCTCATTTAAAAGGAAACCACAGCTTTGCTGGATGTGCTTAAAGGCTTCGGTCTAATTTTTAATGAGGGTAGTTATTTTGGCAATAAAATCATGAAATATCGCTCTCGGGCTCTTCCCAGGTGATTGGCTTTATAGTAAAGTCGCCAATTGTTACTTTTATAATTTCGAGCATTGCGTAGCTTGAACGACATATTGCGCCCTTATAGTGCAACTACAGCTTGGACCCTGGGTTATGACCCTTCATAACAAACATAATACAGGGTGGCTCAAATGAGACCTTGTGATGTTAAACACGGTTTTTTTTAAAGATTTATTTTTATATGTTAAATACATTTTATGGAAATTTAACGTGACTATGTCTGAAATATGACATCAGACAAATGACCAGCATTTTGCTCGATACAGGCATTGGCTATTTTAAGCGCCAAGCTGCTGCACAGCTTCCATGTTCTCTTCAGTACGAATATTTCGAAGAGCACCTCTTCCTGGACGGACGGCAACTGAACCCAGTTCCTCAAAACGGCGAACTAAACTTGTACTTAGTAGGGACATAAATACTGTTACACACGTTTTATGCTGTAAAATAAAAAGTACTGAATGTTTATGGACCAACATTTTTTTAATATATTTATTGTATATATTGTATCAAAAAAGAATCTACTTATTCGAAATGTCCGTCTTTTGCCTTTACACACACCTTAAGTCGCACTGGCCAATCGTCAATAGCTGCACGAACCTCGTCCATTGCAAAATTGGCCACAGCTCGAACCAAAGCAGTCTTAAGAGATGCAATGTTGGGGCATTTTTTGTGACAAACTTTGTGCTCTGAAACCGTCCACAATTTTTAATCCAATGGGTTCAAATCTGGACTGCCTGAGGGCCATTCTTCAGAGGAAATTAACGCTGGCAAATTGTTTCGAAGCCAGCCCTGTGACGTTTTAGCCTTATAGGCCGGCGCAGAATCCTGCTGGAAAGTCCATGGCTGGTTTTGGAACAGGAAATTATTAAAAGGCTTCGAAAAAGCTTCCAAAACGGTTTCTTGGTAAACTTTGGCCGATGTTTTGACTCCTTGTTTGCAGAAATGCAGGTCAGTGACCCCATCGAAAATGACACCTCACCAAACCATGACTTTTTTCCACCCTTGGGATCAGTTCAGATGCTTCCTTAGATGACCGCGCATGCACTCTATCATTTTGCTTGTTATATTTTTCTTGAATGGTAAACATTTTTTCATCGGTGAACAAAATTTTTCTGTGCAAGTTATCAGCGTGTTTCACCAAAAGACGTTTGCATTTTTCAATCCTATTTTTTTTAAAGCTGTAGTAAATAAATGTCCGGTACTTCTTTTGAAAGCCCCAAGTCCCAAGTATTTTTTAATGATTCGACTCATGGAATTTTGCGTGATATTCATCTCACGGGCCATGATTTTCTGTTTTCGGAGCGGATTTCTGTGAATTCTTAATTTAACGGCTTTGATGACATGCGGTTTTCGAACAGAGCGTGGGCGGCCCGACCGGTGGCAGTCTTTTACATCGCCAGTCTCCTCAAACAGTTTTATGCATCATTAGACGAACATGCGGATAATCCCTAATGGCCGGAGCGTTTTGAAAATATCGCTTTTTCACTTCACACTTGAAAAGCGCTATTACAGCGATACGGTTCTTATTATTTGACCACTCCATGATGAAAGGTGAAACAATTTTAAAATCTCGTTACAGACTAACGCTATTGAGTTTAGCTTTCAAAACCCATATGACATTAACGATGGTATGTTTACTTCTACTATTGAAATTGGTGTGTTCAATGTTTTAACAGTATTAATATGCCTACTAAGTAATCATGGAAGATGTGGGCGCTGATCTTACGTTAAAAAACGGCGATATTTTCGCTGCTTCATAACAATTGATCGTTGAGAAGAATAGTAAAATTCGATATTTTTAATGCGTTCTTGTGGACAGTACGTATTCATTGTAATTTTGCAAGAGTTCAGTTATAATCTGCAAAAAGAAAACAATAATTATGTTAAAAAATAAAAAAGTTATTTGTGTTTAACATCAGCTGGTCTTATTTGGGCCACCCGTTATGACTCGAAATTATAATTTCACGGAAAATATTTTCCACAACCAAAAACATTTGAGCTACACCCATCTTTAAGTGTACTAATCGACTCAGATTCACTAGCAACAATGACTGAGTCTCCGTCCGTCGAAAACTACAAAAACTACAGGTTACGATAGTGGCCCGATCTTCAAGAAATTTAGCAGAAGTACAAGTTTTAGACCAAGGACAGATGCGTTTGCAATTGAAGAAACTCTGGTCAGATTTTGATACAGCTCCCACGCATATGTTCATCCGATTTGTATATTTTAAGCTCTACAAGCCACGTCCAATCTTGATGAAATGATGCACGAGTAAGTATTTTGCACCAGAGAAGGGCCATATTTAAATTGAAGAAATCCGGTCAGATGTAGAAAAAGCTCCCACATATATATTTTCGACCGATTATATGTTTTTAGTTTTAAAAGCCACATATCCAATATTGACAAAATTTGGCACAAGTAACTCACTTGTAACTCACAAATGGACGCTGTTGGAATTGGAGGTTAAGATTTAGATATAGCTCCCGTATATTCAACCGATTTAACCAAAAAAAATATTTTCTCACAAATTCATATATGTGACGCGCAAAATAGAAAGGGACCTAAGGTTAAAAACCAGTTTTGTTCAGGAGAGCCATTTTAAAGGTTAGGTCCCTTTCTATTTGCGCTTAGAGTCGTCGACTTCACTTTTATAAAACGCGTATATTTCTTTGGAAGGGAACACTTTTGGGGCATGGGATCGGTCTCATTCGATGCTCACATGTTGTCCACATCAAAAAAAAAAAAAAAAAGTGAAAAGTTGATGAAAAGTTTTGTTCAGGAGAGTCATTTTAAAGATTAGGTCCCTTTATATTTGCGCTTAGAATCGTCGACTTCACTTTCATAAAACGCGCATATCTCTGGGAGGGAACACTTTTGGGGCATGGGATCGGTCTCATTCGATGCTCAGATGTTGTCCACATCAAAAAAAGAAAAAAAAATGAAAATTGATTTTTTACCCTTAGGTCCCTTTCTGTATGCGCTGTCACATATGAAATTATTTTTGAGATCTACTTAAGTAAGTAAACTTAGAGTTTTCCCAAGGTAGTTTTAGAACTTATTTTTAGTGGTATTTTCCAAACATCCGGAAGTGCAGGTTATAATAAAGTAGGCCTCGGCTGGTGGGACTGGCTGGTGTTGGTGCTCTCTCTTACACGCCCTGTTGATGCTCTCTTTTACACGATGCTCAGTGGTTTGTAAATTTTTAGTGGTCTTCCTGAACATGAAGTGCAGGGTATAATATGGTTGGCCTCGGCCGCCTTTAGCTTTGATACAAATTAATTTATGGTAGATGCTGTGATGCTTGGTCGAACACTCTTGATTTAATTTGAGTACTAATATGATATTTACAATTATGTTTCTTGCCTCAACAGTGAGGATTGTTTTTTTACATCCCTAGGGTCCATAAGTCCGATGCTAATATCAGGAAACTAAAAAAACACATCCATGGACTTATAACAAAATTAACTTTAAATGTAAATATTTACTACATGTAATTTTAAGCTTTTCTGGCACTGAACTGGTAATGGGTACAAAACCTAGCTAATTTTTAGATACGTATTCAGATTTTAAGATAATCCTCTAAATACTTTTTTTTTTGGATTTTATTAAGTAAGATCTTGTACTACGTTTGTTTATGTGAAAAACATTAATCGCCAAAAAATTACTTATAAATCTGATTTTTTCATTATTTTTTATGTGGAATTTTTTAAAAAAATGAGAGAAACAGTAGAATTATCTTACTTATCTTAAAATGCATTAACTTTTATGTTTTGTTTAAATTTTAGGCCTTTTGTTGTTTGTTGTATTGAGTTCGTCTGGCTGTTAATCATTCTAAAAACATGAAAAAATTAAATTTTCTTCGTTTAATTTTAATTGTTAATTGTTAATTGTTAATTGTTAATTGTTAATTGTTAATTGTTAATTGTTAATTGTTAATTGTTAATTGTTAATTGTTAATTGTTAATTGTTAATTGTTAATTGTTAATTGTTAATTGTTAATTGTTAATTGTTAATTATTAATTGTTAATTATTAATTTTTAATTTTTAATTGTTCATTTTACTCAAATCCTGTCAACTGACAAAAGCATGTAAACGAAAACGGAACTCGCAATTAAAAATGTTAATATTCCCTGAATGTTAATATTCCGGCGTTAATCGAAATATTAGAAAATAAAATTAACAATTATAAAAACGAAAGAATTATAGTTTTTTATTGCCAGGCGAAATTAATACAACATTAATATAACAGCCTCTAAGAACTTTTCCAAAGTAGAAGAAGAAGTTTTTTAAACAACATTAGGGCACAAATAATTTTTTTAATTCTGCGTGAAGGGTTCATATGGTGCGATCCGAACTAAACTTACCAAAGTTTCTACTGACAAATTGTCCACTGTTTTGTTTTTATTTTCTGTCAGTTTGCTGTATGGCTGTCATTGCCTAGAATGCAAAACTCCGAATTCTCGCAGAATGTTGAAAAATACCTTGACAGTCAGTGAAACGACGACGACAACACAGCATAACATGGCCAAAGTTATTTCCAACGCTTGACAAAAGGAGAAGTTCAAAGGCGGTTCTGAGCAGGAAACGTTTGGATTTTGCTTAAATTTAACAGAAGTTACTGGCAAAGAACACCAAGCGACCGGGGCAAAAGCAAAAACGTACATTTCCGTAAACAGCGTGAAGTGCCCAGCCCAGCAGTGTCTGCCATACTCATTCTCTCAGTTAGACCCACCAAACGCCCATGCCATTTGTCGTTGTGTGTTTACTCGGAAGGATATGCAGTTATTTATATGTGTGTGTTTGAAGGGGTTGAGTTGAGTTTATCCTTAAAAAATTTGCCTACGTGCAAAGTACACAGTACGTGTGTATATGTGTGTGATTGTTATGGTGTATGTATGTGTGTGCGTTTGTGTAAATATGTAAATGTGTATGTATTTGGATTACGTGTTACTATTGTGTTTATTTAAGTGTTGCGCTTAAATTTCTATTGCACACCAAACACAAACAACACCAGCATCGCCAGCAAACAACAACCAAAGAAACCAACACTTTGCTTGTTCTTACTCACCGTGTTGATGGGCTGGTGAGACTGGCTGGAGTTTTTGGTGTTGGTGTTCTCTCATACACGCCATGGAAGTAGTGCACAGTGGTTTGTAAAACAGTTAAAAGCTAACTTCTGATCTGCTCGAGAGGTTGGGTATACTTATATTGGGAGAACTTTTAACCCATATTTACCCTAAGCTAGACAGCTGTTTTACTAAGAAACTTTGTGAATATACGAGCTATGATATCACGGTGAAAAATTCTATGCAAATTAGTGAAGATTGCAAAATTTCATTGTACAGGGTCTCCGCCGGAAAGGTATGCTACTTTGTTACGCCGTCGTGAAGTAAAGACGTCGCAAATTTATTACGAAAAAATATTCGATGAGCCAACGTGTTTTAATCGTTAAAACATTTTATCAAAATCACGTGTCAACATGTTTTAATCGTTAAAACATTTTATCAAAATAAGTCATCGATTACTGTGACGATGAGGAAGTTATGTGAACTTTTTGGGAGAAACGACGTGTCAACAAAACGCACTACGAGGGCGGTTCGGAAACTTCTTAGCCTAGCACAAAAAGCGCGGTATAAACAGAAAAGAGTTAAGTGTTTTCGAAACTTCCATCTCTGCTATGAACACATATTAAATTTTGTTTCGATCTGGCAACTCCTTCATATAGAAACAGGTGTTCACAGAAGACGCGATTTTTTTACAATGGAAAAATTAGAAATGCGTGGTGTCATTAAATATTTACATAAAAAAGGTTTATCGGGACAAGAAATTCATAATGATATGGTGAATGTGTTAGGTGAAAGCGCTCCTTCATATACAGCAGTAACAAATTGGGTTGAAGGAGATGAACCACGTAGTGGACGTCCAAAAACAGCAACAACAACAGAAATTGTAGCCAATGTGCATGATATGGTATTAAATGATCGACGAATAAAAGTGCGAGAAATAGCTAATATCATGGGCATCTCAAATGATCGAGTCCATTTAATTTTGCATGAAGAACTACAGACGAAAAAGTTTTCTGCAAGATGGGTGCCGGACTTGTTAACAGTCGACCAAAAACGCATAAGAATGAACATTTCTCAAGCTTGTTTGGATCGTTTTCAGCGAAATAAAATGGATTTTAAGCGTCGTTTCATAACTGTTGATGAGACAAGGATCCACCACTATATTCCAGAGACAAAAGAACAATCCAAACAATGGACAGAAGCTGGAGGAAGTGCCCCAAAGAAGGCAAAAACAATTCAATCGGCTGGTAAGGTTATGGCAACGGTTTTTTGGGACTTCAAAGGTATTTTATTGATTGACTATCTGCAAAAGGGTAAAACAATAAATTCAGAGTACTATTGCAACCTTTTAGATCAATTAAATGTACAAATTCGAGAAAAAACGTCCTGGCTTACAAAACAAAAAAAAATATTTTTTCATCAAGACAACGCACCAGCGCACAAGAGTGTTTTAACAATGACTTAAATCAACGAATTAAAGTACGAGTTGCTTGACCACCCACCTTATTCTCCTGATTTAGCTCCCAGTGACTTTTACCTGTTCCCAAATCTAAAAAAATTCCTTGCTGGCAATCGTTTTTCCTCAAATGAAGATGCAATTACAGTTGTAAACCACTATTTTGAAGACCTTGAGGAAAACTTTTTTAATCAAGGGATAGAATTGCTAGATAAGCGTTGGACTAAGTGTATTGATGTTTCAGGATTGAAAAATAAAAATATTTTTGAAAAACTAACTATTCTCTTTCATTGGTGGGCTAAGAACTTTCCGAACCGCCCTCGTATTTATCGTGTAGTGAATGATTTCGAAGAAAGAGGGTCTGTAGCTGATAGGCTCAAGGATGGACCACAACGTACTGCAAGATCGGCCAAAAACATTACTACTGCTCAAGAAAGTGTTTAAAACAATCCATCAACCTCAATTCGACGCCGTACTTAGGAGCTTGGCCTTTAAAGAACAACTTTGGCCTCAATTTTGCACAAGGATTTGCATTTGTTTCCATTTAAGATTCAGTTGACGCAAGAGCTTCCTCCACAAGACAATTTACGCCGCCGTACATATGCCAATAGGATGTTACAGCTCGCCTATGACAACCCCGAAAAAATCATAATGAGTGACGAACAGAATAGTCGGTTCTGGGCAAAGGAAAATCCTCAAATTACACTAGTCAACAGTCAAAATGTACTCGGGACGCGATAATTTTTTCTGTGTAGATAACCTTGACATGAGCTCGAAAAACGCAATAAAAAATTTTTTTTTCGTTTGGTTTTTGTTTTATTTTTTTTTTTAAATTTTAAAAATTTTTTTTTGTTTAATTTGTTTCGTCCGGCATAACTCGGGAACCACTAGCCCGATTTAATTTAATTGAGGTTTTTTCTTTTTTATTACAAAAAAAATTAAAATTTGTTGGGTGACAAAAATATATGACTTTAAATTAATTTTTGAAATTCATACCTTTACTCAATTGCGAATAAAATCGAAACGCGTGCATTGATTTTCATGATCTTTGTCTCATTTTGCTCATAGGTTATGTGACTTTACGTAAAAGTAATTAGATTTGACATTTTTTTTCATTTTGGATTTTTTATGGATTTTTTAAAAAAAAATTTAAATCTTTAGGCAAAAAATAAGTTTTTTCCTTTATATATTCATTTTTAACTTGGAAACTGTTGCTTGTATAGGAAAACAATATATGAACAGATTAAGGGAATTGTAATTTTAAAATTTAATTCAATTAAATTGGGCTAGTGGTTCCCGAGTTATGCCGGACGAAACAAATTAACCAAAAAAAAAATTTTAAAATTTAAAAAAAAAAAAATAAAACAAAAACCAAACGAAAAAAAATTTTTTTATTGCGTTTTTCGAGCTCATGTCAAGGTTATCTACACAGAAAAAATTATCGCATCCGGAGTACATGAATTTTTTTTCATTTTGTTGAGTAGTGTTATTCATCAGTCACCTTTGCATCCATTAAAAGTGACAGTCTGGTGTGCAATTTGGTCAGGAGGAATCATTGGACCTTACTTCTATGAAATTAAAAAAAAGGCGTAACGGTAACTGTCAATGGCGATCGACATCGTGATATTATTGAAAACTTTTAAACGCCAGAACTGCATGCTTTAGGCTTCATTAACATGTGGTATTAATAAGACGGTGTCACATCGCATACAGCCAGGATAACAATGGAATTACTGCGAGACCTCTTTCCACAACAATTTATTTCAAGAAATGGTGATGTTGATTGGCCTCCACGGTCGCCTGATTTGACTGCACCGGACTTCTTTTTGTGGGGATATCTGAAAAGCGAGGTTTACGCAAACAAAGCCGAAACGCTTGAGCAACTCAAACAAAATATTCGTGATGAAATTAATGAAATACCGCGTGAAATGTGTGAGCATGTAATGAAAAATGTGCTCAAAAGGGCTCGCATATGTGGGGCTTACAGAGGCGGACATTTATCTGATATTGTATTCCATACATAATTGCCGACTTTAAATAAAACATTTATCAATATGAGATCCATTCTCTTTCATTTAATCAAAAATTATAAACAAACAGAGTAGTATACCTTCCCGACGGACACCCTGTATTAGCAGAGTTTTTGTTATGATAACCAAATTACATTATTTTCTTTGAAAGAGTAAATTACTCTACAAGCTAATTAGAGCAGGTTTGTTGTTGTTTGTGATATGGGGAAGAAATTTATCTTCATTGGCAAATATTCTAAATGCATTTACCTTAGATAAAAGTATTGGGTGCCCAGAAAAGAACGATAAACACATACATTTGAATGAAACAACTACGGTTGAAATATGAAACTTATGTTTTAATTTGATCTTAACAGATTCCCACGTAGATGGAATCTGTTCTAAAATACCTTGCATCAGTCTGTGGAACAGTCTATTATAAGTTATATGGCAAATGTTGGTAACTACCAAAAAGATTTGAGCTAGACCAACTTTTAGGTAATGGGTGTTCCAATCATAATGCACGATGTTAGTTGTGAGTCAGACCTTAACGTCACGATTTTTTCCCAACTAAATTAGACATTTCTTTGTTTCAGTGTTTGACAAATTCAACAATGGAGAGGTACACACTTGAGCAGCGCGTTAAGATTCTTGAAGTCTTTTAAGAGTTGGGAGAATCGTTAGCAAATTTTTCAGGTCTGTAGGAAATGTGTATGCTCGCCATGTTCGTTTTGCGGAAAACATTGATGTTGTTCCCGTAAAGGGTGGCAAAAGAGCCGTCAATCTCGACTTGTGAATGGTGTTCGCTATCGCGAGGTAATAACGGCTTCCTGTGATTAAAGTTTGAGAATATGCACCTGGACGATATGTGTTTCCAACGGGATGCCACACAGATAACGAAGCAATGACTCTTTTGCGCGAGAAATTAAATGACTGTGAAATTAAATGATTGTGTTATCTCACGTCGTTAATCGGCCGCCACGATCATGCGATTTGACACCATTGGAATTCTTTTTGTGGGGGTATTTAAAAGAAAAAGTGTTCATCAATAAGCCAAGAACAATTCAAGTACTAAATATTGAGATAAATCGGCGCATTAACGAACTTGGACCATCGGAGGTTTTTAGCCGAAACCGTGGCAAGCATTTGGCCGATGTTTTATTTCACACGTAATTGTCGTAGATCCCTCCATCATAGTAAAAGTATTAAGATAATTCTCATGAGTTTTAGTTGGACCACGCTTTGTATCGAGTGACGTATAACCAATCACCTGATGATTCCATTTAACGAATTGTCTGTCCGTCTGCCCATCTAAAGCCTATAATCAAACCATAGATCGCTACTGTAGTCCGATTTAAATGAAATTTGACAGAAGAAAGTTTTTTTGACAAAGAAAATTGTAGAAAATCGGTTCGGGTATAGATACCAGTATAGCTCCCACACACATATGTTAACCGATTTTATGTTTTTAGCCCTAGAACCTACTGACTGCATCCAATCGTCATGAAATTAGTTCCAAGTCATTATTTTGGACCAACTGACAGGCGCTGTTGAAATTGAAAAAATCGGTTTAGGAATAGATATAGCTCCCACACACTCATGTTCAACCGATTTTAGGTCTTTAGTCAGAGAAGCCACATACTACATTCATAAGGGCGGATCGATTTGTTGGGAGGCAAAAAAATCGCTCAAGTGACAAGGAAAATCTTATATTAGGGTTAAAAATAAGAAAATTTGCCCGAGGAACCATACCTCTAAAACGAATGCTGACGTTCCGACTTTTGACCCGTGGGGTCAAATTTTGAATAATACCAATTTTTAATCGACCCGCCCTAACATGAAACCTTTAATGAAATTTTGCAGACTACAGTTTTATTTTTTGTCACAGAATCTACTCTATTGAAATTGAGAAAAATCGTTTCAGTTTTAGATATTTGTCTCTAGTTCTGGAAGTTGTATAAAACATTCAATCTAAATAAAATTAATTTTTGACCTATTTTGATGCTATTGCAATAATCTTTTGAGATTCAGATCTAGCTTCACATCCATATGTACAGCCGATTTTGAGTCTTCCCCCAAAGCTACATATAACGACTCTAAAACAACCATATTAATTCCGATTTTGATCCAATTTGGACAAGCAACCATATCGAAGGACAAACAACCAACCTTGGACCTATATAAAAGTCCATTTTTTTAAGATAGTCCTATACAAATCGTCTGGGGATGCAAAAAATGGCTTTCAATTTAAATGGTCATGTGGTTTAAATAACTATACTAAAGCCAAAAATAAAATTGTATTTGGTGACGAACCGTATGTTTGAAAACTGACCCATTTAAACATGGACATATGGTTACCGAAAATAGTGAAGGATAGTTCTGCACATCCAGAAGTGAAGGATATAAAAAGTCAGAGATGTTAGACTTAAGCTATTTTGCAAAAAAAAAACCCACCTCTATTTGTAGCAAGTGGTTTTATTGCATTCTGCAGTCTAGAAATGGAGAGGCAATTACTTCACTACGGGTCGGGGAAATATTTTTCATTTCCTGGCAAAAGGCTAAAACCGAAATTTGGCTAATGTCAGTTTTAACATTTAAAAAAACCCGAAAGTCGGTTTTTTAAAACACGGTTTTGAAAAACGCCAGAGATAACGGTTTTTGGAAAACCTCGGTTTTTCGGCACTCTTAGCCAGAGCCTCATCTGCGAGTCTGAGAGTCTGTCGCGGAAAGGTTAAAGTTGGCATTTGCATAAAGGGGCTTTTGGTAACGCATCTAAAGCCTCGGCCCCGACCACATATATGCCTAAAGTTTGCTCCCAGTTCTCGGTTATCCATGTCTACCAAGACTGTTACTGTCAGAGGTGAAATGAAATGATGAACGTTTGCCAGGAGTTTATTTAATCCAATTTTATATTTTGGTAAACCACTGTTCTGGCATTTGAAACAAGGAAGAGGAAGACTACTACGGCGAGTGGCAAGTAAAGTAATCGCTGTCGAAATGAAGAGCACAGCACACGAAAACAAGAAAACAAACAAACAACGACCATGACGGGGACAAGAACAAGAACACAACAAAAATATGGCAATCAGTTGCTCAAATATAAAACACGTGCTTAGAATTTTATATTTTCGTTAGCATGCTTGAGAATCATCGAAGCGAGCATTCATTTCCAGCTCTGAAAAATGGCAACACGAACAACAACAACAAATTACATACCTACCGCAAATGTGACAACATAAATAACAAACAGTTTTTGTCTTTGTGTGTGTGAGAGTATCGGTGTTCACTTTTTCGTTCATATCCGTCGTTGGTGTTTGCCGCTGTTACCGCTTTTTATTGCTGGATGTCTTCTTGTTTTTGTTCTCGTGTCTTATCTTCTTGCCCACGCTCTTAGGGGGCGCTGTTCCCATCGTATATTCGCTTGATGAGCTGTTTCCTGTTCATGGAAAGAACAGCTTTAACGAAGTGTTGGTTGACTTTTTATTTGAAATGAAATTAATCGGAATGACAATAGATTCGAAAGTGCCATCAGCGCCCAGTAAAACTTGCAAAAGGGTCTCTAAGTGGGTGGTAATGAATTGGATGACATTGCCATGTTTGCCAAAAGCTATGATTTATTTATGATGCACATTTGCAGTGCGTTTGATTAAGGATTAGAGGTTGAATTACAAAAGAGACAGCTTTGCAACGATGAATTTCCTTTGTTTTAACAACTGACCCAAAAGCACAATCATAGAGTCATTTGAAAGCTATGTTAGACCATGTTTCAATGTTGTCGCTTATAACGCACCATGACCGTGGACCTCACATCGGGATGGACCTTCGTGTCGGGGCTATTCGAATACATGGACCAATGTGGTTCAATGATGCAGGACTTGGGTGGTGGTCGCTCGCAATGCTTCGTGAGACATTTTGGTGGGAATCGGATGTAAACTGCTGCTTTTTATGTTTCAGATTCTAAAATCGGAAAGAACCTTTGTGTGGTGGGTTACATGAAATTATCGGTCTATTGGTCCAGTTTCACTTCAGTTTTTTAATGGTCGCTGAAAACGTACAACACAAAATTTGGTCGGATCGGGTATAATTTGTGGTTTTGGAGCTGTAACACCTAAAATCGAGAGGGAAATATATACTCGTATGTGTGGGATTTATACGAATACACGTACATGAACCGATATGGTCAAATTTTACCAGAGATATGTGTTGGGCACTGGTCAGACTTTATGAGAAATTTGATGGGAATTGGGTTAATTTGTGGCTTTGAGAGCTCTACACGCAGAGAAAAGATATGGTTACTATATGATCACCGCAACAATAATATGTTCGCTACAATAAAAGAATGTTCGTCGCAACCATAGAATTGTTTTTTTTAATTTCATTTTAAAAACAGTATGAATGTGGCAATATTAATATTGCTGAAATGTACCAATAGTATTATTGCCAAATTTAGAAATGAAAATATGGTTGTAGCAACTATATACAAATGGTTGGTGCAACAAAAGTATTGTGGTTTAAAATTTACGTTAACAATAATATGAATACGGCAATCATACAGTATGGTTGCGACTATGAACATAACAAAACAGCATACATGTATGAGTGTGCGTATTTTTTTTTTTGATATACCAAAAAAACACATACACATACGAGGGCGTTTCGGAAAGTTCTTAGCCTATCAATGAAAGAGAATAGTTAGTTTTTCAAAAATATTTTTATTTTTCAATATAATCTCCTGAAACTTTATACACTTAGTCCAACGCTTATCTAACAATTCTATCCCTTGATTAAAATAGTTTTCCTCAAGGTCTTCAAAATAGTGGTTTACAACTGTAATTGCATCTTCATTTGAGGTAAAACGCTTGCCAGCAAGGAATTTTTTTAGATTTGGGAACAGGTAAAAGTCCCTGGGAGCTAAATCAGGAGAATTAGGTGGGTGGTCAAGCAACTCGTACTTTAATTCGTTGATTTTAGGCATTGTTAAAACACTCTTGTGCGCTGGTACGTTGTCTTGTCTTGATGAAAAATTATTTTTTTGTGTTGTAAGCCACGACGTTTTTCTCGAGTTTACGTAATTGATCTAAAAGGTTGCAATAGTACTCTGAATTTATTGTTTTACCCTTTTGCAGATAGTCAATCAATAAAATACCTGTGAAGTCCCAAAAAACCGTTGTCATAACCTTACCAGCCGATTGAATTGTTTTTGCCTACTTTGGGGCACTTCCTCCAGCATCAGTCCATTGTTTGGATTGTTCTTTTGTCTCTGGAGTATAGAGGTGGATCCATGTCTCATCAACAGTTATGAAACGACGCTTAAAATACATTTTATTTCGCTTAAAACGATCCAAACAAGCTTGAGAAATGTCCATTCTTATGCGTTTTTGGTCGACTGTTAACAAGTGCAGCACCCATCTTGCAGAAAGCTTTTTCATCTGTAGTTCTTCATGCAAAATTAAATGGACTCGATCATTTGAGATGCCCATGATATTAGCTATTTCACGCACTTTTATTCGTCGATCATTTAATACCATATCATGCACTTTGGCTACAATTTCTGTTGTTGTTGCTGTTTCTGGACGTCCACTACGTGGTTCATCTTCAATGCTTGTACGACCACGTTTAAATTCAGCAACGCAATTTTTTACTGTTGCATATGAAAGAGCACTTTCACCTAACACATTCACCATATCATTATGAATTTCTTGTCCCGATAAACCTTTTTTATGTAAATATTTAATGACACCATGCATTTCTAATTTTTCCATTGTAAAAAAATCGCGGATGCGTCTTTTGTGAACACCTGTTTCTATATGAAGGAGTTGCCAGATCGAAAAATTTAACATGTGTTCATAGCAGAGATGGAAGTTTTCAAAACACTTAGCTTTTTTCTGTTTATACCGTGCTTTTTGTGCTAGGCTATGAAGTTTCCGAGCCGCCGTGTGTATGTGCATATTTGTTGTCCATTATAAAATACGGAAATAAATTGTTGCCTTTTGCCAAGAGCATAGCAAACTAATCGATATTTCTGTCTATTATCCTTTTTATATCGAAGTAAATGGCAAATAAATAGTTAACAAACAATTATTTACAATCAAACAGCTGTTTACTAAGAGCAGTTACCTAAATGCAGATACTGCATTATTGGATTTTTAATGCACATTAACGCTGTCGCCTGTCTAGGCTATTAGTTACCTAGTAAGTTTACAAAATGCTAATCTGGCAACATTAAACCGGATTGAGAGTAACATGTATTCACCAAAAAGAATTGGACAATAGGGTTCATTAGCGAATTCATCAAAGGCAGACAATAAAAAACACTAAATTGTAATAAAAAAATCCATGAGATACAATAAATCGATAATTTTCTTTACTTTGGTTTATGATTTTTTTGTTTCTTAAGCGTCTTGAGGCATACTCCAAGTTACTTCCATAAAAATTCTAGTTTAGTAACATAAAAAGAACACAGCTAACGTTTAAGGCGTTTCGTGGTCTGTATTGTTATTTAGCGAAGTATGACAATGGCGGGTTTTATGGGGTTTTCTCGTAGCGATTTTAGCAGCAGAGCTGTTGACAACACTGCACAACACTCAATGTCTACCAGCATATTCGTACACTGTAAACTCTGTGCAGTTCAGTTTATACAGATATTATAGCATATACATACATATCTACATCTTAAGTTCTCTCTTGGAGGGTACAATGCGCTTTCTCTTTCCGCTCACCACGAGACTGTTTTAGTGTTTTGGTTGTTTCATTTCCATCACCGAGTGTTCGTTAATCGTGTTGTGCATAGTGCAAGAGGGTTGTTGTTATCGCGCGGTAAGGTGAACACCGAACAAACAGCTGTTCTCTAGTGTGGCATTGTTTAGTGTCGACCTCTCCCTGCTGCAGTTCGGTAAAGAAATTCTTTGGTGCTCTTGAGGAAAATATTTATTAATTGCTAAAAATAAACGTGTGTATAAAAATAAAACAGAACAATAAGTGCAATAACATACAAAGTAAAGACAATTATGTGAAAACATTGAAAAATTATTAAATTTGTTGCTTTATGCACGATCATACATCCGAAAAAGTTGCTTAACAAGTTGTTGTCTCTGAATGGAATCGTTCAACAAACATCAATTGGCTATGGCCAAAGAGAGGGCAATTGAAAAGTGAGTGCGTTAGGGCAAAACTAAGCAGCGCATACATACCGATTTTTTGTTTACTTGCTCACAGTGGGTGAATTTTTTTTTAAACGACTAGTCTTATTTTAGTAAAATTTTACAGCGATCGAGCTGAGGTGTATAAGAGTTTGTTTTGATGGTGTTACGCTCGGGTAAAGAGGTATTTTCAAAATAAAAATAATATATCGGGTGATCAATCTAGAGGTATTTTTTTCAGATAGAAAAAACTAACTTTTTTTTTACTGTTTCCTGTTATATAGGTAGGTAATTTTCAGAATAAAAAAAATATAAAGATTCAAATCAAGTGTGGAATCTTTTTTATTGGTAATTTGAAATAAAATGAAATAATTTCCTTCAAATAATGGCAACTGTATTATGGAAATGAGCGTTCGGTGGTGAGAAACGGGAAGATCTGCTGTTTTCGACTAAAATTTTGTTCAGTGATGAGACCCATTTCTGGCTCACCGGCAAAGTCAATAAACAAAATTGCCGCGTTTGGGCTGTAAACCAACAAGAAGAGGTTCAAGAGGTGCCATCATACCCAGATAAAACCACGGTTTGGTGCGGTTGGTAATCAGGTGGAATCATCGGTGCATATTTTTCAAAAATGATGATGGCCGGAACGTAACCGTGAATGGTGCTCGCTATCGCGCCATGATATCGATCTTTATGCTACCTGAAATTGAAGCCCGTAATATTGACGACACTTGGTTTCAACAGGACGGTGCCACTTTTGATACAGCTGCTCAAACAATGGATGCCACTTGCCATACAGCTGCTCAAACAATGTATCTATTAAGAGGTCATCTCGATAAGCAGCTAATTTCCATTTTGGAGAGGTGATTTGCCGCCTAGATCGAGTGATATCACACCTTTAAACATTTTTCTTATGGGTTACGTAAAGTCCAAATTCTATGCTGGCCAACCAGCTACGATTCAGGTTTTGGAAGCCAATATTACGCGTGTCGTTAAAGCCATACCGGTCGAAATCCTCGAACGAGTCATCCAAAATTTGACCCTCAGAATGGAAACCCTGAGGCGTAGTTGCGGCCAACATTTGAATTAAATTATATTCAAAAATGCCATATAATGTCCTTTCAAATTACCAATAAAGATTCCACACTTGATTTGAATTTTTATATTTTTTTTGTTCTGAAAAAATACCTCTAGATGGATCACCCTATATAAATATGTGTGGGCGCAAGTCATATGTAGAATTAAGAGACAGGACATCGAAGCTCCGTAGAGTTAAACAAGGAATCCACAGTTTGTGGGGATATCTCCGGTACTGCTTAACCTCTACCTCTCTAAAATTCCTGCACCAACAGATGGCGTTGAAACTGTTTCATACGCTGATGATTCCATAATTCTGGATACAATCAACTGTTACCTCACTGACATTGAGCACTTCTTCACTGCGAGGAATATGAACATAGTCGCCTTCAAATCATCAGCCACAATATTAACTACATGTATAGCAAAAGGCGATGTTGTCACTAAGTTTGAAAGTCGATGACGCCAACATCCTGACTACCAACTACCCCAAATCCTTGGGGTCGCATTGAACAGCGTTTTTCGATCCTGAGCCCATGATATAGCTATCTGCGATAAGCTTCAAAGAAGGAGTAAGGTTCTCAATTCACTAGCCGGCAGTACTTCGTGAGCCGACGAAGAAACCTTGTTGACTTTTAAAAAAGCGATAGGTCGATTGGTAGCGAACTACGCAGTGCCGGTCTTGTCAGCGATTGTGAGTACGACTAAGTAGAAGAAAATTGAGACTTGTCAGAATGCAGCACTGAGAACATCAACAGGGTGTTTCCTTATATCTTCTGAGGACCATCTACGTGAGGCGACGAACCTCCTTACCGTGCGTAGACACAATATTTAATAGTCTAAGCTGTTTCAGCTTGGGTGTCTTCGCATTAGTTATTCCAACCACCATCTCATGGACAGGATGCCTTCACCCAGGCAGATCCGGTTACGATCTTTATGATCTACTTATAGAGAGAGTGGTCCAACGGTCCAAGAGAGAACCATAAGATCATAGAAACTATCAGGATGGTTTAACCTACATTCACGCTGATGAAGTCGCAGGCTAAAGAAGTCCAGCTATAGCATGGAATGTAGTACTAGGGGAACAGCCACCGGAGCTGACACAACGAGCGTGGTTCTGGCTCTGCTGATATCGAAATGGTGGAGCCGACTTAATTTGTATTGGGCGCAAATTGCTGACAACGTCCCACCTGATTTGGGGGATTACATGATGTGCTGCTGATCCCCAGGTCTCTTTGGAGGCATCCAGTTCAAATGGCGCGTTTCCTTCACCTGGATATCGAAGCCTATATGGCATTTAAGTCGCATTGCTTCTGCTTAGGGCTAAGTTACATGTAAACATCTGCAAAGTACAAAAAATATATTCATAATACAAAAGTAAAACTTTTACTGTTTTTTGATTTAGGGTAAAATGGAAGAATGTATTAAAAAAAGAATTTTTGCAAATGTTACCCTATAAGGGATGATTGATACGTTTTAACCCGACTCCCAAAATATATCACCTCCAGCAGAGTGCATTTGTCTTCTCAACCAGTTTCAAAACACCTCTAAACACATTACTTTCCTTCAATAATATTCTCCATTTAGTCTTTTTTGTCAAATGAATAATATTAAGTTTTGGCCGTTTTTTTTAAAGATTTTCATTAAATGTCAAATAAATAAATTAAATGTCAAATTATAAATATACTGACATTATCTGTTTTAAAGACCAGGTCAAAATAATACTTCCTCCCAAAGCACACAGTTACATATTAACGAACATTTTTGTGAAAAAGTGCATCGAGTACCGCTCTAAGCCAGTGTTTGGCCTATAACTTCAAGAATAATGGTGATCCCAATCTACTGTACATTCATAAGACTTTAGCGCAAATTTCATATTTTTTTATTCAAAAAATCGGTGACCGCTTACTCTTAAAAAAAATGACTTTTTAAAAATAATATAAAATTTCTTATAGAGAAAATGCTGGTTTACTCCATTGTTGCCCTTAACTTCAACAATTATAGCGGTGCCAAAAGAACTGATTACTGTTATGCGCAAATTTAGTTAAATTAAAAATAGTCAAAGAACACAAAAATTTAAAAAAATTAAAATTTTTAATTTATATAAATATTTTTTAAAAAATCTTTTTTCTAAGTAAAGGTTTGACATCTTAATATAACCTGTAGTTGTCAATTTTGTATTACTAACATTTCGTACAAATCGGTCAATCCAACAGCAAGATTTTTAGTAAAGCCCAAAAATTATTAAATTTTTTCCATTTTGAATTTTTCAATCACGCACCCAATTCTTTCAATTTTTCTTTTACATTAAAGCCTTTCGTACACTTTTTTGATTATTTAAAATAAAACTTAAATAAAACTGCGAATTTATTGACCACTTAAACGAGGAACCTATCAAACTGCAATAATCGGAATATTGCGTAAAAAACAATAACTGCGTTAAACTGCAATGAGAAGATATATGCGATATCCATCTCTTCAATATAAATAATCTGGATAAACACCAAATAATAATTTTCAGTGATGTGTAAATTCTACAATAATCAAAAAAGCTATTTAAAAACATTCATTTTTTTGCTTAGGTATTAATTTTTTTAATTTGAATAAAAATCATATGCTTTGCTTCTTCTTTCCGAATATTACTGTGTAGAGTGGCATTTAGAGCCCCTTAATTTAAAATTACTAAATGGATTTAAAAGTGGCAACGTGGTAGACTTTTGTCTGGACTTTAAGTCATTCTATTATAGTAAAAATCAAGGTATATTTTTATCGTGATACTAAATATCTTTTGAAGAACATACTTGCAAATACAAGTAGTCGTATGAGTTATTGAGGCAAATTCCGCGAAACTTTTAATTGAAACAGATGAATTTTTTTATGCAAGGACGTTTGAGTCATTCTGTTGGATTTCTGATTGCATTAAATTTTTGTTTGGTAAGCCAATGTGGTATTAATTTGTCCTGATACGTGTAAACAATATATAATTCAATAATAAATTGGCCATAACAATCATAATATTGCAATGAAATATCTGCTGATTACGCTTTGCTCTTTAGCTATTAAGTTTATGGCTAATAAAAAAATATTGTTGGCTTTCACATTTCATTCCTTTTGCATGCATCCACTGCGCATGTGTGCATTTCCTTCACTTGTTTTTATATACTTTACAAACGCACATATTAATCATTCACGGTTTATGATTTTATAAAACTTTGTGAAAAGTTTTGATTAAAGACAGCAATACTGATTTCTAATATAATAATGCTTGTTATATGTTTTTGACTCGTTTGATTTTGACTAACTATTTTAAGATATTTGTTTTAATTAAAATTTAGGCCAACAGAACTTCAAAACAAAATATATTATTTTTACAACAACAGCAGCAAATTATACCCTATAATGCTGCCATTTTTCATAGTACGTTAAATCTAGATAAAAATTGTCAAAAGGGTTAATGTTTTAAAAACTCCCTATACGAACGTCTCTAACGGTTTTACATACAACCGCTATAGAACAACAATTTTAACTAAAATTTCTAGCATTGCTTCTAAAAAAATTGTATAGTATATGTGACAGCGCATAGAGAAAGGGACCTAAGGGTAAAAAAATCAAGTTTCACTTTTTTTTATTTTTGATGTGGACAACATCTGAGCATCGAATGAGACCGATCCCATGCCCCAAAAGTGTTCCCTCCCAGAGATATGCGCGTTTTATGAAAGTGATGGTACACCAAAGATACACATATTTAAATCTTTAAAATGGCTCTCCTGAACAAAACTGGTTTTTACCCTTAGGTCCCTTTCTATTTTGCGCGTCACATATATCGATGGAGAAAGAACCATTTCTGTTGGCCCATATATGCGCATTTATTGTTTTAGTTCCTATTCAAATGGTTAGGGGCTACACATGGCTTTCCATTCTCATGGACTTCAGCAATTAAAAAAATTTGGAAGCAAAAAATAAAATTATCTTTGCAATTCGGCTAAATTTTGATGAGAGACTCCCACCGGGTACCATAAAACAATGAATACTTTCTCAAAAATTTAAATGTGACACTGTGGGTAAATTGACAACTTGTCCAAGGGGTCAAAACCTCTGTTTTCAATTTGCTTTTTCTGTACACCCAAAATTGCACGGTCTAATATAGTCGACAACGACTGACTTAATCTTGTTGCTAAATAACTCTGGAAGTCATGGGCACTTTCCGATTGTAGAACCTGCAGCTTTAGAAGCCATATTCTTACGTTCAATTCGCATGGAGCATTAAGAGAGACCAAAACCTATCTCTGGTGAAATTGGACCATTTCAGTCTATGCTATTGAATAGCCCCACACAAATCACAGTGGTGTAGGGTATATCATAGTCGGTCATGCCCGAAATTTGCCTGCTTAACTTATTTTTTTTTCCAGATTTAACTGAATTTTTTGGCAGAAGGCAAGTCTGCATAACAGCTCACGTACATATGGACACACAAATGAAAAAAAATCTGGTTCAGATCTATGGGCCATAAAAGACACACCACTGTTATAAAGCAAGATCGGATTTTTATTTCTTCCAGAGCGGTAGAGCCTTAAATTGGAAGGAATGTGGAAGTGGTCAAATTTCGTCAAAGTAGGTAATTGGTCGAGCCATTTATTTTGTGCTAGGAAAAATACATTTGACACAGTTAATTCTAACGAGTGCAGGTCGCATATCATATTCGAAACTTCAAGCGTTTGGAAACATCCTGCGCAAAGAGAACTTTAGAAATATTCGGAATGTTTCTTCGTATTCCCATATGAACCGAACTAATGCGGTATTTAACTCAGCCTTAAAATCTGTAGATTTCTTTAATTTTCTTTTCATTATATTATTATTTAACTTTTCAGATTGAATTTATCCGAAATAACCGAGATGACCTCATCGTTGGAGTCATTATCGCTGCATACATTTACGTCACTGCCTCTGGAGATACTTTATGACATCTTCCAAATATGCGATCTCAAGACTATGCTGAGCCTTGCCAAAGTCTGCCAACACTTTAGGGAAATCATTTCGCAAATATTACAACAGAAATATCGCAATTTTGTCTACAATTACTTAACCTTTAAATTCTCACAAAATCTGGACGATCTGGAAATATCCGAACTATGTCAGCTTAGCGGTGAGGCCGTACAAAAATTACGCTTCAGCACCTACTTTAACATGGACCTCTTGAAGCACATCGAATGGAAAATGGGCTGTAATCCTATGGAGAATTTGAAGTTCTTTATCAATGATAATTTCAAACAAAATTTGAAATATTTTCCTCAGCTCCTGGAACTGGAGATACAAGGCAAATTTCTACAAGATCAAACCACATTGGAATTGGCCAAAAGCTGTCGGAAATTACAAAGTATTCGTCTCATGGATGGCGACAATCGTTGGCTGTGGGGTGAACATTTGGCCGATTTGGAGAGTATAGAAAATCTAGAGCTGAAATGTTGTCGCAATCTCGATCCCAATCATTTACTAAGTCTTAGCCAGAAGAGACAACTGAAGTCACTGAATATTGTGGAATGTGAACATTTAAAGGACATACCCAAAATGGAAATCTTGTGTCAAAATTGGCGCAATTTACACACCCTAAGACTGACGGCCTTTACCCAAGATCCCAAGTTTCTGAAAGCCGTTTTAGATCTACCCTTACTGCGGTGTTTGCAATTTTTTTATGCCGTTGAGCTTTGAGGAGAACCTGTTCGCTGAACTTTCACAGACCCCAGAAAAAACTCAGAAAATCTCCTCTATAAAATTCGAAAATGATCGTTACTACATTGAAGATGAGTCCTTGCAACAATGGACTAAGGAGAAATATGCCATTATGCGTGAGAATGTCTGCATCAATGGTCAGGCTTGGTTGTGGTCCGACGAAGTGTTCGAGAAAATTACACAGGCTCTGCAAAGCTTTCAGAATTTAACCGCCTTGACGTTTTACTACTGCCGTCTTTTGACTTATGATCAATTACAACAGCTGCCCTTATTGAATGACAGCCTGAAAGAAATTAAAATCTATGGTTGTCCACGCCAGGAAGACAAACTGTTTCACAAACAATGGCAAGAGGCTTTCTTAGGTCGAGTGGAGCAATGCCAGTTGAAATTTGAGAGCTTTTTAAGTCTTAAAGAAGTTGCGGTAAGTTAAGATTTTTTTATAATTATTGTATAAAGGAATATTCAGTACTGAAGCCAGGACTTCCTTCTAGGGTTTACTGGATGATGCCAACTCTCGTCAATTCTCCTCGTACTATCGCCGAGAGCCGGTCATGCGCAGCATTGAGTGTCAATTTTAAAAACTTGCGGAACAAAATTCGTATATGTGACAGCGCATAGAAAAAGGGTAAACAAAATCAATTTTCAATTTTTTTCTTTTTTTGATGTGGACAACATCTGAGCATCGAATGAGACCGATCCCATGCCCCAAAAGTGTTCCCTTCCAGAGATATGCTCGTTTTATGAAAGTGAAGTCGACGATTCTGGCTCTCCTGAACAAAACTGGTTTTTAACCTTAGGTCCCTTTCTATTTTGCGCGTCACATATGTTTATTATACGAGTATTTTCAAATAAAATCTAATTACTGTAGTTTTTTTTTGACAATTTGGAGGAGTAATGATCGGGGTCTTGGAAAATATCCTGAAGTTTTTTTTATACCCATTTGTATTATTTTATATTATTATTTTTTTTTTAATTGACCAAATCCCAGGGGTTTTTTCATATACATGTGATACATTGCATTGGTGGGTGGAAGGTAAGTGAGCGGAGGGGAGAAAGAGGGAGTAATGTTTTTTGACATTTGTCTTAAATTTCTGGATGTCGCCTCTCCCAACGAGCGTCACATTGTATTTTTATGCCCAGAACATCAAGAGCATAAAATTGCTCGATATTAATACCATTTATTGATAATGACGACTCTGTTGGGCCAAATAATCGCTTGTGAGACAACGAGCCGCACTGTGTCTTAAGCGCATTGAAATCCACTCTATTCACTCGACCCCCCGAAAATGGCCAGTAAATCCCGACCAAGTGTCTCATCCACAATTCGCCGTTTGTCTTCAATATCTTGAAGACTAGGCCTACGGTGGAATGAATATGAATGACAGAGGTTGCTGTCATCCGCTAAAGAGTAGATTGGATTCACGGTCTGACCCAAAATATCGTCAATGAAAATAAGAAATAAAGAGGGAGAAAGGAAAGAGCCCTGTGGTACACTTGTGGTCAGCATATGTTTGTTGGATGCGAACCCATCCAAAACAACTCTTGTAGTGCGATCTCTAAGAAAATCGAGTAAAAGTATTTCCGACACCAAATGCGATCAGCTTTGAAATGAGTGCACCGTGTCAGACTCTATCAAATGCCTTAGAGATAACCTGAGCCACTACCTTAATCTCACCAAAATGGTACCCGACTCCAACGTTTCGATAAGATAGCCATGAGGAGCTATTTTTACGGAAGCCATACTGTCGATCACTAAGTAGGTCGTTGGACTCCAGATACCCCACAAGATGATGGCTATTCATGCTCTCCATTACCTTGGAGAGCGCAGAGAAAATCGCTATAGGCCGATAATTCGCAGGATTATTGGCTTCACCCTATTAAGGGATCGGCTGGACGTTCGCACCTTACAAAACGCTGGGAAGATTCCCGACCGATAAACAAAGTTGAAGAGGTTGCGTAATAGACGGGCTAGCGTCGAAGAGCACTTACATAGGAGAAGTGTCGAGATATTTTCCGGACCCGGGGACTTACTAACATTACAATAGATTCTGAATCACCTGATTTCATAAAGCGATGTCCATTCGCTGTTGTTCTAACAACCTATTGTTAAAATGTGAACTCCGATTCTTCTTAACGGGATCTGCTACGATATCCAGGTGGAGGAACCGCACCATTTGGACTGGTTGTCTCCTAAGAGACTAGTGTCGCAGCTAAGTGGTTTTGGTCATATCGACCCAATAGGAATACTAGGTAATTGCATTATCAAGACCTCAGATGAGCCAGAGCTACACGTTTTTGCCGACGTAGCGTTGATGTTGTTGTAGCGGTACACAGTGCCGTGGTGACAGACCTTGGAGAAACCGCGCCATTTGGACTGGTGGCCTCCGAAGTGACCTGTGTGGCAGCTAAATGGCCTTGGCCTGACAATTAAAAATGTGCAGCACGTCATATGGTCCCAATAGGATAACGAGGCAGCTGCAATACCATGATCTCTGCCGACGTAGCGTTGTTGCTATTGTAGCAGCACACAGTGCCGGGGTGACAGACCTCGGCCGAAGAATTCCTCCTTTGGGTCGTTCCAGTACATAAAACAGGCTGTCGTGGGATCCGGCGACTTAGCGTCTTTTCCTTAGGTGAAATCTGAGAGGGATTTTTTGGAGCATTACATTTACGCTGCTTGAAATTACCGAATTCTTCGGTACGAAGGTTGTTTAGACTTGCTTGGTATAGATACACTCGATGCTATCTCTTAAACCGTTGGTACTTTCTCTCTCTCTCTAAATACGTAATGAGATTGTGGTTGGGATGACTACAGCGAAGACGGCCAAGCAGATACTGCGTAGACAACACGAAAATATGCGCACGGTCTCCTCAAGTAGATGATCTTCAGAAGATATGAGGAGACACCCTTCTGATGTTCTCAGGAAAGAATTTTGACAGGTTTCTTCCACCGCTTTATACTCAAATTCGCTGACTACACTGGCGCTGCATAGTACGCTACAGATCGATCTATCGCTTTGCAATAGGTCAAAAAGGTTTTTATGTCAGCACCCCAAGTACTGCCGGTTAGTGACTTGAGGACCTTGTTCCTAAATTTCAACTTATCGCACACAGCTGGAGCATGTTAAGAGGCTCAGGAAAGAGTATCCAGTATGACCCCAAGCTGGAGCATGTCAAAAGGCTCAGAAAACTGTATCTAATATAACCCCAATAATTCTGGGGTAATTTATAATTCGGATGTTGACGTCATCAGCATTCACATTAAGGGATACCACAAATTATCAGCCACTGTATTCACTGCGGCCCATGCAGTGAATAGATTGTCTAGTGATTTTTAAGCGGATATTTTCATATTCCTTGCGGTGAATAATCATGCTAAGCAAATGGGAAAGTAGTTGATTTTGTGACATATGTTAGCGCCTGACTTCAGAATTGTGTAATCATCTGCACAAGACATAATTTCAACGCCGTCTGGTGGTGCAGGAAAGTTTGAGAGTTAAACAGGAGATATCACCCCGCCTTTAGTTTTACCGGCCTTCGACTTCCTGTCTATAAATTCTACGTACGACTGGTGCCCACACATATAGTTCACGACCTAACGTTTCAAATTAAGCGGCAGGCCGTGCCCGAGATATCCTAAAACTAAATGGCACAATTGTCGAAGGCCTTGGAGGGGTCAAGTGCCACTAGAAACGATCAGACGTTGGGCTTGGTCTGCTTAAGGCCGCGACTAATATACTTAAGTGACGATGTAGTGTAAGGCAGAGCTTGTACTGTGCTGCTTGTGAAACCCATGCAGTTTATTAGCTCCTTCAGCCTGGTCGAACACCTTCGACTAGGCTGGGCAGGAGCAGGGTTATTGCTACTGACGAAAGCAATGCAATCTTTCTGTAAGATTTATCTGTTCCCGTGATTTTGCCTGGCTTTAGTAGCAGTACCACTCTGTCCATTTTACATTCATCATGAACTAAACAGTGGTAAGGAACAGATTAAGCTCATTGGTCTTGTACATTACTTTGGCAGTAACCAAGTGTTTCACCATCGGTATGAGAATTCGTCTGAACCCAGCGCCTTTGACGAACTTGCGCTGAGGATGACATAAGCAGCTTCACTGATACGAAACAATACTCTAATTTAATTTTATATATTTTCTCCCTACAAAATGGGATTGATGGTATTTTCACTTTGATTGCAATAGTCCGGAATACTGGTCGGAGGACAATGTAAATATATTCAAAATCGTCGTAAAATTTTAAAATAATCTGGAAAGCAATCTACAGGTCGCAATATTGAAGCTTTATGGCTATAACTTTTCAGAATAAATTGTTAGTGATCTCAAATCAGCTTAAGGTGATTTGATTTAAGGTTACGAGAAAATACTGTGAAGCGATTTTATTTCATAAGTTTTGCTAGTTTTTGTGTTATTAGATTGGACTGCTGAGACTAAGTGATCTTGCTCGTACAGATTTTCAATTGAACCTAGGATAAATAAAATTTGTACTTAACGTTTTTCTACGAAAAAAAAAATCAAAATTTCAAATAAATTTCTTCGGAGTCGAGCACATTTTGCTTTGACTTCTGTTCGACTCCGGCCATATTCTCCAAACTCCGACTCCTAGGTCCTCTTTGAACTACAAAGACAAATTTACAGACGGAAGCTTATCGTTTAGTGTTTGAAGGCCCTGTTTGAATTACAACGATAAATATACAAACGGACATAAGTTTTGACTTCTGCTCTGACTCCGGAAATTCTTCAAACTCCGACTCCAAGGTCATGATTGAATTACAAAGACAAATATACAGAGGGACGCTTATCGCTCATCGTTTATTATTTTCTCGAATAATTTTCTATGTGATAGTTTTTTCGTTTTGTTAACATTTAGTGGGTCTTTTGTCATTATTATGTCTTGAACAGTCCTGGTTGGAGATCTTTGTTCTTTATTTTTTAGAATCAACGTAAAATTAATCTATGAAACTAGCTTTTTTAACGGAAAGTATGGACGTTGACCAAGTCGTGAGCAGTATCCTAATATCAATAATGTTATGCACCTGATAATAACGGGTGGTCCATCTAGAGGTATTTTTTCAGAACAAAAAAAAATTCAATTCAAGTGTGGAATCTTTATTGGTAATTTGAAAGGACATTTTATGGCATTTATTTTTTAAATAATTTCCTTTAAATGTTGGCCGCAACTACGCCTCAGGGTTTCCATTCTGAGGGTTCAATTTTGGATGACTCGTTCGAGCATTTCGACCGTCATGGCTTTTATGACACGCGTAATGTTGGCTTCCAAAACCTGAATCGTAACCCCAACAAAAAATGTCTAAACCTGTCCAAAACGTAAAATTAGCTGCTCTTCAAAATTACCTCTCAATAGACCCATTGTTTAAGCAGCTGTTTGGCAAGTGCCACAGTCCTGTTGAAACCAAATGTCGTCAAGAATAAGGGCTTCAATTTCAGACAGCAAAAAGTCCAATATCATGGCGCGATAGCGAGCACCATTCACGGTTTCGTTCCGGCCATCATAATTTTTGAAAAAATAGGCACCGATGATACCATCAGCACATAAACGGCACCAACCGTGGTTTTCTCTGGGTATAATAGCACCTCTGGAACCTACTCTTGTTGCTCTTCAGCCCAAATGCGGCAATTTTGTTATTGACTTTGCCGTTGAGCCAGAAATGGGTCTCATCACTGAACAAAATTTTGGTCGAAAACACCGGATCTTCCCGTTTCTCACCGTACGCTCATTATAATGGTAGTTATCATTTAACGCCTTTCTCACAGGAGCTTTAAAAAAAGAACGACTAGTCCTAATCAATGCTGTATTGATATAGGCTGATCCATCTAGAGGTATTTTTTCAGAACAAACAAAAAATATAAAAAATTTAAATCAAGTGTGGAATCTTTATTGGTAATTTGAAAGGACATTTTATGGCATTTATTTTTTTGAAAATAATAAATAATTATTTATTATTTTCAAAAAATAAATGCCATAAATTGTCCTTTCAAATTACCAATAAAGATTCCACACTTGATTTGAATTTTTATATTTTTTTGTTTATTCTGAAAAAATACCTCTAGATGGATCACCCTATATCAATACAGCACTGATTAGGACTAGTCGTTCTTTTTTTTAAACTCCTATGAAAAAGGCGTTAAAATATAACTACAAAGGTCAAAAAAGAAAAAGCGAGTAAAAGGAGTCCTTGCATATCGTTGGTACAATGAGCTGGTCGACACATAATTTAATACATTTAAAGGTGTCGGCACGGTCGACTAAAACATGTAAAGCCGACTTAAGCAGCTAAGATAGAAGGCCTATTTATATAAAACCGACCCCTTTCAATATCCATTTAGTCTTCCGCAAAAAGGACTATCTCCTCATTCATCTGCGTCTGGCTATCCAACTGGAGGATTTTCAAAAAATAAATGCCATAAATTGTCCTTTCAAATTACCAATAAAGATTCCACACTTGATTTGAATTTTTATATTTTTTTGTTTATTCTGAAAAAATACCTCTAGATGGATCACCCTATATCAATACAGCACTGATTAGGACTAGTCGTTCTTTTTTTTTAAACTCCTATGAAAAAGGCGTTAAAATATAACTACAAAGGTCAAAAAAGAAAAAGCGAGTAAAAGGAGTCCTTGCATATCGTTGGTACAATGAGCTGGTCGACACATAATTTAATACATTTAAAGGTGTCGGCACGGTCGACTAAAACATGTAAAGCCGACTTAAGCAGCTAAGATAGAAGGCCTATTTATATAAAACCGACCCCTTTCAATATCCATTTAGTCTTCCGCAAAAAGGACTATCTCCTCATTCATCTGCGTCTGGCTATCCAACTGGAGGATTTTCAAAAAATAAATGCCATAAATTGTCCTTTCAAATTACCAATAAAGATTCCACACTTGATTTGAATTTTTATATTTTTTTGTTTATTCTGAAAAAATACCTCTAGATGGATCACCCTATATCAATACAGCACTGATTAGGACTAGTCGTTCTTTTTTTTTAAACTCCTATGAAAAAGGCGTTAAAATATAACTACAAAGGTCAAAAAAGAAAAAGCGAGTAAAAGGAGTCCTTGCATATCGTTGGTACAATGAGCTGGTCGACACATAATTTAATACATTTAAAGGTGTCGGCACGGTCGACTAAAACATGTAAAGCCGACTTAAGCAGCTAAGATAGAAGGCCTATTTATATAAAACCGACCCCTTACAATATCCATTTAGTCTTCCGCAAAAAGGACTATCTCCTCATTCATCTGCGTCTGGCTATCCAACTGGATTATATTTAATTTGAATTCATACTTCTCATATGTTGCGAAATAATATTTTAATTCTCTATATGTGCTTGTTCGATACTAGACAATGAAATCTCCTTTGGAGGAAGTAGCCATTTTGGTTTCTTACTTAAGTGATAATATTGTTAAATATCGCCTGGTAATACATATTAATACATCCGTATACTCTGCATACACATAAACGTTTACGTTCATATACGTGAGAGCATGAGACTCACATATCATGATGGGAGAATTTGCAAGGCCATCTCGTAGAAGGCCTTAAAAAAATGTACTCTTCAGTTTTCATTAATTCTCATTAATTGGTGTTCTTGCAGGTAAAGGAAATTCAATGTCTGCTTATGTGGACAAACTGCTGCTCTCTTCCTCGCTTAATGCACAGATAGAAATGTGTCAAGAATGTTTTCACTAAAAACCCACACAAAATATCTATTTTTTTGCAGAAATCTAGATCAACATTTCGTACAGTGTAACGCCAAAAATCATGAGACAAGGCGCCGATAGCCTTTTTGCAGATCCCAGTTTTAGAACGTTGTGTTGCAGGTCCTTAGAAGCATTAAAGTAAATGCTTGCTCTTCAAGTTGCATAGAAGGCAGAGGACCTCGTCAAAGGCCTTAATTTTTCCCCTGTACATCCATATACACATAGAACTTTGCACACACATATATACATATAGTACATCATAATAATATTTTGATCTGCTCTTATATGTGGTTGCAAAGTCACGTACCGTCACACGTTCGTTGGCATCCAAAACCAAGCACACACGCCGACCGAGCGTCAACTCAACTTACTGGGAGTTCTTTGCCTGGGTCTTCGGTTGCTTCCATGGATGTGATTTGTGAGCTGAGCATTTTTGTCGCATAACGTTTAAACTTCATTAATCATATGCATGAAGATTCATCCAACAACAACAACAGCAACTTCGGAAAAAACAGAGGATAAAGAATTTTCTTTTAACACTGGTACGTGTTCCGTCATCATCAGCATCATCCTCTGGTTTTCCATCAGCCGCTTCCTGCGTCGTCTTTGCCTTTGCATATTACGTACGTTTGTTATTAGCCGCTTTTGTTGAAGGATGCCGGGAATTGGGGAGAAAAATGGTTGTCATTTGCTTTTGTACTTAACGTACACACACGCACACACACATGTATTTATTCACACACATATTTGCCCAGTGGGAAACGGAAGGACACAGCAAGGCCTTCTAGGAGCCCTTCTTGGGATGCTAGGAGGCAGGCTTGCTGCCTTCTACTCTCATTTCTAACTAACACAGAGTTAGATTTAGAGCAAGCCTTCTAAACTTCCTTCTATTTAAAGGCCTTCTAGAAGGCCTGCAGAAAATGTTCTTCTAGAATAACTGCCAGGTACTGTCTAGTATAAAGTGTGAAAGATCGAAGTCCGATCTGACTCAACCCTATCAGTGTGGCTTCAGGCCGAATAAGTCCACAATCAACCAGAATTTCACCATGATCGATACGCAGATCGCTGATCGATACATACCACATTTTCATCGATTATAAGGCTGCATTTGACACTCCGAAAGAAAGAAAGAGAAAAACTATTTAAGATCATGTCTGAGTATGGTATACCTGCAAAAATGGAACGCCTTTGTAGAATGACACTAAGTGACACTAAATCCTTAGTAAAAATAGGAGGTGACCTCTCCAAACCATTCATAGATCTCAGAGTGAATGACAACTTATCGTGTAATTTCTTCATCATTCTGATGTTGAACATTTTGGAAATCGTTAAAGTTAATAAAACAGGTCAAACAGTCAACACCAACAACAAGGGCCACATTCTGAAAGAGATGTTAATAGTTTTTTCTAAAATTGAGATAGAATCATTAAAAGTGGGTGTGCTGGTGGGTTATGAGGACAAGAGGAACGCCGCGATTAAAGAGGTTAGATAGTTCCGGTCGTCAGTTGCAACGTAGAGGAAGTAGATGATTTCGTATACCTTGGATCCGCCATAAATCAAAATAACGATGTCAGATAAAAAGAAGGATCGTTCTGGCTAATAGATGCTATAGATGCTTAGGCTCGGTGAGCAGCTTAAGAACAGAGGCCTCTCTCTCTCGAAAGACGAAAATTACGAGGGTTGCTATATTTTTTTCTGGCAACACTATATACTTCATAGGTAACACTGAGTGTTGCATGGCGCCAGCTGACATTTCCATTGCAAAGTCTGACATTTTTTTAACATAAACGTTTTGACGTACGACCATCATTTGTGTTGTTTACAGTGATTTGAAAAAATCAATTTGGCAAAAAAATGGAATTAACTCGTGAACATTTTTATGTGATCATTTTCACAACTTTCGACATGGCTTTTCACGACAAGAGCGCATCGATGAACTTAAATCATTGTATGGCGATGAAGCACCATCACTGCACTGTGAAAAACTGCTTTAATGAATTCAATCGTGGCCGACGCTCGCTCAAAGACGAAGGTCGCACAGGTCGTCCAAAAACGGCCGTTGTGCCAGAGACCATTGATGCCGTGCGTGAACTGATAATGCAAGATCGTCATGTGGCCCACCGTGAGATAGAGGCAACCTTGGGCGTTTCTTCCACCAGTAAACATTCGATATTGCATGAACACCTGGCCGCAAAAAGGTTTGTTCTAGTTGGATGCCGCACAATTGGACAATCGCTCAAAAAAAGGTTCGTGTTGATTGGTGTAAAGAAATTTTGAAAACTACGATCGAGGTGCTTCAAAAAACGTTTATAAGATCGTCACAGGTGACGAATCATGGATCTATGCGTATGACCCCGAAACAAAACAGCAATCGACCGTGTGGGTCTGCGAAGACGAGCCAAAGAAGCACTTCGACCAAACTGGTCATGTAGCGACTGTTTCGCTTGAGCAACGTAGGACGGTCAATTCTGAGTGGTACACCACAATGTGTTTGCCCGAAGTCTTCGGAGAAATTCGAAAAACGAACAAGAGAAGGCGAATCATTGTGCACCACGATAATGCGAGCTCTCACACATCAGCCAAACGAGCGGCTTTTTGACCGGCCAAAACGTCGAATTGATGGGTCATCCGACGTACAGCCCTGACTTGGCATCCAATGACTTCTTTTTATTCCCTTACATCAAGAAAAAATGCGTGGTCAACGATTTTCGTCGCCAAAAGATGCTGTTGAAGCGTTCAAAAAACATTTTTCGGAGGTGTCTCAATCGGATTGAAAAAAGTGCTCCGACAATTGGTTTGAGCGCATGCTCAAGAATAATGCTAGAGAATACTTTGAAAAACAATAAAACCATTTTTGATGATAAATATTCGTATATATATATATATATATATATATATATATATATATATATATATATATATATATATATATATATATATATATATATATATATATATATATATATATATATATATATATATATATATATATATATATATATATATATATATATATATATATATATATATATATATATATATATATATATATATATATATATATATATATATATATATATATATATATATATATATATATATATATATATATATATATATATATATAGAAGCCCTCGTACATTATACAACACGCTAATACTACATGTGCTCCTTTATGACGCCGAAACATGGGTAGTTGCGAAAGCGGATGCAGCAGTGAACGGAGAGTAAAAACTAAGAACAAACCGTGAGCTGTACGAATTGGATCCAGAAATGAAAGTAGTTAAGCGCATCAAAACAGGGCGATTGCGTCGGCTAGGACATGTCGGTCAAATGGAATAGAATGCTCCAGCCAGGAAAGGCGTTGGATGACAACTACCACGGAAAGCGCAGGCAGGGAAGACCGAGACCCCGCTGAAAGGATAAAGTTAAAGAAGATATGAGAATCCTTACAAACTGGTGACATTTCGCACAAGACCAAAGTAGCTGGAGGCCATTTATGCAACACGCTTAGACCAACAACGGGTTGTTGGTCAACTTATATAAGTAAGTAAGAATGCATATAAAAAAATCATTTTAAATTTTTTATTAATAAATATAAATTTATTTTTATTACATACTGTGATTTGCCTTTATTGGAATTCGAACCCAGGATCTTCTATTTTGCTACTCCGATATTCTACGTACTGGACTACGAAAACAAATTGTGTGTCAACAGACAACGACATATTTATCTTCACTGTCCATCGCTGTCACAAACACATTTCGCACTGCCTTCACTTACTAGGCATGGTAGCATGCCTTTCACAAGAATGGTGCCAGGGAGGATTATGGGATCTTGCTCATTGGAACTATGAAGGCCTTCTTGCAGGCTTCCTCAAAGAATGAACCAATGACTGAGCAGATGATTTAATTTAAGGCCTTCTAGCAGGCCTTCTAAGAGAAGCGTCATGAGATGTGTTGGGGACCACTTTTCATTTGCATAGAAACCCTTCTGAAATGCAAAATTTTGAAAGATGTAAACGAATGTGTATTGAATCTAAACAGACGCCATCTTAAAAGGTCTTCTTTTGTCAAGGCCTTGCCAATTCTCACGTTGCGTTTTCGTGTACACACATTCATATGAGTATATGGGCATACATACCTAGGTTGGGCGCCGATTTAACCACATTTTCAAATGATGTTGTGAGACACTGTGACATTTATGAACGGCCATAACCGACCGATGTTTACACTTTAACATGACTTGATTCGTGGAGAAATAAATGAACAGGTCTTACATGTCGTAGTTTGAATACGAGACTGACATTGAATGGAGTTCAATAGAGAAATTTGCTTCGTTTAAAACGGTCTAAAATTTTGCCTATGAACACAAAACCAGGTGAGTAAAATTTCGTAATTGGTATGAGTTTAGCTTTACTTTGATTAACATTAGCTGTTGCTGCTGCACCATCAGTATCAGACAGTTGCAGTGGCAGAATTTATTCTTGTAGGTCTGTTAAACATAGGCTTAGATTTCTGTAAATATATTATAGTTTGGGTGCAAACATATGTATGTTTTGGGAACATTACCGCAAACATATTAATGTTGGGGTGCAAACATTTATTAACATAACATAAACAAGCAAATATATTAATGTTTGGGTGCAAACATTTATATGTTTGTGTACAAGCATCTGCATGTTTGAGAACATTGCTGCGGACATATCGATGTTTGCGTGCAAAAAAAGCATATGTTTGCACATAAGCATATAAATGTTTGGAGACATTGCTACACACATATTAATGTTTTGCTTTGATCCAAAAATATGTATGTTTGGAGGAACATACTCGTATATATGTTGTATATGTATAAGTACAAAGCATATATTTGCATGTAAGCATATGAATGTTTAAGAACATTGCTGCAAACATATCGATGTTTGGATAACTAGGACACTGAAACAAGAACAAAACATATGTTTGCACATAAGCATATGAATGTTTGGGAACATTGCTACACTCATATTAATATTTGCTGTGATCCAAAAATGTATACTCGTATGCTTGGAGCATGCTACAAACATTTTTAAGTATATGTTTTATAAATATGTTTCCTGCATAATATGTTTTTATGGAAACATATTTGTACCCTGCATTACTGTGTGTTTGTTAATACCAGAAATACAGGGGGGCTGATGAAAGCCGCTACCAGAAAAAATTAATAACTTTTATTCTGTTTAATGAATTTAGTTAACTTTTTTTTATTTGCAGATTGATTTTTCGGTTTAACAAAAATGGATAACTGGGACACTGAAACAAGAATTTGGATGGTCCGCCGCTATCACGCACTGGAGTCCGTAGTTTCGGTTCAAGCAGAGTATATGCGCACGTTTGGCGGCAATCCTCAGAGCAGATAAACCATAATTGGACTTGTTAACAATTTTTCCGAGCATGGGACAACAGAAGTCAACAGAAGACCTTACCAGCAAAATCCTTTAGTTCGGATGGAGAAAACAATTGCTGCTGACTAGAAGCTTATCTGCTCAAATGACCATAAGCAGACAGTCATTGCAGTCAATGAGGTACAAAGATTTGGACTCATTCCCATAGGATATTAAAATGGCCAACAAACTGAACGCAGCCAACTTCCAAATTCGCTTGGAATTTTGCCAGAAGATGCTTCTAATGTTGGAAGAGGACGGACATGTTGAACTATCTTTTCATGTCTGACGAGGTCCATTTCGATAAACGGCAACATAAACAAACAATATTGTCGAATATGGAGTGCTTCCAGCCCACAGATACTCCATGTGACAGAATTGCATCCACTTCGTGTCACAGTGTAGTGTGCAGTTCCATCACGCTGCATTGTCGGGCCCTACTTCTTCGAAGAAAACGGTCACAATGTTGCGGTTACTGGAGACCGTTACTTGAGCATGTTGAGAGAGTTTTTCTATCCAGAATTACGCCGAATGAGAATTTCCTTCAACTCTGTGAGGTTTCAGCAAGATGGTGCAACTCCTCACATAGCCCGGCCTGTTATGACAGAATTGCGACAAAAAATTTAATAAGCTGATATCCAGAAACTCCACATTCCGTTGGCAGCCCAGGCCGCCAGACCTTACTGCATCTGACCTTTTCTTGTGGGGTTATTGCAAACAGGAAGTTTACAAAGCAAAATAAACAAATTTTAATGAACTAAAGCAATCCATTCGAGAAAAAATGGCGGCTATTTTTGTATTAACTGGAAAAGCAGTAATGAACAAGTTTTTGGTAAGATGCCGCTCATGCATCATCATGCAGGGGGGGGGGCATTTAAATTCCATTATTTTTAAAACTTATTAGGCTACATTTAATAAAATTGAATCAGATTTAACATAATTGAAAGAAAATTTCAAACACTGAAAATAGGTTATTTGTTTCTTAAAGAAGCAATATTTATCATCCACCCTGTATTTGAACTAAGCCCACCTTTGAGTATACCGATCGATGTTAAGGGTGGGCGATATAACATTTTAAGTTTGAAACGGCTGTAAAAAAAGTAGTGATATTTTTTTAAATTTCTGATTCCACTGGAAAGTTTAAACTTTGTCATTTTATAATCTAATACCATCCGATGCGTTTTTGCCTCTCCCAATGGCCTTTAGATTGTTTGGCAGGAAATGAATAATTATTTTTACCTACAAATCTTGTTTTCACATGAAGCTTATTTTCTTCACGGTGGCTATGTCAATAAGAGTTGCCGCATATAAGGTTCAAAAAACCCACACGTGACTATTGAGAAGCCAATGTATTCTCAGCGAGTCACTGTTTGGTGTGGATTTTGGACTGGGGGCATCATTGGGGCATTATTTTTCGAAAAAAAAAGGAACCAGCCTTACCGTCAACGGTGAGCATTACCGCGACATGCTCAACGCATTTTTGTTTCAAAAACTTAAAGAGAATCAACAAGACGGGGCCACAGAGCCAACGCGACCATCGATATTTTACACACTGTTTAAAAAATAGAATAATTAGCCGAAATTGTCATGCCAATTGGACGCCTTGGTGCTGTGATTTGAACCCTTTGGACTATTTTCTGTGGGAAGCCATTGAGCAAAAATATTACACAAATTAAAAAAAATACTAATTGTGCAAAAAAGAAATGAATTTATTTTTAAAAAAGACTGCATAAATAGCTATCTTAAACTTTAAGGACAAATTTTGCTTGAAACAAGAGGTAATACGTTATATGGCTGCAAAAAAAAACCTGTGTGGCCAAAATGTCAAAAATCGGCCACCTCTAACGCAGAAAGTCCATGACCAATCTCGTTCAAAGTTTGAGTCTGAACTACTATTCAATAGGGCTTACCTTCCAATACGGCTTCATCGTGATCGCAAGACATCGGTTCTAAAAGTCGGGTCACTCGACATAAAATGATCCATATATAGGTGATCTATCTAGAGGTATTTTTTCAAAACAAAACAAAAAATATAAAAATTCAAATCAAGTGTGGAATCTTTATTGGTAATTTGAAAGGACATTTTATGGCATTTATTTTTTGAATATAATTTCCTTTATATGTTTTTCGAAACTACGCCTCAGGGTGTCAATGTCAGTTAATGGCGCGCGTAATGTTGGTTTCCAAAACCTGATTCTGGCTGGTTTTTCAGCATAGACTTTGCACTTTACGTAACCCCAAAAAAAATGTCTAAAGGTGTGATATCGCTCGTCCTAGGCGGCCAACTCACCTTTCCGAAACATGAAATTAGCTGCTTTTCGAAATGACCTCTCAATAGATCCATTGTTTAAGAAGCTGTATGACAAGTGGCACCGCACCGTCCTGTTGAAACCAAGTGTTGTCAAGATTACGGGCTTCAATTTCAGGTAATATAAAGATCGATATCATGGCGCACCGATGATTTCACCAACTTATAAACCGCACCAAACCGTGATTTTCTCTGGGTATAATAGCACCTCTTGAACCTCTTCTTATTACTCTCCAGCCCAAATGAGGCAAGTTTGTTTATTGACTTTGCCGTTGAGCCAGAAATCGGCCTTATCACTGAACAAAGTTTTGGTCGAAAACAGCGGATCTTCCCGTTTCTCACCGAACGCTCAAAAAAATAAATGCCATAAAATTTCCTTTCAAATTACCAATTACGATTTATTTTTATATATATTTTGTTTTGATAAAATACCTCTAGATGGATCACCCTTTATATTCTTTATCATCAAAAAATGTATTGATGATCTACCCATGTTCGTCCGTCTGCCTGTCAGTCCACGTGTCTGTTGAAAGCAATAAAGCGGTCAAACGAATCAACCTAGGACCCTGAAATCTTGCATGGTGAAAATTTGTATAAATCAGCATATGTGACGCGCAAAATAGAAAGGGACCTAAAGTTAAAAACCAGTTTTGTTCAGGATAGCCATTTTAAAGATTAGGTCCCTTTCTATTTCCGCTTAGAATCGTCGACTTCACTTTTATAAAACGCGCTTATCTCTGGGAGGGAACACTTTTGGGGCATGGGACCGGTCTCATTCGATGCTCAGATGTTGTCCACATCAAAAAAAAAAAAAATAAAGTGAAAAGTTGATGAAAAGTTTTGTTCAGGAGAGCCATTTTAAAGATAAGGTCCCTTTCTAATTGCGCTTAGAATCGTCGACTTCACTTTCACAAAACGAGCATATCTCTGGGAGGCAACATTTTTGGGGCATGGGATCGGTCTCATTCGATGCTCAGATGTTGTCCACATCAAAAAAAGTAAAAAAAATTGATTTTTTTACGGTTAGGTCCCTTTCTCTATGTGCTGTCACATATGCGAAAAAAAGTTTCGGATTAAGGGACTAAATGTACCGCAGTTATGAGTACACTTTTGGAAGTATTTGTTTAGCAAAAATGTTTGTGGGCGAATAATGGTTCTGTTAGTTTGGACGCACTAAATATCTTAAAAACGTGGATATTTTCTGTAATTTTTGGATCTTGCAATGGGCAATTAAAAGTCAATATGGACACATGGGTACTCAAATTAAAACAAATCTTGCCACTAACTCAAATGTGGAGTTATATTGACGCATCGGCCGAAAGGGCCCAAAAACGGCCCTTATTTGTTTTGGCGCTTTAGTTGCGTAAGGGCGGTGGAGGGTAGATCTTATTGACGTTTTTACTTGTTTTAACTATTTTTTATCTTAAATTGCATACAAAATTATTTTCTTAATTTTTTCTTTTCAATATTAATTCGCTAAACTTAGCCAAAAGGAAAATACAATTTTGTTTCAAAGATTCTTCATTTTTCATGGTTTGATGATGATAACGAATGTTTTGCTGTGTTACAAACCTTTAGATAAACTTAGAACACCTTGCAATCAATATGTAGAGTAAATATGTTTAAAAAATATACACGCCTTTTTTGTTATTGTTCCATCTTCTAAATCAACAGCATCAACGACAGCGACAGCGGCAACAGCAATAACAACAACATTAAAAAAAGGAAATTAAAATCTTTTGTTATTAATAAAAGCTCACGGAAAATAGGAGGGGAGTGAGTGCTGCCAGAGAGCGAAGCCATGAGAAAAATCAAACAAACAGAAAAAATTACAATAAAAACCGCCAATCTCTCCTTCTTTACACGCTCTGGGTCCCCATGCACACACGGAACCTTTGTCAAACTGTTTAAGCCCAGATAATAGCTACTGTACACTTAGGAGGTTTGTCCCTTTCCCCCCAAAACACGAACAAGGACTAGGTGGCTCTGGCAGGGTTTGAGGCATGTCAAGACTAACATGTTTGTTGTAATATCTGCATGTACGAGTATGTGTGCAACTCCATAAGAAATATTTAAGTCAGACAGGAATACGAGAGTGTGAGTGTATGTGACAGAGAGTGGAACACACACACACACACACACATACCCAGAGAGCCAAAGAAAATGAGGCGGAAGTTAAGTTTATTATTTATGATGATGTTGGAAAAACTGCTGCTGTTACATGTGTGTATGAGCGCGTGAAAGTGTTGATAAAAGGCACGTCATGAGATTAAAATCTCACATCGTGAAACGTGTGTATGTGTACACGTCTGTGTGTGTATCTGTGTGCCAGCATGTTTGCCTGTATTGTTAAATGACAAAATTATTGAATTGAATTTCTTATTACGACGCACAGTTTTTCCCCCGAGATTATTCAATTAATTTTGGTTGGTGGTAGTGTGGAAAAAAAACACGAAATTTAACATTTCCCATTGTGTTTCTGCCATTCTGTCACTCCTTACCCAGTCCCAGTCTCTGTTATTTTTTTTTTGCCATGAGCTCCATCTGGGCGTGTTGTTGATGAAATTATGTATTTTTGCTTGTAAATTAATTTTAATAAAACATTAATTATGTATTCATATAAATCATTTCAATACCTGCGGATTACATGCAACCACTACACTAGGCTTCGTAGCACACACATAAAATCGTACCGCATGGCTGTCGTCGATGATGTCCTTTTTGAAAAATAAATTAAAAACAAACGCACACATCACACCTTATCCGGCCGGCAGCTGTGGTACGAGTAGAGTAGATGGGATAAAATACATATTTTCTGGTTTTGGATAAATATTTATATTGGGTCGCGTATACATTCCGCTATAGAGGGATACCTAGAAGCGTCTCTTGAAATTTGCTATTTTTTTGGACACAAAACTGGAATTGTCATATGGTAGTCGCTCATCATACCAAATACTCTACATCAAGTCTCTTAGGGAGAAGTACCACCATTAGTTGTTGCAGCAGCCTTAAGTTTGCAATTCTTAAGGCTGCTTACTTTAATACGAGGATTGCTATATATATTTCTGACCTAGCCAACACTAAGTGTTGTCTGGTGCCATCTGACATTTCCATTGGAAAGTTTGACATTTTTTAGCATAAACGTGCTCAGAACGTTTTGACGTACGACCATCGTTTGTGTTGTTTACAGTGACTTGAAAAAAATCATTTTGACAAAAAAATGGCATTAACTCGTGAACATTTTCGTGCGATAATTTTTCACAACTTTCATGACAAGAGTGCATCGATGAACTTAAATCTTTGTATGGCGGTGAAGCACCATCCTATAGCACTGTGATAAACTGGTTTAATGAATTCAATCGTGGCCGACGCTCGCTCAAAGACGAAGGTCGTGCAAAAAAGGCCGTTGTGCCAGAGAACATTGATGCCGTGCGTGAACTGATAATGCAAGATCGTCATGTGACATACCGTGAAATAGAGGCATCCTTACACCAGCATACATTCGATATTGCATGAACACCTGGCCGTAAAAAAAGGTTTGTTCTCGTTGGATCCCGAACAATTTGGCAATCGCTCAAAAAAGTTCGTGTCGATTGGTGCACAGAAATTCTGAAAAAATAGCACGATCGCGGTGCGATCGTCACAGGTAACGAATCGTGGATCTATGCTTATGAGCCCGAAACAAAACAGCAATCGACCGTGTGGGTCTTCGAAGACGAGCCAAATCAAACGAAAGTTGTTCGTGGAAGAAGCACTTCGAAGCAAATGGTCGCCTGTTTCTTCTTCGCCAAACCTGGTCATTTGGCGACTGTTCCGCTTGAGCAACGTAGGACGGCCAATTCTGAGTCTTGCACCACATTTTGTTTGCCTGAAGTCTTCGGAGAAATTCGAAAAACGAAGAAGAATAGACGAATCATTGTGCACCATGACAATGTGTGCTTTCACACATCGGCTGAAACAAGCGCCTTTTTGGCCGGACAAACGTCGAATTGATGGGTCATCCGCCGTACAGCCCTGACTTGGTACCCAATGACTTCCTTTTCCGCACATTTACTCTCGCTCTTAACAATGCATAGACTGACACACTTGTTCAACCCTTAGAACAGTCAGGTGCACCCGGCTCTCCAAGATTAGATAAGGTACATGATATAGAATTGGTAGAAAATAAAGAATCAGGCGACATACAAATAAGAAACGAAGTAGAACAAATAACTCCTCAAGGGGTATATTATTCCCACCACTGTTGGTTATCCATTCGTCTAAGGAACCAAACTTAGAAGGAATGTCACGCAGACAAAGTTATTGTACAGGGTGTCCGTCGGGAAGGTATACTACTTTGTTTGTATATAATTTTTGATTAAATGTAAGAGAATTGATCTTATATTAATAAATGTTTTATTCAATGTCGGCAATTATGTATGGAATACAATATTAGATAAATGTCCATCTCTGTTAGCCTCGCAAATGCGAGCCCTCTTGAGCACATTTTTCATACATTTCACGCGGCATTTCATTAATTTCATTACGAATACTTTTGTTTTTGAGTTGCTCAAGCGTTTCTGGTTTGTTTGCATAAACCTTGCTTTTCAGATATGCCCACAAAAAGAAGTCCGGAGCAGTCAAATCAGGCTACCGTGGAGGCCAATCAACATCACCATTTCCTGAAATAACTTGTTGTGGAAAGAGGTCTCGTAGTAATGCCATTGTAATCCTGGCGGTGTGCGATGTGGCACCGTCTTGTTGGTACCACATTTTAATCAAGCCAAAAGCATGCAGTTCTGACGATAAAAAGTTTTCAATCATATCACGATATCGCTCCCCATTGTCGGTTACCGTTACGCCGTTTTCATTTTCATGGAAGTAAGGTCCAATGATTCCTCCTGACCAAATTGACACCAGACTGTTTCTTTAAATGGATGCAAAGGTAACTGCTGAATAAATTGAGGGTTTTCTATTGCCCAGAACAGACTATTCCGTTTATTCACATATCTATTCTAATGATTCTAATGTGCTTCGTCACTCATTATGATTTTTTCATGAAAATTGGGGTTGTCATGGGCGAGCTGTAACATCCTATGTACGGTGACATAACTGGTCTTGTGGAAGCAACTCTTGTGTCAACTGAATCTTAAATGGAAACAAATGCAAGTCCTTGTGCAAAATTGTATCCAAAGTTGTTCTATGGATACCAAGCTCCAGATTGTTTTGAAAACTTTCTTGAGCAGCAGTAATATTTTAAGCCGAACGATGCTTGGGCCTATCAGCTACAGACTCTCATTCTTCGAAATCATTCACTACACGATAATAGTCCAAATCGGCTTTGCAGAGAGGCGAAGAGGTCTAAATGTGACCCACGCAATTTAGAAATTTGTCTGTTTAAAAGGAAAACGAAGATTGGTAACTAGCCACGTTTCCTTGAAAAGACAATCTAAGAATTCGACATTGTCAGATTGATAATAGTAATCTTGGACATTAAACTGAAATGGCAGTATCTCACACAAGAATGAGCGAACAAGTTTCACTTATATAGGGTGATCCATCTAGAGGTATTTTTTTAGAACAAAAAATATAAAAATTCAAATCAAGTGAGGAATCTTTATTGGTAATTTGAACATTTTACATTTTACATTTTATGGCATTTATTTGTTTGAATATAATATCCTTCAAATGTTGGCCGCAACTACGCCTCAGGGTTTCCTGTCGGAGGGTCCAATTTTGGATGACTCGTTCCAGCCGGTAGTTTAATGACACGCGTAATGTTGGCTTCCAAAACCTGAATCGTAGCTGGTTTGTCAGCATTGATGGTAATTATTTTCAAAAATAAATGCCATAAAATGTCCTTTCAATTTACCAATAAAAATTCCACACATGATTTGAATTTTTATATATTTTTTTGTTCTGAAAAAATAACTCTAGATCTACCAAACATTATGTAGGAGCTATACGCTCTAGATCCAGAGATGACACACTGGCTGTACGCAGCTTCTCACCTACGCAACAGTAGTTTAGTGGACTTGGATGCATAAGCTGTAGAACATAAAAGTTTTATGAAAAGTCCAACTAATGTATTGTTTCGGCATAAGCGAGGCGCTGAAGATAATGCCTACTAGGCCAGAAGATACAACTTTAAAAGTCCTACCCACAGAGATACAAATTGGATATCAGATGGCCCTCACAACAATGAGACTTCAAGTGATGGGCAAATGTATCTAAAACGATGACAAATCATATCAGAAAATAACACAAAGTTAAATTTCACCAAACTTAGATATTGATTGCTTGTAAAGTTCTTTTTGACATTCAATCTGAATCAGATCAAAACGCGGAATTAGAGCTGCTGTTTTTTTTTATCGAAATAGACCTTTGTGCGATATCAAAAAATGAACTGATATGACTTAATTTATAAGTAAAAAAACTTGCAAACTTAAATCATAGTTTCGTTCTTGTTGTCAAAAAAACTTGCAAACTTAAATCATAGTTTCGTTCTTGTTGTCAAAAATATGGACTAACTATAATAGGGTTCTTCCTTGGAACTAATCTACACAGTGTGAAAACTTCCTTGGCTTTTACCTAAGCTGTGTAACGTTGTCACGCTCTCGTGAAAAATCATCTTAATAAACAAAATAGTGGATCATTTAATAAAATAATGTAAGGAAAGGGCGTTGTACCCTCCATTCAACTCTGAATTTTAATAGTTGGCGAGGAAAAAAACAACACAGAGAGAAAAGCAGGCCGCTTCATTTTGATAGACTGTAGGAGGTCATGATTAGACAAACTGCGTAGATTTTAGATAGTGCAATGATTTCTTGACTGCCAATTAGATTTAATTTTAATTTAAAATGAACTCGAGGAATACAAAATTTCTGGGGACCTCCCAGGAACACCATTACGTGAAATTTTTGAAAGAAACAACGTGCCAACCAAACACACTATTTATCGTGTAGAGAAGTAAGGGTCTGTAACTGGTAGGCCCAAGTATGGACCACAACGTACTGCAAGATCGGCTGAAAACATTACTGCTGCTCAAGAAAGTGTTCAAAACCATCCATCAACCTCAATTCGACGCCGTGCTCAGGAGCTTGGTCTTCAAAGAACAACTTTGGCCAAAATTTTGCACAAGGATTTGCATTTGTTTCCACTATTGAGTGACTCACTACCCATGCAGAAATCGGCAGTCTGAAGAACTAGTTATTCAAGCCGTTCGGACAGCTCAAGGAATATTGACAGAACTCCACCACATGCAAAGGGTGGTTCAACTAAAACGCACGATATTAATTGTAAATAAAACAAAAAAGTTTCTAAAAAATATCTCAATATTTTTTTAATCTATGGCAATTATATGTGAAACTAAATATCGGTCAGATGTTACATACGGCTTCAGTGACATAGCTCTATCCGATAGTCTATATTTGTAATGGCCCTGAGACATACGACCACATAATGAAAATGCGAATATTTACCATCAAAAATGGTTTTATTGTTTTTCAAAGTATTCCCAGCATGATTTATACACTTTTGCTTGCGCTCAAACCAATTGTCGAAGCGCTTTTTCCACTCCGATTGAGACACCTCTAAAATATGGTTTTTGAACGCTTTCTAACGGCATCTTCTGGCGACGAAAATCGTTGACCACGCATTTTTTTCTTGATGTGCGGGAATAAAAAGAAGTTATTGGGAAAGCGCTGCACGGCGGATGACCCACCAATTCGATGTTTTGACCGGTCAAAAAGACGCTGGTTTGAGCCGATGTGTGAGAGCTCGCATTGTCATGGGGCACAATCATTCGTACTTTCATGTTTGGTTTTCGAATTTCTCCGAAGACTTCACGCAAACAAATTGTAGTGTACCTCTCAGAATTGAGCGTCCTACGTTGCTCAAGAGGAACAGTCGCCACATGGCCAGTTTTGCCGAAGAAACAGACGACCATTGGTTTCGATGTGTTCTTCCATGAACAACTTTCGTTGAATTTGGCTCGTCTTCGAAGACCCATACGGTCGATTGCTGCTTTGTTTCGGGCTCATACGCATAGATCTACTATTTGTCACCTGTGACGATCTTATAAACGTCTTTTGAAGCAACGCGATCGTGTTTTTTTTTTTCCAAATTTCGTTGCACCAATCGACACGAGCCTGAGCGATTGTCAAATTTCGCGGGATCCAATGAGAATAAACCTTTTTTACGGCCAGGTGTTCATGCAATAACGAATGTATGCTAGTGGAAGAAATGCCCAAGGATGCCTCTATCTTACGGTATGCCACATGACGATCTTGTATTATCAGTTTACGCACGGCGTCAATGTTCTGTGGCACGACGGCCGTTTTTGTACGACCTTCACGACCTTCGTCTTTGCGCGAGCGTCGGCGACGATTGAATTCATTAAACCAGTGTTTTCACAATGCTATAGGATGGTGCTTCATCGCCATAAAAAGAATTAAAGTTCAATGATGCACTCATGTCGTCGAAAGTTATGAAAAATGATCGCACGAAAGTGTTCACGAGTTAATTCCATTTTTTTTGCCAAATTGATTTTTTCTAGTCACTGCAAACAACACAAATAAAATTGAAGCCCGTAATCTTGACGACATTTGGTTTTAACAGGACGACGCCACTTGCTAAACAATGGATCTATTGAGATGTCATTAAGAAGAGCTGCTAAAATCACGTTTTGGATCGGTACGTTGACCGCCTAGATCCTGTGATATTATCACACCTTTAGACTTTTTTCTTTGAGGCTACCTAAAGTCTAAAGTCTATAACATTACGCGTGTCATAAACACCATACCGGTCGAAATGCTCGAACGAGTCATCCAAAACTAGACCCGCAGAATGGACAACCTAAGGCGTAGTTGTGGTCAACATTTGAAAGAAATTATGTTCAATATATAAATGGCATAAAATGTCGTTTCGAATGAACAATAAAGATTTCACGCTTGATTTGAATTTTTGTATATGTTTTCTTTAAAAAAAACCTCTAGATTGATCACCCGTTATATGAGCAATTAACCCCCTTAAATACTGCATAAATACAATATAGTAATTATTTCAGAGGTTGGCTCAGATCTTGTGAGGTGAACATTTTTACTCCTTGACTGATCTGGATTGTTTTTTATACTATAAGTAACCTGGATTCTACATTTCACAGACGGACGTACTTGGCAGGTCGTCTTTGATTTTTACGACGATTCAAAATAAAACATATCTTAAAGCATCTATAAGTATAATGACATCTCCGATCAGTATTTCGAGGCCTTGGAAACGGAATAACATATTAAATTTATTTAAAAATGTTCTTTCTGTGCAAGTTTTTATGCTGACTCCAAAAATAGAAAATTTTGCTCAAAACAAAAAGACTTTTTAAAAATTCCATTTCAGTTTAAGTTCCAAAAATATTGAAACTCACGTTGTCCGCGCACCGCAAATTGACCACAATATAGCGGCGTTTTCTTTAGTCAAACTACACACACACAAAATCCCCAATTTCATTTGACCCCTTTGTGTTGTCACATTAAATATTTAAATTAAATTTTTAATTTAATTTTATGCAGATATCATAAAATAACCAATGCTATTGTAATGCAACATTAACACGCTCCACAAGCGGGATGCTGGAACATGAGTTTGGGTTGCTGAAAAATGTTGTGATGCATACAATTTGGCGGTTAAAATAAACCATTTGCAGTGTAACCCATCTGGTACTCCTTTAAGCCGATATGGAATGGACCCAATTGATTTTTAACTGCGCTTCGTACGGACATATGTCTGTTGCTGTATCTGTGTATGGGAGTGTATATGTAGAGGTGTGTGTGTGATCAACTGTATGAGTGTACATTCACATTTCGCATTCATGTCGCTGTGCCTGTTCGGAGGTGTGCGCCCTAAAGTGGACCCACTTTTAGTGTTTTATGTGATGTTGCGGCTGCCGCCAAAGAGTTAAGATGAGTGCAATCTGATTAAAATTTTATCACAATGTTCAAAATCAATTGTGGCCATGTTTTCAAATTTAACTGGCGGTGGTGGTTATTTTGGTGCTGGTGTTGTTGGCGGCCATTACAACAACATTGGATATTTTCAAAATGGGCTATTGTTTAAAGTGCTGAGGCCACTTCTAAAAGAGTTTACACTTTTAGCATGTTTGGGTAGAGGGTCGTATTTAATTGTGTGCGATCGATCGAAAATGTCGCAGCTGTACGTGATGATGTCGCCCAAACTCCATCCACCTCAATTCGACACCGAGCTCAGCAAATTGGTGTCTCCAAATCCACTTTGCAGCGAATTTTGACGAAAGATTTGCATCTTCATGCATACAAAATTCAATTGACTCAGGAACTGAAGCCAGCTGACCATGGACAGCGAAGGGAGTTCGTTAATTGGGTATTGTAGAGACAACATGAAAATGCTGATTTTGCCGATAAAATCATCTTCAGTGACGAGGCCCATTTTCATCTTGATGGCTTCGTCAATAGGCAGAATTGTCGCATTTGGGGTGCGGAAAATCCTCGAGTGATTCACGAGAAGCAAATGCATCCTCAACGTGTCACTGTGTGGTGTGGTTTTTGGGCTGGAGGAATCATTGGACTTTTTTTTTATGAAAATGAGGCAGGTCAAGCGCAAACAGTTAATGGTGTTTGGTATCGTGAAATGATAACCACTTTTTTCTTGCCTAGAATTGAAGAAATGAATGTGGAGAGCATGTGGTTCCAACAAGACGGCGCCATATGTCATACAGCCAGAGAAACAATTCAATTGCTGCATCAGTCATTTAAAAATTGCGCTCTTCTTGGGACACTTTTGGGACATTTTATTGGTTTCTTTGAAGGAGCAAACATTTTATGGAACACAACTTTTTCAGTGGCACTTCGTATGAATCCAAATTTCCAAGACACTGTGACAACTTTTGTTTCTATAGGACAAGTGGCTTTCTCAATATTCTCCTTAAGGGATTTTCGGTATTTCATAAAAATGTGTAACGGTGTCAAACTGTCACTTCGAAATAACCAATTGTTATCGCCAAGACGGCTGATAACAAAATTCAACGCGAATTCAGCGCGTAAATTTTCGTTTTATTAGTATTGTTGACCTTGCCGCATTTACCATAATTATATTGTTGCTACAACCATATTTTAATTTTTAAATATGTGTAAAAGTACTATTGTTACATATATTGCAGCAATCATATTATTGTCGAAATAAAATTCAAAAAAAAATACTGTGGTCGCGACAAACAAACTTTTATTGCGGAGAAGCTAGTATTGTTGCCGTGACAATATAGTAAACATATATTTTTCCTGAATGTAGGGTATTACATAAGCGTTGATGTACTGTTTGGTGCAGTGTTATTGTTGATAAAGTTATCGAACCATAATTTTTTTTTTGAAAATAAGAGGGTCAACAAGAAACCATTAACAGGGCTCTGTATAGGGCTACGATTGTAATTTTTTTGCATCCGAAAGTTGAGAATATTTCTGCATAACATATGGTTCCTGAAAGAAGGAGCCATTGCGCATACATACAGCAAAAGCCACAATGAACCATTCAGTATTATTTGAGCCACTCATTATACGACCTTAATTCTAAAGAAATATTTTCGAAATTTTGGGTTTCCTCTATAAATGAGGGAATTATATCGCTCATTAAGCGCAATATAGCCTAAAATCACAAATGACACAAGGCAAATGCCATTAAAAGCTAACAACATTATCCGATCTTTGATAGGTAGATCCCAAATTGGGACACATAAGGACTATGGATCGATCTGACAAACTTTAAGCGTTTTCTTTTGTCATTTGTGCGGTCAAATGCCAAACGTTGGCCTACAAACCGGACTTACATTTGTATTGAGACTATATTAAGAAATAATAATAAAAAAACGATCTGTTCTATTTTCAGCGAAACAACGCCACAAAACAAATTTCGTTGACGTCTGATAAAATTAACTGCCGTTATATTTAAATTTGGACCGATTTGGTATATTGCCATCTACGTTTACCCTGCGTGCAGAATAAGAAACTTTCGTAAAAAAAATGTCACTGTATGGGGAATTTATCAGAACATGGACTGATTTTTCATAATGTCAATAGCGATCGTCATTAGCCAACAAGAAATAATGCATTTTGGCTACAAGAATAGATGGACAAACAGACATACTTAAGTTGGCATAGAAAATAATTTTGAGTCGATCGGTATAATTTTCAATGATTCTATCACACTATTTTTCGGGTATTGCAAAAATCTGCAAAGGCTCACAACACTTCTGTACAACAGTGTTGTAAGGGTATAAAAAAGGCAAATGTTGCAAATGTTGTTCTCAACGAACAAGTGCGGTCCGATCCCCCAGTTGGGGCGAATTCGCTTATCAACGTAACCGCTAAGATAAGCATGCACTTTTTTGATAAGATAATTTGGAAATCATTGTCCATTTCGAGCTGTTCTAAGGCCAATTCGCACGCTCTCAGCCACGGCACCCACATTCTAACCTATAAGTGTACCAACCATTTATTTACCACCAAATTTAAAGTTATTGGTTCTTCAGCTTTCGTCTTTTCCAAAATCATATGAAGCTTAAATGATATTATAGGTCGTTATTGTTTCGAAATTCGCTGGTTATTGTTTCGAAATTCGAAATTCAATCGTGGCCGACGCTTGCTCAAAGCCAAAGGTCGTGAAGGTTGTCCAAAAACGGCCTTTGTGCCAGAGCACATTGATGCCGTGCGTGAACTGATAATGCAAGATCGTCGTGTGACATACCGTGAGATAAAGGCATCCTTGGGCATTTTTTCCACTAGCATACATTCGATATTGCATGAACACCTGGCCATAAAAAAGGGTTGTTCTTGTTGGATCCCGCACAATTTGACAATCGCTCAAAAAAATGGAATTAACTTGTGAGCATTTTCGTGCGATCAATTTTCACAACTTTCGACAAGAGTGCATAGATGAACTTAAATCTTTGTATGACAATCAAGCACCATCATATTGCACTGTGAAAAACTGGTTTAATGAATTCAATCGTGGCCGACGCTTGCTCAAAGACGAAGGTCGCGAAGGTCGTCCAAAAACGGCCGTTGTGCCGAAGAACATTGATGCCGTGCGTGAACTGATAATGCAACTTCATGCAACTTCATGTGACATGATGTGAGATAGAGGCATCCTTGGACATTTCTTCCACTAGCATACATTCGATATAGCATGAACACCTGGCCGTAAAAAAGGTTTGTTCTCGTTGGATCCCGCACAACTTGACAGCCATTAAAAAAAGGCTAGTGTCTATTGGTGCAAAGAAATTAAAAAAAAATACGATCGCTGTGCTTTAAAAGTCGTTTAAAAATCGTCACAGGTGACGAATCATGGATCTATGCGTATGAGCCCGATGCAAAACAGCAATCGACCTTGTGGGTCTTCGAAGGCGAGCCAAATCCAATGAAAGTTGTTCGTGGAAGAAGCACTCCGAAGCAAATGGTCGCCTGTTTCTTCGGCAAAACTGGTCATGTGGCGACTGTTCCGCTTGAGCAACGTAGGATGATTAATTCTGAGTGGTACACCACATTTTGTTTGCCTGAAGTCACCGGAGAAATTCGAAAAACGAACCACACATCGTGTCAAATCAGCGCCTTTTTGACTGGCCAAAACGTCGAATTGATAGGCCAATCGCCGTACAGCCGTGACTTGGCACCCAATGACTTCTTTTTATTGCCGCACAGCACGAAAAAAAGGCGTAGTTAACGATTTGCGTCGCCACAAGATGCTGTTGAAGCCTTCAAAAACCATGTTTTGGAGGTGTCTCAGTTGGAGTGGAAAAAGTGCTTCAACAAATTTGGTTTGAGCGCTTGCAAAAGTGTATAAATCATGCTGCAGAATACTTTGAAAAACAATAAAACCATTTTGATGATAAATATTGGCATTTTCATTATTAGACCAGATATATATATATATATATATATATATATATATATATATATATATATATATATATATATATATATATATATATATATATATATATATATATATATATATATATATATATATATATATATATATATATATATATATATATATATATATATATATATATATATATATATATATATATATATATATACTTAGTAGGGACATAAATACTGTTACACACGTTTTATGCTGTAAAATAAAAAGCACTGAATGTTTTTGGACCAAATATTTTTCAATATAACTATTTATTGATGTATATTGTATCCAAACAGAACCTACTTATTCGAAATGTCCGCCTTTTGCCTTTACACAAGCCTTAAGTCGCACTGGCCAATCGTCAATAGCTGCACGAACCTCGTCCATTGGAAAATTGGCCACAGCTCGAACCAAAGCAGTCTTAAGAGATCCCATTGAATTACAACCGTCCACAATTTGTTATTCAATGGGTTCAAATCTGGACTGCTTGAGGGCCATTCTTCAGAGGAATGGAACGCTGGCAAATTGTTTCGAAGCCAGGCCTGCGACGTTTTAGCCTTATGGGCCGGCGCAGAATCCTGCTGGAAAGTCCATGGCTGGTTTTCGAACAGGGAATTGTTAAGAGGCTTCACAACAGCTTCTAAAACGGTTTCTTGGTAAACTTTGGTCGATGTTTTGACTTCTTGTTCGCAGAAATGCAGGTCAGTGACCCCATCGTTAGAGACAACCCACCAAACCATGACTAAAGCTGGGTGATGACCTTTTTCCACCCTTGGGATCAGTTCAGATCCTTCCTTAGATGACCGCGCATACACTCTATTATTTTGCTTGTTAAAATTTTCCTGAACGGTAAAAATTCTGTCATCGGTGAACAAAATTTTTCTGTGCAAGTTATCAATAAGCGTGCTTCACTAAAAGACCTATGCATTTTTCAATCCTATTTTTTTTAAAGCTGCAGTCTATAAATTTCCGGTACGTCGTTTGAAAGCCCCAAGTCCCAAGTCTTTTTAATGATTCGACTCAAAGACTTCTGCGTGATATTCAACTCACGGGCCATGATTTTCTGTTTTCGGAGCGGATTTCTGTGAATTCTTGATTTAACGGCTTTGATGACATGCGGTGTTCGAACAGAGCGTGGGTGGACCGATCGTCGTCGGTCTTTTACATCTCCAGTCTCCTCAAACAGTTTTATGCATCGGTAGAAGAACATGCGGCTAATGGCTAGTGGCCGGAGCGTTTTGAAAATATCGCTTTTTTAATTTCACACTTGAAAAGCGTCATTAAAGCGATACGGTTTTCATTATCTGACCACTCCATGATGAAAGTTGGAACAATTTTAAAACCCCGTTACAGACTAACGCTATTGAGGTTAGCTTTCAAAACCCATGTCACATTAACGGGGTATGTTGAGTTCTACTATATAAATGGGTGTGTTCAATGTAACAGTATTTTTGTCCCTACAAAGTATATATAGCAGACCTCGTATAGTAGCATTTCAAGACGATCTGCCTTTAACTATGTTCATTACTTTGCTTTTAAAAAAATGGGGCGTGGTACTATTCACTTCTCTTGAAATTATTTCTTTCAGTTTAGTATATTTTCCAAATCCCATATTCCTGACTTTAATAAAAGTAAGTTATGGAGTTTAACAATTCAAAATGTAGGCAGTGCCACGTCCCTCTGTAAAAACGCCTCCTGGTATACTCTACGACAAAATTATTCGGCCACAATAGCATACTGTGTAAATTTTATTGAGATCAGACTGCAATAATGGTTATTAAATCGCTTTTGAGAAAATGGGCGTGGTACAGTCCAATTGTTTCCCGCACGTATCTAACACACAGATAGTATGAAAACCGAATCTGATGTTCCTTACTCAGTGACTTTAAAATAACTATAAAATTCACTCACGAAGCCAAAAATGGAATTATATTTGTAGTTCGACTAAATTTGGTTGACCCTAAGACCATTTTATCATGGACTTGAGGGTTGGGATAGTGTACGAGTTTTCGATTTTGATACGGCTCATCCCCTTATTTTGTGTGGGGTTTGGAAAGAAATGCATGGGCCAAAAAATGGGGAAGGTTGGATAGAGACAAGTGACAGCTCATCGAGGTCAAAGGTGGTGGGAAAATATTTACAAAAAGCCCCGCAACTACCAAGGAGTCGCACCTAGAGGGTTAAAATGTATGACCAACCCTCATTAATTTTCCCCTCCCAATATTTTTTCCAAACATAACTACCCCCTATCTTCACCCCTAACAGGGGGCTCTCTACAAAAAATTTATTTTCGGCGACGACCTCAAGTAATATAAATTTGCCCTTACGATGATGAAAAATATTGTTACTTGAGGTCATCACCGAAAGTCGGAAGAAATATCCATCACGTGAAAAAATTAAATTCATTTTACTAACATTTCGAACTATAAAAAGTTTCGAATTTTAAATAAATGTATTTTTACTTTTAATAAAAACGAAAATAATTTATCACCAATAATAACAGAAAATTTAAACGAAAATATTATTTGGTGGGGAATTTTGTTTTGTTTGGTCGTTTAAAGTGCATTTTGCATTGGACTTTTCTTATGGGTTAGCGATAGAGGGTATTCATGACAAAAATTGTATGGGGACTCCCTTAACGGTTAAAGATAGAGTGGTGATTTGTTCTGAGAAATGTTGGGAGTTGGTCTTACATTTAACTCCTCTAGAGGCACTTTTGGGGTAGTTAAAGCGGGGGGCGTAAGATTTAAAAAAAATGAATTTTTTGTAGGGGAGCCCCCTGTTAGGGGTGAAGATAGGGGAAAGTTATGTTTGGAAAAAATACTAGAATTGAAAAAATAATTAAGGTCGTCGCCGAAAATTTTAAAAAAATAATTTTTTTGTAGAGAGCCGCCTGTTAGGGGTGAAGAAAGGGGAAAGTAATGTTTGGAAAAAATACTGGAAGGGAAAAATTAATGGGGGTCGGTCGTACATTTTACCCCTCTAGGTGCGACTCCTAGGTAGTCGCGGGGCTTTTTGTGAATATTTGTCCCCATCCCACGACCATTGACCATGATGAGCTGTCACTTGCCCCGATCCCACCTCCCCCATTTTTTGGGCCACGCATTTTTTCCATACCTCACAAAATAAGGAGGTGAGTCATACCCAAATCTTACTACTAAATAACTCCATACAACAGTATCCCACAAAAACAATAAAATTTTCTGACAATTTCAAATATGAAATTATTTTTTAAATATGGGGAAATTAATAGCCTGTTATCGATTAGCTTTTCTGGGTTTTAAAAACACGATTTTTAAAAAAAAAAAACAGAAGTGCTGGTGTTTTGAGAACGTTGGTTATTCGGACACTCTAACCCCGTTTTAGACATTATAAGCCCACCAAAAAGCTTTACAGATTATATCACATACCATTTTCTAATTTTAAAGAAGTTCTTGTCTGAATCCGACGTGGTGTGATAGAAGTGTACACGACGATCATGCCAAATAACCCGGATTCAACCCCGTGTAAAAATATTTCAGCTGCGGAATTCCACATCATAAACTCCTGCGTCTTTACGAGTAAGATCATCTCTTAGTCTTGTAAAAACTTTTCTGCAAAATGCATTAGCATTTCGAAGCCGGAGTTAAACAGTAGGTCCCTGACAGTGGGTATAAGAATTATCACTGGTTTGAGAGAAGTTTTCCATGTTTCTTTTTGGGATGCTGTAGGAATTACGGTAATTTTGTCTGAACCCTAAGTGGACTGTTAAGGTTTTACATCTTTACCTACCTCTTTTCTCCGCCCTAAAATACTTATTAATTTTTCTTTTTTCATTTACCACTAAAAAAGGTTTGTTTTTTGTTTAATTTTATTTATTTTTATTTGATTTTTTCGTTTTTTTTATTTCATTTTATTCTTCTTTTTCAATAATTCGTTTTAATTGCAGTTTCTTCAGTTGCGTTATAAGGTAAGTTTACACAATGTATTTTCTGTTTTTTTTGTCAATTATATTATTTTGTTTTCTTTTTTATATTTAATTTAACTTAATACTTATTTATTAAATTTAATTTGTCTAAGTTTAGTTTAATTTCATTTTTAATATTTCTGTTTATAATATAATACAACAATTAGCTTTGCTAATATTTGTATAGTTTTTGTTTTCCTTTGTCTTTATATTTTATAGTTATTTATTTTTTTTATTTTATTTTCGGTTTAAATTGTAAAAACTAGCACTTAGTTGCTAAACATTTATCTGAAAACTAAATTAAAATTTTCATCATTTTTTCTTTTAAAGGGGAATTTGGTTTTTTAACTTTTATTATTTTATTTTTGTGGGTTGGTTAAAACCTAACAATTATAAATTGTATTTAATTTTTTTAATCTTTTAGCTAAAAGAGCAGAATGGCCTAGGAAATAGTATGGAAATTAAGGAAAGAACAAGAAGATTTTGGAAAGGAGAATATTCATTGAGTTTCTTGTATAGGGTTTACTTTCAAGTTAATTTAACGAAAGTATAGTTGGAAATAGTGGAAAATGTATGAAGACAAGAATTAAAAAGGCAGAATTAAATTTCCCAAACAATGTTTCTAGTTATCGGAAATCATAATGGTTAGGAAGGAAATAAAGTCTAGAACTGTTTGCATGGAATGAAAGACATTTTTATATCGGGTCTCTGACAAAATGCAGACTAAGAGCTATTGGTCAAATTTTAGAAATACTAGATCAGTTTGGGTTGGTTGGATACTAGATGGGGAAGTATATAACTATGGAGCTATATGTGACAGCGCATAGAGAAAGTGACCTAAGGGTAAAAAATCAATTTTCATTTTTTTTCTTTTTTTGATGTGGACAACATCTGAGCACCGAATGAGACCGATCTCATGCCCCAAAAGTGTTCCCTCCCAGAGATATGCTCGTTTAATAAAAGTGAAGTCGACGATTCTAAGCGCAAATGGAAAGGGACCTAATCTTTAAAATGGCTCTCCTGAACAAAACTTTTCATCAACTTTTCACTTTTTTTTTGATGTGGACAACATCTGAGCATCGAATGAGACCGATCCCATGCCCCAAAAGTGTTCCCTCCCAGAGATATGCGCGTTTTATGAAAGCTAAGTCGGCGATTCTAAGCGCAAATATAAAGGGACCTAATCTTTAAAATGGCTCTCCTGAACAAAACTGGCTTTTACCTTAGGTCCCTTTCTATTTTACGCGTCACAGATGAACATTAGAGCGGGTCGATTTGTAGGGAGGCAAAAAAAATCGCTCAAATGACAAGGACACTCGTATTCTAGGGATCAAAATAAGAAACTTTGCCCGAGGAACCATACCTCTAAAACGATTTCTGATTTCCCAACTGTTGACGCGTACTTGAAAGCCAAAATGACTTCAAACAATACTTTTTTTTATTAATAACATAAATACATTTTTTCATTTAAAAAATAAAAAGAAATAAAACTTCAAAAAGAAAAAAACATAGAAAACATTATTTCATGTAAAGTTCCAAAATGGTGTTTTTATGTATGGGAACCCCCCAGGGGGTTACAGGGGATGTGCCACTAGCATGGGTGGGTCGGCCCTCCAAAGTTAGTGGGGGTCACTCATACGTTTGGACTCAATTGAGGCACTCTTACTGGGTCAAAATTTGAGCCCTTCGTTTTAGAGTTATGGTTCATCAAGCAAAGTTTTTTTAATTTGATCCCTAGAACACGATTTTCCTTGTCACTTGGGCGATTTTTAAATCGACCTGCCCTAATAAACATAAAAAGCAATTCAGTTCAGTATAGTTTTCTGTTAGGTGTAGCCCTAACTCAAATGAACCCCTCGATTTGGAGTATAACCAGCCTAAGAAAAACAGATTTCAACAGATTTTTATAGAATTTTATGTATGGCATAAGATCACTTACAGGACAAGCATAGTTGTTATAAATTAGCTGAATTGCTTTTTATGTTTATTAGGGCGGGTCGATTTAAAAACACAAATGGCACAAATAGCGGCTATCCACAGCCAAAAATTGAGATGAAGTGCATACTTTCATTGAATTCGGTAGATTTTTGTGACCTACACTTTGATTATAAAAATAGAAAGGTCTTTTTTCGATTCAGAAATTTGTCTGACTCTTCTTTAAGCTCTGCTACTTCTTCCTGGGTGTTACGAATATTTTTTCAAAGGCATAATACCAGTTTTAAATTACAATTATAAGTGAAAGGTCAATTGACATTTTCACCAATATGAGCGACAGAATCGACTCCATGCGTTATAATTTCAGTTTTGAATGCAAGGTTTGTCCTAAAGATCAACTTTCATATGGTTTTTCTTATCAGTTTTAAGAAATTTCAAATACTAAATTGAATTTTGCAAGGAACAGGAATAATTTTCGGCAAACCCTTTCGACTAAGAAAGACAGACTGCAGTTGCACAACATTACGATGGAGACCATGTCGTTGTCCACTAGAATGCCAGTCTCATGAACTTTTCTCATTAAAAAGACTTCGTGTGTAGAACGTCATATAATTTCACTGCCATTTTTTTCAAACACGTGAATATCGCATCCTATGGGAATAAGATTTTGATCTCTAAGCCATGTTTAAAAATTACCTTTAATAATAGTTTTTTAAAAGTAAGTTTAAGGCTTTCATCTTACCCAGCTCACTAATTTGGTAGAAACTCCCCGCTTGCTTTTAAATCGGATAACAATTTCAAAAAACAGTTGGTTAAAATGATATTTATTCGAATTTAGCTCAGCTGCCAGTTACACTTGGCGACCAATGCTGCATTTAAAGCATATTTTTAATTTTGACCAGAAGCATTTCACAGTTGATCGTATTTAGAACTAAATTTTTTAAAATATTATTGGAATTTTAAATAAAACTTTTTTTTGCGAAGCGTAATTGGAAGAGTATTGAGTAAAAAAGTAGATAGTTGTGGAACAGGGCGTAATAAATAAGTCTCATGGTTAAATATTTGCTAGACCCTTTTAAAGTGTATCGATTTACTCAGTATTACGTGCGGATTTGGCTGCTCTAAAGCTTGTTATCAAGCTATAGGTAGCAATTGTGTTACATTTTTAAATTTAGCAAAAGTATTTTTTGATGCCATTAATAATAAAGAATAATTGTTCCAATTTTTATATAGCTCCCAGACTTATGTTCAACCGATTATATGTCTTCTGCTCAAGTAGCCTCAGATAAGACATTAAATAACTATAAACTTTCCTCACATAGTCAAAGTTGAATATGTTTTCGCTGTTTGGCTATATTTGGGATGACAGAACAGGGCCTATCAGTTGAAGTGGCCCAAGAACCTGTATTGAATTGGCTTTTCTTTACATTCAGTAGAGCTGGTTGTAATATAGATAACACGCCCGATTTTAATGTTTTTTTTTTATTTTCATCAACCAAAAAAAAATTTTAAATATTCATAATCAAAAGAATTATACAAGTACCAGCTTTGAATGTTTTGGAAAATATTTTAAATTTAAAATATATTTTCATATTCCTCTCTTCGTGTCGCTTCGATACCAGTCCCGAAGCGGGACTGGCACATTGGGCTGAGCTTAACCACTTTTCCTGCATTTTAATTGGAAACTTTGTTTTTTAGTTAACAACATAAATGCAGAGGCTGAAATGGCTAAACAATTGCAGCAAGGCTTTCTGAAGAGGGTTGTCACGGACCGAAATCATGATAAAAGTAGTGTGCAGCCACGAAAATCAATGCCACTTTGCCATTTTGTTAAAAACTTGTCTTCTATTTAAATATAGAAGCAAGAGGTCTTGAGCCGGTTAATTCCTGTTCAATGGGTCGAGCATATTACTTAATTTGAAATAAATTCACATTAAATAGGTTTTAACCGACTCAAAACCTCTTGTAAAGGGTGTTTTTTCAGACGTGTGATTTTTAATCTGGCCACACTATTTTCAGTGTTGGTCTTTTTCAAAGCTGTCACTGGATTTATGTTCAATTTGGCTTGCCATTTCATAATGAATCGACTTAATCCGGAACAACGTTGGCAAATCGTGGTGAATGGGCCCAAAACGAGATGGCCACCCATTCTGATTTTTACAAGAAAATTTTTTTTTCAGAGATGAAGCTCATTTTTGGTAAAATGGGTACGTTAATAACCAAAATTGTAGTAATAAAAATCCACAAGCCATTGTTGAGATGCCGTTACATCATTAAACAGTCACTGTTTGGTGTGCTCTATAAGCAAAGGGAACACGCAGAAAAAAAGTATGGTTGGGGTGACAATATTCGAAGAGGATCATACTATTGTTGGGTATATGGTTGTGACACAACAATATTATGATCCTCACAATAATAGTATGACTCACACACAATCATAGTATGCTCTCTACAACCATACTATGATTCACATTCAACTATACTATGATCCCCACAACAATATTATGATCATCACAATAATAGTTTGATTCACATACAACCATATTATAATCTCCACAATTCACACTCAACCATACTATGATCACCACAACAATATTACGATCCCCACAACAATAGTATGTTGCACATACAACCTTGATATGATCCTTACAAACATAGTATGATTAACACGTAACCTTGTTATGATTCCAACAATCATAGTATGATTCCACTCAATCATACTATGGTCCTCAAAATTATTTATAAGTGTTGGGCTATGTCGATATTTAACAATAGAGATTTTTATTAAGCAAGATATTTAAAATTACATTGCAATTTGTTTATAGCCAGAGGTGAGACCATGTTTCTATTGAACATTTCATTCAAAAAACCACAAATCTATTCAAAAGACAGTCGAATAGAAAATAAAACAGCGAGTGAATGCTACTTCACCATCCCAGCAAGGAACGCGATTAAACCATGATCAATGGATATATACTTAAGTGCAGACAGATTTTAAATAAACGAGAACCAGTCGGCAGTAGAGTATTTTACAAAACAATGTAAACACAATAAAAATCCGTCAAACTGCCTTCCAATTGTTGCTGTTTTTTTTATAATGGACAACAACCATGCACTGTATCATGTGTGTGTATTAGGGTGGAGTGAAAACATGCTTTTTTTTTAATTTGAAAAAGTTAACCTCGGAAAGAGATGTAGTCTGGAGTCCTAAAGAGGGGAAAAATAAAGAAAAAAATTTAAAAAAATTTTTAGGGGTCGCGCCAAAATTAACAAATACACATGTTTGAAGGCGTGAATTTTCCTAACCCCTAAACCGATTTTAAAGATTTATGTCAATAAATGTTTGCAATAGCGTAAACAATGAAATAAGGGCATAAACAAATTTAAAAAAAATTTTCTCATTGTTCAAAAATTTCAAAAAGTAAAATAAGTCAAATCGTCCGTTCTTCAGAAAATTGACTGAACAATGAAATCGCCACCAAAGCTACAAATATTAGTCGATTATCCTCATATTTGCCTCAAATACTTTTGTTTGGGCACTGAACAAGCTCAAAGTTTTAAATTTCGAATAAGTTAAGTCGTTAATTTTTAGGATTTTTCTAAAATCAACGCCAAAATAACGATAATTTCCAAATTTCTAGGGAGTGGCGCGACCCCTAAAAATTTTTTTAAATTTTTTTCTTTATTTTTCCCCTCTTTAGGACCCCAGACTACATCTCTTTCCGAGGTTAACTATTTTTTTTGAATTTCACTCCACCCTAGTGTGTATGTTGTTTTTTGGTGTACCAAAAAAACACGCACATACATACGAGTACATGCATACGGTCTTTAAATCCTGTTATGCTTTGTTCGTAGTCTAACCCTACGGTATGATTGCCGTAATCATATTATTGTTAACATAATTCCTAAACAACAATAGTTCTGTCGCACCAACCATATTTTCTTTTCTAAAATTGGTAATAATAGTATTGTGACTTTTCAACAATATTAATATTGCCGCATACTGTTGTCAAAATTTAATTCAAATAATTATAACAATGCAATGCGACGAACATGCTTTTATTGTGGAGAATTTTTTATTGTTGCCGTGACCATATAGTAAGCATATATTTTCTGTGCGTGAATCATTGGTCCATTTTTCTTCAAAAATTAAGCCATCCATAATGTTACCGTCAATGGGGAATGCTAAAGAGACACAATTAATGACTTTTTTGCGTTTAAATTGGAGCATGTTGATGTCGACGACCTTTCGTTCCAACAAGGCGGCGCTTCATGACATTAGCATTATCTCCCGTCGTAGGCCTCTAAGATCGTGTGATTTAACACCGCTGGACTATTTTTGGTGGTTATGTGAAGTCTTTTGTCTACGCAGATAAGCCCGACACGATTGACGAATTGAGTCTCTCGGCTGGAATTTACTCAAGCCAGTGGCGGTGGCCTCTTGCTCGAAATAATTTTTAAGACATAATGGCAAACCTTAATCTTTATAATAAAGCTAAATTCTTTTAAAGTTTTTTTATTTGTTGTGGTCATTTGTTGTTATTAATTTTGAAAGGGGAATTACTCCACATGCTAATAAGATCAGGCTTGTTATTATCGGTAATAGAGGGAAGGAAAAGTTAATCAGCGAAGTAAAGCGAACACGTCACAGTCTAATTGACGTGGCGTTTTGTCGTTTTTTTATTTCTTCTTGAAAATAACACATCTTAAAAAAACGCCCTTTACTACAGATCAAATTAGTTTTTCGCCGTATGTGGATTCGAACTTCGGCAAATGTTTTCCCAATAGTTACGACATCCATAGGTTTCAGACAAATGCCAATATACATTACTCTCTTTTTCCACCCTCCGATCCCTTACTTTTTACCACCCAACGCCAAGCAATGCATATTATAAGGACCATTCGCTGAGAGTTGGTCTATAAAACACATAAATAAAAAAAGAAAGAGGACATTTTAAGTAGATGGTTTTAAAATGACTTTGAATAATGAGCACCAAAAAAATATAAAATAGTTTAGCTAACATACTTGGCGCCCAACGAGTCATTTCAAACTTGCTGTTTACCAAAAATTCAGTTGATAATGTATCAAATTTCTAGCAACATTGAATTCTTTTCAACAAATATTTGGTTGTTAATAAATGTTTGTAATACAGGGTGGAGCGCGAAAATTTGCTTTTTTGCACTGTAGACTGTGCCGCCACGAATAGAGAGAGAGAGAGTGGAAAGTGTGCGTGGCTTATAGTGGTTGACGGGAGATTTGTATTCGTCTGCTTTTCAGTTGCCATCATGCACTGGACACGTGAGGAGAGTTAATTTTGTGTTGAAGCTTATTTTTCAAATGCGCACTCAATTACTGTAGTGCAGCTTGCTTTTCGTTTACGATTCGCTGTCCCTCCACGCGACCATGTCCCTGGACGGCAACCAAGTAAGTGTAAATTGGGAACTTCATTGAGAACAGCAGGGAATATGTCATGTGTACGAAAGCGAATCTAAGACAAGGATTACAACAGCACAAAACATCGAGAGAGTTGGAGCAGCAGTACTGCAATCTCCGAACCGCTCTGCTGCGGTAACTGTGAACTCCGAACGGTACTTGACTATGATGCAGCATTTTTTTCAGCCGGCTCTTGAGGCAATGCAATTAGAGAATACATGGTTCCAACAGGATGGTGCCACTGCACACCAAGTAAGGGTTACTATGAATTGTTAGAGGCGAATGTTTCCTGGACGGCTTAACTCTTTGAGGGGTGATGTGAACTGGCCGGCACGCTCACCAGACTTAGTTTCCTTTGGCCATTTGCGAGATACTCTATATAAATCCATGTAATTTAAAAATTCCCTTTCTGTTCAATATAATTAAAATATAAAATAATTTTTTCTAGAGTTCATAATTTTTTTTATTTCATTCCCAAATAAGCAAATTCGCGCTTCACCCTGTATCTCCATACAAGGAAGAAGGAAATATTTAGTTAAAGTGTAGATAGTATTTAACTTGCAGTGGAAAATTAGATCTTCAAATAGTTTGTAAATATTTTAAGAGTTACATCAGGCGCCAAACGTGGCCCTTTAAAGGAAAGGGAGAATATTAAGTTTGAAACTGTTTTTTGAAAAAAAAAACTATTTCAAGAGCTTGTTAAAATTTGAACGCGGTGTAACTAGCTTGTTTCTAATTTTGTTAAAAACCAATTACTTATGGATCAAATTTATAACAACTTTGAATTTTTTAAAAAACATTCTAAAATTCAAATGAATTTGTAATTTCTCCATAGGCAGAATTTGAGAATAGTTAGAGAAAGTTAAGATAGTTTGAAACTTTCTTTGGATAACGAACGCTTAAAATAGTTTGTAACAGTTAGTATTAATTTGTTTTTAAACATTTCATTTAGCTTGTTTTCTGTTTTCTAATTTAAATATTTTGCTAATTTATATAATTTTGCATTAATTCAGTTTTTTTCATTCTCAAACTTTTGTTTTCTATCATTCCTGATTTAACTAACATATTTCGGTTTACTATATACAGCGAGATTATTTTTTTTTTTTGGTTTTCAACAACATTTAAAATCATTTCTTTAACTAGGTTGCGGGTTTGTCATTCATTTTTTTAAACTATATTTATAACTTCACTAATACTCTAACAATTCTTTTTTTTATTATTATGTCCTTATTATTTGGTTTTATTTTTTAATGTCCATTTATTTTTATATTTTTTTTCATATACCATAGTTTTATTTTCTTTTTTGTAAAAAGTCTTTTATTTCATAGGAATTTTTTTCGTGAGTGTCGTCGGTTTTTCTCTTTTGTGTTTTGTTTTCAATTTGAGTGAATGTAGTTTCTTTTTTGTTGTTTCAGAATTTTTTTATTTTTCCAATTGTTGCCTAAACTTTATATGTCGGCTGTTGTTGTTCTTTTTTTCAGCGTTTTCTTTGTTTCTTTCTCAATGAATAATTAACATTTTCAATGTGCGTTGTTGCATTTAATTTTTTTCTGTTTTTTCTGCATAATTTTGAAATCAGAAAAATATTGTTTTTATTAATTGTATTTACAAATCAGTGTTTTTTTTAAGTTTCCAGTTTACTTGATGTGTATGTTTTTTTCGTTTTCTGTAGTGAATTGAAATGTGTGAAAAAACGTGTTTTTGTTTTTCGTTTTCTTTTGTTTAATTTAATTTTCCAATCGTTTTTCGGTATTCTTTTTTATTTGTTTATAGTGTGCTGCCAATAGGCATTGTAGAAAATATATTGATTTATTTATGTATGTCCTTTTAAAGTTTATGTTTTTAATTTATTATAGTTGTTATTACGAGTATTCATTAATAATATTATTATTAGTAAATGCTTTTTATTTTAGAACATTGAAATATTATTGATTACATCCGATTTGTTTTTATTTTTGGCAAAGAGTGCAAGCAAGAGATGGAGAATTTCTAAGCAAAGAATAAGCAGTCACTTATGAAAATGCTTGCTTTAAAAACAATGCGTTATCTGCATTACGTATTGTTTTTAAAGCAGCAATAATTCCAATCGAAAATCTTTTTAAATGACAATTTTAACACTACTCAAATATATAAATTTTTAACCCATAATATCCTTGGTCTCTCTAAGGCTCACAGGATATTAGCCGTTATCCCCCAAGGTAAAAGTTGTAGGTCCCATTCTCCAATATATTTTCAAAACCGACATTTCTGCCAGCCTAGAAGTTACTTTTGGCATTTGCAGATTATACTGCAATCATTTGAAAATCTTGAAATTGTATTAATGTATCAAGAATGACTTCTGTAGATGCTGAAATGAGGCACGGACAAATTTTCTATCTCGAAAACACGTACGTATTAACATCGACCTGGCTGGAAAATTGTTTTTTAATGGCGGTCAAGGCGCAGTGTGCAATTCAGACAACAAACAATAATTGTATTACAGCTTAAACTAGCTTTAAATCTTTTCTAAGTGACAATTTTAACTCTTTTAAAAAAGATACATATTTACAAAAAAAAGACCCAAGGCTTATTTGAGGCGCACAAAGGATCGCAGGATATTGGCTACCACACCCTGGGGTAAAGTTGAGGTACCCAAACTCTAACATATGTTCAAACTGCCTAAAAACTCTTACGTTTGTCACATGCAGATGATACTGGAATTTTGAAATCCTTTAAAAATCTTAAAATCAGTGAATCAAGGACTGACTTCTGTAGAAGCTGCAATGACGCAGTAGAAGAAGTCAAACATTTCCCGTGCGACATCACGGACAACTTTCCTATCTCGGAAACAGGTACAAAATAACATCGACCCGGCTGGAAGATTGTCGCTAACTTTGAGCTTTATATATTTTATTAATATCTATTAATATTTTCGTATTATTTGCAGTATCAATCTCTTTGTGGCTAGGATGGCGGTGTCAACCTTATTCCCACCAGATGATCCTTCTAAACAAGTCACGAAATTGGAATCTCAGCTAGAATTAAGAAATTCGCCCGACTTCTAGGGTCGGCTTCCTCAAATTAGAGCACCTAAAATGCACCAATAATTATCTTCATCCTTTCACGGAAGTAGGTCCGTTGTCACGGAAGTTGGTCCGTTGTTAACAACGAAGACTGGCCGGAAAACATTCTAGATAGTAGAAAGTAAAGGGTGATCCAACCAAATTGCACGACCTTATTTGGGAGTCACACCTAACCCCAACTTAAATTGACATTACTATGTTTCAGTATTTGACAAGTTCAACGTTAGCGTTAGCATTGTTGAAGCCTTTTACGAAAATGGGCGTTGAAGTCAAAATGCATTTCGTGGACTTAGTGATTTTTTTGGTCAGCAAAATCGACCAAAGATTCCACAACCAGAAGAATTGTGCTCTAAACATCTGCGTATACTGTCATCGTGCATCGTTCTGTCATCGGGCCTTACTTCATCGAAAATGGAGTAAGGTTCTCATCCAACACACATAGGCTGACCGCAGGTGTGCCACAGGGCTCTGTCCTTTCTCCCTCTTTATTTCTTATTTTCATTGACGATCTTTTGGGTCAGACCGTGAATCCAATCTACTCTTTCGCAGATGATAGTAACCTCTGTCATTCATATTCATTCGACCGTAGGCCGAGTCTTCAAGATATTGAAGACAAAAGGCGAATTATGGATGAGACACTTGGCCGGGATCTACTCGCCATTTCCGAATGGGGTCGAGTGAATAGAGTAGATTTGAATGCACGTAAGACACAGTGCTGCTTGTTGTCTCACAAGCGATTCGCTGACCCAACAATATCGTCAACTTCTATCGATGGTACGGACATTGAACAATCAGAAGCTCTTGATGTTCTGGGCATGAAAATACAATGTGACGCTCGTTGGCCGAGACATGTATTCGAGGTGTCGAGAGAAGCACTCAAGTGCATAGGCTTCTTAAAGCAGTGCAAGAAATATTTCACTCCTTCTGATCTTTTCAATATCCATACAACTTACATCAGGCCAAAGATGGAATACAACTCCCATATATGGGCAGGTGCTCCAAAATCATCCTTGGAGCTACTTGACCGTGTTCAAAGGAGAGCGATGGTGCTGATAGGTGACAGAAGGGTATCCAACTCTATTGTTTCCCTCGAACATCGTCGGAATGTGGGTTGCGTGACGCTGTTCTATCGTTACTTTCATGGTGTGTGTTCATAAGACATCCGTCGCCTTATTCCTGACGTGAGGATGTTCGGCAGGAATACGCGACTTTCTAGGAATTCACACCCGTTTGTTATCGATTGGCCAGTTGACCGCACTATACACTACAGATCAAATTCGTTTTTCGCTCGTTCAGTCCGTATGTGGAATCGACTTCCGGCAAATGTATTTCCCACTGATTGCAACATCCAGAAGTTGAAGGCAAGCGTCAATAATCATTACTCCCTCTTTCCCCCTTCCGATCCTTCACTTTCCACTCGCCAACGCAATGCACCGCATGTATAGGAGACATCCCCTGAGTGTTGGTTATTTAAAAAAAAAAATAATTGCTGTGTTCCCAATCAACTTTCAGTAGTAGCGATGGAATACATGGATATTACATGCATCCACTAACATTCGTTTGGCCAAAAAGCGGTTGTGGCTACAAAGCCGATCACTCTGTGCTTGTTTTCTCAGAATTTTCGTACAGAAATTGTTTGTATCTAACTAGGTAGAGGCTTGCGAAAGGAAAAAACTGATGATCATTTTCCTCGTTTAATGTTTAATACGTATGGTGAATTTGTTAATAAAAAATTATTTTCTCAAAATATTGCAATTTTCATTTTCAAAGAATACAATTTTATCTGTAAACATCTTTCCTCATTTACTCCATTTTATCATCGAGAAAAAATTTTTTTACTACTAAATTACAAATGCGATATTTAAATATTTGTATCCAGAAAAAAACAATTGTGCAGGTTCCCTTATTTTGTCACTTCTACCAATACTTTCATTTCCATTTACTGATAATTACAGTGCACCAAATAACATTCGGTTGCAACCTCACCGTTTGTGGCAACGAATCTGTTTTCTGAGTGCATTATAGTCGGAAGAATGGACTCTTATTGTGCAGTAGTTGGCGCAAGTGATCTTGTCTCCTTTTTTCGTGAATTGGACATTGTAGGCTGAGGCCAACTAGGCCGTTCGAACCGTAGCCTAGGAACCACCTAGGCTTATTGCGCAGTAATCTGATATAGGCTGTATTCCGTGGTATAAAAACCGTTTTCAACAGGCAGGGTATTTTAGCAGCGAAAGCTGGAAAATGACGACTGCAATAGCACACAAGGCTACAGGCATTTTGATAAATGGCTGCGCATTATAAGTCACATATTCTGGCCAAATCAAATCTCCAACGCAGATCTCTGGACTTCTGCAAACGAGTAGTCCAAAATCCGCAAAATATCAATAAGAAAGTGAAAATGGATAGGACAAACTTGGTGGAAACCACATGAAAGAATCACAAAAACAGCATTAAAGTGGAATCTCCAAGGCAGCCGACGCCTAGATCGACAGAAAAATACCTGGCGAACAACAGTCTTGCAAGAATTGCAAGAACAAGATAAAAGTTTTAATAACGCAAAGACTATAGCAGTGATAGAATAAGATGCAATTTTTTTAGAAGTCCTTTGTTTACAAGTGGAATTAATAAAAGGGGAAAAAAGTATTCAAGTAATTTAAAAGTGCTTCAAGTATTCTGACCTTTCCACATTGCGAGTAAAAGTGACGCAAATATCATGGTATGCAATTAAGTAATTTACATTTGCTTCAAGTTCTGAACTAAAAATTTCGCTACTTACAAACTTTTAGATGTTCTAACCCGGATTTAAACCAGATTTGGTTATTGCGGGTGATTAATGTAGAGGTATCTATAGGTATGGCAAAATGAAACAAATACAAAAACTCAAATCGAGTGTGGAATCTTTGTTCGTTTGAAACGACATTTTCGTTATTTATTTTTTTAATATAATTTCCTTCAAATGTTGCCCACACGATGGCGCGATAGCGGGCACCTTTCACTGTTACGTTCCGGCCATCATCATTTTTAAAAAATATGGACCGATGATTCCTCCAGCCCATAAACCGCAACCGTGGTTTTCTCTGGGTATAATGGCACCTCTTGAACCTCTTCTGGTTGCTATTCAGCGTTGAGCCAGAAATGAGCTTCACCACTCAACAAAATTTTCGTCGAAAACAGCTAATCTTTTTCGAGCTTTTTAAAAGAACAAGCACGGAAACGGCGAAGTGCAGGAGCTTCGTTAGGCTTCAAATCCTGCACGAGCTTTATTTTGTATGCTTTTAAACCAAGATCCTTCCTTAAAATGCTTTGAGTTGTTCCATACGACAATCCATGCTATTGTGAAATGAGCCGAATCGATTCCTGGCGGCTTTCACGTACACTCTCACCTCCAGTCGCTATGTTTTTAATACTTCGTGCTGGGTGTAGTCTATGAGATCGAGTATGATCCAATAGTGAAAATTAGGTTTCAGTTTTGGCGATGATTATCCGAATAGTGCGTTCAGTAGGCCATTATATCGACCATAAAACAGTCTAAGCGCACGAAAAACGTTTCTCACCAAACGCTCGTTTTCATAATACATTTGAAGTTGGAGACGTTGTTGTGGTGTATGTCTTTCCATGATGAAATGCCAAAAAGATCCGAAAAGAAAAAAAGTTTAACACACGCGTAATCTGTGAAAACCCTTATTGAAAAAGGTACCCCAAGATCGATCACCCGTTATGATTGCCTTGCTCACTAGCCTTCACATCAAGGTGGCCCACATGTCAAAAACATGAAGCTTTCAATTATTTTTTCAAGCAGATTTTCGCATTTTAATAGGGATCCATAATCGGCGCGCTAAATCTTAACGCGGCTTCAACTTATTTTATGATTAAGGTCAGCCCACGCCAGAGGATCGTCTATGGACTGAGAAACAATAGATACATTGTGTTCCACAATGTCAGTATTAACAACTTTTTAAAGCTGTAAAACATTTCCAATAAGTCTTAAGCGACCTCTATTTCTCAAGTTGTTGTTTATTAATGTGCTCAATTTAATGGGTTTATGTCATTAAATTTACTACTATCAGAGGAAAGATCAGGACATTGAAAAATGTATCAGCATTGAGTTCCACAAAATATACATTTAAAAGGCAGCTACGATTTTTCAAAATTACTAACAAATTTTTCTTGTTTTCCAGTTGTCCTTTATCAATGAGCTTGTTTTAATAAATTTGTGCCATTGAATTTTCTATGATCTGAGAATTTTAATTTAATTTGTCCCTGTATTCAGTAGCAAAAACTTGAAATGTAGATGTCGTTAATGTTTCCATTTGTTTATCAGTTGCCTTTATCAATGAGCTTGTTTTAATTAATTTATGCCATTGAATTTTCTATGATCTAGGAATTTTAAAAGATAAATATTTAAAAATGTTTTGAAACTAAATTAAATTTATATGCCTTACTTTGTCTCTGTGACCAGACTAAAACAATTTTATTCTGCAGCTAAAACTTGAAATATAGATGGCGGTAAAGTTTCAAGTTGTGCTTTATCAATGAGCTTGTTTTAATTAATTTATGTAGATGCAGATAATTATTTTATATAGATGAAATATAGATGGCGTTAAAGTTTCCAGTTGTCCTTTATCAATGAGCTTGTTTTAATTAATTTATGTCATTGAATTTTCTATGATCTGCCAATTTTAGAAGATAAATATTTAAAAAAGTTTTGAAAGCTAAATTAAATTTATATGCCTTAATTTGTCTCTGTAACCAGATTAAATAATTTTATTCTGCAGAAAAAACTTGAAACATAGATGGCGTTAAAGTTGTTAAAGCGATTGTGTAACCACTTTTTAATATAAAAAAATCCAGCTTGCTTAGCACTCATTTCAAAAATTTTATTTTTTCATTTAGCGGTCATAGTTAAGGTATGTTTTTTTTAATTTTATGTTATATATTTATTTTTATAATACTTTATTATAATTCTAACTGTAGACTGTTACAATCGATTACAACTATAATTCGTTACATTCTTGTGTTTAGTTTATTTTTTCGTTTAGTTTTCATTCTAAAACACTCAATATGGTTTTCTAATATATACACATTTTTGCTGGCAATCCTTCAACGAATACCTAAACCTAATCTAGGCTAGGCTAGACTATTTATATGTGAATTACTATGGCAATTTTTGACTTCAAAATGCCCCTAACTTATATGAGAAATCTAGCGTACCTTATTAATTCACAACTCAACTATTTACATATAGAATTTGATAAAATGTCTTATATTTGATGTCGTTAATAAAATTCCTCAGTTTGTGTTTTTTTTTTACTTTTTGAAACTTAACATTAAAGTCCTTTAAGAGAAGTAACTTTTTTGGTTTTCTTGGGAGGGGTGGGGAAGGTTTGAAACATTTCTCTATAGATGGGGGACATTTAGTTGGGTTGGGTTATTTTTTGTTAAGTTTACACATATTTACAATTTTCAAAAACATAAACGTAACAGATTTTTCTCTAAAACAAATTGGAAAATAGGTACAAAATATTTGTACAAAAGTTTTAAGTTTTGTTTCTTCACATTTTCAATTTTATTTCTCTTTTATTTTTTAAATGTATTAATAACTTTAACATTTATTTTTCTTATGTGTTTGTGTGTCAATTGAAATCAATCGGTATTGAAATTATCTACAATATGTTAGTGTGTGTAATTGTTATCTAAAAATTTCCTATTTAACTTAAGTTCGGTTTGTTTTCTGTGTTTTTATTTTGTTCTTAATTGGTATTCTTAAAAGATTCTTTCATTTCTTGTTTTTTTTATTTGAAAATTAAAATATGAACATTTTATGAATGCATGAACCGATCTTTATTCGGGGGGATTTTGTTTTTAAGATCAGAGAATGATTAACAAAAACAATTAATTTATTTATTAAAAATTTACCTATCACGTAAAGGAAATTGACACGTTTTTTCATGTGTGATGATCGTGTGTATCTGAAAATAGAGAATAAGCAGAAAAATGCCGTTTATTAAAAAGGAATTAGAACTTATGTACATAAATACAGTGTTGGGACAGTAAAATCTTTTTGTGGATTTTTGTGAATTGTTTAAGTGCGACTTGTAGTAATTGTGAGGAAAATTAACATTGTGTTGTGAGACTGGTGATTTCCAAATGATTTTACTGGCGGGTGCTGTACGGAACATGTCTTGTGTTTTTCCTTTCTTTTTTGATTGTTGTTAATATTTTATACTGGCCGCCGGAAAATCAAGCTGACATTTTCGACAGCAAAAAAGTTATTAAAAAGTCAAATAAAACAGTTAAATTTTAAACGAATAAATTATATATTCTTTGAGTTTGTTCGATTTGTTGTGATCATTTGTTGTAATCACTTTTGAGGGAGGAATTACTCCACAAGTTAATAAGATCAGGTTGGTTGTTGTTTGTCATAGATGTAAGGAAACGTATTATATTTTCGTCGAATAAAGAAACGCTGAAAACAACACTCAGAATGAATGAAAAACTCTTAATAGTATCCATAGTCCAATATGGATGAAATTTGGCACAGTTTATTACGATGTAAGTAATCAGCTCAGATAAAAAATGGGTCATACAGGTCTTCATTTTGATATTTTTTGATATAGTTCCATAAATAACTCCCGATATAACATACGACCGCCTAAGATTAATTCCGATTTTAATTAAATTTGATTTGGTATATAGCAATTTACACACAACGAATCTTAGACCGATATAAGTCATATACGACAGAGTTTCTTAAACTAGGGGTCGCGAAAAAATTGTGAGGGGTCACAAGAAACAGCATTTTATTCCTTGATTTTATTAACTCAATAAGCCTTTCCTCCTTTTGAAATTATTTTTTCGAATTTATTTATTTTATGTATGTATTTGAAATTGTATTTGTTATGTTTCTCCGTGCTAAAAGGCTAATTTGGAGTCCTCGTACGTACGTTGTACGATTGCTCAGTCATTTTGTCTGTGCATGCGTCTCTTTTGATGTCAACTCAACGACTGAAACTGAGAGAGTAACAATACGTCTGAATTGAGCGAGCACAATTGTGCCACCCGCACACACATTGTTATTGTTTTTAGTGATTGGGAAGCAAAGCTGAAAATCGATTTTCGATCAACTTTCCCACATGAATAATCGATTGAGAAAAAACTGACTTTGAAAGCTCAAAATCGACTTTCAACTAAAATCGAAATCGATTTACCAATCACTAATTGTTTTTTGCATTTATATCTAAAGTTAGATTTATAAAGTCGGATTTATATCTAAAGTTAAATCGGTTGCTAATGCACATATTACTTTTACACATTGCATGATTCATCGCGAAGCATTGGCTGGCAAAAAGGTATCTTTGGATCTAAACTCGGTTTTACAAGATGCAGTTAGGATCATCAACTTTATTAAAAGTCGTGCACTTAATACGCGCCTGTTTGTTAATTTCTGCAAAGATATGGGTTCGAAGTATGAAAAGCTTTTGTTGCATTCAGAAATTAGATGGCTGTCAAGAGGGAGAACATTGAGACGCTTGATGGAGTTGAAACATGAGGTAATGCTGTTTTTAACGCAGAAAAACTCAGCTGATTCTGAACTTTTTCATAATGAGCAGTGGATGTGCAAATTATCTTATTTGTCAGATATATTCGAGAAACTGAACGAACTAAATTTGTCTCTTCAGGGGACGTATACGAATATTTTTAATTTGGGCAATAAAATCCAAGCATTTGTGAAAAAAATAAATGTATGGAAAAGTTTAGTAACAAATGACAGATTTGAAATGTTTTCATTCACGAATGATTTTGTTACTGAAAATAATTTGGATTGCAATATTATCAAGGCGGTTATAATTGATCATTTGGAATCTTTGGAAAAACAATTCAAGAAATATTTTCAGCCAGATATTAACAGTCATTTTGATTGGGTGCAAAAACCATTCAATGAATCAATTCAAAACATCACACATCTTCCATTAAAAGCTCAAGAAGAATTCGCGGAACTTTCGAGCGATACAAATTTAAAGCTAGAATTTGCTCAAACAAACTTAAATTCTTTTTGGATCAATGTTAAAGACGAATTTCCAATACTCTCCGACTTAGCGATCAAAATGCTACTGCCATTTGCTACCACATACTTGTGCGAATCAGCGTTTTCAACGCTTGTTGTAATTAAATCAAAAAATCGTTCTTGCCTTACCAATGTTGAAACAGCCATGAGACCTGCGCTATCTGAAATAATCCCGAGATTGGATCTACTCTGTAAATCAATGCAAGCACACCCATCTCATTAATTATACACTTATTTTTTATTTTTGTTTCTGAATTTTGAATTAGTTTTAATTTATACATGTACATACATAATTATTTTTCGTTTGGTTTCTGAATTTTGAAATTAATTTGATTTTTTTTAATATAAAATTTATAGTAAATATGATAATCTGTATATATTTTTATTATTACTTTCTATATAAAATCATTAGAACATGCATTTTCAAAATTAAATTATACTTTCTTGGGGGTCACTAAAAATTTCGTATTACGAAAATGGGTCACGTAGCAAAAAAGTTTAAGAAGCCCTGATATACGAGGCTTATTTTTATAAAGTAACCGTACAAATTGTCTGGGATCCACTTGGCTTCCCATATGGGTAATTGAATTTTAAGGGCCGTTGTTACATGTGAACCACACCTAAACGTCAAGTTTTTTCTGCACTTCATTTGATATTTCTCAATTTTAGACTAACTAAACTAACTAAATTTGAACCATGGAAAGATATGCAAGCGAGCAACGCGTTAAATTTATTCCACAGTGGATGATTAATTTTTGAAGAAAATCATCTTCAGTTATGAGATACAGTTTCACCTCAGTGGATTCGTCAATAAGCAGAATTGCCGCATTTGGGCGAATGTTAATCCAAAAGTGATTGTCAAAAAAACAATGCACCCACAAAGAGTGACTGTTTGGGGCACTTTATGGGCTGGCGGCATCATCGGAACGTATTTTTTCCAAAATGAGGCCGGTCAGGCAGTTACTGTGTATGGTGTTCGCTATCGTGAGATGATAAAGAACTTTTAATAGCCCGAATTGGAAGATATGAATGTGGACGATATGTGTTTTCAACAGGACGTTGCTACTTGCCACACAGCTAACGAAACAATGGCTCTTTTGCGCGACAAATTCAATGGCCGTGTTATCTCACGTCGTGGCGATGTTATTTGGCCGCCAAGATCATGTGATTTGACACCGTTGGACTTCTTTCTTTGGGGTTATTTGAAAGAGGGTGTACGTTAATAAGCCAAGAACAATTCAGGATCTAAAGGATGAGATAATTCGGCACATTAACGGCATAGAACATCAATTATGCCTCAGCGTCAACGAAAATTCGGACCATCGGATGGAGGTGCGGTGGCCATTTGGCCGATATTTTGTTCCATACATAATTGAACCATACCCATATTATCACAATAAAAAGAAATAACAATTATTTCCTAAATAATTTGTATTTTATTTAAAATCAACATCGACCCTTGGAATTTAACCACCCTTTATTTGGACATATTGCTTGAAAATATCTATAATTTTTTTTCATATAGTTACAAATTAAAGTTTTTTTGCAGTTAGGCTACATTTTGGTGGCGGATCTTATGTCCATCTGCCATTTAAACATGTCCTTATGGGTGGGAACCAAAAACAATGCAATTTTCGCACATATGTATATAAATATGACCTCATATCTAAGTGAAATAAGAGCCTGTTCAAGGGCTCAATTACTTTACTTCTGATTCGGAAAATATTTACCACTCTTAGCTCTTAGCAAAAGGCTGGAATGACGGTTTATCCCGGTTTTTTACACGAAGTCGATTTTATTAAATCCCGGTTTTGAGTTAACCCGAAATCCCAATTTTCAAAAAGACTCGGTTTTTTGACACTTTAATCCCTTTCCTTTCAGGTAATTAGAGCTGTAATTAACTCTTGCACCGTGGTCGCATATAAAACGCTAGCGAACGGCACGAGGGCTGTCAAACACACCAAAACGCGTTGAGAAGACCCTTATAAAAGAAGAAAAATATAGTTATTGAGTCTTCACAAATCTGAAATTAGTGAGATGATGGACGTTTTTACCGGCCACTCACTTCTTACCCGCCACATCTCTTCTGCATTGGATGAGAGGAATCAGACATACGCAAGGCATGCAAGGGGCCCATCGAAACGATTGAACACTTTCTCTACCAATGCCTAGCTTTCGTGAGATCAAAACTACAACATCTTTCACCCAGTCTGACAAACCTAGAGCATATAAGGGGGATGTGTTGGAGGAGAATCAAATGATTCGTAGATGACACAGAATGTCTTTTATGAAAGAAAATTGACAAACCATCGTATAAAAGCCCAAAAAAAGCCATGCACTGGCTTAGGTGTTTTCGTCCCCTATGGAACCTTCCTGTTGGACTCCTCTATTTCAAAACACCCAACCTACCAGAATCAATTTTCCAAAACTCTTTAACTTTTAATCTAGTCAATATTTTTGAATTCTGTAAAGAGATGATTGTAGCCAAGAACTCAAGGACTATTGAAATTCAAATCAGTTATATTTTAGAAACTAACCCAAATTTGACTACTTTTTTATTTTTCTACTTTGACTACTTATTTTTTTTTAATTCTTCATTAAAGGTGGTCCAACCATGTGAGTCACTAGTCAACGTCAAGTTTAATGCCCAACTTAATTTTACTTTTCATTGTTTCAGTGTTCGACGAATTCAACCAAGGAGAGGTACACAATTGAGCAGCGATGTAAGCCTTTTACTAAAAGGGGCGTGCACTTCGTGATTTTATTTGTTAGAATAATCTACCAAATATGTCCACGATCGGGAGAATTGTGCGAAATGTCAGCAAAGCGGGTCTGTAGGAAATATGAAAACATGCATGCTCGCCCAGTTTGTTCTACATCGGGCCGTACTTCTTCGAAAATGTGGTCGGCCAAGCAGTTACAGTGAATGGTATTCGCTATCGGAAGATGATAACGGACTTTTTGACGATATGGACCTGGACGATATGTCGTTCCTAAAGTATGGTGCCACTTGCCACACAGCAACGAAACAATGGCTCTTTTGTGCGAGAAATTCAATTTGCGTGTTAACTTCTTTCTTTTGGGGCTATTTCAAAGAAAACAAGTACAAAATGTTAAGTTTGGCTGTGCCGAACTTTGAATACCCTCCACCAGATTCCCAAATAAAATCAAATTTGGTGCGGAAGTGTGTTCTATATAGAAATCTTTATGTGCAAAATTTCATTTCGATAGGTCAAGTGTGTGGTGAGTTATTGTCATATTATTTTTCAAGGCCCATGAGACCGTTAGTGTGGGAGGTACCAGTAGGACTTTTCCGATCTCAACCGAATTCAGCGCAGAAGTGTGCTGTATATAAAATTCTTGATGTGTAAAATTTCATTTCGATAGGTCAAGTTTTTGGTGAGTTATAGTCATATTATTTCTCAAGGCCCATAAGGCCGTTTGTATGGGAGGTACAAGAAATGGTGGCCCAATCTAGACCATTTTTACATAGATGATTGCGCCTATATTATTATTTGCAAAATTTCAGTGATTTTGCTCAAGAAACTGGACGGATATTTCCAAATAAAAAACTAATTTTTATGAGGTAGTGTCGGTCGAGGGTCTCCAACACCAACTTTCCGTAGAGTTATATTGCCCATTTTCAATACCAACCATGCTAGGTTAATTACTCATGTTTGTGCCAAATTTTAGCTTCCTAGTTGTTTCCATGCAGGCTCTATCTTGTTTTCAACAGACGGACTGCCGGACAACATGGTCTTAGAATTTTACGAGGATCAAGAATATATATACTTTGTTGGGTCTCCGATGATTATTTCAAGGTGTTACAGACAGAATGACAAAACTTATATACCCTCCATTGTATGGTGGAGGGTATAAAAAGTGTACGTCAATAAGCCAAGAACAATTCATAATTTGGAACGTTAACGACCTTGAACCTCTATTATGGCGCAGAGTCATTTCAAATATGGACCATCAGATAGAGGTATATGACACCGATGCCGTGGCGAGCTTTTGGCCGATATTTTGTTTCACTCATAATTGTCGTAGATCCTTCTATCATAATAAAAAATATTTAATTTTTTTGTTTTATTTATTTTTGTAATTTATATTTTTATAATATTTAATTTTATTTACTGTTAACATCGTGCGTTTTAGTTGGACCACTCTTTATCAAAAATGTGGTGTGCTTTCTCATTGAGCTTTACAAGGCCAGAGTGAAAATGCCCAATATATTTCTATATATGTGACGCGCAAAAAGAAAGGGACCTAAGGGTAAAAACTAGTTTTGTTCAGGAGAGCCATTTTAAAGATTTAAATACGTGTATCTTTGGTGTGCCATCACTTTCATAAAACACTCATATCTCTAGGAGGGAACACTTTTGGGGCATGGGATCGGTCTCATTCGATGCTCAGATGTTGTCTACATCAAAAAAAGAAAAAAATGAATTGATTTTTTACGCTTAGTTCCCTTTCTCTATGCGCTGTCACATATGCAATTTTTTAAAGGCTTGCTTTTTAACCATGTTGCAATTCGTACATGTTCAAATGTTCGGAATGACATCTTCACATCTCCAATAGTTCATGAGATATGGTCTTTCTAAGCTCTCTGTTCTTTGGGTGGTGCCATACTCTAGTCCAATCATATTGTAATCTACCCTTCAAATATAACCAAATTGTAAAAATGTGACATAATAAAACATACTGAACATAATGTAAACATATTGAAGAGATCGGAGTTAATAGTGAAGATATACAGGGTGATTCATTTACGACTGGAAAAATTTCAAAAGCGTATTTCTTAGCTCATGAAAATGTGCCCATCAAAGACCATGACCGAAAATGCAAGGTGGCGAAATGACAGCGGTTTGAAAATTTTCGGATTGGCGGTCAGAAGGTACTAGGGTAAAATTGCTAGGATCTGAACCAGTCCAACGCTTATCTAGCAATTTTATCCCTTGATTAAAATAGTTTTCCTGAAGGTCTTCAAAATAGTGGTTTACAACTGTAATTGCATTTTCATTTGAGGTAAAATGCTTGCCAGCAAGGAATTTTTTTGGATTTGGAAACAGGTAAAAGTCACTGGGAGCTAAATCAGGAGAATAAGGTGGGTGGTCAAGCAACTCGTACTTTAATTCGTTGATTTTAGCAATTGTTAAAACACTCTTGTGCGCTGGTGCGTTGTCTTGATGAAAAATTATTTTTTTGTGTTGTAAGCCAGGACGTTTTTCTCGAATTTGTACATTTAATTGATCTAAAAGGTTGCAATAGTACTCTGAATTTATTGTTTTACCCTTTTGCAGATAGTCAATCAATAAAATACCTTTGAAGTCCCAAAAAACCGTTGCCATAACCTTACCAGCCGATTGAATAGTTTTTGCCTTCTTTGGGGCATTTCCTCCAGCTTCAGTCCATTGTTTGGATTGTTCTTTTGTCTCTGGAGTATAGTGGTGGATCCATGTCTCATCAACAGTTATGAAACGACGCTTAAAATCCATTTTATTTCGCTGAAAACGATCCAAACAAGCTTGAGAAATGTTCATTCTTATGCGTTTATGGTCGACTGTTAACAAGTCCGGCACCCATCTTGCAGAAAGCTTTTTCATCTGTAGTTCTTCATGCAAAATTAAATGGACTCGATCATTTGAGATGCCCATGATATAAGCTATTTCACGCACTTTTATTCGTCGATCATTTAATACCATATCATGCACTTTGGCTACAATTTCTGTTGTTGTTGCTGTTTTTGGACGTCCACTACGTGGTTCATCTTCAATGCTTGTACAACCACGTTTAAATTCAGCAACCCACTTTTTTACTGTTGCATATGAAGGAGCACTTTCACCTAACACATTCACCATATCATTATGAATTTCTTGTCCCGATAAACTTTTTTTATGTAAATATTTAATGACACCACGCATTTCTAATTTTTCCATTGTAAAAAAATCGCGGATGCGTCTTTTGTGAACACCTGTTTCCATATGAAGGAGTTGCCAGATCGAAAAAAAATTTAACATGTGTTCATACCAGAGATTGAAGTTTCCAAAACACTTGACTTTTTTCTGTTTATACCGCGCTTTTTGTGCTAGGCTAAGAAGTTTCCCGCCCTCGTACACATAATAATTTTTCCAGAGTTTAAATCTGTCCTTTAGCGGGGAAAATGTTTACTTCTCTGATGTCCACAGACAGACGGACATGTCTAGGCCATCTTTAATGTTTAGGACGTTTATAGCAGTATTACAAGGTATTGCTTATGAAAAAACAATGTGAATACTCGTACATATACCCTCTTTCCTATGATATAGGGTATAGAAAAGAAATTTTAAAAATCTTCTAATTTTCTTGAGACAGCAATACTAGCTTTTGCGACTTAGTGAAAAGGGTTTACATTTACATTAAAAGCTTTTTGGTGAATTAAGAAATATATGTTCAAAAAAACTTTACATTACATATTTATTGTGTATGTAAGTAAGGACGGAAAAGCTTCGTATCAGAGATATTATATTATTGAGACAAGTACTGTAAAAAAGCTCTGGTATTGTGGATAAAGCTTTCCCTTACACCAGAGTTTTTTTGTAAACTTCTCTCCATAACATTAATTCTCTGTTTATACGAATATAAATTCTTTTTGTAACAAACAAGTTTTTCTATTGCGTTTCACATAAGGCATAAGGTGTACTGTAAAAAAGCTTTGGTATTGTGGCGTGACATATAAAGGATAAAGCTTTTTTCTTCCCTTACACCAGAGTTTTTTTTGTAAACTTCTCTCCATAACATTAATTCTCTGTTCATACAAATATAAATTCTTTTTGTAACAAACAAGTTTTTCTATTGCGTTTCACATAAGGCGTGGTTTATACATTTTAAATTTGTTGTTGTTGTGAATATTGGTTAAGACGTTGACACACAGTGCAGGAAAATAAATTACAACAAAGACGACAATACAAAAACGAGTGCTTTTATAAGAACAAAGCTCTCTTTACCGATTCCAACAAATATAGCCAAAATTTCTAAAAGAAAAGGAAAACGAAAAGAAAAATAATCATAAATTAATCATAATTGGTGAAAAACAATTAAATTATACGAGTATTAAGACCAAATTTTATATAAACTGAGGTTACTTGTTCCACAGAGCTTTTGCAACACGTCTTAGGGTGTATGGACCTTTAAGGGGCCGACATGTTTTACCTCCCAAATTCAACAACAACTAAAGCCAATTAAGTGAAACAATTTTTTATAAAAAAAATCTAACAAAATAATAAACAACATATGCCAAATATCACTGAACGAACAATTTTGAAAAGCATACCCTTTCAGGAGCTTCTTCGTCGAAAACTTAGCCACAAAACATGCTTTTGGAACATATAACAAAACCGGTCGTTTTGGGACACTCTCTCCAATGTATGCCAATGAATATTATCGTGTTGGCGCGAATGCTGCTGTCCGTGTTCTTTTGGCGGCGCATTGTGTGCTGCATGTGTGTTTTTCACAGATAATTATCGGAGAACTCAAATGCCGATGATTGACTAGCCGCCCGTGAACGCGTTGTAGTCGTTGTGGTTAATTGTGAATATCCGCCACCCATGCATAGCGCACTATCGAAATCCGACGCGACCGAGGTCGACGTTGCGCCCTCAGGTTGTATCAGCGGTTGCAATGCGGAATCACGTTTGCACTTTGTTGTTGCTTTCACCGCCACTGCCAGTGCCATGGTCGCTGTCAGTGTCGGCGATGTTGATGCTATGGAATTACAAGATGACTGCCGCTGTAGGGGTGTCATCATCAGCAGGGGAGTGGTGGCATTAGCGGCCAGATGGGTGGTGGTGGTAGCATCAACGGCTGCCATTGCTGCCACGGCCATGGCTGCTGCAGAGGGGTAAGTAGTATTTGTGGAAAATTTGTTAATGATATTGATGCGGATGATGTACATCATCAATGTTGATGGCAACGACGACCACAATGATGATGAGGATGATTCTGTTGCTGACGAGGACATGAGGTTGATGACATTGCTGACGGCTGAACATTTAGTGGTTCAAGTGGCAACAGTGTTGACTGTAGGGGTCTTTCGGAGTGGCGGAAGTGGTTTGATAAGGCGGCGGAATTAATGGTAATGAAGCAAAGACAATTTTGAAGACTTTTTGTTTAAACAAAATCTTTTAGCTAAATAGATTTCGGTCTAACGAGAAAATCTGGAGGTGGCAAATTTTGTTTAAGGAGAGTTTATGGCAAACAATCCGGTAAGTACGATTAATACACAAAATCCTAAATAATCTTTTAAATGACTGAAATCTCCAGCTTGTATGCTGATGATGGTCTCTAAGAAGAGATGAAATAGGACTAACATACTCAATGTTAGATTAATATTGAATTTCTATTGGACGAAACCTCAAACTAATATTTTAAATTGCGGCTTATTTCAGGGATCTTTTTTGTCCCCATTCACACTAGACAACTTAATTTGCCTTCATTCACACTAGACAACTTTATTTGTGCCTCTCTCTCTTCTTCAAACTGAGAGTTGTGTCAAGTAAAGTTGTTTATTGTGAATGGGGACTAAAAAGGCTCCTGAAATTAGTATTAGGAAAGGTCTTACTGAAATTTTTAATTTATTTCTTCACAAAAGCTGGTGTTTTAAACCGTTTTTATTAGAACGGCTGTAGTCTGAAACAAAAATTTCAGCTGGAAACAACAATTCCAAACAACTTGGGAACTGTTAGGGTCACGAGTTGTTCTGATTTGTATAGCTAAAACAGCATTTGATTCGAAATGGGTATTATTATTATTATTGAGCTAAAGTCTTGTACGGATCTCTTGTTATGTTGAATAGGTTGGTCGGAGTAAACTCTGTGGCCCTTTGGGAAACCATTAAATCGCAGGAGGTTAACAGATGTTTTAAAAAGAAAGAGTAGAGGAGTATGAATGACTTCATCGTGTGACACACATTTTTGAAATAAAATATTCAATATAGTATATCCTTTGACCATTAAATGAATAACTGAGTTTCCTATTCTAATACTCTAGACTCTAGCTTTACTTGTATATACAGGCTTTTCCATCAGGGACATAACAATTATATACTTAGTAGGGACATAAATACTATTACAACATTGAACACACCCATTTCAATAGTAGAACTAAACATACCCCTTTAATGTCATATGGGTTTTGAAAGCTAACCTCAATAGCGTTAGTCTGCAACGGGATTTTAAAATTGTATCAACTTTCATCATGGAGTGGTTAGATAATGAGGATCGTATCGCTGTAATAATAGTGTGAAATGATAAAAGCGATATTTTCAAAACGCTACGGCCACTAGGGATTAGCCGCATGTTCGTCTTCCGATGCATAAAACTGTTTGAGGAGACTGGAGCTTTAAAAGACCGCCACCGGTCGGGCCGTCCACGCTCTGTTCGAACAACACATGCCATTAAAGCTGTTAAATCAAGAATTCACAGAAATTCGCTCCGAAAACAGAAATTCATTGCCCGTGAGATGAATACCACGCAAAAGTCCATGAGTCGAATCATTAAAAAAGACTTGGGACTTGGGGCTTTTTAAACAAAGTACCGGACATTATTGACTGCAGCTTTAAAAAAAATAGGATTGAAAAATGCAAACGTCTTTTGGTGAAGCACGCTGATAACTTGCACAGAAAAAATTTGTTCACCGATGAAAACATTTTTACCGTTCAGGAAAAATTTAACAAGCAAAATTATAGAGCGCGGTCATCTAAGGAAGCATCTGAACTGATCCCAAGGGTGGAAAAGGGTCATCACCCAGCTTCAGTCATATTTTGGTGGGGTGTCTCTTACGATGGAGTCACTGACCGGCATTTCTGCGAAGAAGGAGTCAAAACATCGGCCAAAGTTTAACAAGAAACCGCTTTGGAAGCTGTTGTAAAGCCTCTTAACCATCCCCAGTTCCAAAACTAGCCATGGACTTTCCAGCAGGATTCTGCGTGGCCCATAAGGCTAAACATTTCCAGGCCTGGCTTCGAAACAATTTGCCAGCGTTTATTTCCTCTGAAGAATGGCCCTCAGGCAGTCCAGATTTTAACGCATTTGATTACAAATTGTAGACGGCTTTAGAGGACAAGGTTTCTCACAAAAGATACCCCAACATTGGATCTCTTAAGACTGCTTTGGTTCGAGCTGTGGCCAATTTTCCAATGGACGAGGTTCGTGCAGCTATTGACGATTGGCCAGTGCGACTTAAGGCGTGTGTACAGGCGAAAGGCGGCCATTTCGAATAAGTAAATTCTTTTTGGATACAATATACATCAATAAATATATTAAAAAATATTTGGTCCAAAAAGATTCAGTACTTTTTATTTTACAGCATAAAACGAGTGTAACAGTAGTTATGTCCCTACTAAGTTAAGAATAGAGTTCAAATTTAAGATATAGAGTTCAAATTTATTTCAGGTGTAGTGAAAATGTTGCATTTAAGAATGAATTTCGATTTCGGTCATATGACCACCACAAGCCCGTGTACAGCGATCTATTCTTTGGACCCAATTTTCCACAACTCTTGCACACGTTTCGGCCGGAACGTTGGCAATTTTGCATTGGATGTTGTCGCTAAGCACTAAAAAAGTTTTAAGCTTGTTTGCATAGACCAATTACTTGATGTGGCCCCATAAATAGAAATCCAATGGCGTTAAATCGCATGATGGGGTGGCCAATCGACCGGATCATTTCTCGATATAGCACGTTCACCGAATTTGCCTTTTAGTTAATCTATTGTAACGAGTGCTGTGTGGTGAGTGGCACCGTCTTGTTTTAACCACATATCGTCGATGTCAAGCTCATCCAACACTGACCAAAATTAATTTTTTAACTTGACGCGATAGCTCTCTACATTGACGGTAACATGACGAAAAAATACGGCCCAATCACACCTTCGACATGAGAGCCACACCACACTCAGCCAGAAATGAGATTCATCTGAAGATGATTTTTCCATGAAATTCTGGAATTTTGTGAAACTTTGCTAGAGCCCAGTCGGAAAAGTTTCGGCGTTTCAAATGATTAAGTGGGTTTAGTTCTTGAGTCAGCTTGATATTATATAGATGAAGGCCAAGATCTTTTCGCAAAAGACGCTACAGCGTGGTTTGAGAGATGTCTAATAGGGTGGAGTGAAAATGGCAAAAAAAAAAATTTTTAATTTGTTTAAATCTCCTGTATTGCCAATCGATGACCCTATAAAAAAGCTTAATTCATGCGAAATATCAAAGCCTTACGACATTATCTTCAGGTGGCGCATCGAGAAAATTGTTTCTAAAAAACTAATATTTTTACTTATACACTTACCCTCATAAATAGTTATCCTTACATACTTTGCCGATATTCTACCAAGATATTCTACCAAGATTCAATAAATAAACTGTTTAATATCGCAACATGTAAATGTATATCCCGAGAACTATGCAAATGTGTGACTAAAGTACCTGCTGCTGAGGAAAAATTCTTAAAAGATCAACGAAATGAGCGCAAAATGTATATTGGTTCTATGGATAAGGTGACAACTCAATCTATGCGACGTCGTGAAATCAGGAAGCGAAAATATGAAGAGTTTGCTGCAAAATGTAACGATATTCCAAGTACATCATCATCTGCCCCAGCTATAGTTTGGACCTCTGACAGTTCTTCTGCTGAAACATCAGATGAGGACGATGAATTTCGCACTGCAGAAGTAGTAGTATCTAAACCATCCCTTGCAAAAACTCAACAGATGAGAGATAAGCTGAAAAATCTTGCTACAACGTGTGATAGAACTGGTGTTTCTGATCGATCTGCAGCATTAATTGTAAATGCTGCTTTACATGACTTAAATTTTATCAGTACTGAGGACTCAGTGAAAGTAATAGACAGAAGCAAAATACGCAGAGAACGGCAGAAGGTTCGTACAGAATTGCAATCTATAAAAGAACATGAACCTTTAACGGCTATTTATTTTGATGGTCGTAAGGACAAAACTTTGACTATAACTAAGGCTGAAAATATATCCCAAAGGAAGATTAGAGTTGAAGAACATATCTCAATCATATCAGAACCCAATTCTGAATACATCGGTCATCTTTCTATTGGTTCGGGTAAAGCGGCTGATATTGAGAAAAGTATTTTCGAGTTTCTTGAAAATAAATATGACTTTCGTTTTTCTTTGGCGGCAATTGGATGCGATGGTACTGCAGTTAATACTGGTCGGAAAAATGGAGTCATTGTTTTATTAGAAAACATCTGAAGCGCCCTTTGCAATGGTTTGTGTGCTTGTTGCATGCAAATGAATTACCACTTCGCCATTTGTTCTCGAGTATCGACGGTACTACTACAGGCCCCAATACTTTTTCTGGCTTGTTAGGAAAACAGCTTGATAATTGTCTTGACTTCAAAATAGAAGCATTCGAACCCATCTCCACCGAATTGCCGGATTTGAATATTGATTTGTTGAGCACCGACCAAATATACCTTTATCAGATGTGTTCTGCTATTTCTTCTGGTACAGTTCCACCAAACTTAGCTTACAGAGACCCAGGAAAACTAGCACATTCTCGATGGTTAACTTGCGCTAACAGAATTCTTCGGTTGTATATTGGTACAGCTAAACCGACTAACAATTTGAAAGAACTAGCCACTTTTATCATGAAAGTTTACGCACCAAACTGGTTTGATATCAAGTCAAAATCCTCATGTAAGTTTGGTCCGATTCACATCTTTAATATGGTCAAAAGATGCTTGTATTTGCGAGATGACTTAAAAAGTATTGTCTTAAATACTATTCAAAGAAATGCTTTCTTCATACACCCAGAAATTTTATTGCTGGCTATGTTGCAAGATGATGTTCAGCATGTATGAGAGCTGGCTCTTCGGAGAGTTTTAAAGGCAAGAACAGAGTCCAAAGGCAAGGAAGTACGTGAATTCCAATTGCCAGAACTTAAAACAGATGCGACAAATTATTATGATTTGATAGAATGGTCGAAAGAGAAGATAACAGAACCTCCTGTAACAATGAAATACAGCGACTCGGAAATTACTTCAAAAATTGCATCTGGAGGTAAATTGTTGGATATTGAAAAGTGCCCTTGCCACACTCAAGCAGTCGAAAGGTGTGTCAAACTTGTAACTGAGGCTTCGGCATCGATTTGTGGGCCCGTTGCTAGAGATGGTTTCATTCGTACTAGAATAAAATCCAGGCAAGAAATACCTGTTTTTGACACCAAATCTCAGTATTTCCATCAAAAATAAGACACTCGGACTTCTTATACTGACAACAACGTGGAATCGACTGATTTAGCTCATTTTGAACGGCTGCACTTACGGCTGCGATATTTTTGAGCTTCAAGGGGTAGGGCGCCTTTTTGGCGCCGAAACATTGTCACCTGTTGTGTGGGACGATTTTTAGGGCCGAAAATTGGAGTAAGAGCTCTTAAAGTTGCGAGCACGGACTCAGAATTTCCGAAGTAATTTTTAATGTTTTCCAAACGTTGTGGAGTTTACCAAAGAGGACTTTACCAAAATGAAAATGTTGAGTTCGACAAACGTTTTAACACTGAAAGATCATTAAAAATGTTTTGAGGATGCGTTGACATTAAGATACGAAATTGATATGTTCCTATTGGAAAACCCGTCATAACAGAGCTTGGGGCTAAAATGCATAAACGCTTGGGTCCTTAAATACGGCCGTTATAAAAAATGCAGCAATGGATAATATGGACATATGGATATTATTATTAAAGCAAAATTTACTATTAATCCAAATATCGATTTTTTATAAGAGAAATTAGATAACAACTCCTTCTCATGAACCCGAGGCACCCACAAGGTCGTAATAGGCATTGGTGCCATAAATATGATAATTTAAATATTTTCATGGTGAAGACTTTACAAAATTTATTTTATTTTATAGGTCGAAGGTCCATATTTATTCATTTTTAAATTCACATAAGAGAGTCAGTCTTTTAAATATGTTTATTTTACTGTTCCTGTCACAACCACAATTCATAATTCCATTCAAAGGACCTTACTTACTTAAGTCACACAACATTCCATTAAAGAACAAGGGGAAACATATCTCAAATCAGTGAGCTCAACGATCGGCAAGTGACGTTTAACGCCGCCTCCAAATGGCTAATGCATTTTTATGGTAGAAGTTTTTTATTACTTGGCTTAGAGATAAATCTCTTACTGGTAAAAGCGCCAGCATTTACGAGGTGGAAACCCGCCTCTGAAAAATTGGTTTACTGGCATAATAGTCGCGCACACTTCCATCGCACTATGGAGGCCACATAAATATTAAATCTTAGTTAGAAGAATTTTATTTGAAAGAAATTTTTGTTGGATTTGAAGATCGAAGGACCAATTTAAGTTTAATTTTGATATCTTCATCTACCTATACCTTATTTTTTTTATTGGCAATACCTTTTTTCTTACACCATTTGAACTTTCTTTGCATACTCTAACATCCAAATTCTCTTCAAAAGTACCCGGACTAAAAAAACATTTTTCTTGACTTATCATACCACTTCCGTATACCCTGTTAATGACAGTTTTAATTTGTGATACATACATACATATGTTGTATGTATAAGTATGTGTGTGTGTGTAGCTGTATGTGTATAAGTATTAGTGTTCAATATGTACAAGTATTCTATTCGAATTGGCTGTAGTAGTCGTCCGTAACGCTGCCAGTTTTGTGGCTAGGACGGTACTCATTTTTGCCATGCCAGCACAAGTCTGTAGTTTTGTTGTAATCTCAACCGCCGCCCCTTTAATTTACAGGGCAGAGGGGTAGGTGCGACATGTGTACGTTCAGTGAGCGTACTTACCTTGTGTAATTGCTAGTGATGCGGCGGGTGCTAGATGTGAGGACGTTGCCGAGGTATGTACCGATAATGAGGTACCTGTGGCTGTTACGGCGGGTTGATGCATTCCATTGTTGATTGCTATTGCTGTTGCTCCTGCTGTTGCTGGGCCTCCGCAACCGTTTGCTTCGGCGGTTTTCATTTGAGCTTCACGCTCCACTAAGCGTTGACGCAGTAAGCGGATTTTTTCCTCTTTCTGCCGTAAATAGAGGAGACAAAAGAAAAAGGAAACGTGGGTATTTTAGTTTAATGAAATGTTTGTATATAAGTATATGTCTATATGTTTTGTAATTGCCAATATCCTTAAAGAGAGAAAAGACACTAAATTGTAGAAGTTGGGTGATTTGCTTCTTCTTTGCAATATTACAGAAAAATAGCACGAAGGTCACAATTTCGTTTGGTCACATTTACAAGAACTCGAAAAAGGAAAAATTTAAACGCATAAACACAGAAAACACTAAGTTCGCAAACATTAAATACAAAAATAGAAAAAGTAGAAGTTATGCAGTGTTGCCGTTGAAAAAATTTTTTCGACCAAAATATTACCAAAAACCGACCAAAAGAGCCCGATATCTATCGACTGTCACCGACTAAAACGTTAAAAAGTGTTAAAAAAATAGTAAAATTAATTTTTTGTACTTAACCTGGATAACTTTCGACCACAGGCCTTCACCATGATTACTACACACAGAGAACAGATTCATTGCCACAACCGACTTTTTTGCCAATCGAATGATTGAGGTTGCATGCACCTTGAGTATGCCATCAGTTCAACCAAATGTTAATTGGTGCTCTGTAACTGTATTTGCTTTGTAATTGAAGTATTGGTACAAAATACAAGGAATCCGAAACTCCAAAAAAAAATTTTGGGTCTAAAAGTCTACAGTAGAGGCATAAAACTGATTTATTATATACTTAAAGTACTCTTAAGCAAATAAAGTATCTTGTACAGGAAACCGAGGAGAAGGCGATGAGAGATTTGTACTGAATAAATTAGTAATACAAGTATGAGGATTATTTTCGCTTTTGGTTATGATAAAAGTTTAGATGTCATCACCAATATTTGGTTACAACAACGGGCTTTTGGTTATGATAAAAGTTTAGATATCATCACCAATATTTGGTTGCAACAGCAAAATTTTGGCTAATATTTTTTTAATTAGGCAACACTCAGGGGTTTACCTCTATACATGCAATGCATTGCGTTGGTTGGTGGAAAGTAAGGGATCGAAGGGGGGAAAGAGGGAGTAATGTGTTTTGACATTTGTCTTGAATTTCTGAATGCCGCAATTGTTGGGAAATAGATTTGCCGAAAGTCGATCTGTAGTGTATAGTGCGGTCAAACGGCCAATCGATAACAAACGGGTGTGAATTTCTGGAAAGTCGTGTATCCTTGCCGAACATCCTTACGTCAGGAATAAGACCACGAATATCTAAAGAACACACACATTCCGACGATGCTCCAAGGAAATAATAGAGTTGGATACTCTACTGCCACCTTTTGGCACCATCGCTCTCCTTTGAACAAGTTACAGAAGCTCCAAGGATGATTTTGGTGCACCTGCCCATATATGGGATTTCATCTTTGGGCTGATGTAGATTGTATAGATATCGAAAAGATCAGAAGGAGTGAAATATTTCTTGCACAGCCTATACCTTTACTTATACACTTGAGTGCTTCTTTCGACACTTCGAATTCATGTCTCGCCCAACGAGCGTCACACTGTATTTTCATGCCGAAAATATCAAGAGCATCTGATTGTTCGACATCCATTCCATCGATATATAATGACGACACTTTTAGGTCAGTGAATCGCTTGTGAGACAACAAGCAGCACTGTGACTTCCGCGCATTAAAATCTACACTATTCACTCGACCCCATTCGGAAATGGCTAGTAAATTCCGTCCAAGTGTGTCATCCATAATTCGCCTTTTGTCTTCAATATCTTGAAGACGCGGCCTACGGTCGAATAAATATGAATAAAGAGGTTACTGTCATCCGCAAAAGAGAAGATTGAATTCACGGTCTGACCCAAAAGATCATCAATGAATATAAGAAATAATGAGGGAGAAAGGACAGAGCCTTGCGGCACACCTGCGGCCAGTCTATGTTTATGGGATGAGAACCCATCTACAACAACTCGTATAGTGCGACCTCTGAGAAAGCTCGATATAAATCGAGTAATGTATTACCGACACCAAACGCGATCAGCTTTGATAAGAGTGCACCGTGTCAGACTCTATCAAATGCCTTGGACATATCCAGAGCCACGACCTTACTCTTACTAAATTGGTGGATAGACCGACTCCAGCTTTCCGACAGGAAGATCATCAGGTCTCCCGTAGAGCGATTTCTACGAAAGCCATACTGTCGATCGCTAAGCAGGTCGTTGGACTCGAGATACCTTACAAGATAGTGGTTAACCATACCCTCCATTTCCTTGGAGAGCGCAGAGCAAATCGCGATTGGCCGATAATTCGCAGGATTACTGGCTTCACCCTTTTTAGGGATCGGCTGGACGTTCGCAACCTTCCAACATGCTAGGAGGACTCCGGCACGATAAGCCAGCTTGAAAAGGTTGTGCAGTGGACGGGCTAGCATTGAGAGGCACTTACATAGGACTAGTGCCGAGATACCATTTGGGCCCGGGGACTTACTAACATCGAGATTCGCAAGAACCCTTTTAACTCCACGAGTTCGAAGAAATATCATGGAACTAGATACGTTTTCGATCTCGGGAAGTGGTTGATTACTTTCCGGCAAGAAAGAGTTTCCTGCAAACATTTCAGCCAATAGGTTAGCTTTATCAACCGGGTCAGTGAATGCCCAGTCGTCTTCAACAAGAGTTGGTATAAATGAAGAACTATCCCTTACTCTTCTTAAAAACGACCTACTTCCCCTGGGAGAATTAAGAACCTTTGTACGTAGACGTTGCTTGTAAAGAAACTTTACACGGCTAAGCTCTCTGGCACACGACGTTCTTGCCTGTTTAGGCAGCAGTTCAGTAATGACGTTTTTATTTAAACGCCAATTTCTGAACGCCTCCTCTTTGGATCTGACAGCATCCCTGCATGCTTGGTTAAACCAACTTTTTTTTGGCAGGTTTAATAGACATCATTTTAGTTGGAATAAACGTCTCCATTCCATATAAAATTATATTTTCGATAATTTCAGCCGTTTGTACTCTGTGTGTACTAAAAAGGCGCCAATAAAGTCTCTTCATAAAATGCTTTTTCCATAATCGAGACATGCTAAAAAAAGACAGTTTTTGTTAACAAATAACTCTACTGTTGCGGTTTTACTATTTATTTATTTATTTGTTTTATTTTTAAGTAAATTGATTTCACTATAATATACGAGGGCATATCAATAATTCCCTGGCGCATCGAATAAAACACAGTTTTTTTTGGAAAACAAAATATTTTTCAACGTAACCTCCAGTTAGCTCAATACGAGGGTTGCTATATATATTTCAGGCCTAGGCAACACTAAGTGTTGCCTAGCGCTATCTGACATTTCCATTAGGGAGTTTGACATTTTTTTTAGCATAAACGTACTCAGAATGTTTTGACGCACGACCATCATTTGTGTTGTTTACAGTGACTAGAAAAAATCAATTTGGCAAAAAAAAAATGGAATTAACTCGTGAACAATTTTGTGCGATCATTTTCCACAACTTTCGACGTGGATTGTCACGACAAGAGTGCATCAATGAACTTATATCTATGTATGGAGATGAAGCACCATCATAGTATAGCACTGTGAAAAACTGGTTTAATGAATTCAATCGTGGCCGAATCTCGCTCAAGGAAGAAGGTCGTGAAGGTCGTAAAAACGGCCGTTGTGCCAGAGAACATTGAGCCGTGCGTGAACTGATAATGCAAGATCGTCATGTGACATACCGTAAGATAGAGGCATCCTTGGGTATTTCTTCCACCAGCATACATTCGATATTGCATGAACACCTGGCCGAAAAAAAGGTTTGTTCTCGTTGGATCCCACACAATTTGACAATCGCTCAAAAAATGGCAAAAAATTGGTGCAATGAAATTTTGAAAAAATACGATCGCAGTGCTTCAAAATACGTTTATAAAATCGTCACAGGTGACGAATCATGGATCTATGCGTATGAGCTCGAAACAAAACAGCATTCGACCGTGTGGGTCTTTGAAGACGAGCCAAATCCAACGAAAGATGTTCGTGGAAGAAGCACTTCGAAGCAAATGGTCGCCAGTTTCTGCGGCAAAACTGGTCATGTGGCGACTGTTTCGCTTGAGCAACGTGGAACGGTCAACTCTGAGTGGTACACCACAATTTGCTTGACTGAAGTCTTCGAAGAAATTCGAAAAACGAACAAGAAAAGACAAATCATTGTGCACCATGACATTGCGAACTCTCACACATCGGCTCAAACCAGCGCCTTTTTGACCGGCCAAAACGTCGCACTGATGGGTCATCCACCGTACAGCCCAATGACTTCTTTTCCGCACATTAAGATAAAAATGCGTGGTCAACGATTTTCATCGCCAGAAGATGCTGTTGAAGAGTTAAAAAAACATGTTTTGGAGGTATCTCAATCGGAGTGGAACAAGTGCTTCGCAAATGGTTTGAGCGCATGCAAAATGTATAAATCATGCTGGATAAAACTTTGAAAAACAATAAAACAATTTTTGCTGATAAATATTCGCCTTTTTTTATTGGGCCATAAATTAAGTATATATAGCAGCCCTCTTATACTTAGTCCAACGTTTCTTAAATTTTTGTACAGTTGTTTGATCAATAATTTCATTGTTGGAGCTGAATCTATTTCCACCGAGCCATTTATTTAGGTTTGGAAATAGGAAATAGTTACTGAGGGCTAAATCCGTAGAATATGGCGGATGAGGTAACAATTCGAAACCCAATTCATTGCCATTGAGACTGCTTACGTGTGTAGCCGTGCATTATCCTGATAAAAAAGAATATTTTCTGGGCCACATGGGGTCGTTTTTTTAAATCTTCATTAAATCGGTCCAATAAGTTGGCATAATATTCGCCATTTATTGTTTTTCCCCTTTGAGGGATCGGTGTGCATTATGCCGCTGTCATTCCAAAACAAACTGTTGCCATCACCTTAGTGGCCGACAAAGTCATCTTTGCCTTCTTAGTGGCCGACAAAGTCATCTTTGCCTTCTTCGATGCCGGTTCACCCGGAGAAACCCATTGTTTAGACTGCTGCTTGGCCTCCGGAGTGTTGCTATGGATCCATGTTTTGTCCACTGTTACAAAACTCCACAGAAAATCATTCTAATTGCGGTTAAACAACTCCAAACAATCCCTTGAAAATGTCACACGTTATGGTCAATTGAGAGCAAACGCGGCAGACATCTTGCAGACAGCTTTCTTAAACCTAACTGATCATGTAAAATCGAAACCACACTGCCATATGAAATGCGTATGGCATTAACAATCTCCACAATTTTACTCTTCGATCAGTCAACACCAAATCGTGGATGTTTTCGATATTTTCTGGTGTATTGACCTCAATTGACTTTAAGATTCATTTGTACTTGTGCGGCCACAACGAAAGTCAGTAAACCACTTTTTTACTATTGAAATCGATGGTGCAGAGTGCCCATAGTATTTATTAAGCTTTTCCTTGGTTTGATTGACGGTTCTTTTCCTCAAAAAAATAATGTTTAATGAGCACTCGAAATTCAATTTTTTTCCATTTTTAACAAATTCCACGAGGTTGTATGTTTTGAACAGCTGTTGAACACAAACTAAATGACGGAACTGTCTCAGCATTTGACAGTAGTCTACTAACAAATGGTACTTGATGAAAGCAGAGTTGCATTTCATATAACTACGAGAGATGTTGGAAAATTCACGGAATTATTGATATGCCCTTATTTTTATTCTTATTTATCGCTGCTAAACATATGTGACGTACAAAATAGAAAGGGACCTAAGGTTAAAAACCAGTTTTTTCATGAGAGCCATTTTAAAGATTAGGTCCCTTTCTGTTTGCGCTTAGAATCGTCGACTTCACTTTCATAAAACGCGCATATCTCTGGGAGGAAACACTTTTGGGGCATGGGATCGACATCATTCGATGCTCAGATGTTGTCCACATCAAAAAAAAAGTGAAAAGTTGATGAAAAGTTTTGTTCAGGAGAGTCATTTTAAAGATTGGGTCTCTTTATATTTGCGCTTAGAATCGTCGACTTCACTTTCATAAAACGCGCATATCTCTGGGAGGGAACACTTTTGGGGCATGTTTTCAAAAAGTTTTTACCCTTAGGTCCTTTTCTCTATGCGCAGGCACATATACTTAACTTATAATAACAAGCTGCAAGAATACCTAAAACTTCAATTTTTTTATTTATTCCGACCACATTTGGTCGGCACACAACTGAAGTTGTGTTTCTCAAATTCCCGTAAAAACTGATTTCGTCCATCTTTTACAATTTATCATCTTTGATTCATTTAAAGGTTAAATAATAGGACGAATATTGTTTTTGGGGGGGAAAAAAATATTCGATGGTGGATCTTATTTCTGGATTGAATTAAAAATCAGAGGACGCACCTTATAAGAACTATTCCTTAATTCTCCTTATTAAACTAGTTTATAGCCATTTTGTTGCAGAGTTATAAATATTTTTTTCCCATAGATTTTGGTCTCCTAAACACGAAAATGAATTTAAAAATATTTTCCTCTGTTAAGTTTTCAAGATAGAATTTTTGAATTTTTTTTACGATTTTTTGAGAGATGTCTCAGCTTTTGTGGAACATAACTCCCAAACGCTATTATCTATTCTATCATATAAACTAGTCAGAGGAAATTTTTTAAAATTCATTTTCCTCTTAAGGAGGCCAAAATCTATAGGAAACAATATGTAGAACTCTGCAAGAAAATGGCTGAACTAGTTTAATAAGGAGAATTAAGGAATGGTTCTTATAAGGTGCCTCGGCTTAATCAATATAGAAATATTATATAAGTAATTTCCAGGAACAAATCATAATTTAGTGTAAAATAGTGTTATTTATCTTAGAGTGTTTGCCAATTTTTTTATCTTACCTGTGCTATCAGTCGTTGTAATTCTTCATTCTCCGTTACCAATTTCTGATAACGTTCCTCATCCTCTTTCGAAATGCCCGAATCGGGATTATATTTCGATTCGGCTTTATCTTTAGGATGTCGTATGACTTCAATAACCTAAAAGGAAAAAAGAAAAAAATAAAAAATGATTACAAAACAAATGTTTCCTCCCCAAGCTACGGCCCCAAGCTCCTCGGCTTACCTTTGGCACAAATATCAATAACATGCTCAAAAAACAGCAAAATATCACAGCCAATGCCACAAAGGCAAATGATGCATCCTGTTGCGATGCAATCACCATCCCCACCGGTGCCGTGATCAAACACAAAACCACCACATTGTAAATGCTCATGCCCACATAGCGCGAGTCATTGATCTGTTTCACTTTAATCGAACGCGTCTCGTAGGCCAGAAATAGGCCAAACACCAGGATCAGACCCTTGTAGCCATAGACAAGGCCTAAAAGCAAACAACACAAAAAGCACCATTAATACAATAGCCGAGGAAGGGCTACGGTGTAGCGATACTTACCCAACCACATGGAATTCTTTTCACTCTCACAATGCTCCAATTCTGGACGTATTTTAATATCATCACTCGTCAATGTGGGATCCTCCAAGGGAAAAGTTTCCAATATCCTTTGCAACGGATCAAACACTTGCCATGCTATCAGCAATACTAGATCTACGGAAAGTAATCCGGAGACCATGGTGTACAGCTTCCAGGGTTCGACTTTCTTCTGGAATGAAAGAGATGATAAAAGTGGAATTCAGACATTAGAGGAAGTTGTACTTGAAAACTTTAAAATTTAAGATCGTTTAAAAAATAAGCCAAAATTGTAGTATAGATTCGTCCTGTATTGAGTTGTAGTAATGGGTGATCAATCTAGAGGGATTTTTTTCAATAAGGTTTTTGCACAGATTAACGGTGAGTTGTGTTAAACTTTTTATTTCTTCCTTTCAGTATTGTTTGCCATTTCATCATGGAGAGACTTACACCGCGAAAATTACGGTTTGGTTTATGGGTTGCTTGAATTATCGGTCCATATTTCTCTTGTAACGGTTAATATACCTAGGGTTTTTTTTCAGTAGGGCTTACGCGTAAGTTGTGTTAAACATTATTATTTTTCTTTTCAGTACTGTTTGCCATATCATCATGGAAATACTTTTGCCGCGAAAACAACGGTTGGGTACGGTTAATGGGCTCGTGGAATTATCGGTCTATATTTTTTCAAATTTCTAACAGGTGATTAATCTAGAGGTATTTTTCTCAATATGTGACGCGCAAAATAGAAAGGGACCTAAGGGTAAAAACCAGTTTTGTTCAGGAGAGCCATTTTAAAGATTTAAATACGTGTATCTTTGGTGTACCATCACTTTCATAAAACGCGCATATCTCTGGAAGGGAACACTTTTGGGTCATGGGATCGGTCTCATTCGATGCTCAGATGTTGTCCACATCAAAACAAAAAGAAAATTGATTTTTTTACAGATTACTCGTGAGTTGTGTTAAACTTATTTTTCACTATTGTGTGCCATCATCATGGGAAGGCATACACGACTAAAAACATGATTTTCGGGTATTTCGACCAGTATGGCGAGTCATCCTCAGAATGGACACCCTGAGGCGTAGGTGCGGCCAACATTTGAAGGAAATTATTTCTAAAAAATAAATGGCATAAAATGTCCTTTCGAATAAACAATAAAAATTCCACACTTCATTTGATTTTTAGTATTTTTCTTATTTTGAAAAAAATACTTTTAGATTGATCACCCTATATATTAGACTCTATTCCGTATCAGAAAAAACGAGGACAGCACAAAAAATCGCACAGAGGCTAGGAAAAAAGTGGAGTAGGAATTTCCAATCTAAGATAGTGGCAACAAAATATTCTGTGGCACACAGGTAAGGTTAGATCAAAAAAATTGCCCGCCAGAAGAAATATGACGAGCTCACTCAGGGACCTTGAAGCCCCTTTGTGGAACCCTAATGGAAAGATGAAAGAAAGACCTACGCAGAGATGAATGAGTGAAAAGAGAGGGGCGACAGAAGGAGAAGGTACAGATGTAGGTAGAGACAATATATGTGACGCGCAAAATAGAAAGGGGCCTAAGGGTAAAAACCAATTTTATTCAGGAGAGCCATTTTAAAGATTTAAATACGCGTATCTTTGGTGTACCATCACTTTCATAAAACGCGTATATCTCTGGGAGGGAACACTTTTGGGGTATGGGATCGGTCTCATTCGATGCTCAGATGTTGTCCACATCTAAAAAAAGTGAAAATTGATTATTTTACCCTTAGGTCCCGTTCTCTAGACTCTCTAGACTGGCCAAGTAATCGAAGAATGTACTTGACTTGTATCCGTTATGGTTATCAGTTGGTTCGATCAATTCGGAATCAGTTCGACTTTTCAACAAAGTTTAAGTGTGAAATGTGTTGAAAACATTAGAAAAATATTTAATGAAGTGACTAAAGATAGACGAATAAAGCTCAGAGAACTTGCTGATATTGTTAAAATATACGAAAAACAAGTTTGGAGTATTTTACATGATGAACTCCACATGAAAAAGCTATCCGCAAGATATGTGCCGCGTTTGTTGACTTTGCCCCAAAAAATCGTCCGTTGGACCAATTCCGAGGAGCTTTTAGCGATTTATCAGCGTAATCCAATAGAGTTTTTGCACCAATTTATAACTGTTGATGAAACATGGATCCATCACTACATCCCAGAATGCAAAGAACAGTCAAAACAATGGATAGAAGCTGGTAAAAGTGGTCCCAAGAAGGCGAAAACTGTTAAGTCAGCAGGAAAAGTAATGGCCACAGTATTTTGGGATGCAAGGGGTATAATATTTATTGATTATCTTGAGAATGGAAAAACTATTAATAGTGAATATTATTGTGCATTATTGGATCGGTTGAATGAAGAAATCAAGATAAAACGACCGCATTTAGAAAAAAAGTTCTTTTTCATCAAGATAATGCTCCTTCACACACTGCATTTTTAACTCAACAAAAACTGGCCGAATTACGACTTGAAATTACTCCGCATCCACCATATAGTCCAGATTTAGCTCCTTCTGATTATTTCTTGTTTCCAAATTTAAAAAAAAATTCTCGGTAGCAAAAAATGTTCGTCCAATATCGAGCTAATTGCTGAAACTGAGGCATATTTTGAAGGTCTTGAAAAATCTTATTTTTCGGATGGAATTAAAAAACTTGAAAAACGTTTGATGAAGTGTATTGAGTTGGAAGGAGATTATGTTGCAAAATAAATAATAATAATTCCAAAAAAAACGGTTCTTTTTATGTTAGACCAGTTACTTTTGCGGTCGCCCTCGTACACACTGGCAACTTCTGCAGAAGTCTCTACACGGGATACTCATGCGTACCGTCTAAGTGCCTACTAAGTAGTCCCCGATCATCTTCCGATTGTTACAACATTTCTTGTCCTTTCTTCGTATATTACCGGTATATTCTGTAGTTATGAGTTGAGTTCCACCTTGACCCTGCCTCCATGGCCGCCATTTCGTCAACTAATTTAATCAGTCTGAAAAACTGAGTGAGTATGTCTGAGGCTGCTGGCTGGCTCACTGCTGCTGAGCCCGATTTGCTATCTCTTTGAACCAGTGTAACCAGGACCTATGCCAGCTTCGTAATATGCTATTGGATTCCTATAAGTTATTCAATATATCACATCTCACATTTTGACCTGAGTGCCATACAGTCGAACGTCTTTATATCATAGACGTTTACCCACATCTCTATTATTGTTGTAGCCGCAACTCTGTTTCGGGGTGACAGCTTTTGGTCGAAGAGTTGATCTTAGGATCAAACCGGCCCATAGAACTGGCTGTCGTGGGATTATATACCATCTACCTGGACTTTTGCCGGAAGGAAACTTAGATTCTGCGGCTATATTGAATGCCTGCGCACTATATTGATTGCGAAATGTTCAGCCTGCGTCGTAATATATTCTGTAGTCGCCGAAATTTTCTCATGATTTGTTCTCAGAGATTCTTATTAAATCCCTGTTCCCGTATCTGACTCCATGTTCAAACCATCCGTGAAGATCGAGATTTCGCTCTCGGGTATTACAGCGGCAGATGACCAAGACTATGTGTCTTAGGGCGGATCGATTTGTAGGGAGCCAAAATAAATCGCTCAAGTGACAACGAAAATTATATTTTAGGGATAAAAATAAGAAACGAATGATACAGACTTGAAAGCAATAAAGACTTCAAACAATAATTATTTTTATTTTCTTTTGTATTACTAAGTAAAATTAATTTTTTTCATTTACATACGAGTATGTAAATGAAATGAATAAATAAATTTCTCAAGGGAAAAATAAACTTCATAAAGAAAAATTCATAGCCATTTCGCTGATTTTTTCAAAAATGCTGATACGTTAAAATGTTTGTATGGGGAACCCTCCAGGTGGGTTCCAGGGGGATGTGCCAATGTCATAGGTGGTCGGACCCTCCAAAGTAAGTGGAGATCGGTGAAACATTTTGTCTTGATTGGGGCACTCTAAATGGGTCAAAGTGGGATTTTTCAAAATTTGACCATACGGGTCAAAAGTCGAAACATCCGAATTCGTCGTAGAGGTATGGTTCCTCGGGCAAAGTTTCTTATTTTTATCCGTAGAATACAATTTTCATTGTCACTTGGGATTTTCAAATCGACCCGCCCTAATGTGTCCATATTGATTGCAAATTTGTTTGCCTGAAAAATCGTACATTTGCCCGGTAGGCGAAATATTCTCATGTAGTGAAATTGTCAGTTAACTATTGAACTCGTATACGTTATCATTTTCGAGCCAAGTGTATCTGTACAATCGGCTGATCTCAGTATCGTAGCAGTTTCCCACAAACTAAACGATACCCTTGCTGCACAGCTTCTTAATTAGATGTTTTGGGTGTATTCCTTGACTCTAAACGTTACTAGAAGCGAAATGTGGGAGGACAGGAAAGAAGGAATTTTTGGCCTTTTATACTTGCAGTGGTATGTTCGGCAGAAAATTGAGTATTCACCAAGGATGATATACAGGATGTTCACTGCAATCATTAAACCAATTCTGACATATGGAGCACAACAAGATATCACCAAGATACCCTTCACCCCTCTGCTCTTAAAAAGATTCGTAGCTTCTGTTTGGAGTTTGAGAAATGTCGGACTCAATATCCCACTTTTAGTGCGGTAGGCACATATTTCGATATTGTCCAATTTTATCAGGGAGCACATAACGCAAGGGAGCATGCATTTGAGAACGCAATTAAAATGCGGCCTATACTGATGCATTACCTTAAATCAAAAATGTTTTAAGGTCATGCAGCAGTATCAAAATGTAGACCAATATATCTATGGGTTGGTTATAACCAGCTAGTAACGAACTAAGCTAAATTTGAGCCGAATGGAATTGATTAGCATGTGGCTTCAGGAGCTTGTCTAAGACAAGCCCTCCAGGTTGTTGCGTATAACCCAGCGTGTCTGTTATAACCCAGTATACCAAATTTTAGCAAGATAAGGTTTAAAATGTGGCCTGTACATCAGCAGGACCAAAAATCAGCTAAACTCTTAGCAAAAGGGATACACAAAAAAATGAGCCATCATAGTCTTTTTCTCACCAAAGTTTAATGCTGTTACTACTAAACGTATCAAACTTGACAAACTTTCCGACTGACTTTATTTTCATTTGTAGATTAATGTAATCGATCCATTGGATGTTCACTAGCATAGGTCCTTCCTATGATATCCTGATGCTGCACAAAGTGTTAATTATGTCCATACTTTATGTCATGTTAACAAAATATTTTTGTACTCGTATTTTTATTTAAAACAAAAATAAATAAACATGCAAATGTTGTTTGTTGTTCGCTTCGTTCTTTCCCGCCTTTCGCACTTTTAGCTTACCACTATAACATGCATGGACATCCTTAATGCGAGTTCAGTTTTGACATTATCAGTTAATTTATAAAATGTCATTCAATATTTGCCAGCGTGTATCAATGACGGTTTTGTACTGCATAATTATGTTTTCATTTCCGACGTCACGGTATCGCATCCGACAGAGTTCAAAGGGTGGTGCAAGAGGGGGAAATTGAATATTCGAGTATTTCGCAGAATGATTTTCATTTAATTTATTAATGGAAATACAAAATTTGCAAAAATAAACATGTTATCGTGACGGCTGTTTGCGCTATCTGGGGGAGTATTTAATCACAAGAGTTAAAAAGTCGCTCACAGGAGTTGTACGAGTATATGGTGCAGGCTTTAAGTTAGTAAAAACCTGTTTTAAAGTAAAATATTTTTGGCATGTTTTAAAATATGGTTATGTGCTACATACTAATATTAGCAGACCTTTCTGTCAGCAGAACCGCTAGCTATAGCTGAGAGATTTTTCCGCTCTTCACCTTCAATGCTTCCTGTCATAATGAGCACCTGCTGGGAGTGATGTTAAATGTAATTTTCTTTGATGTACAAGTACTTTTAAATTTGTGCTTTTAAATGCGTTTACAGGGACTTTAAGAATCAATAACAAAGATCTCAGTTTTACCATAGATTCTTTAAACTGAGTTTTGAATTAAGCGGAGATAAAGAAAAAAGGTTGAAAGTTCAGAGGCAAAAAAAAAAAATTAGGATGGCAACTTCCATTTTTTTCTGGCAACTAAGGTTTTGACTAAAAAAGAGCCGAGAGTAATTTTTATATATTAAGCCGACTAACGTATGCTCCTATCCAAAGACGGGTTTTATTGAGAAACCTCTCCTAAACCTTGCTCGAGAACACTTCGAAGCAACGAACTAGGTCATTTCATTTATTACGTCTACGAAGATATTCTGCATAAATATTAAAAGTTATATGAATGTCACAACCTAAAAAGGTCTTAAATAGTAGTATTAACATTTCATGAGCAATTGTTCGATCTTGTGAGCTGTACGAGGGCGGTTCTTAGCCTAGAACAAAAAGAGCGATATAAATAGAAAAAAGTTAAGTGTTTTGGGAGTGTTCTGCTATGAACACTAGAGCGTACTAGGTTACAAGTAAAAAAAAAAAAGTTCGCCGTACACCTTCGAATATGAAGTATTATTGAAAGGTAGTTTCAAAATTTTTTTTTTTATTTTTTATGCCGAACGTAGGGGTCGCGCTTTTACATTTTTCTATATAACTTCTGCATTTATAAACGGATTTTAAATTGTGATACGTCGATGTTTTTGTCTCGACGAGGCCGATTTTTTTGTCTTTGAAGTCATTGAGCTCAAGCACCCCGCGCGAGCTTTAATTTTCTGATATTAGAGTGGTACATTAGGGTAGTAGCAACTGAGATATGATGGGTAAGTACCAGAAGGGGGTGCTTGAGCTCAATGACTTCAAAGACAAAAAATCGGCCTCGTCGAGACAAAAACATCGATGTATCACACTTTAAAATCCGTTTATAAATGCAGAAGTTATATAGAAAAATGTAAAAGCGCGACCCCTACGTTCGGCATAAAAAAATAAAAAAAACTTTTTTGAAAATACCTTTCAATAATACTTCATATTCGAAGGTGTACGGCGAACTTTTTTTTTGAGGTACGCCCTAATGAACACATGTTAAATTTTGTTTCGATCTGGCAACTCCTTCATAAAGAAACAGGTGTTCACAAAAGACGCATCCGCGATTTTTTTACAATGGAAAAATTAGAAATGCGTGGTGTCATTAAAAATTTACATAAAAAAGGTTTATCGGGACAAGAAATTCATAATGATATGGTGAATGTGTTAGGTGAAAGTGCTCTTTCATATGCAACAGTAAAAAATTGCGTTGCTGAATTTAAACGTGGTCGTACAAGCATTGAAGATGAACCACGTAGTGGACGTCCAAAAACAGCAACAACAACAGAAATTGTAGCCAAAGTGCATGCTATGGTATTAAATGATCGACGAATAAAAGTGCGTGAAATAGCTAATATAGTGGGCATTTCAAATGATCGAGTCCATTTAATTTTGCATGAAGAACTACAGATGAAAAAGTTTCTGCAAGATGGGTGCCGCACTTGTTAACAGTCGACCAAAAACGCATAAGAATGAACATTTCTCAAGCTTATTTGGATCGTTTTCAGCGAAATTAAATGGATTCTAAGCGTCGTTTCATAACTGTTGATGAGACATGGATCCACTACTATAATCCAGAGACAAAAGAACAATCCAAACAATGGACTGAAGCTGAAGGAAGTGCCCCAAAGAAGGCAAAAACAATTCAATCGGCGGGTAAGGTTATGGCAACGGTTTTTTGGGACTTCAAAGGTATTTTATTGATTGACTATCTGCAAAAGGGTAAAACAATAAATTCAGAGTACTATTGCAACCTTTTAGATCAATTAAATGTTTAAATTCGAGAAAAACGTCCTGGCTTACAACACAAAAAAATAATTTTTCATCAAGAAAACGCACCAGCGCACAAAAGTGTTTTAACAATGGCTAAAATCAACGAATTAAAGTACGAGTTGCATGACCACCCAACTTATTCTGCTGATTTAGCCCCCAGTGACTTTTACCTGTTCCCAAATCTAAAAAAATCCTTGCTGGCAAGCGTTTTACCTCAAATGAAGATGCAATTACAGTTGTAAACCAATATTTTGAAGACCTTGAGGAAAACTATTTTAATCAAGGGATATAATTGCTAGATAAGCGTTGGACTAAGTGTATAGAAGTTTCAGGAGATTATATTGAAAAATAAAAAATATTTTTGAAAAACTAACAATTCTCTTTCATTGATAGGCTAAGAACTTTCCGAGCCGCCGTATCTCATTTAGATAATACTAATTTTTCTCAAATTTTCTTTGACTCGGTCTTCCACCGGAGCCTCTTCTGGCAACACCCTGGAACTGTTGAAAAATTTAACACATTTTTACACAAATATATTGCCTGAGCATTTTTATCCATTCGTACAACCTGTGCCAGCCAAAGCAATCGTTGTAGTTTTAGGCGTTATTAAAAATGTTTGAGGGTGGCATAGTTAGGTTTTTGTTTTTCCGTCGCCAAGTTTATCTATTAAAAGCAAGGCTTTTTTTAAAAGCTATTTGAAATTTTACTATGATGCAAAAGTCAGACAGCTGAATGTAGGATTTACTTTTTTTTACCGAGCATTAAACTTGACAATAAACTTTTTAGTTGTAATTTTAATGCAAAATTTATAGGAATAACGGTTATTTTAAATGAAAATTTTTAAAAATACTTTTAATGCAAAATTCATAGGAATAACAGTTATTTAAAATGAAATTTTTAAAAATACGAAAATAACAATTATTTTTAATTTTTTATTTACCAACTCCACAAATAACAGTTATTTTTAATTTTATTTCTCATACTATAACAGTTGTTGGTGCGTTTTATTTTTAAAAGTCAGTCAGTGTTTTGATTTATATAAGTTCCAAATAAAAATCAGTCAGTGATTTTTCTATAATGATGTCTTTAAAAGAAAACAGTCGGTGACTTTTCTTAATTAACTTCTTAAATACATATCAGTCAGTGACTTTTATTTATTAGTCATTAATAAAAGTTGCTCACAATTATTTATAAAAGTCCTAAATAACTTTAATTGACTTTAATTTTTAATATCGCAATATTAAGGCAATTTGGTTTATCACACTAAATGAGTCATAGGAGACCAAAGTATGTACAAACTTTGGGCACAAAAATCGGAACAAAAGGTGCTTTAAAAGGAGTAAGCAATTTTTTTTTTGTTTATATGCTGGGACTGGGACAAAACTAAAAAAGTGCCAAATAAAAATTTAATTTAGTTGGATAGTGCTACAAATTTCTAGAGAGGGAAAGGGACTTACAAAAAGGACCAAAACTAGTAGAAGTTGGCATACAACTTTTGGGTTTGGCGGGAAACGGAAACTACTAGGAGAAAACCCCAGTAGGCAAAGTTTGTGTTTTTATATACTCGACATACTGGGTAAGGGGGTACATTAGAGCGTACCAGGTTACAAGTAAAAAAAAAAAGTTCGCCGTACACCTTCGAATATGAAGTATTATTGAAAGGTAGTTTCAAAAATTTTTTTTTTATTTTTTTATGCCGAACGTAGGGGTCGCGCTTTTACATTTTTCTATATAACTTCTGCATTTATAAACGGATTTTAAAGTGTGATACATCGATGTTTTCATCTCGACGAGGCCGATTTTTTTGTCTTTGAAGTCATTGAGCTCAAGCACCCCCTTCTGGTACTTACCCATCATATCTCAGTTGCTACTACCCTGATATTAGAGTGGTACATTTTTGAAACTACCTTTCAATAATACTTCATATTCGAAGGTGTACGGCGAACTTTTTTTTGAGGTACGCCCTAGGGTACATATCATTTGGTACCTACAAAAATCGTAACGCCTCGAAAAAAGCATTTTCATGTGTTTTGACCAAATCCATTTTATGAGTTTTCAAGTCTTGTGAGCCATTTCCCTTCAGGTTCCACCCACACAAATGTACCTTTTCTACTACTTTTGATATTCTTAATAAATCTTTACTTACAATCAGGATTATAGAATCAACTCAGTGCCAAATCTTTGGGTTCGTAGCGTTTTGTTAGGTGAGATGTAAACCCACATTACTTGTGCGTAAAATTACCAAAATGGTGAACACCGTTATATATTACATGCATATTAAAAATGGGGGTGGACATGACCCATTCTAATATTTTCCATAAAATGGCACCTTCCTTTCATATTATTCTAATATATTTAATGGTACTCATACGATGTAACCCAAAATCGATACTAAAGACCACAATTATAATCATAACTTGATGACAACTATTTGGAGCCTTAGCCACGCCCCTTGCATCTTCCACGAACAGTATTAATTAAGTTGAAACCCAATAATACATCAATTTCATCTATGCATGAATTTCTTTATAATTTTGCTACCTGCAATATATGTACGTATATCATCTTTGTATGTGCATAAGAAAAAAGTGGATGGATGCCGCGGCCCATTGTAGCACCTGCCACTCCATCGACCCTTTACGAGAATCCGATAAACTCGGACAGTAATTTAGGACGATAAGATAGAATGAAATTATATATTCCATATGCTGATAAGGGTATATGTATGTAAGTCGGACGTTTTTAATTGTTTTAGGTAGACAGCCACCATGTTTTGTATCGCGAATGTATGTTATGTATAATCATTGGCCATTACAAACTGATATGCTTAGTTCATAGCCTATGGTAAATCAAAAAACAGTGCTAGAGATTTATGTTATGTTTGCTTTTTTTGGAGGAGTAGGTGGCAATTCTCGTTAAATGCAAATCTACTTTATCTGCGCTTAAGTGTATAGCTACTGATTGCTTGGGGTCTGACAATGGTTAAGTAACGTTCGAACAATAGTCATCCCTGCCTGCAACTAAGAGCAGTGTTACCAACGTGCCACTAAACTGGGAATGTTGTCACTGTCTGTCTTAATGCTTTTATAGCACTTTTTATTGTGATACTATTCGTGCCACTTTTTTTACCTTTTGTACAACTTTTTGAAGATAACTTTGATATTTTCATTATATTGTCAAAATTTCTTATTACACCACAAAAGAAAATGCTTTAGGTATGTTATACTTTAAGCGACGTGCTAAAATAATTACATCAGTCCTTTTTTTATTCTATCTAGACGAAACATCGCAAAATCGATCTTATTACGACTACCGTTTTCGGAATATGACTATTGTTATTTTTATTAAATTACGACGCAACTATCATTAGTCGAATTTCGAAAACGATTGCTTTGTATTGGGCCAGCAACCTAATTGGAATTTGGTATACATATGTGTTGATATACAGCCGTATTCATAAAAAAATTTTAATTGGGACTTAAAGTACGTATTAGTTACCAAACACTTTTTGCCTAACAAACGATTGTTAAGAAAACGTATTCATAAACACTACCTTAACTAATATTCAATTTAATCAATTTGTCGATTCAATGCTGGCAACATGGTTGTTTTGACTTGCCATTTCAATCTTAATGATGCAGTAATACGATTATAAATTCTGCGAGTATTCGAATCTATATTTTTTGTATTGTTGATTTTACAAAGAACTGATTTAATAAACAAAAATATATATATATATATATATATATATATATATATATATATATATATATATATATATATATATATATATATATATATATATATATATATATATATATATATATATATATATATATATATATATATATATATATATATATATATATATATATATATATATATATATATATATATATATATATATATATATATGCTTACTTGTAAAATAATAAAAACAAAATCATGTTTAAATAAAAGACAAATTGAGATCAATTTTGTATTACTGATAAAAAAGGTATTCGAATAACGAATAATATTTTTCTTATTTTGATTGTTTACACATCACTAGTGAACTTTTTACAATTTTCCCTTTTTTTGTGTTGTATTTTTTCCATAAAGAAGTTTTTATAAATGAAAATGGAAAAAAAGACGATTGCAAACACAAAAAAATAACGTATCCATTCTACTCGTATATTTTAAAAATATTTTTTTCTTCGTTGTATTCGAAAAATTCAAAAAATATGTGTGTAAATAAATGTAGACAAACAAACACAAACGTCACTTTAAAACACTGTTAAAGTAGGGTCGAAAGAATATTAAAATGCACACATTTAATAATGGTTTACAAAACGATTATTAAGCTAATAATCGTTTATGAATACAGTTTTCATACTTTAAGCTTAACAATCGTTTGTAAAGCTGTTTTAATTTTTTATGAATACGTCTCTATGGAATGTTATTTTCGAATTCCAGTCTTGTCACCCTGGAAGCCACATATCAAATTCTGATGAAGCAGCTAACAACCGTAGTGAAGTTGTAACTTTTTGGTCGGTTCAATCTGTATAAACGTGTATCTTTATCGCGACCGATAAACGTCATTTTGCCCTTATATACGTTTAAGCTCGACTTACCGTGGAAGCATTAGGCGTGTTCGATTGGTACAAGCTCATTAGACGACTAAATGGTCGCTAAGGCGATAACTTCGAAATTTTACGAGATTGGCTTTATGCATAGTAAAAGTTATTCAAGAAATACTATCAGCAAGTAATAACCTAGCTCGCTTACACTCGCTAAATGTTATCCTTTACTAATTTTTTTCGCAAAAATTTTAATTATATATAAACTAAGTAAAACAAACGGGCTTTGACGAAAATTGTCTATAGTTCTTTGTTAACCAAATCATATTCATATTCTTGCACAATGGTGGGAATTTATCGCTCTAGCGACCACCTGTGCGAGTTGCCAACAGAATATATTTAAACCGATCTTGCACAAACTTCGTACAGTAAAGTCGAGTTATTATTTCTTCATAAAAAAACCAGTCCTGAAATGCAACCCTTCGAATATGAATAACAAAGTTTTTTTTCTTCGTAATAATCATTGAGCTATTGAGTCCTTTTATACATTTAAGTTAACATTAACATGACCAATTTTTTATCTTCGTACAGTTGGAAAGGGTTTCTTTGCCATTTACTGACTTATAGTTTAGGATCAGCATTGATTTGAAACCTGGAGATTCTGATAATTGAATGTAAAGAAATTCGTTCAAATATATTGTTACTTCCACTATGCTTTGTTGAAATAAACATTGAAAAACTTTGCCAATTTTTCAAAAAACATACACACACATGTTTAGAAAAAATCCCCTCTCTGTGATACTTTTTGAAAATTGTCAGTGGTGAAACTAACTATAAGTCATTGGGATTTTTTTTGAATAAATGTTCGACATTGTCCCAAATATGACTATGGAGAAGAATTAATCTAATATAATAAAATAACAAAGACTAAGAAAACATTACGTTCCACGTATTTTACAAATTACAACAATTGATCTGACGACGAGTAACCGCCGGTTCTTACATTATATATAGTTGTAGACCTATTCATAGTCTATGCAGATATATTTCTTTAAACATATACCATACTCACTTTGGGATCTCTTTTCGCTTTAGTTGTAAAGCGATGCACTCGCCATACTTTACTGAACATAGCACCATAAGCTAAAGTAAAACCGGTGGATAAAAGCCAAGCTCTTGCTTGACAGACCTGGAATGAAAGAAATTAATTGTTTAGAAATGAATATCCAAATAATGACAAAAACGTTTTTTTTAATATCCTATAGTCTCTTCTACTTACTTTGGGATACTCTTCCGAATTGACAAAACGTCCATCGATACCCAATAAGATGACGGACGTTAGACAGATGATAACACCGAATAACATAATTGTATTACATACAGGATGTGATGATTGTATTACTCTGAAATGGAATTAGAGAAAACCAGAAACATTATTGAGGATGTGACTTTAAATTAAATGCAAAATAAATTTGCACTGCTTTGGTTTAAAAAAAAACGAGAAATAATGGCATTATAAAGGTCAGGCCGTCTTCCATACACCCTCCACTGCTTTCATAGTTACATTTAGTCTCTTAAAGGAACGCTTTTTTCTCTAGGGCTATTTCCAATTAACAAACCTAAACAACGCATCACTCTCAGAATTTCGGGATTCTAGCTAATTTCGTTGATGCCTTTAACAGAAATACAGACGAATGAACGCACGTGGGGCGGGATCGTGAGCGCATTGTCTTAATAGTTTACGACGACCAATAATATTAACAGGGTATAGGGTCTCCGAACATTTTTTCGGAATGACATATTAAGTATCCACTTCATCCTATGGCAGAAGGTATACAAAATTATCAATGAGAAATTTTAAATATAAGGTCTAATTTTCAATAAACCATCCAGAAGATTTCTTGGGTTTTACACAACTTTTGTCCAAAAAGTTCGAAGCGGATCACAGTGCTCCGTTTCTTTGACAATAATCAGAACTGACCGAATTTAAGTTTTTTGATATCATTTTAAAGTTAATAGTCCAACTAAGAAAAAATCCGCGAATATTTTTTCATAGAAATTGTTTTTTTGACTTCAGGGCTATTTAAAGTGAGCGATTTGTATACAGAATTAATTAATATTATACAGGGTGGTTAAGTTTTAGGGGCCGATGATGATTTTGAATAGAACACAAATTATTTGGGAAATTATTGGCATTTCTTTTTATTTCTTTCTCGGCGGCACACCTCCATCCGATGGTTCAAATTGTCGATGACGCTGAGCCATAGTTGAGGTTCTATGCCGTTAATGTGCCGAAATATCTCATCCTTTAGCTTTTGAATTATGCTGGTTTATCGACGTACACCTTTATTTTCAAATAACCCCAAAGACAGATGTCCAACGGTGTCAAATCACTTGATCTAGGCGGCCAGTTAACATAGCCACCACGAGAGATAACACGGTCATTAAGTTAGCTGTGTGGCAAGTGGCACCGTCCTGTAAAACCACATATCGTCCACATCTATATCTTCCAATTCAGGCCATTAAAAGTTCATTATCATCTCACGATAGCGAACACCATCCACAGTAACTGCCTGACCGGCCTCACTTTGGAAAAAATACGGCCCGATGATGCCGCCAGCCCATAAACCGCATCAAACAGTCACTTTTTGTGGGTGCATTGTTTTTTCTACAATCACTCTTGGATTATCATTCGCCCAAATGCTACAATTCTGCTTATTGACGAATCCACTGAGCTGAAAATGTGCCTCATTACTGAAGATGATTTTCTTCGAAAATTGATCAAAATTAGATTATTTCTTTTTTTTGAATCTGAAAAATATTATTTTTATTTAATTTTTTAATATTTAATTTTTTTAGATATAAATGTAAAAAAAATATTTTTTAATGGTAAAATAAAACAAAAACATCAAAAATATTGGTGAAACTTGTTGACACAATGAATAAGTTTGGACTTTTGTCCATTAAAAAAAACCAAACCTTCGCCGAATTTTTGCCGATTATTTTTGATTTTTATTTTTTCATAGACTCGTTATGATGAATTTTTTTAATCGAAAAATTTTAAAAAATATTTTTGCACAATAAATTAGATTTGACTTTTGTCTACTCGTATTAGCAACAAACAAAATCTTTGCTGATTTTGTCCGATTCGTTTTGATTTTAATTTTTTAAATAGATTAAATTAGATTGGCCTTTTTTTCTATTTTTTCTTTTCAAGAAATTAAACAAAATCTTTGCCGATTTGGTCCGTTTATTTTTGATTTTCATACATAAAAAGTTTGTACGAAGAATTTTTTATTCGAAAATTGTTAAATTTTTGATTCAAAAAAGCAAAAAAAATCAAATAATTTGATGACATTTTTTGGACAATAAAGTAATAATATTTCGACTTTCGTCTATGGAAAAAAGGAAATCTTCGCCAATTTTTTTGTTTTAATTTTGAAGAAGAGCCTAAAATTATTTGGATTCAGTTCATTTTACAAGAAAAACGCATATGTTACGATAATATTTTTAAATTAAGCGTATCATAATCCATTTACAAAAGAATGTTTCATTGTATTCTGATAACTCCTTCTAACGGAGCACTGTGCGAATATCTGATTCAACGAACAACTTTAACTTTTGTTTAATTCTTTTCCAGGTATTTATATTTTTGGAATTTTTCAACAACATCCCAAGGTTTCTAGTGATTTTTACCTCCTGCAGGCTGGAATTGGTAATACATTATTTTAGATGGTCTGTCTCATTTATGAAGTACCTAAGGTCCTCCCACCTTATGTCAGTCAATAAACCTTAGACCAGGAAAAAAGCAAAAAACAACAAAAAAAAATTTGGTGACTTTTTTGGACAATAAATTAGTTTTGACTTTCGTCTATGGAAAAAAAGAAATCTTCGCCGAGTTTTTTATTTTAATTTTCAAGTAGAGCCTAAAAATATTTTGATTCAGTTCATTTTACAAGAAAACCGCGAATGTTACATTAAAAGCGACATTAGTTTTAAATTCAGTGTTTCATTGTCCACATAGAAATGAAGTTTCATTGTATTCAGAAAACTCCTTCTATTTTTGCTCATTTTTGTATGGGAACGGAGCACTGTGAGTATTTATATTTTTGGACTTTTTCAACAACATCCTAAGGCTTCTAGAGTTTTTTACCTCTTGCATGCTGGAATTGGTAATACATTATTTTAGATGGTCTGTCTCATTTATTAAGTACCTAATGTCGTCACATGTTGTGTCAGTCAATTAACCTTAGACCAGGAAAAAAAACAAAAAACAACAAAAAACTTGGTGACTTTTTTGGACAATAAATTAGTTTTAACTTTCGTCTTTTGGAAAAAACGAAATCTTCGCCTATTTTTTATTTATTTTAATTTTGAAAAAAAACCCTAAAATTATTTTGATTCACTTCATTTTACAAGAAAACCGCTAATGTTACATAAAAACCGATATTAGTTTTAAATTCAGTGTTTCATTATCCACATAGAAATGAAGTTTCAGTGTATTCTGAAAACTTCTTCTATTTTTGTTAAATGCTAGTATGGGAACGGAGCACTGTGCGGATATCTGATTTAATGAAAAACTTCAACTTTTGCCTAAATCTTTTCGAGATATTTATATTTTTAGAATTTTTCAACAACAGCTTAAACCTTCCACTGAGTTGTACCCACTGCAATCTGGAATTGGCAATAGATTATTTTAGATGCCTGTCTCACTTATAGAGTACTTAAGTTTTTTCCAACTAGTGTTAGTCAAATGACTTTAGACGGGGAAAAGTCAGGTGAGCCATTCTTGCTTCACAGTGGCAATTCGAATCTGATGAAATGAGGTTAGTAAAATTAATCAAAATGTTAGTGATCTGCAGAGCCACCCCAAGGCAGCCAATAGTGTTTTGAAAATAATGGAAATGTTTTCTCTTTAGAAATAATTCAAAATAATGAAACGAATAATAGATCTTGAGAAATTAACTTTCTACATAATCGGTTGCTTTAATATGGCCCACTCCTGTAATATTCCTTTCAAACAAGACCTTGTAGGACATAAACCCTTCCATTCGAAAGAAGGAATACGATGACTTTTCTTCTTTACGTAAAGCAGCCTTGCCAAGTCGCCCGTTTGGTGTATTACATAAATCTTAAAATTTGTCTTTCATCTCCATTGTCATGATTTTCATACTTTAAAACAACATCAAGCATCATGCAGTTCCCCGCCCATTAACCACCATCACAGTCCATTGCCTTGCAATCCTTGCGAGTCTCGCTGCATTGTCTTCTAACTGATTCATCCTCTATGAAATTTAATTAAAACATGTTTGATAACTTTTTAACGCTTTTTTGCCCCGAACAAGATTAAAGATACACTTGTCTAGGAGCAACAGCGCCAGAATCAAAAAAATTGCTTGCGATAGTTTACAATGCTGTAAGCCAAGCTATAGACCGACCGTACAAACAACCAAGCAACCAACCAAAGACTAGCAGTCTTTATGGTCTGCGTCTTTGGTGGCAGGCGATTGTTCTAAAGGGAAAATAATGAAAAAGAATATAACGAACTTAAACGGAAGTAAAGTGTATAAAATACAGAAAGTGACAATAGGCAAACAAGAAGAAGAGAAGTAAGTTTCGCCTTCCATACTCCGCCACCTCTAGCGCCACCATCGTCACAAGCGCCGCTTCGGCTTTATGGGATCCTTTAACAATAACCAGTACACCAACAAAAACTCCATGGACTACCCTATACAATGAATAGAGGCAACACAATGTCGGCAGCACGCATTTGGCTAAAACGGCCCCAGTTCTTGTTGAGTTCCGTTTTATTTACCACTACTTCGAGACAATCGCTGCGAATACTCCGAGCCAGTACAATGGCCCAGTAAACAGCAACAAAGTGAGCAAACGACAAACGGCAAGACGAGAACAACACACAAAAGAAAAACCAAACTAAAAAGGAAGTTAAACCAGAAACAAAGTACTAAAATGTTAAAGCAATGAATTGTAGGAGTCAGTCCCAGAGAGAGAGTGAGAGAAAGAGAGGGGAAGGCTTCGATAGAAGAAATAGAAAAAAAACAATAGAATATAACTTCTACTGGGAAAGTTGGTCAAATAAATTAAGGCATTAAATCCTTGGCGTTCTATTTTTCCCAACGCAGAGATATGAAAAGTTGGGAACACAAATCTAAGCAGATACATTACATTTACTAAACGAGCAAAATTCTCTTATCGGCATCATGTTGATTAATTGTTCTCTCATCAACAGCTGAGTTAACATCTCATCTGTTCTCTTATCAGCTGCTGATGTAAAAACCTCTTTGTGGAAAATAATAAGTCGAAAATTTGTATCTGGAAAAACATCTCTTATCTGAAGTAAACATTTTTTAATGCTGTGATGGAATTCTCAAAATATAAAATTGTACTAATTTGACCACAAAGTTACATCAAAAAGTAACGTGATTGTACCAAAATTATTCTTTTGGTACAACACACTACATCCCAATTTAAATAGAACAAAAGCTTATATCTATTAAACCGCGGTTCACGGTAGGACCTCTGGGCTTCGTTTGGGTCATTTTGGAAAGGTAAGAGGTAGGGTAGGTAGGGTATCTTTGAAAAGAAAAAAAAAATCGACCACTGGTTCTGAATCACCCTGTATAGGCAGCATCTCTCCTTCGGTTAAATCGATTCTTCTTTAAGATGACGTTATCTTGCATTACTCGTACTAGTGAAACGGGTTATTGTAAACATAGTATTTCTTAAACATATCGAGTCCTTACCGCGAAAACGACGTAAGCGCCACTCGCTTTTTAATGAAATTCGAAGGCAAAATGTACAACGCTCTTAAGCTTAAATTAAATATTAATATTTATAAATATACGTGACAGCGCATAGAAAAGGGACCTTAGGGTAAAAAAAATCAATTTTCATCTGAGCATCGAATGAGACCGATCCCATGACCCAAAAGTGTTCCCTTCCAGAGATATGCGCGTTTTATGAAAGTTAAGAAAAATGGCTCTCCTGAAAAAACTGGTTTTTACCCTTAGGTCCCTTTCATATAGCAAATTCAATTGTATCGGAATCCTCCAAATGACTTACGAGGGCGGTTCTTAGCCTAGCACAAAATGCGCGGTATAAACAGAAAAAAGTTAAATGTTTTGGAGTGTTCTGCTATGAACACATGTTAAATTTTGTTTCGATCTGGCAACTCCTTCATATAGAAACAGGTGTTCACAAAAGACGCATCCGCGATTTTTTTACTATGGAAAAATTAGAAATGCGTGTTGTCATTAAATATTTACATAAAAAAGGTTTATCGGAACAAGAAATTCATAATGATATGGTGAATGTGTTGGGTGAAAGTGCTCCTTCATATGCAACAGTAAACAATTGGGTTGCTGAATTTAAACGTGGTCGTACAAGCATTGAAGATGAACCACGTAGTGGACGTCCAAAAACAGCAATAACAACAGAAATTGTAGCCAAAGTGCATGATATGGTATTAAATGATCGACGAATAAAAGTGCGTGAAATAGCTAATATCATGGGCATCTCAAATGATCGAGTCCATTTAATTTTGCATGAAGAACTACAGATGAAAAACGCATAAGAATGAACATTTCTCAAGCTTGTTTGGATCGTTTTCAGCGAAATAAAATGGATTTTAAGCGTCGTTTCATAACTCTTGATGAGACATGGATCGTAGACAGTAAACAAAGAAAACCCTCTCCTGTAAAATGTTGCTCTGTGGGCTTACGTCTTTTTCGCGGCTTGCGCATATGTTACGAAAATTTTGTGTTGTCTGTGGGAAAATTGACATCGTATTCTACAGCGGCATTGCTTGAATTAAAAGTGGACTCATTTATATGGACTTCGGCAATGCATGTATTGAAATGGCCCAAAGTAGAGTGTTCCTAAAACTAGGATTTTCAGATAACCACCATTTTGAGTTTTTTTTCCAAAACCGTGTTTTTTAAAACCGACTGTCGTTCAATCCTTAAAGTAAATAAACGATATTATGGTTTTGACCTTTTGCTAAGTATAAAAATTATTTTCCAAATTAGAAGTAAAGTAATAGTGCCCTGGAACAGCTTTGAATTTACCAAGGTTTTTTAAAACAAGGTCATATTTGAACTTGTGTTTTTGTTTTCAAAATTAAAAATTGATAAATATTTCGGACATAGCGACCGCCGCCCAAATTAAGCCAATTTGCAAGAATAATATTATTTTAATGTATAACTATATGTATAACTATATATAGTTATTTTAATGTATAACTATATATAGTTATTTTAAAGCTAAGTAGGGACATAAATACTGCTACACGCGTTTTATGCTGTAAAATAAAAACTACTGAATGTTTTTGAACCAAATATTTTGTATATATTTATTGAAATATATTGTATCCAAAAAGAATCTACTTATTCGAAATGTCCGCCTTTTGCCTTTACACACGCCTTAAGTCGCACTGGCCAATTGTCAACAGCTGCACAAACCTCGTCCATTGGAAAATTGGCCACAGCTCGAACCAAAGCAGTCTTAAGAGATCCAATGTTGGGATATCTTTTATGACAAACCTTGTCCTCTAAAACCGTCCACAATTTTTTATCTAATGGGTTCAAATTTGGACTGCCTGAGGGCCATTCTTCAGAGGAAAGGAACGCTGGCAAATTGTTTCGAAGCTAGGTCTGAGACTTTTTAGCCCTATGGACCGACTCAGAATCCTGCTCGAAAGTCCATGTCTGGTTTTGGAACAAGGAATTGTTAAGAGGCTTCACAACAGCTTCCAAAACGGTTTCTTGGTAAATTTTGGCCATTGTTTTGATTCCTTGTTCGCAGAAATGCAGGTCAGTGACCCCATCGTTAGAGACAACCCACCAAACCATGACTGAAGCTGGGTGATGACCCTTTTCCACCCTTGGAATCAGTTCAGATGCTTCCTTAGATGCCCACTCAAACACTCTATTATTTTGCTTGTTAAATTTTTCCTGAACGGTAACATTATTTTCATCAGTTAACAAAATTTTTCTGTGCAAGTTATCAGCTTGCTTCACCAAAAGACGTTTGCATTTTTCAATCCTATTTATTAAAGCTGCAGTCAATAAATGTCCGGTACGTCGTTTGAAAGACCGAAGTCCCAAGTCTTGTTTTATGATTCGACTCATGGACTTTTGCGTGATTTTCATGTCACGGGCCATGATTATCTGTTTTCGGAGCGGATTTCTGTGAATTCTTGATTTAACGACTTTGATGACATGCGGTGTTCGAACAGATCGTGGGCGGCCCAACCGGTGGCGGTCCATTACACATCAAGTCTTCTTCAACAGTTGCATCGGTAGACGAACATGCGGCTAATCCCTAGTGGCAGCAGCGTTTTGAAAATATCGCTTTTTTCATTTCACACTTGAAAAGCGCTATTACAGCGATACGGTTCTCATTATCTGACCACTCCATGATGAAAGTTGAAACAATATTAAAATCCCGTTACAGACTAACGCTATTGAGGTTAGCTTTCAAAACCCATATGACATTAACGGGGTATGTTTAGTTCTTCTATTGAAATGGGTGTGTTCAATGTAGTAACAGTATTTATGTCCCTACTAAGTTTATGCAACTCCATTTTTTAGGCCCCATACAATTTTTAGAGGGACTATACCAAAATATAAGCCTTTTTGACTCATATCGCTCCAAAATTGGTACGGGCCGTACTTCTTCGAATATGAGGTCGGCCAAGCAGTTAACGTGAATAGTGTTCCCTATAGCGAGATTGTAATTGACGTTTTGTTTCCAGAAATGAGGATATGGAAAAAATGAGAAAAAAAAACCTCGAAGATATGTGGTTCCAACAGTACGGTGACTATTGCCGTATTATCTATGGCCGTATTATCTCACATCGTGGCGATTATGCGATTTAAGGGCATTGGGCTTTTTTCTTTGGGGATAATTTAAATAAAAGGTGTACACTAGGAAGCCAGGAACAATTCAAGAGCTAAAGGATGACATATTTCAGCACATTGACGAAATTGCACCTCCATTAAGGTTCAGAGTCCTTGAAAATATCTACCATCGGATAAAAAGATGCCACCGCAGCGAATGAAGAGCATTTGCTCCCAAAAATTGTGCGTTTTAGTTGGACCTTTACAATAACCAAAAAACGGATAACCCGACAGAAAAAAACTACATAAATCGATATATAAGCGACTGTCAGGTTTGGACATAAAAACCGGAATGTCGGTTTCGGTTTTGCACACTCTAGTATAAAGGTGATTATTTCTCAATTACAACAACATGTAATGCATTTCCTTAAATAGGACCGCATATAAGGCAGGGCCAGAAATCCGACATAACCCTTTATGGTGGCTGTTACGAACATGAACTGTGGTCCTGCTTTGTTGGCCATACCATCTCAATAATATTTGACTTCCAGGTAAGCCTTACATTAGTACACCAATGTGTATGGTCGTGATTTCCAGAAGAATTGACATTGACCCAACACAGAAAAATGTACAAATCTTCAAGATCGTTTCATTATTCGGATCAGTGTTTTTATTACAGCAGTAGGTCTACCGACGGGTAGACCTATCTAAATCAAATTAGATAGTAATTTTCGATTGGTAGTAATAGTCGATTGGTATAAAATGGTCTCAATGTTAATAAATTAACGTTTAAAAAAATTTGAATAGTCTCAACTTAAGCTTAAATTCAATTCATTTGATTTTTGTGTTCTACCAAAAACATTTTTAAGGGAAATTAGTTTTCTTACTTTGTGTTTATGTCAGAAAAATGCTTCAAGGCGTAAACTTTTATAAAAAATTGGCATTCTCATAACAGAAAATATTTAAAATATAAAACGGGTAACCGACATTTGCCGCCCTTCTTATATACCTATAGTTAAGCGAAAATGGTATTTGCTTGCTTTAACATTTTTATAGTAAAATATCTCTCATCGGCAGCTGATGTGAACTATTTTTAATGAAAGTTCTGTCTGCTTTTCAGCTTTTTATTCTCTCCTTCATGAGAAGAGAGTATATATTAGTTTGCCGAAATAATTATCTGCGACGATATAAAGTTTATACTTAATTGATAATGACTTGAACAGTTTTTATTCTGGTTCGAGATCTTTGTAGGTTCTTTTAAAGAATCATCGTACAAATTATTGAAATGTATTTGCTTACGTCATTCTCACCTTCACTGTTTCTGTAAGAAAAATAGCCGGTTTTTATTCCATTCACTCGTTCCAAATCAGTAATATGACATTGTTCCGGTTCTACTTCAATAGGAATCGCTTAAAAAAGTGTTTCTGTACGAAAATCGACTCAACTTGACTTTCTTACTGACTTTTAGCCAAGTGAGAACTCTGCCGATTGCTTTAGTGTTGTTGCAATTATTAGCAAGTAACCAAATATAACTTTTTACGCCAAATACAGTTTAATTGATGTTATTTTAGACAAATACAAATTTTATTAAAAAAGTATGTTTTAATTGTGTTACCGCGGTTTAATTGTGTTTGAAAATAGGCAGCAAAATATAAGCATTTAAGATGGCAGTGTGTTGAAATTAACGACAATTTATGAACCGGTTTCAACGAAATCGGTATGGTTACGCAAAATAACCGAGTGCAAATGTTTGTTTACTTGCAATGTACATCACCAACTGCCAGCTTATTTAATTCCTCGTTTTTATTTATATGCATATTTTTGACAAAATGTTTTATTAAAACAGCAGTGTTTTAATACAAAATATTTGTACATGAAAACAAATGCAAATTAAAAGCTGTTTGTCATTTGTTTCAATTCCTGCCGTTCCTTTCCGATTTGTGTTTCTTTCCATCACAAATCAAATTTTTACCGATTTCAACGCACAGAAATAGCAGTTATCACGAAATCGGTAACTTTCAATCTAGTCGGTGTGACGTCACATAAATCGGTAACTTACCGATTTATTTACAGAAACGAGCTACAGATATAACATATATGTCATATCACCTGCGATCGGTTAGTATTGAAAATACACCAAATCGGCCAAAGGGGAAAAAGTTCTCCTATGAGGGACTAAAAAAGCCTGATCAAATGTTAAATTATTTGATATTTTTGCATTTGTAATTTGATTAATTAACCTTTAAATATTTTTTTGACAGTTCTGTTCAAAAATTCTTTAACCTTTCCATATATAAGAGTGGTTTTTTGGGCTCTGAGGCCCTAGTTGACCAAAAACCTGTCCCTAATATTCGGCGACATATGGGTATCAATAGCTGGTGAAGTTTTCTCACAAGTCAATGTATGTGACAGCGCATAGAGAAAGGCACCTAAGGGTAAAAAAATATATTTTCATTTTTTTTCTTTTTTTTCATGTAGACAACATCTGAGCATCGAATGAGACCGATCCCATGCCCCAAAAGTGTTCCCTCTCAGAGATATGCGCGTTTTATGAAAGTGAAGTCGACGATTCTAAGCGCAAATAGAAAGGGACCTAATCTTTAAAATGGCTCTCCTGAACAAAACTTTTCATCAACTTTTCACTTTATTTTTTTGATGTGGATAACATCTGATCATCGAATGAGACCGATCCCATGCCCCAAAAGTGTTCCCTCCCAGAGATATGCGCGTTTTATGAAAGTGAAGTCGACGATTCTAAGCGCAAATAGAAAGGGACCTTATCTTTAAAATGGCTCTCCTGAACAAAACTTTTCATCAACTTTTCACTTTCTTTTTTGTGGACAACATCTGATCATCGAATGAGACCGATCCCATGCCCCAAAAGTGTTCCCTCCCAGAGATATGCGCGTTTTATGAAAGTGAAGTCGACGATTCTAAGCGCAAATAGAAAGGGACCTTATCTTTAAAATGGCTCTCCTGAACAAAACTTTTCATCAACTTTTCACTTTTTTTTTGTGGACAACATCTGAGCATAGAATGAGACCGATCCCATGCCCCAAAAGTGTTCCCTCCCAGAGATATGCGCGTTTTATGAGAGTGAAGTCGACAATTTTAAGCGCAAATAGAAAGGGACCTAATCTTTAATATGGCTCTCCTGGACAAAACTGGTTTTTAACCTTAGGCCCCTTTCTATTTTGCGCGTCACATATGTATATTTAAGATGTGGTCCAATTTGGAATTCATATACCATAAGGTGTCTAAAAATCGGCCTACTTGAACTATTGACGCATTAAAAAACAATAAAATTTTATTACTAATCAGAATATTACATTTATTTTAGAATTCAAAGAGATTTAAGCCCTTGACCCATAGGGTTAGGTCTCTTGGTCGCTAAAAATATGTTCTGTTTTACATGGATCCGAGTATCGTTTTAATTTTACGATCTGACTTTTTTTAAGTTCTTCACCCATAAGCCTAATGGGCCCTAGGCAACTAAAAAAGTTGTCCATATAAATATGGACATGGGCACTTACTTATAGTTACATTGGCTTATTATGAAGAATATGAATATTGCGATTTGGCTGATTCAGCGGCCCCATGGGGGTGTTCCAAGTGAACTAGTTTGATTTAAGCAATACGAGTACCATAAGCGATTCATAAAGGTTATTCTTGAATAACTTTCTTCCAAAAATTTTAATTATTTAAAACAAAAATGTTTTTACTCAAGTTGTTTATAGTTTTCCGTTGACAAATTAATTTTTATATTCTTGTACAATGGTGTGAAGTTCTCAGGTTAACGACATCTAGGTTAGGTGCCAATGCAACTCTGCCTATATTTGGAGTCTTGGCCCATAAGTCACAAGTCCTTAGTATTCCGAAAATTATGTCCCTTCGAACATTGACATATATTTACTCTGAAACATTTGCTCAAATATCTCAATATGCTTTATATTTTAGGAATTATCTAAGTCTTAGGCCCGAGTCGATGGGTTTCCTAGGGACCCTCAACAATAGGCATATAGTTTCTCTAAAGCAATGACAACGATTCATACAGTTCCAAAAATGTTATTCTTTGAAATATGGACCTATCAGCAACAACTTCGACCCCAATATGACCAATGCCTTACAATAGTAAGTAGTACGCAGTCTAGGTGGACAGTATAAAAGCTTCGGACCGGCCGAACTTACGTATTATCCAACCTTTTTTTATAAATTGATTTATAAATCAGAGTTTTTTGTAGACGAACAATGGATAGTGTTTGTTAGGACGCACTTTATACCTTATAAAAATTCGTAGTCGTTGGACGTTTTGGCTTATGTGTATGATCATAACAGGCGTTCAAGTTTCGATACGAATTCATATATGGATTTATTTCGAAGTTTTGGTTTAGATTAGGGGCCCCAGTGGAGCACATGTTAAGCGCGGCTATAGCGGAATGGCTTTGGATGGTATTTTTTACTTGTTTTTTATAAGACGATGAGAAGTATGCGAAATCATATTTTAAATTTAATATAAATTCTTTTGCGAAATATGAATTTTCCCCCACCTCATGCATACCGCCACCTCTGCTTGTCCCTAGAGAATCACCATTGTTCGCTAGCCTTCCTGCAGAAATCCTATTCATTCATCAACGTACCTAGAGAGTAAACAGTAAATATAAGCCAGGCCAGATTTGCACCCAGGATATTAAACGTATTGTCATCTTCGTCATCATGATTGTGGTTTATTTAGACATGTTTGCTGCTCTGTCTGTAACTCTCCCACAATGCGAAGGCTGTAAAGGCTCCATCAATTGTAGAGAACATTGTTTGCTATTGTGTGTGTCAGCAACGTCCTTGTCGCCGTCACCGTCATCCTCGTGCCCAGCGTCAATGTCCCTATTGCCTTGCCATTGTTATCTTCATCAGCGACATCATCTTTAACGTCCTGTGTGCTCGTTCATACAGTCTTTGTTTTGGTCAAAAAGGACAAATGGTTTGTTGTTAAACTGGCTGTACTTCAACTTTTTTTGTTATTTGCTTTATTTCTTTCCTTTCCCCTCCAAAAAATCGAGTTTGAAGAGATGCCACTTATGCTGGAGTAGCATCCGCTCATTCATTCATTTACTCCTTCGTTTTATTGTCGTTTAGTACAAGTGAGGCAGACAGAAAGTGGGTAAGCGAAATGGAGATAAATGGGGGGTGGGCAAAGATAGGAAACGGAAGGCAAGTCTCAGAAAGTGTGTCACAAAAGCACAGAAACAAAGTACTGAAAGCACTGAACGTTCGGATTAATCTTTAATAGCAAATCCCATGTTAGACTTGCATCTCGTTCGTTCTCTCTTAGTATCTCTACGATAATTCCCTTGTGGAGTATTGCTATCCGACTATTTAATAATGTGAACTGGTTTTGATATTTAAACAGACTCTTTCGCCTCCTTTTCGCTTTAGATTTTCCTTCTGTTGTTTTGTGGTATTTAGCCAAAGCAATTGCAGAAATGTACGAATATTCATATTTATGTGGTGCCTTTAATTGAATCTTTTTCATTTTTCTTGTGCTCTGTTTTCTTTCTTAATATTTGCTTGTGTAGATTTTTCTGTGCTTTCAAAAAGTTCATAAATTTTACAGGGTAAAAGCATGTAATCTTTAAATCACTAGAGTTAGGCGTTTCATTGAAAGAGAACGACAGAGGAAAATAGAAATTAAATAATTGAAATTCGATTCGTGGAAAAATACACCCCATATAACTTTAAATCCTTTAAATTTTGACAAAAATTAAGTCAATTTTTAGGAACGACTAATCTCTATAATTCAACAAACCCTGGAAACAAAAAAAACAAGAATTAAATCAAGAGATTCCATCTGTTTAACAATTAAAAAGCCGCCTTTGATATTTCCATTAAAAAAAACAAACTACGTTCCGCCCTCGTTATACTCGTACCGATCGTCAACAATTTTTGCATATGTGGAACAGGGGAGTGGCACGTATTAACTTTTAACTCATTAACTTGGGTGTATTTCGAACCAACATCATATGTAATAAATTCATTATACAGGGTGGGCCAGAAGTTACGATGGTGGTTTAAAAATTTAGTAACTTTTTGTTTATCTATTTTTTCAGATTATACTTAGTAGGGACATAAATACTGTTACGCGCGTTTTTGCTGTAAAATAAAAAGAACTGAATGTTTTTGGACCAAATATTTTTTAATATATATCTATATATATAAAAGAAAGTGTCCGAAGCGATGTAATCCCATAACTCGAGATTGGCCAAACCGATTTTGATGATTTGTACTTCGTTGGAAAGGTATTTTCTCAGCACGGGTTTTAAAAAAAAATATAAAAAAAAATTAAAAAAAAAACTTCAAAATATCAAAATTTGAAAATGTCTGATTTTTACCACCCGGCGTGTTTCGACAGGTTTATTTTCGATTTTTTTCAATTTTCTTTTTTCATTAAGTATATAAAAATGAAATGTGCTTTGCTACACCGCTTAAAACTTGAAAACGACTGGGGAAAACTGGATACTTGCTTCTGGGGGTTTGTTCATAATCGAAATTTTGGAGTGTGGGCGGAGGAGGCGTAACAAATCTGTTTTTTGAGCTAGAAGGCTGACAATCGGTACAAAATTTTAGGTTACGATGGTCTGTTGATGATTTATGTGTAGTTTGCATGAAACCGGCATTTGAAAAATATTTGGTATGATGGTTTAGTAACAAAACACATTTCATTTATATATTTATTAGGGTGATCCATCTAGAGGAATTTTTTCAGAACAAAAAAAATATAAAAATTCAAATCAAGAGTCTTTATTGGTAATTTAAAAGGACATTTTATGGCATTTATTTTTTGAAAATAATTTCCTTCAAATGTTGGCAATTATGGAAATGAGCGTTAGTCGAGAAACGGGAAGATCCTCTGTTTTCGTCCAAAATTTTGTTCAATGATGAGGCCCATTTCTGGCTCAACGGCGAAGTCAATAAACAAAATTGTCGCATTTGGGCTGAAGAGCAAGAAGAGGTTCAAGAGGTGCCATTATACCCAGAGAAAACCACGGGTTGGTGCGGTTTATAACCTGGTGGAGTTATCGGTGCATATTTTTTCAAAAATGATGATGGCCGGAACGTACCCATGAATAACCGATTTTTTGCTATCTGAAATTGAAACCCTTAATCTTGACGACACTTGGTTTCAACAGGACGGCGCCACTTGCCATACAGTTAACTTAACAATGGATCTATTTGGAGGTCATTTCGAAAAGCAGCTAATTTCATGTTTTGGACAGGTGAGTTGGCCGCCTTGATCGAGTGATATCACACCTTTAGACATTTTTCTTTGGGGTTACGTAAAGTCCAAAGTCTATGCTGACAAACCAGCTACGATTCCGGTTTTGGAAGCGAACATTACGCGTGTCAATAAATTGAACCCTCAGAATGGAAACCCTGAGGCGTAGTTGCGGCCAACATGTGAAGGAAATTATATTCAAAAAATAAATGCCATAAAATGTCCTTTCAAATTACCAATAAAGATTCTACACTTGATTTGAACTTTTATATTTTTGTTTGTTCTGAAAGATCACCCTATAGATGAAATCGTGAATTGGAACGCGAGCGTTCCTACGACACAATAACTTTGCAACAACAAATACAAACAAATATTCCACTGTTGAATAAACGACAAATGAGTGCGTATGATACACTGATAAAGGCTGTCGATGATGGAAATGCTGTACTATTTTTCCTTGATGCGCCCGGCGGAACAGTGAAAACGTTCCTGCTATCATTGATGTTAGCAGCAATACGTACTCAAAGTGGTATTGCTTTAGCATCTACCGGAATTGCTGCAACACTGTTGGAAGATGGAAAAACCGCACATGCAGCACTAAAGCTTCATCTAAACCAGCACATCAACGAAAATCCTATTGGCAACTTTTTAAAGCAATCAGCCATTGCAAAAGGGTTGAAAAATTGTAAATTGATAATATGGAATTAGTGCACGACGGCGAACTAACGATCATTAGAAGCACTCGATCGAACATTGAATGATTTGCGCAACAATAATAATCGCTTTGGTAGCGTGAGGATACTGTTGTCAGGCGACTTCCGACAAACACTTCCCGTGATTCCGAAATCAGATGAATTAAATGCATGCCTGAAGTCATCCTATTTGTGGCGATACGTGAAAACTATTCCATTGAGAACCGCAGAAGTTTTCTTAAAAGAACTGCCGAGAATCGTAAATGGAGAAATTCCAGTAAATACTTCCAGTGGTTTAATATCGATTGCACCTACCATTTGGCAATTTATTTCAACCAAAGATGAACTCATCACTAATGTTTATCCGAACATCGTAACTACCATTGGTTGAGCGCACGCTTCATTTTATTAGCGAAAAATACTGATTTCAATGACTTAAATTGGACGATTTGAAATCAAATTCCGGGAGAATAGCTTTCATACAAATCGATCGATCACATTGCAAACAAAGACGATGTCGTCAAATATTCAGTGGAATTCGTAAACTCTTTAGATTTGCCTGGCGGCTTCATCATTTGTTTCTTAAAGTTGGATCTGTCATCATTATGCTACGAAATCTGCACCAAAACTGTGTAATGAAACTCGCCTGATTGTGATAAAGCTAATGAACAATGTGATAGTGAAAGGGCCGTTCAAAGGAGAAGAATGTCTAATTCCGCGAATTCCCTTGACTTCAACTGATTTGCCATTTCAGTTCAAACGAATTCAGTTCCCACTGAAACTTGCATTTGCGATGACCATAACAAGTCATTTCAAGATTTATGCCGCTGGAAGTGTGCGGCATAAATCTGGAAATGTCATGCTTTTCACAGGGCATGTTTTCGAGTTGGGAAACCGTCCTCACTATTTATTTATGCAGAAATCAAAAAATGAAGTATATCGTGCAGCCTTAAATTGAATACATTTATTGTTCTATTCTTTTTTTAGATTTCAATAAAATGATCAGAATACCTTATTCTATTATTTCGGCTCCAGTAAAAGTTATTTGAATAAAATTTGTATCCCGTGCAACTGTCATTTGCACGGTGCAACTGCATTTCTTCATCAAAATATGAATCCACCACGACTTTGCAACTGAACCAGACTTTCAGTGAAAATAAAATTTGAAGGCAAAACAACGTTGGCCGGGTCAGCTAGTATATATATATATATATATATATATATATATATATATATATATATATATATATATATATATATATATATATATATATATATATACTAGCTGACCCGGCCAACGTTGTTTTGCCTTCAAATTTTATTTATATATATATATACATATATATATATATATATATATATATATATATATATATATATATATATATATATATATATATATATATATATATATATATATATATATATATATATATATATATATATATATATATATATATATATATATATATATATATATATATATATATATATATATATATATATATATATATATATATATATATATATATATATATATACTAGCTGACCCGGCCAACGTTGTTTTGCCTTCAAATTTTATTTATATATATATATATATATATATATATATATATATATATATATATATATATATATATATATATATATATATATATATATATATATATATATATATATATATATATATATATATATATATATATATATATATATATATATATATATATATATATATATATATATATATATATATATATATATATATATATATATATATATATATATATATATATATATATATATATATATATATATATATATATATATATATATATATATATATATATATATATATATATATATATTTATATATATATATATATATATTAATGTATATTGTATTGTAATAATCTACTTATTCGAAATGTCCGCCTTTTGCCTTTACACACTGGTCAATCGTCAATAGCTGCACGAACCTCGTCCATTGGAAAATTGGCCACAGCTCGAACCAAAGCAGTATTCAGGGATCCTATGTTGGGGTATCTTTTGTGACAAACCTTGTCCTCTAAAATCAAGTCCACAATTTGAAATGCAATGGACTGCCTGAGGGCCATTCTTCAGAGGAAAGGAAAGCTGGCAAATTCTTTCGAAGCTAGGTCTAAGACGTTTTAGCCCTATGGACCGTCGCAGAATCCTGCTGGAAAGTCCATGTCTGGTTTTGGAACATAGAATTGTTCAGAGGCTTCACAACAGCGTCCAAAATGTTTTCTTGGTAGACTTTGGCCGATGTTTTGACTACCACAAAAAGCAGGTAATTGACTCAATCGTAAGAGAAACCGCACCAAACCATGGCTGAAGCTGTGTGATGACCCTTTTCCACCCTTGGGATCAGTTGAGATGCTTCCTTAGATGACCGCGCATACACTCTATCATTTTGCTTGTTAAATTTTTCCTGAATGGTAAAAAGTTTTTAATCGGTGAACAAAATTTTTCTGTGCAAGTTATCTGCGTGCTTCACCAACAACGTTTGCATTTTTCAATCCTATTTTTTTAAAGCTGCAGTCATTAAATGTCCGGCACGTCGTTTGAAAGCCCCAAGTCCCAAGTCTTTTCAGTGATTCGACTCATGGACTTTTGCGTGATATTCATCTCACGGGCCATGATTTTCTGTTTTTGGAGCGGATTTCTGTGAAATCTTGATTTAACGGCTTTAATGCATGCGTTGTTCGAACAGAGCGTGGGCGGCCCGACCGGTGGCGGTCTTTTAAAGCTCCAGTCTCCTCAAACAGTTTTATGCATCGGTAGAAGAGCATGCGGCTAATCCCTTGTGGACGGAGCGTTTTGAAAATATCGCTTTTTTTCATTTCACACTTGAAAAGCGCTATTACAGCGATACGGTTCTTATTATCTGACCACTCCATGATGAGAGTTGAAGCAATTTTAAAATCCCGTTACAGACTAACGCTTTTGAGGTTAGCTTTCAAAACCTATATGACATTAACGGGGTATGTTCAGTTCTTCTATTGAAATGGGTGTGTTCAATGTTGTAACAGTATTTATGTCACTACTAAGTACAGCCTATGACAATTTTCGGTTCAAAAATGTCTCACTATAAAATTTTTATACCGATCGATAACGATATTTTGGAATATATGGAACAGGGGAGTGGCTCGTATCACTTATTAACCAAGGTGTATTTAGTTCCACACCAACATCATGTGTAATAAATTCCATCGCTATGCTGGCAATGTTTCTAGTAATGAAGACTACTCGTATCAAAGTAAAGATTTGAATGGGCTGAACCAAATCTTTTTGTCGAAATTTGGCTTATTATAGTTTAAAATAATTTAATAGTCAATAATTTCATTATGTTAATATTTTATAAAAAACGTTAGGAAAATCTCCTCATGGAGGCGTAATACTGCCCACTTTTCCATCGCGGTATTACGTTGCCGCCAAGATTATTAACGGGTGATTAATCTAGACGTATAATAACGCGCGAGTTGTGTTCAACTTTATTTTTTGCTCAAACAATGGATCTATTAAGATGTCATATAGCTACAATTCAGGGTTTGAAAACCAACATTATACATGTCATTAACGCCGTACCGTAAATACCGAAATGCTTGAACGAGTCATACAAAATTGATCCAGAATGTACACTCTGACGCGTAGTTGCGGCCAACATTTGAAGGGCATTCAATTTGATTTGAATTTTTTATTTTTTTTATTTTGAAAAAAATACCTTTATATCGATTACCCCATAGTGCGTCCGGTTTTTAAATGTTGTTAACATCCTTAATTTTTTAAACGTCCTTGTCTCGAAATAAAAAAATTTCGGTAAAGCAGATATTGTTTGATCTCCGAATATTAACGACGCCAAAATATTGCTATCGGCAAATTTATAAAAAAAATTAAAGAACATTTTTCTCAAAATTATTGTTATTAAGTTTTTCTGTTAGAGGCAAACTTCAGTTTATTAATTTGTTAATTTTGATTTGTAGGGCTTAAACAATATTTAATATTTATTTAGCTCTTGAATTGTTCTTGGCTTATTGGCATACACTTTTGCTTATAAATATATTTAAAAATTATCGTAACTGTCAATTAACATCGCCTCGGCTTGAAATTACACGGCCTTTGCATTTTGTTCCTCAATTTCTAGTCACAAGCGTACAGCATTCATGAGTCGGGTTTGACACTAAACACAACGTCCTTCAGGTGTTTTCACATTTCCTAAAGATCCGGTTTTTTGAAATTTGCGCACCATTCTCCAGATTGTGCACACATATAGTCGGTTATGCTGACAAAAAAAAAAATCACGACGCCCACGAAATGCATTTTGATTTTAATGCCCATTTTCGTTAAAGGCTTCAACAAATTGCTCGGTTGTGTCCCTCTCCATGGTTAAATTTGTCAAACACAAAAGCAAAGAAATGTCAAATTAAGTTGGGCAACATACTTGTCGTTAAGGTGCGACTCACAATCAACATTGTGCATTATGGTTGGAACATCCTTTATATGTTTTCAAGTGAGACTAAATGTGACACGCAAAATAGAAAGGGACCTAAGGTTAAAAAACAGTTTTGTTCAGGAGAGCCATTTTAAAGATTAGGTCGTCGACTTCACTTTATTAAAACGCGCATATCCCTGGGAGGGAACACTTTTGGGGCATGGGATCGGTCTCATTCGATGCTCAGATGTTGTCCACATCAAAAAAAAAGTAAAGAGTAAATGAAAAGTATTGTTCAGGAGAGCAATTTTAAAGATTAGGTCCCTTTCTATTTGCTCTTAGAATTGTCGACTTCACTTTCATAAAACGCGCATATCTCTGGGAGGGAACACTTTTGGTGGATGGGATCAGTCTCATTCGATGCTCAGGTGTTGTCCACATCAAAAAAAAAGTGAAAATTGATTTTTTTACCCTTAGGTCCCTTTCTATGCGCTGTCACATATATGGGTACATTGCTACAACGCTAAATGTAAGAACATGCCTCAATCAGAATAAGATTCTTTCGATTGTTGTTGAGGCGACTTTTTCGCCAATTGTGAGTTCTGCCCTAAATAAAAGAGGCATCTGCCCATGTAGGATTTAAACATTTGCTTCGAATTCCACTTTATTTTTTGGTTTGTATTGTTCTTTTAAATTTGTTTTTAAACCACAAATCTCCAAATCTTATTTAAGTTTATGCCAGAAAGTTGTTTCCAAAACTACTTTTCAACTGTTTTCGTAACGAAACGAAAACTGCAAAAAATCACAAAACGAAAACAAACAACAAAGTTTTGCAATTGCACATCCATACAAGATTTATGGCATTTTTCTTGCGCTTTGAAAATCACAACAATTTCTCAAAGAGATTTCAGTTTGCCACTACCTGTGCAACTGTCCCAAACCACCCACACGCAGCCTTTAAGTATGTGATTGTTGCGCCAAAGGAAAAAATGTAAACCTGAAACCACAAATCGGGCGGCAGGGGAAAGCTAAGGCACAACGAGAAAGCCAACAGGACAAAAAAGCCAACACACCTTTGGAAAGCCAACAAGATTTGAGCAAACAAACAAATACGAGTAGAAACGAAGGACAAGCATGAGAACGTGGTATGGAATGACTTTTGCGAATAACATTTGCCAGCCAAGGCGGTGGAGAGGACAAAGGCGATGGTAAAAAGTTTTCTTTAGCAGCGTTAACGAAAAACCACATACTTAAGATGCTCGGTAGCTGGCAGCAGGGAAAATGAAATGCCAGCCACTATATAAACCAAAAAAAATGCAGAAAAACTCGCGATTTTAGAGGAATATGAGTTATGTCTTTGGGGGCGAACAGCTGTGCAAAAGAAAGAAATGAAGAAATTACTTTTATTTCGTACGGAATGTGTGTGGCGAAACTGCGGCTAACACAAGGTGAGGCCCAAAACACCCCAAAAAAAAAACGCTTAAATAACAAATGGCCGGGTATTGTATTTCTTGGCACGGGCAAATGTTGACTCAACATTTGTCTTTCCTTTTTTGCCTTGGTGGATCGCGGAGTTCTCCGCCCTTACTCATCTTTATCTTAGCTCTGGTTTTTGTTACATGTAAATACTGCATTATGGCATTTTGGAATTCTTAAGTATGTTTGCTCGCTGCGAAATGCTCCTTTTCTAATCTCTCAATTTTCTCAAACATATTTTGTTTTATTTGTTTTTAATACAATTACGTTTTGCGAGTACAAGACCAATAGCAATTTCCACAGAATAAATTAACATGTTTGATAGAATAGGGCTGGTACAGCCAGCACTAGTGATATAGGGTTATCAATCTAGAGGTATTTTTTTCAGTAGGTTTTTTTTTCACAGGTTACGCGCGACTCGTGTTAAACTCAAACGCGAAACCACAGTTTGGTCCGGTTTTTAGGCTGGTGGAACCATGGGTCCATACTTTTTCAAATTTGTAACGGGTGGTCAATCTAGTGGTATTTTATTCAATATTGTTTAACGTTTACTTTTTTTCTTTTTAGCTGTGTTTTCTATTTCATGTGTTGCGTTTACTTTATTTTTTGTCTTTTCAGTATGGTTTGCCATTTCATGAGTTGCGTGTACTTTATTTTTTTTTCTTTTCATTATGAGGGCGACCGCAAAACTAACTGGCCTGGCACATTTTCTGTTTTACTAGCAATTTTTTTTTTTGTTTTTTAAAAGCAATCTTTTATAAGTCAGCTGTCAAAATTTCCGAAATATTTAATGATTATTTTCTTTGTTACAGGTGATTGAAGTAAACAAGTTTTATAATTTTTTAAAAATGGAAAATAAAGAGTTTCGTGCGGTAATTAAACACTTTTATATGAAAGGTTATACGCCACAATTAATCAAAGATGAATTGGATTCTGTTCATGGTGATTATGCACTATCATACCGTGAAATCCTGGGTTCAACAATTTAAAATGGGTCGTTCAAGTAAGGAAAATGAACAACGCTCTGGAAGGCCGAAAACTGCTACTACTATTGAAAACATTCGAAAAATATTTAATGAAGTGACTAAAGATAGACGAATAAAGCTCAGAGAACTTGCTGATATTGTTGAAATACACGAAAAACAAGTTTGGAGTATTTTTCATAATGAACTCCACATAAAAAAGCTGCCGCGTTTGTTGACTTTGCCCCAAAAAATCGTCCGTTGGACCAATTCCGAGGAGGTTTTAGCGATTCATCCAATAGAGTTCTTGTGCCGATTCATAACTGTTGATGAAAGATGGATCCATCACTACATCCCAGAATGCAAAGAACAGTCAAAACAATGGATAGAAGCTTGTAAAAGTGGTCCCAAGAAGGCGAAAACTGTTAAGTCAGCAGGAAAAGTAATGGCCACAGTATTTTGGGATGCAAGGGGTATAATATTTATTGATTATCTTGAGAGGGGAAAAACTATAAATAGTGAATGTTATTGTGCATTATTGGATCGGTTGAGTGAAGAAATCAAGATAAAACGACCACATTTAGAAAAAACAAGTTCTTTTTCATCAAGATAATGCTCCTTCACACATTGCATTTTTAACTCAACAAAAACTGGCCGAATCACGATTTGAAATTGCTCCGCATCCACCATATAGTCCAGATTTAGCTCCTTCTGATTATTTCTTGTTTTCAAATTTAAAAAAAATTCTCGGTGGCAAAAAATATTCGTCCAATAGCGAGGTTATTGCTGAAACTGAGGCATATTTTGAAGGTCTTGAAAAATCTTATTTTTCGGATGGAATTAAAAAACTTGAAAAACGTTTGATGAAGTGCATTGAGTTGGAAGGAGATTATGTTGAAAAATAAATAATAATAATTCCAAAAAAACGGTTCTTTTTATGTTAGGCCAGTTACTTTTGCGGTCGCCCTCGTATTGCTTGTCATTTCCTCATGGAAAGACTTACACTGCGAAAAGCACGGTTTTCGCGCATTACGCCACACCGGTCGAAATGCTCGAACGAAACATCCAAAATGGACTCAGAATGGCCCCAGCCATTGCGGCCAACATTTGAAAGAAATTAAATTAAAAAAATAAATGGCATAAAATGTCCTTTCGAATGAATAATAAAGATTCCACACTTGATTTAAATTTTTGTATTTTTTGTTAATTTTGAAAATCTTATATTTAGAGGTTGAAGAAAGGATGCTGAGAGGTTTAAGTAAAATTGGCACGCCTTCTTTGTCCAAAGAGGACCATCTTTGGTAAAGCAATTGCTGGTAAGGGATTGAAGAGTTGCCGAAATGTTTTGTTTATTTTGAGCAACAAGGAATTTTACGACGATCAATAATATAAGTATACTTATCCGCTCCGAAAACAGAAAATCGTGGCCCGTGAGATGAATATCACGAAAAAGTCCATGAGTCGAATCAAAAATGAAAAATGATTGAGTGTATGTACGGTCATCTAAGGAAGCATCTGAACTGACCCAGCTTCAGTCATGGTTGGGTGGGGTGTCTCTTACGATGGGTTCACTGACCTGCATTTCTGCGAACAAGGAGTCAAAACATCGGCCAAAGTTTACCAAGAAACCGTTTTGGAAGTGATTGTGAAGCCTCTTAACGATTCCTTGTTCCAAAACCAGCCATGGACTTTCCAGCAGGACTCTGCGGAATGAACATGCAATATCTTATTGACGCTTGTCATACTTATGCCCAAGGTTGCTTCAATCTCACGGTATGTCACATGTTGGTCTACCTTAATCAGTTCACGCACAGCATCGATGGTTTCTGGCAAAGTGACCAAAGTTGGACGTCCTCCACGAAATTCATCCTGGAGCGAATGGCGTCCGAGACTGAACTCTTGGTAACAGCGAGTAGAAGTGGTTTTTGAAGGTGCTTCAACGCCAAAATTCGAAACAAGTTGATTTAAACACTCTTGTCTAGATAACTCGCGGTGAAAATCTTACAAAAATTAAAGCACAAAAATGATCACGGGATAATTCCATTTTTTTGACTGAAATGAATTTTTCAACACACTGTAGACAAAACAATTCGCCCTCAAATGACAAAACGTTCTGAGTGCAGTTATGCTAAAACATGTCAAAGTTTCTAATGGAAGTTCCAGTTAGCAGGCATTGTCGGGACCCAAAATATAAATAGCTAACTACTATTTTAACCTCCTCTACATATGATTGAAATTCACGAAGCTCTTTCCTACACACACGGAGAGAAAATTACTTGAAAATTGGTTTGGAATACAATGATTTGGTTGCAATAGAGAAGTTTCGGTTGAATCACCAAATGTTTATAATCTTAATCTGTACTCGGTTCGAAGTACCACAAGGTGATAAATATGGTGATCGTACATAAATCACAACTTTTTGATCGGTCACACCAATAAAACGCGAAGAATGTATTTAGTTGACACAACTGGTGCTTGTGGTCATCAGTAGTTTTAAATAATTTTGTTGCTGTAACCAATTATTTATTGCTATTTCGTTAAAAGTAAGATAATGCGATTATTACTGACTTTAAGTAAATCGAACTGACAATTTTTTTCCAATAAAAATCATACTTAATTTTCTTTTTTACTTTTTCCCCGTAGTGACTCTTTTTAGGAGTACCTCAAGTACTTGAATTTTAATTTTTTTGTTTAATTTAAAAATTCTCTTCTGAAGGTTCGGATACTACGGATATGTTGCGCCGATGCTTCAGTTTTAATAACTGAAAATTACAGAGCACTAACTAACATTAGGTTTTATTTATGAAATGCTAAAGGTGCATATAATTTCATTCGGTTGTGGCAACCAATAAGCGCTTTGTTTCTATGCCTGTAACTTCCTTATCGATTTGATCTCCGTCCTCGCATGGAACATAATCATTACTACTTTAATTTTTTTGCATTCTTGCAACTCACACACCTGATTTCCGTTTGATTTGTTATATTTTTTTTGAACCCACTGCAATAAATATATGTTGAGCAATTTGTTCACAGCACTGGAAATTTATCTCCGGAATTCCGAGTAGTTACATTGTTTATCAGCAGCTGAAAGAGCGGCAGCGGCGTATCGTCATCGGCACCATTATCCTTATTGTAATTTCTTGCCATGCGACACACGTCATTTTCTTTAAAGAACAATTTGTTCACAACTTTAAAAATGCACAATGTACACATTTCATTTCAGTCTATGTGTGTGGCGCAACATACATCAAGGTTGATTTTAATAGTATGCATATGCTTTTAACAACACGCATCCTTATATCCTTGTAAAATCACACACAAGCACACAGAGGTGCCCTTTTTATGTGTGTGTAAAAGCATACAATCGTACTAATTCACACTTTCATATATCCCGTTGCACATAAACGTGATGGCTGGCCCACATGTGGCACGCCTTGTCCAATTGCTGATGAAGTCTTAACGCCGGGGCTAGATTTACCAGGATTCTTTTGGGTAACTTGCCCAGACTGGCTGATCCCTACAGCTACAATCCTATCTACTCCACTCCAATAAACATAAAACATTCCTGGCGTGGCAACGGCACGAACAACCAGCAACCTGCTACCCGCTGAATGTTTGTTTGCTATGCAACATTCTGGAAGTAACAGCAAAATGTGGAGCATATCAGCGTGCAAAGATACGAAACAAACGACGCGATGCTTCCATTGAGGGCGGCAGGGCAATGGAGCTTGGCAGTGGCGATGTGAATGATGTTTATTTAAGACACCCCTTGCTCATCCCGCGCTCCAAAAAAAAGCAGCACAGGGACAACGATAAAAATAAGCAACTACGAATACTTCGGAACAAAAATGCAGCATCAGGTATTTGACGCATTCAAATGCACACACACACAGACACTCACACAATGCGCCACATAACGCAAACGACACACTTTTACAACAGATTCTATTCCACATGCTTCAACTCAGAAGCCCACCGCCTCCTCAGTGCAATATGCAGCTACCCGCTCATATGCATGTCCTCACCTGGCCCAGGACAGATAGAAGCAGCTAGACTGGTATGTTGTCATAACCTCCCGCCCCAGGGAGGATGGCGTGAGGTGAGTGCCTGAACGAATGAATAAATGAATCAACGACAGAACAAACGCATACATAGCTTTTTGTTGAAGCAACAGCAGCAACAACAACAACGAGAAAGGACGAAACGAAAAATGTGAATAGATGAATGGATGGATGCTTGGCTGGTTGCATGGTTTTACGCTTCAGAGCATAACAAAAAAGAGGCATAAATGAAAAAAATAAGCGTGCAACAACGCCAGCAACATTAACGAACACCTGACCGAATCTTATATACCATTTAATTGGGTATCGTTAATGTAACTCTGATCTTAGACAAATCTTCACAATGAATCCATTTATGGATTCGTAGTAAAATTTGCTTTAACTTTAGTTGCCATAGGCCAATATTTAGTATTGATTGCTCGTTTTGACTATACAGTACGTTTTTGGGACCCTTGAGTATTAGGAACTGAACTCAGCTGAATTTTCACAATAAATCCTTATTTGGATTTTGCATGAAATTTTATTAAATTTGATATGCTACGAGGGTTGCTTTTTATATTTCTGGTCCTGACAATACTAGTGTTGCCAGATGCAAACTGGAAATTGCATTGGAAACTTTGACATTTTAGCATAACTTTACTCAATACGTTTTGTCATTTGAGGGTGAATTGTTTTGTTTAGAATGTGTTGAAAAATTCGTCTCAGTAAAAAAATGGAATTATCCCGTGATCGTTTTCGAGCGATGATTTTTTACGATTTTCGGCGTGGGTTATCGAGACAAGAGTGTTTAAATCAACTTGTTTTGACTTTTGGCGACGAAGCACCATCAAAAACCACTGTTAATTGCTGGTACCAAGAGTTCAGACTCGGACGACGTTCGCTACAGGAAGAATTTCGTGAAGGACGTCCAACTTCGGTCACTTTGCCAGAAACCATCAATGCTGTGCGTGAACTGAGTAGGAAAGACTGAGATGTGACATACCGTTAGTTTGAGGCATCCTTGGTCATTAGTATGACAAGCATTAATAAGATATCGCATGGTCATTTGGCCGTGAAAAAAAATTGTTCTCGTTGGATCCCAAATATTTTGACGAATGTTAAAAAAAGGCCCGTATGGATTGGTGCTAAGAGATGTTGAAAAGGTAAAACTGCGGTAGCTCAGCATTGTCACAGGTGGCGAATCATGGATCTATGCATATGAACCCGAAACAAAACTGCAATCGACCATATGGGTATTTCAAGACGAGCCAAATCCAACAAAAGTTGTACGTGAAAAAAGTACATCGAAGCAAATGATTGCGTTTTTTCGGTATAACCGGCCCTGTCGCCATAGTGCCATGAGGAAAGATAACATGAGAAGACAGGTCATTTTGCATCACTACAATGCGAGCTCTCACACATCAGACGAAACGATGAGCTATTTGACCACTCAAGATGTCGAATTGATGGGCCATTTACCGTACAGCCCTGTTTTGGCACCCATTGACTTTTTCGTTTTCCCTAGCATCAAGAAAAAAATGCGTGGTCAATGTTTTTCATAGCCCGTTATTCATCGCCCTGTTGAAGCTTTCAAAAATCATATTTTGGAGGTGTCTCCATCGGAGTGGAAAAATTGGTTGGTCCGCAGGGAAAATTGTATTGTAAAATTGTATTTTAAAACACAGTAAAACCATTTCCAATGATAAATTATTGTGTTTTTATTGCCGGACTCGAAATATAAATAGCAACCCTATGTCCGTCCCTCACTATGTCCGTCCCTCACTATGTCCGTTACTCCGATCAACATTTCGAGGTGTTGCAAACGGAATGGCTAATTTAGTATACACTCCTTCGGCGATGAAGGGTATGAAAAATCAGCACCAACTAATGTTGCTGCTGCAGCCGCTTCTCTGATGTTGTTATTTCAAACCAAATGACTTTAAGGATACAAAACAATGATTCCGTCCACTGTTGCTCCATATGAGGTACATACAAATGAGTGAGTTTTGAACACACACACAAACTCACTCGCACATACCCACATAGATATAATGGCAACAACATCATGATCATCATCATCATCACTGGCAGTAACACCCTAAGCATGAGCAACACACTGACAGGTAACAACTCTGCTGGTTGCTAAAAGCTACCACCAATGGTTGCATCGCTTGCTTTACCCGCTTTGCCCGCATGGAATGCCTTGATGACGGCCTGATGCTATGATGGCATGTCTGGCATTATAGCGATGCCAATGCTAGAACAAGAATAGAAGCACCAGCAACAGAAATAAAAATAACAGCAGCAGAATAAAATCCTAAAAATACTCGGTACATTTTGTTTTCTAGACCATAACTGCTGTAGTTTTGTTTTTGGTGAACAGTGAAAAAAAAAACATGAAATGTGTAACTGAAATAAACGCATATCCTCGCCCACATGCACACAAGTACACAAGAACGAGCATAAATCTTAATCTTGGGATATTAATTATTCGGATTCGTTATTGCACAAAACAGTACCAAATAACGATGGAAGAAGAAGGAATAGTATTGAAATATTAGGAATAGAATAGACTACTAGTGAACACTAGAACAAGGAGAAGAATGTCATGGCTGTGGAGTTGAACTGGGGAGCAGCGTTTGGTAGCAGGAAAGATCATCATAATGAATATCCATCAGGACAGAAAAGAGGAATTACGATATCATGAAAAGTTGAGTCCCACATTTTAGGGCATGGCGTCAGGACATATAGCGTCATTCCGTAGACACCACATGACTGACTGTTGAGATCTGACCGCAAAAACTCGCCTATACCTAATTTTGCAGTCATTCCGAAACTAACAGGATGCGATATTTATTTATTTAAGTCTATGGAAGTACAAATTCCTTACAGACTATTTCTTGCATCTAAAAGTAAATTAAATCTAAGTTATTAATAAAATTACATAACGAATCAAACAAATCAATGTTCTGATTGGAGATACTATTGAACTCTTTCATTGCTCTCTCTCGTAGTTATAGGTTTATTAAGAGAATAATTCGTTCTATGAACAGGTAAACAAAACAAGTTAAAGCGACGCAAAGTTCTGGTAGGTAAGCAAAAATCGACTAGTGCCAACAAACACGATGAATCTATCGAGACCGAAACCAATTTATTAAGAAAAACTTGAGATAATAAGGTTTTTCTATTGTCCAGAGTTTTCAAATGTATTAACCTACATTTGTCTACATTTAAATGTAGGTTAATTCATTTAAAAACGCTGGACCATACTATACCAAAGCATTCACTGCACCAAGAAGTCAATCTTCATGGATGCTAATGAGCTGGGTCAAATACTTGCTAATAGTATTTTTTTAATAAAAAAAATTTTGCCTAAGCACAGGAAAAGGTTTTTCGCCTGAGAAATTTTTCTTGGTTAGGCGAAACTAAGGATCTGCGATCACAGAAAAAAAATAGTTAAAAATCAGTTGAAGTTACTAAAATTCCATTGAAAAAAAAAAGAATTTCGGCTGCAATCACCAAATGTTTATAATTGTAATTGATATTCGGTTCGATTTACTACAAAATGATAAATATTCTCATCGTATTGTAGACGCAACTAATTCATCTTCATTCTAATGGAACGCATAAACCGTATTTAGTTGCCATAACTGGTGGTTGTGGTAAGAAATAGTTTTGCCAACATTTTGTTGTTGTACCAGAATTTTGCCAACATTTTGTTGTTGTACCCAAAATATTGGTGATGATATCTAACCTTCACCATAACCAAAAGCACAAATAATCCTTTCATTATTGCTTTTAGCAAATCTTTTATTTTAACTTATTCAGTAAAAATCTTCCATCATATTCTCATCTTGTTCCTCGACATGACATTCCCTATGCTATAGAGTAATGCAAGTATATATGGAAACCTTTTTTTGCCTCTACTAAAAATTTAAAATTTTTTCGTTAAAAAAGTGCGGCATGTGGACTATTGGATCCAAAACTTTTTTGCTGGAGGTTCGGATTCATCGTATTTTCTACCGATAATTAAGTAATACTAAATAAGGATATACGTAAATACTGTTACACACGTTTTATGCTCCGAAACAAAAATTCTGAATATTTTTTGACCAAATATTTTTTAATATATTTATTGATGTATATTGTATCCAAAAAGAATCTTCCAATTCGAAATGTCCGCCTTGTGCCTTTACACGCGCCTTAAGTCGCACTGGCCAATCGTCAATAGCTGCACGAACCTCGCTCATTCGAAAATTGGCCACAGCTCGAAACAAAGCAGTCTTAAGAGATCCAATGTTGGGGTATCTTTTGTGATAAACCTTGTCCTCTAAAACCGTCCACAATTTGTAATGTAACCCATTAGGTTTCAAATCTGAACTACCTGAGGGCCATTATTCAGAGGAAATGAACGCTGGCAAATTGTTTCGAAGCCAGGCCTGGGACGTTTTAGCCTAATGGGCCGGCGCAGAGTCCTGCTGGAAAGTCCATGGCTGGTTATGGAACAGGGAAGGCCGGAGCATTTTGAAAATAGCGCTTTTTCATTTCACACTTGAAAAGCGTTATTAAAGCGATACGGTTCTCATTATCTGACCACTCCATGATGAAAGTTGAAACAATTTTGAAATCCCGTTACAGACTAACGCTATTGAGGTTAGCTTTCAACACCCATATGACATAACGGGGTATGTTCAGTTCTACTTTTGAAATGGGTGTGTTCAATGTTGTAACAGTATTTATGGCCCTTCTAAGTAAATCATGCTTGCGAATACTTTGAAAAACAATTACACAATTTTTGATGATAATTTTTCGCATTGTCAATATTAGGCTATAAGTAAAGCCCTCTTATCCTCGATATATTAGCTAAGTGCACATAACTTTTTTGATACCGAGGCGATGTGCTTAGGCGGTTTCCCATTATTGTAGTTGGAAATACTCATTTAATCTAAGAGATTGATAACAATCCCACTCAACTGTGCTGCTCAGAAATCCTTTGAGATTATCAATTGTATGCCCTAAGTATTTTAGGCGTTGGGTAAGAAATGCGTGACGTTGTCTTTACTCTGACCATTTTAGCTACCCTACTGTTGCCGGGAATGTTGATATACCCCTTCATGAAATTTTTGGAATATCAAATTGCTTGGTCATCATGTTATGAGATAAAAGTGGTTTTTGAATTAAGAGGTTAAATCGCATAAAGTGGCATCTATAGCTCTTTTTTTACGTCCGAGTCATTGTTGCCAACTCTTTAAGGCCAAAAATATTTAAAACTGGAGTAAAAATGTTTTTATTATCCTCAAATAGAACACAGAGGACACAACAAACCGGTTACCCGCATATTACAAACTACCTTCACATCACTACCATCCATACATTAAAACAATACCTGGCAACAAAATATTTTTACATTTTTGGCTTTGCTAAATGCAGAATTGTTGAACAGTGCTCTCTCTACCAGCATCCATTAGAAACACTGCAAATATTTTTTTCTTGCATAAGTTTTAAAACTTTTGTTCGCATTTTTCTGTTCGAAATGCATGCTGCAAGTTACTACTAAAAAACAGCAAAAAAGTTATATTTTAAAAATTTTCTATTTTTTAAGGACACACAAATTCTGTATACAGTCAGCCTGCAGTCTTGTTTACTTTCCCTGTCAAAACAATAGAGACTTTTTATTCATTGTAATTGAAACGAAATAATTGTGGTAAAATGTTTGCAAATTGTAACGTTTAAAAGCGTAAGAGAAAAACGCATTTTGTGGAAATAATAAAATTCGTCGCCATTGTGAGCTTTCCCCTCCACTAGGTTTATTTAGATTTCCGCTTCATATGTACTTGAAATGCTGATGCTATTCATATCATGTACTTACCTTCTATGTTTATTCCATACATTAAATATAATTAGGGCTAATGCTACGATTATTCCACAACACGATATTGTACCCATACACACAAATAATGGCAGCGATACGGTGCGTAAGACGCGTCTGACAATCGTACGATCTTGAGGAACCTTAAAGGGATAATGAGAGGAAAAACAGAAAGGAAAAGAAAAAAACAGAAAGACCAATTAGGCTCAAGGTAGATTATATTCAAATATTTAGAACGACGTTAATGTAAGAATAATTGTTGCTTTTGTGCAAATAGATAAAGCTGACAATTTTTTGTTATACATTATTTATACTTATAGAAAAGTTTATGCTGATACCTTTTCTTCGTAGAAACGATTTCATGAACTATTTCTCTTAGGAGAACAGTCCTCGCCTACAATTTTTCTTTATAGAAAGTTGCTACTAACAACTTTTCTTTATCAAAATAATGTTGCTGATAACTTCTCTTCAAGAAAAAAACAGTTGCTTACAACTTTTCTTTAGAAACACAACATTTACAAATAGAAAAGATGTGTTGAAATATATCGTTAAAGAACATTTCTTTATAAAACTGTTGCATCTAACATTGTTTTTTGTTGCATACAACATTTATTTTCGGAAAAGCTGTGACTTACAACTTTTCTTTTCGAAAAAGCAGTGGCTTTCAACTTTTATTTTCAGAAAAGCTGTAGCTTACAACTTGTTGATTCTGTTGCTTACAACTTTTCTTCACAGAACATTAGCTGCTTACAACTTTTTTTTAAAGAACATTTCCACAGAGAAAAGATGTAAGCAGCAGCCTTTCTATAAAGACATGTTGTAAGCAGTATACATTCCATAGAAAAAGTGATAAATAACATGTTTTTTATATGGAATATTTTTGAGCGACAACTTTTCCGCAAAGCTAAGTTTTAAGCGAAAGACTATCTATAAAGAAAAGTTAAAAGCAAAGACTTTCCTAAAAAAAATTAAATCAACAAGTTTTATATTAAGAAAATTTGTAAGCGCCAAACTTTCTATTAAAACAAGTTGGAAGCAACTTTATATAATTGTTGTAAGCAACAACTTTTCTATAAAGAAAACCTCTAAGCAACACCTATCTATAAGGAAAAGTTGTAAGCGACAACTTTTCTATAAAGAAAAGTTGTAAGCAACAACTTTTCTATAAAGAAAAGTTGTAAGCAACAACTTTTCTATTAAGAAAAGTTGTAAGCAACAACTTTTCTATTAAGAAAAGTTGTAAGCAACAACTTTTCTATTAAGAAAAGTTGTAAGCAACAACTTTTCTATAAAGAAAAGTTGTAAGCAACAACTTTTCTATAAATAAAAGTTGTAAGCAACAACTTTTCTATAAAGATAAGTTGTAAGCAACAACTTTTCTATAAAGAAAAGTTGTAAGCAACAACTTTTCTATAAAGAAAAGTTGTAAGCAACAACTTTTCTATAAAGAAAAGTTGTTTACAGAAAAGTTTTGTTTACAGAAAAGTTGTAAGCAACAACTTTTCTATAAATAAAAGTTGCAAGCAACAACTTTTCTATAAAGATAAGTTGTAAGCAACAGGTTTTCTATAAAGAAAAGTTGTAAGCAACAACTTTTCTATAAAGAAAAGTTGTAAGCAACAACTTTTCTATAAAGAAAAGTTGTAAGCAACAACTTTTCTATAAAGAAAAGTTGTAAGCAACAACTTTTCTATAAAGAAAAGTTGTAAGCAACACCTTTTCTATAAAGAAAGGTTAAAAGCTTCAACAACATTTAGTGGAAGCAACTTTTCTATGCAAAACAAATGTAAGCAACAAATATTCTTTAAGGGATAATTGTGATGGCAACTTTTTCATAAATAAAGTTGTTAGCACCGACCTGTTAGCTTATATTATAGGAAACTTGTTTACAACTTTTCTTCCTGGATAAGTTATTTTACAGAAAAGTTATGGTTGACAAAATTATAGCATTAAGTCACTTTTAGTTTTTTCGTTTATAGAAAAACTATTGACAATCTGATTTGTGTTTGCGTTTAATTGACGCATCCTTGATTTTGGTACTTACCTTTCCTCCTATCCACCGCTCTGAATTCAACCACGTCAAATTATCCAATTGAGTATCGTAATAACCCAGTTTCTCGTATCTCCCATTAATCATCTGTTCAATTTGCGTTAAAGCTATACGATCTCCCTGGGAACTGAAAGCCACAACACCCTGGAATTAAACGAAACAGGAAAACGGAAATGTTTTTTTTGTTTTATAATGCAACACTGCCACCATAAACAATACATGCACTCTGTGGTTTTGACTGTAAAGTGTGAACTGTGTGTGCATTTGTGTGTACAGACATCGGTCGGTATGTGGGCTTCTCTATAAAGTCAGTGTAAAGTGTGTATGTCCCTCCTGGGGCCATACCTCGCCACAATTGCCGCTATCTCTTGTGTGTGTATGTGTGTAGAGGAGTCGTATTTTATATGATGTACGGTTTGGTTTTTGGCAAAATGTCACTATTTTTCGTGTTGTTGGTTTTGGCCCCCCAAAAAAATTATGTGGTTCCTTAGTGCTGGCCACGTTAGTTGTCTGCCACGACAACACACACGAGGCGTTTACAGTTGGCGCATTTTTGTGTGCTGCCCTGCCCGTAGCGAACGCGACATGTTAGATGACACCTTTTCCTGGGGAAAAGAGCGACGGACTATGGAACATGGCTCGAGTTGCACATTTCATGTTTTTTATGCTTCAGGTCATAAGGTTTAAATGTCTAAAGCCATTTTTATTTCTTTTAGTTGAGTTTACGATCGTAATTTTGGTTGTTTTATGGCGTAGTTCTTACATATGTTGTGTTAGACAATTTTTAGTTTTTGCTTTTGTCGTTGAAGTGGTCTAGAGTGTTAAGGTTTTGGAGATCATAGAGAATTTTCAAAGGAAGCTTTACTGCTGCAAAGCCCATAAAGATGTTTTTAAGTATGAAGTACATTATGGGCGTAGTTAGAATAGTTAAGTTTGTTAATTTTAGGAGGACGTGCCAGGTTGTATTTACTTTGTAGGTTAAAAGTTTGCTGCTCATATTGACAATGCGCTGATATAATTAAAGTAAACACAGGAGAACCCACTCGTCCCATTAACAAAATTGAAAAATATTCTTTAATGGCTCATTCTGTTATAATCCAAAATGACTATCGGGGATTGGAAAAATCGTCACAGTTCTCCAGACTCACTCAGCTTTGAAATAACATTTTACGTTCGTAAACTATTTTTATTATACTCGTACAAAAGTAAATCAGATAGTCGGTTTCTTGGACAATGCAGCGAAGGGAATCCAGGAAAGCCAAGCATCTGTGGAAACAAAATAAATAATCCACCGATAGTGTACTCACAGGAACTAGTCAGGTGACAATCGTTTCGAACTTCAACAAGGGGTCGATTGTCATTATTATGCGTTGCTGTCCGCAGTATCACAGTTAGTTCACCTTATAATTTCCAAACAAGGTAGCATTAAAATATCTCTTTCGCCTAATCATGACCTTTTTTAAGCCAACCGAAACCAGTATTGATAACTACCCTTTTTCCTGTGATATCCAGTAGCAGGACGATCCAACCGTATTAAAACTAACATCAGCAGCCACCTGCATTGACGCAAAGTATTATTTTTAAGAAATAAACCTGCTACACAAGTCCCAGAATCAAACATTTCGATTTATTTATTTATTACGAAAATATCCTCGCCATTTAGCAGTTGAACATGCACCTTGCGTCCTATCGATAGGTACTGTAATATGGGATGCACTGAATACCGCTTGGTCAAAACGTGCGATCAATTGTCAAATAAAAGAAAATTTTGGTACGATTTCAAATGAAGAGTAAGTTTTTTGGCTGATATTAGGGACATACACTGAGGCCGAAACGACAAAAAAAAACGGACCATTTTTTGCGTAACTTCGGTGGAGGCTAAATAAGGGTTGGCCTGGCTGAACTTAACGAAGTTTATATTGTTATAGTCGCATTAATGTAGGACGGGACTAGATCGTTTTAGAATTTTTTTATGATTATATATACTATATACACATTCTACTTTTGGCCTCGAGCTCGATATATTAATTACACTGTGCGACAGCCACAATCGGTTTGGGATGAAACCACCGGGGAAAGTTATATCGGTCAAAAAAAGGTCATACGTGTCCCAGCGTTTCGTTGGGTCTCATCTAGGAATCGAGATATATCGATTTGAAGTTAGTAAGTATCGTATAGGGGAATTTGTCACGTTTTTGGCTCTTTTGTTTGACATAACTTGAGAACCACTCGTCCTATTTAGCTGAAATAAATTTTAAAAAACCAAGAATTACAATTCCCTTAATCTGTTCGTATATTATTTTCCTTTACAAGTAATAGTTTCCAAGTTAAAAATAAGCGCATGAAGAAAAAATTTTTAATTGTGAATATATGAGAAACGCGTGCATCGATTTTCATGATTTATGTCTCATTTTGGTCATAGGTTATGTGACTTTACGTGAAAGTAATAGGACTTGACAATTTTTACCGTTTTGGATTTTTTATGAATTAAAAAAAAAAATTTTTAATTTTTAGGCAAAAATAATTTTTTTTTTTCATACATTTATTTATAATTGCGAAACTGTTGCTTAAGTAGGAAAACGGTTTAAGAACAGATTAGAGGAATTGTAATTCTTAATTTTTCTAAATTTGTTTCAGCTAAATCGGACGAGTGGTTCTCGAGTTATGTCAAACAAAAGAGCCTAAAACGTGACAAATTCCCCTATACGATACTTACTAACTTCAAATCGATATATCTCGATTCCTAGATGAGACCCAGCGAAACGCTGGAACACGTATGACTTTTTTTTACCAATATAACTTTCCCCGGTGGTTTCATTCCAAACCGATCACTGACCCTTAACATTTGTCGCAGAGTGTTATTTAGTAAAATTTAAAATAAAGGCCGAATAAAAAAATTAAAAATTACTGCGTAATATAACCTTTCTCTAAATATATATGGTGTTGTAAGCGGATTGACATAGTTAATACACACTTCGGTGGAGGGTATAAAAACAAGCATTTGATGACATTTATTGAGCTGTTGAACTGTGTAGACAACCTGGCTTATATGAAAACAGCCAAGCCGATTGCCAACCCTGAGCCAAAAGAGGACTAAAAGCATCTGGTTTATGGCAAAAGGTCTATCGACGCTTTCACTGGAATCCTAATAGAGCACTTCTTTATAGTCGGTCTAGCTGAGCATATCGGCAATTCAAAAAAAGGAATGCAGCAGAAACTTTCTAGATACAGACAAAGACGAATCGATAGATTCTACCATTAGTTGCGCTTTTGAGCTCTTTTGACAACCTGGCAAACGCAGCGTCAATACGGAAATCGATACCAAGCATGTAGAGTTCCAAGCTTTAGTCGAACTAGGACAAATGAATCCCTGCCTTTTGGCAAAATATCTATCAGCAGTGTCTCGGGGATCCTAATGAAGCACTGCTTTATAGTCGAGGAGGCCTAGCGTATGGGCATCTCAAAAGAGGAGTACTGGAGAAGCTGCTTTGATTAAGACGAAGTATGTTAGATAGATCACTAACTGTGTGACTGCCCAAGGTTTCAATAATCTAGAGTATTCAATAATCTAGAGTATTCAATTTTAAGAAACTCTCCAAGTTCATTCGGAAGAAAGTCAGATTTTAAAAAGAATACACATACTCTTGAAACAATTTCAGCTCACATTAATATTTTTGTTTTTCCATGACCCCTTACTATATTTATATAAGACCCAGGATCCATTTTAAGAATCGCTCACATTCATATTTGTCTGTTCTCTATAACTAATCCTATATTTAAAAAATTATTCTCTAGTATCTGATATTTAGTTTCAAGTTATCAGACTGAGCCAACAGGCCTCCGAATAAACTCAACCCTCTTAATGACGGACATCCTTTTAACCTAAGCTAATCTTAAATGCTCAAGTGTTCTAACCTACCTTAAACTAATGTATTAAATCGATGGGCATTGACGTATGGTTATAACGCGTTATCCATTTCGAGGTTCCCTACTTTTTTAAAGAAAAAAAACACAGAAAATTCAAATTTTTAAATGCTCAAGTGTTCTAACCTACCTAAAACTAATGTATAAATTCGATGGGCATTGATAAGGCGTGGTCCATTTCGAGGTTCCCTACTTTTTTAAAGAAAAAACCACAGAAAATTCAAATTGAATGGTTAAGGTTTATTATCATTTGAAAGAACATTCTTTGGCATATATATTTTTTGAAGATTGTGTCTATCAAATAGTGAACATGGCTACGTTTCAAATGGTCCATTCGTTGAGTCCAATTTTCGATGACTCGTTCAAGCATTTCGACTGGTAACTGACGAATAACACGCGAAGCGGGTTTATCCGCATAAACTTTAGACTTTACATATCCCCACAGTAAAAAGTCTAACGGTGTGATTTTACACGATCTTGGTGGCCAATGGACCGGCCCAAAATGTGAAATTATCTCACCGAAGTGTTCTCTCAATAAATCCATTGATTGATGCGATGTGTGGGAAGTGCGCCGTCTTGTTGAAACCAAATGTCGCTGAGATCACAAGCTTCAATTTTTATTCATCAAATAGTCGGTTATCATGGTGGCATAACGGTCGCCATTGACGGCCACGTTCTAACCGGCATTATTTTTAAAGAAATATGGACCGATGATACCACCGGCCCACAAACCACACCAAACCGTTGTTTTTTCTGGATCAAGTGACAGCTCCTGATCCTTTTCTGGTTGCTCTTTGTCCCAAATGCGGCAATTTTGCGTGTTTACAAACCCATTGAGCCAGAAATGGGCCTCATCGCTGAACAAAATTTGGCTCGAAAACGTCGGATCTTCTTGGAAGTTTTCAAGAGCCCAGAGAGCGAAGCGATGTCGCTTGGGAACATTGGTAGGCTTCAGTTCTTGCATAAGCTGGTTTTGTACACTTTCAATTAAAGATCTCGACGAAAAGTGCGCCAAGTCATTCCATACGTCAGTCCGAGTTGCTAAGAACGGCACCGATTCGACTCTCCACGGTCTTGGTGTAAACTCTCAGCTAGGGCCGCTACATTTCCTTCACTGCGTGCAGGATGTGGTCTATTCGGTCGAATATTATGCAATAATGAATGCTGGCTCTCAAGGTGGGTGATGGTGTTGATGGTGTTGCGAGTACACTCAAGATATATGGTTGTGGTGACAATATTCGAAGAGGGTAATACTATTGTTGGGTGTATGGTTGTGGTACAACAATATTATGATCCCTACAATAATAGTATGATTCAAAGGCAAACATCACAACCATACTATGATCCTTACAACAAAAGTATGATTTACACATAACCATACTACGATCCCCACAACCATAGTATGATTCACACTCAACCCTACTATGATCCCCACAACCATATTATGATCGTACCAACCATAGTATGTTTCACATACAATCATAGTATGATCCTCACAACCATAGTATGATTCACACGTAACCATGTTATGATCCATACAACCATAGTATGATCACAAATATACTATGATCCCCAATTTTATTTTTTAGAATTGGGTTAAGTTGTCAACAATAGATTTGAATTATAAAAAATTATTTAAAAATACATTTAATTCAAAATTATAGAAGTGATTTATTTAACATTAGAAAAAATTAGTTTAAAAAAACATAAGCGTTTTTGTTAAAAATATTTCAGTTAAACAAAGCAAAAGCAGTTTTGTTTGAAACTTTTTAATTTCCATATAAAAAGTACTATCATATAATTGCATTAGATCCGTAACAATAACATTGTTCTAAAAAGCATTTTTAAATGAGGAAAAATTATAATCATACAGTATGATTGCCGTAATTATATTATTGTTAACATAAAACCCAAATAATAATACCTCAGTCGCACCTACCATATTAATATTGGATTACAACCATATTTTCATTATTAAATTTGGCAACAATACTATTGTTACATATCAACAATATTAATATTGCGGCAATCATACTATTGTCAAAATTAAATTCTGTAAACAATACTATGGTTGCGAAAAACATATCTTTATTGCGAAGAACATATTATTATTGCCGTGACCATATAGTAGCCATGTTTTTTCTCTGCGTGCAGTAGGCCGATTATGTTGACCATAAGTTGAACGAAGTGCACGAAACACATTCCTCACACAATGTTAATTTTCGTAATAAAGTTGAACGATTTGTAAACGTTGTTCAGGCGTAAGTCTTTTCATGATGAAATGCCTGTCAAAAAAAGGCTATTAAAAAAAGTATCTCTACTTGGATCACCCATTACTTATGAGGTGGTCTAATTTTTAAACATTCCCTTATTTTATTGAAACTCTTCTGATTATTATACTCCAAATTTATTATATCCCTCAAGTACTAATCGAGACATTTAAGATGAACACCGTTTCGGCTGGCAAAATAAAAAACAATGAATTATTTAGACGTCTACATTTTAGAATATCTGATGCTATGTTTGACACTAAAGAAGATAAGGTACCTTCAAAAACATTTGCTACGCTACGCAAAAGGCAATTGTAGGGAAACAAAAAAGGGCAATCACTTTTCCTCAAGATGTCGTTTTCTTCTGTGGGTTGTTTTACATTTTTTTACTCCGTGTTAATCTTGATTACATAAACGAAGCTACGAACACGCTTACGCCATGAATGATATATTAAAATGTTATTTTATATTAAAAATCACTCTACCGTTTTTATTCCAAAAATAAAACCGGAAATGTTAACATTTGAATATCGTATCGTATCATGCTCGTATGAAATGTATGCGGAATTATGATAAACAACGTGAACTGTCTGCCAGGTGTTGTAGAACTCTAATACCTTTGCTCTAGTCGTATATCAAATAGAATAGAAATATTTCACGCTGAATGTTTACAAAATATTTCTCATACCTTGACACATTTTTCGCAATTATTCAAAAAATAAGGGAAACTGTTATAATAGGAAATGTCGTCATTCCTTATAAAAACACCTAGGGCATGAACTATAAGTAATTACAAATTTTTTAATATCGGTAGAACGAAGAAAAACAAAATAGAATTTGAATAATTTATCACAATATCCTCTGAGTGGAATACCACAATTCTTGGTGAAAGCTAGCGAAAGCATGCTTTCAACTTCTCCTTTTAGCAATTGTGTAAAATTTACACATTAATTGTTAACAATTAAAATGACTTTAGTGGAGAATATTTAAAAGCACCCACACGCATACACAAAGTCAAAGACCTGCGTATGGTTGAGTGTATTTGGGCATATAATCAAAACTTGGCCCAATTAACAATTTATCATATTAACGCATAGTCAGACACAGAATATTTAAACTAAACTAAAGTAGTCTCTAAGTATATGTATTGATGCCATAACACATTTCCCTTCTCGTTCTCTCTCACACTCGTACTCTATCTCTCTCTGTCTATGGCTTATCACCACTACATTCATAAAACTCATAAGTCGAAATTGTTTATGACAACCATAAACAATTTTGACGGAGATGATGGCCTATTTTGGTTTAAATGATATACAATCTGTCTATGTGTGTGGAGGTGTATAGATGTGTATGTGCGTATCTTAAGTGTACTCATGTACGAGTATATGTGCATTTGTGTATGTGTGAATGTATAATTTCTTAGTTGTGCCATAGTGATAAGGACAAAGTTGTTCATATGTTCTATTTGCCATAAATTATAATGAGTTTAATTAAAATATGCACTATTATTAAAATATAATTTATTCGCACACACTCACACATAATTGGTCAAATTAACCATTGTTCTCGGAAACTATCGTTTAATTATAGTTTCCGGACCAAATTCAGATTATTATTTAAGATTCGGCAAAAAAAAGAACACTTGAGTTGTGGCCAAAGATTTTCCACCCACAAATTGTGTGATTCAAAAGGGGTTATAGGTTAATTATATTCTTTCGGCTGCCTAGGGAGTATATATTTAGAGAAAACTAGTAAAAAAGCTTAAGATCAGAGCTGCCAACTGAAAAAAGGATTTTTGACCCCCTTGAACAGGCTTTACATTTTTTAAGATATTAAAACTAAAGTCGTATTTAAATTTGTGAGGAGATTTCATTGTTTTTGGTAAAATCGGTTTAACATATGTGTGGGAGCAATCTGTAAATCTGAACCGATTTTCTCCAGTTTTAGCTGTGTTCGTCCTTGGTATAAAGAAACATAAAACTTATAGTGTGGCTAAAGATTTTTCAACCACAAATTGTGTGATTCAAAAGGGGTTGAAGGTAAACTAATTCCTTTATTTGTTTGCCCCATGGAGTATATATTTAGCGAAAACTAGTAAAAGTGCTAAAGTTCAGAAAATCCAACTAAAAAAAGGGTTTAGACCACCTTGAACAGGCTCTAAATTTTCCAAGATATAAAAACTACAGTTATATTTAAATTTGTGAGAAAATTTCATTGTTTTTGGTAAAATTGGTTTAACATATGTGTGGGAGCAATCAGTAAATCTGAACCGATTTTCTCTAGTTTTAGCTGCGTTCCTTCTTGGTATAACGAACTAACTTCTGCCAAATTTTAACAAGAGTGGATGCAAAAAGTGGCTTCTAGAGCTTAAACTAAAAGATCGGATGAACATTTGTGTAGGAGCTAAATCTAAATCTGGACTGATGTTCTGGTACTTTTCAAACTTCCGCCCTTTGGTCAAAGAACATACCTATGCCAAATTTCATCAATACTAAATTAAATTTGTGGCTTTTGGAGCTAAAAATATAATATCGGATGAAATTTTGTGTGAGAGCTATATCTACATCTTAACCAGGTTTCTCTAATTTTTAGCGTCCTTCCTTTGAATAATAAACTTACTTGTGGCAAATTTTACTATAAGTTACTTCTAAAGCTTAAGCCATAGAACCGAATGAACTTTTGTGCGGGAGCTTTATATAAATCTGAACCGATTTTCTTCAATTTCCATAACTTTAGTCCTTGGTCCTAGAACTTAAATCATAAAAATCGAACAAAAATATGTGTGGGGGCTATATTTAAATCTGAACCGATTTGCTTCAGTTTAATTAACATTCTTTCTTCCCCAGAAAAATAACTCGAGTAGCAGGACCATAAGTAGAGAGGGACATTTGTGTAAGGGCTTTTCGAAAAATTTAACCGATATGGTCGATCGTGTCACGACAGTGATGTTGGTCCCATTTAACGGTTCTTGCTAAATTTGGTAGGCATCGGATGTAATATGTGCACACAGAGCACAGATTTGTTGCCACAACCGAATTTGTTGCCAACCGAATGTACTATTCATGTACTCATGTATCGTTACAACCGAATGTTGATTGGATACACAAAAATTTTCAAAAAACGGAACTAAAACATTCGGTTAATAAAACAAAGTATCAGAGATCCTAAAAGATTAAGATGATTATTGTAACTGAATATGTACATGTATTGGTTGTTGTTATAGATTGTTGGTTAAAAGTACTTTTTTTTGAAAAATGTAATATTTAAAATGGGTGTTGATTGCTTGTAACGCTTTTTACCTAATGCGGTCAGCATCAGATGTAACATGTAACTTTCAAACATTTTTTTTTATTTTTATTTTCAGGTTTTTGTTTGACATTTGCAAAATGGGACGCTAAACGCTCGAACAAAATTGGAAAATATCAAAAACTTACTTCCAAAGTGGTGAGTCTTTAACCCTGACTGTAAGGACTTTACGTGAAAATTTTTTTGAGTACAGATCGACCTGCCGTTCAGTTTGAAGCAAGTTCATGAAAATGAATCATTATTGGACAAACCAACCCAAGTACGTTCTCGTCCAGTAGGTTTATTCGAAAACATTGCTGCTGTGGCTGAGAATGTCCAAGAGCATCTATCCGCATCAACTCGTCATGGTTCGCAGAAATGAGAGCACCTTTGTAAGAAGAATTTTGCATAAAGACATCGGTATGAAGGCTTACAAAGTTTAATTGGTCCAAGAACTAAAGCCTCATGACCTTTCGATAAGTTTTTGCTTTGCCCAATGGGCATATAAGATTATTTGGCAGGAGATGGAGAATTTTACCAAAAATCATGTTTTCAGATGAAGATCATTTTCATCTCTGTGGCTATGTCAATAAGCAATACTGCCGCATATGGGGTTCAGAGAACCCACACGTGACCATTGAGAAGCCAATGAATCCACAACGAGTCATTGTTTGGTGTGGATTTTGGTCTGGCGGCATTTTTTTTTTCGAAAATGAGCAAGGAGCCTCCGTTACCATCACACAATCATCCATATTTTACACACTGGTTTGGAAAATCGAATAATAAGACGAAATTGTGACGTCAATTGACCGTCGCGGAGATGTGATTTGAGCCTTAAGATTATTTTCTGTGGGAAGCCATTAAGAAGAAATGTTAAGCAAAGCATCCAGTGACAATTGAAGAGTTGAAACATGAAATCGATGCCATTGAAGAGATTCGACCCGAAACAATCGAAAATGTACTGGAAAATTTGGGTTGATCAGATGAGGTACTACCGAACCAGTTATGGTAGTCATATGAATGATATTGTATTCCATTATTAAATGTCAAAGTTCAACCTCTCTAATAAAACAAGAAATTTTAAAATAATATCAGTACTTTTTTTACAGCAGATTCAAATTTAAAAGTTTAAATAGCTCTCCCTGTATTACCACGTTCATAGCGAGTCTGAAGCATACAATACAATATGCAGTGAGCAAAGGACCTTTTTTGACAATGCAACAAGCTGCTAATTCCTACTGGCGCCATCTCGGAGCAACATATTACTCAACTGCTCTTAATAGTCGGTAAATATCCTGTAGTGAACGTGATGGATCTTCTAGGTAATCTTTGTCTTAATAGTAATAATTTCATTATTAGTGATAATATTATTATTAAATGTCATATTTTTACATGTAGTTAAATATTCTTCACATTTCCTATACGTATTAAACTAACTGTTCAAGATCCCGTAGCTGGTACACAAGCACAGTTCCGCCTGGTCTGGTAAACCACAGAAACACACGTCCAAAATTCACACAAACACACAAGTCAAAATTCACTCGAAACCGTACAACACACAATAAACTCATTTATAAAATTAATCGTAAGTTATAAAATTAAAATTTGTTTTTATAAAAATTTTGTAAATTTTGTACAGTAACTTTTTATGATTGAGTCCGTAGAATAAAACATTTTCACTCACCGATACACCCAAAAATTGCGTTGAATTCATTGCCGCATAGATTTCATCGGCAATGTCTTTGTCGTTGTACGTAAATTCCTTTAAGGATTTGTTGCGTTGCTTCAGTCTGTCCATACTCTTGTTAAATGCCAACGCTACACTCCAAACCGCATCATAGGCCAGCGGCGCTTCCTGATAGCCTTCCGGATAGCGATCGTTATTGATGTCATAGCCTTCCTCGATGAGGGCATGATTTAAGCGTTGTCTAATGAAAGAGCATAAAGACAACATAAAATAGAAACGAAGGAAAAACACAAAATGAAATCAAAGTTAACACCATCTGTAAACTTACCGAAACTCTTCGGCTGTCATGCCCGATATGGTGGTCTGATTATTTTGATTCCACATCAAGGCCTCTGTGGTCAAATGGCCTTCGGCAGCCAAACGCATTTGTTCGACCGTACATGAAATGTCTTCATTTTCCAAATTGACTTCGTACCAATTATCCTCGTACCAGCCTAAAAGTAGACACCACAAAAACACAAATAAAAATTTACAATCACATTTCTCATCAAAGGCTAGAAACTTTTCTACTATTATTATACTCGTATAAGAGCAAATGATGCCGGCAAATACATGGGTCATTTGTTTTATGGATGTCGTTTAAAAGGAATAACCAAGAACCACAACATTAATCACTGGTTGGTTTTTCATTAATGAAAAAATAACAATGAAAAGAAGGAAAGTTTTAAGTTTTTCCTTCCAAAGAGTAATTTCAACTCTTTAAAGTCACATAAGTTGGCCAGCAGATTGTTTGCCTGCCACCTCCCCATACAAACACAGACATACTTAACTCCCTTCCTCGGTGCTTATAGCCTTTGTAAATCTTATACCGCAGCCCTGACCTTTTTTCTATCCAGTTGCCAGTCCTTACATCCACTCAGTCCAATTGTATTTTACAGTTGAAAGAAGCAAAAACTACTATTTAATTCATTACTCTTTGCCGTTTTTGGGTTTTCTCTATATTTATTTTATAAATTTTTCATTTTCTTTTAATGTCAACAACATTTTGAAAAAAAAACTCTGTTTGGTCTTGTGCAGCTGATGCTCTCGCCATCCTTCCTTCGTCCATCCCTCAAGGCTATGCCATGGTCTTGCGAAAGCGCCTTAATGCTATGCCACAGTTGAGTAAAACTTTATATTCGAACCTTGATTAATAGATTCAATTGGAATTTTATTTAAATGACTCTTCCGTTGCAAACATACAAAGATTAACGATGACATAATTAAGATTCACCCTTTATTGGGTAGGTGGGGGAAGGATTGTTAGAGACGATGGTACAAGGGTCAACTATTATCAACACGAAGAGGAAAGTTAAAATAAAGTTAGATGAGAAGATGAAAAATATTAGAGATTCTGTAATTAATGTACTGCGGAAGCGGAAGATGTATCCGGAATATCGTGAGGCTACAGTAGGAAAAGTATTTCATTTTCCTAGGAAACGTCAACGTTTGTTTAAGTTATGCCTTTAAAGATTACAGCTTAGTTACTGAGATCATTTTCAGGGGCATTAGTTATACCCTCTGTGGTTCAGGAAATTATGACCAAACTGTGGTTCAGGAAATTGTGACTTGGTGCAGATGTTTGCAATACTAAACAGGAAAGGAGATAGACTGCATCTGACTCATTGAGAGATTTTATTTCGTCCGTGTGTCCAATCAATCCATGCGTGGGTAACCAAAGTAGAGATCGCATAAACGAATCGATTATTACAAAACTGGACTCATTGAAATTAGTTTAAATCTACCCATATTTTAATATATTACAAATGTAATTTTCAATTTCCGAACCTTTAGTTCCAGTTTAGTTCCATCTAATTCTTACTAAATTGAGAACATAGCGTTACAAGGAACCAACAAGTAATCATGCTGAAATTGGATTGTATCGGCCCGTGTTTTCTTATAGCCCCTCAAGAAAAAATCTATGCGTTTGAGGTCATGTAGCTACTTAAAACTTATTGAGATCCCACAACAGCCCATTTAGAAACAAGAGACAACTTTTCTAAAATATTTGAGCTGTGCTTGAATCGATTCTTATACCCACTAACCGGGACCTTATGCGCCTCTTAACGGCTAATGTATTTTATAGTGAAATTTTTTCATGCCTTAGAAAAAAATCTTTTACTGGTAAAGCAGCAGCCATTTACGAGGTGAAAAACCCGCCGTAGACAAACTATAAGATGATCTAACCCGGGGTTGAACCTGGGCTTACTGGTATGATAGTCAAGCACACTTCCATCCCTTTACAGCGGCCCCAAATATAATTCACCTATTATTTTCGATTATGTTAAAGTTTACTTGGTACGAGTACATTATGTGGGCCAATAATTGCCCTTGAAAAAAACAGGACCACTTCAATTCATATTTTATAATAGCAGCCGCAAAAGTCCCTCCAGATTTAAGATCCTGTTGCTCTAAAAATTACAACTTTAATTCGAACTAAATCCAAGCTTTCTCGCTATCTTATTGTACAATATGAGGGCCCAATTAGTAAACTGGGGAAACTGGACCATATCGGATCATATTTTCCTATACTTATAGATATCATGTACAGGTAGTGCCATACTTGAGATCCGTTTGCTCTAAAAGTGAAATTAATATCAAAGTTTGCTTAAACTTGGCATGTTGAATTATATGTGGGCCACTGTGGTGTGATAGTTTGTCTGTAAGACTATCAAATAGATTCAGGCATGTTCAACTTCGGGTAAGAATATCTGACAAATTTTTAGGTGCGGGTTTACAAGTACCAGATTTGTACGAGTATACCCTTCAAAATATAAAATTGAGCGTCATGCCGTTTACAATACATGAGAAATACTATTCGAGACTACATAAAGTATATATGGTTGATTCTGGAATTATGAGCCACTTTGTTGTCCTTGGTTGTTACAAGCGGGAAAAATAAAATATATTATACTTTATTATACATAATATATACTATACAATAAATCTTTATAGGACCTTAAAGTCTTTAAAATTGTTTTTTAAAAAAATTATTTGTTCTTCAAAAAATTGCCTACCAAAGTGTTCAAATATCATTACCCTGGATGTCACTAGCACTACTTCAAATTGAAATTTCCTCAATTTCTTACAAAAATATTAATTATTTATTTAATAAAACCAGTCCATAGTAAAAAATAAAATTCAATTAATTTTGTTGCTTTTAACGATTATAATTTTTTATTCAATTTTTATATTTATGGATGTTTATTTTCTGTCCTGTAAAATCTAATATTCGCTAAAATTCAAATTCCAAACCAAATTCCAACTCAAATATGATTAAAAATTAATTGAAGTGGGTGCACATCTAATAGTTTTTCCGTCAACAGTCTTATTAAAATTAAGTAAGTCAAATTTTGTCACTCGTTACGAACGTTTACACTTAAGTTGGTCATTCCCCTATGTTGTTTTTTAAAAAGATAATTCATACTTTTTATAATTTTGCAAATGTTTTTTTGTGTTTATTGAAAGTATAAACATCCAGCTCAAGTCAATTTTGTAAGTGTAAGTACTTTAATAAACATTTCAGGGGGTTTTGTAGAAATTCATCATTCCGCTGCCAAAGTTTTTCACAGGGGAATGACGATTAACAAATTTTTTCTTTTATTATTTTTACAATAGAACTGAATTAAAATGAATTTGTTAATTTTAAAGAAAAAAATACTATATATTTTATTCATGTCGATTATGCACGCCGACGGATGGCATCGGATCGGATTTTTTCCGCAGTTGCGTATTTTGGTATTATATAAGCCGATGGTAATGCAGTTGCGGAAAAATGGCAATTATGTATTCCGAATGCGACTCACTTCGCACACAAAAATATCCGAAAGAAAATCATCGCTGATTTGGTGCGGACATGTTAGTTTTTGGTTGTGTTTTTCTTTATTTAATTTGATTTAATTTATTTTCTAATGGAAGCTAAGAGGTAAGGTGAGAAAAAATAAAATGTGTATGTAAACGAGTTAAATTATTTGTTTTTTTATAGACAGCGTACGACAAACCGCTCTCAGTTCACTACTATGGTAGGGAACACCGTTCAACACGCTTTTGCACACATGAAGAAGACCTATATATTCGGAATCTACGTCGTGTGTCCCAGTTTTTCTAGATCAATTCGTATTTTCGCGAAAAATGTGAATATATATTTGGTTAAAAACCACTTATATAGACATATTTTGTATTAACATACAAGTCCATATCCATAAATTTTTTGCAAATATACGAATTGATGCAGAAAAAGTGGGATACACGTGTATTTTATTTTTTCTTCCTCTTTCAGAAAATACTAATTTTTTTCATGTGTGCAACCAAAAGCTTGAAGAAGCACCCTGACATTGCCACCAACATGACCAAACAATCTCCAGATGCTCAAATATATTCAGCACCTCACACAACACAACAGAAACTGTAGGCTGTGCCAATCCAACATTGTAATCATTCCCGGTCCCAGTTTGGTAGCCGCCTTCTGCCAGAAACCGTAGGAAAGTGGCCAATTTAATTTCTGGTGAAATATGTGTTGACCGCACAGCAACTGTTAGATTGTTTTCTAACATGCTTAGAAGGTATCTAAACGCCGGTTTGTTTAACCGGAATTGCTTCACAAACCTGTGGAAATGTTTAAAATGTATTCACTTTTTACTTAAGGAATTTTTCTACTTACATTACATCAGCTAGCTTAAAAACACTTACGGCCCTGTTCCGTACCTGTCTTCTATTGCCACTTTTTTCTTCACAATTTATAAAAAATCCAATTGACGAATTCATTGCAAATTTTTATAATTGTATATATTTTATTTCTTTTAAAATTTATGACAATTTCAGCGCACTTTCTTTATTACTTTTGTTTTTTATTTGTTTATAAATGTCAATTTCGCAGCTGTAATGTAACATCGGCTTCATGTTGGTAATGTAGTCATCCGACGGATTACCTAATACCATTTTCCTAACAAAGTGAGTCGAGTGCGGTTCGAGTCAATCCGATCCGAAGCAAATCCGTCGGCGTGCATAATCGACATGATTGTCTTCATCATTTCTCTGTTCAATGAGTCATTACCCTGGAGGTCATATTTTTAAATTGTTGCATGATTCCGTAAAAAAAATTACTAGTCTTTCTTAGAACTAAGACATCTACCCATCTGCAAAAAAATCGAATTCCAAATATGATGTCGAAATTGGTCCATAATCTCAGAATCACCCATATATTTTGAATCTTCGTAAAATTCTCTCTAGAAAGCAAACTATTGGTCGAAATACTGAAATATATGTTGAAACGGTTGGTATTACAAATAGGCCAGATCGGTCAAGGGGTAAAATTTTTCGTTAACAAGGACTGGTTAAACCTGTAGAATATTCAGCAATCCTGAACGTAAAAACGCAATAAATCATGAACTTTAAGAGATATGAAGCTAAAATTGGCATGGTCCGAAAATCATCCTGATTACTAGACTAGTGGACTGATTGTTAGGAAATTTTGATGACTAGCCAATTATTCTAGATCTTTTTTAGTGAAACTAGATAAGGGACGTGGTTCCACCCGAGCAACCATGAACTTAAAAACGCAATAAAGAGGCTACTGATAAGAGGCTAATATTGGCATCGTTCGAAACACATCCTGGCAAAAGTGGGCGGTGCCTCGCCAATTTAAAATTTCGCATTAATTGTCAAAGTAATAGACAGATCGTTACAAAATTTTAGCTGAATAAAACCAATGACTAGACAATTATGCTAGATCATTTTATGCTAAAATTAAATAGAACGGGGCACCACTTATAGAACTATGAACTTAAAAAGACAGTATCTCATGAACTCACAGAGATGTGATGATGATATCTGGAACATATGATATTGACATGACACCAACCACTTGTGAATTTATTAAGTATAAAGTAATGGACCGATCGGTATACAATTTTACCAAATGGAACCAATGCCTAGAAATTTATTATAGACTCTGTCGTGGTAAAAGTAGAAAAGGTGGCGTGGGAGAAAAAGTAAGCGGTGTCACGGCACTTAAGCAAAGTTAAAGCTCGCTAAATAAAGTTAATTTTTACTTATAGTAGAAAACACCATAAAGAAAACGTACGAGTTTTACTTCTATGACAGAGTCGACCTCAGTATCATGCGTATATAGACTGAAACGGTTTGTATAGAAAATTGGCGAGATCGGTCAAGAGGTAAAAATTTCCCACTCACTCCTGAACTTAAAAACATAATATCTCATGAACTATTAGAGATATGACGATAATATTTGGAGCATAAGATGTTGGCATTAATTGAAATACAGTCCGGATGAGAAGTGGGCGGTGCCACGCACCCTTGAATCGAATTTTAAGTCAAACTAATAGACCTAACGTTTTAAAAATCATAGCAGTTACTAGGCAATTACAATAGACTATATTATGAAGCGTGGCACCGCCCACTCAACCCTGAAACCAAAAATACAATATCTTATGAACTATTACAAATATGACGATGATATTTGGAACATAGCATGATGCCATGTTGAACACATTGTGAAGGAACAGTGAATGGTACCCCTTTAAAATAGTGTTTATAGCCATTATAATAGACCGATCTTTCTAAATTGTTAATAGAATAAAATCAATCAACTAGGCAATTATTATAGATTATATTATGAACAAAGAGGACAAGGGGCATCTCAAGTCACCGCCACTTAACCCTGAATTTGAAAATACAATAACTCATGAACTATTATAGATATAAGTACTTTTGATGTTGCCCCTTTAAAAAATTGCGTCGGAACTTATGGACCGATCCTGCTGAATGAAACCAAAAGCTAGGCAATTATTATAGACTATTTTATGAACAAATTGTACAACCAGTATCAACACTGAATATTAAAAGGCTATTTTCGTAAATAAATGCTTCTTTGTCAATACGTAGTAGTGGGTATATGGGGTATGTTGGTACTAAAAGAAACACGCCCCTTGACCGCATTTTCATATTGGACAGTAATCTATGATGGAGAGTATATTAGCTTCGGCACGGCCGACCTTAATTTGTCTACTTATTTTATTGAATATGTAATTTATTCAAATTTTTTTCTACATTTTTTTGTCCTTACAAATTGGCCCACCCTAATATACATATAGGCAAAAACTTCTAATATAGAAAAGGTTTTATGCGCTCTTTTTAGCCTCGTGTTCAAACAGAGTTCATGTTCATGGAATGGAATTTTACGAGCACGAAAAATTGGTCAGTTCTCCATTGTATTTTATCAGCATGACTGTCATTGAGTGTTTTCCTCTTTTTGACAATTCGTGCGGATGGCATGTAGGGTGATTATGGCCACTGTATATCATTTTGTTATAAAAGTTAAAAATTTGATATATTAATTCAATACCGATTTGATGAATACGTTTTATATATTAAGAATTTTTTTAGGATCCTATTATGCCTAACTATCTTTCTGTCCTTTATTTCTAAGCGCTTCAAATAATTTAACACCACAAACCAATCATAGTTTAATACTTGTTTTTTAACAAGGAAATTTGAAAATTTTATAAAAACATAATATATTTATTTCTAACTAATAACTAATAGTTCTTATATCGGACCATGTAAAGAAAAACCTAGCGTACTCAAAGGAAACAAATATTGTTACTACGAGACTTCCCCTTGTGCTGCCACCAAGCTGCGATAAAACTAAATTAATTTGACTTTGATAGTATTCTTTGGAATCACTTACGCAAAGACATACGAGTTCATATAAAAGTAAGAATTGTAGTTGTTACAGAATGTGTCTTAATTATATTTTTAAAAAAGTACTGAAAGATGGCATTACTACGAGTATCATAGCTTAGAACCCCCAATCAACAGCACTACTAACTCCAATCCCTTCTTTCCCTTCTTTTGCAAACTACCGCAAACTTATATGTCTTAAACACACCCTTAATTCTTTTTTTTTTTGGCAAATGATGATAAAGTTGTCCGCGAACACAAATGCAAGTGCCATGGAAAGAAAGACTAGGGAGACCAGGCAATAACGCCATGCTCCGTGCAGATATTAGAGTGCTCTCCTTCGATATCCTTATGTTGAGCACAAGGACAGCATGACATTATCAGGCACTGGTGTACACATCAGTTTGGATTTGCAGCAAGTGTTTATGCGATAGTTTACTTTAAAATAATCTTTGCTTGAAACGAATGGCCTTTGCCACTTTGCCTTTGCCACTCGTTGGAGAAATACCCTCATTGCGCTCGAGCCGTGTGCTCAGCTCTGCTTTTGTGCCATTAAGCTCATTAATTTCATTAGTACAAATGGTTATTTTGGCTTAAATATTTTTGCAATGGCTTTGAGCCTTTTTTCTAACGTCTTTTTAATGTCGTTTCCGTTTAATTTTTTGTAATTGCTTTTACTACTTTTAGTTTGGTAAAGTAAGAATAAAAGAAAAGACAAAAATGGGAAACCCCTCATTAGATTTAAGATTATCCCTGAGTTCCAAATGAAGGGCATTTACGCAAAAAGAAAATCTAATTATATTTAGAGAGCTGAAAAAGAAAAAGATATCAGAGCGCATACTTATTTACTTTCTTATAGAACAAAAGGAGAAATACTCAGAAGTCATTGAGATGTGTTTGAAATATTTTTTCTATTCTCTGACAGGGATCTGCTGTTAAGAGACGGATTCAAGTAACGAACTTGGTAAACGGTATAAATACCAGGCTTGAATTTAAACCTTTAACTAGTAGAGCCACTTGAATTTATTAGGTAAAACAAGCAAAAATCTTATGTTTGACCAAACCGAATCTTTGGTGGACCGTGTTTTCGGTCTTCTGGGTTCGTAAGTACGACATCAATCTCACTCTTTATTAAGTTTTCTAGTGTTATTTGCTTTAATTTGGACCGTACGGTTCGTTTTTAGAGCCCCTCATTCCCCGGGACTTAGCCTCAATGCTAACTAAATCTTCAAAATCAATTTATATTCATATTGCTATTGAAATTTGATTTTATTTGAGTACGCATTTGCCTGTTTAATCCTTTGACTGTAAGTTTCAATTTATGGTACCCTTGGGTGCATGAGACCGCTTTCAATCTCAACCAAATCTTTAAAATGAACCTGTGATTTAGTTCGCAGTAAAATTTGCTTTAATATTTAATATAAAATTTATATTATATATTATATTAATATATATTTAATATATATTAATATAATATTTTTAATTTAATATATCCAGTATGATTATAATCAATATTGATCTCTCGTTTGATTACTCGTGCCGTTGTTTACTGTCCCAAAGTCCACACGTCCGAACCAAAATTTAGGTCAGATTTTAAATATACATACATACTCGTACATACATTGAACTGCAATGAAATTAAATTAACTTTTAAATAGCCATATGTCTTTGTTTATTGTCAAATGTTTTTTATTGCGGTATGACATTAGGCACCACCCCAAACCAAAAAGGAAATAAGGCTCCAAAAATGGCTGCTAATTGTGTTATGAAAATAGACCCAACGAAATTAGACCCCAAATAAAAAATGAAAATAGGATCCAAAAATTTTATTGGGACCTAATTTCGTAGTGGTTTTTTGAAGGTATGCAAATACACCCCAAAAAGGCAAATATTGCCCAAAGTATCGAGTTGTTGCTTTTTGTATAAAATTGGGGTCTTTTTTCTTTTTTAGGTTTGGGGGTGTGATTTCCACTTACTTATATGTGTTACAAAATGAATGTAACAACAAAGTACGAAAATAGGCCCAAAATGTGTAGAAAAGCTATGGCATACAGTTTCGGTGGTGTGTTAATATTAATATTTGACATATTCTGTTTTTGCACTTACTCATTTGTTATTATTAATAGTTTCTACGTGAAAATTTAAAATGCAAAGCTATAACCCAGATTTACTGTTTTGCGGTACTGTCCTTGCTTTAGTGCCTCCGTGCAAGATGTCACACAAGTTTATAATTAACTTCAGAGGTAATAAACTATACAATTGTCAATAAAAAACCAATGCTTTCTTTTCTTCGCCGAGGGAAAGTAGACCCCTAATAAATTTAGTGTGGCCCTAAGATACATTGAAATGAAATTGGACCCCAAAATGCGAATTTTTATGAAATTATGCCCCAAATTATGTCTATTATCATACAAACATTTGGGGTTCAATTGCATTATGAAAATATACCCCAATTAAAATATGAAATTAGGCCCCAAAAAACAATAAAATTTCGTGTTGCTGTTTTCCATATACATTTTTGGGGCCTAATTTCATTTTCACTTTGGGATGTATTTTCGTGGGGCGTAATGACATACCGCCGTTTCTTGGATCATAGAAAAACTTTTTGAGGTACAACACGCGTCTTAACTAACAGCCCCCATTTAAGCCATGATTTGTCCACATAAAACTATGATGTTATATAAAGATAATGAAATACTCAAATAATTTTAATATTTTCTGAGGATCCATAAGTCCCTTAAAGGAAAACTATTTTCCCTCTGCCAATTTTGGCTATTATCATCTGCGAAATTTCAGGGTCATTTTGTTTGACCGCTATCGCCTCCTAACTGTCTCACAGACGGAGTCGTATACACTACCTATCATAACACAGAGGCATAATTTTAATTTTAAACACAAAAGTCGAGTAAGAAAGTTCGCTTTCGACCTGATCACCACGTTTCTTAAGTGAAATGTACTGAAATGTACAAGTATGAATAAATACGGCCCAGTTTCGCCAGACTCGATTGTTGTATGCGACAATGTACTGAACGAGCTTTACCAAAACTTTAAATCATTATTTGCCTATAAGGAAGCAACATCTGAATTCTGCAAGATTTACTGCGTCAAGGGAAATAAACGTTTGATCGATATAATTCAAATTTATCAAACTGGTTAAAATTCATTACTAGTCGCACATAACGTTTCGGAATTCGAGCAAGGCCGACTATCAAAGCCATCGTGATAAAAGATCAGCCGAAGGCATCGATCAAATTAATATGGGTAAACGAACCACCTACGTCGTCGGGGTAAATATCCAATGAAGTTGTCCACCAACGACATCAATCTACTGAAGACGTCGGGGTAAATGACCAACAGAAGTCAAAGATAAACCGATCTGGCTGTTGCGGACCTGCTGGCGGTATTAACCTTGTAATCAGACTACTGGCTGCAACTGAGATCCGATCTTTATGAAATTTGGTAAAGCTAAAATTTTGATTCTATTTGAAGCACAGAAAATGTACTAGTTGCGGTTATTTATGCATTTAAATCAGTGAAGAAAGCCGGTCAAAGTATAAATGCTATAATACCCTGCCCAAATTAGCAGGGATAAAGCTCTTTGCCGATTTAAGGTCCTGTGTTCTAGTAGTTACGTCTTTGCCCCTCGTACACTAAATTTCCCATTCCTATTCCAACACCACGAAATATTAATCGTATTTATCGTCGTCAGATTCTAAGACGATCTAGCCAAGTCCGTTCGCCCATCCGTGTGTCTACTGAATGCACGATATCGGTCCAACGGCTCAACCTAGGATCCTGACATTTTACACGATGATGGGTTATGATCATAAGCTATAAGTATTAGGGATTGTAAATATGCCAAATCGGCTTAGGGAAAGAAAAGTTTAACCGTAAAAACCTAAAGGTATCTCGGTAAAAAGTACCCATTTTTGGTTAATTTGCTTTTTAAATTATATTTTTTTTGGGCGGAAAATGGTAAAAATGGGTACATTTAGGAAGAACGCACTAAATACCTCAAAAACAGCATAGTTGCTGGACACTTTAGCTCATATGGCCCAAAAAACGTCCCGCAAGGTTAACGCGGGCGATTAATAATCATATTGAACATATGAGTACGGAGTCCAAAAACTCAATGTAATGTAGAGTAATATTGAAGATATGGCTGAGATTAGAGACGAACACGAGGGCTGAAAAGGCCAATAAATTTTAATACGATTTTGAAATTTGTAATATTTTCAAAATCCTTGTTTTCTGCATATATAATGAAGTATGGCGGGGTGAATTATACTATCCTTCCGAGGTTGTTATAAGCGTGTTATACTATATTTCACCAATATCAACTCCGATTATTACGAAGTTTTCACATAATGTTACGTTCGGCCAAGTAATATTTGCAAGGTACATAACGATGTGATTGGACAAAGAGGCGTGGCACAGCCAACACAACCCTAAAGTTAGAATGTCAATATATCAGGAATTATTAGAGAACAATTTTCAAATGTTCACGATAATGGATCTATTGATGTTGGCTTGAAGATAATAATTGACCGATCGTTATAAAATGTATATGAAATCAAATTAATGACTAGGAATTATTATAGACAAAATTTCGCTCGTTTTTTATTTTGGTCTGTTGCTTTTACACATTGAACAGGGATTAACCGGCTCAAGACCTCTTGCTCACGAAAATCAATGTCATTTTGCCATTTTGTTAAAAACTTGTCTTCTATTTAAATATAGAAGCACGAGGTCTTAAGCCGGTTAGTCCCTGTTCAATGTGGACAAAATTTCTTTAAAATTGAACAAGAAGGTGTGGTACCACCCATACAACCCTTGAAAAGACAAAACCTCACAAATATTGGTATGTTACGAGGATTGCTATATATATATATATATTTTTGGTCTATCATAAAAATTGTTTTATTGTTTTTCAAAGTATACTCCAACATGATTTATACACTTTTGCATGCCTTCAAACCAATTGTCGAAGCACTTTTTCCACTCCGATTGAGACACCTTCAAAGCATGGTATTGGAACGCTTCAACAGTATCTTCTGGCGACGAAATTCATTGACCACGCATTTTTTTCTTGATGTGTGGGTATATAAAGAAGTCATTGGGTGTCAAATCAGAGCTGTATGGCGGATGACCCATCAATTCGACGTTTTGTCCGGTCAAAAAGGCGCTGGTTTGAGCCGATGTGTAAGAGCTCACATTGTAATGGTGCACTATGATTCGTCTTATTTTGTTCGTTTTTCGAGTTTCTCCTAAAACTTCAGGCATTGACCGTCCTACGTTTCGCAAGCGCAACAGTTGCCAAGCATTGACCGTCCTACCTTGCTCAAGCGCAACAGTTGCCACATGACCAGTTTTACCGAAGAAACAGCGACACTTTGCTTCGAAGTGCTTCTTCTACGAACAACTTTCGTTGGTTTTGGGTCGTCTTCGAAGACCCACTCGGTCAATTGCTGTTTTGTTTCGGGCTCATATGCATAGATCCATGATTTGTCACTTGTGACGATCTTATAAACCTCTTTTGAAGCACCGCGATCGTGTTTTTCAAAATTTTTTTGCAACAATCGACACGAGCCTTTTTTTGAGCGATTGTCAAATTGTGCGGAATCCAACGAGAACGAACCTTTGTTATTGCCAGATGTTCATGCAATTTCGAATTTATGCTGGTAGAAGGAATGTACAAGGATGCTCCTTTCTCACGGTATGTTACATAACGATCTTGCATTATCAGTTCACGGACGGCATAAATGTTCTCTGGCACATCGGCCGTTTTTGTACGACCTTCGTCTTTAATCGAGCGTCGGCCACGATTGAATTTATTAAACCAGTTTTTCACAGTGCTATAGGATGGTGCTTCATCGCCATACGAAGATTTAAGTTTATCGAAGCACTCTTGTCGTGATAATCCACGTCGAAAGCTGTGAAAAATGATCGCACAAAAATGTTTACGAGTTAATTCCATTTTTTTTTGCCAAATTTAATTTTTCAAGTCACTGTAAAGTAAACACACAAATGATGGTTGTCCGGCAGAACGTTCTGAATACGCTTATGCTAAAAAAATGTCAAAGTTTCCCATGGAAATGTCAGATGGCGCCAGCCAACACTTAGTGTGCCAGAAATATATATAGCAACCCTCGTACGAAACACCCCCAGACTGACAAGTGGGCGGGTTAAGGAAATTATTATAGACTATGAAATGTTAAAAATGAAAAGGGACAACCCTTAACAAAATAAACAATACCTTGTCATTTGTCTGTGTTATACTACTTTTATTGTCTTCCGTGCAATCGATTGGAGTGATATCGAAAGTCCACCCTCGCAGCGAAAGGCAACATGTTATAAAAATATTTTCAAAAATATTTCCCATCGTGTGCACGATACAGATAAGCCGATGGAACTCGTGGGAATTTACCGCGCTTGGCGCTTAAAACTAGCCGCTGCTTAATTCTGGTGTTGGAAATAAAACATTGGATAAATACATTTTTTGACATATGTGTCGAAGGTGGTAAATACCACAAGATTAAGAGCCCTGGTGCTTCTTAGTCTCCAATATTCTTGACAATTTCAGTCAGCTCCTGTTCTATGACTAATGTAATATCAGTAATCGGTATTCTTGGGTTCCTTTTTAAATGTCACTATAATGTTTCGGAAATTGGGTTGAAAAAATTTCTTGGACAAGAAGAAAACCTTTTATCTTAAACATTCTACTAATACATATATTAAAATCCTTAGTCCCAGAGGACTAAACCTTGTATCATTCCACGTGCCTTCTTCTTTTTAGTCGACAAAAACAGCGACATGTTAACCTTTCGAGAATATAAACAAAACACTAATTATCAACCATTTACAGAAGTTTCGTTTAACATCATAAATAAGTGATCAACTTTTTTTTTTTGAGAAACTTTGGTGACATCGTTTTTCCTCCTTAGCCCAGGACGAATTTTTTTTCGAGTGTGTACCTTTTCTCGAAGCGAACAACTTGGCGAAATGTCTCCCGATTAAACTTTGCTATTAGACATATGACAACTCTGAAAGGCAACAGCAACAACGGCACAAAATTTCCAAATATTGTCCTCCTCTTCGAATTGGTTGCGCTGAGACAACATCAGCCAAAACTTTTTGTTTAACAAATAAATTAAAAGTTAGTTTTGCTGTTGCTCCGAAAAAAGGGGGGACTCTGACGATGTTACGCTGTATTTTTAAGGACAACACCAATTTTCGTTTACGATTTTTCCCCGGAAGTTTGTGTGAACAACGATTTTCAGACAACATGCTTGTGTTGCAACTTTTGCCCGTATTGGCATTGCTGTGCTGGCAAAGTTGGTCATGTTGGCGTTGGTGTTGCTGCTACTCTGCTGCTGCTGCTTCATTGTATTGTTGACTTAAATTTTGTGAATGTTGTTGACACTTCAAAGTTCTGTTGCGTGTGCTCGCATAAAATATGAAAATAAACTAAACTAACATCTTTGGAGAAGACAAGAGGAACAAGTTTCATCGGGGCTTAAAATCAAATACAATTTATGAAAATTGCGGAAGTTAAGTAAATAATTAAAGGACCCATCCAGTGGAAATGGCAAGTACGTCGTGGACAGAAAAGGGGTAACGATTTGGGTAGCCAAGCACTTGCGATCGATTGAACTCTGAAGCAACACACAACATAGATTTGGTTGACCATACCTAAGCTCCTGCTTCTTCTCCATAGATTTATATTAACGAAAACTTTCGATAAAATATTTCTTGAGCAAATATGAATGAGTTCTTAATAACATCCTTTACATTTCAATTCCCAACTTGGCAGAATTTCCCACTTGCAAATTTTAAATTTTTTCCTTTACAACATTACGGGCGTGTTTATGTAAGAACGACCACATGAAGTAACTTCAAAGAATTCTTAGTTTTGACCCCTTTGCAGGCGAACAAAATCTTCTTAAGAGATTACAACAATTCAAAAGTTCGAAGTTGAGTTGAGTTGAAAGTTCCCTCAAGAGGAAAAACTTAATTTTCCCATCCGCAAGCGTACATTATGACCATTGGCTGTAACCTTTGGGTTGTTTTTTGCAACCCTCTGAAGTGGCATAGTAGACCGTAAAATAATATTCTTGTGAAATAGTTTTTCAATTTTGTTAGCCGAAAATGCCCTGAAAGCCTTAAAATTAACCACAATTAAAAGTTGAAGGCTTTGATAGTATTTACATAAACTGTACGAAACCCCTCAAACCTCTTTACACAAAACAGCTTTAAAACGCACAGTCGATGGAAGAAAACTATCAAGAAAATCCTTTGCAGTAAAATCCCCTCCCTGTCAAAGGAAGATTGCAAGAATAGTGTATAGTAAAACAGGATACAAACACTTAAGTTTAATATTCACGGAGCAAAGCAAGCAAACCAGCAAAGAGGTGAAATGTGGGAAGCGAACAGCAGAGAATGGGAAAACCTAATAACAAGGATATCAAATAGAAAAATCCTAGACGGCAACTCAATAAACACTTGATCATTTTACTTTATTTGCTGCGGCAAAATACGTAGTAGACTGTGCTTTAAGCCCAGCAACAAAGAATCCTTACAAGGACATAGGTGATAGAATATAATATTATAAAAAGTACCAAAAATATCCTGTATCAGTTCTTGAGATCTAAACGTATCGCCTCTACTAGTCTCACCAAAAGCATATGCAGACTGACTAAAACTGCTTTACCCATGCAAATTTAAAAAAATGTTGGCAACTACATATTTACCTTGAAAAACAAGCTGGGAATCCATTAAATTTATGAGTCTAAGAAAGACCACAACAGCCTAGTACGACTGACAAAATATTAGTCGTTTTCACATACAAACTCGTCAAATGGTTGGCGACTCTATTTGTATTTACACACCACTCTGTGCTACAGGGTATCATGACTTAGTTTGCAACACTTAAAAAGAATGAGCATAGACCACATGGTTATAATACCGATCGACTTAGAATCCTCATCTTGTCTGTCTATGTATCCTTATGAATATGAACCAGTTTTAATGAATTGTTAAGGTTTGGGCTAAGGACAAACCCTTCCCGATTTTAGGTCCTGCAGCTCTAGAAGCCGTAAAGCAACCCTGGTCGTATGACCCAGCGAGACTGACAACCCCTTAGTCGATTTCACATATAAGTCCGTTAAATGGTTGGCGACTATATTTTTATATACTACAACACACTGTGCTACAAGTTATTATGACTTATTGCTGATGTTTGTAGCACTTTTAAGGTGTAGTCATATAGCCCATGTTTATTATAGCGATCGACTCAGAATCATTAAGAGATTTTCGTCCATCTGTCTATCTATGCTTGCAAGTATGAACCAGTTTTAATGAAACCTGGTTTATTGTTGAGGTTTGGGCTAGGGACAAACCCTTCCCGATTTAAGGTCCTGTAGCTCTAGAAGCCGTTAATAAAACCCAACGTGCCTAATATTTATAAGCGACCAAAATAAAACTACTAAAACTAGACCATAACGTTCAATTTTTTCGTATAGCTCCCTGATTTCAAAACGTGCAGTTAAGAAACCACACCCTAATCCGATTTCAAAACAATTTCGCATAATGCGTTATGCGCAAATAACACCTTTCTCTGGCGAAAAGATACCATAACGGCCAATGATTTCGAATTTCTCTCTTTTAAAAAGGACCATCCCGATTTGAGGTCCTGTAGCTTTAGTTAGTTAAATACGAAGTCTGTTCAATAGAAAAGGTGTAATCCCTTTTTTTTAAAAAAATATTTATTCATTCATTAATTTCTATTTGGCTACCTTTAAAGTATTCGCCCTTTAGTTTTTTTCAATACTAGAAGCAGCCCTGATATGTACGAGGGCGACCGCAAAAGTAACTGGCCTAACATAAAAAGAACCGTTTTTTGGAATTATTATTATTTATTTTTCAACATAATCTCCTTTCAACTTAATACACTTGATCAAACGTTTTTCAAGTTTTTTAATTCCATCCGAAAAATAAGATTTTTCAAGACCTTCAAAATATGCCTCAGTTTCAGCAATAACCCCGCTATTGGACGAACATTTTTTGCCACCGAGAATTTTTTTTTTAAATTTGGAAACAAGAAATAATCCGAAGGAGCTAAATCTGGACTATATGGTGGATGCGGAGCAATTTCAAATCGTAATTCGGCCAGTTTTTGTTGAGTTAAAAATGCAGTGTGTAAAGGAGCATTATCTTGATGAAAAAGAACTTTTTTTTCTAAATGCGGTCGTTTTATCTTGATTTCTTCACTCAACCGATCCAATAATGCACAATAATATTCACTATTTATAGTTATTCCTTTCTCAAGATAATCAATAAATATTATACCCCTTGCATCCCAAAATACTGTGGCCATTACTTTTTCTGTTGACTTAACAGTTTTCGCCTTCTTGGGACCACTTTTACCAGCTTCTATCCATTGTTTTGACTGTTCTTTGCATTCTGGGATGTATTGATGGATCCATGTTTCATCTACAGTTATGAATCGGCGCAAGAACTCTATTGGATTACGCTGATAAATCGCTAAAAGCTCCTCGGAATTGGTCCAACGGACGAGTTTTTGGGGCAAAGTCAACAAACGCATCACCCATCTTGCGGATAGCTTTTTCATGTGAAGTTCATCGTGTAAAATGCTCCAAACTTGTTTTTCGTGTATTTTAACAATATCAGCAAGTTATCTGAACTTTATTCGTCTATCTTTAGTCACTTCATAAAATTTTTTTCTAATGCTTTCAATAGAAGTAGCTGTTTTCGGTCTTTCAGAGCGTTGTTCATCTTCCGTTCTTGAACGACCCATTTTAAATTGTTGAACCTAGGATTTCACGGTGGAGTATGATGGTGCATTATCACCATTAATAGAATCCAATACATCTTTGATTAATTGTGGCGTATAACCTTTCATATAAAAGTGTTTAATTACCGCACGAAACTCTTTATTTTACATTTTTAAAAAATTATAAAACTTGTTTACTCCAATCACCTGTAACAAAGAAAATAATCATTAAATATTTCGGAAATTTTGACAGATGACTTATAAAAGATTGCTTTTAAAAAACAAAAAAAAAGTTGCTAGTAAAACAGAAAATGTGCCAGGCCAGTTAGTTTTGCGGTCGCCCTCGTATAGCTGCCAAGCCCGACTTTTTTATGAAGAAAACAAGCAAGAATGCTGCTAGTTTCATCAGTCTGAAGAGAGCATAATCTATAAATGGGCTAGTTTTCGTAAACCACTGAGCTATGAAATCAAAGAGAATTATGAATTTTAGTGCAGCTCCCAATGGCTTACACAGTGCGACACACTTTCTGGGCTTACGTTTTTTTCTGGCGGCTGAAAATACATCCTATAACTTAATTTTTGGCATAATACGATTTACAAGTGTAGCTCAAAGTAGCGTAATTTTTTATGCGGCAAAGTTGTTTATTGGAAGAAACAAAAATGCAAAACAAACTTCCCCAAAAAAATATATCTAGTGCCTCTAAATCACAAAAAATGCCCATTCGTCCTTGTACCATTAGATCGACTGCACCATGCGTTCTCTCCCGATTAGTATCTGCTCAAAAATACTAGGTATATATGGATTACAATGTCAAACTCGTGAACAATTATAAACGTTTTATTTATCTTATATAGGTTATGCAGCCACCAGTTTTTTATGATATTAAGGAACAGCACGTGTAACATTAAATTTAGTACGTGGTCCAGCAATTCTTTCTAAATTATCTAGAATCTTGCATTCTGTGGATTTCTGACAGCCTTTCGTAAAAGATAGCTCAATTTGGCATTATCGGTCTAACTTCTTCAGTATACAATCCGTAAACATTGTTTCATTGATTTCCTTTAATTAGACCAAGACACATTAAATGCCAATTTTAACCGTGCACCACTCTATGGAACACGATTTGGAACTACCAAAAATATTAGGTCTACCGATCGACGTGTAATCGCCTATTCAAAGGACTATTGATGTTGAATAAAATCGGTTTTGATTTATAAATTACTTCCAAATATATGTTCAACCGATTTTATGTTTTAAGTTATTGAAAGCACATTACACCCAATCTTGATTAAATTGCGACCAAGATGTTGAAGTTCGGTTCAGATTAAGATATTAAGAAAAAAAGAAAGAGTTCAAACAATCGAAGTCGTCCGATTTTTGCATTCTACAGGGTATACGCCGGGAAGGCATTGTTTTGCAGCCATTTTGGTAAACATTAGACTTGACAGTTAATATTTGGCAGTCGTGAAGTAGATACGTGGTAAATTTATTATGAAAAAATATACGATAAATCGTTAAACATTTGATCTAAATCAATCATCGATTACTGTGACGATGAGAAAGTTACGTGAAACTTTTGGGAGAAACAACGTGCCAACAAAACGCACTATTTATCGTGTAGTGAATGATTTCGAAGAAAGAGGGTCTGTAGCTGAGAGGGCCAAGCATGAACCACAACGTACAGCAAGATCGGCTGAAAACATTACTGGTGCTCAAGAAAGTGTTCAAAACAATACATCAACATAAAGTCAAAAACATACAAGTCAAAAGTTTCGCATTTGTGAGGCTAACAGAGGCGGACATTTATTACAAATTAAAGGTTTAATTTGAAAAGTTGATACTTGTCATTTTTATGTCATAATAATAGAGTACCATCCGATGCTTTTTTGATTCGAAGATTGAAGATTGTTTGCCAGGAGATGAAGAATTTTGTTGGAAAATCGTGTTTTTAGATGAAGCTGATTTTCATCTCGGTGGCTATGTCAATACGTTAAATTGACATAAAAATTGACAGAGAACCCTCGCGTGACTATTGAGAAGTCATTGCATTCACAGCGAGCCATTGGGCCATTTTTCTTCGAAAATGAGCAATAATCCGCTGTTACCGTCAACGGTGAGCATTACAGCGCCATGCTCAGCGAATGTTTGTTTCCAAAAATTCAAGTGAGTGATATGGACCACATTTGGTTTCAACAAAACGGGGCCACATGTCACACACCCAATGAAACCATCGATATTTTATGCACTGTTTTTGAAAACCGTATAATCAGCCAAAATTGTGATGTCAAATGGCGGCCTTGGATCTGTGATTTGAGCCCTTTGGTTTATTATCTGTGGGGAGCCGTTAAGGACGAATGTTATGCAAATCATCCAGAGACAATTGAAGCGTTGAAACATGAAATCGAAGTTTCCATGGAAGATATTACACCCAAAACAATCATAAATGTACTAAAAAATTGGGTGGATCGGACGACTCGTATACTCGTATGAATGATATTGTGTTCCATTATGAAAAGACAAAGTTCACAGATTTCAATAAAACCAGAATTTTAATAAACAATTTTGTATTTCTTTACAGCCGATTTAAATTTTAAATTTTAAATCGCCCACATCTGCGTCTTTATCTACGCCTACATCTTTATCTACTTCTACATCTTACCTAAGTTTTTATTTGTACAGTTTCAGCTTTTCTTCCCACAGCATTCACATTAGCAGTGTTTGTTTTGGTTAACTAGATTAGTAACTAAATAAGTTTACAATGGGAAATTCTGGGAATAATAAGCAAAGTTGTAAATAATATGACCACATTGTTTCTTTTTGCAGACATCAAAGAGAACTGAACAACAAAAGGTTCGAGCGGCCAATTACTGATTTCTTTAGTGACTTGAAGCTAAGTCCACATTCACACCAGGCAACTTTACTTGCCGCAACTATCAGTTTGTAGCCACTATCAGTCCACTGAAAGATGCCTAGTGTAAATGGGAACCAACCAAGTAACTTCCATAAAAATGCTGGTTTCGTAAGCTCAAAAAAACACAGCTATTGCGCGTATACATACTAATATCAGCCAAATTCGTTCCCTCAGCTTCTTTGCAAAAGTTAAGTAAGTAATTTTCTTGTTTTCTATTTGCTTAGGTTACTCGCATAACCGTGAAGGACCACCGAACAGAACAATGATTTCTTCCTCTCCTCCCTTTACGATTTCCACGCCATTTCCTACTTTTGCCGTTGTATAACCTCTTTCGCAATGCACACACTAAAAAGCAATTGTAAACTCATTCGCTTTTAATGGAGTGCCATAAATTTCGAATTGTTTGTGGAAATGTTTGCTCAAGAGCGCCTGTGTTGTGGAGTTGCACAAATAGGTGTTGTTCCTGCAGTGCTTATGGTTACAAATAAAAATTAAAAGTTGTACGTAATATTTTCCTGAAACTATTAATTTTCTCCCTGCTAAAAGCCGACCATTAAAAAGGCGAAGCGAATAAATGGAAGCAAGAGATTTATGACTTTAAATAAATGAATCAATTATTTGTGAGGGTCGACGTAAATGCAGGAGCATTTGGGAGCACTTGTTGTACGGGGGACTAGGGGCACATGTAATGGTCGATGTAATCGAGATCTAGAAGATTGATATTGAATTAGAGGGAGCAGATGTAAATGTAGATAATTATGTACTTATACATAGATGTGGATGTACATTCAGCTGTCGATGGGAAATATAAATGTAGGTGTAAACATACATAGATGTGTGTAGATGTTAGTGTAGGTGCTGAGGTAGATAAAGATGTGGGTAAAGTTGAAGATTTCACTATAGATGTCGATATCAATATAAATAGGTGTAGTTTTTCTAGTAGTAGATGAATGTGTAATTGTGGATATAAACTTAGAAGTAGATTTAAATGTAGGGGTTAGTGTAGATGATAAGGTATCTGCAGTTACTGTAGATTATGTAAGTGAAAATGTGGATGTGTATATGGATGCATGTACCTACTTATAGATGCCTATGTTGATACAATTTTAGAATAAAAATCTAATTTTTAAATCCATTATCAGACCTACACGAACATTTGCATGTCCCATATGGTATAAAGCTTCAAAGACGCATATCAAAAAGCTGCAAATTATCCAAAATAAGTGCCTTAAAATTTTATATAACCTGAGATGGAGATATTCTACAGACCTTCTTCATAGACAAAGCGGTTACGAAAAAATTCAAAATTTTATGTACAGACTTAGCCAAAAATATTATGACAATAACACACATTCTACTTTTCCATTGATAAGAGAATATAGAGACCTTTTACTATAACTATTACTACATAAACTTTAATCATCAAATTGAAAAAAGTGTGTATAATATTGTTTATAACCATATAAACATTCTTTTTATACATACACGACTTTTTCTGCATGCATTTGAAATTTTATAAATATAAACTCAGAAAAAGGTTTTACCCCTAATTTTTCCTTTAATTGATCTTATGTAATAATATATCGTCTTAAAAAAAATTAATGATCTCATTTGTTGTAGTATTTAGAATAATATCTCAAACTATGTAAACATTTAAGGAAACGTAAATAAAGATGATGTTAAAAATTCAAAAAATAGATATGGATGCAGATGTAGTTGCAGATGCAGTTAGATTGAATAAGTATGCAAGAACGCCCTAATATTTTCAATGAGCGAGCTTCTTTAAACAATCCTGGCTCACTGCAGCCCGAAAGGTGTTTTTCGCAGCAATTGGCAGTAAAAAAGGTCGCTTGACTAAATTTGCTTTTGTAGGTTCTAGCATATCGGAGATGCAATCGGAAGATCGCAGGAACGAATTCCAGTAGAGACAAATTAAAAATAAGTTAAAAATGTTAAGTTTGGCTGTGCTGAACTTTGGATACCCTCCACCAGATTCCCAAATAAAACCAAATTTGGTGCGGAAGTGTGTTCTATATAGATATCTTTATGTGCAAAATTTTAATTTCGATAGGTCAAGCTTGTGGTGAGTTATCGTCATATTATTTCTCAAAGCCCATGAGACCGTTTGTGTGGGAGGTACCACTAGGGCCTTTCTGTTCTATATATTAATCTTTATGCCGAAAATTTCGTCTCAATTGGTCATTTGTGTGGTGAGTTATTGTCATATTATTTTTCAAGGCCCATGAGACCGTTAGTGTGGCAGGTACCAGTAGGAATTTTCCGATCTCAACCGAATTCAGCGTCGAAGTGTGTTGTATATAGAAATCTCGATGTGTAAAATTTCATTTCGATAGGTAAAGTTTTTGGTGAGTTATAGTCATATTATTTCTTCAAGGCCCATAAGGCCGTTTGTATGGGAGGTACAAGAAATGGTGGCCCACTCTTAACTATTTTTACATAGATGATTGCGCCTATATAGAGATTATTACTTGCATTGATTTTGCTCAAGAAACTGGACGGATATTTCCATTAAAACTTATTTGTATGAGGTAGTGTCGGTTGAGGGTCTCCAACACCAACTTCCCGTAAAGTTATATAGCCCATTTTCAATACCAACCATGCAAGGTTAACTATACATGTTTGTGCCAAATTTCAGCTCCCTAGCTGTTTTCATGTAGGCTCTATCTTGTTTTCAACAGACGGACAGCCGGACAACTTGGCTAGATCGTCTTAGAATTTTACGAGGATCAAGAATATATATATTTTGTTGGGTCTCCGATGATTATTTCAAGGTGTTACAGACAGAATGAAAAAACTAATATACCCTCCATTGTATGGTGGAGGGTATAAAAACTAAAAATTGTGTAATTTTAAATTAATTTCTTAGTTAAATATTTTATTATAATAGTTTTTACTGCCATTCTAGAGAAGCACTTTCTGCAGACCTTCTAGAAGGTCCTCTAATAAAGGGGAGCGTGGTACGCCTTGCTTTGCAGTCTAAAGCTGTGTTTATTTATGTGTGGTAATTTTACTCTCGACCTCCCTAGGAAGGCTCCCTAGAAAGCCTTGTTGAGACTTTCCTTTTCCCTTTGCACAGTGGTTGGAATACAATTATTTGGAAATGAATCTCTAACTTATTTTGTGTTCGTTGCAGACTTATGACATTTCACACAGCTATAGGTAAGGAAAATTCAAGTATACAGGATTTGTTTTGAACCTCTAGCCAGATTGTGCCTCTTGTAGCACGGCTCTGAAGTTGGCTATCTCGGGTGTAAAAAAATTTATAATAGACAAAAAAAAAACAATTTTTATCCTGTTTGAATTATACGAGTATACTTTTTGGAAAGCGATAACTTCAGGAAATCAAATTACATAGTTTTTAGTACCTCCTGAAGTTTAAGAGTTATGCACAATATAATGGTTTCTTTTAAGTTTTTCCCTAACGTAAGTGATTCGTGCCGCTATAAGATAGCATGCCCGCCATGTCCACGTTCGCGATTTGATAGCATAAGCAAAGTTTGCAGTCGCCTTTAAGTCGCTTTCATAGGCTAGACCTAAGTTATAACCCGCCAAAACAAACCAAAGAATATAGCAACCACCAAATATAGCAAACTTATTCCCTTAAATTAAGACTTCGAATTCAAAAATTTAATGCGACGAATATAGGAAAACCTGATCTCTAAAACCGAATGTAAAAAACCCAATTCGCCGAATAAACCAGATTTTCCTTGCGGAATATTGTAAATGAAATTCACCCCGGTGTGATGATTAGAGTGCACGACTATCAGAAAAGTTAGCCAAGGCCTAACTCCGGGTTAGAACATCAGAAAATTTTAAGCGGCCGGTTTCCGCATCGTATATGCCGGCGACTTCACGAGTAAGAGATTTATAACTTAGGCTTTCCAAAATCTCGTTATAAAATTCATTAGCCGTTCGCAGCCAACGTTAAGCAGAAGGTCCCGTTCGGTTAGTATAACAATCTGAACACGCACCCTGTTTCTTAATAGGATGTTGAGGGATTAATAAAGTATAATCGAATGCAGTACCTTATGTACCGGTAAATTTCTTACACCGACAAGCTCAGGTTCATCAGAGAAGAACAGTGGTAAATACCCTGCATCGCACCCGGTCTAGTCCTGCGTCCCACCGAATCCGGTTCACAGCATGCCACCAAATGTAAAATGAGAAATTCCTCCACCACCTTCGTCCCACCGAAGCCAGTTCCAATTGCTATGGAAGGGATAATTCTGGTGTTGTCAATACTTACGGTTCGTTGGTCCTTATGTATAACCGACTGATCTCAGCCTCACATTACGAATACTCAAATGACGAAAAGCATGCCTTGGATTCCATATGTAACTTAAAGCAATAGAAACCTACCATCTCTGCACACACTACATGGCAAACGGATACCAAATACCGGGAAATTAAACGTGTACCTGCCACCAAAAGCCGATGCGCCTAAAAACCGCTAAAACCGTCAAAGAAATCACACAAACGCTTAATGCCAACACATACGCTTACATTACGCGAAAGAGAGCAATTGAACAAGAAAAGTCAAACACGAGCGGCAATCATTTTAAGCCCACCGGAAGGATGTGCATGTGATTGTGGTGGTAAGTATTTGAAAAGGCCACACTCACTGCTTGCGAGAGCCTTTTAAGCACTCCTCTGTTTAGGTGTGTGTTTATATATCAAGCACTCACTTCTAGAGTGAGTTTCTGCGATAAAATGAGTTTATTTTCTGAAGTTGTAAAACGCCAGCTATTACATGAAGCCTAGGCCGAGCAACGCATCTATTGTGCGGTGGAGCAAGAGTTGCCATTGGATACAGCACAGCTAAGGGTTAATTTAAATTTTTATGGAGAGAACGTGTGAAACGTGACCAATTGATGGGATACGGCCAGAGTCAGCCATGCCAGCCATGAACGCAGTGATAGTCATCTATAGAAAGCAATATTAAGCTATAATATAGTATTCGAACTAAAAGTCTTCTTGGAAAATACAAATGCAATAAAATCTTGTTGTAGGTATGCGTTGTTAGGCTCCTGTTACTTTAGCCTTTTGCCGGGCATTCTTTTACTGCGAGAACCTAGGCCAGCCAAAAGGGGTTTTTGTAATATAACACCATTACACTTGGAGTAAGCCATATTATTGGAATCCTGCTGCATTTGGGTGGGGTAGAGCTCAAAAACTCTGCTTTCGTTCACAGAAACTATTTTATTTTCCTTTTAATATTAAATAGAAAGCATAAACTGTTCTTTTTTCAATTTCAAGTCGTTTACTGGATTTTGCTGTAATGTTCAAATCCTTTGGCATAAAGAAAACTCTATAAAATGCAGGCAGCTATTTGCATATTCTTTCGATTCGATTTCAAAGCGTGGGTGTGTCATTATGACACTAGCATCGGTACTCACCTATGAAAAACCACACGTACGCACGTCCATACAATTGCTGTTTGTACATTTCGCAGAGCACGCGTCGCGCTGCCACCACGTAGAAGAGACCGACTATGATGCGGGCATCCTGGCGGCGTAGATTGCGTACAGCATCGGTTGGATCGGATAAAAATGATTGTCTTGTAACGATTTCAATTCCTGCTTCCATGCAGCGATTTTCAAGGTCTTCGACCGTCTGGAAATAAAACAAAGAAACGAAGGACCATTAAAATTGACTTCAAAATAGATAAAATTGGAAACTACTTTACGATAAAGTGAAAAAATAGTTCAAGTTTACAATCACATTAAGGATTAAAGTATTTTCTAGCTTTTCAATAATGGGTTTAATAACAGATATGTTAGTGGTAATCTGAATTTGCATATAGAACGGTTTAAGTTTTTACAGTCTTATCGCTCTTATGAGAGACTTTAGTATCCAAGTAGATGGCCTAAGGTTTTTTCGTTTAAATAACATTTCAATACTTCGCTTAAGTTGATTGCTTTAAAAGTTACATATATTTTACTAAAATAAGTCTTAATTAATATTACTCATACGTACGGGGTATCTAGCATCGAAAATCTTTGTTTATGCTCTGAGTGTCGTTAACGATTTGGACCTTTTCAATAAATTTCGGCAATAAATAATGCCAGCATTAGTTGTCACATACAGCACCATGGAACAGCAGCTTCATTTAATGGTACACAATTTATGTTCATTAGCAAGAAAATGAAAAAAATGAAAAAAAAAATGTTTTCACAATTCTTCAATTTTCCTCAATAAAATCAATCAATGTAAAATCGTTTTCATTAGAATAGACTCCCAACCCATTGTTGCCTGCGTTGAATGCAGCTTTCGACGTTCAAAATTTCCTTCGAGAAAACTACCAAAAATGCTAGCGTACATCATTCCGTAAAACATTAAAAGGTATTACGAATTAAGCCAATTTCCAAAGTAAATATGTGAACATAGATTTAGTACGAAGCTGGCTTTTCGCATACAATACTGTTGACTGGCTACATAGGAAGAACGTGGTGCAATAAGGGAAAGAAGAAAATCCGAAATTCCATATAGCTGAACGAGCGTTGATTGCCAAAAATGCAAAGTAGTTTTCTTTACATTTGGGAGCGAACAGATCCGAGCTGGATTGCAGTCAAACTCTAACAATTCAATTGTGAGTTTTCGCAGAAGAACATATGAGTATTTGTGTGTAATTGTGCTTATATGCTGGTGGCTGGAAAACTGAATTTTCATTTTAAACATGGAAATTTATATGGAAATTCACGTACTACACACTGAGCAATGCATGTGGGTAGAACGTGAGTGTCGTTGGTGGATTGGAGCACTGTATACTTATATACATAGATGATTGTGTACGTTTGTACAAAAGTGCGAGTTTACATATGGTGAAAATCATACATAAATGTTTCATAGCAATTGGATTTTGGATAATGTTTTAGCTTATGATGCTGTTAGCTGATACCGATAAAAATGTGGCTGCTGCTGCAGCTACTGATGGGCTTACACTCAAAAACAAATTATGAAAAACTATGAAAAAGGATTTATTTAAAATAAATTATTAAAGGAGTTTTCAACATTATCAGTATACATTAATAGCATACGAATAAACTGTAATAGTAGCTATTAAAGAATAAATTTCTGGCTGTTTTATAAGTATTTGACTGCTTTTGTAGGAGTTTTGTTATAAAAGTTATAGCCATTTTCCAAATCTTTACATAATTAATATCAATCATACGTTTCCCAGGACGATGTGTCTTGATATCATTATTTTCCTCCAGAAATTGTTATGATTGTGATGATCTAGAAGTTGAGATGCCTTATCGGCTTTCTTAATTTTTTTTTTCAAGAACTGCGGTGTACTATAGAATACTTTTTAAACTCAGCATTCTAGGCAAACAAATAAAATGGTTTACAGTGACATTGTATGGTAGCAAAGGAGATATAAAAAAACAAAAAGATTAGATTAAGATATATAGATTATTATTAGCGTCAGTTACCGTGTTGCAATATAAGCTTCTGTGATATTAAAATTAAGTTGTAAGTATTTACGTTATGTGTCTGAAATTATGTGTTTATGAGAAACATTTAATGTACTTATAATAAGAGTCCTTTATTACGTAGCCCTGAAGAAGTCAAGAAAATATTTACGAAAGTCGGGAAGAATGGAATAAAAAGGATTTTTATTTAAAAATGTAAGGTCATATTAGCTTAAAAAAACAAAAATAATACTACAAATTTCTGACCAAGAACAACATTGCTAAAAAGATTTTAATTAAATTTCTCATAAATAATGTTAATCCAGTAGGCTTTATTGGGAAAATGCTTTTAATGCCTTTTGTTTTCTGCAATGCAATGATATCGCGAATATAATGATTTTTCTAAATGCATCACTAAATCAGGGATTTGTTCTGGGCTGTGCAGCTTAGGTTAGTATACACAAGTATACCTTAGTTCAAATCCGGATAAGAACGCCTAAGCTTCATCAGCGGAAGTTTTCTCCCGCGTATAAGCTAATGAGTTCACGTTGAAGAAGTCGCAAGCGTATCAAATTATTTTATTTGACGGAAGGCCCCGGTTACTCTTGGCCTGAAAATAAGATTCAACTGTTTCGTTATGTGCTATACAAAATTATCAGGGATTTAGTCAGATTTCTCATAATTAATATTAATCATACGTTCGGTCGTTCTTCGAAAGAAGGACTGATAGTCCAATACCATATTGAAGTAATCAGAAAATATTAATCGTTTTGGTCAACCTTTTATATGAAAATTTGTTCTCTTGGCTTTAAAAGGAACTTCAAATATTCGGCTACCTTGTGGCAATAAAAACGAATTGTTTTTGTTAAATATTTTTATAATTCATTAAGTTTTATTTGGACCAAAAATACCTAATTTGAGTTAGCGTCACAAAGAAGTGGTTTATCATTTGAAAAGTGGTCACGGAAAAGTGGTTTATCATTTGTGACCTTCAGTTTAATGTAATATTACTAGTAAAGTGTGGTCTATTTTTTAAAATTCAATTTAAAATTAATATAAATCATGCGCCCAGAATGCCTTATTTGAAAAAATATTTATATTGAATCTAATTTAATACAATGTAATGATTTTGCTGTATTTAATTTCATTATATTTGCACTATACGCGTTCCTACATCACCGAACCGATGTTTGATTATCAATATCCATCGGATCCTATCCTATCGATTATGATACAAGTAAATCTGGGTTCAAATCTGGTTAAGAATAATAAAGATTTATTAGGTTTTTAACTTCGTTTCGTAGCCTAGGTTCCAATCTGGTTAAGAACATGTACAATTTTCCACTTCGTGTATGCTGCCAACTTAACGAGTAAGAGATATATGTTATAGCCTTATAGAGACTTAGTTCAAAAAAATAGAAACAGCCCCGAGGACCGAATTCTAAAGATTCAAAGTTGGTCCCCTTTGAGCAGATAACTGCAGAAAAGAAATATATACTGTCCAAACTAATTGATATTAAATAGAAAGAGAGACCACAGTCACAAATTTGTATATAAACAAAAAGGATAGCTATTGGTCAATTTATATAGAAAAGAAGGACAGCTCGTACAAAAGAAATAGAATAAAAAACCTCAAGGTGTCCAATTATACAGACTAGATGGGGAAAATAGGGACGTCCGTGGTTTGATGGTTAGTATTATGCACAACAATTACACTGAGCAACAAAATGTGAAGAAAAATCTGCGGCAAAAGATTTGATAGTCTACTAAAGTTTGTTTGGGCCTGCTGATCACGAATCTGGCCTCCGATTTGCTTTAGTTTAAGAAATATTCATATAAACCCATAGACTCCTAACTACTTTATTTCTTTAATATAGGGTGATCCATCTAGATATTATTTTTCTGAACAAAAAAATATAAAAATTCAAATTAAGTGCGGAATCTTTTTTTGGTGATTTGAAGGGACATTTTATGGCGATTATTTTTTGAAAATAATTACCTTCAAATGTTGGCAACTGTAAAGTAGTATGGAAATGAGCGTTCGGTTAGAAACGGGAAGATTCGCTGGTTTCGACTAAAATTTTGTTCAGTGATGAGGCCCATTTCTGGCTCAACGGCAAAATCAATAAACAAAATTGCCGCATTTGGGCTAAAAAGCAACAAAAGGAGGTTCAAGAGGTGCCATTATACCCAGAGATAACCAAGGTTTGGTGCGGTTTATAAGCTGGTGGAATCATCGGTGCATATTTTTTCAAAAATGATGATGGCCGGAACGTAACCGTGAATGGTGCTCGCTATCGCGCCATGATATTGATATTTGTGCTACCTGAAATTGAAGCCCGTAATCTTGACGATATAGGACGGTGCCATTTGTCATACAGCTGCTTAAACAATGGATCTCTTGAGAGGTCATTTGGAGAATCAGCTAATTTCACGTTTTGGACAGGTGAGTTGGCCGCCTAGATCGAGTGATATCACAACTTTAGATATTTTTCTTTGGGGTTACGTAAAGTCCAAAGTCTATGCCACAATTCAGGTTTTGGAACCCAACATTATGCATGTCATTAAAGCCATACCCATGGAAATGCTCGAACGAGTCATAAAAACTGGACCCTCAGAATGGAAACCCTGAAGCGTAGTTGCGGCCAACATTTGAAGGAAATTACATTCAAAAAATAAATGCCAGAAAATGTCCTTTCAAATTACCAATAAAGATTCCACACTTGATTTGATTTTATTTTTATTTTTGTTGTTGTTGAAAAAATACCTCTAGATGGGTCACCCTATATAAGAAATTTACATTTTTAACTTTGTGCATCGCTTTTATTTCGGGTAAGATTTTTTGAAAATAAAGGCAAAATTCTACAAATATTTCGAATTTCGGTGCCAAAAAAATCTTTGAACTGACTAAATTTTTAGGATGCTTCACCAGTGTTGTATTTTCATTATATCGTATTAAAGTCCACCACCAACAAGCTAATAAACTTTATGACCCGATTAAATTTGACCGACATATTGGAGATTTAGCCAGAAATGACAACGACTGTGCCCTAGGTTAAACTTCGGGTAAGAACATCTAATTATTTTTAAGCAGCTGGTTTCCACATCGAATATGCTGGGACCATTATAAGAAAAAGAGATTAATATGTGGGTCAATGAAAAGTATTTCAAAAAAAAAATTACTCTGCACTCACCTAATTGATTTAAAAGAAGTGACTTGTTCGTTTCTTAAAGGGGATTGAGGTAAGAAAGTAATTTGAGAAATAGAAGAAAATTAGTAGAAAAGAGTTTATTTGAGGACTCTATTTAAAGAGTCGTTATATATATAAAAAAATACTTTTTTATATATGATTAATATTGTGCTCAAGCAAAGTGCTAGATCTTAGTTTTGTTATGGCATACAATATGTTCGCTGCGTTTTTAAACATCAGTTGTGGGAGATTTTCTATTGAAATGCCTAATTAGTATCAATCATACGCTCAGTGGGCTGTATAAAAGAAAATCTTTCAAATGTTCGAGACCTTCTTTAATATTCTCTTTAATAGTGTAATACTCTGTTATTTGAACTTTTAATTAAAAATGTTTTGTTGATTTATTTTTTGTTTTCTCAATTGTAGTCATATATTTCTTTGAGTGTAAACGTCGCTTATTCATATGCATAATACAACGTTATATTCCTTTGAGACTTTGACTAAGAAAAATGTATAGTTTGTGTGTTGGAACATTCCATTTCTTTTTCCCGGCAACATTACCAAATAAAAGCCAAACCGAATGAGAATAATAGCCGAAGCGTAAAAGAAGCAAAAGAGAAACCCCACATTTACAAACGAAATAGCATACATTTTCGGATAAAGTCTCTCCCGAGTATATGGGCAACTAAGGAAAGTACATACAGACCGGAATATACGAAACTTTCTATCCGAAAATGTTGTTAAAATGCAAATAATGCATAAGGATGGAATAGGATTGAAAGAAAGCTACGAAGAAAACCCAAACGGTTTGGAAATCAATTTAGATACAGCAAAAACAAAATATTAGGCACATGGCACTTTATATGTTGAGAAATTTTTGATTTTGAGCAGAAATCATTTGTAAGTACTAAACTAAAAAAAGGAATATTTTTCCTTTTATTAAATTCTTTTGCTGTCAGTCATCAATCATCATCAGCAGCAACAGAGCCTTCGTCCCTTTTTTGATAGCCCTCATAAAGATGTCCCGTGATTTTATTATTTATTTCAGGGTCTTTTATTCACAAGCCTTTACAATTCTCTCTTCATCATCATCTGTTTTTAATTAAAAAGGCGTTTTCTAAATCAACAATTATTTATTTGTCCGTTCTGCCGTACAGCAAACCGCCAGCCTGACAATACATGTGTCTGTCCGTTTGTCCTTTTTCAACTCATTTTACCGTTCTGTTACATCTGTTGTTGTTATTTCAATGGTCCTATTCGTCCTTCGTGGCATACTTCTAGTTGGTGTACTATCCAATTGTGCGACTGTCCGCCATTCTATCAGTTTACCCACACGCCTGTCCATCTATACTTCCGTCTGTCTGTCTACTTGGCTCTTATTTTGTATCCTTTCGCATTCTCGGTTGGAAGCCCATGCCTTCATTCAGGAGCCCAAAGAACTGGCGAAAATTTGTTTGGTGATGCGTATCATTGTAATTCACACCATGATACAATTTTTTGTTCTATCGTCTCTCCAGTTCCTTTTCAAATCTATTCGTTTCGCAGTTTTCCAGCGTTCATCGCCTCTGCATGTGATTGTATTGTGCGCGCTATTTTTTTTTTTGTATAGAAGTAAATTTTTCTCTCGTCTTAATTATCGTGCTGTTTCTCAGTGATTTGTAATGATGGTGTTGTTTTTATAGGATCGGGTGGTGTTTCAGTCGGAATTCATTGATTTTAAATTAAAATTCAAGGGTTTGCTACACAGCTACTCTTTCCACGAATGCAAAAGGTGGTTTACTTTTGTACCCCACTATGTGATGGTAGGTGGGAGATTGAGTAATAGAAATACAAAGGTCGCGAAAGTTCACATTTTAAAGAATTTTGTTTAAAATTAGAACATTACGTCGAGAAAAGAACACTTCTGGTCGGCTTTCTAATTAAAATCAATGATAATATGGGCTGAGCCCATATTATCATATAATATAGGGTTATTAATTTAAGCATTAGACAAGTACTTAGTAGGGACATAAATACTGTTACAACATTGAACACACCCATTTTAATAGTAGAACTGAACATACCCACTTAATGTCATATGGGTTTTGAAAGCTAACCTCAATAGCGTTAGTCTGTAATGGGATTTTAAAATTGCTCAGATAATGAGAATCGTACCGCTTTAATAACGCTTTTCAAGTGTGAAATGAAAAAAAACGATATTTTCAAAACGCTCCGGCCACTAGGCCGCCCACGCTCTGTTCGAATACCGCATGTCATCAAAGTCATCACGCAAAAGTCCATAAGGCGAATCATTAAAAAAGACTTGGAACTTGGGGCTTTCAAACGATGTACCGGACATTTATTGACTGCAGCTTTAAAGAAAATGGGATTGAAAAATGCAAACGTCTTTTGCGAAGCACGCTGATAACTTGCACAGCAAAATTTTGTTTACCGATGAAAAAATTTTTACAGTTCAGGAAAAATTTAACAAGCAAAATGATAAAGTGTATGCGCGTTCACCTAAGGAAGTATCTGGACTGGTCCCAAGAGTGGAAAAGGGTCATCACCCAGCATCAGTCATGGTTTGGAGGGGTGTCACTTACGATGGAGTCACTGACCTGCATTCAAAACATCGGCCAAAGTTTACCAAGAAACCGTTTGTTGTAAAGCCTCTTAACAATTCCCTGTTCCAAAGCAAGCCATAACATTTCCAGCATGATTCTGTGCGGGCCCATAAGACCTGGCTTCGAAACAATTTGTCAGCGTTCATTTCCTCTGAAGAATGGCCCTCAGGCAGTCCAGATTTGAACCCATTGGATTACAAAGTGTGGACGGTTTTAGAGGACAAGGTTTGTCACAAAAGATACCCCAACATTGGATCTCTTAAGACTGTTTTGGTTCGAGCGGTGGCCAATTTTCCAATGAGCGACCTGCATTTCTGCGAACAAGGAGTCAAAACATCGGCCAAAGTTTACCAATAAACCGTATTGAAAGCTGTTGTGAAGTTCGTGCAGCTATTGACGATTGGCCAGTGCAACTTACGGCGTGTGTAAAGGCAAAAGGCGGACATTTCGAATAAGTAGATTCTTTTTGGATACAATATACATCAATAAATATATTAAAAAATATTTGGTCGAAAAACATTCAGTCCTTTTTATTTTACAGCATAAAACGTGTGTAACAGTATTTATGTCCCTACTAAGTAGATCTGTCTCTGTTTACTTTTGATAATTTCACCTGTAAAGACAATGAAGCCTGTTTCAAAAATATAAATAAGATTATAGATTTTTCTCTTAGCTATTCAACGTTTTTTTTTTAACTTCGCCCAAAGCTTTGGTGGATAAAAAGTTTATTTATTTTTTCTGAAAATGGCTATAACTAATATTAATCATACGACCAGTGGGTCATATACAACAGCTTTTTATAAAATCTGAATTTCATGCAGATTTCCTAATTTGTTTGCTTTTGATTTAATTTAGGAACAAATAAGTAATGTATTTTCCCTAAGGAGCTAGAAATGATTGATGTAGTGGAAGACAACTACATCGGGAATCATTGGCAACATGAAATGTACTTGCGTAGTCTGCAAATACATGCGTTTATAAATAGTTCTTATATTTAAAATATAGGGATATGGTTGCAATTTTTAAATAACGTTTCAATTATTCCAATATCTCACAAACAGCAAACGATATTTATAGCTACATCATTAATATTACTTAATTATTTCGAATGCCTTAAAAGTAAATCTAAAATAATACTAGGGCTCTAGTACTCACAAATTCAGTCATGAAAACAAGAGACACATGTGGAATTATATCACATGACTATCATTGAAATATAACATAGTAATCGTTTTGATATTTGTGAAGCATAAAAACTTAAAATTATGTTTACCTTCATTGTTTAAACTAATTTCGGAACAATATGATATACCCCACTTAATTACTTTTGTTTCTTGAATTTCGTCTGAAAAATCAAAGAAATAATTAATCGAAACCTTTAAATGACATTCCGGTGTCTAGTTTAAGCTCTAAAGTCTTTTCGAGATTCTTTAATATGCATTCGAATTAAAAAAGTGGGACATTTTTTAAAGATTTTTGGAACTAATATGTTTTATGTGAACAAAAACTCAATTTCATTTAGATTTGCTCAACGTGTTTTTGGACTAAGCTTTATTTAATATATATATTGATGTATACTCGTATTGTATCCAATAAAAATCTACTTATTTGAAATGTCCACCTTTTCCCTTACACACGCCTTAAGTCGCACTGGCCAATCGTCAATAGCTGCACGAACCTCGTCCATTGGAAAATTGGCTACAGCTCGATCCAAAGCAGTCTTAAGAGATCCAATGTTGCGGTATCTTTTGTGTCAAACCTAGTCCTCTACAACCGTTCACAATATGTAATACAATGGGTTCAAATCTGGACTGCCTGAGGGTCATTCTTCAGAGGAAATGAACGCTGGCATTTGTTTCGAAACCAGGCCTGGGACGTTTTAGCCTTATGGGCCCGCGCAGAACGGCTGGTTTTGGAACAGGGAATTGTTAAGAGGCTTCACAACAGCTTCCAAAACGGTTTCATGGTAAACTTTGACCGATGTTTTGACTGCTTGTTCGCAGAAATGCAGGTCAGTGACCCCATCGTAAGAGACACCCCACCAAACCATGAATGAAGCTGGGCGATGACCCTTTTCCACCTTTGGGACCAGTTCAGATGCTTCCTTATATGACCGTGCATACACTCTATCATTTTGCTTGGTAAATTTTTCCTAAACGGTAAAAATTTTTTCATTGGTGAACAACATTTTTCTGTGCAAGTTATCAGCGTGCTTCACCAAAAGACGTTTGCATTTTTCATTCCTAGTTTTTTTTAAAGCTGCAGTCAATAAATGTCCGGTACGTCGTTTGAAAGACCCAAGTCTTTTTAATGATTCGACTCATGGACTTTTGCTTGATATTCATCTCACGGGCCATGATTTTCTGTTTTCGAAGCGGATTTCTGTGAATTCTTGATTAACTTTTTTGATGACATGCGGTGTTCGAAGAGACGTGGGTCGGGCCGAACGATGGTGATCTTCTACATCACCAGTCTCTTCAAACAGTTTTATGCATCGGTAGACGAACTTGCGGCTAATCCTTAAAAGCCGGAACGTTTTGAAAAATCGCTTTTTTCATTTCACACTTGAAAAGCGCTATTACAGCAATCCATTCGTGAAACAATTTCGGCTATTTTTGTCTCAACTATCCAATCAGTAATGAACTACTTTTCAGTAAGATGTCTCACATGCATCATTGAGCAGGGGACATTTAAATTCCATTATTTTTAAAACTAATTAATTTTTATAAAAAAATAAATGAACATTAACATAAGTAATAGAAAAACAAATTCTATGTGCTGAAAAAAAAAAGTTATTTGATTTTCTTAATGTAGCAATACTCATCAGCCACCGTATTTAAGCGATTTACCGTCTCGATCTTGTGTTGTTTTGGTAATACTCCTGTGTAGTATGGAACACGGAGACAAGACAACCTTATATTTCTCAGGTAAAAATCTTGCGTGTTATTATGTTTCCAAATACATTTAAAGGGACAAATATGTGTTGGTCTGTAACTGCAGCATCTGTTAAATCCTGACAGACTAAATCGTCAGTCTTTGCTCTATCAACAATAGTGCTGTACCTTATATAATAAAAATCTATTTTTTAACATTTGTTTTGACTATTTACAACATGTAGTTTATTGAAAATACACTAGCTGTATTTGTTCCCTGATTCTTCCTGACCTTAAGTAATCTGGCACCTCTGATGAACAAACAGAGTTCCAACTTTGTGACTGTCACATGGGTCTTGCCTCTCAGAGCACAATACCACCCATGCAGACACTTCAAGTGTTCATTTCGAAATTGATTTAAAATATAAGAGTATTTTTACGGCTTCCAGCGACGCATGCTTTTTATTTAACCCATAAATTATTAGGCAGGAAGTCTCTGAAATTTTTCTGGTACCTCTAAACTTATCGCTGACAAATGGGTTCAGTTTCACTATCCAACAGCGAGTTTGGCATGACTACTGCAGTTTAATATTTTTGTTTTGAGATTTAAATCATTTTCCAATAATTATTTTGGAACATGTAGCGTAGTTTAAACCCTTATTTAGCTTCCCTAAAACTTTTTCTTCCAGTTTGACATGTTTAAATGAGGAATTTAGCAACTATTGAAAACTACCTGCTTACTGGCCAGATATTTCGTGTTAGGTTATTCAACCTGTTTAATAAACACTTTTTCTTTCATTTTAATTTAAGCTTCCTCTGTTTATATATGCTGACTAACAAGACTAATTCCTTGTTCTCTGAGATCAATTGGCCACCCCAGTTAGATAGCTATTTGCATAATATCCCTGAGCGACGGCAGTAACTTTCTGCTACCAGCTCGACATTTTCATCAGTGTATCATCTACCATTATACCAGAGTCCTACTTTAGCGAAGTAAGTATTTGTATACCCTTCACCGCAGAGTAGAGCTCGATATAGACAACGATTTTGCTTGAAATATTATCTTTCTCATAAAAAGTATTTTCATCTTGGCTGTTTGATACGTAACAAGCAAAACTGCGGTACCTAGAGATAGGAAAACTCAAATGTGTTCGTCGAAAAGCTAGTTATTCCTCGAAAAGTGGCAATTTGTTGCGAATTTAAGAGCGATGGCATTACTGGCACATTTTTTTAAAGTGCTACAATTAAGGTTAACAAAAAAAATAAAATACTATTTGTAAAGTATATGTGACAGCGCATAGAGAAAGGAACCTAAGGGTAAAAAAAATCAATTTTCACTTTTTTTTGATGTGGACAACATCTGAGCATCGAATGAGACCGATCCCATACCCCAAAAGTGTTCCCTCCCAGAGATATGCGCGTTTTATGAAAGTGATGGTACACCAAAGGTACACGTGTTTAAATCTTTAAAATGGCTCTCCTGAACAAAACTGTTTTTTACCCTTAGGTCTATTTCTTTTTTGCGCATCACATGTAGAAAAACTAATACATCCAGCGAAATCCCGCAAGTGATTTTCAATAGCCAATGTATTCTCCAAAAGTGTCATTTTGATTCGGACTTTGGAGCGGTGGCATCATTGTCCCACAGTTTAAATGTCGTTTCTAGTCATCATTATTGACATTTCTGCAGGAAAAACAATTTTGGTTAACAGTGGCGTATGATTAATATCAATTATGGAATTTCCCAGTATATCAGCTATATTTTCGTCTGTATTTAAGATATTACTCGGCATTAAGTTTCAATTTAAAACTAAGTTTTTAGCGCTAGTTAAAATGCAAGCGAAATGTTTCCGTCATTCTTACGAAGAACACAATTTAGGATTTTCTGTGAATTTGTACGATTTTAAGTTAAGCTTTTTTAATTTTCTGAACATCGGTGATGAGATGAATGAATGATAGATCATTTGTTGTGTCTGAAGATTGCTATTATCATCGGTATTCTTAAGTTTATTATCTTAAGTTTCAGTAGAATGACAGCCCACAAAGCCCATGCCACAATCGAACGAAAATTAGTTATAACCGGTATTGGTGACAGCAATTGATAAGTTCGGATACTTTAAAAGAGCAATGCAACCATCACTAAGTATTGGACAATTAGGTTGATTGGATGGGCAACAGCGAAGACACATTAAGAGGAATGGTTGCCCTTTAAATTAAACCAATCATATGAAATTTGTATTTTTGTTTATTTTTCGAATTTTTTAAAGAAAATTTAATTTGACCCACCTAAAGGTCATATGCGAGAATACCTTACACATTTTTGGAGCAATCGTGATAATGATCATTTGGAAATACTTAGCTACTTCGCGGAGTATGTCATGCAATTTTGGCAAATTTAAAAGCTAAAAGGTCTTCAAGTCCCTTTTAATTTATCCTCGCTGAATATCCTTTAATCTCCATCTGCATATGATGCTCTGCTGCAGTCTGCGAACTATTTACACTTTAATTTAATTTTAGACAAAACATGTTAACTTATAAGTCTATCTATTGTGACCTTTAGATCGGCATTGATTCAAAATTTTTGACTGTTATTAAGTTATTTCATTAAAATTAGAGCTTTTAACCAATACTGGGACATATCTTGCGCTTTCTGTACGCAATCCTTAACAAGATATTTCAGAACTTGAATCTTCTTCATCCTTTTACATTATTTTCTTTCGAAATGTGAAGAGAACAAAGACTGCGACTTCCACGGAAGGACCACGAGAAAGTGTTCGTTAAAATGTTTTGTAGCAACATACAGATCATCTATGTATTTGGCATATTCAGGCAATAATCACAATTATTAGTCCTAACAATAAAATACAGTAGTATTTTTTTTTGATTGGCTAATGGTTATTTCGCTCAATGTTTCGATCGATGTTTTTACGCCACTTTACTTTGTTTCGCATATTTCATTTGTCGATTTCTCTCAAAAATCCTTTAACTCAATATTTTTAAACGATCTGGGATTATGTCGACATTCGTAATTTTTCTAAAAATCATCCCTTATGATACTATCCCAAGTAAATGTCAGCAAAGCAAAGACAAATCGCACGCTATGCAGGAAACAAAATATGCAACACAAAGTTCACAAATCAGCTGCAGCTCCGACAAGCCAGTCTAACGAAAGGAGGTAAATCTCCAATCGAATAACACTACAATCTGATAGTAAGAAATCCTGTTAAACTAACCAAGTGCAAGGACTATAAAGAATAACGAAGAAGACATCGTTTACCCACAATCACGTTAGGGGAAATCAAATGTTAACCTGCAAAAAAATAAACTGAAAAACAACAGAAACATATTCATGTAGCTGTCTACACTCAAAAAAAGTAAACCTCAAAATAAACTATATTGTAGGAGAACTGAACCCGGTATGGCGTTAAAGTCATTTGACTTTATATAAAGTATAAGTATATAGCGGGTTTTCCAAAAGGGACATAACAATTTCGTATTGTTTTGTCAACGCACCTCAAACATTTTTAATGATCTTTCAGTGTCAAATTTTAGTGGAAATCAGAATTTGCATCATGGTAAAGATCATTAACTAGCAACGTTTGCAAATCATTAAAAATTACTACCGAAATTTTGAGTCGGTAGTCGGAAATTTAAGAGCGCTTATTCCAATAATCGTCCCACCCGACAGGCTGTGCGTGATATAGTGGATAAAGTTGGATCCAAATTTTCACTTTTGGATGTGCTGGCGCCAAAGAAATGCCATACCGCTCAAAGTGAGCCGTAAATGTATCCACTCAAATTGAGCCAAATCAGTCGATTCCACGTCATTCTCAGGAATTGGTCATCTCTCTAAACACACTCTGGCGTATTTTGCGAAAATATCTTGGCCTTCACCCTTATAAGATAAAACTGACTCAAGAATTAAGAAACTTGATCATTCGAAATGCCGAAACTTCTCTCATTGGGCTCTGGCAAAGTTTCATGAAAATCCAGAACGTTATCGTGCCATAATAGAAAATTATTTTTGGCTAGAATTCGATGAGCTTGACATCGCCAATATCTGGTCTCAACAAGACGGTGCCACTAGCCACATATAACGCGTTACAATCGATTTACTGAAAGGCAAATTCGTTGAAAGTGTTATCTCGAGAAGTCGAAGTCGGTTGAATGGCCACCACCTTCATGCGATTAAACGCCATTGGATTTCTTTTCGTGTGGCCACATCAAGTCAAGTGGGTATGCCAACAATTTTAGAAACAAAATTTAACGTGAAATTGTCAACGTTCCGGTCTAAATGTGTGCAAGAGTGGTGGAAAATTGGGTCCAAAGAGTAGATCGCTGTACACGGGCTCGTGGTGGTCATATGATCGAAATCGAATTTCAGCCTTAAAATGTAACATTTGCACTATATTTGCACTACTAAATTACGTTGAGTATTCTGTGTTTTATTAATATATAAAACTTTTATGTCCTTAATGGAAAACCCTGTATAAATATATTGTAAAAGGCAATATCTGAGTATGATATATTTACTATTTTCTTAGTGTTTTATTATTAAGTATTGCATTTTCTATAAACGTATTTCAATTCTATACTACTTGAAAATATTCATTCTATATCGAAAATACTAATACCAGTCAAATTTTACTAAAATAGCAAAAACACAGGGTGGCGCACGAGTCGTGCTACAGAACATAATAATTGTTTTTCTTTGTGAGCGGGTGAAATTATGTCTGTTGAAGTACAATTGCGTTTGTTGCTGTCCCATATCGCATTTTTTGTTTATTGACAAAACCACTCAGTCAAAAATAAAAAAAATGATTTTTCATTGAAATTCTAGATTTGCGTAAAACTTTGCCAGAGTCACCGACTAAGAATTTCGATAGTAACTTTTAATGATTTTCAAACGTTGCTCGTAATTGAACTTTCCATAATGAAAATGTTGTCTTTGACTAACGTTTTGACATTGAAAGGTCATTAAAAATTTTTAAGGGTGACATAAGGATACGAAATTTGAATGTCCCTATTGGAAAACCCTTTTGTATTTCCTTAGGAAAAAAGTACGACAAATTCTCTTCAGGAGAATATATAAGTATACAACTGAAACTATTTTTTACTAAACTCAAGTAATATTTTTTACGGAAAATTATACTTAGTAGGGACATAAATACTGTTACAACACTGAACACACCCATGCCAATAGTACAACTGAACGTACCCCGTTAATGTCATATGAGTTTTGAAAGCTAACCTCTATAGCGTTAGTTGTTAACGGGATTTTAAAATTGTTTCAACTTTCATCATGGAGTGGTCTGATAATGAGAACCATATTGCTGTAATAGCGCTTTTCAACTGTGAAATGAAAAAAAAACGCTCCGGCCACTAGGGATTAGCCGCATGTTCATCTACCGATGCATAAAACTGTTTGAGGAGACTGGAGATGTAAAAGACCGCCACCGGTCGGGCCGCCCACGCTCTGTTCGAACACCGCATGTCATCAAAGTCGTTAAATCAAGAATTCACAGAAATTCGCGCCGAAAACAGAAAATCATGGCCCGTGAGATGAATATCACGCAAAAGTCTATGAGTTGAATCATTAAAAAAGACTTGGGACTTGGGGCTTTCAAACGACGTACCGGACATTTATTGACTGCAGCTTTAGAAAAAAAGGATTAAAAAATGCAAATGTCTTTTGGTGATGCACGTTGATAACCTGCGCATAAAAATTTTGTTCACCAATGAAAATTTTTTTACCGTTTTAGAAAAATTTACCAAGCAAAATGATAGAGTGTATGCGCGGTCATATAAGGAAGCATCTGAACTGGTCCCAAAGGTGGAAAAGGGTCATCACCCAGCTTCAGTCATGGTTTGGTGGGGTGTCTCTTACGTTGGAGTCAGTGACCTGCATTTCTGCGAACAAGGAGTCAAAACATCGGCCAAAGTTTACCAAGAAACCGTTTTGGAAGCTGTTGTGAAGCCTCTTAACAATTCTCTGTTGCAAAACCAGCCATGAACTTTCCAGCAGGATTCTGCGCCGGCCCATTATGCTAAACGTCACAGGACTGGCTTGGAAACAATTTGCCAGCGTTTATTTCCTTTAAAGAATGGCCCTCAGGCAGTCCAGATTTGAACACATTGGATTACAAATTGGGGACGGTTTTAGAGAACAAGGTTTGTCACAAAAGATACCCCAACATTTGATCTCATAAGACTCTCTTGGTTCGAGCTGTGGCCAATTTTCCAATGGACGAGGTTCGTACAGCTATTGACGATTGGCCAGTGCGACTTAAGGCATGTGTAAAGACAAAAGGCGGACATTGCGAATAGAAGATTCTTTTTGGATACAATATACCATAATAAATATATTAAAAAACAATCAGTACTTTTTATTTTACAGTGTAAAACGTGTGTAACAGTATTTATGTTCATTCTAAGTATAACATTTTATAGCTTATGAACTACATAGATGACCTTAAAATGTGGATGAACGATTTGCATTTAGTACACTTTTCTAGGCTTACTACACCAGATTAGAAATTTTGAACTAAACTGGAGTGTGGATTTTTCTAAAATTTAGGAACAAAATTTTTTTGAGTGTGGCAAAATTGAAAAACTCTTGGTTTGGTTATAATCCCTAAAGGCTTAAAATGTGTACGAAGCAAAAAAAAAATGCATGGACATGTTGCTACAAGGATATGATTCAATCGTCTGGTTGTTTTTATATCTTAAAGAAATTGAATGTTAGAGAATATCTTAAGAGGGATGCTTAATAAATGTTTCAATGTAACTTTTGTTGTTTTTTGATTGGTAATATATGTTTAAGAAAACAAAAAATGTAGAGATTACATTAAGTAACTAATAAGTTTAGTTACACATGGAAGATATTCAAATTGAAAGAAAGGATAGCCTTAAGCAATGCACGAGTGTATTTATTAAGCTTCAATATAACATTTGATCTGCGCCGATATCTTTTAGAATATGGGTTTTTTTCAGAGAAAACTTCATAGTTAATATTACGTATACGCACTAAACTTTTATTAAATCTCTTTTTCCAATTTGATTTCATTCATTTCTTTCTCACCAAGCAGAAATTTAAATTAAGAGGAACAACTGTATCAACATCAAAAGTGTATTTTGTAAGCTTTATTTGAAATGCAATGGGATTTTCTTTTATATCTCTAATGGCTGAACAGATATGAGCTATTTCCGAAGAAAACTCCATAATTATTATTAATCATACGCTGCAATGACCTTTGTAGACAAACATTCATATATTGGAAATTTTTAGACGATATTAATTGTTTTTTCCTAATCGCACATTCAAATGGATATTAAAGCATTATGTATAAGTAGCTTTAAGGGTTATTTTTCGGCTTTAGTATATTTTTAAACAACATCTATGCAATTTATGACAAATCAACTGATTACTGAAAGGGTTTCAACTCTCCGGTTAACTATTTTCTTGTCAGCTACTCACAAAATTGTGGCAATTCTTTAAACCTACTGTCCTTTTGACATCGATTTTGCGACAGTGTTCTTCCTCTCCTGGCCCTGCCGAATTATTTTGTAAATATGAAACCTTTGCTAGTATTTACTTTTTGATCCATGTTTTATGCAGCAGCCATTGTCCCAAATATCTGTTTTCCAATAAAACGCCGCACATAGGGAAACATTAAACAAAGACTCTCTAACATGACTCTAGAGAAATTTGCCAAACATATTTTTAATGTCCCCAAGGAGACATCAAAGTACTGTCACGTTTTGGCGATAAGGCACAAGAAAAAGACAGAAAGCTTTCAACAAAACAGAAACAAACAACAACAAAAACGAGATGTAATAAAGATAGACAACAATAAAGCCCCGGAAAGGTGCTCGAAGAACTGAGGTAAGAACATACATATATATTCTGGCAAAAAGGAAAACGAAAACATAAAAAGGACAATGATTTAAATTTTTTTTTTTTCTTAAGATTTGATAGAAATCACAAGGTAAATCATATTTCAAAGCAATAACGAATTTCAAAAAATAATAAATCGAATGTAATGACTGATGACACCTTAAGGAATTGTAGCTTGGCAAGAAAATTAACATTTAGGACAGAAAGAAATAAAACACCAAACAACTGGTATGACATCCTAAAAGAAATCAAATGAAAGATGAGGCAAAGTGACATGAGATAAATTGTGGATTAAAGGATAGACAAGGAGTCTATACTAGAAATATGGAAACTACTAACAAATGCAGATACAGGATAAGTTAAAGCATGTAAGTGGAAATGTGAGATGTAAGGCAAATATTCATATAAATATATGTATGTATATTTCTGTGTTAATATTTCAGTGTATATTTCTGGACTGGCCGGGTCAAAAACTGAAAGACGAAATTTTAAAATATATTTTTATCGCTTTCAGAATACAAAGTTGTATCTCTTAGCAATCTATAAAAAGGCTAACTACTCGCTGATCAGTAAGCTGTAAAAGTTATAAATGCTTTTTTATCTGACCAAGATTGAATGTCGGATCCGAATTTGTAATACTTTATATAATGAATCGTTTACAAGACTTTCATACCATCTTATACAGTTAAAAGGTGGAAATGTCCTTGATTTAAGTTCACTGAAATTTTGAAGACCTTGTTCACTTTTTCAACAAAACTACCAAATAATATTTATTTCCAAATGGAGGATTACGCATACATTAGATTTTAACAAACATTTTAACTTTAAAAGATTTTACATTAAACTGAAGTTTTGGAATTTCTTTCTAGTAGCTATTTAAGTAGATTACATAAAGGTTCTGACTAGTTTTAGGCCACATTGCTGCATTTTTTGTAGGTATTCCAAAAAAGGACATGCGTGAGCTAAGGGCTTTATTTCCATAATTATTTTGAAACTTTCCAGAACATTAGAGGTATTATTTGCCGTACGTATTCCAATGCTGTTTAATATACTGAAATCAAATAGAATTTTATGATTTTTTTTGATATCAACAAATTTAAAAAAGCCAATTAAAAAACGGTCTTTAATAAAATTATGCCATATAAATATCCTTGAAGGAAAAAATCTATAAAAAGGAGACTTTCAGGCAAGGCTTGTCCCTCTTTTAAATGTATTGTTACTTTTTACAAATTCTCATTTTGTTTTGCGCCATTGTTTTCCAAAATTTCAGTAAAAATTAAAATGAAACCCTTTTTAAGTTTAACGAGGTTCTTCCAGGTTCTTACTTGAGCTGATCATGTTGACTTCTTGCGCATTATGCGAAATGAATATCGTTGAAGGAATAAAATAAAAAAAATTCTAGGCCTAGGTTTGTCTCTCTTTCAAATGCCATGAAACTCAAAAAACCCTTAGTTTATTTTGTGCCATTGTTGTCCCAAAAATATAGTTTAAATAAAAATGGCTCCTGCTTTTCGCTCAAAGAGGTTCTTATCGGTTCTTACATTGAGTAAATCATTTTGACTTTCAGCGCACAGGGTGAACAGTGGGCAATTTCTTAACATACTGTTATCTATGATTTGAACTGATAAAGATATACTATGAGAAATGGACTGATACCGATATACAAGAGGCAAACGTCAAACTAGGCGTATTTTAATGGGCGTGGTCCTCAAGATTACCTAATTGTATAGGACATTTGGGTATCTAATGGGTGATCAAAAAAGAGGAAAAAATCCAAATCAAGTGTGGAATCTTTAATGTTCATTCGAAAGGACATTTTATGCCATTTATTTTTGGAATATAGTTTCCTTCAAATGTTGGCTACTCTATTATGAAAATGAGCGTTCGACGAGAAATGGGAAGATCCGCTGTTTTAGACCATTGTCATTGTGCCCATATCTGACACAATGACAACGTCAAAAAACAAACTTGCCGCATTTGGGCTAAAGAAAAACTAGAAGAGGTTCAAGAGGTGCTATTATACCTGGTGAAATCATCGGTCAATATTTTTTCAAAAATAACGATGGACGGAACGTAACCGTGAATGATGTTCGCTGTGGCGCCAAGATGTCGGACTTTTTTATACTTGAAATTGAAGCTCGTAATCTTGACGACATTTGGTTTCAGCAAGACTGCACTACATGCGATACAGGCAACAAAACAATCAATTTATTGAAGGAAACTTTAGGTGAGCGCATTAATTCGCGTCATGGGCCTGTGTTTTAACACCGCTGGTCCATTTTTAAAGCCTAATGGCAAACCCTTATCTTTATACCAAGGCTAAATTCTTGGCCATATCATTAAATAGTATGCGTTTTATGTGTTTTTGAAAACCACACGTCTAAAGAAAACAGCCTTAAAAGCAGTAAACTTTAATCAAAATCAAAACATGTTTCTGTATTTAAGACTTGTAGCTATTGGGGACTAGGGCGGAGCCATAGGGGCCCTAAAATTGCTTTTTTTTTGAAATTTATAGACATATTTGTATTCGAAAACAATTAAATTACGGCACAAATTGAAATGTTATATTAATTATAAGACTCGATTTACATTTTGGACTTGAAGCATGGGTCTAAGAGCCCTTGGGTGCCGAAAAATATCTTCTTTCTAGCCTACACATCAGAAACAGTGGAATTTCCACAATAATCTAAATATGCTTTAACTTTTAATAGTTGTCTAAATGTTGGCTTCGGATCTTCAGGCGCCAGGAGTCAAAAATCTACCACTTCAACAAGGATCATAAGGTACTCAAAGAATTCTATTAGTTCTCGCTTAATAAACGAGTATGCGGTCGCTAAGGCGATAACTTTGATACTTTACGAGAATTTTTTTAAATATTTTTTTATACAAGAACTGATTGGCATTATGCATAATAAACCGATTGATATGAAAATTTGTTGTCTGTAGGAAAAAAAACGCATTCTAGAAATGCTACAAGCGAATATAATTCCAGCTCGCCTAATCTCGCTGATGGTTTTTCTTAAATAACTGCCTTTTCGAAAATTAAATTATTTAAAACAAACTGGTTTTCTGTGAACAAAATTGTTTTTATATTTTTGTATTACAACAATAATTCGACGGAGACTGGCACCAGGGGCCACTTTACAAGTTTGAGACTTATTTGCCAGCACCTTTTTTATCTTTTCTTCAGACGTTATTTAGCTGACAGATGCTTTAATGTAAAGTTAAAGACGAAATATCAGAAATATACACAATTAACGGAGGAATACCTCAGGGCAGTGTTCTTGGGCCAATTTTATATACTCTATACACCGCCGATTTTTCAACAACTAATAATGGTATGACTGCAACATATGCAGATATTACTGCGATTATAGCCTCATGCAGTTCTTCCTCTAAAGCATCAATCCTTCTACAAACAGAGCTTAATGTAGTCGAGCAATGACTAAAAAAATGGAACATAAAGGTCAGTGCAGAGAAATCAAGCAATATAACTTTCGCGTTAAGAAGAGGCGACTGTCTCACCGTTCCAATAAACTTCTCAACAATTCCAAACCTTTAATCGGTAAAATATCTAGGAATGGTTTTAGATCGTCGACTTACCTGGAAAACACACATCAAGAATAAACGACAACAACTTAAAATTAAAACAAGGATTTACTTGCTTTTGGTACCGAAATCAAAACTAAACTAGACCAAATAATTAATAATTTATAAAGTTTGCTTAAAGCCAGTCTAAATATACATTGTCCAAATTTGGGGCACCGCAACCAAATCGAATGTTGACATTTTAGAGCGATATCAATCACAAACACTTCGGCTGATTACCAACGCTCATTGGTTCATTCGCAATAATTCTATACAGAGAGAACTTTGTATGTCATCGGTTAGAGAAGACATCAAGATATTCAGGGACAGATATCTTCAAAGACTCTGCCATCATGTTAAGCCATCAGCTATATGCTTACTTGATAGCTTGAACGAGACCAGAACTCCCACTTACTTGATCTGCCTTTTTGTTAGCTTTTTATATAAATATATTTATAATGGTGTTGATAGGTGATAGTAGGGCATCCAACTCTATTGTTCCTCTTGAGCATCGTCGGAATGTGGGTTGTGTGTCGCTATTCTATCGTTACTTTCGTGGTGTGTGTTCTTCAGACATTCGTCGTCTTCTTCCTGACGTGAGGATGTTCGGCAGGGATATACGACTTTCCAGGAATTCACACCCATTTGTTATCGATTGGCCGGTTGACCGCACTATACACTACAGATTAAATTCGTTTTTCGCCCGTACTGTCCGTGTGTGGAATCGATTTCCGGCGAATGTATTTCCCACCAACTACGACATCCAGAAATTCAAGTCAAATAAATGTCAACAAACATTACTCTCTCTTTTCCCCTTAAACTCCCTTACTTACCACTTACCAACGCAATACATCGTAGTAAAGGGGAAAACCCCTAACTGTTGGTCAAAAAAAAAAAAAAATACTGTTACACACGGTTTATGCTGTAAAATAAAAAGTACTGAATGTTTTTGAACCAAATATTTTTTAATATATTTATTGATGTGTATTGTATCCAAAGAGAATCTACTTATTCGAAATATCCGCCTTTTTCCTTTACACACGCCTTAAGTCGCACTGGCCAATCGTCAATAGATGCACGAACCTCGTCTATTGGAAAAGTGTCCACAGCTCGAACCAAAGCAGTCGTAAGAGATCCAATGTTGGGGTATCTTTTGTGACAAACCTTGTCCTCTAAAACTAAGTCCACAGTTTGTAATCCAATGCGTTCAAATCTGGACTGTCTGAGGGTCATTCTTCAGAGGAAATGAACGCTGGCAAATTGTTTCGAAGCCAGGCCTTGGACTTTTTAGCCTTATGGGCTGGCGCAGAATCATGCTGAAAAGTCCATGGCTGGTTTTGGAGCAGGAGAATTGTTAACAGCTTCTAAAGCGGTTTCTTGCTTAACTTTGGCCGATGTTTTGACTCCTTGTTCGCAGAAATGCAGGTCAGTGACCCCATCGTAAGAGACACCCCACCAAACAATGTCTGAAGCTGGGTGATGACTCTTTTTCACCCTTGGGATCAGTTCAGATGCTTCCTTAGATGTCCGCGCATACCCTTTATCATTTTGCTTGTTAAATTTTTCCTAAACGGTAAAAATTTTTTCATCGGTGAACAAAAGTTCTCTGTGCAAATTATCAGCGTGTTTCATCAAAAGACGTTTGCATTTTTCAATCCTATTTTTTTTTTAAAGCTGCAGTCAATAAATGTCCGGTACGTCGTTTAAAAGCCCCAAGTCCCAAGTCATTTTTAATGATTCCACTCATGGACTTTTGCGTGATATTCATCTCACGGGCCATGATTTTCTGTTTTCGGAGCGGATTTCTGTGAATTCTTGATTTAACGGCTTTGATGACATGCGGTGTTCAAACAGAGCGTGGGCGGCCCGACCAGTGGCGGACTTTTACATCTCCAGTCTCCTCAAACAGTTTTATGCATCGGTAGACGAACATGCGGCTAATCCCTAGTGGCCGGAGCGTTTTGAAAATATCGCTTTTTCATTTCACACTTGAAAAGCGCTATTACATTATCTGACCACTCCATGATGAAAGTTGAAACAATTTCAAATTCCTGTTACAGACTAACGCTATTGAGGTTAGCTTTTAAAATCCATATGACATTAACGGGGTATGTTCAGTTCTACTATTGAAATGGGTGTGTTCAATGTTGTAACAGTATTTATGACCCCACCAAGTATATATATGTATATACCTTGAAATAAGCTTAAAGTAATAACATAAAGTTTATAAATAAACTATTTATCTACATACCTAAGGTTAAAACCCAGTTTTGTTCATGTGAGCCATTTTAAAGATTAGGTCCCTTTTATTTGCGCTTAGAATCGTCGATTTCACTTTCATAAAACGCGCATATCTCTGGGAGAGAACACTTTTGGGGCATGGGATCGGTCTCATTCGATGCTCAGATGTTGTCCTCATCAAAAAAAAGGAAAATTGATTTTTTTACCCTTAGGTCCCTTTCTTTATGCGCTGTCACATGTAGTATACGAGTATCTATCTCACATATAGAAATAATTCATGAAACAACTTTTGTTCTATTTATGTTATTTAGCTCAGTGAGACGCATAAACTCTGTTAATTATATATGAGTATGTTCATAAAATTTGCTTATTATCCTCGGATAGATTATAAATTGTAAAAAACACTTGTAAAAAAATATTTTTGTATTGAAGTTATTGTATTAGCGATCTTCTAAGCGAGGACCCATTAGAACACGGCCAATATGCCTCCCGAATCTGAATAAGAGTTCAATTTTACTATGTAGTTTGATTGGACTCAATGACCCATGGAAAAATGGTCTATAGGCCCCCCAACATTTAGTCCTCTCAGAAGTATATCCGCCACCAACAACCATACTGCCACTGCAATATTGGAACGTTATTTATACTGGAGTACATAATTGCTCAGAGAGTTAAATAGGCGTTTAAAGATTTCTAGCATGCTTACTGACGATCTGTGAGCCGTTCTGAAATACTAAGTAATATTCTATGGCTAAACAAGGGTGATTTTAGAGATTTTAATTTATTTTATTTTTACCGCAAATAGATCAGTTTTAGTTTGCGTCTTCCCTTTAAAATATATGTATGTATGTATAAGTATAATATATGTATGTGGTATATAACCACTCCAATACACACACACGCAATCATAATGATTTTTTGCAACTTTTTAGTTTTCTGTTTTTAGTTGTGGTTTTATCACTTTGATGGAATGCTAGCTTTCTTAAGACGTTTTATTTGCTTCTTCGCCCCAGAGAGCCATTTATTACCATGTGTGTGTTGGTGTGAGTGTTTAAGTATTTAATGTCTATATATGTATCCTCCTGTCTATGTGTTAATGTGTCTGTTTAGGTCTACTTTTGTGCTGTCGATGTGTTTTGTTGTCCTTAAGGTGTATTGTGGCTGTCACTGTGTATGTGTAGGTGCCAGTGTGCTTCTTTTTAACGACCAACACGTGTGTGTGCGTCGGTCCATGTGTGAAATGTGTACGTGTGTGTGTTCGTCGCTTCATAAATAGTAAAAGTTTATTATGTTCATTTACACATTTCATTTCCGCTTTTCTTTTGTTGTAATGCCCAAGTTTATGTACTGGCATATCGGTGGCTAGGCTGGTGTGCTATGTCGCTGCTACATCTTGACACACCAGGCTCATTATTGGTACCCTGATTCATTGTTTGTTTCGCCTTGTGTGTATTCCTTGGCTGCGGCACCACACCCCCTTACTTACGTACAGTCGCTGTTTGTTTGCCTGTCTGTCTCTCTGTCCATCCGTTCGTCTGTCAAAGTGTCTTTCTATCCGTTTGTCAGACATTAGAACAAAAACGACGACAACACCAACAACAAAAATGTTTGAGTGTCCGTTTTCATTTGTTCGGATTTCGCTGTTGTTTTGTACTTGAAAGTGTTTCATTATTTTATGGCTTTTTGTTCGTTTGTCAGCTAAATGCATTTGACAGTTTATTATGTTCACACTCACTCACTTATATACCTAAACGCATACCACTACAGTGGCCCACTCACACTTAGACATCGAGGTAATATATCCTGAAATAAACATCAAATTATTCAATAAAAGCCGCCAAATGTTTTTTTTTTCAAAAATAGAAAAGCAAACACATGAAATGTTTAAGAGTTCAACATGAAATACCTTTTAAACTGTAAATGAAATGAACTGAAGTGGCCCACAACAAAAAGAGCAGAAAGGAAATTAAAAATAAATATATTTGGTTGGAGGAATATAAGAAAAAAGAACTGAGTGAATGCACGAGTAAATTTAGAATATTAAGGGTAAGGAATAAATTAAATCAAGTGCCATAGAGTGAGAGATAGGGAAAATAGCAAGGCAAATGCAATTAATGTATACGAGGGCTGCTATATATATTTCTAGCCTAATAATGAAAATGCGAATATTTATTATCAAAACTGGTTTTATTGTTTTTCAAAGTATTTTCCAGCATGACTTATACACTTTGGCATGCATTCAAACCAATTATCGAAGCACTTTTTCCACTCCGATTGAGACACCTCCAAAACATGGTTTTTGAACGCTTCAACAGCTGCTTCGGGCGACGAAAATCGTTGACCACGCATTTTTTTCTTGATGTGCGGGAATAAAACGAAGTCATTGGGTGCCAAGACAGGGCTGTACGGCGGATGACCAATCATTCGACGTTTTAGCCGGTCAAAAAGGCGCTGGTTTAAGCCGATGTGTAAGAGCTCGCATTGTCATGGTGCACACACAAAGAAAAAATATGGTTACTATATGGTCACGGCAACAATAATATGTTCTCTGTAATATTAGTATGTTCGTCGCAACCATAGTATTGTTTTTAGAATTTCGTGTTGACAGTAGTATGATTGCGGCAATAATGATATTGTTGAATTGTTACAATAATATTATCGACAAATTTAAAAATGAAACTATGGGTGCAGCAACAATATAAATATTATTGGTGGAACAGAAGTATTGTTTTTTGGGTTTTATGATAACAATGTTATGATTACGGAAATCATACTGTATGAATACAATTTTTCTTAATTTGTTATATGTTTGTAATATGGGTTTTACAACAATGTTATTGTTACGAATCTTATGAAAAAATAATGGGAATTAAAATTTTCCAAAAAAACTGCTTTTGATTTGTTTGATTGATTTTTTTTTTAAATAGCTTACTTTTTTGAAATGGATTTTCTTTTTTTTTAATATATTTTTAATTTTTTTTAATAAATAAAAATTTCTATTGTTGACAACATAACCAAATCCTAATTAATAATCTTGAGGACCATTGTATGGTTGAGTGTGATCATACTATGGTTGCATGTGAACTATACTATGGTTGTTAGGATCATAATATGGTTGTATGTCAAACATGCTATTGTTGTGAGGATCATAATATGGTTGTGGGGATCATAGTATGGTTAAGTGCGATCATACTATGGCTGTGGTCATCATAGTATGGTTGAGAGTTAAACGTACTATGGTTGTGAGGATCATAGTATGGTTGAGTGTGAATCATACTAAGGTTGTGAGGATCATAGTATTGTTGAGTGTGAATCATACTAAGGTTATTAGGATCATAGTATGGTTCAGTGTGAATCATTCTATTGTAGTGAGGATCATAATATTGTTGTGTCACAACCATATACCCAACAATAGTATGATCCTCTACGAATATTGTCACCCCAACCTTACTTTTTTTCTACGTGCACAATGATTCGTCTTCTCTTGTTCGTTTTTCGAATTTCTCCGTAGACTGCAGGCAAACAAATTGTGGTGTACCACTCAGAATTGACCATCCTACGTTGCTCAAGTGGAACAGTCGCCACATGACCAATTTTGCCGAAGAAACATGCGTCCATTTGCTTCGAAGTGTTACTTCCACGAACAACTTTTGTTACATTTGGCTCATCTTCGAAGACCCACACGGTCGATTGCTGTTTTGTTTCGGGCTCATATACATAGATTATGATTCGTCACCTGTGAAGATCTTATAAACGTCTTTTGTAGCACCGCTATCGATTTTTTTCTTCAAAATTTCAAAGCACCAATCGACACGAGCCTTTTTTTAACGATTGTCATATTGTGCGGGATCCTACCAAAACAAACCATTTTTACGGCCTGGTGTTTATTTAATATCGACTTATGCTGGTGGAAGAAATGCCCAAGGAAGCGTCTATCTCACGGTATGTCACATGACGATCTTTCATTATCATTTCACGAACGGCATCAATGTTCTTTGGCACAACGGCCGTTTTTGGACGACCTTCGTATTTGAGCGAGCGTCGGCCATGATTAAATTTATTAAACTAGTTTTTCACAGTGCTATAGGATGGTGCTTCATCGCCATACAAAGATTTAAGTTTATCGATGCACTATTTTCGTGATAATCCACGTCGAAACTTGTAAAAATGATCGCACGAAAATGTTCGCGAGTTAATTCCATTTTTTTGCCAAATTGATTTTATCAAGTTACTGTAAACAACACAAATTATGGTCGTACGTCAAAACGTTCTGAGTACGTTTATGCTAAAAGATGTCAAACTTTTCAACGGAAATGTCAGATGGCGCCAGACAACACTTAGTTGCCAAAAATATCTATGTGACGCGCAAAATAGAAAGGGACCTTAGGTTAAAAACCAGTTTTGTTCAGGAGAGCCATTTTAAAGATTAGGTCCCTTTCTATTTACGCTTAGAATCGTCGACTTCGCTTTCACAAAACGCGCATATCTCTGGGAGGGAACACTTTTGGGGCATGGGATCGGTCTCATTCGATGCTCAGATGTTGTCCACATCAAAAAAAGTGAAAAGTTGATGAAAAGTTTTGTTCAGGAGAGCCATTTTATAGATTAGGTCCCTTTCTATTTGCGCTTAGAATCGTCGACTTCACTTTAATAAAACGCGCATATCCCTTTCGCTATGCGCTGTCACATATAACAACCCTCGAAATGTGAACTAATCAAAATAGTTAAAATATTGAAATGTGAACTAATTAAAATAGTTAGTTCTCTTTAGTTAGTAAGAAAACTTATTAATTATTGAGTTATAATTTCAAAACTTTTTGATTAATAATATAAGTTTTTTAGAAATGATATCATAGATATTTTCTTATAAGTAAACTGAAGAAACAAACATATTATAGAAGATTGAGGTTAGAAGCTTTTAAAGGCCAAACCAGGCATTTGGTTTTGATATATTGAATTCACTTTATAGTCAGTCCATCCACTTTATAGAGCTTTGCCTTCTTTACTTCCATAAATTGCCACACATGGTAGTAGAGTTCTTCAAAATTAAATGGAGATTTCGTTTCTCATAAGTAATGTTACATTCCACTAGTAGATATTATTCTCACTAACTCAACATTAGATATGTCATTAAATGTACTTGATGACAATTTGCCTTCTGACCACCGTTCGCTGATTTGCACAATCCTTCGATCATCCATAACTATTGTTGATACTAGTCGCTTTACTAAAATTATATTGATAACCGAATTACCATGGCTAATCCAATATACGAGTACAAAAAAAGAAATGCAATTGACAACGATATTAAAGAGCTTTTTGCAGTTATTCTAGAAGCCCGTAAGATTTCTACACCCACCCTGTGCTACAGATGAAATTATGTTCACTTCACTGGATGAATTTCATAGTATAATGAGATTTATGAAATCGTCTAAGTCCCCTGGTCTGGACAACATTTCCAATGTTATGTAAAAAAAATTATCACCCAAGGCTATACATTTTTTAGTCAAGTTATTCAATAGTTGCATGCTGCTTAATTACTTTCTAAAATCGTGCTGTTCTGAAGCCCAAAACAGATCCTTATAGTTACAGACCAATTAGCCTCTTAAGTAACCTTGGCAAAAGATTTGAGAAAATTTTACACTTGAGAATAAATGAGTTCGCATCAGCAAATAACTTAATTGCTGACGAGCAGTTTGGCTTTAAGAAGAAACATAGTTGCACAGAATAATAGAATTTTCAACATAATAAACATAATAAATTGAAACGACACTCCTTCTACTAGATGTCGAAAAAGCGTTTGATGCTATTCGGAATAAACGCAGAAAAAAGTATGGTTGTGGTAACAATATTCGAAGAGCACCAAACTATTCTTGGTTATATGGTTGTGGCACAACAATATTATGATCATCACAACAATAGTATGGTTCACACACAACCATACTATGATCCACATAACAATATTATGGTCCTCACAACAATATAATCATTTACACACAACCATACTATGATCCCCACAACCATATTATGATCCTCATAACCATAGTTTTTTTTACGTACACCCATAGTATAATCCTCACAACCATAGTATGACTTACGCATACTATGATCGAAAAAATTTTTTGTAAAGACTGGAATACGTTGTTATTCAACAATAAAGAATTTTATTAAGTAAGTTATGTAATAGGAGTGATTTATTTAACAGTAAAAAAAATCATTTATTAAAAATATTTTAGTTATACTAATCCGTAGTTTTTTTTTTTAAATATAATTTTTGTTACTATTATTGCGCAAGAATCGTAAAAATAATATTGTCAATTAAAAAAAAGATAAGGTTTTGCCGGTATGATTGCCGTAATTATGTTATTGTTAACATAAAACCCGTGAAAACAATACTTTTGCCCCACGAACCATATTTATATTGTTGCTACAACCATATTTTTATTTTTAAATTTGGCAACAAAACTTTTGTTACATTTTAACAATATTAATATTGCCTCAATTATACAATTGCCAAAATGAAATTCAAAAACAAAAATATGGTTGCGACGACCATACTTTTACTGCAGAGAACATACTATTGTTGCGGTGACCATATAGTAACCATATCATTTCTCTGCGTGTAGGGGCTTAGTCTTCAAGATCCTTCAAACAAATATACCAAAGTATCTTGGAAGATAATAACAGAATTCCTTGATGACGTAAAATATGTAGTAAGTGTTAATGAAACCCTTTCCTCAGCGAAAACAACAACTACCGGGTTATTACCTCAAGGATCGATTCTTTCACCGCTACTTTACTCCTTGTACACGTCTAAATTTACACCGCCTCCAAACGTAGGAACAGCTTACTATGCAGACGGCACAGTCTTAATAACTTCTAGCAAATTCGCTACGGCTTTATTGAAGAAAATGGAAAAAGGTCTTGCAAGCTGTAGCAAATATTTTCAGAAATGGAAAATAATAATAAATTTCTCGTTTAACAAGTCCCCTACACGCAGAAGAAAAGTATGGTTGTGGTAAAATATTCTAAGAGCATCATACTTTTTTGGTTATATGGTTGTGGCTCAACAATATTATGATCTTCACAACAATAGTATGGTTCACACACAACCACATAACAATATTATGGTCCTCACAACAATATAATTATACACACATAACCATATTATGATCCCCACAACAATATTAGGTTCTGGCAACGATAGAATTATTCACACACAACCATACTATGAACCCCACAACCATATTAGTATTCACACTCAACCATACTATGATCCCCACAATCATATTATTATTTACACCCAACCATAGTATGATCCCCAAAATTTTTTGTGAAGTTGTTATTCAACAATAGTGATTTTTATTAAGTTTTGTAAAAAAACATTAAACTCTTAATAAAAGGAGTGATTTAATTAACAGTAAAAAAATGCATTTATTAAAAACATTTCCGTTATACTAATCCGTAGAGTTTGTTTTGAAAAAAAAAATAATTTACATATAAAAAGTACTATTATTGCGTAAGATTCGTAAAAATAACATTGTCAAATAAAAAAAATACCTTTTTGACGGTATTATTGCCGTAATTATAATATTGTTTACGTAAAACCCATGAAAACAATACTTTTGTCCCACCAACCATATTTATATTGCTACTACAACCAAGATTTCCTTTCTAAATTTAGAAATAATACTATTGTTACATTTCAACAATATTAATATTGCCGCGATCATACTATTGTCAAAATAAAGCTCAAAAAACAATACTATGGTTGCGACGACCATACTTTTATTGCAGACAACATACTATTGTTGCCGTGACCATATAGTGGCCATATCTTTTCTTTGCGTGTAAACGCTTACCAAATCGTAGTTTGAAGTTGGGAAATAAGGAAGTGAACAACCTAAATGAAGTCAAATATCTTTGTGTCATGCTTTACCAAAACATTTTAGTAAACATGTCGACGTCACGGCCAAACGAACCTCAACGGTTCTAAGGGCGCTTTGGCCACTTATAAGTTACAGATCGTCCCCGAACTTAAAGAATAAAAATCTAATTTTTAAATCCATTCTTGGACCTACACTAACATTTGCATGTCCCATATGGTATAAAGCTGAAAAGACGCATATCAAAAAGCTGCAAATTATTCAAAATAATAAATAATTCAAAATAAGTGTTTTAAAATTATATATAACTTGAGATGGAGATATCCTACAGATCTCTTCATAGAAGTAGCGGTAACGAAAAAATTCAAGATTTTATGTATAGGCTTAGCCAAAAATATTATAACAATAACGCACATTCTACTTTTCCATTGATAAGAGAATGAAGAGAATTTTTACTATAACTATTACTGCATAAACCTTAAACATTAAATTGAAGAATGTGTGTATAATATTGTTTATAACCATATAAAAGTTCTTTTTAATTATAAACAACTTTTTCTACATGTATTTGAAATTTTATAAATATAAATTTAGAAAGAGGTTTTACCTCAAATTTTTCCTCTAATTGATCTTATGTAATAATATATCGTCTCATAAAAAAATAATGATCTCATTTGTTGTAATATTTAGAATAATATCTCAAACTATGTAAACATTTAAAGAATCTTAAATAAAGATGATGTTAAAAATTCAAATTTACTTTCTACTAGTGCAACATTTTAAAAATGTTGCCTCCACCCTGCCAAAATGTTACACTTTTACTGCCAACAATCAAAGATATTTAAGTGAAACACTTAATGTTTGCTTACTAATTGTAAACAAAGTTCCAACCTTACCAACTTCAACGTCGTTTTTGCTTATATTTTGTACGCATGTGTGTTTAAAATACAACACTGTAGGCAGAAACTGTTATATGGTGTAACATTCTACACCGTAAATTTTCGCATGCATTTCATGCATCACTTTGAAAACGAAATAGAAGTATTTTTGTGGGGTTGCATTTTTTATACCCTATAATATTTTATCGGTTTAAGTCACAACAAAACTTTTGTTTACGACGAAAACATATTTGGAAATCCCCAAAAAATTAGTACTCGTAAAAATATGAATTTAAAAATTTTTGTGGGGTTGCACTTTTTTAACAATCGAACATAAAAATGTGAATTCATTGCGATGCCCGGAAAAAACGTAACATTTTTTTGTACAAGCGAAAACACCCTAACTCTATGAATTTTGTACACACTTTTAGAGTATTGAATGAACGAGTTACCTTACAGGCCATTTTTTTTGGCTGCATGAACTATAATACCCTTTTTACGTATTTGATGCTCCCCAGCTATTAATACTCATTTCATCTATTGTTTGTCCAAAAATATTAAAATAATATACTTTTTTCCGAGGTACCCTTGAAAGGAAAAATTTAGGATTAACGGACGGACGGATGGAGGGACCATCTTTAATACATATACTTTATAGGGTATTCGTACCATGTTTCGAGGTGTTGCAAATGGAATAGTAAATTTGGTATTTACTCCATCCTTAAGTAGAGAATATATTTATGTATATTTATAGGTAAACTCAACTTTGAGTTATTGACCAATATAAGAAGTAAACAGGTAAAAAATGTTTAAGTGGGACGTGGTCAACTATGAGATACTCCCTAGACCATTCTGCTATTCATTTAGCATCTCTGTGTGTGACTAAACATGTTAGAGATAATTATATGTCACCATGATCGGGTGAAACATGGACATATGGTCTTATTTCATGTGCGAAGTTGGTTAGGAATCGGGTGTAATGTGTGGCATTTAGAGTTTCTGGTTTTGAAAGTGTGAATCGTTCGAGGTTTCATGTGATGGGTTCTACAACCATATCATAGTATTCACAGCCAATAACACGGTTATACGAACCGAATTCAGTTTACCTTTGGTTGCAACAACTGGCGGTTATGACAACTAACCAACTGTGGGGTAAATGTTACTTTGGTACCAATAATTGGTTGTGACAACAGATTAAATCTTTGTAGTGACCAAACCCTGTTTATTTGGCTGTTGTAACATAATGTTGGTTAAAACCAACATCAAAAGATATACCCTATAATATTTAATCGGTTTAAGTCTCAACAAAACCTTTGTTTACGACGAACAAATATTTGGAAATCCCCAAAAAAATTAATAAAAAAAAAATTAATTAAAAAATGGTCAGACTGTTAAAGTTTCTTGGGTTAGACAATGCCTGCTTCCAAACGATATTGCCATAGAAATACACTACTTTGTTTTGCCGCCATTTTTGTAGACATTAGTGTTGCCAGTTCATATTTGGCAGTCGTGTAGTAGAGACGTGGCAAATATATTATGGAAAAATATTCGATAAATCGTAAAAAAATTATCTTAATCAATCATCGAATACTGTAACGATGATAAAGTTAAGTAAAAACGCACTATTTATCGTGTAGTGAATGATTTCGAAGAAAGAGAGTCTGTAGCTGAGAGTTCCAAGCATGGACCACAAAGTACTGCAAGTTCGGCTGAAAACATTGTTGCTGCTCAAGAAAGTGTTCAAAACAATACATCGATCTCAATTCGACGCCGTGCTGAATGTAATGAAAAATATGCTCAAAAGGGTTCGCATTTGTAAGGCTAACAGGGTCAGACATTTATCTGATAATGTATTCCAAACATAATTGCCGACATTTATCAATATAAAATACATTTTCTTTCATTTAATCAAAAATTAAAAACAAACAAATTAGTATACCTTCCCAACGGACACTCTGTAGTATACCTGTCCGGTGGTCACCCGGTACCTATTTAAAATAAAAAAAAACCAAAAATATTATTTTACTTTAAAATCGCAAAATAAGAAATTAAGTCAACATTGGGTTACCTTCAAAACTACACCCGATTTTGACTTTCAGTAGCTCAAAATAATCCACGAATCCTTGGCTACTAAAATCACCATTTTTACAAATCTCAACAATGATGGCCAGATCAGAAGATATAAAATTGATGAAAAATAAATCTGGGACAGTGTGCGGTGTCCCACGGTACTCAATTCACAATAATGCATAGAGAGACGAATGGACATAACTAAATACACTTGTACCGATCGGTAAGAATCAATGTATAGATTCTAGCGTGTATCGTTAAAGGTTAAATACTACTGGTTATTATACTAGTGCCTCAAATATTTTTTTTTAGCAATATTTAGTCCCAGCGTAGCCATCTCCTTTCCCAGTTTACCCATCAATTATATGTGAATAGAACTAGGAAATTAAAAAGCACTTATACCATGTTGGATTGTTATTTTCTATATACTTATATATATTGTTAATCATAAACTATAATAAAATTAAATATAGTAGGATGATTTTACTTTTACTATCGTTTATTGCCGTATGTAGTTGTTTATATTATTATAGTACGTACTTATATACATTTCAATTCTACTTATATACACTCAATTTTTATTTGGTTTTCCATTTCTAATTTTCTTATTTGTAATGTTTGTAATAAAGTATTCAATTATTATAAAGCACTGGATAATTCTTTAACTACTTCTGCTGTCATTTCATTTATAACAATTGTTATAGTTTTGGTGCAAACATAAATGTTGTTGCCAATTGAAACTATAAACAAATAATTTGCGCCATATTTATCAAAATAATGTTGAATGCGAAATGTGATAACAGCACAATAATTTACTATCGCCATTTATTTTTCGTGTTTAACGAAAATATGAATCTAACAGCACACTTATCATTTAAATTTCGTTATAAGTTATATTAAGTTTACTACAATAAGTTTCAAAGAAAAATCAAAGAATCAATAAAAAAGTCACATCACACAAATAAAATATACGTAAATAACCACTAATAGTTCTTTATGAAGAGAAAAAAAGCTCAATTTACTTCTTGATTTTTCACTTCGCTTACATATGAGGGCAGTTCAGTTATTTGTTACAGAAAACACAACTGTTTTCTAGTTCTCTGATTTCATAAAACTATCTGAGCGGAAATTTTGCTACTGAAAAACTTTAACGTGATTGGGAAGAAGCCATTGCATCCTGTGGGAGTTTCGGAGCTATGGCATTTCGTTTAACTGCGGCGTATGATTAATATTAATTAGGTCAGTTTTAAATGATTCAGGCTTTTTCGGCTATATTTAATATGTTGCTTGACTATTAGCTTTATATAGTTGTTAAGACTTTAGCCTCCTTTAGATTTATATATTTTTGACGAACAACTTGTTGGTAATTTTAAAAGTGATGAGATGCATGTTAAACCATTTTTGTGGTCTAGGATTGATGCCGCTGACTATGACTTTGGTTTCAGCAGAAAGGCCAGCAATTCCACACAGCTCACCCCCGCAATTTGTTTATGGTGTTATCAGTTGCTTCGGCTATGTCTTTTTTTACGGGTATTCTGAAGGATCGATGTGATGCAAACAATATATACACGATTTAGGACCTTAATGCGAATGTTCTGAGATAAAGCCAAGAAGCGTATTCGAGGCATTGGAAAATTTGGTTGCCACGAATTGCTACGGTGAAGCCTTGACTTTTAAATAATCATGGCGTTTAATGCCGTCCTTCCATAATAATGTCTCTTAAAACATTTTTAGCACGCAAACACATTTGAAAATGAAATACTTAATTTTTTCAAATATCTAGAAATACTTTTCTGCGACCAGGCAAATTTCACCAGATATTTTTCTTCTAGTTGAAGATAGGTTGGTATTGAAAATTGCCCAAGCTGGGTAAAAGTGCAAATGGTCTCATTTTAAGATTAAAACTCAAGACCACTTTTTTGCCATACAGCTTAAGTTTTAAACTAGCTTTTCTTGAAAGTCGTACGCAAAGACGCATCAAATGCTTATAAATGGACGCAGGGGATCTAGAAGCGCAAAACCGTGGCCAGGAGGAAAATAACTTCAAACATTTCTACTGATTATGGCCGACTTGACTGTTAATTCCGTTGTAGTTTAGATAGTTTTTTTTTTAATTTTTAGATATAAATAATTTATTTATTTATCCCTCTAAAACACTTTAAAAGGTGGTGGGTACCCGGTCTAGCGGATAAAGACCTTATTTGCCTTTTAGAGTTATTAGACATTATTTTAAATCCATTTATCTGCAAATGTCGGAAATATTATGAATTCATTATCAACATTTTTAAAACTCTCGTTGAGCCGCTGGGCTTTTGGATGTTGTCAGTTGTTTTACACATTTCCTGTAAAATTAAATCGACAATTTCATAGCAAAATCCAATTTGGACTATGTCAATTTTTCAATTACAGCGGACACATGCTGACAACAAACAACAAACAGGATGTGAGATGTGTTCATCAAATATAAAATTAAATTAAGTTTTCATATGCAATGAGAGACGAAAGCCTTAAATGCTAAATTATGGCGTAAATAAACAAAATAGTTTGTCATAAATAATATTATCTAATTTAATATTCACACATAACAGAGACAAATGGCAACAACACTCACACACACGTATAGACAAACAAAACGAAATACTTTGACACCCGCAAATGTGTGTATGTGTAGGTAGGAAACCACCCAATAGCATCCCCATATGCGTACATCCTTATTGACATGTACGTTAATATATGTTGACATGTCACTACGGGTATGTGTGTGAGAATAAGTTTGTTTGTATAGAGATGTGAAAATCACAACTGACAGCTCAAGGAAAGAGGGACAAAAAGCACACAATAGCCACAGCCGAAAAAAAAACTATAACTTAATATGGCACAACACAACGAAGTACCGAACCGACAAACGTATCAGAAAAAAGGATTTTCATTTTCGAAATATTTCAAGACTAATATGATATATAAACATTGATATAAACAGAAGCTGACATATATATATATTCACACACACACACATGCATCCATATATACCCATGACTGTGTATATGTATGTATAACTGTATGCAGCTGTGTTCACCCTGTCCATCCAAACCGCTGACAAACAATCCTACGGAGGGCATTTTATACAATCAAACCGTTGGAGAGAGAGAACCACATATGCACACACAGGTGGGTCGCATGAAAAGTTACTGCACACACCATCGTTAAATAAAGTGTGTGTTATTTTCTGATTATATATGAAATCTTTCATATTCTACTTTATCCGCTCTCCAGTGTAGCCATTCAAAAAACACTAATCCCTAAATAAGATTTGAAGATTTTTTTTCTCAGATTATGTTATGATTTAGAGCTTTGCTGCTCCGTAAACAAAAAGAGTTAGACCCAATGTTTATTACACCGATCGACAAAGACTTGCAAGCTGATGCCATCGTCCTGTAGGAAGCCTGTCTATCTCCAAGTCATCCTATTGTCTACTGTTTTAGTTGATTTTTTGTTGACTTTGTCAACGAAGCGGCTACAATTTTTAGTTTGCCTTTAAGAGTAGACATTGTATCGGATGGCTTTAGATATAGTTTACGGCTCAAGCCCCGATTTTTTTTTTACTTTTTTACGGCGGTAGAAAATTAAATTTCAGAAAAAAAATTATTTGAAAAATATCCTCTCCAATTGTTCTATCCTCTCCATCTAGTAAAAATAGCCAAAAGTATTGACTATGATTTTTAAAATGCATCCATATGTTGCCACAAGAACTACATAGTCAATAGTGTGACAATTGATTAAATATTCCCAATGTAGACAACAATTATGACAACGAAGTTGTGACTCACTGATCCCAATGTCAGTGACAAGCGCATGTTTAATGTCTACAGCAGAAAGCGTTACTTGAGGTCTATTTGGTCAGTTGTACTGGTGACAAAGTCAGTAGTGAATCAGTACAGTTTTACATCGACATTTCCTACAAGGTATAAACAGATCTTACTGAAAGTTAAGATATTTTTCAGGTTTGGCACAAGAATGAACTCTATTTAAATTAGTATTTTAATATCCTATAAAGGAGTTTTCCCATTTTAAATGCATGCACATAAAGTGGAACGTGACATAAGTTTCAGCGCTTTAAATCATAAAATAAAAATTAGATTGATTTTCTGATGATTTTATGTCCCTATTGGAAAACCCCTTAGTGTGCAAAATTTCGCCAAAAAACACATTATTTTTGAAACCTGAAGAAAGCTGTTAGAACTTGGGCAAATGTAAATGTTGGTACAGTTGGAGTGGTAAGGATACATGCAACAAACCGAAGATATAGGATAGATTTCAGAACACTACCCTGGAAAATGCAAAGTAGTAATGGGTGAACCAAGCCTTTTTTTGACAGATCACGTGTGAGTCTTGTCATGCTGTCATTTTATTTTTATTAACTTTTGTTCGGAATTTCATCATGGAAAGACTTACCCTTGACCAAATTTTACAAATCGTTCAACTTTATTACGAAAATTCATGTTCTGTGAGGAATGTGTTCCGTGCACTTCATTCAACTTATAGTCAACATAATCGGCCTACTGAGCGAATGATACGCAACACCATCACCCATCTTGAGACCCAGCATTCATTATTGGATAAAATTCGAGCGAATAGAGCACGTCCAGCAAGTACGAGGGCAAAAGTAACGCAAAAGTAACTGGCCTAACATAAAATGAAGCGTTTTTTTGGAATTATTATTATTTATTTTTCAACATAATCTCCTTCCAACTCAATACATTTCATCAAACGTTTTTCAAGTTTTTTAATTCCATCCGAAAAATAAGATTTTTCAAGACCTTCAAAATATGCCTCAGTTTCAGCAATAACCTCGCTGTTGGACGAACATTTTTTGCCACCGAGAATTTTTTTTAAATTTGGAAATCAGAAGAAGATAAATCTGGACTATATGGTGGATGCGGAGCAATTTCAAATAGTAATTCGGCCAGTTTTTGTTGAGTTAAAAATGCAGTGTGTGAAGGAGCATTATCTTGATGAAAAAGAACTTTTTGTTTCTAAATGCGGTCGTTTTATTTTGATTTCTTCACTCAACCGATCCAATAATGCACAATAATATTCACTATTTATAGTTTTTCCTTTCTCAAGATAAACAATAAATAGTATACCCCTTGCATCCCAAAATACTGTGGCCATTACTTTTCCTGCTGACTTAACAGTTTTCGCCTTCATGGGAACACTTTTACCAGCTGCTATCCATTGTTTTGTCTGTTCTTTGCATTCTGGGATGTAGTGATGGATCCATGTTTCATCAACAGTTATGAATCGGCGCAAGAACTCTATTGGATTACGCTGATAAATCGCTAAAAGCTCTTCGGAATTGGTCCAACGGACGATTTTTGGGGGCAAAGTCAACAAACGCGGCAGCGTTCTTGTGGATAGCTTTTTCATGTGGAGTTCATCATGTAAATACTCCAAACTTGTTTTTCGTGTATTTTAACAATATCAGCAAGTTCTCTGAGCTTTATTCGTCTATCTTTAGTCACTTCATTAAATATTTTTCTAATGTTTTCAATAGTAGTAGCAGTTTTCGGTCTTCCAGAACGTTGTCCATCTTCCTTACTTGAACGACCCATTTTAAATTGTTGAACCCAGGATTTCACGGTGGAGTAGGATGGTGCATTATCACCATGAACAGAATCCAATTCATCTTTGATTAATTGTGGCGTATAACCTTTCATATAAAAGTGTTTAAATACCGCACGAAACTCTTTATTTTCCATTTTTCAAAAATTATAAAACTTGTTTACTTCAATCACCTGTAACAAAGAAAATAATCATTAAATATTTCGGAAATTTTGACAGATGGCTTATAAAGGATTGCTTTTAAAAAACAAAAAAGTTGCTAGTAAAACAGAAAATGTGCCAGACCAGTTAGTTTTGCGGTCGCCCTCGTAGTGAAGAAAATGTAGCGGCCGTAGCTTAGAGTGTACACCAAGACCGCGGAGAGTCGATTCGGTGCCGTTCGCAGCAACTCGGACTGACGTATTCAACGACTAGGCGCATTTTACGTCGAGATCTTAAATTGAAAGCGTACAAAAGACAGCTTGTGCAAGAACGGAAGGTTCCCGACGTTCCCAAGCAACATCGCTTCGGTCTATGGGCTCTTGAAAAGTTGCAAGAAGATCCGATGTTTTCGAGCCAAATTTTGTTCAGCGATGAGGCCCATTTCTATCTTAATTGGTGTGTAAGCTAGCAAAATTGCCGCATTTGGGACGAAGAGCAACCAGAACAGGTTCAAGAGCTGCCACTTCATCCAGAAAAAACAACCGTTTGTTGTGGTTAGTAGGCCGGTGAAATCATCGGTCCATATGTCTTCACAAATGATGCCGGTGAAAACGTAACCATCAATGGTGACCGTTATCCTGCCATGACAACCGACTATTTGATGCCTGAAATTGAAGCACGTGAGCTCGGCGACATTTGGTTTCAACAAGACGGCACGCCCCTTCTCGCACATCTCATTAATCAATGGATTTATTGAGAGAACACTTCGGTGAGCAGATAATTTCATGTTTTGGGCCGGTCGATTGGCCAGCAAGATTGTGTGATATCACACCGTTACACTTTTTCCTGTGGGGATATGTAAAGTCTAAAGTTTATGCGAACAAATCCGCTTCGCTTCAGACCTTGGAGCAAAACATCTCGCGTGTTATTCGCCAGTTACCAGTCGAAATGCTCGAAGAAGTCATAGAAAATTGGACTCAACGGATGTACCATCTGAGACGTAGCCGCGGCCAACATTTGATAGACATAATCTTCAAAAAAAAAATGCCAAAGTATGTTCTTTCAAATGATAATAAACATTCTCCGTTTAATTTGAATTGTCTGTGTTTATGGATACAGGTATTTAAAATAAAACTACACCTCTAACAACCGTATTCGTTTAAGTTGCAAATAGCCGTGAGCTAGTCTAATGTACAAATCGACTCGATACAAAAATACAGCCAAAATGTACACAGACAGACGGACGGAAGAATGAAGCGAAAAACTGACGTCTCTTAAGGCAGACTGAAATGTTAAAATGTTCGCATAGATTGGAGGATGAAAAATCAGCATCCTCTCCATGCATACACATACACAGACAACCACTCAAAGGACGTTAAAAAATATCACAAGAGTTTCTATTTTGCTAACAAAAAAAAAACAGAAATGAAAATAAATACTTACAGCGATACAGCCAGACATACTGTCGGATGGAAGGACACTTGTCTACATAATCAGTAAGAGCAGGGTAAGAATGCACATTTTTGTTTTAAAAAACACGTAGTTTTTTAAATAGTTGAAATTATTTCTTTTGGATTGTTAAGAAGGCATGTATCGATTATCTTAGCCAGGCCAGTACTCCATTTATGAAATTTTCCATGACATTTCCGTTGAGATGTGACTGTATCTCACCGATAATGTGTTGGATCTCGGATTTGAGCTTAGGAATTGTTTAGTTGTTTTTTTAGGGTTTTGTTCGGGTTGATGCAAATAAACCAGAAACAATTCCTTAGCTCAAATTCGAGATCAAATGCGTTATCGGTGGCACACAGCCACATCTCAGTGACAAGTCTTGACAATTTTATGAAAAGAGTAATGGCCTGCCATCAGAGTTGTAGGGGTCATTTGGCAGTTATTTTATTATAAACTTTATTGGAACATGTCTGCTTAACAATCCTATAAACAAATTACATTCTCGTATACATGGGGGAAAATGTTAAATATATGTTTGTATGAAAATATATTTTGCCGGAAATATATCGAGCGCCTAATGCCAAAAAGACGTAAGTGCTACTCGCTTTTTTATGAAATTCGGTAGAAAACCGATAACCACTCCTATGCTTAAATATTAAAAATTAAGTATTAAGAGGGCTGCTTTATATAATTATGGACTAATAATGAATATGCGAATATTTATCTTCAATGGTTTTATTGTTTTTCAAAGTATTCTCCAGCATGATTTATACAATTTTGCATGCGCTCAAGCCAACTGTCGAAGTACTTTTTCTACTCCGAATGAGACACCTCCGAAACATGGTTTTAAAACGCTTCAACAGCATCTTCTGGCGACAAAAATCGTTGGCCACGTATTTTTGTCTTGATGTGCGGGAATAAAAAGATGTCATTGGGTACCAAGTTAGGGCTGTACGGCGGATGAACCATTAATTCGACGTTTTGGCCGGTGCTCCCATTATCATAGTGCACAATGATTAGTCTTCTCTTGTTCGTTTTTTGAATTTCTCCGAAGACTTCAGACTAACAAATTGTGGTGTACCACTCAGAATTGACCATCATACGTTGCTTAAGTGGATTAGTCGCCACAAGATCAGTTTTGCCGAAGAAACAGGCGACCATTTGCCTTGAAGTGCTTCTTTCACGAACAACTTTCATTGGATTTGGCCCGTCTTCGAAGACCCACACGGTCGATTGCTGGTTTGTTTCGGGCTCATACGCATAGATCCATGATTCTTCACCTGTGTCGATCTTATAAAAGTCTTTTGAAGTACCGCGATAATTTTTTTTTAAAATTTCTTTGCACCAATCGACACGAGCCTTTATTTAAGTGATTGTCGAATTGTGCGGGATACAACGAGAACAAACCTTTTTTACTGCCAGGTAATCATGCAATTTCAAATGTATGCTGGTGGAAGAAATGCCCAAGGATGCATCTATCTTACGGTATTTCACATGACGATCTTGCATTATCAGTTCACGCACGGCTTCAATGTTCTCTGGCACAACGGCTGTTTTTGGACGACCTTCACGACCTTCGTCTTTAAGCGAGCGTCGGCCACGATTGAATTTATTAAACCAGTTTTTCACAGTGCTATAGGATGGTGCTTCATCGCCATACAAAGATTTAAGTTCATCGAAGCCCTCTTGTCGTGATAATCCACGTCGAAAGATGTGAAAAATTATTGCACGAAAATGTAAACGAGTTAATTCCATTTCTTTGTCAAATTGATTTTTTCAAGTCACTGTAAACAACACAAATGATGGTCGTACGTCAAAACGTTGTGAATACGTTAATGCATAAAAAGTTTAAACTTTCAAATGGAAATGTCAGATGGCGTCAGACAGCACTTAGAGTTACCTAATCCGGAAATATATATAGCAACAAGGATATAACAAATTCAATTGTAGCGTAATATCCTAATGAAAGCGGTATAACGATGAAAAAAGCTTTCTTTTTGGCGCTTACGTCTTCTTCGCCTTTAGGGCTCGTAATTAATGATTGGAGCATGCTAACTGAGATACCCTTTAAGTACGTATAAAAAGTTATATACTACAGGTGCATGTTCGAAAAAAGGCTGCTTATACGACCGATTTGTATGTTTACGATATACCAAGGCAAATTAGAGGTAGGAAAATATACCCACAGCAAAATGCGGTATGTGAAGCATAGGATTTGGTTGGTCCCTTAATTGGTCCATTCGCTTGTCCGACTTACGACAGTTCTTACCGGTGAATTGGTTGTAATTGCACATCTTTGACTAAAATTATTTGTGATATGAAAAAAGGTATTTATGCCCTCAACATAGGATGTATAAGTTTTCCACCATTTGGGGCCGTATGTCAGTAATTACGCGCTAATATTCTCTTCCAAGGCGTCAATCATGTCGGTCTTATCTGCTTAGACAAGCGACTTCACATTACGTAACAAAAAATAGTCCATCATTGTTAAATCGCACAATCTTAGAGGCCACGCCACAGGCCCACGACGAGAGATAACGCTCTCATCAACAGTTTTTCCTTTAGGAAATTGGTTATTTCGTCGGCTGTATGGCATGTAGAGCCGTCTTGTTGGAACCAAATGTCATCAAGAGTACTGGCTTCAATTTCAGACAGAAAAAAGTTCGATTTCAGTGCGCGATAGCGACCACCATTCACGGTAACGTTCCGGCAATCATCATTTTTTAAAAAATATGGACCGATGATTCTACCAACCCAAAAAACCGCACAAAACCGTGGTTTTCTGTGTGGTATATTGTTGGTTGCTCTTTGGCACAAATGCGACAATTTTGTTTATTAACGTTGCTTTTGCAGAAATGTGCCTCATTACTGAACAAAATTTTGGTCATCATCATCCCGTTTCTCACCGAACGCTCATTTCCATAATACAATTGCCATTTAAAGGAAATAATATAGTGTGATCCATCTAGAGGAACAAAAATAATATAAAAATTCAAATGAAGTGTTGAATATTTATTGCTAATTTGAAAGGATATTTTATGATATTTATTTTTTGCAGGTAGCACGATGATAATGATCGATATCATGGCGCGATAGCAAGCACCATGCACGGTTACGTTCCGGCTATCATCATTTTTGGAAAAATATGCACCGATGATTCCACCAGCTTATAAACCGCACCAAACCGTGGTTTTCTCTGGACATAAGTAATGGCACCTCTTGAACCTCTTCTTGTTGCTCTTTAGCCAAATGCGGCAATTTTGTTTATTGATTTTGCCGTTGAGCCAAAAATGGATCACTGAACAAAATTTTGGTTGACAACAGCGGATCTTCCCGTTTCTCACCGAACGCTCATTTCCATAATACAGTTGCTTACATTTGAAGGTAATTATTTTCAAAAAATAAATGCCATAAAATGTCCTTTCAAATTACCAATAATGATTCCAAACTTGATTTGAATTTTTATATTTTATTTTGTTCTGAAAAAATGTCTCTAGATAGGGTGATCCATCTAGAGACATTGTTATAAAAATAAATGGCATAAAATGTCCTTTCGAATGAACAATTAAGATTATACACTTGTTTTAAATTTTTGTATTTTTTATATTGAAAAAAATAATGGAAAAATGAAAATAAATTTTTTTGGTCGAAAAAACGTCCCTTTCGAACATGGACATGTGTGCATTAAATAACAATGAATTTTTTTCACAAATTCACTGTGATATTATTTATATAACCAACCTTAGAGTCTTAAAATAGAGGTAATCACTTCGTTTCTAAATGGGAAAATATGTTATATTTTTAGGCAAAAGGCTAAAACCAGAATAACGGTTTTTTCTTAAAATTAATCCGGACAGTCAGTTCTTTTTTAAACGTTTTTTTAAAACACTCAAAATGAAGTTTTTCTGAAAACCCCGGCTTTTTAGGGCAGACCATGAAACCTGAATTTGTCAATTTACATAGCAATTAAATCTTTCTTGTGCTAAAAAACTCTTAATGGTCAAAATGAAATAACATGAAAATGGGCAGAATGTGCTGCACGCAGAGAAAAAACATGGTTACTATATGGTCACGGCAATAATAATATGTTCTTCGCAATAAAAGTATGTTCGTCGCAACCATAGCATTGTTAACTGAATTTATTTTTGACAATACTATAATTGTTGCAATATTAATATTGTTGAAATATAAAAATAGTATTATTGCCAAATTTAAAAATTAAAATATGGTTATAGCAACAATATAAATATGGTTGGTGCGACAAAAGTATTGTGTTTTGCGTTTTATGTTAACAATAATATGATTACGGCAATCATACTGTATGATTGTAATTTTTCTTCATTTAAATATGCTTTTTAAAACAAATGATATTGGTACGGATCTAATGCAATAATAGTACTTTTTTATCGAAATCAAAATTTTTTATACAAGTTGCTTTTGTTTTGTTGAACTGAAATTTTTAAATAAAAACGCTTATGTTTATTTAAACTTATTTTTTCCACTGCGAAATAAATCACTCCTATTATTTTGAATTTAATGTACTTTTGAATAGTTTTCATAATTCAAATCTATTGTTGACAAACCAATTCTAATAAATAATATTGGGGATCAAACCTATTGTCGACAAGTTAAATTCTAATAAATTATATTGGGGATAATAGTATAATTATGTGTGATCAAACAATGGTTGTAGGGATCATAACATGGTTGCGTGAGAATCATACTATGGTTGTGAGGATCATACTATGGTTGCATATGAAACATACCATGGTTGTGAGGATCATACTATGGTTGTGGAGATCATAGTATGGTTGAGTGTGAATAATACTATGGTTGTGGGGATCATAGTATGGTTATGTGTGAATCATACTATTGTTGTGAAGATCATAGTATGGTTGTATTTGAATCATACTATTATTGTGGGGATCATAATATTGTTGTAGCACAACCATATACCCAACAATAGTATTATCTTCTTCGAATATTGTCACCCCAACCTTACTTTTTTTCTGCGTGTGGCAACAGAAAATGTACCAATTAAAATAATGGTCCTATTGCGAATGACATTCTTAATATTTCAATTTAGAAAAAAAGCAATGTACTCGTAACAAGGCATCCAAAATCTTGCGATTTAGCACCATTGCACTTTTTTCTGGGGCTACCTGACAATTATGAAATAAAGCAATAATAAACTTAGAAGAGTAATAAATGATATTCTGACTGTGCAGAAATTGTAATACGTCCATAGTGCGTGGTCAAATGAGTCTTGGATAAAATGGGCACTGTTTTTCATACAAACACGATCAAATAAAAACAATTAGAAAATCCGGCCAAAACATTTATGTTCTCCATCTTGAAGACCCTGTATATATGTCATTCTACACAGCCAGTACGTAAAATAAAATATATATCTTTTTTACAGAAACTTGATTCACAACTCCGTAGAACATTCGCGTTAAAATTTATCAATCCTTAAAGAAAACCCAAGTTAAAATATTGTTTTTACAATATTCCTTAAAGAAACTTCACTGGTATCCGTAAGATGTGAGCTTTATAATCCATTATTCATTGGCAGATACGTACTGCGTTGAAAACGGCCGACATTGTAATAGAGATTCATCTCTTAATCGTGAAATCGCAAAAGCACCGCTAAAAAATGCCCGGCATTCTAAACAAATTAAAACTTGAAGTCGTCGTATGACAGTTGCACATACTACCAACCCTCATCATGGCCAACCACAAAGATGTCTACAGGCTTTAGAAAAGGAATTTGATAAATGATAAAATTTCGCCGCAAAATATGTACAAAAGACAATGGCGGAACCTTTGCATAGTAAGGAAACAATTTTTCACCAACATAACCAAAGCAAAAAAAAAAATGATAAACGTGTTAAATGAAAAATTGTATATGAAAAAACCTGAGTGAAATTCCTATTTTTAGGATAAATCGCATAAAAAGTGTAGTACGATTTTAAATGAGAAGACAAGTGGTCGGAGTGAAATGTAAGACATTAGACGTCTTTAACCTTTTCAAGAACTTGAATTTTTCCTGTAGGCGTATAAATTCTTTACCACATATGCCCATTAGGAATTAATGACAGTCCTTCCAGGACTCACTTCAATAACAAAAGTAAAAAAGGCATCAGTTGTAAGGTCGAGCTGATAATATAATACCCTACACAGTTGCGTGTTTAACGTGATGCTTCTAAAGTGGTTTGGTGTAAAAGTGGAAAAACAGTTTGTATAATGGTTTTATTAGCACATGGATTAAGATTACTGGATTTCTTCAGGGTTAGTTAGAGAAAGCTCTAATCATAAACTTCGCTTTTGGGGCTGTTATTGCTCAATTAGAAAAGGCCCTTGGACTCCATTTAAAAAAATGTATCGAGCAATAGTAGCCAGACGCAAACAACCCAGTCCGTCGTCCTTAATATTCACTATGTTCATAGTTTTGATGATACATTTAGTTCTTACAAAATAATAATTACAATTCAAAAAATTTTGCACCAATGCCACTTGGTCAATTTTGAAGCAAATTGGCATAGATTTAGCTAAAAGTAGTTTGTAGGTCGAAAATAAGAATAATTAAATACTGTGCATTTTAAAACTAAACAAATTACAATAGAAGCAATTAAATTAAATATGTTATTAAATATTAAATTAAATATGTATTATATATGTTTTTAATGTTGATTTGAAAATTGAGATTCGTAAAATATATTTGATGTGTTGGGGCAGACGATTCAATTCAAAGCAACCAGTACGCTCAAAATTTGCTGCTTGCTGCATTCATTTTTTCACAACCATGATAGTTCGATTTTTAGTATTGAAAACTTTGATTTTGAGAAATATAAACATCATCATAATATCATCAATGTTTCGCACCCATTAAATACGTCCGTTTTGTTTTTAAGATGTGTGGTTTTCGAGATGATGTATGTCAGCAATAACGCGCCGAATTTTCTCTTCCGAGGCCTCAATCGTGTCTCGTCTATCTGCGTAGACAAGTGACTTTTCATAACCCCTGAAAAATAGGCCAGCGGTGTTAAATCGCTCGATCTTGGAGGCCACGTCACAGGACCATTATGCGAGATAATGCGCTTACCAAAAGTTTCCTTCAATAAATTGATTGTTTTTTTTTGGCTTAATGGCATATAGCTATATATTGGAACCAAAGTTAGTCTACATCAACATCCTTCGATTCAGGCAAGAAACAGTCATTTATCATGGCTCCTTAGCATTCGAATGATTCCCTCTGCCCATAGAGCACTCCAAACAGTGACTTTTAGAGGATGCAACGGCGTGGATTTGCATTACTTCAAATGTGAAAATTTTGATTATTAACGTATCCATTAAACCAAAAGTAAGTTAAATAGATGGACAAAGTTTTCTTGTAAGAATCTGGATCGATGGCCATCTCGTTTTGGGCCCATTCACCACGATTGGCAAACATTGATCCGGTTCCGGTAATTCCATTCATTATAAATCAAGTGACAACTGTCAAAAAGACCAACTCTGAAAAATGTGTGGCCAGATCGAAAATCACACGTGTTAAAAAAACACCCTTTATATGGACCAACTCAAATGGGATTAGTCCATGATCACATCATACACGATTAGAAAACCTTCACAGACATGGCCTCATATTTTTGACCTGCACGCAGAAATAAGTATGGTTGTGGTGACAATATTCGAAGAGGACAATACTATTGTTGGGTGTATGGTTGTGGTACAACAATATTATGATCCTCACAACAATAGAATGTTTCACATACAACCATAGTATGATTCTCACAACCATAGTATGTTTCACATACAACCATAGTATGATTCTCACACAAATATACTATGGTCCCCAATATTATTTATAAGAATTGTCAACAACTTGTCAACAATAGATTTGAATTATGAAAATTATTTAAAAATACATTAAATTCAAAATAATAGAAGTGATTTCTTGACAAAATTAAAAACACTTAACATTTTTATTAAAAATATTTCAGTTAAACAAAGCCAAAGCAGTTTGTTTGAAAATTTTTAATTTCCATATAAAAAGTAATATTTTTGCATTAGATCCGTAACAATAACGTTGTTCTAAAAAGCATTTTTAAATGAGGAAAAATTACAATTATACAGTATGATTGCCGTAATTATATTATCGTTAACATAAAACCCAAATACAATACTTTTGTCGCACCAACCATATTTATATTGATGCTACAACCATATTTTCCTTATTAAATTTGGCAAAAATACTATTGTTACATCTCAACAATCTTAATATGGCGGCAATCATACTATTGTCAAAATTTAATTTAGTTAACAGTACTATGGTTGCGACAAACATACTTTTATTACGGAGAACATATTATTATTGCCGTAACCATATAGTAACTTTGGTTGTGATAACAGAGGGGGAGACGAAGGGACAAATGAAGGTGTCCCTTCATTTGTCCCTTCACACCCAAGAAGGTGTTTCTGAATTGATTGTTTTAGGTATAACGCCAGCAGCGCCGAGTATTGAGTCGCTATAAACGCTTAATGTATCGACAATTAAAGCAGTATTTTTCAAGCAATAAAACGTCTTAGAAATATCAGAATCCTTTGCTCTATCCTAAACCATAGCCCATGTTCATTAAAAGGTCTTAAATCGGAAATCGGGAAGGGTTCACTATAGAAGCATGTTTGGAATTTTTTTTAACATTGCCTTTTTGGACAAACCTTGGCTTAAATGGAAACGGATGGTTGAGATACACTTAACGCCTCAAAAAGGGACATGTTTACTGAACGTTTCGGCTTTTATGGGAGTAGTTACTGAACGTTTCGGTTTTGGTGGCCAAAAAATCGTCTGTCTAAGGTATTCAGAAAAGTTTGGACATAAACATGGACATATAGTCCCTAAAACGTTATTGCAATTTTATACCTTATATTTTTTGAGAATGCCGAATATATATGCTCAGACGTATCTACAGAAGGCGCCCAAAAATGGCTCGTATCTAGCAGAAGATAAGTAGTAAATAGAGATATACTTCAACTTAAGTTAAATTAAATTTCACTTAACAAAACTGCGGCACTCCGCATTAAAATTAGCAACTTTTCAGACTATATTTGTGATAATTCTTATTCTTTCCATTTCACTTGCGAATAAACGTTTGAGTGGATATAATATTCTCCCAGGCCAAGCTTAATGACGTTTCTCGACTTGGCAATAGAATACCTTATCTGTATAGCTTTCCTTGTATTGCTATGTTTCTTAAGAGTTTTAAGCACAGATCGCATTAGTTTAACAGACTTCCTGTGCCAGGGCAATTCTTTATGATTGCTTCTATTAACAGTCCCTACTTTATCAACCCTCGTGCCAGCACTATTGTTTTAAATTATTCCGACTAATAGGCATGACACATGAAAAATTCCTTCCATTCCATATCGATATGTTTGTCACAAATACTTTGAAACAATTTTTTTTTCTGTCATACTGTATTCGTGGCCGAAAATACTTCTACGTTATCTTAGGGTTTTAATAACTGTCTTTCATGTTTGACTTCGATTTCCGAAATGCCGAAGAAGAAGACAAAAATGACAGAAACTATAGAAGACAGCCCAAAGTGTACGATAACACGTCAACACAGCTAGGCAGAGAACTTCGACATATGCTCTGGAGACTTCAATATATTACGTTATGCTGGCAACTCTTAAGAACAGCAATGACAAAAACGCACACACACACAAGTTGTTTTCTTTAACATCATCGAACTGTTTTCCTTTCGTTTTCGTGTTATGCTGTTATTTCCTCCAGTTTCAACACTTTTCTTGTCTTGCTTATCATGTGAAAGCACAAAAAGAAGAAAGTAAAAGGAAGAGTAGAGCAAAAATGGAAAAATCCAGAAGTGCTGCTAAGGGTTAGAGATGCGACATAACTTCATCAGTGAAAATGTATCCTTGTTATATGCCAATGCAAACAATCGATTTGAGCAAGAGGAAAGAGAAGGCAGCGTATCTGACCGGAGACACCATAACCTCACACTATCATCGCAGACTCAGCTTCCTTTACATACACATACACGTATATGCATAACACTTCCATACGTCTGCCAGTAACAATTTCTGTACATACAGAAAAAAATCACTTGGCACTAGAAGAATTTCGTTGAAAAAGAAGAATTGCCATTACCGAATGTTTTCTAGCGTATTGAATATTCGGTTCGACATATCAATAGATTATCAATATGATCAATGTAATGCACACAACCTATAGATCGGTCACATCATTGAAATGTGGAAAATACTTTGTTGTCAAAACTGGTGCCTGTGGAAACCAACAATTTTGCATTTAATTAATTGTTGCAACCTATTTTTAGTGATAACAAACAATTCAATAAAAAGGATTGTCTGTGGGTTAAGTTTTTTGTTTCAAATGCAGGCTTATTCGAAAAAAGTGTTCAAATAAACATAGCTTAATTAGGTGCATACTCGTATAAGTTGGAAATGTAATTAAGGGTGGACCAACCATAATGCACCAAAAATGAGTTCATCCGTGAATTGTGTTCGCTATTGCGAGATGATAACGGACTGCTTATGACCAGGAATTTAGGATATGGATGTGGACGTGGACACTATGTGGTTCCGACAGGTTGGTGCCACTTGACACTCAGCCAACGAAACAATGGCTCTTTTGCTCGAGAAATTCAATGGACGTATTTTCCCACTTCGTGGCGATGTTAGTTGACCTCCACTATCTTGTGATTTGACACCATTGGACTCCTTTTTTTGCCAAAGAGCCAAAAACATTTAAATGAGATAATTTGTCACATTGACGACATTGAACCGCCATTATGTCTCTGAGTCATTAAACATACGAGTACGACCATCGGATAAAGGTATGCCACCGAAGCCGTGGTGAGTTTTTTGTTTTACAGAAATTATTTTTATCAGCTATGCAGGTAGAAGTCGGTGAACATTTTTTTGCCGAATGTTTAATAGGGTGTATTGGAGTGAGGAAATAACTTAAACACATAGAGAACAGATTTGTTGCCACAACCAAACATTTTTGCAAAGGAATGTTGGTGGTTGCAACGACTTTCAGTGTATTCAATCGATACAACCGAATGTTGATTGGGTACATGACAATTTTCAGTATTGGGAGCTGACAGTATCAATTGAAGAGACAAGGTATCGGTAACCCTAACTATTTGGGATGATTATAATCATAATAATTATTGGAACTGATTTGGTACATGTATGGGTATTTGTCGTAACCACGAGCATTTGTTAACTGGACCGACTGATGGTCAAATTTTTATGTGCTCGGTTATCTGACCAAAATAAAAAAGTCTTTTTTAATAATTTTTGTACTTAACGATGAACAAATATTTATTCTGTTATTAGAAATATTAAAAGTTTTTTTTTTAAACTTGGTTTATACTTTCGAATCTAATATAGTTTATTTGTACAAGTGGAACGATTTAAAGCATTGAATTGGTAAAGTGGGTCCAAAAATTAAATTTTATTTAAAAGTGTTAAAAATTTATTACTTAAACAGATTTGTTCTGGTTGGAGACCTTTATTTTGCTTCTTTCAGAATCAACGTAAAAATTGGTGAAATGTTTTGGCTAGGTTGACAGGTAGACTGGTGGAAAATTTAAGGATTAAGCTGATTATGAAAAATAGTATATTTGACGTAAAGTAGAATTTTTAACTCAAATATGTCCGGCTATTTAGGGGTTAATGTGACACAAAATACCTCAAATGTATGCTTGAAGATTTGGCTACATATGTAACGCGCAAAATAAAAAGGTACCTAAGGTTAAAAACCAGTTTTGTTCAGGAGAGCCATTTTAAAGATTAGGTCCCTTTCTATTTGCGCTTAGATAAAACACTTTCATAAAACGCGCATATCTCTGGGAAGGAACACTTTTGGGGCATGGAAAGTTGATGAAAAGTTTTTTTGTGGTATGAAAAGTTGATGAAAAGTTTTTTTCAGGAGAACCATTTTAAAGATAAGGTCCCTTTCTATTTGCGCTTAGAATCGTCGACTTCACTTTCATAAAACGCGCATATCTCTGGGACTCAACACTTTTGGGGCATGGGATCGGTCTCATTCGATGCTCAGATGTTGTCTACATCAAAAAAAGAAAAAAATTAAAATTGATTTTTTACCCTTAGGTCCCGTTATCTATGCGCTGTCACATATGTGTTAAAAAGTATACTTTATATGGATAATATTTTGTAGGCTATTTAATAAAATCGGTGGGCAAATATTGAATATTAAAATCGACCCTCTGTGTCGATTTATGTTTAGATTCGCAACATAAATTATTTATTAAATTTAATAAATTTTTTTTGTGAAATAGGACGAACTGTGCCAGAATATTTTGAAAATATTCAGAGTATATTTTAGACGAGCTATACTAAAATGACAATAGTAGCATTTTGGTAAAACATTTGAACCCAAATACGACAATATTTAACAACATTTATACAATTTCAATAAGAGAGGACACGACCCAACTGATATTAATTGGACAACATTTTCTTACTTTTTTAAAAAAAGGACACTCTAATCTTAGGGATAAAATGTTAAAATGTTCTACGAAAATAAACTCCATATGTTTTACTTAAGATATCTCATCACGAAAATTCGTTAAAACGAAGGAATATTTACTTTTAACTTATTTCATACACTATACCCTTGACTAATAAAAATTTCCTTGGCCCATTAAAACTAACTCGAACCTAAGAGTGCCGTCCTATTGGCAACTCGCTTTAATCACCAAAGTCTTTCAATTCAAGAAAAAAATTAATTACCCCTCGAAAATGTCTAAACTTTTGTTGCATAGTGTAATTGTTGCAACATCGAAGTAAACGGAATTTGGTTACTAGAAAGAGTTTGTCGTCACCACCAATTATTGGTACTAAATTAAAATTACTTCTTAATTGATTAGTTGTCAACAATTGTGCTAAACAATAGTTTTGCTAAAACCTGTTGGTATAACCGATCTTTTGGCGATATGAATCGTATACCATTGTAGCAACCATCTTATGTTGAGTCGAGCCTTGTTAACAATAATGCCATGTTGGTCTTTGCAACAGAAAATATATAAATCTAACCGAATATTTGTAGTTTGGAGCAATTTGCAACAATTTTTTTTTACTGTGTTTAGTAAAACAATATAATATTTGTTTAACCTTAATTCCTAAAGTTATTATTTTTTAAATAAATCAACTTTTTACAGAAAATGTTTTTCCTTATTTTCTAATGTTTAAGTGCACATGAAAAATAAGAGCAAACATTTTTTTACTAACAAAATTAAAGTTCGATATGTTGATATTTATATGCAGAAAACAGTTTAAGATGTTTCTATAAACTGTCACTTCTACCGATACATTTTGTTTCATTTGCTAACAACTGCAATGTTCCAACCAACATTCAGTTGTACTGATGTACACTTTATTGTCCATGCAACCTCAATCATTCAGTTTGCAACAAAATTCGGTTGCGGCAACAAATTATTTCTCTATGTGCGGCTTTAGCCCGGTTTTCCAAAGCACACTTTTAGGCAGAGCTATCTATATACACAATTTCACATGCTGTCTTGTGTGTGTGGGCGGATGTGTCTGTAAGTGCTCTTGTGTCGGTGCGTCTGCTCTCACGCATTCAATATTCCCTTTGAGCCGTATTTAACTGTAAAATTGTTTGTATTTCGGTGGTATTTTGTTATTGTTGATGTCTGTTATCCCAGCAAACAATTTCTATCGATTAAGTGACTTTATAGTTATGCTATCTGGAAAAAAATCAAAATACACGATATCTATTTTGCGCCCAAATAGCTCCGTGCTGGGTAAGGAAATATATCCCGCCAAAGATACTGGTCCCACGTCGTAGTCGTAGCAGAGTTTTTTTTTAATTGACTAAAAAGTATATTAAAGTGTAGAGATTTCATTTTATTTTCTCTTTTGCTTCATCATTTCGGAGCTGTAAATTGCGCATATTTTGTAAAGTAGCCTACTATCATCAAATTGACTTGTCGAAGTCGCTATGAAGTCACTAAGTGTTGTTGTCGATAAAAACAATCATCGAAATGCTTGTAGGGATACGGTTTATACTTGTGTTTACTTATAAGTAAGTACGTGCGTATTGGTGTGTTTGTATCTGTACATTTCTGATGATGTTTGTGTGTATAGCATTCATTTGCGTACGTTTATCGTCGTTTTTCTATCTTCTGCTGATACTCGTTCGCCTTCATTTATTCGTTCATTCAAAAAAGAAAATATTGAATTTCCACAAATTTAATTTAAGTTATTGACTGAGATTTGTGGTGGCCTTGCTACCGGCACAATTGCTCGGTTAACATTTGCGAGTCCTTGTGTTGATGACAAGTCCCAGAAATGGGAAGGCGTGAGAAAAAAGTATTGGTTTATATTGTATTGGTGTGAGTGGCCAATTAACCTAGGTTTAAAACCTATGGTTCAACCAAGAATATGAGGTCGAAGTACGTCATTCGAAGACTTGGTAGAAGAGATAGCAGCAGTCGGTAGGATCTAGTTCAATCAAAAAAGAAAATATTGTATTTCCTTCAACATAACTTAAGTTATTGACTGAGATTTGTGGTGGCCTTACTACTGGCACAATTGCTTGGTTTACGTTTACAAGTCCTTGCGTTCATGGCAAATCCCAGATATGGGAAGGCGTGAAAAAAACGATGGTGTAAGCGGCTAGTAAATCAGTAAAGGATATGTGGTCGAAGTCTGTCATTCGATGACTTGGCAGAAGTGATAGCAGCAGTCAATAGGATTTAATCTCCTCCAACTCCGATTATAAATATCCATAATTTTTTATTATTTACTGTTCACAATAAGATCGGACTTAAATAAGTTTATCATTCCACTTGTAACATTTCGAATTACTTATCTGCGACACTTTTAGGGATTCTCTGCAAAGCAGATCATAAAACAAAAAATGTTGTTCTGCCCAGACTGTATTTTCTTTAGGGATATAGTCGTATCCATATTTTTTTTATATTTACACTTTTCACAATAGGATCGAACTTAAATAAGTTTGTCATTCTACTTGTAACATTTCGAATTACTTATCTGCGACACTTTTAGGGATTCTCTGCAAAGCAGATCATAAAACAAAAAATGTTGTTCTACTCAGATGGTTTTCCTACGGACTTTAATTACACAGTGCGACAAAGAAAAAATACCTGGGAAATGATATTATTTTTCTTGTAGATCTTGCTGAGTACAACATAAAACCGGTTTTGAAATTTCCCAAACATCTCGAAATTTCTCAAAAAATGAGTTTTCGGCAATTATATGCCAGTAACTTGGTTGAATATCAACCTTTTTTGAGTTTCTTGGTTAATTACACCCGGTTATTATCCAATTGCTATGTTTTTATTTTTACAGTTTCAAAGCGAACAAGAAGTGATAAATCAAACAAAACAAATGATCAAAAACTAAAACAATATGTTTACATGACAAATGGGATACTGATGATGTTCAATTTTAAATAAAACGGTCAAACAAACATTTCTAAGTAGTATTGCCAATCAGATTTTTTTCAAAAAATGTTTTTTTAATAAAAGTGACACCGAATTGTATTCGTAAGAACACTCTTTTTATTATTCAGTTCAAAAGTTTTTCAGTTCCTTTAAAAAAATTGTGTGTAAAAATGCATCCAAAGTTAAAAAAGTGTGATTTTAGAAAGTGTATACACCATTCGAAAGGCAGTAGTTTCTTCTTTCCAAATCAGCTGATATTCAACCAAGTTAGTGGAATATAAGATCCGAAAAACCGTTTCTTACCCGTAACTCCAGATTTTGGAGGTGTTTGGGAAATTTTAAAACCGGTTTCTTGTTGTACTCAGCAAGATCTACAAGAAAAATAATATCACTTCCCAGGTATTTTGATTTCATTCTTTTTTTGTTACACTGTTATTTAAAGGATATCTAACAAATAAGTTATACCTACCACGAATTTGACGACTTTGAAATTTCAAGCGATTGACATCACATCAATAGGGAACCAGTTCTGTGACCGGGTTTTTTACCCATTCTTGATTCGCCTTATTAAGGGTAATTGACTGTAAATAACATACAAATTTTTGGTTTGTATCGTCGGTCTATAAAAACTGTTATGCTTAGTCAGATTTATGACCATGTTTCTATCGAAAATTTGTTTAAAGAGAAACCAAAAAGTTGTTTAAAAGGCAGTCGAAAAGCCATGTTTTTCAAACAAGGGTGATGGCAGTTAAGGTGAACACTTCTACAACATCTTTGAACAAATGCTCAAAGAAGAAAAACATGGTCTCAAATCTGTCTGTAAGCATAAATACCATACTTAAAATCGCAGTTTTGCTAATCAAAATATCTTTACTTTGTCCGTAGTTATGATAATTTGAAAATAATATTCTCCACAACTCATAAAATACTTCATACAACCATAGATGCTGACGTAAAAATTATACTTTTTCTATGTTTTATTTTGCATGATTTTAAATACGTTTTGCGGAAAATCCTTTATATAGGGTGATCCATCTAGATGTATTTTTTCAAACAAAAAAATATAAAAATTCAAATCAAGTGTGGAATCTTTATTGGTAATTTGAAAGGACATTTTATGGCATTTATTTTTCCAAAATTTGTAACAAGTTATCAGTCTAGAGGTATTTTTTCAACAGGGGTATTTTTCACAGTTTAAGCGTGAGTTGTGTAAAACTATTTTTTTCCCCTTCAGTATTGTTTGCCATTTCATTGTGGAAAGACATTGCAAAAGCCACGGTTTTAGAGCATTTCGCCATACCTGTCAAAATACTCGAATGAGTCACAGAAAATTCGACCCTCAGAATGGACAACCTGAGGCGTAGTGCTGCCAACATTTAAAGGATATTGTATTCAAAAAATAAATTGAGAATTGACAATAAAGATTTTTATTTTGCAAAAATACCTCTAGATCGATTTTCCGATATAATTAACATTTAAATTAGCTTTGTTTGGAAATCCTGGACATAAGCGCATTGAACGTCTCATAAATGAAGGTGTTCACTGGGCTCTATGAGCCCCAAACTGTGTCCAAATGTTCATTGTCATGTGGTTTTTGCAACGCCGAATAAAAACTTTTATTAACATTTAAAGACATTTTGAGAGTCAGGCTGACCCACATGTGCCTCAACGGCCCAATATCGATCCCATAAACTATGAACATACTGGTATGACTAATATATTTACGTTATGACTAAAAGGGGTTATAAGATAGCTTCATTGCAAATGCTTGTCACGACCAAAATTATTTGAGCTAGACCTACCTTTAATCATATCTGTTTGTCCGACAGGCCGCAATTGTTGCCCGATATTCAGGAAATTCATTTTAATTAAGTTTTTTTTGACCAGAAACGGATTTTATTGAAAATTGGTTTAGATATACTCGTAGCTTCCACACATTTACTTATATGGTACTCGGATTTTTTTTATTTTCAATTCTAGAATTTTGCTCAAGGCGTTGTGAGTAACATATTCACATGTCTGGTAAAATAACATATCAGTTCATACGTATTTTCGAAATTTCCATTTAAAGGGTTAGTGCGTTATAATCTTGCTTAATTCCTAAATATTTACATAGTTAGACCTAGATTTTATTTAGAGCCGGCACTTCCAGATATCACAAATTTCGTTATGAGTGGAATATAACAAACTGTGGTAATAATTGACTATTTAGTATGCAGAACAATTCCTTTGAACAATTTTGAGTTCAGTGCATTGTACAGCAATTTTATTTGACACAAAGCGGTGCTTCTCTTTTATTATTTTTCCTTTGTACAAAATTCAATTAAGAAACACTTAACTAAATATTATCACGAAATCTTTCTCACTTTCAATAAATATTCGAATACGTGAAAATTTTATTTATTTATTTTGTTTGTATATACGAGTATCCATGTATGCTTTGTACTCACCGATATAAAAACTTCCTCCGCTTGCTGTAGAATGGCAACACGTGACCAGCCGAATTTCTTCATTAACTTAATTCTAGTGGGATTATGAACGGTAGCCGAAGGATGAGTACGAAATAATGTGGGGAAACGGCTGCGATCCGATAAAGCGGGTGATGAGGCGCCATAACAAAGCTGAAAGTGAAAACAAAGAGTAGGAAGAGTGGAAAAAATTAAATGATACCCATAACCATGGTTAACAAATTTATAGTTTTAATTTTCAAAATGAGTTTGGTTCGATGTTTCCTTATCAACCAAGCCCGGTGCTTCCTGAGTAGTGGTCACCGTGAAAGACTTGCACAGTAGTATAAGAGCTAAAAAAAATGCAGAACTTCATAGCTTTAAAATATGTATATAACTATATAACTACATAACTATATAACTATATAACTATATAACTATATAACTATATAACTATATAACTATATAACTATATAACTATATAACTATATAACTATATAACTATATAACTATATAACTATATAACTATATAACTATATAACTATATAACTATATAACTATATAACTATATAACTATATAACTATATAACTATATAACTATATAACTATATAACTATATAACTATATAACTATATAACTATATAACTATATAACTATATAACTATATAACTATATAACTATATAACTATATAACTATATAACTATATAACTATATAACTATATAACTATATAACTATATAACTATATAACTATATAACTATATAACTATATAACTATATAACTATATAACTATATAACTATATAACTATATAACTATATAACTATATAACTATATAACTATATAACTATATAACTATATAACTATATAACTATATAACTATATAACTATATAACTATATAACTATATAACTATATAACTATATAACTATATAACTATATAACTATATAACTATATAACTATATAACTATATAACTATATAACTATATAACTATATAACTATATAACTATATAACTATATAACTATATAACTATATAACTATATAACTATATAACTATATAACTATATAACTATATAACTATATAACTATATAACTATATAACTATATAACTATATAACTATATAACTATATAACTATATAACTATATAACTATATAACTATATAACTATATAACTATATAACTATATAACTATATAACTATATAACTATATAACTATATAACTATATAACTATATAACTATATAACTATATAACTATATAACTATATAACTATATAACTATATAACTATATAACTATATAACTATATAACTATATAACTATATAACTATATAACTATATAACTATATAACTATATAACTATATAACTATATAACTATATAACTATATAACTATATAACTATATAACTATATAACTATATAACTATATAACTATATAACTATATAACTATATAACTATATAACTATATAGCTATAGAACTATATAACTATATAACTATATAACTATATAACTATATAACTATATAACTATATAACTATATAACTATATAACTATATAACTATATAACTATATAACTATATAACTGTATAAATATTCTTATTTATTATTCTTTTTATTAACTTTAAAACTTGAATATCTGAGGATACGTGTGTGTTTTCTATTTTTTTCATTCTTGGTACTTTTCTAAATTAGTTTTTTTTTCAGCCACTGAAAAGAAGCAATCTCAGCAACAATAACAACAACAAATTCTATAAAAATAACCATTTCTGGCACAACTTCTTCTTCCCCATCTTTCCGTGCTAGTTGTACAGGTTATGAGTGCGGACATGAGCAAATGTTCAAATGATTTTCAAGTCGTTTCTTCCCCACCTAGACATAGTACTTCCATAGTTTGTGCCTCTCTTTCGGACCGCCCTTCCCCTATATTGTTTTCATATACTTCACCACATTGTGAATATACATTTTAATATCTCTTAAAATTTTAAGCCAACACCAGATGAATTGAAATAAGGACCAGTACCAGGAGAGGAGGCAAACAAAAAGACATAAACACTTAAAATCTGTTGTGTTGTCTGTTGAAAGTTTCTTTGAGGTAAACAGCACCACATAGCCACTTATGCTGAGATAATAACGATGGCGGGGAAACATTTCTTCTAAGGATAAACACTCCAGCTACTGTTGCTCATACCTTTACGCAGTGAAGTGGTTCTTGTGTATGGACAGCTCAACGTATGAGTTATTGTTTGAGAGTGTATACGTTTGTCTTCCCTGTAAACAATGGAAGTGTTAAAAGTTTTTCTTTTGTTGTCAGTTGTTGTTATCTTGAAGTACTCGGAAGTTTTTCACGTGAATCCTTTCTGGATGTTCCCAAAGGTGGAGCATATCTTGGCTCCCACAATTGCACACTGTCATGGAATAATATGAAATACGAGTTGGCAATGCAAAAGATTTCAACGATGACGAGGAGAGGTAAAACAAATTTGGGTGCTAATGAAAAACAGAATGATTTTCTGATTTCTGTGTTCAGGATTATCCAAAGGTTATTTAAACCATAATGAACGTTTGTTATTGTAAATTACGGGATTATTTCGATTAGAACATTGACCAGTCTCTAAGTGTTTGGTTAATAAAAAAATGTGTCCGGTAGCGTATGATTAATATTAATTCGTAGAATAGTTAGCAAAGCTGATTTATTTTTGCCTATTTTCAAGCTTTAGTGCTGCAAAAGCGTTGTTTGATAGCTAACTAGGGTTTGCAATATCCCGTAATTTTTTATTTCGCAGGACACAGGAAACATTTTTCATCATTTACTGCAAGTACTTATATGTTGGATATACCTATTAAAAATCGTTTGTTTTAAATAACTTTGACTTATAGAAAAAAGTTATTTGAGAAACACTTTAAACGGGAATCAACAATTTTAAAAGGACTTAAGAGAACCGCCTTAGCGTTTTTGTTGAAAACTTTTCAAACTTTAAATTTTTAGTTAAAAAAATTATGATTTTGTTAAAGGTTTTAAATTATTGCTTTGAGTTGATTTTTTCGCTTGTATGGCTTTAGTAATTTTTTGTTTTGTATTTTAGAAAGTCGCAAATGATCTCTAGAGCTACCATCGTTTTACAACCAAGAGAGGAATACCTGCAATCATTTTCGAACGGGCATTTGAATTGTAATCACTTACGAGCGGTTATTTGAATTGTAATCTCTTACGAAAGGGTATTTGAATTGTAAGTAGCGACCTCACTTCGATCGTTTTACAATTTTTGAAATTTTGGTTGTAATGGTTAACATAAAAATTACCGTGATCGGTAGCGTATGATTAATATCAATTCCATTTATATAAAGTAAATAAAAGTTATCTTCCACTACTGTTACGCTTTTATTTTGGCAGAAACGCCGTTCGAAAGCATACACTTTACTGTTCTTCTGTAGCAAAAGAAATATTAACATTTATTTTTCTTGATTATAAAAATAATAAATATTGTGTCTCTACTTTATGTTTTCGGATTACATTTTAACATAATTATTAAAGTAACACGAGATCCACGATTGTCTTTGACTTTAAATTTACTAGAGGAGTTTCGGCCACTACTATATATATACATACTCGTATATATACATATATTTGATGAAGATCTGGTGCTGGAAAAGAAAGACCAAGCTTCTGCTTATATATAAGCACATTCGCCTTACATAAGCAATTTAAAGTATACATTTACGATGTGCTGTGGCTTTCTTAGCCTATCCTCGTTGCATGCCAAAAATGATTTACTTTGTTTATTTTACTTCAAATTTTTCTATTCGCTTTTTATGATTTTTTGTGGCTCTCAAAACTTATACTTTATGTTTCTCCTAGCGATTTCTATAGAATTGCACAATTTCGCCTTCACGACATATATTATTATGACATATAGAAGTAGAAAATTGTGAATGGTATACAAAAATGTCTCTACACACTTAACTTATGAAAATGCGTCTCTTTTCAGACCCTTCCAAAATTGGTTTAACTTCTTTACGTGCTTACAAATTCAACTTTACTTTACACAATATAAAAAATAACAATATTTTTAACTTTTATTACGTTTTCTATCTTTGCATACATACCACAATAAGATTCCACATTTTTGCGGCTTCAGCCACTGTAGTACAGACCGTACTGCAACCGGCTAATAACATAAGTTTCTGTGGTTTGTTGTATAGAAGATTGTACATCACACTGGCGCCCAAACCAGGTTCACACTGCAAATAGAGAAAAAAAGTAATATATGTAGAAAATGTTAATATACTTTTACGAAGCACAAGCAGATCAAATAAAATAAATTGCTCAGTTTATTGATGTTATGGTCAAGTGATTTCTATGTATTCCTGCAAAAGATTTCAATGAAATCATTTGCTGGATTTCAAAGAAATGAAACAATTTCAATGATATGAGTAATTAAACGAACTCTAAGAAGATGTTCAATCGTTTTTGACAATAGAGAACAAGAAATTGGATGAAATCGAAATAAAATTACATACCAAGTGCTATTGACACTAATTCTGTTTAAATTAAATACTAGTCCTAATTGGGATACATTTTTTGTAAACTTAAATCTCTTTAAATGTATCACAAGTTGAATAGCTGAGAGGGTCTTTGTCGTTCTAATGTTTTTTATTGTTTAAAAGTTTAAATTTAAATAAACTTTGCTACCACAATAATCATAATTGATTTACTTAAAAACCCTTATAGACCTTACTACATAAAGATATGAGGTGACGTCTGATTAATATAAATTTCAATAATTTTAGGCTAAAAAAAGATAAATTTATAGTTACGGATAAGTTTTTGCCTTGGAAAGTATGCTTTCGTAGAGCTGAAAAGTTAAAACATCTTTAAGTTAGACTATGCCAAAAATTATATACCCATCCTTGAGATAAAGCCAAAAACGTCAGTTTGCTGTATTCCTAGCAAAACTGCAAAATTAATCTATATTTGGATTGGTAGTAAAATCAGCTAAAAATTGTATACTCATATGTCCACGTATACTATTAATCTCACGTTTTGAGCATGCGGGACAATCTGGAACTTTTTAAAGGTATTTAGAGCATACTAACTAACAGTACCCAGTTTAACCATTGTCCGTCAACAAGTACTCAAAAATTAGTACTTTTCAAGTTACCTATAGTCCATTAAAGGGAAACTTTTTCCCCCTTAGGCCAATTTCACTCATTTACAATCTCAATAAGCTAATCACCACACGCCACCATTTCGTGATCCTATGTTGATTCGTTTGACCGATATCAAGCTTTCAACAGACATACGGACATAGCTTAATCATCTTAGATTTTTAGTAATGGTAGTTAAGGTGTTGTAATGGGAATGACAAATTTAAAATACCATCCACAATCTGGAGAAGGATATAAAAATTATATATCTTAGATGTTGTTGAGATATTTATTTGGTTTCCCATGTGGCGTATGATTAATATAAATTCGGTTGATATTTTGTAACCAGGGATTGTTATGCAGTTTTTGGCAATGCATTTTCTTAGAAATCATTAAATTCTAGAGCCAGGTCTTAAGCCGTAAATGTACTAAAAAATATAAAAGCTGTTTTATCTAGGCTTTTGAAGATATTATATTGTAAAATAAGTACAATTGGAAAAGACAGATGAATGTCGCAATGATAGTCAATGGGAAACTATTTAACTGAAGAGAACTTAGCAGTAAACTATTTAAGGAATATAGAGAACAAACGTACAACCTTGATATAAAATCCGAAACAATATCTCAACAACTTCATAAAATCGTAATAAAAAATAATAATTATTTTACCCCAAGTAATTGCCAAATGACCTGGTGGTGAAGGGATCGTACTTTTTTCACATAATGAATGAGACTTAATGAATATGTATAAGTAATATAAGAGTGGAAATTTCCATTCTACAGATCGATATAGGAACGGTGAGTTCTAGTACCGGCTAGTTAAATATTTCCGATGAAACTGAAGAGGACTATCTGGCGAATGATTAATATTAGTAATGATTTGTATTTTTTGTAAATCTTCCATAATTTTGTTTCTATTTAAGACATTGTTTTGCTATATGCAGAGTGTTTTCATAGCTAACACCTAAGCTTAGTTGTAAATGAACATAAATATACGCACTAGTATCGAACACTGGCCCGGATTTACTGTGCATTTGTACTATTTTAATTGACACATTTTCAATGTTTTATTTAAACATCAGTATAATTTGGTTAACAAGTTCACATAAAAGTCCATAGATAAAGCTTTAAATCGCTAAACGTTATTGTCTAATATAAATTTAAATTAATTTTTTAGACATTTTCATAAGCCAACTGAGCCTTGCTCACAATCTTCAGCACCAATAAAGGTCTAATTAATTTCGGTTTACAAAGATGAGTTATGACTTGTAAACGAAAAACGTGGTTGCCGATTGATCCTTTCATAAATTAATAATGTCGATTTCAATATATTTACTAAATTCCGTTACATTGTCCGTAACTAAATTTAAAAAATTCCAGTTGGCGTAAGATTAATATTAATTATGGAAATTTGGCAGTAATTTAGCCATATTTACTTCTTTTCTGAAGATATTGCTGTGCTATAAGTGTCTTTCCACAACACAGGCCTGGGTATTCTATACCACAGTACTATTTTAATTGGCGCATTGTTAAAAAAGTTTTAACATCAGAGTAACTTACAAGTCCCAGGAGTTCCCAGAACTTAAATACGTACAACCTATTAATTTAATTTAATTTAACTTAATTTTGTTTTATTTTCTAACCTATTATGGAAATCTTCAAAATGTCGTTATTTTTATAAAACCTTAAATATATTTTGTTTAGACTTCTGTTTGTAATGGATCCATGAAATTTATTTTAAATTTAAATTATTAATTATAAACAAAACTGCCTCATCTGGGGATTGAAAAAACCTTACGTGCCCCTCGAGATGTTAATGCGCATTTCAAAAGTGACAGTTTGGGAGATATTGAAAGCGGTGGATTAGTTTTCATCAAAATTGAAAGCCTTGAATAAAGTTAAGTTAAAAAAAGTGCCAGCTGTGGTATGATGAATATTAAATATGGAAATTTTCTGTAAATCAGCTGTAAATCAGCGTCTACACTTTATATTTTACTTGGCAAAAGATGTCTTTACAAAACTAAGAGTTTTGTTATATTTTAAATTTAATTATATTTATTTTTATCGTTCTTATGTCGAGCACGGCCTTGGGGATTTACGTTGCTTATGTACTATTTTAATTGGCACATTTTTCAAATTATTCTAAACATCATTTCAGTTATTTTGACAAGTGCTGAAAGAAGTCCTTCCGAGAATTGCTTTGTCTGCTCATAAGCTGTTTGTTGTATTGTCTAGCCTGTTTTCAACATGAGTCGAAGCTTTTAACACTTTATAATTTTAAAATAAAATGTTCTTCAATTTGCATAATTTCTGATATGTTTGTATAACTTTTTCCCGTTTGAACAGAAACACAAGAAAGAAACACATTTTAATAATACGACAACACTCTTGGCCAATTTTTGCCTGTAATTCAAATTGTGAGTTCTTATTTATCGCTTAATACATTAAGCATTTTTCCACCAATTACCATCTTTGGCGAGGAAAGGAAACGGAAGGCGTGGCAAAGAGAATCAACCAGCCAACTGCCGACGGCAACATGCAAAGGACAATGAAAGTCTTGCAACGTTACAAAACGAAAATAATTGTTCACACATTTAACCGGAAGTAACAGCTCAAACAGCGTTTTAACCACAGCCGTCGCCACAGGAGTAAACATGCAAGGACCAGATATCAGAAACATGTATGTATGTTTCACTGTGAGGTAAAACTTTCTATGCTCCTACATCATTGGCTGGTGGGCTGGCTGTTGCCAGAGCTGAATAAAGGAAAATATAAAAATAATAACCTCCAAGGAATGATGGTAATGCCTATAAAAACGGCAACAAAATCCCTTAATTTTCCTCAGTCATAAAGCATATGTGTGTGAATGCCGGCAACAAACAACTTTTGGCTGGTGGTCGGTCTTTGCCAGAACTCACACAGGCTGCCGCTGCTGCTGTTGGTGCCCCGGGGGTTTAGGCTATAGTAGGAGGACATCTGGTTGTACAGTGAGCCGGAGGTTTTGGTGTGCAATGGCTGCATGAGTAAATGATGGTTGAAATGTTTAAGACATAAGCAAATAATGGTTAATGTTGTTATATTAGCATAGTTTTTCGTTTACGGCCAAAACAGATTCACTTTTGCTCTTTGGCTCGGCTTTTTTCTTCTTTCATGCTTATCTTTACACAAACTTTGTACTCCCTGGCAAATAAGTCTACATTATTTGGCTTATGTGTAGTCGTGCTGCTACTTAGGCCAAGGAAGGACATAGTCATTGCCTTCACCATCATTATCCACATCATCATTATCAACGGCAGTGACGTTAATATAAACTGTTTAAATCTTTTGGTAATTTTGTATGCCTTTACATTCCGGGAAAATGACACAAAGAGCGTTGAGAAAGAAAGATTTTTATGTGCACGAACGGAAAAAAGCATTATCAGACAATATTATTTTAAGATCCCTTTTTCGGCTACAAATCCTTTAATGTACGAGGGTCTGTTTATACCAGAGCGCGATTGCATGGGTATTGCCGTAGGGAATTCCAGCTAGGGCCAAAGAAATCCTTGGATTAAACATTCCAAGAAAAAATGATAGCTTGTGTGAGTTACATGAATAAGGCAATGATCTGAAGGAAATTTTGTTTAAGGGACAGAGGCAATTTAATTTCATTACGAGCATTTGGCATAATGCCTATTTAAAGTACGACTGGTAATAGGAATTTAGTGACCGCATAGTCCGGAATTCATTTCCTCTGCTATTATTATCCTTAAACTGGTTGAAAATGTAGAGGATTTGATAGTAATTTATTTTTAAGTCTTTAATATAAGAAGGAAAGCAAAGTGATTAGTTGAGCCAGTGCATCTTATTTTCTTTAATACTGAAGCGTATGATTAATATTAATTATGGGAATTATCAGTAAATCAGCTATATTTTCGTCTATATTTCAAATAGAGCTTTACTGCAAGAGTCGATGCGAAACTTAAACAGCAGTCGTAGTGAAAATCGATTAAATTTATTCTCGTTATTCTTACGATGAACCTTAAGTAGCCATCAATCTCAAAAGTTTTACATTTTACTTGTCAGCCTGATGCGAATTTTTTACAAATTCCTCCCACTATTGCCATAGAAGGTTCAATTGGTTCAGCAATCAAAGACAGACGTCTAACCGTGTCGTTATCACTTCCTAGTTTAAACCTCTAATCGTAATGGAGCGACAAAGCGCTTTTTAATTTCAGAGGCAATAAAAATAAGCAAAACCACCTCATCTGGGTTTCCAAAAACCCGTATGTGGTCCGCAAGAAGTCAAAGCGTTCTCTGAGCGTGTCCTACTTAAAGTCCTTCCGCTATTGCCATAGATGGTTCAATTGGCTCAGCAATTAAAGACAGGCGTCTAACCGTGTCGTTAAAACTTCTTTGTTTAGACCTCTAATCGTAATGGAGCGACAAAGCGCTTTTTAATTTCAGAGGCAATGAAAATAAGCAAAACTACCTCATCTGGGTTTCCAAAAACCTGTATGTGGTCCGCAAGAAGTCAAAGCGTTCTCTGAGTCCTTCCGCTATTGCCATACAAGGTTCAATTGACTCAGCAATTAAAGACAGAAGTCCAACCTATCGTAATGGTGCGACAAAGCGCTTTTTAATTTCAGTGGTAATAAGCAAAAATGCCTCACCTTGGTATCGAAATACCAATGCATGGTCCTCGGGAAGTCAATGCGTTCTTTGCGAGTGAATGCGTTGGCTCATTTTTTACAATAAATTTAGCTGGAAACTGCATTTCTGTACACGGAGGCGTATGATTAATAACAATTATGTTAATTGTCAGTACATCAGCCATATTTATGTCCATATTTCGTGTTTTGCTAAGCTGCAAGTGTTGCTACGAAGCTAAGACTTTTGTGGTATCAAAAGTCAATTCTCATGATTCTTTTAACGTACACAGCCAGATAAAAGTTCAGCATCATTCTCTATACTTATATTTTCCTCATCAGCCTGATGTGAATTTTTACGAATGCCTCCCTCTATTCGCTTTAAAGATTCAAGCAGTACTGTGGGGAAAAGTGGTTGAAGTAAGAGGGTGTGCCTATGAACGTAGGCGTCATCTTGACGAATTGAGAATGTTGTCAGTACAAAGAAAAGGCATCTTTGGAAAATAACAGTACAATTTGTTACTGAACTTTAATATACGAGTAAATTAGAAGTTGATGCAATTTAGGTTAAAAATAATGGGTCGAACTAATTCCAACATTTTTTTATTAACAAGAGACTAATGCGTCTAAAATGGGCGACATCTTCGGAAGTGGTAGTAAATCCTAGAAATAGTAGGGGAACATCGATAATGTGTAATTTTAATAAAAGGTAGTTGGCAAAAAAAGCGAAAATCTAAACTCATTAAATAAGTAAGATGCAACATCTGAACTTATCATAGAAGTATAAGTCAAGATTCAACTTTAGACAATCACGGCATATCAAAAAATAATTTAAACAAGTGGACAATTAGTAAGTTCTGCCGGCCCTACATTTTTATAGTCTTCACCATTGATGACATTGTAGTGTGGCATTGACTGCATCGGAGGGTTTGTGGTGGGTCCTTGTTTGACAGAACTACATTTTTGGGGCCCTATGAACCATTTTCCTGTTCAGATTGGTGCATTTTTTGATTTTGAGAACCAGTATGTCCATTTCTGAGAGAGCCAAAGGGCGTCCATAGATTCGTGCTTACAATTAAGACAAATCATACCAATAAAAGCATTTAGAGTTCAAGAAGAAATTCCACTGTTTCTGAGTATTTATATGTCGATGTACGAAAATTTTCGGTACTCTAGGGACTTATGTTATTTTTGGATTCGTGACAATTTTTTTTTCTTTTTTAATAGCTATATGTGCTTATATGAAGGAACTCTAAGGGCAAAATTGGCCCAAATCCTTAATCTACTTATATATTTTGATTTGTGAAGCAATTACTCCGTTTCTGGAGATTCATATGTCTTCCGGAGCACATATACCACGTTCATAGGTCGAGGCCTCAAATTCAGCCAAATCAATGTCATAGTATGATTCTTCATAATATTCCTCTGCTTCTGAGCCATATGTCTATGTGAAAGTGCCATAAATCAAGTAGAAAAATAAATATAATAATTGGATTCGTTTCAAAATTTTAATGGTTTTTAACACTGATATAACTTTAGTTCAAGAAGGCCGATTTCTCGTCTCCGAGTGCCTATATTTGGACGTGTTAAAATGTATATGGATATATCAATATATCCATGAATATTAGGGAACGGTTTTTGGGTACCAGAGACCATAGACCACGCTCATAGTTCAAAACTCCAACTAAGTAGAATAAATTAGTAAAATGAATGTCGAAATCAGATTCTTTATTAAATTTCGTTGTTTATAAGAACTCCCATGTTGATGTTCGAAGGAGCAATATTTCGGAACCTTTAGACCCATTGCGTCAAGGCCTCAAAATTCTTCAAATGGTTTGTAATACCCATATTACTTCTGTAGAAGGTGGCCGATTTTTAGAGCCCAAGGACCCATATGAGCTGCTCCAAGTTCCAAATTGGCACACATTTAAATAGAGCTACATATTTGAATTTGTTGAAAATTGCACTGGTTTCGGATACCAATATATCCATGAACAATTACGAACGGTTTTTGGGTGCCAGAGCCCATACACCACGTCTTTTGGTCAAGGACTCGAATATAGCCAAAAGGTCAAATTAATGTAATTTTCTAATTCTTCATAAAATCTATTGTTTCTGAGTACAAATAAGTCCACGTTCGAAGGCACCAGATTTCCGTATCCATAGGGAACTTAACGCCATTGGGTCAATGCCTCGAATTTCATCGTAAATGAGATATTCTGATTCGTGACAAAATTTTCTTGTTGCTTTAACCCCATATGTCCAATTTCAAGAAGGCCAAATTGGTTAAAATTTTAAATATAGATACATATTTGGATTGCTTCGAAGATTTTTGTATAACAATAGTCCCCGAACATTAGGGGACCGGGCACAATGACCACGCCTATTTATGAGTATCTTTGCCTACCGCTTTCAAAAAAAATAATTATTTAAACCTTTATTACTCAAATTTCATTGCTAAATATAAAAAATTACAAATCTTATCAGGACCTTTATTAGTCCCTCAAGGGAGATTTTTTTCTTTTTGCCCGATTTGGTCTTTTCAATATCATCCAAACGACGGCCATAAGACATACATCTGGTAAGTTTGAAGACTCTAGGTTTTTCCGGTTGGATTTTTAGGGTAAAGGTAAAGACTGAATAAACTGGCTGTCTTTCTTAGAATATGATGTGCAAAGCATTTGGCTTTGCCCTACAAGACAAGTGCTAGTAACTTTTGATGTTTTCTGAACTAGGTTTTAGTTTATCTGCTAATATTTTTTTGTTTATATTTTATTTAATAATTGAAAGCCAATCCACCGTACGCTTGGCAAATAAAATAATTGATTATTTCGTAAAGGTTCATAATTAATATTAATCATACGTCATCGGGGTTTACAAATAAAGTTCTCATTGCTCTTAATAACTCAATGAATTTCCGAACAAATTTTAATGAACTCAAAGTGATTTTATTTTCATTAATGAAACGTCGTTTTAGCATACTTTGTTTCGTGATCTCATTCGGTATTCGTGTGATTTAGAATTCTATATCCTCTGGAGCTTGTGAAGACTTTTCGTATTACTCTTTCATATTTCCATATTCAAATTGAATTCTTTAGTAATCCTTTCGGCGAATCAGCTTTGCACGCGCAACATGTTGTAAACTCGCTTCAGTTTCTTTTTTCTTTGGTTTAGCTTTCGACAGGACTTGTTCTGCTGTAAATTGGCTGTTGCTGTGCATTTATAAAAAAACATTACAACCAACGGTTCATTCATAATTTGTTAAGGCCACTCATGAGCGTGTGTGAATTTCCTTGGTCGTCTAGCAATGCAAATGCGAAGAGTGGCAAGGCAAAACAAAAAATCAGTTACAAATTCAATGAAAACTTGTGCTAACAAGTTAAAACAAATGGATAATCAGACCGGGCAAGTATAATAAAGGGCGGCGGCAACAACAATCTTAGGTCACAAGCCATAAACAGTGTCAAGGTGAGACAAGGGCGCACGCGAGTTGTTACACTACACCATATACATGCCAAGGATACCCCACAGACTTGCACTAAGACATGTTATCCCATACTATGATAGATATGTTTGCATGTGTTCGTAAATCCCTTCACGCGAGCACACAGCAACAAAAGACTCGCTTACGTTTGTTACAATTTTTATGTGTATGTGTTTTTTTTATTATTATTTGTAGTAAAATTCAATTTTGTGTTAGTGCTCCCCTATGTTGGCCTACAGCATGGGGCCAACAAGTGTATTGTGTAAAACGAGAGGGCTGTAAACAGTTGGGGTACATTATCAGTTTATATTGTGTGAAGTGGTGGAACTTAAGGTGAAGTGATTAAAGAATTCTAGTTATTGAAGTGGTGTTAAGTGACGAAACTTAATTTAAAGAGATTCAAGATTTCTTGTAAGGGTGTACTGTCATTATTCGAAAAAGAAAGATGCGTTTAACCTACTCTGATTAAAAGTAGGGCATAAACTACAAGTTTTAAACAAGTAGATCATAAGGCATGTATGATAAAAACATACAATAAATTAAGGCAGATTTTTATACAGAAAACTTCAAATCATTCATAAATTTGTATTTTATATGGGTCCAGGTGTTTAATTTAAATATCCATTTACTTCTCAAGAAAGTATCAAAAAATTTATTTATCGCAGAAAAGAGCAAAGTCTTTTTTAATATCAATCTTTTCAAAGAAAAAAAAAGAATTTTTTAATTTATTGACTACCTTTTATATTTTATTTACTACCTTTATCAATCATGCGCCATTAACGTCGTATTACATTTTTAATTTTGCCAGTGGTTTCCAGATTTTAAGCCAGAATGTGTGGGCAAGGGTCCTTCAATGGATTTATTATCACGTGAGGTCAGCAGGCCGCAAGAGTGATGAAATTATAAATTTAGTACTTCCGTCAAGATTCCGGGGACTGCGGTTATTGAAGTCATCTTTATTCTCACAGAAGAAACCATAGTGTCACAGAAGAAACCATGAATGACTAACAAATATCTTGGGTAGTACTATGCACCCTCCATGTCTAGATGGCAATAGAGCTTATCTTTGGTGACAACATTATGCTACTTGTCAGAGTATGTGGAACATAAACTGAAAGTAAATAATAAGATCTAAGAGGTCTGATTCTGGAATCTTCAATCTGGTCCCGCGATAATGAGGAGCCACCAGAACTGTTTTTTGTCCGGTCAACTGGGAACGGCCCTCTTGGACTATTGAGGTGGCTGCTGCTTGTACCTTCAACAGCAGCGAGAGTTTGGAATTGACGTGCAACTGTTTTGGATCAGGTTGTGATGTACCACAACTTGACTAAATCCATTATTGTAAATAAACACGTTAAATTTAAAATTCTTTTTTAAGGAATAAACATGGAACTGAACTTATATCAATGAGCTGGTACGAGTATGTCATAATTATTACTTTCACTCAGTGGGGCCATCTGTTAAATAGAGTCTCTTAATATCTAAAGCATTTCATAGCTTCTAACAAGACTACAAAAATCTTAAACGTACAGACGCCAGCAAATTATTATTGCTGTTGTAGTAGAAGTCAGATATTCTCCATTATACTTCGAGTGCCGTTAAGTTTGTTTAAATTAAATGGTTGAAGTAATCGCTGTACAGGCTTAGTTAAAATAATTTTGATCAAATTTAAAGCTGTCTTTAAATAGCAACTTCTTAGCTTTAGTTTTGCTTGCATTGTAAATCTACGGAATTTTCTTAAAGCAAGCAAAATATTATATAAAATAAGGCATAATTAATATAAATCATACGCCACCGGGTACTACAAAGTAAAATTCTCAGGTAACATTCTCAAATATTTCGAAAAATAAAATTTAGATATGTATTGAATCTACTCTTGCAGTGAGCGTGATTAGGTTTATATTAAGTGAATTCAATTATTTTGTAAGTATTAGTTTCTGTAAAATTCTAAACTGCAGGTTTTCATTTTAACCCAGGGTCATAAAAAATTAAAAAAAAAACCTAGAACCGTAATTTCTTCAAGATGTGTAAACTATAAGCTTTAAAATGATACCTTTTACCGATTGAAAGCCCACCTGACACCGAAATATTGGACGTTTGGTAAATATAATCTATAAATTAAATCAATCATACGCCACATGAGTAACACGTAGCAAAATTAAGTTTTTTTTTTAATTAACGAAAACAAAATTAAAGAAACTTTTCAGCTCGTTTATTTATTTCGGGGATTGAACAGGGAATAACAGACTGTTGACACCTGTCAAAGTGACATTGATTCTCGTGGCTGCCCACTGCTTTTATCGCTATATCAGGTCAGTGACGACCATCATCAAAACGCTTTGCAACAATTGCTGAAAAAAAAACCGAGGTCTTTTTAGGCTAGGTTCTCACAAAAAGTATGAGAACTATAAGTACTGTTGTAAATCTCAATTTTCAAGTTTTCTTTAAACAATTGCCCACGAAAATAAAATTCACCTTTACCACCTCTACAGAGACTTTACACCTAGAGCCATTTATAGATGCTCTTTCACAAAAACTAAAATTTTGGCGGTTTATTGGTTTATTCGAAACAGAAAAATGTTCATAATGTTAAAAATATAATATAATTTTTATAGCTGGAATGGCATTGGCACATTCCATCAATTCAATTTTTTAAAGCATGTGTACCGAATCTCTTGATCAATATTCGATATTAACCTTATACTGCACCTTTTCTGAACCACGAAAAAGTCTAACGGCGTTTAATCGCAGTTCCGAAGTTGCCAATTGACATCACCGAGTGGGCTTATAGGACGACTACTGAACATGGTTCTTTAAATATAGGTAAAGCCATGGGCAGCGACATAGGGCTTAAACTTAAGATCGCTTATGTCTATGAATGCAATCCAAAAAATATTATCATTCATCTCACCACTGATGCCTTGGGAATATGTATTTAAGATATGCCAATGAAAACTGTAGAAATGTTTCGAAAAACCGGAATTGTGTTTGTAAAAAAATGACGGGGGGAAATGCAATTGAGTTTTAAACATGTCGAAAGCCTTAGCATCAAAATAGCCCTTAAATCCAACCGAGTTCAGAAATATTTAGGCAATTGTGGGCGATTTATTGAGAATTTTTACATAAAAATGTGAAAATTACAATGAAAATTGCAAGCAAACAGTGCGACGGTTTTGTACAAAATTTTGCAACACAAGAATTACAGGAAAAAGTGTTATTGAGTTTTAAATAGGACTAAGATCTCATACGCCATAGTCAAGCACAATGTCACTGACACTACCAGAAAAACTCCATTTAACCGACAATCCAATTTTGCCACACCGCAACATGTGTCACCATCGGATGATCATGGGCCATTCATTGCTGGCTTAAATGACCCTTGTAAGGGAATAATTAGAAGTCTTTATGGAAAATCGCATTATAAGAATGACGAGAAAAAGTGGTTCTAGACTTTGAATTGGACTAAAGTCTTAGCTTCAATATAATCTTGAAATCGCAGCAATATCTTAAATATAAACGATATAATGGCTTTTTTTCTGAGAATTCACATAAATAATATTAATCATACGCCCCCGCCAAACAAAATTATGTTTCGTGAAACATTTTCTATGATTTAGCACCAATTATGGGCCAATAATGCCACGTAATAAATTATCATTCTCTGAGAGTCATTTTCAAAATCATGCAGTAGCCATTATGATTTATTTTCATCTGATCTGATGGCTATAGAGAAGCAGAGAAGTAAAGATTAAACAGTGCCAGAGATATCACACCACCCTGGGAAAATTTCTGTTTAACTCTTAAGAAATTCTAATTCATATTTCAGAATGAAACATATTATTAAAGCCTAAACCACGACCGAATATGTCTTGGTGGTGTCCTCAAAAAGGGTGGCATAATAAACCGTTTCAAAGCCTAAACATAAAGCCACGACCGAATATGTCTTGGTGGTGTCCTCAAAAAGGGTGGCATAATAAACCGTTTCAAAGTTTTTGAGAGGTCGAAACCCATGATATTCGTCCTGCTACTCGGTTATTTTGATTACGTCTGTTACTAATACGCGTGTTTATACCGTAAAAAGCTGCTGCCTTAATGTGTAGGAGACGTAGTTGATGCTGGTTAGCGGCTTTGAGATAGAGTTCCGTCGGGCTCGGGTGAAAAAGAGCCTCAAGTGTTTTCACTTCTGACATGAGAAGGAAATCGGCCTGTACGATTTTGAATTTTTTGTAAACTTGCCTGGCTTCAGCTGCCATTTTCCAGACTTGGGAAGTAACTAGAGCGACCAGTGACAAATATTTAACTATGCCACAGTAGGTCCTGGTCAATTACTTTTTTAAGAAAAGTTTCCCTTTAAACTCTCTTTGGACGTTTAAGGGATTTGATAAAATATATCTGATTTCTGGTACGCATTTACAGCTTAATGAGTTAAAAGAAGTCTATATCTCAAAGGGATGTCAAGATAAATAAACGCTAAAACTTAATTAACAAACGATAAACGACAAGTTTTATCGAAACGTCCGAAGCGCAGTCCAGAAAAATCTTAAATTAATCAGAAATTTCAATATATGTGACGCGCAAAATAGAAAAGGAATTAAGGGTAAAAACCAGTTTTGTTCAGGAGAGCCATTTTAAAGATTTAAATACGTGTATCTTTGGTGTACCATCACTTTCATAAAACGCGCATATCTCTGGGAGGGAACATTTTTGGGGCATGGGATCGGTCTCATTCGATGCTCAGATGTTGTCCACATCAAAAAAAAAGAGTTAAAATTGATTTTTTTTACCCTTAGGCCCCTTCTCTTTGCGCTGTCATATATGATCTAATAACTCTTGCATAATACGCGTAGTACATGGTCTATGGTACTTTTAATGGCGATATGATTCCTCTAAAAGCTGAGAAAAAAATTTACAGGAAAAACCATTTCTCCATTTGACGAAACCAAAACTGATTATTTGTGTTAATTTTGAATATTTGGCTACTAGTCTTAGCACAAAGTTATAATAAATCTATGCAAAACCAAACTCAATTATGATTTTCTATTAATGTTTCTTATACGAGTATTGAATATTAACAGAAATACGTTCTCTTCCATCCCACGTGTCGTATAATTAATATTAATTAAGAATTTATTTAGAAAACAATTAATATCGTATTTCCCTGCAAGGTCTGCCCTTTCAAATTACTGCCAAATGATAGATAAGACTCCATTTTATTTAAGGATAAGGCATACGTTTTAAATGTCCTCTCGAGTGAGTGCGCAATTCAGGTTTCCATTCTGTTTGCCCCGTTTCTAATGAACTCTGCAATTACTTCTAAATGTCATCCTTCACATTAACAATTCCGTTTCATGACATAAATTACAGCTACAATTGTCTTTTATGAACAAATTACCCAATATCTAAAGCATTTTATTAACGCTCTTCTGCCGCCATTGTTCCCTTTCAGTTTACTATACAATAAAGTAATAAAGTACTTGCAGTTAACTCCCCAAAACCCTCTCTCACCCTCTATAGAATTTATGCCAGGACACTAAACAGCCATTAACTCTACGCTGTATGTAAATGTGAGTGTTTATGTGTGTGCATTGTCATGGAGTGTCATTAGAACAATATGTTCCGTATGGTGGATTGGACTTGGCTTCGAAGACGAAGAGCTGAGCGGGTGGAGAAGAAAACAAAAAAATAACTTAATTGCATATGTAGGAGTTGTACAATAGACGCAATAACAAACGCGTGGATTATATTTTCAACCTAGCGTGGTACAAATGTGCGTGTCCACATTCAATTATGGAGTTGAACCCCATCACACACACACATACACGCACACATTCCACACGCACATACACGGTGTAAAAGTTTACGTATGAACAGCAAGAGTCGTCCTTGCAGGTGAGCGCTGGTGGCAAAAGCGTGTTGAAATGTATGGCCTCCGTTTTTGCCCAGCTTGATATCCTCTAAACGCCATATACGATGGGCTTTTTTTCTCTAGCAGGAAAAACTTGACATAAATTTATATATGAGCAGTTTTTCAGTTGCTGCTGACTAAGTGAGTGGGGCGTATTTTTTTACGAGTTAATTGTGCAGTTCTGTTTCATTAAAACGGTGCTAATGGTAAAAATGAAAAATTGTCAAGTTTACCGGCGTGCATGTGCATCTGAGAGTGTTAAAGCATTTTCTCCTATTTTGTTGTTGAGTTTAAATAACTTTTTAGCATGCTAAAGTTTTGGTTAAAGCCACGTTTCCGTGCCTTAGTGAAATACTGGTTAGGGAATGTTAATTGTGTGCAAATATGAAAGGTGTGCCTGCACTTTTAAGGACTTGGCAATTCAAGTTTATATGGGGTTATTAAAAATGTGGGCAGAAAAAGTAATCCATAAAAATAACACTTAATTAAAATAAGTCTTGAAGAGTAATTTTTCTTTAATTCCAGAATTTATCTGCACAATAACTGGTTGACTCACGATATTAGACGTTCGTGTTCGTTTGTATTTTATGATATTATCCACTCACTAAACGACATCAGACAGACAAAGTAACACAAGCCATAAGATATTAGGTCGTATTTTATTGCCAATGTAAGTGACTCACTAATTTACTTCAAGATCGTTTGACAAGCAGTCATCTTATTCTTTCCTAGATACCGACCCACATTAATAGAAGTTACAATGTATGCTACTTTTTTATTTAATGGCATTTATTACACATAGGCAATTATTTAGTTATCAAGATAATTTCTAAGTGATACACGTGTCGTATGAGTAATATTAATTGTGGATTATCTTCGTATATCACCCACAACTTTGCGTCGGAATCGAAAATTGGTTGGATGGAAAACTCATTGAATAGCTAAGACTTTTGGCTTTCATTACGTGGTTAATGACAGGTCTTAGTTTTAGCAGAAACTATATTAAATTTCGATTCTGGGGGGCTTTTTTCTTCCTAGTGTATTTGTAAAGTTATTAAAGCCTATGAAACACACACGTTGGTCATTTTCAAAAAGTTTAACATAATGTAGCGTGTTCATAGAACTCACTTAAATAATACTAACTAGTCATTTCGAATCCTAATCCGAATCGGTTTTGACTAGCATATATTAAGGTAGGCAGCATAGGAAATTAGATTCAATTTGAAAAAGCCTTAAGCAGCCATAAGACCATCATGTTTATTTACCACTAGCATTGCATCATTTATGCCGCCTTTTTCGTTCCAATTTAACGTCTTAAAAATTCCTTGGTAACTGAACGACATCTGCACCACCCTAGGTGCTAAAAACCCTGGCTATGAGCTTCTTTCTTTTCTTCCATTAAATTTACGAGTAAGAGAAGAAATAAACCAGATTTAATATTTTCTGAAAAAAAAATTCTTTTAACGAATAAAAATATTTTACAAAGTATCGGAGGAACACTAGGAGTTAATGCGGAATTTTTACTTTTCTTTTGAGAAATTTTTCAGGTTGCTTGACGCCGCCTATTTATCTCTTAACATAGAATAGTTAATGGAGTTACCGCACAGTGGTTCTCTAAATCAAACGCACTCAAATGTATCTGCTTCAAATTGTATTCACATATTGACTAGAGACTTTTTCTTTGTGACACATATTCTATATAAATGATTTTTAATCTGGTTCATCTGCTTCTTTAAAAATTATACATCTTTCCTGCTCGAAATATTCAAGGAAAATAGGTATATTTTTTATTGAATGTAAAGGAATCGCTTTAACAGCGTAAGGGAATAAGGCAAACTTATTTGCAATGTGGCGTAAAGCAGTGCTTTAATTGACATACATTTTTGGGAGAAATGAAATGTCAAAATATTTTGTGCGACAGGCATGCCAGTGGACAACTCTCATGGGTTTCTCCTCTTGCAGTGTGCACTGACGAGAATAAGACTGCCGTAGGAGGGATTGTGCGACTGAAAAATCAACTCACCATCGGTCTCAACAACTCATAATTTCACATACCAGCTTGATCGAATTGACTCAGCAATTAATGTCTCATGAAAGACCAGCAGCTATCTCAACTAGCAAAACTGCCATGCCTGGCAGTTTTCATCTTTGAGAAGATAATGTATCCTTGGAGACTAAGAGCATAAAGCGGCGCCTTCTTTGTCCCATTTTTCCGTTGTGGTTAGTGGTGGCGTATGATTATTATTAAATGCGGAAACTCTCAATTATTTAACCACATCTGTCTTAACAACTCAAAGCTATACACAGTAGCCTGGTCGAAGTGATTCAGCAATTAATGGCACTTGACAATCCGCTTCTCAGTTAAACCCACAGAACAGATTGAAATGGACTTACCTCAATTTTCCACTCATCGGCTATGTTAACGAGCCAAACTGTCATGTCTGGCAGTTTCATCTTCTAAAGGTAATGCATCCTTAAAGACTTAGAGCTTGGAGCGGTGGCTACATTGTTTCTGTGAAAATGCTACTCGAAACTCCCTTGTGGCCAGTGGTGGCGTATGATTATTATTAATTGCTGGGATTCTCAATTAGTTGGCTACATCTAACACTATAAGTATATTTAAGTTAATGCTTGGTTATAAGTGTAATTTGAAGCTTAGACTTTACTCCTGCTTAAAATTTAATGTATACTTTTATCGTTCAAACATATTATGATTGCCAATATAATAATATTGTTAAAATGAAATTTAAAATTATATCTATATAGTAATCATATATTTGTTGCTGATAATATGTAGTAATTGCCGTGACCATCTATTGCAACCACATCGTTTCCATGAGTTTATCGCCGATTTTATTTAAGATTGTTTTTCTGTCGCAAGCCCCGTTTCAGGCTTATAGCAAATAATGGATTATTTATTGATTTTTTGGCTCTCAGGTAACGAAATTCTGTCACCAGTAATAGTCCGTCTTGAAAAAAAGGTTTTTAGAATCGATGATTTGAACCTCAGCGTACTATGTCTTATACGCACAAAAGAAGACAAGGCCAATTATAAGTCTCCTATCAATTGCATAGGAAATACTATCGACTTTACTGTGTGAAAAATGAAAGCTAAACTCTCCATTATAATTCAATAAAAGACCAAACAGGATGGTTCCACCTGCCACACAGCCAACCAAACAATGGCTCTTTTGGGCAAGAATATTAACGGCCATTATCTCACGTCCTGGCGATGTTCATTGTCCACCACTTTCGTGTGATTCCACACCGTTGGACTTTCTTCTTTGGGGATATTTAAAGTATACGTCAAAAATGCAAAACTAATGATATAATTCGGCACATTAACGACCTTGAACCCCCATTATGTCTAAGAGTCATAAAAATTTTGACCGCTGATCTATCCAGCCACCGAACCATGGCGAACATTTGGCAGATATTTTGTTTCACACATAATTTTACATAGATCCTTCTATCATAATAAAAAATATTAAAAAATTTCTCTAAAAACTTTTAGTTTTATTCACATTAAACATCTTGAAGTTAGACCACCCTTTATATTCCTAAAATATAAGATAATGTAAATAAAATTTTATTAAATAATTTTGGGATTGTATTGAATTTTTTTAAATAATTTGAAATACATTTGTATACGAGGGTTAGTATATATATGGCTCTATTTGACATTTCCATTGGAGAGTTTGACATTTTTTAGCATAAACGTTTTGACGATTTAATTCCATTATTTTGTCAAATTGATTTTTTCAAGTCACTGTAAACAACACAAATAATGGTCATATATTTGTGTTGTTTACAGTGACTTAAAAAATCAATTTGACAAAATAATGGAATTAAATCGTGAACATTTTCGTGCGATCATTTTTCACAATTTTCGACGTGGATTATTACGACAAGAGTGCGACGATGAACCTAAATCTTTGTATGGCGATGAAGCACCATTCTATAGCACACTGAACTGGTTTGATGAATTCAATCTTGGCCAACGCTCGCTCAAAGACGAAGGTCGTCCAAAAACGGCCATTGTGTCAGAGAACATTGATGCCGTGCGTGAACTGATAATGCAAGATCGTCATGTGGCATACATAAACACCTAGCCGTAAAAACGATTTGTTCTTCTTGAATCCGCTCAAAAAATTGACAATCGCTCAAAAAAAGACTCGTGCCGATTGGTGCAAAGAAATTTTAAAAAAATACGATGGCGGTGCTTCAAAGGACGTTTATAAAATCGTCACAGGTGACGAATCATGGATCTATGCGTATGAGCCCGAAATAAAACAGCAATCGACCGTGTGGGTCTTCGAAGACGAGCCAAATGCAACGAAAGTTGTTCGTGGCAGAAGCACTTCGAAGCATATGATCGCCTGTTTCTTCGGCAAAACTGGTCATGTGTCGACTGTTCCGCTTGAGCAACGTAGGACGGTCATTTTTGAGTGGTACACCACAATTTGTTTGCCTGAAATCTTCGGAGAAACTCGCACCATGACAATGCGAGCTCTCACTCATCGGCTCAAACCAGCGCCTTTTTTACCGACCAAAACGTCGCATTGATAAGTCATCCGCCGTACAGCCCTGCCTTGGCACCCAATGAACTCGTTTTATTGCCGCACATCAAGAAATGCGTGGTCAACGATTTTCGTCGCCAGAGGATGCTGTTGAAGCGTTAAAAAACCATGAAAAGCGCTTCTTCTTATAGTATTTGTCTGAAGCCTGTTTACCTGGTATTTACCTATATACCCGGTATTTACCAAGTACCGGATATATTTCTTTTTTGATAATTTATTCTTGACTCGGATGGGCAGACCAAGTGGAGGATTATGCAAAGATCCTGGGTGTTGGAAACTGGAGGAAGTAAGACCAATGCAAAAGTGCTTATAGTAAATCAATAATTGAGCAGGCCTGGATAAACAAGTGATTCTGGAACCAGCCTTAGCCGGCTCTGAAGAGTTTATGGATTTTATAGAGAAGTTTTTACATGGCTTAGAGATAAATCTCTCACTCGTTAAGTCGCCAGCTTTTACGAGATGGACCCTCACCGCTAAAAATAGTTAGATGTTCTTACCCAGGGTTGAACCTAGCTTAACTGGCATGATAGTCGTTAAAACTTCCATCACACCACCGTGGACAACAACCGTCGGAATCTGCTATAATATAAAAATTTAAAATTATATGGCCCATATTCTTCTTTCCTTTAAATTCATTGTTTAGTTTAAATTCCTTATCCCTCTAGGTTTTTTTGCTGCATCTTATAAGTAGTTCCCATGCTATGTGTACTTTTATGCCCCTTACGCCCCACCCAAATAAGCATTACTCATAAGCCTCACTCATTCCAGATTTAACATCAATATGGAAATTCTTAAAAACATAAACCCTAATCCCCATTTCGGGGTTTTTCTGCTACTCATCTGTTTTCGCTAAACTCATCAAATTTAAAGAGAACATTCAGAAAACTGTTCAAAAACTTTACCATGGCACTATAAAATTAAAATGAAGCAGTAGTAGAAGAAGAAGAAGAAAAAAGCTAAAATCTTTTTTTTATGGCCAATATTGCTTAAAATTTGCTGTTACATGTTTGTTATTTTCTTCTTTCGTTTTTTCCAGCTCACAAAATCGGCAAAAGTTTTCTGTGTGCTCTCTATAGTTTGCAAGTAAACAATTTTCTTTAAATGCCACAAAGAACAGCATCAGCAGCAACTTTAACTAGAACATCTTCTGGCCGGGGCCCCGCAAAAGAACCATTTGTGTTGGTCCTCGTTCCCCCCACTCAAGCAATGCCTCCGAAAAATCTGTACCACATCAAAAACTTCCTCAATTAGGCAAAAATAATTACATTTTAAATACAAACAATCTGTAGACCACACAAAGAGCGAAGAGGGTGGGACAGGAAGAGAAAGAACAATGTTTAATATTTAATGTTTATGTGGTTGCTGTTGTTTTTGTTCCGTATGGCTTTGCTGATGTGGACCAAACATAACATACGTCGTACATACGTACGTACTTACATACAGACAGAACATGTGGCCAATAATTTATTAAATTTTTGCAAAGCTATAAACAAACCAAGTTAAACCGTTGCGGTACGTACGTGCACTTGTTCTACAACAAAAGGTATTAACTCACAATTTTAAAATTTTCCCTTTTTGTAAGAAAACGATTCACCGTAGACTTTTCTACTGATTATAGAAATCTAACATGGATATATCCTGCCTTTCGGCTCAAGAACGATATGAAACTTTCATTGCTTTAGTGTACTTCAAAAGCTCGAGCCAATAGTTTTATTTTTACTCTACGGAAAATTAAAATAATTTGAGTTAATATGCTTCTATTGAACAAGGACGTTATGTATGTATAAAAGACCTGTTCATATTTCAAAATTGTTAAAATTCCTCGGTGCGCGTCCATTTTCTGAAAGTTCTACCCCTAACGAGATGAAAAATATTTCAAGACCCCAAAAAATTTGATCCCTAGGTACTCCGCAAATCGTTTAAAGGTCATTTTAGGGCTGTTTACGACTTAAAACCTTTTGAATAATGTGTTTTCCAAACCAAATGACATATGGATAATATTTTGATGGGAGATCTTTAATAATAATCCAGGCAAATTTTGAATTTTTAAATTTTTTAAAAAAACTCTGTCCGTTATTTTTGGCGGAATTTTTAATCTGCAATTTAACTCACAAACGAACATTATCGTTTTTCCACATCAAATATTTTTCTTATTTTGTTCTAGCAAAAAAAAGTTAGCATTTTTGTATTTTTGCGCCAAGATTGCCCTTTTCAACGCTGTATAATGTTGTACATTCTTTGGACCATAAAATAAAACAACAAAAAAAAATAAATTGTAAGAAGTTTATTTTTTGAAAAATTTTTGAAATTTTTTCTGTGGTTATCTACAACCTGCACATTGTATTGTGTGGACATTCGTTTTGAACTTAAAATAAATTCATAAAATAATTGTTTTGCACTTTTCTTTATTTATAAGAAGGTATAAGATTTGTATTTTTATTTTTCGCACAACACAACTTTAATTTCAAACACCACTAAAACAGCTGATTTTAAAACAGACCCGTTATGAGTATGCTTAATACGTTTTTCGTTTCTATCCTTTTTGCTGACATTCGTCATTTTGTAATTTAAAACACGTGTTGAAAAAATGTCCAAAATAAGAGCTTGCAATAAAAAAATATATTTAATTGGGAGTGAGATCGAAAAACTGAAATATGATTCACTACCATTAAATCGCGACGTATTAGCTTTTTACTTTTTTTTTAAAAAAATCGGAAAAGAGTGTAAAAATGTGTGTAAATAAGGTGATAGAAAAATGTGAAGAATCGTGGAAAAATCTTGACAAAAGCTTTACATTAAGAACAAATTCTGTTGCGAAACTAAAAAGGTTATTAAATAGTTGGAAAATATTAAACAAAGATAAAAAAGATTGAAATCGAAACCAAACGAAAAAAGGAAATCGTTATTTATTTCACAACTAAGTCTTATATTTGACATATCTAAAAAACAAAACGGAACGTCAATTAAAAAAAAAACAGTTATCGAAGACGAAAAGAAAGAATGTATGGAATCTGATAATGAAAGCGAAATAAGTGTAGATGACGACGAGCCTTATCACCCATTTATTCCAAAGCGTTTGGAACCAAACTTAAGTCCCCCAATAAATATTTTATCTTCAGCAATATGTTCTTCTATGGATAGAGCGAACATATCAAACTCCAACGCAACTCTAGTTCTCGGATCTGTTCTATCTGAAATGGGTTATAAACGTAACAATGTTATTTTAAGTACATCAACCACGAGGAGAACGAGAATGAAATCGCGAAAGCAAGAGGCAGAAAAAATAAAGACTGCGTTTTACACCAAAAGCCAATTAACAATTCATTGGGATGGAAAATTGTTGCCCTCTTTAACAGGACACGATACTGTTGATCGCCTACCAGTTCTGGTTTCAGGAGGAGGGAAGTCCCAACTGCTAGGGGTACCCTGTCTTCAAAGTGGCACTGGTAAAAACCAAGCTACTGCCATTTGCCAGTTGATTCACGAGTGGAAAATAAAAGAAAAAATTAGTGGTCTCTGCTTTGATACTACTGCTACAAATACAGGTAGCTTTATTCTTATGCACAATAACATTTGATAGCTTTGATAACAACTTATTTTTTATAATTCAAGGGAAAAGAAATGGTGCTTGCGCTTTAATAGAAAAGGAATTAGACACAAGTTTCTTGCACTTTGCTTGCAGACACCACATTCTCGAACTCATTTTGTCCACTGTAATGAAAAGTGCTGAAGGATCGACGATCAGTCCTGATATTTCTTTATTTAAAAAATTTCAAAAGCAATGGCAAACCATTAAGCAATCTGAGTTTCGGATAGGAATAGATGATGATTACGTTGTTGAAAATATTGGTGACTTAATAGCAGAGAGTTTGGATTTCGCTAAAACACAACTTTTGGTATATATTTCATCTAATTATTTCGTAATTTAAAGAAAATTATTTGCAATTATAGATCCATCACGCAAGACATGATTATGCCGAATTATTGGAGCTTATTGTAATCTTTCTTGGGGGGACAAAGAGAAAAATATACGCTTTAGATATCCAGGAGCAATGCACAGAGCAAGATGGATGTCTAAAGCCATTTATTCCTTAAAAATTTGGATGTTCCAAAATCAGTTTCCTATGTCTCCTCAAGAAAAGAAACTAGTACAGGATGTATGCTTATTTGTTGTTGGAGTGTACCAAAAATATTGGTTTTTGTCTCCACTTCCCGCAATGGCACCTAAAAACGATTTGGAGTTTCTGCAGAGTCTTGAAAAGTAAACAGCGCAACTAAATTTGTTATTTAACTGCCTAAAGCCAAATTTATTTATTTATATAGGTACGAACGTATTAATCCTCAGATAGCAGAAATTGCAAAAAAAAAAATTTGAGAATCACTTATGGTATCTTGGTGAAGAGCTTGTGGGGCTATCCTTTTTCGATAGATCACTAAGTGTTGACACTCACAAAAAAATGGTGGAGTCAATTAAAAACAATGCAGGAACCGAAAAGACCTTGAAAAAGGCTACTTGCAAAGCTTCATATTTAAATGCCAATTTATATGATTTCGTTACCATCAACACGCAGTTATTTTTTGAAAAACTCAAAATATCTACAGATTTTTTAATGCTTGACCCTGCTGAGTGGCCTAATAACAGCGCTTATGTTAGTGGTCTTCAAATTGTCACACAGCTTAACGTTATTAACGATTCAGCAGAAAGAAGTGTGGCATTAATAACTGATTTTAATAAATCAATAACATCGAATGAAGAGCAAAAACAATATTTGCTGCAGGTTGTAGATAACCACAGAAAAAATTTCAAAAATTTTTCAAAAAATAAACTTCTTACAATTTATTTTTTTTTGTTGTTTTATTTTATGGTCCAAAGAATGTACAACATTATACAGCGTTGGAAAGGGCAATCTTGGCGCAAAAATACAAAAATGCTAACTTTTTTTTGCTAGAACAAAATAAGAAAAATATTTGATGTGGAAAAACGATAATGTTCGTTTGTGAGTTAAATTGCAGATTAAAAATTCCGCCAAAAATAACGGACAGAGTTTTTTTAAAAATTTAAAAATTCAAAATTTGCCTGGATTATTATTAAAGATCTCCCATCAAAATATTATCCATATGTCATTTGGTTTGGACAACACATTATTCAAAAGGTTTTAAGTCGTAAACAGCCCTAAAATGACCTTTAAACGATTTGCGGAGTACCTAGGGATCAAAATTTTTGGGGTCTTGAAATATTTTTCATCTCGTTAGGGGTAGAACTTTCAGAAAATGGACGCGCACCGAAGAAAATAAGACACATAATTTTTCCCATACATTTTTGAACCGGTCTAATGTATAAGAATATTAAAGCTACAGACGGAATAGTAAAATAATATGCATATGTATATGTAAGATCACTTATGAAACAAGACCAGCTATGTATATGTTTCCTAATAACTGCTCGAAGTAATCTCTTTTGATTATTCTAGACCAGCACCATGTTGTTGTTGATTTGTCCGTTGTAAGGCTTGCGCAATCAATCGACCAAAGAATTTCACATTGCTGAAAATGTTACCTAATTTAATGGAAAATTTCATAATTTCCATTGCATTTGACAAACGAACATGATTGGAGAAATGTCTTATTGAGTTGCCAAGGTATTTAATGCTGCCCGCATGCTCTGGTGCGTATGATTGATATTAATTATAGGCGGATAGGAATGTTTGTGATTCAATAGGATATTCAAGAAGGAGAGTGCTTTAACATATTTGGTTTTCAAGAGACTAAGAAACCAAGATTTTTAGTAGTGGAAGTAAGATATCTTAAATCTTAAATATATTTACATTTTTTAGAGATTTAAAATATTTATCTAATGTTTACCTATCGGGTATTTGTACGTTAGGCTATAAAAGTAGCCACCCAGAAGAAAGATGGCGAGTTTACTCGGATGCTTCTAAGGCCTATTGCGGCCCTCTTCTTTAAAGGGGAGCAGGATAGAGAGAGAGAGAGGAAAGAGAAAAAAATTATTGGGGAAAATACAGGAGAATATATGCAGGTCGAGAGAAAATATAAAGACAGTTTTCCCTGTTTCTTTGACCAGTATCCGTTTTGGTTGTTAGCTGGTTCTAGCAATTCGGACCCAGGACGACCTTTCAAAAAAGGTTAAAGTTAAGAGGCACTTCGGCTTAATTGGCCAGGTCTTAAAAAATCTACTCTGAATTTCTTGAGGAAACGCGCGTGCGCATAGCTCCACATGCTCCTCGTCATCTACATCCTGGCAACATCTACAGCATTCTCTACACGAGATACTCATACACATGGCCAAAGTGCTCCTTTGAGTACTTCTATTAGGGGTCGTTATTAATCGTCTTTCAAATTATAACAGTTCACTTGTCCTTCTTCGGATTTGACTTCCACCGTAGCACTGCTTTCAAGGCTGTCAGTCGACGATTTAATTTATCTATTCGGCGATCGGTGCTTATTCTAGCGCATTTGTATGTCATCTTATTGCCAGGTGTATTGCTGTGAATCACAAACCTTACTCTTGGATTTGTATAAGTGATTGGATTCATCTCATCACACATTTAAATCTCACTTTAAAGAAGACGAACACTTCTATTGCTAACATGCTGTCCATAGACATCTGGACGTTCGCCTGAGGTACGTTTGATTCAAAAATCCTGCAAACTTTCTAATGTATTGATTGCTAAAATCTCCACCTTAAATACCATGTATTCTCATTTGTATGTCTGCTTTAATCGATTTTATTATTCGTCCTCAAACTTTGGCATTTAGGAAAGTTTTAACGCTTTTGATTCTCGGAAAGAGATTCTGGTCAAACTGTACCATATTTGATTATGATTTCCTATAGCCCTACACAAAGGTAGTTCCGACCGCTTACCTTGCCAAATTTTAGCATAATACAATTTGGGAGAGCTATAAACAAGCCTGCTGAAATTGAACTTTATCGGATTTTTTCGTGCAGCCCTAAATATGTCCTCTTCAATTTAACACTCTTTGACTTTCGTTAACGAGGACAGAATATAATGAGCACCAAGCAGCTATTTCAAGTGAAATTATAACCTACCCACCCCTGTTTTACAACATTCTTTACAAATAAGTCAACCCTAAGTTTTGGTCCTGTCTCATGGGAATGACAAATTAAAAATATTTATTTATTTGGCCTTTTGAATTCATATAAGGAACAAGGGGCCACAACGAAGGTTTCCCATTCATCTCTGTAATTCGCCAGTCGCTCAAGTTCGATCCAACTGGGCCCAGTAGATTATATTTCACAGTCGAGCTGTCTTCTCCATGCGTCTTAAAATTTCATGACGTTCACACATGGAGAAGAAAACACACTTTAGTTTAAACGAAATGAGCTACATTCTTCAAACTTGCTAGATATATGGCTTATAGTCGGTGTTGGGTAGAAAATGAAAATGGACCCAATTAGGCAAAAGAGGAAGAAGGGACTAGAAAAAAATCCAGATCAAATTTTTAAAGTTTTTGACAGGTTTTCTATGAAATTTGTCAAGCGGTAGGGATATACTCTTTAACTTTAACATACGTAAGCGTGATCATTAGGAGCTGGGGCTCTAGCGAAGCAACACCCGTCACCTTATATTTGGGGAGATATGGGTATATTAAAACGGTGAAATCTTGTCTCAAATCCAAATATGTAGGCGTGGTATATTGGCATACAAGCATTCCCCTTATACTTGGGGGCATATATCGTTAACCCTAGGATAGGCGATAAGCTTTCGATCACTAAATTGACCTCTTGGTCTGGCCAGACCACATGACTATAATAGACAGATTTTTGGCTATAAACATACTGTATACCTAATCATGGGGTCTTAATTCATATGGAAATTGTTGATATGTGTTATACATAGTAATTAACGGTATCTACATACTTCCAAAATAAGGTAAAAAGGTCACAAAAAATAATATACAAAAAAGGTAAAACATCCTCTTTTTTGATAAAATCAAATTTCATGTTTATTTTTCAAGAAGTAAATTCAAGTTCTTAACATAAGTATTTTTATAATTAGTTTACCACTTGGCAGTCATCGCAAATGTAGGATTTTGACTCTTTTCCATGCTGCAGACACATAGCACTTCCGCATATTCCACACCGAAAACGGGTTTTGCGCTTAGTTTTCGATGTTAAATTACAAATGGCACATAGTGGACGGTAGGTAGATGATGAAGATGGTGGAAATTCAAATGTTTCTCCGCGAGTTTGTTCAGGTTGCGGTGTTCGAGGCTAGAGAAAAAATAAAAGTTAATGGGGAAAATAGAAGTATAATATTGAAGGAAGGGAATAGTTTATACTTACAAATATATTAAATTTACTCATAGCAATTCTAATGTATGGATAACGCAATACACGAGGATTTGAGGCTCGTACTTCCATATGTGGGACTACTAACTGCTGCGCCAATTCTACAAGGAAACGGCGACGTCGGTCTGTTTGCTTCACAACAACTAACTCCTTGTGAATCACATAAGCAGCTAATGCAGATACATCCAGGATGTTGTAAAACATTGCCAACGGCCAGCGGTTTGTTCCACGTTTACAGCTGTAATAAGCTATATTTCTCATCATAATAACCAAATAAAGTTTCACATATTGTACGTTGACTTGATTTTTTAAAAGAAGATGGCACAAATGTTTTGTTCGATCGTACGATTCCAACAAGAGAAAGACGGACTTCCATCAAATTTTGAGCTAATGCCAAAGTTGTAAAAAAATTATCACAGTACACGGTCCGTCCTGTGTAAAAATAGTTTTTGGCCAAATCTAAAACAACTCTTTCACCTTGGTTTACTTCTCGGACTCCGTCAGAAGATTTTCCCGTATAAATTTGGCCTCTTAGGGGATAATTAGTTATTGCGTCACAAATCCATCATACCTTCATACCATATTTAGCTGGTTTGGATGGTATATACTGCGTAAATCGTGTACGTCCACGATAGGGAAACAGCTGTTCATCCACCGTCAAGTTTGCGCCAGGAGTGTATGATGACTCTAAGTTTGTTACAAGCATCAACCAAAGGTCATCTATGGCAGCAGACTTGCTCAATTCTTGACGCATTTGATGAGTATTTCCGTTATCAAATAGAATGAACCGTAGGAGTGAATTAAAGCGTTTTATTGACATGGTGGCTTTATAGATGTCGTGATGATATGGTGCCCATAGCTCTTTTACCGGTTGAGTTGCGCATTTAAAAACGCCGGCAAATAGCAATAAACCTATAAAGGCGTACACCTCATTTTCATTAGTTGGATCCCATTCTATTTTTTGTTTGGCTGGGTACTTTTCATTCAATGATCGAAAGACATCTTGAGCCTTACGATTGGTTTCCCGAACTATTTTGTCTACCATCTCAGGTGTAAAAATTTCTTTGAAAATTTGTAGGGGATTTGGTAGAAACATTCTGGACGGGCCAGTTCTAGCAAGAATTGGAATGTTATGCGCTAGTGTTCTAACCGTTGATGGTGGTTTTTTCAACCACGATATGCCAGCTTTACTTTGGTAACATTCACCTTCACCACTTTCAGCAGCTAATGTTTCAACCTCATTTTCCACGTCGCCATCATCAAAATCTTCAACAAGCTCCGCGTCACAATCTCCAGTTTCCTCATCAGACGCAAAATCCTTAGCACTATATTCTGGAATATAATCGTCGTCATCATCAGAGCAAGGAAATAGTTCTTGCTCATCGTCGCTATCAGCAAAAAATGACATCATGAGTTCTTCGGCAAACTTCTCTTTCAGCAGGTGTAAGACGCTGAAATTTGGCTGGTCTATTTACGACCATTTCACTAGCTTCAAGTCCCGATAAGTTTTTACTAGAAGAAGCCATATTATTTCACCACAAACAGCAATAAAATATTACCAAAAAAAAAAACTGTAAAACACGTGTAACGCTTCGAATGTAGACCGACGACTGATCTATTTATGATTTATTGAGAAAGCTATTCATGTAAAAATAGAAACAAAACAAAACTTCTAGATCGATTGCTTCGGTTTCATAGGCAGAACAAAATAAAAATCAAAAATAAAGAGAAAAACAAAGACAAAAGCAAACTTCTACCTTTCATGAGGGTTTCATGAGTAAACTCATAGCTTGATTGCTGTGGTCTACTCAGACCAAGAGGTTAGTTTAGTGGTAATTTTTTTCCAACGGGAATTTCTCCCCATTAGCTTGCAATTTTCGAGTCAAAATTGAATTCGTCCGATTCAGCATACTTCCCTTATAGATATCAACACCCTCAATTTTTTAATTTTTGCCTTTAAAAAAAATTATAAGCGCTCAAAGTCAAATTTGGTCTGGCCAGACCAAGTAGTCTATCCTAGGGTTAAACAGTGACATTTTCGAAAAAACCCAAAAATGTACCTACATTTAAAATTTGTGCAAATTGGCAACTCGGACCGGTCCATAGGGGCTCAAAAATTGGTCTTCTCCAACCATGGACTAATGGGCAGTAGAAAACATTAAAATTTCGTAACGAAGAATATCTTATTAATTTTACGATTTGCGGAAATATGAGGTCTTGGCCCATGGGGGGAGGACCTTATCACCAGCATTGGCTCTGGTGTTGGCGCTGGTGCTCCCGCTGCAGATGCTGTTGGTGGTGAAGGCGCTGAGGCCAACAAGTAAGAGAGGAAGAACCCGAGGAATCCGACGCTCTCTGAGACTGAATCAACAACTGTTTATTTTAATACCATGGCCATGGAAGTTTGGTCGCCTTGAAATATTGACAGATGGGTATAAAATCCATAGTGTGCTGCAAAATTTGCGCATACGAACATGGACCAATGTAAACTCAAAAACAGTGTAATTTTCTAAAGAATATGAATTTTACCATTTGGCTCAATTAAAGGCCTTAGCTCTGGGACAGCTAAAAAAATCTCGTATTGTTTAGGGAGATATGGTAATTTTCGGTAAGGAACGGATAAAGAAACAGTAACGTATTCATACAAATTGAAATATGTACCTTAGGGTGGGTCGATATTGAGCCATCAATTTTTCTATAGCTTTTCGCATGAGGAATAAAAGTTATACCACGACATATTTATACAAATAAGTTTCGAGGTTTCAAATTTGACTTTTTTGGCTTAATTTTTTGTATGTAATTAAAAAAAAATATTTTTGTTTAATATTACCTTTCGAAGGTGACATACAATAAATAAAAATATACATTGCCACATACAATACAATATAACATTTAAGCGTAGGAGAATATAAATAAGACTGTGAGAATTGTAGAGAATCGAATCAGTCACCGGCATATTTTTGTCCTAAGAAATAGGCCCACCCTAATGAACCTATGTACAAGATTTGCGACATAATGCACTCGAACTTAAAAAAACAACAAAAGTATCGTCACAAATCCGAAAATTACTTATAATCCACATTTTAGTTATATTTGAAGCCTTGGCCTATAAGTAAAAGGGCCTAAGGGTCAGACAAAAACATGTTTTAAACAACGGCATATGGTTACTATGAAACAATGGAATTAGCTCAATTATTTCAATTTTAAAGGCTCCCTATCTACTTATATGTATAAGATCTGGGACAATATGCACTCAACCCATTCCACTAGGGCCAAAAATCGGACTCCTGCCATTATTGCTTTATGGACTTGAAAAAAAGAAAACGTTTCGTACGAGGGCGACCGCAAAAGTAACTGGCCTAACATAAAAAGAACCGTTTTTTTTGAATTATTATTATTTATTTTTCAACATAATCTTCTTCCAACTCAATACACTTCATCAAACGTTTTTCAAGTTTTTTAATTCCATCCAAAAAATAAGATTTTCAAGAGCTTCAAAATATGCCTCACTTTCAGCAATAACCTCGCTATTGGACGAAAATTTTTTGCCACCGAGATTTTTTTTTAAATTTGGAATCAAAAAATAATCAGAAGGAGCTAAATCTGGACTATATGGTAGATGCGGAGTAATTTCAAATCGTAATTCGGCCAGTTTTTGTTGAGTTAAAAATGCAGTGTGTGAAGGAGCATTATCTTGATGAAAAAGAACTCTTTTATCCGATCCAATAATGCACAATAACAATTCACTATTTATAGTTTTTCCTTTCTCAAGATAATCAATAAATATTCTACCCCTTGCATCCCAAAATACTGTGGCCATTACTTTTCCTGCTGACTTAATAGTTTTCGCCTTCTTGGGACCACTTTTACCAGCTTCTATCCATTGTTTGGAATGTTCTTTGCATTCTGGGATGTTGTGATGGATCCATGTTTCATCAACAGTTATGAATCGGCTACAGAACTCTATTGGATTACGCCGATAACTCGCTAAAAGCGTCACATATCTTGCGGATAGTTTTTGTCATGTGAAGTTCATCATGTAAAATACTCCAAACTTGTTTTTCGTGTATTTTAACAATATTAGCAAGTTCTCTGAGCTTTATTCGTCTATCTTTAGTCACTTCATTAAATATTTTTCTAATGTTTTCAATAGTAGTAGCAGTTTTCGGTCTTCCAGAGCGTTGTTCATCTTCAGTACTTGAACGACCCATTTTAAATTATTGAACCCAGGATTTCACGGTGGAGTAGGATGGTGCATTATCACCATGAACAGAATCCAATTCATCTTTGATTAATTGTGGCGTATAACCTTTCATATAAAAGTGTTTAATTACCGCACGAAACTCTTTATTTTCATTTTTCAAAAATTATAAAACTTGTTACTTCAATCACCTGTAACAAAGAAAATAATCATTACATATTTCGGAAATTTTGACAGATTGCTTATAAAAGATTGTTTTAAAAAACAAAAAAAAAACATAAAAAGTTGCTAGTAAACCAGAAAATGTGCCAGGCCAGTTAGTTTTGCGGTCGCCCTCGTAACAAATCCGATAATAGTATTTATTCCACAGTTCAATTATGTTTGAGTTATAGGTACAAAATTCCTAGGTTTTTTCGATGATCGGCTTATAAGTATAGCTAATAAGGTCCTAATCTTTGGGCCCTTTCCTCCTAATCGAACAATAGGCATATGTGTTCTTAAAAATACGTTAACATTTTCTTCTTGATTCTGAATGGGACAACGGTTCATCGGGCCCCAAAAATTAAGTTCTCTTAAACATGGACCAACCACAAACAACCAAATACCTAAATCCTGTCAAAGCAGTGCTTTAACGCAATCCATGGGAAGAGTATAAAAGCTCAGCCTGGTGGAACATAATGACATATTTACTTGTTATAATAAATATTGAATTTTAAACCTTCCGTAAATGACTCTTGGAATTTCTGATGTATAAAGTCATCATCAAAATGGTTTGGTGAATACAAAGTATTAAACCAGTAAATACATTGAGTTCAACACTTACTTACATGAAAGTAAAAAAGGGGCTAAATAGCAATACTCGGTCAGAATTTAGGCAATTTTTTAGAGTCTTTAGAATATTGATAGGAAAGCTGTATTCCAAATAATTTTGTCTGACAAAATTTCTACTGTCATTCCATAAATGTGCTGATATTTTATTAATGTCCTGGCCAAAGTAAACATTTTCTTTGATTTTTCTCTCACTCTGCTTCATCTATTTTTAATAGTTTGCTTATTGAGTCCCCAGCCATGGCATGAGTGTAACTTTAGCTGTCGGTGTTCCGAAAACGAAAAACCAAAATTTGCATAGCTCAACAAAGTGGTGCAAAAAAGCATTCCAATGCTTTTTGTTCCAAACAAAGCGTGTACATTTCATTTCGTTAATAAATAAATAAACAAATGAATAAATAAAATAACAACAGATGGCATTCTTTCTACCCTACACTGGAATTTTTATTGTCAACGCAGAGGTTAGACTGTGTGAGATCGGGAGGAGTAGGTTGGAAAATGAAAATATAAACATTTCATGGTATGTTTTCTTTTTATTTTTGATCATGTTTTTCATCTCTCTGTTGGTGGTGTTCTTTTGCTTATTTGAGAGTTAAACAGCCAATCTAATGGTATTAAATTTCTTTTCGCAGACCTTATAAATGATTGCGTTGCAAACAAGCGAAAAAGAACGAAGACAGCGCACATAAAAAATATACAAAAAAATCTACAAATTATGACAGTTTTTAAAGAAGATGACATTTTTATCAGCGAAATAATGCTAAATATGACATATTTCAAGGATAAGTAAGGACGACAGGAGTTCTGCAAAGGCGGTTGCCCTATATATAAAATACAACATTGCTTTGGCCAGTATGGAGTAGCTGCGCTGGTGGTTGAACACTTAGCCAAATTAAAACTCATAAATGAAATTAAAATATTAAGCTTGTATGGCATTACATCTTTACGGTTTGCCCTTTTAAAGGCATTCATTTTATAAGTGGTCCTTAAATTATATGGTAGAAATATTTACATAAGAAGGTTAGACACATAGACATATTTATATTTTGGCTACCACTGTTTTTGGCTGCAGCTTGTGTAAATGCTATTATTTTTTGAAAACAGTAAGTGTCAAATATAGACCTAACTCTTGGCTGATTGACGTTTCTTGGCGCTGGCAAGTTTCTCAAAGAGTATGAAAAATATGAAGGGTTTCGTGATAAAGGTAATAATAAATATCAATCATACGACCCCATGAACCGTAACCAAATATATCGCATTTAAGTATTTCTTTATAGAATAAACACCAAACACAGTGGGAAAATGGTATTATGAAGTAAAGTATTCCTTTGTTGCAGCCAAATGAAAGTGTGTTACATCGTTGCTTGGTGGCCAAAATAAAACGTCGTCAGCGCTATCATATTTAGTTCCATTGTTCCAATGTAGAGCACATGACCATATCCAGCTGTTTGTTTCACTATATACTCTGTTAGCTAGACAGCAATCAAATCTCTGCAATCTGTATTGAAGTACGGTCCACGTATGTCGCAAAAAGCCAAACTCTTTCGTACCTACATTCGGGAATTGCAAGTCACAGGCATTTTTCAAGGATTTATACTAAGCTGGCGAGTTTTGGAAAAAACTCTTGTGATTTTTTCTATAAAATTAAAGCCAAGGGTCAACTATACTAAGCTATTTTCTAGTTCGATTTTTATAACTGTTCCTACGTAATATGTTCGGTTTTTATAGCAAAGTTTAAATTTCTTCAATTAATGAAAAACGTTTACATCCTAACTGGTAGTCAAACCGAAGAGACTATCTTCAAGTTACCATCTATATAAAAACACACATGGGACATGAATTTAAACAAATATTTAGTAAAATGTCACAAAAATCAATTGGTAAACGACATGTCTGTCGCAAAAATTAAAAATAAGTTTGCCAATTGATTTTTGTGCCATTTTACTCAATATTTGTTTAAATTTATGTCACAAATTTGTTCTATATATTATGTGTATACTACACTTGAATCTTAGTTTTTCTGTGATATGTCTTACATTGAAATTTCACAATTATGCTAGAAGTAACGACACATTTACTTAAATAACTTTGAATTAATATCAATCATACTCTCTACATTAAGACATTAAAACAATGCAAATTACCTCACAAATGAGAATTCGAAGCAGATTAGCGCGAGTTTGAACTTAAAGCTTTATGAATGATGCATTCAGTATTTATAAAAGTATTGGATTTTATTTGTATGGGTTCATATTTTACAAGTACAGTCGAAATTATTTATAAGACTTCGCTTTGAATCCCAATTTATATCATCTACATATCTTCAAAAAAAATATTAAGATTATTTCGGTTACTGCGCCCTACTTATTGCTTTTGAATTTTTCTAACACATGTATTGTCTTAGCTCGCCATGATATAAATTGGGAAGGTTTTGGTTTGCTCACAGTTAATAGAAAAACTTCTGGAGTCAGATATTAAAGGGAACACAGTACTACTCTAATTATATCCAATACTAAAAAAGCTCAAGGATATTGGTTCCACTATTCATACACGCAAAGAAAAGATATGGTTACACTATGGTCACCGCAATAATAATATGTTCTTGACAACAAAAGCATGTTCGTCGCAACCATAGTATGGTTTTTTAATTTCATTTTAACAACAGTATGATTGCGACAATATTGCTATTGTTGAAATGTAACAATAGTATTATTGTTAAATTTAGAAATAAAAATATGGTGGTAGCAACCATATGAACATGGTTGGTGCAACAAAATTATTGTTTTAAATTTACGTTAACACTAATATGATTACGGCAATCATACAGTATGGTTGCGACTACGAACATAACAAAACAGGTTTTATGGAGCTTATACGTATGTGCGTGCGTATGTTTTTTTGATATACAAAACAAAACACATACACACGATACTGTGATAGTTGTAGTCCATTAAAAAAAACACCAACAACAATCGGAAGGTAGTTGGATCGATTTTTATTGTGTTTACTTTGTTCGGTGAAATACTCTATTACCGACTGTTTCTCGTTTATATAAAAATCTGCCTGCACTTAAGTATATAGCCTTTAATCATGGTTTAATGACCTTCGTTTCTTGGGGTCTACTGATGGATTAAAGTATTTTCGACTGCCGTTTGAATATATATTTTTGTTTCTTGAATGAAATGTCCAATAAAAACATGGCCTCAATTCTGACTATTAATTTACGAGTATTGTAATGCAATTTAATATAACTTGCTTGGTAAAAGCTCTATTTTTGAATAACTACATTACCCAATCCTAATAAATAATTTTGGGGATCATAGTATGGTTGAGTGAATCATACTGTGGTTGTATGAGAAAAATACTATGGTTGTGAGGATCATTATATGGTTGTGAAAATAATAGTATGGTTGAGTGTGAATCATACTTTTGTTGTGAGGATCATAGTATGGTTGCGTGTAAATCATACTATAGTTGTAAGGATCATACTATGGTAGTTTTAGAAACATACTATAGTTGTGAGGATCATAATTTGGTTGTGAAGATAATAGCATGGTTGAGTTTGAATCATGCTATTGTTGTGAGGATCATAGTATAGTTGTGGGTGAATCATACTATTGTTGTGGGGATCATATAATGGATATGTGTGAATCGTACTATTGTTGTGAGGAGCATAATATTGTAATGCCACAACCATATACCCAACAATAGTATGATCCTCTTCGAATGTTGTCACCCCAACCATACTTTTTTTCTGCGTGTAGCTCTCGTACAAATGTTTGATTTAACTATAATAATTAATAATGCATCTTTAAACTATCTCTAGTGAATTTGGCCAATATTGGTCTATATTGTATATAGTACCATGAATTATTTCTCTTCCGCTCTTGAAGTCTTGTATTAAACCTGATCTGAAAGCAAGGAAAGAGGCTTGAAATTTTCTAAAATTATAATCAAATGTTTTTTTTAAATATTTACTTATAAATTTGTACTTGATCTATGCGGCTTAACTTGGCAGTCGTCTGTAACGTCGGTCCCTTGACTTTCTTAAAAAGAGATTTTGGGTGTACTCATAATTATTTTCGTCTAGATGGTTTGCCTGCTTCATCCAAAATTGTAACTGCAAGCAGTGTTAATTGTAGTCTTAAAAAATACTTTTATTTAAGTTGGGAATATTATTCCTTAAACAAGAAACTAATTACTTTTCTCAACAACATATAAAAAAAATTCTTATAAAACATAAAAATTCTTATAAACTGTTTATATACTTTACATTTCTTGGCCAGGGCATATTGTAAAAGATATTTGCATGGGTTAGTGGTAAATCGATTACACATAAATTTCATAGCGATACCTTAGCTCTTACAAATATAGATTTTTCTATGAAATAGATACCAATAGATTTTTTAATTAATATATAATAGATACCAAAGCTTTACTTTACTAAAAAGAGCATTAAAATATCCCATTCACAACAAAAGTTATGTCCAATTTTCTAAATTAATTGAAAATTAATATTAATCATACGCTCCCCATGAAGGAAATTACGACCCTGCGGAATAATTGACTTAATGTCGTCAATTATAAGCCGATCGGTGTACTTTTAAAAACACAAGATGAGCAACTAATGCTTGAAGCCACATACGAGTATAAGTAAGGTTTGATTGCTTAAATTTTGCTTTTAAGTTTACTGTGTGTAAAAGCAAAAGACCGAAATAAACAAACCCGCTTAACATATGTTAATGCATAAAAAAATAGTTGGCAACACCAAATGAACTCATTTTACAACACACGTTGTAAACAAATCTATAGATGGCTCTAAAGTTTTTGTAGAGTAGAAAAAGGTGAATTTTATTTTTATGCGCAATTGTTAGAAACAAAATTAAAAAGTGAGATTTCCAACAGAGTTTGATTTTCCTTCTGTTTTTTGAAGGTAATTGCGTACCCAAAATCGCAAAAAAATCAGTGTAGATCCACCAAAACCCATGTCATATTGCCGTTTTTTAAACATTTTTCTTCTGTTAATATGGCTGTACAAGAGCTCTCGAGCCGGTTAATACCTGTTCAATGTGTTAATATTTTTTTTTTGTTTTTGCCAAATGGTTTTTCTTCTTTCTACTTTTATCACACTTATTTATTATTTTTTTCTTTTAATAATCTACTATATATAAGTATAGAATGACAATTATATATGATGGGGAAGTTTTTGCGGAATAAGAAATATATACTTAGATACATACTTAAATCCCTTAATATCCTGTAAAGGAACAAGGGGGAACTTCTCTAAAATCTGTGAGCAGTGCACGATATTATTCTGAAGCTAGCTAAGAGGAACCTATTCCTAAACATTGGAATATAGAATATCTTAAGATAGCTTAAGAAAAACTTTCGGATGGAAACATTTGTTTTAAAAGTTGTTACCCTGAGTTTAACCTGGGTTTACTTATTTGACAGTCATGCACACTAATTATCACAATTAATCACCCTGTCTCTTGTAGCAAAAGATGGTCCTTGTTATGTAGCCAAAGATATAGGTAGATAATTTCGACGAATAGATATAGTTTATTAACTTTATGTCAATACTGCCTCAATCTCAACTGATTTTATTTTGTTTATAATGTAAAGCGTTGAGAGTATCCCAGAAAAGCCCGAGTCTTACCTTTTCTGGGATACTCTTAACGTTTGTATATGACATTTAATTTAATAATTATGAAATATTTATAACAATAACTTAATATTAATATTAATCATACGCTCCCTTATAAGAACGTGATGAATCTACATATTAATTAAATGTAGCAATCATTTTTAGTAAAATTTGTTAAGTCTTCTTAATTTCCAACGATTTCCTAAAAAACTAAAATGCAATCTCAACTGATTTATTTTTGTTTATTATGTAAAGCTAGTGGGGGCAATATTTGGGATACTTTTAACGACATTTTATGACATTTAACATAAAGGTTTATAAATACTTATAATAATAATTTGATACTAATATTTATCATACTCGTGCGCTCCTCTATGAGAACGTAATGGATCTACAGATAAAGTATAATACAGCAGATTATTCTGAGTAGATTTTGTAACGTCGCCTCTATTTCCAAAGTTTCGCTGAAAAACTAATATTCAATTTCGACGAATTGATATATTATTTAAACTTTAATACAATATTTTCTCAATCTCAACTGATTTATTTTTATTTATTATGTAAAGTTTTAGCCCTGAGTCTTAGCATTTCTGGGATAGTCTTAAAGTTTAAACATGACATTTTATTTAAAGGTTATGAAATATTTATAACAATAACCTAAAATTAATATTAATCATACGCTACAATATAAAAACGCGATGGATCTACAGATAGATTACAATGTAGCAGTCTATTTTGAGTCGATTTTACACTTTAGTATAGCTTAGAGAGTATTGCCTGTAATTATTTATTAGTTTGTTATAAAAAAATTCAGATTAAATCAAAATTCCACTGAAGAACATATTTCAATAAAACACTAACATTTGGAAATACCTGGAACTGATGTTAATTTCCGCTTGCTCTATACCTAAGATACGAGTATACTTCAGTCAGCTTCCTCATGCAGAATATATTTTTCCTTTAGCATTGAAAATATTTTTGCACTCAACGTTTGTTTTGTGCGATAAAAGAGAATCTCTATACAATTAACAGTAACTCACACACACGCGCGTGCACATAATGTCTTACACACACACACACACCTGTACTTTCGCATTTACATATATTAGCATCCCCTTTTCAGTTTTCTCCAGACAATATGCACTTTATTTGGAAAATTTTTTTGCTACTGTCATATATTAAAGCCACAATCATGATGACGATAATCATGACTACGTGTGCTGTATAATAATGATTATGAATATGTCCGAATGCTGATGATGCTGCTGACGCTAATACTGCTGAAGATGCTTCTGGCGGCAATGACTAAGCATCAGTTCCTGCTTATCTGGCTGACTACCTTTAATGCAGGTATATGTATATTGTTTTGGTCCGAAAGTAGAGCAGCACCAGTAACAAACAAGTCAACAAGACAGATGAGAAATGATGGGCAAGGCAACGGCGGTAGTTTGTGATAACTAAAGTTGTTTTTTTTTATATCTGTTTGTTTTTTTTTTCTTTTACGGCTTTTGTTTTTGTCTCTGGACCATATTGTTATGGCGGCTGATGGAGCTGATTTGAAAGGTTTCGCAGAGCTGTTGCTTTTCCCCTTGCGGTAGTTGGTTTGCTGTTTTATATCCTTGCCTTGTCCTTTCTCTCTGCTTTCATATGCAAATTGCACACGAAGGATAACGGAGAGTTAACTAAAGCAAAATACACCGCAGACCTAGTACAAGGCTAAAGTAACAACATAGCTACAATTAGCTGCAGCAGCGGTAGTAGCCACGTTTTTTACTTTTCATATACATTTTTTTTTATTTGCTGTACTTTCGCCAACCACAGAGGGAAGCTCGATTTGTTGTTACTTGCTTCTACCGCAAAACGTAGTGGTAACTGGGTAGTTGTGTTTTTGCTTTGTTTTATTTAATTCATAATTCAATGTCTATAATATAAATAAAGTTTGCACTTGCTGATCATGGTCGTCGAGTAAAATAAGAGGAAATTGCAATGAGGGCGTTTGTGGTGGCGCAGCGTTGATTGTGATAGAAGCCATATAATGCTAACAAGTAACAGAATGCAGCTTAAGGGGTTAGGTGGTTTGGGGAATTTACAGAGTTTCGTTATGTGTGATGGTATAAAAGTTGTTGAGGTTTTGGTTAATTAAATACAAAATAATATTAATCATACGCCACAATATACGTTAGCTAGGAATTTCATATAAACTTTAGGTTAAAATACAGACCACATCGGAACACAAATTTAATTAGAAATGCAAATTAGTTTTTATTTCCGGGGAAAGTAATTGCTAACGAAGCAGCCCATAACATTGCAGGTAGTGGGAAGGACTATTAGCTTAGGGTCATCGAATACTGTTACTTTTAAATATTGAAAGCAGTTTTCTACACAAAACTAGACCGAAAGATAACCCCCTTGTATGTATGGTTTCATCAATATAATGCAACCAGTTAGCAAGCTCTGTTGGAGAGAATTGCAGCAAAAATGTCCCGGGCTTTAAGAAACTCGCATTTGAAGTTTTTTATAGTAAATTTTGTGCAAATAGGAACTGAATATAATATAATCTACAACATTGCAAGATTTAAACCAAAACATTCGAACAAAATTTGAAGTTTTGCATTGAAAGTTGTTTTTAGTAAGCTCACATTTGTTTTATTACACTGTATGACAAATTTAAGCTTTTGGTTGCACACATGAAAAAAATTAGTATATTCTGAAAGAGGAGGAAAAAATAAAATACACGTGTATCCCACTTTTTCTGCATCAATTCGTTATATTTGCAAAAAATTTATGGATATGGACTTGTATGTTAATACAAAATATGTCTATATAAGTGGTTTTTAACCAAATATATATTCACATTTTTCGCGAAAATACGAATTGATCTAGAAAAACTGGGACACACGGGTAGTTTATTTTTCGACGTAGATTCCGAATATATAGGTCTTCTTCATGTGTGCAAAAGCGTGTTGAACGGTGTTATAGCACGCTTGATGCTCCACCGTGTATATACTATATGGAGTATAGTAAATACTATATGTGTACTTATATACTATAAGGAGTGTGCAAATGATGCAAATAACAAAGTTAATATACACTATATTCTATGATCGTGGGTAAATAGGTTAGCAATATAATCGATAGCTTATCATTGTTACTATGAATAAATATATGTTTTATTCGATACTTCGTCCCTGCCACCTCTTCCACTATCCTTCCTTAAGATCTGGGCCGCCTTACTTTAGTAACGTGCAGTTCGTGCCCTGAGGCGTTTCATGTCGTTTAACCTTCTTCAAGACTTTTGAACTTGATTTCCATGCTGTCACTTTTAGTAGTTAATGCTACTTTTTGCTCTTTCCTTGGTTCGAGCATTTCGTGTTTATTAAATTCTTTCAAACTTGAACTTTGCATGTTCACGGTGAAAGCGATGAAAAACAATACAAAACACACACTGTTTTGTTCGGTGCTCCCCGATTAAGTTCGTTTTCTTCTTGGTTGTGTTTTTGTTTCGTTCTGCTGTCTACTTCCAGTTTTCGTGCATTTCTTTTCATTTTATACATGACCCCGGCCTCGACAAAAAGTACATGTGCTCGTTTACGTTTGTATGTGATGGAAAAAGGTGTCCAAGTGAGGGCAAGGGGCTTAGGAGGACATAGGAAGTTCAGACCGACCGAACGACAAGGACTCTAAATAAACCTTAAACATGCAATTATTTACTAAACAATCGCTGTCGTATTTGTTGTTGTTTAAATGAGACTACAAAACGAACATTATTATTGTTGTTGTACTGTGCTGGAAATATTAAATGGTATAGTGTGTGTGTATGAGAGAGTGTGTCGGTGAGAGTATTTGTCGACATGAGAGTGTAATTGTGAGTACATTTTCCTAGTGTTTATTGACATTGGTAATGGCTTGTAATAAATAAGAATGTAAAGACCTTGATTTATTATTAAATGAGAGCCAAGTTGTACACCTACACATCACAGTACTTATATTGTGCCCTTGTTCAACAAAAAGGTATTAACTCTAAATGTTTACAATGTCAATAGAGACACAAAAGTGTTTGTTTATGCATTTGAAAAAGTCTAAAACATTGGGAGAGCCAAGCAATTTTTGTTGATAAAGAAGGTGTGATATCTCTGTAAGATTTTAATAATGTTAAGACCTACAAAATTTTTATTTTGTAAATTCTGAGTTAATACTCTTTTGTTGCAAGTGAACGATATTGCAATCTGCCCACTACTCGTACAGCAACGACACTGAATATGGGCAACTTTGAATAAAGAATTCAATTAAATTATAAACAATTGCAACGACCTTACAAAAAGTAATTGAAATTTTCAAATTAGATAGCAATTGTTGAACAAAAATGCTCTGTAATGACTGCAAAATTTTAATATTTTGGCTTACGCTGAGTTAGGGGCGTATGATTGATATTAATTACCGATTGTTAGTGGAAAACGATAACAGTGTGTCATGTAAGCTAGCAATTTTGTGAAAACTGTATGAAATCGAATGTATGTAGACTAAGATAGATGAAGTGAAGTTGGCTGTTGAGTGCGGATACTATGAAAGTTGTCATCGACATGGGAGCACTTGTAATTATTAAAGTTTTATTTGTTTTTTACCAACTTGGAATAAAACCGATGTCAACACCTTGTGGACTCTGCTTCATAAATAATAGCACAACAGACATTCTGCGGGACTATGTTGAGGGTTATTTCTCACGGTCCCACACGGATTATTGGGGATTGCAGCAGCTTGTTAACACCTTCTTTTCGGCAGGTCTAATGTTTGATATAATCTGACAACCAACAATTTCTCTAGGTTAAGACCACAATATTCCTCACCATCGACCGTCCCACAGTGCTCTGTTGCATTGCCAAAAGTTATTAAACAGACCTGCTTTGAGTTGAAATTTTTGGTATCATTTTCAAGGTAAAGCTAAAACCAGAATTATTAAGGATTGTAGTTTCGTTCCTGAGTATTTAAGAGAAAATATTTGTCAGAGACGCATTTTAAGACGGAATCGAATTGGCTCATAATTTTTGAATAGTTAAGGAGAGATACAAATCAGGCTTTTTGAATTTTTTTTTAACTATTTAATCATTTTAGATGAATAATTAAAACAATTTCAATTTTTGACTTTAAAAAAAAACACCAAAAAATTCGGTGAAATTTTTGTGCACAGAAAATTATTTTGGACTTTTATCTACGAGTATTTAAAAAAAATGAAATCTTTGTCCAATTTGTCCGAATCTATTTTATTTTCTACTTTTAAAAAGGGCTTATGATGAATTTTTATTCGAAAATTCCTAACTTGTGATTCCAAAAAGCAAAAAACATCAAAAATTCGGTGACATTTTTTGCACAATAAATTAGTTTGGACTTTCTTCTATTGGAAAAAACAAAATATTCGCCGATTTTGTCCCATTCCTTCTTTTTTATTTTTTAACAAGTGTCTATGATGAATTTTTTATTCGAAAAATTCTCAATTTGATATTTTTTTTTTGAAAAACTCTGAGAGCAAATGTACCTGTTAATTCACCCCTAGTGGGTATGCCAAGTGATTCAATAAAAATTAAAAATAATTCGTTTCACAAGAAAAACTCGAATGTTACGTAAAAACCGATAAAAAATTTGAAATCAGCGTATTATAATCCATTTAGAAATAAAGTTTCATTGTATTCTAAAAACTCCTGCCATTTTGGTTCAATGATAGTATGGGAACGGATCACTGTGCATCCTTCCGATTTTGTAGCTTCTGAACGTCATACTTTTTTGAACTGAAGGAAAGCTAACTAAGACTTGCCATCGATCTCAGGCACTCAATATTTAATATACAGATCCTGGTGCAATTAATTCAGTTATTAAAGGCGTACCAAGAGCATCTTTCTCTCGGCATCATTGTTACAAGTAAAACTGTCGTATCTGTTATTCGAAAAACCAGCACGTGACTGTCATGAAGCCAAGGTATCTTAAGAGAGTAAAAGATTACTACCGATTTTTTAGTAGTGGCATCATTGGCCCTTATTTCTTTAAGAAACCTACCAGAGAGGCCATTTCGTTGACCGGTGAGCGCTACATAGACATGATAAACTATATTTGGGGTCAAAGATCGAAGACATGGATTTGCATAATCTTCGGTTTAGTTCAATGGAGCGTATGATTAATATTAATTATGAGTGTATTTAGAAATGGCCTTGTAATACCTTTATTGGTTTTTATATTTACAGTATTAAAGGCTTATTTGAAAGCATATATTTAAGCCTTTAATATGATAATGGCCTGACGTCTATAATTATGTTTATCGTGCAGCTTGCGTAAGAGTAATGTGGAGATACAAGTTAATATTTTATCGACCATGAATAACATTACACAATTATTCTCAAGAAACTTTAAGTTTTCTCCTTCTTCTAAAAGAAAATTTATATTTTTTATAATTATCTTGGCGTTTATAAAATGCCGTCTTATTCCTGTATTTATTAAACGCTTATCGAAAAGTTTATTTTTAAGCCTTTAATATCATAATCAATATAAGTAAGTCTACCTTATTAGGAGGGTATTGTGGTTACCATAACGATTAGGTAAGGGAAATGTATAGTAAAACTAAATACGCCAATGAAAAATAGTATACGTTAAATAGTATACCTTACAGATACGTCTGTAAGGTTTCCCCCTTAAAGTACATTTAAATATTTCATTTGGTTTTTCTTTTATAAAAAACCCCCATCTTTTGTTGTGAAATATAATTCACTAATCTTGTTTGTTCTCTCATATCTCTCCAAACTATTCAATTCCATACAAAAACATTATTCTGGGGAAAATAAAACAATTTCGTAGGCCCTTCTCTCAAAATAACACCTTCAGGCAAATCTCTTTGGTCGTTGTAAAGCCAATCTAATTTTATTTGCCGACCCTTATTTATTTCGCTGTGGCTAAAACTGATGGACAGCATGCCTTCAAAGGCAGCAACGTTTAGCTACCATGCCGCCACCACCTAACACCGACTCGACAATCTGACAGACTAGATAACCCTCAAAGTTAATTTAACGTACAATTTTCTGAAAATGTTATGGGTGATATGTGAATATTAAGAGGATTTCACATAATATTTTTATGACGATCATCGTATACCCCCAACCAAACAAAAAAAGCATCAATGAATTCACTTTTGAAATGCGACCTTAGATGACCCCCGAAATGTATTTAGAGATTTTTATTTTTCATATCTCCCCCGTGGTGTTTTCTTCATAACCTCTTAATGCATGCAATGTCGGTTTCGGAATTTTTTTTTAATACTCTTTTAAATGTAATAAAATATTATCAACGCTTAAGGCTCTAGCCGCCTTATTGTGACCCATTTCTCTACCCAAAACGAAACAAAAACGGAAGGAAGGAAGCTGCGTAGGTTGTGCGGAGTCAAAAAGAAAAGGGACACTTGATATTGCATAAAAGGCTTAAGGTCAATAAGGTCGCTGGCACATAAATATGCATAGAAGGAAAGTAATTTTTGGACCTAGCCTTTATGAGCATCATGCGGGGAGAAATCACCAAAAGTATCTTAAAGCTGATTTTGCTGGCCGATAAAAGTTCGATGATATAAAAGGGTAGCTCGCCCAAATGGTACCAATAATGATTGATGAGAATGATTGTCATAGTATCAATCATTCGCTCGCTGTCAGCCTGAGTAGACTATGGTGAGATTGAAAGAAAAAACAAGCAAATGACAAATTGATCTTAAAACAAATGGGGCGAAGAAACAGGTAAAAAACTTGTTGCCATAGTGACAAGAAGTCAACAAATGGACTTTTACTATAATGTTGATGAAAACTTACAAAACGTTAGAGACATTTTTTCTACAAAAAATTAAGTTTTAAACCTACCCAAAATACATATCGAGTATTTAATAAAAACTTTTTGAATTAATGCTTGTCATTGACGTTTGGCTTTGTGCCTTCGACAGAGATAGTGACTTGCATGAAGCAATAATTGTTAGGAGATTTTCGAAAAATTTTATATTTAATTATTAGGCATAAAATATAGCTACACAAGCACAGTCAAAGTAATTATTTCATTATGATTTCTAGAATTTAGGGAAATAACTGCATTTGAAATCCTGCTGTAAATGAATATGTAAAAACTGTATTTTGTATTTGCTGTGCTCGATATATCTGTGTTTTATATAATGAAGTTTAAGTCAACCTCAGTCTACATTTCAATAATACAAAGCAGTGTCTTTTATAGTTATACCAAGAAGCTTAAACCAGACCTAACCGCGGTTTCTTCTGATCAACCAAAAGGTGAAGGGTAACTCATGGCCGGCCTAGCTGGACTACTAACTTTTTTTTAGCAAAGTTTTATTAAAGCTTAATCTTGTGTAAAGAAATTTATTTATTCAGTGGATTTTGGTCTTAGCTTAATCTAGTGTTAGGAGAAATTCCAAATTCATTCGATTGATTGCCGTCATTGCTTTGAACTATTTTGCTCATATTATTCCATGTTTAAATGGTAGCCTATTTCGAATAATCAAATTTTTTCGAAATTGTACACAGGGAGCGTATGATTAATAATAATTTAAAGTTGTTGAATTAAACTGGAATTAATAAGAGTAACAAGAAGGATGAGGCTCTAATCAGTTTTTAGTTATGATTTCTTTGTAAAACTGCGCTTTTGGACGCAAGCATATCATGATTTATTTGTCTTTTAACAAGAACCTTATTTTTCATTTTGCAGCAACAGGGACTATACAAGTTTCCTATTTGTAGTTCCACCACAACACAATAGTTATAAGGATAATGCGCTTTGTGGGTCCAAAAACTAGGTCAAAGTATGTTTAAGCTGATTAAGATTAAGAAGTAGAGACTCGTTCAATCTATTGTATAATCTTTGCAGAGATTCTAAATGTATTGTCTTATGGGAGTCCTTCATGGTTTAGCTTACATGAAGAAACCCTTCTTTATGCTATTTTTGGTGGTTTGTTTGGTGGTTGCGGCCATTAACTGTGCTACAATTATTCAAAAATAACCTTTACCGAGCGTGTTATTACTCACTTATAGTATTTGGTAAAAATCTTTGTTTTAAAAATTCGAAGCTTTATGATGCATGGAGTTGTTCAGTTCTTGTTTACACATAAATTTTTATGGGATTTTCCATTTTAAAGTTATTGCCTTAGCGACTACATACCAATTGACTATATATTTTCTCACAATTACAATAATTTCTAAAAATTATTTAAATATTGAAGTACTCGTAGGTCTAACATTGTTTTAGACAAAACTAAATTGGATAAAAACGACAGATAATTTCTAAAACTTTATATATAAAAAAAAATCTGCTGGACTTTGGCAAACTATAATTACGCATTCTGGCAGTAGTCAACGTGCCGGTGCCATAGAGAAATCTACTGATAATATGGGTAAATTAATGTCGCAATGACTACTGTGAAGCTGCTTTAATGCTTAAGAGCAAGAATGACCCAAAAATCGGTTTTGGAACTTTTATATCTAACGATGATTCAGATATCCTGGATGCAGCGCTCTTGATGACCGCAATCATATTGGCAGCTTGCCGCTCAACTCAGCGGAACTCATAGACATTAGCCAATAGTTCTAAAGCTCTAAAGTCTATGATAATAAGGTTCTATGGTGGCGTATGGGTGATATTAATTGTGAGATGTTATGGAAAATGAAATAATTTCTGCAAGCTTAAATTATATGGAAGCTAGTACTTGGAGAGCCGACAAAGAAACCTTGCTGACAATGCGATAGGTCGGTCTGTAGCGAACTACGCAGCGCTGGTGTGGTCGCCGAACGTGATTATGACGCAGTGGAAGAAAATTCAGACTTGTCAATATGCTGCCCTCAGAACATTAACAGGGTATCTTCTTTTGACTTCTAAGGACCATCTACATGAGGGGACGAAGGTCCTTACCGTGCGTAGACACAATTTCCTGTTGGCTTAGTAATACCTGGGTATCTTCGCAGTTATCATCCTAAGAACCATCTCTTGGATAGAATGCCTCCGCCCAAGCAGATGAGGTGCGATCTTCATGATCTAGAGAGAGGTCCAGCGGTACAAGAGAGAGCATTTAGATCATCTGAACAAAATTCACGTTGATGAAGTCGCAGCGGCAGTATCAAGCTATATTGTAAATGTAGTACTAGGAAAACATCTCCCGGCGATTTCACCTGAAGAAAGGTGCTAGCTCAGCAGACGCGCTTGGTTCTGGCAGCCGCCGGGCACGAATTGATGCTAACGTTCTCAACGTTTGTCCCACCTGCCATCAAGCACCACATGACGTATTGCACCTCTTCAATTGTCCAGCCAAGCCTACTCAGCTGAACCCCAGGTTCCTGAAGACGCATCCAGTCCAAATGGTGCGTTTCCTCTACCTAGATATCGAAGCCGATCCCCTGTAATTACAGATGAATAGGAAATCATCCCAAAATATATTGTTGTCACAACAACAATATGAAAGCTTAGAGTTCAAGCTACTTCAAAGTTTTTACATATTTTACTTTTAGTCCCAATATGCAATAGACAAAACTGAATGCAGATTATACATAATTTTAAGTATTTTTATTAAGATTAATCTTGAATGCTGGGCAATGATTTTATTAGCCTCCAGGTAGTTTCTCTTTTAAATGTATATTTTACTTAAATTTCTTTTAATTTTGTTCGTAGTCCTATTAATTTTCATTTGCTGTTTGCTTTTTGTCTATGTTGCTATCAATCAAAAAACTCTAAACAAAATTAATTTTATACATATTCTCTGCTCGCTCGTTCTTTCAGTCAACTATAAATTATTGTTTTGGCTTCCTCTACGATCCATGTCAAAAATTTCTGGCACCAAATATTTCAATAAACCAAATAACTGTTTACATTTCAGGAATCATTTAAATTATGATTCCATCATAACTTGTATACTTCCATACAGAATAAACAGGATTCTATCTGGCAAACGCTCAAGAAAAAAAAATACCACAAAACGTCAACCAGCAGTGAAAACAAAATGCACACAATACAAAGATGCAAAATCCCCTATCTCCTAAAACTTGGAATACAAGCAACAAACTTAACATAAAATGTAAGTACGTTTTCTTCAAGGTACAGCAGGGGACAAAACACTTGCTGGACCTATAGGGTATCTAGGAGACACAACAAAAAATATAGAAAAAAACTTATTAGAAATCTGCTATGGTATACTTCTTGAACTCAACGAGACATTGCAAAAAGACAAACCTCTGGCCATGGTCTCCCCTAAAAGTATGCAATACAGAAAAGTTAATGTGCTGCAAGACGAAAGACAAAATGTTTACTTAATATTTACAGCAATTACTTGCTGTCTTCCCCTTAAATGGCTACAGGGGAAGAACTTCTCTGACAATTTATATTCGTAGTGACTTGAACTCAATTTTTCTGCACTAACAAGTCGTAAGTTTGCAAAGATGGACTTCTAGGGAAACGCCACATATGAGGCAACAACAACAGATGTTTTTCTTTAATATTTTAGGCGCCCAAAAGTATGCAAATATTTTTGGGGGAAAAATAACTATTTGCATCCATGTGCTTATACTATGCATGAATGGTATATACGAGTATTGATTGTGTAGTATTTTTTTCTCTAGTTTTCTAGTCTCTTCTTTCACCCTACCATTCGGTTGTTTGCCCTACATTTTCCTTCTCTGCCGAAAAGTTTCTTATTACAAACGCATAACTGTATGCAAGTCAACTAAGTACGAGAAAAAAAATCAAGCTTTTTCTTACGTTTACTGCAGCGACAACAGTCATGTGTATGGCATGGTTGAAACCGAAACTGTTATCAATTTTAGTAGCATGACTGCCACAAGTCTCACATAGACTTTTGTGTGACATATTATAGCGGTCCATGGACGTGGTGAGGCAAGGGCTTAGCAACGAACTAGAAAAACTACGTCGTGTGTATTTTGAACCGAAGTCAAGTACAATGAACTATTTCTATTGTAATGTCACTCTCGCTCGAGGGGGAAAACGCTTTTTTTTCTATGTAGGTTGGAAAAACGAGATGAAAATGTGTTTTTTTTTTGCTGATAAACGTTGAAAGCGCTTGAGGGGAACTTAGACGAGGTGTGTGGAGTGAGAGGAAGCAAGTCTCTATGAAATTTATGTGAATGATAGAATATTCAAACAAAATTGGTTGGATTTGCTGCAAATTGAATACGATTTGAATTTTTTGTTTTCCAAGCTCATAATAAATTGAAATATTTACACTGTTTTAGGAGATTTGCTTAACTTTTCAACGAATATGTTCAATAAGACGTCTGACTTATGTTAATAAATTTCAAGAAATGTTCGAAGGAGGGAATGAATTTGTAAATTTAACAGAAAAGGGCGATATATCAATACGAGTATATAGTAAAATGAGTAGTATTGATTCTAATTGATTTACGAAACTGGTTTGAAAGCATATAAGTTATATGAATATTAACAATAACCTGAATCATTGGGTGCATACTTGTAACCAAGGCCAATGAGTAAACTATAGGTTGATCCACCTAGAGGTATTTTTTCAGAACAAAAAAAGTATAAAAATTCAAAGCAAGTGTGGAATCTTTATAGCTACTTTGAAAGGACATTTTATGGCATGTATTTTTTGAATATTACTTCCTTCAAATGTTGGCCGCAACTACGCCTCAGGGTTTCCATTCTGAGGGTCCAATTTTGGATGACTCGTTCGAGCATTTCGACCGTTATGGCTTTAATGACACGCGTAATGTTGGCTTCCAACAGCTGAGTCGTAGCTAGTTTGTTAGCATATATTTTGGACTTTACGTAACCTCAAAGCAAAATGTCTAAAGCTGTGACATTACTCGATCTAGGTAGCCAACTCACCGGTCCAAAACGTGAAATTAGCTGCTATTCGAAATGACCTTTCAAAAGATCCATTGTTTGAGCAGCTGTATGGCAAGTAGTACTGTCCTGTTGAAACCAAGTGTCGTCAAGATTACGGGCTTCAATTTAAGGTAGCATAAAGATCGATATCATGGCGCGATAGCGAGCACCATTCACGGGTGCGCTCTGGCCATCATCATTTTTGAAACAATATGCACCGATGATTCCACCATCTTATAAACCGCACCAAACCGTGGTTTTTATTAGGTATAATGGCACCTCTTCTTGTTGCTCTTCAGCCCAATGCGGCAATTTTGTTTATTGACTTTGCCATTGAGCCAGAAATGGGCCTCATCACTGAACATAATTTTGGTCGAAAAACAGCAGATCTTCCCGTTTCTCACCGTACGCTCGTTTCCATAATACAGTTGCCAACATTTGAAGGAAATTATTTTCAAAAAATTTCAAATTACCAATAAAGATTCCTCACTTGATTTGAATTTTTTTTATTTTTTTGTTTTGAAAAAATACCTTTAAATGGATCACCCTATACAATGAAACTAGGCAAATGTATGACATTTTCATAACTCTTTGGTTTATTAGAATATACTCCTCGAAAAAAAGAAAAACATTCTAGTGCCCACTGAGTAATAAATGTACAGAGTAATTATCTAACGTAAATAAGAGTAATCATCTTTAAGTCCTTTGCCCGAAAGTCTTCCATAGATGTCTTCGGATGTTGATTAAATGACGGCTTATTTTTTAAAATAAATTGAATACGAGATAAGTCGCTACCTGTAGCCAAACTAAAATCTTCTTTTCCTGTACTTCACTTTGGCGAAAATATACCTCTACTAGATATCATCAGAAGACACTGTTCAATCGAAACTCGAAATATAATATCTCGCAAGAACCAAATTGAATCAGTAAAGAATTAGTCTTCACTATCTTTAAGACGCGGTCTACGGTCGAATGAATGCCACACTGCAGCGAAAAACATAAATGTGAACAGGCGAGCATGCACAGTTGTTTTCACATTATCTACTGACCGTGTATGCTGAAATTTGTGCACAATTCTTCCAATTGTGGACACATTTGGTCGATTATGCTGATCAAAATATTCACAAGGTTCACGAAATTTATTTTGATTTGAATGGCTATTTTTCTAAATGGATTCAATAATTCCATGGTTTAATTTGTCAAATATTCAAACAAATAATTATGATGGTCAAAAAACTTGACGTGTAGATTTGGCTCGTAATTCACATCTATTATTGTCTATTATTGTCGGACACCGCTTAATAAAGTCGTTTCATTCAAAATCAATAACAAATAAAATTTAATGTGGAAAGATCTTAAACTTTTTTCCCTATGTTACTTTCTATTTTATTACCTTCTTTAGCTGTACCAATATTACGAGGGCTGCTATAAATATTTCTGGCCTATGCAACAGTAAGTGTTGCCTTGCGCCATCTGACATTTCCATTGGAAAGTCTGTCACTTTTAAGCATAAACGTACTCAGAACGTTTTGAAGTACGATCATGTGACGCGCAAAATAGAAAGGGACCTAAGGTTAAAAACCAGTTTTGTCCAGGAGAGCCATTTTAAAGATTAGGTCCCTTTCTATTTGCGCTTAGAATCGTCGACTTCACTTTCATAAAACGCGCATATCTCTGGGAGGAAACACTTTTGGGGCATGGGATCGGTCTCATTCGATGCTCAGATGTTGTCCACATCAAAAAAAAAAAAAATGAAAATTGATTTTTTTACCCTTAGGTTCCTTTCTCTATGCGCTGTCACATATGTGTTTGTTACAGTGACTTGAAAAAATGAATTTGGCAAAAAAATGGAATTAACTCGTGAATTTTCGTGCGATCATTTTTCACAACTTTCGACGTAAATTATCACGACAAGAGTGCATCGATGAACTTAAGTCTTTTTATGGCGATGAAGCACCACCCTTTAGCACTGTGAAAAACTGGTTTTATGAATTCTATCGTGGCCGACGCTCGCTCAAGGACGAAGGTCGTTTAAAAACAGCCTTTTTCCAGAGAACATTGATGCCGTGCGTGAGCTGATAATGCAAGATCGTCATGTGACACAACGTGAGATAGACGCTCCCTTGGGCATTTCTTCCACCAGCATACATTCGATATTGCATGAACACCTGGTTGTAAAAAAGGGTTGGTTCTAGTTGGATCCCGCACAATTTAACAATCGCTCATAAAAGGAAAGAAATTTTGAAAAAGTACGATCACGGTGCTCCAATAGACGTTAAATAGATCGTCACAGGTGACGAATCATGAATGTATGCGTATGAGCCTGAAACAAAACAGCATCCGACCGTGTGAGTTTTCGAAGACGAGCTAAATCCAACGAAAGTTGTTCGTCGCCAGTTTCTTTGGCAAAACTGGTCAGGTGGCGACTGTTCCGCTTGAGCTACGTAGGACAGTCAATTCTGAGAGGTACACCACAATTTGTTTGTCTAAAGTCTTGGGAGAAATTTGAAAAACGAACAAGAGAAGACGAATCATTGTGCATCAGGACAATGCGAGCTCTCACAAATCGGCTCAAACTAGTGCCTTTTTGACCGGCCAAAACTTCGAATTTCCCTGACTTCATTTTATTCCCGCACATCAAGAAAAAATGCGTCGTCAACGCCAGAAGATGCTGTTGAAGAGTTCAAAATCCATGCTTTGGAGGTGTCTCAATCGGAGTGGAAAAGGTGCTTCAACAATTGGTTTGAGCACATGCAAAAGTGTATAAATCATGCTGGAGAGTACTTTAAAAAACAATAAAACATTTTTGATGATAAATATTCGCATTTTTATTAAATATATAGCAGCCCTCATAGTATATGCTTGTTTCGGTCATTGCGGAATAAAGTGGAAAATGGCCTGCTTTGGGATCCTGCAACTACAGCAATCTACCAATTTTCTATACCGTATCAACAACTCATTTTTCCTTCTATGTTTCTCAAAACAAATGGGAATTAGCATGTTTTCCTTTTGAACATTTAAAATCATGTATAAAACAACATCGATTCATTTTAAAGATATAGCAAAGCATCCTTGGGTAAGAATTTTTCAGCCACCCCTGCAATCTCCCAGTTTGTAGAACATAGAGAGAGAGAAAGGCGCTTTGGGCTTATGATTGATAACAATTGCAAATCAATTTCAAAACAAAGGCTTTAACATATGTTCGGAGATTTATCATCAGTAACGAAAACATGTGTTATAAATGAATTGAATTCGTCTCTTAGTTAAAGTAATAATTTCTTTTACCCCTGCACAATTCATGTATCACAAACATATTCAAGTTTATATTGAATTTTTCAATATGCCCCTTAAGCAGTTGATCCATTGCAAGTTGCACTTTATATGACAAGCCATTCAATAAATTTGTCAAAAAAAAAGAAAGAATGGACAAATATGAAAAAACAGAAAGTTTATGTTCGGAGTTAAAAAAAATACTCTCCTACGTTCAAATATGTGCATCCGGTTCACTTGATTTATTTACGTACATATTGTGATCTGGTCATACGTTCGTATATATATGTTTATAATGTTTATGAATGTATTCATATCCCTTTGTATGTACATATGCAATTTCCAATTAGTCTGTATTTTTCTAATGTTTGTTTGCTACATATGGTTAGATGGTTGTACTTTTAGTCCAGAAATTTAAAACCCACAACAGATGTGTCACGTGAATGTGTTTTGAAAAAATGCTAACTTTATGCATAGCAATTTGAATATATCTTTTTTGTTTGAGCAATTGTTTTTAAAATGCAAAACAAACAAAGCGAAATAAAATCTTAAAATTGGATAATAAAACTAAAGTTGTGTTTAGAAAATTTATAAAATGTTGATTGGATATAAACCTACAGGGAATTTTTTCCAATCTACATTAGTTTCAGGTGACAGTTGTATCAGTTGCAATTGTAGTAGGAACTGTGTGGTTATCACTAACATTTGCTGCTGTTTTGCACGTCACGTACTGCTGGATCGGTAGAGTCTGTCCTAAGAAGAGCGCAATTTTTAACTGACTGATGCAGCAATTGAATTGTTTCTCTGGCTGTATGACATGTGGCGCCGTCTTGTTGGAACCACATGCCCTCCACATTCATTTCTTCAATTCTAGGCAAGAAAAAAACTGGTTATCATTTCACGATACCAAACACCATTGACTGTTTGCGCTTAACCTGCCTCATTTGTCCAATGATTCCTCCAGCCCAAAAACCACACCACACAGTGACACGTTGAGGATGCATTTGCTTCTCGTGAATCACTCGAGGATTTTCCGCACCCCAAATGCGACAATTCTGCCTATTGACGAAGACATCAAGATGAAAATGGGCCTCGTCACTAAAGATGATTTTATCGGCAAAATCAGCATTTTCATGTTGTCTCTCCAATACCCAATTAACGAACTCCCTTTCGTGTAGCGCTCCATTTTTACTAACCTCGTACCTTCTACTAACAAACAATAACAATTGTTCAAATGTCAAACAATGACACTTCGAATGTTGCCAGATTTAAAAATTGCGTTCTTCTTGGGACACCCTTAGGTATAGAAGGGTGGAGACTTGGGCTCAGTATTTCCAAAGGACCTGGAATTTAAATAAGTAGGCTTGGCTAGGCATCTGAACAAGTTTATGTTTAGTGTGGACACTGCCGTTATGCGTAACAAGCGTTAAAAACATTGTTATATTTAACCCAGGTTCAACGCTAGGTAAAAACATATAAATACAGGGTGCGGCAAAAGTCGCAAAGGCATTAAAAATATAAATAACTTTTCTAATGTAATTCTTCCCCTTTTTCTTGTTAGGACTTGTAAAAGAAATCTGAGAAATTATTCATGGAAAGATTCAACGTTATTCAACGAGTCAAAATCATACAGTTTTATTTTGAACATCATCGATCAATAATTCAAACTCAACGAGTATATCGTCGTCATTTTAATGTGCGGAATTCACCCTCCGAATCATCGATTTGACGTTTAGTGACTCGATTTCGGGAACAAGGCTCAGTGAGGGATCCTCCACGAAGCGGAAAACCACGTTCTGTAATTAATGTAGGAAATATTCGATGCGTTCAGGAGAGTATTGAGGAGAATCCTGAAACATCAACTCGAAGGCGCTCTGCTCAGCTGCAAATGTCTGACAGGTCTTTACGAAGAATATTAAGGCGCAATTTACATATTTGTCCATACAAGCTGCCGCACTGTGCAACACTTAAAGCCAGGAGATCCCCATGAAAGAATAATTTATGCACTTCGCTTCTAAGAATTGGCCAGTGAGCATAATGAATTCATTCATCATCTGATAATGAGCGCCGAGGCCCGTTTCCACTTAAATGGTATTGTAAACAAACAGAACTGCAGAATATGGGGTAATGCGAACCCAAGGGTGCGTCATCAGCGACAATTACATCCAATTAAACCGAGATATGCTGCAAATTTTTTTCAGGCCAGCTCTTTCTGACTATCCTGAGATGTGGTTCCAACAAGATAGGGCCACTGCTCGAACCACTATGCACCTCTTAAGGGAAATTTTTGACGAACGTTTAATTTCCAAAAATTCAGCATTCAATTGGCCTGCCCGTTCGCCGGATTTAACAGCACCTGATTATTTTCTTTGGGGATATTTAAAAGGGAGGGTGTTATCAATAAACCCAACAGCCTTGAACAGCTGAAGGAGAATATTCGGGCGGAAATAAGAGCGTTGCAGCCAGATACTTTGATTCGTGTCATGGAAAATGCTCTTGAAGGAGCTCAACTTTGCGCGGCTGAAAATGGTGGTCACTTAACTGACGTAATCTTTCACATATAAATTTAAAAAAAACTACAGATACTATATATAACGCGCAAAATAGAAAGGGACCTAAGGTTAAGACCAGTTTTGTTCAGGAGAGCCATTTTAAATATTAGGTCCCTTTCTATTTGCGCTTAGAATCGTCGACTTCACTTTCATAAAACGCGCATATCTCTGGGAGGGAACACTTTTGGGCATGGGATCGGTCACATTCGATGCTCAGACGTTGTCCATATCAAAAAAAAAACAAGTGAAAAGTTGATGAAAAGTTTTGTTCAGGAGAGCCATTTTAAAGATTAGGTCTCTTTCTATTTGCGCTTAGAATCGTCGATTTCACTTTCATAAAACGCGCATATCTCTGGGAGGGAACACTTTTGGGGCATGGGATCGGTCAGATATTGTCCACATCAAAAAAGAAAAAAATTAAAATTGATTTTTTTACCCTTAGTTCCCCTTCTCTATGCGCTGTCACATATTTTATTATTTTGTAGGTAAAAAAAAATTTAAAATAAAAATTAAATTAAATTAAAAAAAATTAAAAGCTTTTGCCCTGTATTTGTAGCGGCGGTTTTCCACCTCGTCAATGCCGGCTACTTTACGAGTATGAGATTTATCTTTCCGACATGTAAAAACTTACTTTACAAAAATACGTTATCCATTCGGAGCCGGCGATAAACGGTATGTCCCGGTCAGCGAGTAGAATAATTAAATCGTGCTCAGATCACTAATATTAGAGAAGTTCCCCCTTGTTCCTTAATTGAAAGTTGTGGGAATTAATTAAGTAAGTATAAATTTGAGTCAAGAGGTAAGTGAGACAACTACAATATCTGGATCTCATTTGAGCCATTAGCACTCTTGTGTATCGAGGTAGCATCTTATTCCGCTGTTCTACTTCTGGCGGATGATTTCCTAGCACGTTATCCTCTCAGAAGTACAGGGTGTCCGTCAGGAAGGTATACTACTTAGTTTGTTTATGATTTTTGGTTAAACAAAAGAGAATGGGTAATGGATAAATGTTTTATTTAATGTCGGCAATTATGTATGGAGTACAATATCAGATAAATATTTGCCTTTGTTAGCCTCACAAACGCGAGCCCTTTTGAACACATTTTTTACAACAATTTCACACATTTTATTTATGAATTTCATCACCAATATTTTGTTTGAGTTGCTCAAGCGTTTCTGGTTTGTTTGCATAATTCTTGCTTTATAGATATCAACACAAAAGAAGTCCAGAGCACTCAAATCAGGCAACCGTGGAGGCCAATCAGCATCACCATTCCTTGAAATAACTTGTTGTGGAAAGAGGTCTCGCAGAAATTCCATTGCAATCCTGGCTGTATGCGATGTGGCACCGTCTTGTTAATACTACATGTTAATGAAGTCCATAGCATGCAGGTCTGGCGCTAAAAAGTTTTCAATCGTATCACAATATCGCTCCCCAATGTCATTTACCATAACGCCGTTTTCATTTTCATAGAAGTCCAATGATTCCTCCTGACCACTATTGCACTTTTGCATTTTATATCGACAAGCATAATCGACCATATAAACGTATGTTGACGGTTGATTCGTTAACAAGCAGAACTGCCGCATTTGCGCAAATGATAATCGACGAGTGATTGTGGGAAAGCCGATGCATCCACAAAGAGTGACTTTTCGGTGCGGTTTATAGGCTGGCGGCGTAATCGGGCTGTACTTCTTCGAAAATGAGATCGACCAAGCAGTTACCGTGAATGGTCTTCGCTATCGCGAGATGATACCGGTCTTCTTGTGGCCACAAATTGAGTATAAGGACAAGACGATATGTGATTTCAAGAGGATGGTGTCTCTTACTATACAGACAACGAAACAATGGCTCGTTTGCGCTAGAAGTTCAGTGGCCGTGAGTGACGTCTTGGCGATATTAAGTAGCCGCCACTATCATGTGATTTAAAATTGTTGCACTTTTTTCTTTATCGATATTTAAAAGAAAAAGTTTACGTTACTAAGCCAAGATAAATTCAAGAGTTAAATGATGAGATAATTTGGCACATTAACGATATTGAACCTTCATTATGTCTCAGAGTCATTGAAAACACGGACCATCGGACCATAGAGGTATACCACCGAAACAGTGGCGAGCATTTCACACAAAATTGTCATTGATTCTTCTATCATACTAAAAAAAATATGATTTTTTAAAAAACCTTTTGTCTTACTTACAATTACCATTATTAGTTTTAGTGTGAGCCCTCTGTCTATACTCTATGGAGTCTCATATCAATTTTTCGTGGTGTTGCATACGGAATGATTCATTTATTACACCATTCAGATATAAAAACAAGTAGTACGAAAACAGCATTTCTAACATATTGAGTAAACAAAGTATGCAGTAAATATACATATGTTTAGAGAGTGCTCCACACAATATATATTTGAGTCACCGCAAACATTAATATGTTTGTAGCAATGTTCTAAAACATTCATTCGGACAATGCCTGGTCTTTTCTTTTAACAAGTGGGAACTGTGAGTTTAAACACTTATTGACAAGCGCGATACGTAATATTTTACAAGTCTATGTTATCACTCCTCATGTACGCGGAGATATTCATTATCTTAATATATTTTAAACAATGAGAGCTTTATTCTTTAAATCTAACAATATATTTATAAATTTTAAAGCAGAATTTAAGTTTATTTTACAAATATATTATATTTCAATATGCTAGATTATTGTGCCAAACATAGCAATTGTTTGTGCCAGACTAAAAACTCAATGGGACCATTCTAAAAGCCAATTTCCATATTATTCCACTCAACATTTTTAAAATTTTCCTAATTTTAAAATTAACTAATTTAAATGTTTTTATTTTGAAATGACTGCTTATAGCGCATTCAGCTCCTTAGATTTCTTCAAAGTTTTCAAAGTAAACGAAAGACCAATGTGTCAACTATTATTAGTTCTTGCTGGATATTGTGCAATGAAACAAAAATTTCTCTTAAAACTTTCGCCGAACTTTATCGAAGCCAAATCAACAGCTACATATTTAAAGAACAGGATTTGCTGAAACCTAGAATTTTAATGATTTCTACCTATATACCCTTCGAATTCAAGCGTTTACAAAAACAGCGCTCGATGTAATCGCCAATTGCATATTGTTTGGTCTGGAACTGGAACGGTGTAAAATCTTTAAATTGTTTATCTGCTAGAATTAAGATAAAAAAGTCAATAATTGAACAAAATTTGCTTTTGTAGTGTAACAGCAGCTGTCAGATATCTACTAGAAATGGATCAAACAGAAGCTACGGTTCGACTTAATTGGTTTTGCACTTGTTAAACAATTCACTGAAGAAAAGAGGGTATACTAATTTTGTTACGCCTAAAAAATATAATTACTTAGTAGGGACATAAATACTCTTACACACGTTATATGCTGTAAAATAAAAAGTACTGAATGTTTTTGGACCAAATATATTTTAACATATTTATTGATGTACGAGGGCGACCACAAAAGTAACTGGCATAACATAAAAATAACCTTTTTTTGGAATTATTATTATTGATTTTTCAACATAATCTCCTTCCAACACAATACATTTCATCAAACGTTTTTCAAGTATTTTAATTCCATCCGAAAAATAAGATTTTTCAAGACCTTCAAAATATGCCTCAGTTTCAGCAATAACGTCGCTTTTGGACGAACATTTTTTGCAACCGAGAATTTTTTTTAAATTTGGAAACAAGAAATAATCATAAAGAGCTAAATCTGGACTATATGGTGTATGCGGAGCAATTTCTAATCGTAATTCGGCCAGTTTTTGTTGAGTTAAAAATGCAGTGTGTGAAGGAGCATTATCTTGATGAAAAATACATTTTTTTTCCTAAATGCGGTCGTTTTATCTTGATTTCTTCACTCAACCGATCCAATAATGCACAATAATATTCACTATTTATAGTTTTTCCTTTCTCAAGATAATCAAAAAATGTTATCCCTTGCATCCCAAAATACTGTGACCATTACTTTTCCTGCTGACTTAACAGTTTTCGCCTTCTTGGGACCACTTTTACCAGCTTCTATCCATTGTTTTGACTGTTCTTTGCACTCTGGGATGTAGTGATGGATCCATGTTTCATCAACAGTTATGAATCGGCGCAAGAACTTTATTGGATTACGCTGATAAATCGATTAAAGCTCCTAGGAATTGGTCCAACGGACGATATTTTGGGGCAAAGTCAACAAACGCGGCACATATCTTGCGGATAGCTTTTTCATATGGAGTTCATCATGTAAAATACTCCAAACTTGTTGTTCGTGTATTTTAACAATATCAGCAAGTTCCTTGAGCTTTATTCGTCTATCTTTAGTCACTTCATTAAATATTTTTCTAATGTTTTCAATAGTAGTAGCAGTTTTCGGTCTTCCAGAGCGTTGTTCATCTTCCGTACTTGAACGACCCTTTTCAAATTGTTGAACCCAGGATTTCACATTGGAGTATGAAGGTGCATTATCACCATGAACGGAATTCAATTCATCTTTGATTAATTGTGGCGTATAACCTTTCATATAAAAGTGTTTAATTACCGCACGAAACTCTTTATTTTCCATTGTTCAAAAATTATAAAACTTGTTTACTTCACCTGTAACAAAGAAAATAATCATTAAATATTTCGGAAATTTTGACAGATGGCTTATAAAATATTGCTTTTAAAAAACAAAACAAAAAGTTGCTAGTAAAACAGAAAATGTGCCAGGCCAGTTAGTTTTGTGGTCGCCCTCGTATAATGTATCCAAAAAGAAACGACTTATTCGAAATGTCCACCTTTTGCCTTTACACACGCCTTAAGTCGCACTGGCCAATCGTCAATAGCTGCACGAACCTCTTCCATGGGAAAATTGGCCACAGCTCGAACCAAAGCAGTCTTAAGAGATCCAATGTTGGGGTATCTTTTATGACAAACCTTGTCCTCTAAAACCGTCCACAATTTGTAATCCAATGGGTTCAAATCTGGACTGCCTGAGGGCCATTCTTCAGAGGAACTGAACGCTGGCAAATTGGTTTGAAGCCAGGACTGGGACGTTTTAGCCTTATGGGCCGACGCAAAATCCTGCTGGAAAGTCCATGGCTGGTTTTGGAACAGGGAATTGTTAAGAGGCTTTACAACAGCTTTCAAAACTTTTCTTGGTAAACTTTGGCCGATGTTTGACTCCTTGTTGGCAGAAATGCAGGTCAGTGACCCCATCGTAAGAGAGACCCCACCAAACCATGACTGAAGCTGGGTGATGACCCTTTTCCACCCTTGGGATCAGTTCAGATGCTTTACTCTATCATTTTGCTTGTTCAATTTTTCCTGGTGAACAACATTTTCATCGGTGAACAAAATTTTTCTGCGCAAGTTTTTAGCGTGCCTCACCAAAAGACGTTTGCATTTTTCTCTCCTATTTTTTTTAAAGCTGCAGTCAATAAATGCCCGGTACGTCGTTTGAAATCCCCAAGTCCCAAGTCTTGTTTTATGATTCGACTCAAGGACTTTTGCGTGATATTCATCTCACGGGCCATGATTTGCTGTTTTCAGAGCGGATTTCTGTGAATTCTAGATTTAACGGCTTTGATGACATGCGGTGATCAAGCAAAGCGTGGGCGGCCCGACCGGGGGTTGTCTTTTACATCTCTAGGTTCCTCAAACAGTTTAATGCATCGGTAGACGAACATGCGGCTAATCCCTAGTGGCCGGAGCATTTTGAAAATATCGCTTTTTTCATTTCACACTTGAAAAGCGCTATTACAGCGATACGGTTCTCATTATCTGACCACTCCATGATGAGAGTTGAAACAATTTGAAGCTCCCGTTACAGAATTTTGAAATGGGTGTGTTCAATGTTGTAACAGTATTTATGTCCCTACTAAGTATTATTGATCTAGCCATGTCCTTCCACCTGTGTGTTTGTTGAAAGCACGATAGCGGACAAACAAAGACAGATAGGTTTTTAAAATTTTGTTACGATGACGACTATTTAGCTATTGGTCATTTTAACGGAAAAATTGCTTCATTGGAAATAAAGTTCCATTTCATGATACTGAAGGTACATCGAGAAAAGTACGGTATTTGCTGAACGGTGAAGGATATATCCGATCCGACCGAACTGAGCGCCAATTTCACTGCTTTTTGACAATGTATTCCAAATTTATTTTTTCAGTATTGTTACTACACGCAGTTGATTCGACTGAACGTTTACAAAACAATTACAATAAATGTTTGTCTTTTGTTAAGGTACGTTGTCTTGTTTTTCTGTTGCATGTTTTTTGTGGTCTTTTGAAGGTTCTTTGTTGGTTTTCCTCTCTGATTATTAAATCAAAATATTTATTGAGTTGTTTACGTGTTGTTTTAGCCAACTACGTTGTTGTATTATGACATAAGATACAACAATAGTTTGTTTTTGGTTTTTTAAGCAAATATTTTAGGTTTTTTTTCTTACTTCCAATTTACCCCACCCCCACCCCAAAAAAACACCACAAAATAAAAAAAAATGTTTATTCGGGATGTTTGCAAAATATGCCCAATATAGGGAGGCACAAAAGAGTGCCGCTGTTTGCATTGTGGTTATGTGGACGCCACTGAAGCGAAGAATCTTCAACCGGCTTTTGTTTCAAACAAAATTGGTGCTTTGATTTACAATTTCCTACAACCCCAATAACACGTCTTGCCGTCGGTTGTGACACGTGTGCTACTGATACGGTATTGCTTACTAAGTTTCCATCCCTCTCTACTGCATAGAGTTCAACTTTGCTTAATACTTGTAGTTTGTGTAAATATTTACCGCTTCTGGGGTGGGGTAGGCCGAAGTGATGGGGTTTCTTCCCCTGTCAATAATGTTTGGTCTTATTCTCCAGAATATATTTTAATAAATCTTTTATGGCAAAGACTTTGAACACTTTTATGCTTGAATAGGTTTGTTTCTGGTAAATAGAAAATTTAGCACTTGATTGGTTTTTCAAATTTCCATGACAGAAAATTCAACACACACACAAAAATCTACCGGGTGGTCCAGCTAGTGATTGCTTTCTGAGGAATATGTTATTTTGACAGAATTATATTTTCGAAGAATGAAATGGAAAATAATCCCAACTAATTTTCAATGGCAATGCCCAAGCTGTGCGTTTACTAAAACAAAGTTTTGGCCGATGTGATCCGTTTACCTCGTCAGTTGTACGCCAGTTTATGCGAAAAATTCGTGATACCATATAGTGTGCAACGTTCACCGTCCCCATTGTCATACAGTGAGCACTGACGATAATGTGGCTCGTCATCACTCTATACAACTTAACATTTCAAGCTATAGCCGGAGTCGAATTTCGCACAAAGAACTCTTACTTTTGCATCTAAGATCCAAATGACTTACCTTGTGAATGTAAAATATGAACGTGAGAATCCAATTCATACTAATTATATTGAGAGTATGTTGAGAATTTCGAAGAATTACCTTTTATATAACCCCTTTTATATAAAAAAAACATAATGAAAACGCTATTTCCGTTAACGGTGGCGTATGATTAATATCAATTTCGTTAACTCGATATAAATCAGGCATCGTTTTCTCTATAGTTAAGATATTGCATGGCTGTAAGTGTCATTTTAAAACTAAGGCTTTAGCGCCATTTTTGTATAATTTCATTTATCTTCGTCATAGTTATGATGAACACAGACTTATTTTCTTTGTTTAATTGTACTATGACATGATAGTTGTTGTTTTAACAACAATATATTTTGTTTTGAAGTCGTGTTCGTCTACAGGGGGTCTGCTTCGATATTTAGGTGATCGAAACGCGTCATTTGAACTGGATGTGTCCAAAGAGAGCTGAGAGTCAACTGAATGGGCTTGGCCGGACAACTGAATAGATGCAGCACGTCATGTATTCCCTGATGACAGGCGGGAAAAACGGTCGGAAAGTTATCATCAATTCTAGCCCAATACGAATTTAGGTAGCTGCAAATAGAGAACACTGTCGTTATCGTACTATGAAGGCTTACGAATACATGCTTGTCGTAAACCAGAGTAAACCGATTTAGTCCTGGGATACCCCCCATCGGTTTATCAATTAAACAGTGGACGAACTAACCTGATGCGAAATTTATGTACTCGTAAGCATCAAGAATTTTTCGCTTAAAAGTGCACATGAAAGAGAAATTAAAGACCCGACAGTACTGACAAAATACTGACAAATTGCGGTATCTGGTCGTCAGAAAACTAGTGACAGTTTGTGGCAGATTTCAGAAAAGTAACACCTCTGGCCGCCTTTTTTACGAGAAAAATGATGAAAATTATATTTAGCTAACTGTGGCGTATGATTAATATTAATTATAGATATTTATAATAAATAAGCCATCGTTTCGTACATTAATTTTGTTTTACTTAGCTTTAAGTGTTCTTTTGAAGCTGGACATTAAACTGATTTATGTTTAAATAAATTTATCATAATTTTTCTTACTACAAACACAGTCTTGGTTATTCTGAACAATTGTTTTTTTTTTCAGTGGACATATTTTTAATATTTTCTTTACATCAGTACTTATATTCATGACAAGCCATTTTATGTAGCCGGAATTAAAGTTATGGACTTGCACGATTTTTGGCAATATCATCTGAGCTCCTCAGAGCTGCATTTTGTTATTATTTTTGCAATACCTCGAAATTGTATTGGATACCCTTTAAAGACGATCTAGCCCTACCCGTCCGTTTTGGTGTCTCTTGGAAGCGAAAACCCGGTAAAATTAAATGAGATAAAAGCTAAAATTTTGCACATTGATGGCCATGGCCTGGGCCCATTTATGGCTGATAAAGGGGCGAAATCGGCAATGATACAAAAACGTTTACCTTAAAGGGATTAGATATTTATTAGAGCACACTTTTTGGGTATTTTCTCAACAAAAAATAAATTTGGGTTGGCTAATCATGGCTTAAATGGAAACTCAAAACGGCAAGCTTGCCTAATTTTCGGCTAACACGGAAAAATAAAATATAATAAATGTTTACTTAGAGACATTAATATGTTTATTCACCTTTAACCAATTTTTAGACAATTAAATAAAAATATGAATTTATTTATTGTTTTAAAATCTGCCTTAAAGTTATGCTCTGTCGTGTGGACCCCCGGGGGGGCCCAAAAAAACAGACGAATTCATTTTTTGTGGAGAGTCAAGACTTTCCACAAAACGTAAATCATATATGGGTACGCAAATTGAAAAGAATACAGGGTGTCCGCCGAGAAGGTACACTACTTTGCTTTGCCGCCATTTCATATTTGGCAGTCGTGAAGTCGAGACGTGGCAAATTTATTATGAGAAAATATTCGATAAAACAACGTGTTTTAATCGTTAAAACATTTTATCACAAAATTAATCATCGATTACTGTGAAGATGAGAATGTTAAATGACATTTTTGGGACAAACCAAACGTACTATTTATCGTGTGGTCAATGATTACGTAGAAAGAGGGCCTGTAGCTGATAGGCCCAAGCATGGATTACAACGTACTGCAAGATCGGCTGAAAACATTACTGCTGCTCAAGAAAGTGTTTAAAACAATCCATCAACCTCAATTCGACGCCATGCTCCGGAGCTTGGTCTTCAAAGAACTACTTTGGCTACGATTTTGCACAAGGATTTGAATTTGTTTCCTTTTAAGATTCAGTTGACACAAGAGCTTCTTCCACAAGACCATATGCCAATAGGATGTTACAGGTCGCCCATGACAACACCGAGTTTCATGAAAAAATCATAATGAGTGACAAGGTCGGTCCCCCCCCCTCTTCATATTCATACCCCTCAAATTATTCATCAGTTACCATTGCATTCATTATACGAGTAAGTGACAGTCTGGTGTGCAATTTGGTCGGGAGGAATCATTGGACCTTACTTCTATGAAAATGAAAACGGCTTAACGGTAACTGTCAATGGGAAGCGATATCGTGATATCATTGAAAACTTTTTAACTCCAGCTCTGCATGCTTTGGACATAATTAATATGTGGTATCAACAAGACGGTGCCACATCACATACAGCCAGGATTACAGTGGAATTACTGCGAGACCTCTATCCACAACAAGTTATTTGAAGAAATAGTGATGTTGATAGGCCTCAACGGTCACCTTATTTGACTGCTCCTAACTTCTTCTGAAAAACAATGTTTATGCAAAGAAACCAGAAACGCTTGAGCAACTCAAAAAAAAAAATATTCGCGATGAAATTAATGAAATGCCGCGAGAAATGTGAAAGGACTCGCATTTGTGAGACTAACAAAGACGGACATTTATCTGATATTGTATTCCATTCCGACATTAAATAAAACATTTATCAATATAAGATCCATTCTCTTTTATTCAATCAAAAGTTATAAACAAACAAAGTAGTATACCTTCCCGACGAACATCCTAAATGTGGATCAACCAACCTTAATGTGGATCTACCAGTCTAAATGTGGCTCAATTTTTAGATTAAGTTTATTGAGGCTAGTACTCATCGAAACTTTTGTCCAAAGAAACGGCCCATATATTAAAAATTAAAGATCAATAGTAAATATGGACATAATGTATTAAAATTACAGTTTATTTTACTTCTATCTAAATATGTATTTATTTTTAAGACTTTCTTGTTATTGAGGTCGGATTCATGAGGCCTTGCAAGCCAAATAACGGCCTTTATAGTTATTAGAACCACAAGTAAATTTGGTCAGATGCATACATGAATTAAAGCAAATTTTACTAAGAATCTAAGTTTGAAATTATTTTGGCTCAGATTTCAGTCTCGACCTAAAGGACTATGGTACCCAAAAACTACCAAATATGCTTTTATTCTTAAGATACGTCAGGAAGTTTGACTCCTACCCAAGTTCCCTAGGGCCCTTAAAATTAAAACATGGAACTAGAGGACAATAATTATATCATTTGTTATCTTTGTCATTTCAATGGGAAACTTTTTTCAATATTTTAAAAACAAACTTGTATTTGGACAACCCTGTGCACAACAACACAGCCAAAAAAATCTAGTCTTTGCTTACTCTACTCTAGCAGCCCGAAATCATATAACAATCATCAGAGAGCAAACCATTGCTTAACCAACTCTTCGACGACACCACCTAGAGCTACAAAACAACCCCACTCGTCCTGTAGCCCACGAGGCAAGTTGCCACCTTCATCCGCACCTGCTCGGGCAATAATAGGCTACAACAGTTCATAATTCGATATCAGGTGTTAATGTTCCCTGAGCTCGATAAAGGTGTCACATGAAATGGAAAACTTTAATATGAGCTTTTCTTTTGCCGGTTGTTTTTTCTTTTGCTTTTCCAACACATGCCACACATTCGTTCCCCGGAGCCATTTACGTTCGCTGGAGCAGAAATTGCGTGCCTAAGGCTATAATATTTTCTATGATATCTCTACCCAGTTTTTTACATGTGTGTGGGTTGCTTTATACATTTTCCAATTTTTTTTTTCTTTTACGCTTTTCTTTCTCTGTCAATTTTTTTGCGGTCTGTTTTTCTTTTTTTTCTTGAAACATGTAAGTAAATTATTTCATCAGAACCTTGACGCAGAAGAAAAACAATTTGTTTTTCTGAAACCCAGGTAGGAAATCTAGCTACCCAAAAAAAAACACAAAGACAGAGAGAGAGAGAGAGGGAGGGAGAATTTTTCCTTAATAGTCTGAAATAGACAGAGATATACAACTCAAATGAAGTGTTTAAAAGATAAACTTTTCGATGTCAGGTGGAAAAGGAGGATAGATATTGAACTGCTATATCAAAAGTAAAACTAATTGAATTGAGTGTGGGTATCCCATGAAAAGGACGGCATAGAAATTGAACAAAAACGTAGTAGAAATGTGGTTTATATCAAAAGTTATTTTGCCAGTTTTGTTTTCAGAACTACGAGGCGTCAGGAAGTTAAGCAATTGAGTTTCAGTGTAATATCCACAAATAATATGTATTAACTCAAATAATGGCCGAGTCTTTTTTTGTGCTCAGTTTATAAGAGAGTAAATGGTCGCTAAAGCGTTAACCTAAAAATTACAATAAAAAATAAAACAATTTAAAATTTCTGGATATGTAAGAACCAAACAACTAAATGCCTCATAAACAGTTTCATATGAAAGCTTGTATTTTTTAAAAAAAAGTTATTCCAAAAATACTAAAAGCCTGAGATAACCGATCCTGTGACAGATCACACTTAAATAGCTTGTTTGCAAAAAACTTGAAATTTTTAAAACAACTGTTTTTAATGCAAAATGTATATAGTTTTCAGAAAACCAAAAAAGCTACCTCTAACTCGCCTAATAACCGAGCAACAAACGAATAAGCCTAATGTTTCAAAACTTCATCACCAAGACAATAATTAAGCACAAAAAGCGCATTTAATCATAATAGTAAGAAACCTTAGACAACAAAACAAAACCGATATTTAGGAAGCAAGTATATAAAATATGGTACGTAAAACCGCCAAGGTAGGAACATTACCACTAATAGGAAGTAGTTAAACTGCGGAGCATGCAGCTAAAGAAGCCACACAACTTTAAGTATATTAAGATAATGCTTTTCTACGAGTATATAGTTTTTTTCCTTGACAACAGGAGCTAAGTAAAGACACTACGGTAGCAAAGGTTTAACTGCGTTTAAGTCATATGGAATGATTTTTACCAAAAAAATTAACGTATGGTAGATCCTAAAAAGGATATAGCAATGAGCGCATTATGGCAGCTTGGGAGCTGCACAGCTATTGACTAATGTCCAAATCTTAAAGAGTCCAATGCATTCTGAAGTGGTGCGTATAATTAGTAGGGACATAAATACTGTTACAACATTGAACATTTCAATAGTAGAACTGAACATACACCGTTAATGTCATATGGGTTTTAAAAGCTAACCTTAATAGCGTCTGTAACTGGATTTTAAAATTGTTTCAATTTTTATTATGGAGTGGTCAGATTATGAGAACCGTATTGCTGTAATAGCGCTTTCCAAGTGTGAAATGGAAAAAAGCCATATTTTCAAAACGCTCCGGCCACTAGGGAGTAGCTGGATGTTGGTCTACCAATGCATAAAACTGTTTGAGGAGACTGGAGATGTAAAAGACCGCCCACGCTCTGTTCGAACACCGCATGTCATCAAAGTTAAATCAAGAATTCACAGAAATCCGCTCCGAAAACAGAAAATCATGGCCCTCAAGATGCATATCACCCAAAAGTCCATGAGTCGAATCATTAAAAAAGACTTGGGACTTGGGGATTTCATGCGACGTACCGGACATTTATTGACTGCAGCTTAAAAAAAATAGGATTGAAAAATGCAAACGTCTTTTGATAACTTGCACAGAAAAATTTTGTTCACTGATGAAAAAATTTTTACCGTTCATGAAAAATTTAACAAGCAAAATGGTAGAGTGTATGCGCGGTCATCTAAGGAAGCATCTGAACTGATCCCAATGGTGGAAAAGGGTCATCACCAGTTTCAGTCATGGTTTGGTGGGGTCTCTCTTACGATGTGGTCACTGACCTGCATTTCTGCGAACAAGGAGTCAAAACATGGTCCAAAGTTTACAAAGAAACCGTTTTGGAAGCTGTTGTGAGGCCTCTTAACAATTCCCTGTTCCAAAACCAGCCATGGACTTTCCAGCAGGATTCTGCGCAAGCCTATAAGGCTAAAACGTCCCAGGCCTGGCTTCGAAACAATTTGCCAGAGTTCATTTCCTCTGAAGAATGGCCCTCAGGCAGTCCACATTTGAACCCATTGGATTACAAATTGTGGACGGTTTTAGAGGACAAGGTTTGCCACAAAAGATAGCCCATCTCTTAAGAATGCTTCGGTTCGAGCTGTGGCCAATTTCCCATTGGACGAGGTTCGTGGATCTATATGCGACTTAAGGTGTGTCGGACAGTTCGAATAAGTAGATTCTTTTTGGATACAATATACATCAATATATATATTAAAAATATTTGGTCCAAAAACATTCAGTACTTTTTATTTTACAGCATAAAACGTGTGTAACAGTATTTATGTTCCTATTAAGTAGATTGCCCTGTTATATAAACTGTCTATCAGATTACCTATAACATTAGGAGTATTATTGGAATTAATTTATAAATTGTGGATGCTGACCGCCGCTACCAAAAAAAAATTATAACTTTTTTTCTATTTAGTGAATCTGTTTTTTTTTGCAGATTGATTTTTAGATATAACAGAAATGGATAACACAGACACCGAAACTAGAATTCGGATTGTCGGCCGCTATTACGGTTTCGATTCAAAGAGATTATAGGAGCACGATTTTCGGCAATCCTCCGAGTAGATGAACCATAGTGAGATTTGTTAACCATTTTGCCGATCATGGGACAGTCGATAGGAGACCTAACCATAGAAACCCTTCAGTTCGGACGAAGAAAACAATCGCTGTTGTAGCTGATGCCATACAATACAATTCAAGAGTTTCGACAAGAAGCTTATCTGCTCAAATGGGTATAAGCAGACAGTCATTGTAGTCAAGTATGCATAAAGATTTGGACTTATTCCCATACAAAATTCAAATGGCCAACAAACTGAACGCAGCAGACTTTGCCTGAAGTTACTTCAACAAGGCCCATTTCGATTTAAACGGAAACATAAACAAACAAAATTGTCGATTATGGAGTGCTGCCAATCTACAGACACTTCATGAGACGGAATTGCATACACTTCGTGTCACAGTGTGGTGTGCAGTTTCATCAAGCTGCATTGTCGGGCCCTACTTCCACGAAGAAAACGGCCACCGTTACGGTTACTGGAGACCGTTACTTGAGCACGTTGGGAAAGTGTTTCTATCTAGAATTAAGCCGAATGAAAATTTCTTTCAACTCTGTGTGCCTGATCGATGTCACTGCTACCGTCCGTCTTTGTATCTATTATTGAAATAAAAGTATAGGGCGCAGTTATGATTTTGATGAAACTTGGTACATTCTTTGGTCCACATTTTGATATCATACATACGTTTTTCCCGATTTCAGAACTTATAGCTCTAATATGTGTCATATTTAATTTGTTTTAACCATTTCACACCGAGCAACCAACTCCTTGAAACTTGATACATTCTTCGGTTCATATTTCAATATAAATTGTTTACTAATTTGAGGTAGCTGATTTGAAATCTAATCTCCTTTTTTCTCCATCAGCGCGTATTTTATAGTTACATTTACACTCTGCACTGAATTGAAACTTGCACTTCTAAATGTTCAAAAAGCCAATTAAAAATAGATCTGTGATAAAGTTTCATTGCTTTTGGTAAAATATAATGTGTGGATGTTACATTCAAATCTCAAGCGTTTTTTCTTAAGTTCCGTTCACCTTGGTTCTAAAAACTTACTCGTGCGAAATTTCATCAAGATTGGATGTCAGATCTGCTTTCTAATGCTTAAAGATACAAATGGGATAAACATATATGTATGGGAGCTATATCTCAATCTGAACCGACTTTCTTCAACTTCAGTACCGTTTACCTTGGCTCCAAAAACTTTCTCATGCTTAACTTTATCAAGATTGGATGTAAGATGTGCCTTCTAAAGGTCAAACAGAGAAATCGGATGAATATTCATCAATTTTTCTTTCATTTTTATAAAGTCCTTCCTTGACCCATAAAACTGGCTCATGCTTAGTTTCGTAATGATTGGATGTAAGATGTGACTTCTATAGCTAAGAGATGAAAATCAGATAAACACACCTGATGAAACTTAGTTTAAATCTGAACCGATTATCTTTAATCTTATCTTCATCTTCCTTCCTTAGTCCAAAAAACTAACGTGCGCTTAATTTCATCATTGTTACATATAAAAAAGTAACTGGCCTAACATAAAAAGAACCGTTTTTTTGGAATTATTATTATTTATTTTTCAACATAATCTCCTTCCAACTCAACACACTGCATCTAACGTTTTTCAAGTTTTTTAATTCCATCCGAAAAATAAGATTTTTCAAGACCTTCAAAATATGCATCAGTTTCAGCAATAACCTCGCTATTGGACGAACATTTTTTGCCACCGAGAATTTTTCTTAAATTTGGAAAAAAGAAATAATCAGAAAGAACTAAATCTGGACTATATGGTGGATGCGGAGCAATTTCAAATCGTAATTCGGCCAGTTTTTGTTGAGTTAAAAATGCAGTGTGTGAAGGAGCATTATTTTGATGAAAAAGAACATTTTTTTTCTAAATGCGGTCGTTTTATCTTGATTTCTTCACTCAACCGATCCAATAATGCACATTAATATTCACTATTTTTAGTTTTTCCTTTCTCAAGATAATCAGTAAATATTATACCCCTTGCATCCCAATATACTGTGGCCATTACTTTTCCTGCTGACTTAACAGTTTTCGCCTTCTTGGGACCACTTTTACCAGCTTCTATCCATTGTTTTGACTGTTCTTTGCATTCTGGGATGTAGTGATGGATCCATGTTTCATCAACAGTTATGAATGCGCAAGAACTCTATTAGATTACGCTGATAAATCGCAAAGGCTCCTCGGAATTGGTCCAACGGACGATTTTTTGGGGCAAAGTCAACAAACGCGGCAAACATCTTGCGGATAGCTTTTTCATGTGGAGTTCATCATGTAAAATACTCCAAACTTGTTTTTCGTGTATTTTAACAATATCAGCAAGTTCTCTGAGCTTTATTTGTCTATCTTTAGTCACTTCATTAAATATTTTTCTAATGTTTTCAATAGTAGTAGCAGTTTTCGGTCTTCCAGAGCGTTGTTTATCTTCCGTACTTGAACGACCCATTTTAAATTGTTGAAACCAGGATTTCACCGTGGAGTATGATGGTACATTATCACCATGAACAGAATCCAATTCATCTTTGATTAATTGTGGCGTATAACCTTTAATATAGAAGTGTTTAATTAACGCACGAAACTCTTTATTTTCCATTTTTCAAAAATTATAAAACTTGTTTACTTCAATCACCTGTAACAAAGAAAATAATCATTAAATATTTCGGAAATTTTGACAGATGGCTTATAAAAGATTGCTTTTAAAAAACAAAACAAAAAACAAAAGTTGCTAGTAAAACAGAAAATGTGCCAGGCCAGTTAGTTTTGCGGTCGCCCTCGTCTGTATGGGACCTTTGTCTTAATCTGAACCGATTTTCTTCAATTTCAATAACGTCCTACCCTTTCCTATGAAACTTTGTCATTCTTAGTTACATTATGATTGTAAGATGTGGCTGCTAGAGCTAAAAATATATAAATAAGATAAGCGTAAAGATGGAAGATATACCTATATCTTAACCGATTTTCTTCAATTTCAATAGCGTCCGTCATTGTTCTAAGAAACTAAATTCTGCCAAATTTTGTGAAAATTGGACAGAAATTGATACCTGTAGTTTGAATACAAGCTTTTGATGGAAGAACGGAAATCTGAAGGTGATTATACTTCGATCGGTCTACTTAAAGGTTGTTCTAGCCCAAATACTTTTTATAGTTACAAACATTTGCCATAAACTTACTTATAATACCCTGTTCCACAGAGTGCTGAGCTCATAGAGCTCATTTCATTCGAAATTGTTTAACTAAAAGCTTTTGACCACAAAGTGAAGTTTTATTTATTTATTTATTTACTTTTTCCTTAAAGAGATGCCGTTAGGCATAGGACAGATTGTTCTAATGGAACATTTTAAAATATTCAAAAATTCAATTTTAATAAATAACACAGTACATGACTTTGGGACTCAACTCTGATAATTGTTTGTGAATATAGCCCCAAAAAGAAGAACTTCTGCATCATTCGTTTGGTCGAGGTACATCAAATAATAATTTAATAATTAATTTGAAGTTATTAAGTATCGTTTTTGTCACGTTTTAGGCTCTTTTGTTTGTCATAACTCGAGAACCACTAGTCCGAATAAGCTGAAACAAATTTAAAAAATTGAATTATTAATTACAATTCCTATAATCTTATCATACAACGTTTCGCTACATAAGCAACAGATTCGCAGTTATAAATAAATGTATGAAGAAAAAAAATATTTTTTACCTAAAAAATATATTTTTTTTTTAATTTATAAAAAATACAAAACGGTAAAAAGTGTCCTATTACTTCCACGTAAAGTCACTATGAACAAAACGAGACATAAATCTTGAAAATCGATTTACGCGTTTCGCTTTAATGCACAATAAAGTGAAGGTATGATGTACGGGGTTCCATCAGGTGACCATGCCAATGGAAAAGCGATTCAAAGGCAAAAAATTGGATGCATTGCTTGCGGAGGTTTGTTGGTGGTGTTCTAAAATTATGCACTTTGAAGACGAAAGCACCGAAAATGAAGATGACACTGAAATTTGTGGACAAACTGAACAAAACCTGCCCTCGAATATTATGTCTATCTCGAATGATGATGCAGACTGAGAACATAAATATGAACAACCTACGAAGAAAATAAGGTCATCAGAGCCGCAAGTGTCAACTTCAACGAGGATGGATAGTGACAATAATTAAAAATGTGTAAAAATGTCTTTCCATGCATAGACAACATATAAAAATCTCATATTTTCTGTGTAAGAATAGCTGTAATATGAATCGGAATGTTTATTTTCATGCAAAATAAATAATCAATAAAAAAGTCATCAAGGCTTTTTCCAAAGAATTTTGTGCATATCTCAAGCAATTTTTTGAACATCATACCTTCACTTAATTGTGCATAATTCTTTTAAATTGTTTCAGCTCATTCGGACTAGTGTTTCTCGAGTTATGCTAAACAAAAGAGCCTAAAACGTGACCAATTTCCCTGTACGATACTTACTAACTTCAAATTAATTATAAAATTATGTACCTTGACCAAACGAATGAAGCAAAAATTCTTCTTTTTGGGGCTACTTTCACAAACAATTATCAGAATTGAGTCCCAAATCAATCACCTGAATAATGTTGCACTGTGTTATAATTCAAAAACGTTGTACATACTTTTTTTGTTGTTTTTTTTTTAAATTTTTAAAGAACAAATTAATTTTTATAAATTGTTTTTTTTTTCAAAACTTAAACTATGAAATTACTTGGCAAATTGTAAAACAATAAAAGCACGTCTAACAAATAATTCTTTTGACAAGTTTTAGAGTTTTGTTTACTAACTATGGCGAACCGCGTTTAAGTTCACCATAGAAATAGATGGAGTTCATACTACATAAATCAGTCATTCTATTTGCAACACATCGAAATTTTAATCGGAGACCCTAAATCTTACGACGATTTAGATATGTTCATTCATCTGAGTATTGTTAAAAAAGCACGATATAAGTGAAAAGATTTATTTTAATGGCTATTGCTAATAAGCACGTACTGAGTACCTCAAAAAATGGCCTAGTTGCTTGACATTTCCGCTCCTGTGGCCAAAGAACCTAATGTTCAAAAGACCGGTAAATATGGGTAGTCCATTAAATATTTGGATGCGATTAAAGTTGGACCTAGATATACGGTTCAGGGCAATTTGACACATCTCGCCATGTTTTTCGATAGCTGCAGTATAATGGTTCGATCCGAAAAAAGACTGGGGGACCGGCCACACCAGATGGGCTAAAAAACGTCCCAGTACATACAAGGACAGTTAAATTTCGCTACAAATCCAAATATAATTGCATTTTTAAATCTGGTTAAAGCTTATACCCGGTCCGAATACATACAATAAACTATATTTAAGTTTGTTTCAAATACTGTAGCCGAACCTTAACAAAGGACTAAATATTAGGCATCATGAAATATCACAAAAAATAATGCAAATACTTAATAATTTAATTTGTTCGCTATTTGAAGGATTTAACTTAAATTGATGGTGGCTCAAGAGCACTAAAACCCCAAACATTTACTGGCATGTCTACTGGCATTTGCTCACGACTAATAACAATAATTAGCTGACTAAAGCTTGTAAATGAAGACGGAACTCACAATTAAAAATTGTAATATCTCCCGATTAAAATTAAAATTAAATTATAAAAACGAAAGAAATTTAATTTTTTTTCTTGTTTTTAAAGAAAGACCTCATAGCCAGAATAACTCAATGCAATTAACAACAAAAACGTCCACAATACACACGAATCTAACATATCCTTTAACCTAACATATCCTTTAACCTTACGTGTACTTAAAATGATGTCGGCATTTCCTCAGGACTACAAATATCTCATCATATTTAAGATTTAGTCTAAATTCGGGATTCCACTAGCAACTCAAGGGCCGACAACCGACTACTTAATATGCGAATAACATCCCGAATTCTCCTATCTATAAGAATTAACTCTTGTTTACCAGACTCGAGTTTGTGAAAATTAAATAGTTATCTTCACCTTTTTCTGGTGGTTTTTCTGAATATACAGAGTAGGGTAGGTTGTATAAAACCCATCCAATTTAAGTTTCTTTTACGCTTTTTCTTTACGTTTGGAAACCATATTCGAATAACAAAACATCTCTTACAATGTGATGACTCAGACTGGCCTAGTTTTACAGTCAGAAGTCCCAGTCACACTTGATTGGTTCCGTTGATGCCTCCACCCTCCGCCTCGCTTATCACCAATAACCTTGTTATTATTTTATGATTAAATCGATTTCGTTCTGCCATCAAAACGTAACCCCGGCGTCAAAGGTCGTAAACCACAAATGAATTACAAATTAATTCAATAGCGCAATGCATTAGATCTCATACCAATCATTTCGTTGATGATTTCGTCTCTTTTATCGCAGCAATTTTAATAAATTCTCGTTTGCCATCAAGTTTGCGAAGCTAACCTTATCTGCCATAGTTAATTTATACACATAAAATGTATTATTTCAAAATTCCATTGAATTCCTTCTTCCCGCTTTGACTCCCCCTCCATCAATCTCTCCCTCTCTCTCTTATGGGCAATTTGCAAATATTAACATTTTTTAGCAATATTTTCTATGGCGATTATTATCGCCGAGTCAGCGGGCCTTACAGACATACCGACATGTCATACTGCGAATGCCACCTACCCTACAGTGGCCAAATGAGGGCACAATGTTGCTGCCTTTCGCCAACCTTAACCCATAAATATTAAAAATATTTCCAGTTGTTGGCGGTGGGATTTTTTTTTTATAATTTTGACCTACTTCAGAAACACCAAAACCAAAAGTGATGAAGACCACAAAAGTGCCGACACCAACAAATAGACCAACAGCACAACAAAAGCTCTTAAATGAAAAGTGACAGTACGACTACAAAAAGCTAAATCCAATAAGGACACATTCGCACAACTGCACAGACAGGCAATCGCCGCCAAAGCAAAGTGGCTAAAAACAATCAAAAGAAAGCGAAAGGAAAGCGAACACTATAATTTTAATAAAAAAAACCAGGCCGTTTATTACCTCCTCCGTGGCCCGTCCAAAAGGCCGTTTACTACCTCCCACTCGCCCCATCCAACTGAGCCTCTGCTTGCCTAGAATTCTTTGAACACTAGGAACACAAAATTCGCATGTTGAGCCACCTACAACGACAACGTCAACACGGCCAAATATTTTCATTGTCAACAGACACGGTTTTCCTTTTACATATGCATGCATATGTATTAGTATGTGTCATAGTGTGTGTGTGTGTGAATGTATAAGTAACAAGGAAGCAATTATAGATGACAGCTTTGCCAAAGCCAAAAGGGATTTCCTCAAAGAGGAATTCCTGTCCCTGAAATGTAGCGAAGTTTAGAGTCACACATGTGAAGGCTATGCGAGGCGCCTTGAAAATGTCCTAGAGTTTATCGTTAAAATAAATTTCAGGAAGCAACAGCAACAAAGACAGTATCGACTCAAGAAAAATGGAAAAAAAACTAGACTGTCGAGGCCAACAAAATATACCCTACTCTGTTATTTAAAAATTCCTGTAAAACCATATTTGTTTCTTCTAGTGTGGAGGAGACATATTATTTTGTGTCTTTAGCAAAACATTGACCGATCTAGTCCAACTTTATAAGCGTTAGGACGTACGCTCTATGATTCATTTTTTCTAGCTCAAATTTAAAATGTATTAAAAAGTTGGACCAATATGGTGGAGCTTCAATAGAGATAAAGAGGCTTTAAGTTGCTTCTAAGCGAAATTTGGTTGAAATTGGATATTTAATGTAGCTTCTAGAGACACATGACCTTAAAACGTAAGGAACCTTTTTGTGGAAGATATTCTAAAAAATAGAATGTTAATGTTAAATATCTCCAGAAGATATTCTGGTAACTCTCGTAATGCTCTATAAGAAATTCGGTCATTATCGAATGGTATAGGCGGCTTTTAAAACTGCAGAATCAGAAATTGGCCAGAAAACCTTGTTTGGCTTAGGTTTTGATAGAGCTCCCGCTTTGGATGCCACATTTCGTAATGACCGACTTAAATTCAATTATATGTAAAATTGGACACATCTCACTATTATGTTAGAGGGCTTAAGTATAATGGTTCGAGCCGATTAAAGATTGGGGAACCGGCCGCACCCGAGGGCTTAAAAATGGACCAGTCGTACAAGGACAGTGATTTTTTTTTGTGGGGCCTATTCTTAAACATACGAAAAAGTTCAATTTCTCCAGAATTGGGCATTCTGTCAGAATCGAAATTCGGTCAGAAGCGATTGGTGTAGGTGGCTTCTAAAGCTGCAGATTCAGAAATCGTCCAGGACCTTTGTATGGCCTCTATACGAAAATATGAAGCAATATAATCTAGTATCCTAAGTGTTAATTTGGAATCCCTCACAAGAGAGCTTAAATAATTTGAGCACTATCGGGCTTAATTTTTGTTTTCTAGAACTGCAGGTCCTCAAATCAGGAGTAACATTTTTTTTGGGGCCTTAGCAAAAGATACCCCAATATAAACGAGCTTCTGCCGCAATAGTTATAACTTCCGTATAAAGCTCCATTTGAACTTTAGTCTGAGGCGGATGTCAATTATGGCTTCTACAGCTTCAAAGCCCTAAATCGGGAGGTACCTTTGTGGGCAGTTTTTTTTAAGATATAGACCGATGTGGTCCAATTTTACCAGAATTGAATATTGGTTGCTCATAATGCACCATGAAAATTTCAGCACGATCAAATTGTGGGTTCTAACTATATTAAATAAAATTAAAAAATTTACCACGATTATGGCTTCAAGAGCTGCAGACCTCAAGTCGGGAGGGAGTTACTCCAACATATGGACTAATTTGTTTCAGTATTACTAGAGTAAATTGCTGCTTTCACACAAAGTACCTTTAATAATTCCAGCGTAATCAGAAATAGCTTTACAGTCTGCCTGATAACCAAAGCCAATACATTTCACCAATTTTTTAGTTGAATCTAAAAAAGAAACAACAAGAGGTCTCGAACCAGAATAAAAACTGTTCAAGGTGATCAGGTATAATTTATGGCTTCTCGACATGTACGACCTCAAACTGAGAGGGACTTTTTCGTGGGAGCTATTTGAATATATGGACAGATTTAGTCTATTAAGGTATTGCTCACAACGCTTTTGGCAATATTAGGGCAAAATGCGATTTAATATGTGGCTTTGAGAGCTGCATATTCTGAAATCTGGTAAACCCATTATAGCATAATTTCAAAACATGGTCTATTATAAACCAATTTCAATGAGCTTGCCCTGTGTCCAAACCTAAGAAATGTAGCTAGTTTTATCGAAGTCGGTTTCAACTTGCAACCAGTAGTTTGATTACAATGATAAATGGACAGTCAGACGGATGGATGGAGGGACAGATGGATCGAAGGACGGACACACGGCTCGGGGGATAAAATGACAGACGGATCGAGGGACATACAGAGGGGCGGAAGGACGGATGGAGAAACAGACGGACAAACGGACATTACACACACGAACCGAACAGGAATTTTGAATCGATCGGTGTACTCAATAAGAGTATAGCTCCATTCTTTCAAGGGGTCACAAACATCAGCCGTATGTTATAATACTCGGAACTACATTCTAAATTATGATAATCCTTTGTATGATTTCACAACGTGGACTGTTATGAACCACATTCAGTGAGTTTTGACCAGGGCGCAAATCTAAGCAATGTACCTAGTTTCGCCGAAGTCGGTTTCTACTTGCGAACAATAGTTTGATTACTACGAAATATGGACAGTCAGACGGAAGTATGGAGGGAGAGACCGAAGGACGGACAAGCGGACATTACACTCACACAAATCCGACAGATATTTTGAATCGATAAATATACTCAATAAGAGTATATTTCCATCCTTTTTATCAGTCCAGAGATTGGTAAAGTGGATAAGTACGAGTAATCGGAATCGATATGCATGTTTGTTTGGACCCCCTTGATCCACGGGTTCTACATCAAATCTTCAATATAAATCCATATGAAAATTCATAGTGAAATATGATCTAGTTTGTGTATCCATTATTCCATATTTAATATTGTACACTTGTTGGACCATCCGGAATGTTTTTTGCCTTTTAAACGTCTCATAAGACCACAGGCAACTTTCTTAGGCCACAAGAGCCAAAACGTCTAGCTACTGTCAACTCCACTAACAGATCGCATTCACGCCATGGTTCCTCAGCAAAAAAATTATGATATGTTGAGCAAATATTAAAAAATAATCGTTTTTCGAAGGTACAGGGTGCAGCGCAAATCTTTGCTTTTTTAGTACTGCAGGCTGTTTCGGCACTGTTAGTCGAAGAGAGTGGAGAATGTGCATGGCTTATAGTGGCTGACCGGAGATTTGTAGTTGTCTACCTTTCAGCTGCCATCATTCATTGGACACCTGAGGAGAAGTCATTTTGTGTTGAAGCGTATTTTTCAAATGCTTACTCGATCATTGCAGTGCAGAGTGCTTTTTGTTTACGATTACGGACGGCATTCAACTGTACATTGGATAACTTAATTGAGAACAACAGGAAATATGTCATGTGTACGAAGGGGGCATCAAGAAAGATTATTACACCACAAAACATCAAGAGAGTTAGAGCAGCAGATCTGAAATCTACGAAACGCTGTGCTCTGTACTAGAATATGATACAGAATTTTTAAGCCGGTTCTTGAGACAAGGATACATTGTTCCAGCAGGATGGTGCCACTGCACATACAGCGAGGGTTACCATGAATTGTTTGAGGCAAATGTTTCCGGACGGCTTATCTCATTGAGGGGTGATGTGAACTGGGCGACACGCTCACCAGACTTAGTCCCATGCGATTCTTTCCTTTGGGGTTACCTGAAGTCAAAGGTGTAGACAGGTGTAGAAAGGTGTAGAGTATCAACCATCCCAACACCTTGAAAGACCTTATGAAATATACTGAGGCTGAAATTGGCAGAATACCAGTCGACATGCTCTTAGGAGAGCAGTGTGTGGATGGAGAAGGTCGACATGCTCTTAGGAGAGCAGTGTGTGGATAGAGAAGGTCGACATTTGCCAGATACTCCATTTTAGACCATGTAATTTAAAAATTCGCTTACTGTTCAATATAATTAAAATAGAAAACAAACTTTTCTAAGGTTCATAATTTTTTTAATTTCATTTCCAATAATATGTGAATTTCCACTTTCGGCCAAGACAAAACGTACACTGTCAGCATTGTCCATGAACTGCATATCGTAGTGAATTATGATCGGAGGAGTTCCGCATCTACATTTCTTTAATTGAATTTCATTAAAATTTCTTTCACTTTGGCTAAGCCCTGTTGATCCCACCCTGTCCAAGCAACCAGTATTATAAGCATAGTAATTCTCTAAACATAAAAGTAAAACGATATGTCTCTAATTCCTTTTCTCTAAAACGTTTCTAATCAGTTACAGTCTCAATCACTCTTGATCAGTTAAATATTTCATACTTATTAGACAATTCGATCTGGGAATTCAAAATGGTTGAAACTCTTTACAAAGAATATATTTAAAGAATTATATTCTTAGACCTCTAAAACAACATACAAAAACTACAGGCTTCATATCACATTGTCAGCCTTTTTTTATGAAACCTTCAATAATTATTTTTTCATTGCGTTGAATTTATAATGACACGCTGAAATTGCCCCCATTGCTTGGACGAAGAGCATCATAAGACAATGTCAAAGTAAATTTATTTTTTACTCATACACGTATATAGTGAGAATTTAGAATTCTGTACAAATTTAATATTCTAGGCGAAAACCCCATTGCGAGTTTTCAAGTACACTTCTTTAACATGCCATTCTGTCATTATAAAATAAATGTAAAGGACAAGTGGACAATATGTTTGGCTGAGTTTTGCACACCCATTGGATTTACCAAATCCTTTTGTGCATGGTGATTCTTTGAACGAAATTGGCAAATTTTTAAAAAAAATATTTGTATATTTGGTAGACTTTGTACTTAATTCAGCCACCTTCCTATTAAGGAACCGAAAGAGAACTTATTTTCAAATCAGGGAGCTGTGCATGATATAATTCTTTTACTCGCTGAATGGAACCTACTGTTTAACGCCGGCTTTAAACTGTTAATGCATTTAATAGAGAAGCTTTAGAACGACTTAGAGATAAATTCCCTACTATAAAACTCGACAGAATTCGTGACATAAAGACAGATATCCTTACCAAGACATTATAAAAGATAAGCTTCCGCAAAGTAAGCCGAGGCTGCGACGAGAATGAATTTGTGTCCCATAAATTATGGCAATTATGGCTAAGCAAAAAGTTTGTGGCATCATCAACAAATTTTGAGTTAATCACCTTATGTTTAATTGTTTTGTTTAAGTAATTAAGTGACATATGATGTTAAGTTCGAATATGTGTTGCATTGTTATGGACTCATCATCTCCAATGTCAAGGTATATTCTCCTCTTTGTCATTTCAAAGAAATAAGGTCCACTGCATGATATGAACCGCACCGACGGAATGATATTGGTTCTTCATACCCTATAAAAAAAGTCTAACGGAGTTTGTCTCCGTTAGACTTTTTTTTGGAACTTCCGGAAAGTCCAATTATTATTGATCGTTCATCAATCTCGGGCCAAAAAAATCGTTAATAATGCAAATCAGCACTAAAAAATAATAAATTATAAGTAAGTCCGTCGTTAAGTACGACCAGCTTGAACCATATATATGACGCGCAAAATAGAAAGGGACCTAAGGTTAAAAAACAGTTTTGTTCAGGAGAGCCACTTTAAAGATTATGTCCCTTTCTATTTGCGCTTAAAGTCGTTGACTTCACTTGCATAAAACGCGCATATCTCCGGGAGGGAACACTTTTGGGGCATGGGATCGGTCTCATTCGATGCTCCACTTCAAAAAAAAGTGAAAAGTTGATGACAAGTTTTGTTCAGGAGAGCCATTTTAAAGATTAGGTCCCTTTCTATTTGCGCTTAGAATCGTCGATTTCACTTTCATAAAACGCGCATATCTCTGGGAGGGAACACTTTTGGGGCATGAGATCGGTCTCATTCGATGCTCAGATCAAAAAAAGAAGAAAACAATTAAAATTGATTTTTTTACCCTTAGGTCCCTTTCTCTATGCGTTTTCACATATGCCCTCCACAGTCCCTTTGCTACTAAAGCGCAAAAATTGGTTCATTTGTTGTGTCATTAAGTCTTAACACTATAATTGATCGTTCATTAATCTCGGGCCAAAAGGAATCGTTAATCATTCATATCAGCACTGATTTTTATAAAAATTAAAAAACTGCCAACTAAAATACATTCCCACAACCAAATTTAAAAAAAAAACACCCAAGAAAGGCGAGAATTAATTTAATAAAACATAAAAATGGCTAGAGTCAAAGCTTCAAAAGAAAGCTTATAACCAAGCTATATCCTAAATAAAGACGATGCTAGCTGATTTACTGAGAATTCCCACAATTAATATTAATCATACGCCACTGATAGCCGAAATTACGTTTCCAGCTGCATTTTCGGATAAATGAATGTCAATAAGTAAAAACGCCATTTACCGTCCCTAAGCTTGAAAATAACGCTTATAACCAAGAAATATCTTAAATAGTGACAAATATATAGCTGATTTACTGAAAATTCCTATAATTAATATTAATCATACACCACAGATAACCGAAATGGCGTTGCTTTTGCATTTTCAAATAAATGAGTGCCAACCTTTAAAAAAGAAATAAACCATCTGTCCCTAAGCTATAATAGCCCAAAAAATGGTTAGTATTTTAGTGACCATTCGGCCCATGAGTCCGTCTCTAATATCAGCTAAAACTTTGAAATTACTCTTCACTCGTATTTGGATTGTTAGCAAAAGTTTCTTTAAATGATAAACACATATGCCATACGAGTATTTACTATTAGTCCCCCGCTTTAGGAATGTGGGACGTTTTTTGCACCACATGAGTCAAAAAGTCTAACAACTTTGCCATTCGTTAGTGTATCCCAATAAACAGTCCTTTTGTCCTTTCAGCAAAAATTATGATTTGTAAAGCAAATGCTCAAAACGGTGTACTTTTTACCGAGGTACTGAAAGTCCCCTTAAGCGCAACTTTTTTTATTGTTGGGCCCAAACATCTTGCGATTATAAGCCATCATCGTGTATATTTGTTTAAATTGTTTTACCCCTAAAGCACTTTCACTAGACATACGGATGAATGGACAAATGGATATGACTTAGAATTGGCTTAGAATTTTACCACAATAAATAGTAACGGGTTATCCATCTTAAGGTATTTTTTCAATAGGGTTTTTTACACAGATTATACGTGAGTTGTGTAAAAAATTTACTTGTTTTTCTGTTCAGTATTCTTTGTTATTTTATCATTTTATCAAGACTTATACCGTGGCCGATTTAGTGTGTGGGCTCTTCAGAAGCTCGAAGAAGATCCGATGTTTTCGACCAATATATTGTTCAGTGATGAGGCTCCTTTTTGGCTCAACGGCAACGCCAATAAACAAAATTGTCGCATTTTGGCTGAAGAGCAACCAGAAGAGGTTCAAGATACCCATAGTAAACCACGGTTTGATGCAGTTAATGGGCTGATGGAATCATGGGTCCATATTTTTTCAAAAATAATAACGACCGGAACGTAACCGTCAATAGTGTTGCAATCGCGCCATGATATCGGACTTTTTGTTACCTGAAATCGAAGCGCGTTATCTTGACGACATTGGGTTTCTATAGGATGGTGTCACTTGCCATACAGTCGCTCAAACAATAGATCTACGAGTATTAAAGGGTCATTTCAAAGAGCAGCTAATTTCACGCTTTGGGCCGGTGAGTTGGCCGAGTTGATATCACAACCTTAGACATTTTTCTTTGGGGCTACGTCAAGTCCAAAGTCTATGCTGACCAACCAGCTACGATTCAGGTTTTGGATGTCAATACTACGCGTGTCATTAACGCCATACCGATCGAAATGATCGAGCGAGACATCCTAAATTGGACCCACAGAATAGAAACCCCGAGGAGCATTTAGGGCCAACATTTAAAGAAAATTATATTAAAAAAATAAATGTCATAAAATGTCATTTCGAATGAACAATTAAGATTTCGCACTTGATTTTAATTTTTGTACTTAGTAGGGACATAAATACTGTTACACATGTGTTATGCTGTAAAATAAAAAAGTACTGAATGCTTTTGGACCAAATATTTTTTTTATATATTTATTGATATTTATTGATTTATTGACGATTTGCCAGTGCCTTAAGTCGCACTGGCAAATCGTCAATAGCTGCACGAACCTCGTCCATTGGAAAATTGGCCACAGCTCGAACCAAAGCAGTCTTAAGAGATCCAATGTTGGGGTATCTTTTGTGACAAACGTTGTCCAATAAAACCGTCCACAATTTGTTATTCAGTGAGTTCAAATCTGGACTGCCTAAGGGTCATTCTTCAGAGGAAATGAACGCTTGCAAATTGTTTCGAAGCCATGCCTGGGACGTTTTAGCCATATGGGCCGGCGCAGAGACCTGCTGAAAAGGTTTTAGAACAGGGAATTGTTAAGAGGCTTCACAACAGCTACCAAAACGGTTTCTTGGTAAACTTTGGCCGATGTTTTGACTCCTTGTTTGTAGAAATGCAGGTCAGTGACCCCATATTATGAGACACCCCACCAAACCATGACTACAGCTGAGTGATGACCTTTTCCACCCTTGGGATCAGTTCAGATGCTTTCTTAGACGACCGCGCATACACTCTATCATTTTGCTTGTTAAATTTTTCCTGAACGGTACAATTTTTTTCATCGGTGAACAAAATTTTTCTGTGCAAGTTATCAGCGGACTTAACCATTTTCAATCCAATTTTTTATAGCTGCTGGGACTTGAGGCTTTCAACCGGTGCGTCGGTGGAAAGCCCCAAGTCCCAAGTCATTCTTAATAATTCGACTCATGGACTGTTGCGTGATATTCATCTCACGGGCCATGATTTTCTGTTTTCGGAGCGGATTTCTGTTAATTCTTGATTTAACGGCTTTAATGACATGCGGTGTTCGAACAGAGCGTGGGCGGTCCGACCAGTGGCGGTCTTTTACATCTCCAGTCTCCTCAAACAGTTTTATGCATTGGTAGACCAACATGCGGATAATCCCTAGTGTCCGGATCGTTTTGAAAATATCGCTTTTTTCCATTTCACACTTGAAAAGCGCTATTACAGCAATACGGTTCTCATTATCTGACCACTCCATTATGAAAGTTGAAACAATTTTAAAATCGCGTTTCAGACTAACGCTATTGAGGTTAGCTTTCAAAACCCATATGCCATTAACGGGGTATATTCAGTTCTACTATTGGAATGGGTATGTTCAATGTTGTAACAGTATTTATGTTCCTACTAAGTATTTTTTTTATTTTGAAAAAAAAATACCTCTAGATTTATCACCCTTTAAATATACATTATAGGGCCTCAGATCAATATTTAGTGGTGACAAATTAAGAATATCCTCCACTTGTTGGTGGAGCATATAAAAATGGTAATACTTCAAAATATGTACCTTATAAGCAATCTCAGAGTATGCAATTGATTCTGAAGTTTTCTCATTTCCAGCAAGTTTTCTCATTTCCGAGCAAGTTTTCTTATTTCCAGATACGACACATTTGATTGTTACCAGAAAAACCGTTGAGCGTTTCTTGTGTATGTGGGCAATCCCATCCCTGATTCTATGGACCGAATTGACCGAATTCAAGGGCTGTCACCCCGGCAGACAGTTGCCGCTACAACAACAACTGTTTCTTTTGACTCCAAAACGATAATACAGCTGATGGTAACTTGTAAGCAAATAATGCGAGGTCTTTTCGAAAACTTCACATCAGTTTGATGCTTAAAATTTTGGCAAATCCAGTTTAGAAAAAGATAAAAAATGGGGCTATTTTAAGTACTTCTAAGCAACAATCCTATTTAAAATGCATAACTGGCGATCCATAAACGAAGAACTTTTGGATTTCAAGTAATCCTTACCCATAAAAATTCTTTAAGTTCTCTACCTTGGTTGGAATGTTACCACTGTATATCCTCATATAATCACTGCTGGCCACCCCTTTTGGAATTTCCTTTACCTTTTTCCAAATCTGCTTACCATATGCTGTAAAGGATTTCTTTACCGCATCCTTCCGTTTCCGAGAAAACGGCAGCATCTGTTATGCCTACAAATATTTTGTTCGTTTTTTTTTTTTTTTTAATTTTTCCTTTCTTTATGGCTGCGATCGTGTTTAATTTCCATGCTCTTATAAATATTTTTATTGCTTTGTCGAAATAATTTGTTTACATTCCATTTTTTTTCTCTGAGTTTGTTGTACTCGATTGTCTTCTTCTACATTTTATGTTTTCGTTGGAACACCCGTCTCCTGACAAACACACACATATACACATTTGCGTACATACACTCATTTTATTGTTGTTCTGTATTTATGGATGCGTGTATGAGTGTCCTTAATATGCGTGCGTATACAATTCAGTGCGTCATTAATGTCTTAACAACCCTTTTGCTACACACGTACACATACACGTGCACACATATACTTAACTACACGTACGCAAATATATAAATGTTTATTACTAACTAGAGCTTCAGTTTTATAGGGTAAACCAAAATTCAAAATTTGAAATTCTTAACATTTGTGAGAAAAAGCAATGTTTATGCTGAGAATTCACATTTGTTAACCTTGCAAATCTCGACTGCATTGTGGGCTTTGGGTTACCCTTTACCTGCTTGACAATGTACCTGTACATATGCGAGAGCACGAATGTGTCCTAGTATCGTATGAAAAAGCATTTACTGTAAACTCTGTTTACAATGGCATCATTTAAATTAGAAAATGTGTGTACCCACAAATAGGGAACGACAACACAAACAGCAGCACTAACACACACGCACGTACGCACAACCACTTGCTGGCACAAGGATACTTCAATACACCTTTGCTAGACGCACACCGGCACAGTTGCAAACGTTCCCCCTTAAGTGTATTGTTCCCAACAACAAAAAAATATTAAATATGTCGTTGTGTGAGTATAACTGTGTTGGTAGATGGTTTTTATTGTCACCGCCATTGTTTTGTATGGTATGTGTATATGTCTGTGCATTGAGGCATGTCTATGTGTGCGTAAATCCTGTGGCTTCCTTTTGTTGTCATTGTTTGACGCTCTCCTCTCTACATGCGTACGAGTGTTTGTTCCACTCCAATTGTCTGTATTAAATATCAAAGTCCTCATAAAAAATAGTGTTCTCTCTTTCCCTCTCCTTCCCTATATTTGAGTACTTTGGTTTTTTGCTCTGTTATTGTGTATTTGCCGAAAGCCACTCGCAAAAGGTTCTTTTGGTCCTTTTTGGATGCTGTTGCTGGCCCTGTCTCGGTGAGGTAAGTGAAATGAAGTAGTATTACTCGTCTAGTTTGTTCCATTCACTCGTTTGTTTCCATTTTTTTACAGGCCATAATTGTCTTAATTGTCGGCTGTTTAATATGCATGGAGACCGGAGTGATATTACAATCGGGCAAATAAAATATCGTTATTTTTCGCATTGTTCTCTACTGGCCTTATAAAGTACTGCTGGCTTATTTTTGTAATAACAAAAGAAATTAAATCAATAAATATTCATAAAAAGAAGTTTGCGGCTATTGAAGAAAAACATTGAAACAAACCCAAAGAGGTAGGTTTTATGTAGAAGAAGGGCTCACCGAAGCGGTCGATTTCCATAGAGAAGAAAGAAGAGCCCTTTGAAGCATTTAGTGTCTGTAGAATGGATGGATTGTTATCCGAGGGGTGCTACTTCTAAAGAAGATAAGGTGACCCCCTAGAGGGAGTTAATATATACAGTAGCGGTCAAAATAATAGCAATGCACCCTTGCCGAATATTTCGCGGCTTACAGTTTTTGTGTCTATAAGTACTTTTTGTCCTCCACTGTAACAACGGTGAGAGAACATAACAAAATACGTCATAAATTTGGTATTGTTGTAACTAAATCGCATATTTTAGGAAAAGAAGACAAAATAAAGCAGTCAAAATAATAGCATTAATAAAGAGTTTTTCGTATGATTTGATATTAAAAGTAATTAATGTTCAGCTGGTATGTTTTATTTCTGTAGAGGCGGTCAGAGTGAGTAGTATTTTCGTGGGCAGTTGTATGAAGAAAACCTGAAAGTAAGATTTACAACAGAACGCAATTCTCATTCGTTTGGGGACAGCCTGGCCTTAAGGAGTTCGTGTTTTCTTTCAACAATTGCTGCAAAGCTTTCTGAAGAGGGTTGTCACGGACCTGAAATCGCAGTATGCATCCACGAAAATCTATGTCACTTTGCCATTTTGTTAAAAACTTGTCTTCTTTTAAAATATAGATATAAGAGGTCTTGAGCCGGTTAATCCCTGTTCAATGTGTAAAAGTAATAAATTATAATTTTTAATAATTTATTATATTATTATTATCTCATGTTTTTTAAATAATGGTGTTATTGTTATTCTAATTTGTGTGACGAGGGAAGCATTGTGATGATGAAAAGCGATTTATTATAAAAAAGGTTAAGGAGGCCAAAACGTGAAATTAGATGCTCCCCGAAATGACCTCTTAATAGATTCATTGTGTGAGCAGCTGCATTGCAAGTTGCACCATCCTAATGAAACCAAAAGTCGTCAAGATTAAAGACTTCAATTTTAGGTAGCAAATAGTCCGTTATCATAAAACGTTAGCGAGCACCATATACGGTTAGGTTCCAACTTTCATCATTTTTGAAACAATATGTACCGATGATTTCACCAACCCATAAACCGCACCAAACCTTAATTTTCTCTGGGTAAAATGGCACCATTTAAACCAATTCTGGTTGCCCTTTAGCCGAAGAGCCCGAAATGGGCCTCGTAACTGAACAAAATTTTGTTTGAAAACAGCGGATCTTCTCTTTTTTATTACCGAACACTCATTACCATAATGCAGCTGCCAACATTTGAAGGATTTTATATTCAAAAGAAAATTGCGTAAAATGTCCTTTCGAATGAACAATAAATATTCCACACTTGATTTGATTTTTTTTTTTTTTGAAAAAAAAATTCTTCTATATTGATCACCCGTTCCTTCTACAGAAAGAACGGAAAGTGACCCCCTAAAGGGAGTCAACACATACTTTAAGGCAACATACCATTAAGGCATAAATGGGGAGGTTTCCTTGAATCAGTGGGCCCTATAAAACTCTTATACTCACTAACCCTTTGTGAAGTAAACTGTAAACTTTCCTTCATAAGGCATAGTTTTTATAATCTATTAGAGGTTGAGCAAATTTCTAGAATTAAAAGCCAATCAGATATTTGCTTTTTGCAGATGTATGATTTCAAAAAATAGCCTTCACTAAAAATCTCCCCACAGAAATCTATCCAGAAATGTTTTGCTTAATATTGTTTACTTATTGTATCCATAGCTGATTACCTGATTAAAGCACTTTTAATCCAACTTTTCTTTACAGCCAGCTACCACTTATTTTTTCCCACGATGTATTTTGCATTTTGCTAGAACAATTGTCAAAAAGACAAACTCCAAAAAGTGTGTCCAGATTGAAAACCACACATCTAAAAAAACACCCTTTAGAAGAGGTTATCCAAATTTCTACAATTGAAAGCCGATCACAATCACCAATTTTTTGCAGATATTTGCTTTACAAAAATAGCTTTCACTAAAAAACTCCCACAGGATTCTATCCACACGCAGAGAAAGGATGTGCTTACTATGGTCATGGCAACAATTATATTTTCACTACAATAAAAGCATGTTCATCACAACTATAGTATTGTTTTCTTAATTTTATTTTGACAACAGTATGATTGCGGCAATATTAATATTGTTGATATTTACCAATAGTATTATTGCAAATAATAGAAATAAAAACAAAGTTGTAACAACCATATAAATATCGTTGGTGCTACAAAAGTATTATTGTTAAAGATTTACGTTACAATAATATAATTATGGCAATCATACCGTATGGTTGAAACTATGAACAAAGCATAACAGGTTTTAAAGACTATGTATGAATGTATGTGTGTGTGTGCTTTTTTTTGGTATACCAAAAAAATAACATACGCACACACGATGCAGTGCATGGTTGTTATTCATTATAAAAAAACAACAACAAACGGAAAGCAGTATGAGGGATTTTTATTGTGTTTACTTTGTTCGGTGAAATACTCTACTGCCGACTGGTTCTCGTTTATTTAAAATCTGACTGCACTTAAGTAAATAGCCATTGTTCATGGTTTAATCCAATTCATCACTTGGGGTCTACGGATGGTAAAAAGCATTCACCCTATGCAGTCACCACTGCTTGCAACTAAAAGTCTTTTCGACTGCCTTTTGAATATATTTTTGTTTTTTTTTTATAAAATGTTCAATAGAAACAACGTCTCAAATCTGGCTATGAACTAATTTTAAAAAAATGCATAATAAAAATCTCTTATGTTGATAAACAACATAACCCAATCCTAAAAAATAAATTTGGGGATCATAGTATGGTTGAGTGGAATCATATTACGGTTGTAGGGATAATAACATGGTTGCGTGTGAATCAAACTATGGTTCTGAGGATCATATTATGGTTGTATGTACAAGATAATATGGTTGTGAGGATCAAAATGTGGTTTTGGAGATAATAGTATGATTGAGTGTGACTCATAATATGGTTGTGGAGATTATAGTATGGTTGTGTGGGAATCAAAATATTGTTGTGAGGGTCATAATATTGTTGTGCCACAACCATAAACCCCACAATAGTATGATCCTCTTCGAATATTGTCACCACAACCATACTTTTTTTCTGCGTGCAGAAGCGTTTTGCTTTATATTGTTTATGTAGCCATAGCCGATTAACCGATTGCCATAGCTGATAAACCACTTTCAATCAAACTTTTCTTAACAACTAGCTACCACTTTCTTTTTCCCCACGATGTATTTTGCATTTTTCTAGAAAAAATTTTATCGTCTAGGAGAAAGAAACTTTCTCGATTTTTCATTTATTTCATGCACGTTGTATGGGAATATTTAAAATGTTCTTGAGCAAACTTTAGATTGTCTTTATTTATACAAACTCCTTAACTTTGTTAGCACAACAGCAAACAAAATAACATACCATAAAAAAAGTTTCACTATTAAAGTTACAAAGATTGAGTCAAAGTGGAAACAAAACACGACTAAGCATAAAATAAAACTACAGCAAGTCTCCAAAGAAATTATACCGAACAAAAAAATGCGTACTTCTCAATTGCTGCTTTAAAAAAATTCATTGAATATCTCTTGAAGGAGCTTTAAAAACCGAATACCAAAAAAAGCCACATAAGAAAACATGAAAGCATGAACTTCGTCCTTATATAGCAGAGTCGGATTTGTTTCTTTTATAATGTATATTCGGCGATTGCCACACATGTGAAGAAGAGTTCAAAGTACCCAACAAGGGAATTTGATAGAATATTGCTGCAGAATATTACATTACCCCCAGCATGCATATGCACGTTCACGGACAATGTATCGGAATCTCTCCACCTGCATATGTTTGCCCTAAAGTAATGGGAGTGTAACAGCTACACATTTGAATGAATTTTATTTCTTGGTATGTAAAGGCTTAAGTGGCAATACAATGCATTTCAAAATACTAGGTATTGAAATGTTTCCTTTCAGTTTTTGTTCTCTTCTTATTGTAAGCATAGACAAATTTGTAACACCAAAGCTACCCAGAAGCTCATTGTTTGGCCCTTTGCTGTGAGTCCTTTAGTAGTGCTGAAGGTTTGTTATTTTTACATGAATTAAATAAAGGGTGTAGTTTTCAGCGTGTGGTTATCAAGAACAAGTAAAAAATGTTAAGTTTGGCTGTGCCGAACTTTGGATACCCTCCACCAGATTCCCAAATTAAACCAAATTGGGTGTTCTATATAGAAATCTTTATGTGCAAAATTTCATTTCGATAGGTCAAGCTAGTGGTGAGTTATCGTCATATTATTTCTCAAAGCCCATGAGACCGTTTGTGTGGGACGTACCAGTAGGAATTTTCCGATCTCAACAGAATTTGGCGCAGAGATGTGCTCTATATAAAAATCTTTATGTAGAAAATTTCATTTTGATAGCTCAAGTTTGTAGTGAGTTATTGTCATATTATTTTTCAAGGCCCAAGAGGCCGTTTGTGTGGGAGGTACCAGTAGGGCTTTTCCGATCTTAGCCAAATTTAGCATATATATATTCATCTTTATGCCGAAAATTTTGTCTCGATGGGTCAAGTGTCTGGTGAGTTATTGTCATGTTATTTTTCAAATCCCATGAGACCGTTAGTGTGGGAGCTAGGACTTTTCCGATCTCAAAAGAATTCAGCGTAGAAGTGTGTTGTATATAGAAATCTTGATTTGTAAAATTTCATTTCGATAGGTCAAGTTTAAGGAGAGTTATAGTCATATTATTTCTCAAGGCCCATAAGGCCATTTGTATGGGAGGTACAAGAAATGGTGGCCCAATCTAAACCATTTTTACACACATGATTGCGTCTATATAGAGATTATTAGTGCAAAATTTCAATGATTTTGCTCAAGAAAATGAACGGATATTTTCAAATAAAAAACTTATTTTTATGAGGTAGTGTCGGTTGAGGGTCTCCAACACCAACTTCCCGTAGAGCTATATAGCCCATTCAATACCAACCATGCTAGGTTAACTACACATGTTTGTGCCAAATTTCAGCTCCCTAGGTGTTTTCATGCAGGCTCTATATTGTTTTCAACAGACGGACAGCCGGACAACATGGCTAGATCGTCTTAGAATTTTACGAGGATCAAGAATATATATACTTTGTTGGGTATCCGATGATTATTTCAAGGTGTAACAGACAGAATGACAAAACTAATATACCCTCCATTGTATGGTGGAGGGTATAAAAATAAAAGGCATTTAATTAAATGTTACTCGTAAGGCCAAGAAGTTAGCTTTATTATTAAGATATGGCTTTACCATTATGTTTCAAAAAAAATGTCGGCCTCAGCGGCTGGCTCGAGAGAACTTCAGTCGGGAAGTCCGATTTTGACCACTTTTTGCAGCATTTGGGGCCGTACGTCAGCAATAACACGCCGAATATTCTCTTCCAAGGCGTCAATCGTTTCGGGCTTATCTGCGTAGACAAGCGACTCCATATAACCCCACCAAAAATAAGTCCAGCGGTGTTATCGCGCACGATCTTTAAAGCCACGCCACAGGTCTACGATGCGAGATAATGCGCTCACCAAAAGTTTAATTCAATAAATTGGTTGTTTTATTGGCTGTATGACATGTAGCGCCGTCTTGTTGGAATCAAAGGTCGTACACATTAACATCCTCCAATTCAGGCACGACAAAGTCATTAATCATGGATAGCTCTATAGCGTTACCCATTGACTACGAGGGCAGCTCGGAAACTTCTTAGCCTAGCACAGAAAGCGTGGTATAAACAGAAAAAAGTTAAGAGTTTTGAAAACTTCCATCTCTAATATAACCACATGTTTAATTTTGTTTCGATCTGGCAACTCCTTCATATAGAAACAGGTGTTCACAAAAGACGCATCCGCGATTTTTTACAATGGGAAAATTAGAAATGCGTGGTGTCATTAAATATTTACATAAAAAAGGTTTATCGGGACAAGAAATTCATAATGATATGGTGAATGTGTTAGGTGAAAGTGCTCCTTCATATGCAACAGTAAAAAATTGCGTTGCTGAATTTAAACGTGGTCGTACAAGCATTGAAGATGAACCACGTAGTGGCCGTCCAAAAACAGCAACAACAACAGAAATTGTAGCCAAAGTGCATGATATGGTATTACATGATCGACGACTAAAAGTGCGTGAAATAGCTAATATCATGGGCATCTCAAATAATCGAGTCCATTTAATTTTGCATGAAGAACTACAGATGAAAAAGCTTTCTGCAAGAGGGGTGCCGCACTTGTTAACAGTCGACCAAAAACGCATAAGAATGAACATTTCTCAAGCTTGTTTGGATCGTTTTCAGCGAAATAAAATGGATTTTAAGCGTCGTTTCATAACTGTTGATGAGACATGGATCCACCACTGTACTCCAGAGACAAAAGAACAATCCAAACAATGGACTGAAGCTGGAGCAAGTGCCCCAAAGAAGGCAAAAACAATTCAATCGGCTGGTAATGTAATGGCAACGGTTTTTTGGGACTTCAAAGGTATTTTATTGATTGACTATCTGCAAAAGATTAAAACAATAAATTCAGAGTACTATTGCAACCTTTTAGATCAATTAAATGTACAAATTCGAGAAAAACGTCCTGGCTTACAACACAAAAAAATAATTTTTCATCAAGACAACGCACCAGCGCACAAGAGTGTTTTAACAATGCTAAAATCAACGAATTAAAGTACGAGTTGCTTCACCACCCACCTTATTCTCCTCATTTAGCTCCCAGTGACTTTTACCTGTTCCCAAATCTAAAAAAAATCCTTGCTGGCAAGCGTTTTACCTCAAATGAGGATGCAATTACAGTTGTAAACCACTATTTTGAAGACCTTGAGGAAAACTATTTTAATCAAGGGATAGAATTGCTAGATGAGCGTTGGACTAAGTGTATTGAAGTTTCAGGAGATTATATTGAAAAATAAAAATATTTTTGAAAAACTAACTATTCTCTTTCATTGATAGGCTAAGAACTTTCCGAACCGCGCTCGTATAACATTATGACCGGCTTCATTTTTACAGATTTATGGACCAATGATTCCCTCTGCCCTTAGAGCACGCCAAACAGTGACTTTTTGAATAAATAAACGCGTCCGAACAATGGCATGGGATTTTCATAACTCTAAATGCGACAATTTTGGTTGGTTATTATCGATCCCAGTAGTCGCTGAACAAAATTTTCTTGTATACCAATCAGGATCAGTGGCCATCACACTTTGAGCCTATTTACCACGATTTACAAACGTTGTGCCTGAGTAAATCTCTTCATTATGAAAAGGAAAACCAAACTAAGCATTAAGCAAGTGACAGCTGTCAAAAAGATCAACTCCGAAAAAAATGTGCCAGATTGAATACCACACATCTAAAAAAACACTTTTTTATACTTATACTTTACTAGCTGCACTATGCCTGCATTTCAGGTCCCAAGTAATTCATTATTATGAATATATTTTGAATATGATCATGACTGTATTAGAGCGGCAAGTCGATTGAAAACAGAATATTCTCGACCATAACATTACCGTCAACGGTAAGCGTTACCGCGCCATGCTCAACGAATTTTTGGCCAGAAATGATTTTTTTGTGGCAGAAATTAAACCATCGGTACAAGGAGGTGTATAGATCCAAGAAATATGCTAATAGTGTCGGAACGATATCGACAGTTGAAAAAGGGACGGAAATCGAATATTCCAAGGATAGCAGAGATAAAAGACGAAAGTCTAAGGAAATCGAGTTGTATGAAAACTTAAACTATGGCAGAAAATTTTATAGAGGAGTCAAGCACTTTTGCTTACTGGCCAGAAATGATTTTTTTGTGCCAGAAATTTAACCATCGGTACGAGGAGGTGTGTAGATCCAAGAAATATGCCAATAGTGTCGGAACGATATCGCCAGTTGAAAAAGGGACGGAAATCGAATATTCCAAGGATAGAAGAGATAAAAGACAAAAGTCTAATTATATCGAATTGTTTGATAACTTAAACTATGGCAGAAAATTTTATAGAGGAATCAAGCACTTTTGCTTACTGGGAAAGATTCGTGTAGAGATGCAAATAGGCATCTGGCTTAGAGCATTTTTAAAATCAATAGCGACTGAGCTTTCCGGTGACAACCAGATGATGGCGTTGAGTGTCCACTCCTAGCCCCAGAAATAATTGAAAATAGCGGTAGCCCGGTCTAAGAACAACAAATCCGCTGTAGCCGACGAAATGCTGGCGAAGATGTGCCTGTTTTTTTAATTGTGGCCAAATTTGGATATATTTCGATGACCAAACGTCAATGTTTATTATAAAATTTCTAAAAGAAAACCAACAACTTTGGCCAACAGCTTTGGCCGAGCTTGTCGGTAATACTCACTATATATTGCATGTTCAAATGCCTTTCGCATATCTGACCATTAGTGCCATTTATGTTATTTGCACAAAACGATTTCCTTTTTAAGCGCTTTATAAATTAAAATCAATTTTCCTACTTAACCGCATTTCATACACATAAATTTTCACCAAACATGGCCATAATTTCAAATATTTCTCTTAATTGATATTGCCATAAACTGTAACCTCACCCTGCAACATATCATTTTAAGTGCTCTGGTCGTAAGATCATTAATTCTTCTAATCCTTAAATGATGTTTATATATTTATATGAAAATGCAGGGTATACTTACTGAGACAGCTCTCAGGGGTGTCGGTTGGGCAAGGACATACGGCGTGCGTTGGAGGTGGAATGGAATTTCACTTTCACTTTAACTATAATTCAAAATAATATGAAAATATAAAGCCACATAATACTGTGTGGTGGCATATAATGTACATAAAATTATTATTAATGTGCTGTGAGACATAGGAAGATATACACAAATATGTATGTATATATACTTATATACTTATTATGTGCAATTTCTAATACATGTGTAGTAGAATGTATGTATTTTTCTGTATGCCTCTCAATATCCTTGCATAAACATTCGTATGAAAAAAATGTTCACACCTACTCTGCAAGATGTGTATAAGGGCGTACTGAAAAAATCTTTTTGGAGCAGCAGGTCTTACATCAGATAAGTTACAGTGCGTAATTAAATCCTTGCCAAAGTGCTTTTTGATACTCTACAAAATATTATATTTTAAGGACAAAAAGTTTTCCATAAAAATGCAATTTTTAACAAAAAAAAACGTCGCTTTATTCAGGAAGACGACATTTTGTACACTCTCCACCGCTATTTCAACACTCTATTCACTATTATTTATGCTAACATAATATCAACCAACTGTTAAAGAATATATTGTAGTTGTTTCAATGAAGTACATAAGGAAAAAAAACAAAACAATAAATAAAAAATAAATACAATATAAGTTTTCAAGTGTTTTTCAGACTAAATCTTGTTTACATATTTACATATCCCTAAAAGTATGCACTGAAAAACTATTCACTGTATGCCAGCTAGACAATCGATAATATTATTGTACAAATTTAATTTTTATTTGGAATTATTGGCTAATTATAAGGAAGTGGTAAGCCATGGCACCTTCATTTTGTTCAGTTAACATATTAGGCTTTAGTTATCCATATGTGACACGCAAAAAAGAAAAGGGACCTAAGGTTAAAAACCAGTTTTGTTCAGGAGAGCCATTTTGAAGATTAGGTCCCTTTCTATTTTTGCTTAGAATCGTCGACTTCACTTTCATAAAACGCGCATATCTCTGGGAGGGAACATTTTTGGGGCATAGGATCGGTCTCATTCGATGCTCAGATGTTGTCCACATCAAAAAAAGAAAAAAAATGAAAATTGATTTTTTTTACCCTTAGTTCCCTTTCTCTATGCGCTGTCACATATGTGCTTCTTGGCATCGATCACAAGCTACAAGGGCTTTTGTCATTGTTTGCGAAAATCGAGAAAAAATAAAATTTGTGTATGGGTCTTGGGCGTGGCACTTAAAATTTCAATATAATTGAAGATCCAAGTGCTAACACAGGTAGTAGTTTTTATTAACAAAGATATGAGAATTATAAATATACAACAATTGTTTATTTTACGACATCTGTAGGCTGGCGCGGTTGCGGGCGAATTTAAACAAAAACTGTTTTTATTCTAATTAAGCAATGTGAAAGCACAATTTTAAAGCCCCAGATCGATTCCATCTAATCTTTCCACAGATCCTAAGTATCATCTTTACGTTTACTTTTTTGCCCAACTTAATTTGTCGTGTCTTTGCTTCAGTGCTTCGCACATTTTACCATGCAGAAGTACACATATGAGCAAAGCGTTACGATTTTCAAAGCCTTTTGCCAAAATAGGCGTTTAAAGCAAAATGTATTTTCTCCATCTCCAAAATGTATTTTCTCCATTTCGGATTTTTTTTTTTGGTCTGCATAATCGACCAAATGTGTCCACAATCGCAAACTTTAGAAAACCGGGTCTACAGGAAATGTCAAATCACCTGTGCGTCAGCAAAAAACATTGATACTGTTCGCGATAGTGTGGCAGAATAGCACGACTCGTCTTCGTGTCCAACAATTGAACATCTCACGAACATCACTGATGCGAATTTTAAATAAAGATTCTGAATGTACACACCTACAAGGGAATAAAGATTCTGAACTTACACACCTACAAGGTTCAAATGACTCAAGAGCTAAAACCTTCTGACCATATTAAGCGTCGTCAATACGCCGAGTGGTTGGTTGAACAGAGCGAAGTAAATGGAGACTTCACAAAGAATATCATCTTCAGCGACGAGGCACACTTTCATTTCAGTGGGTACGTTAACAAGCAGAATAACTGCATTGAGGCATGCCAGAAGAATTGCCGAATTATTTTTTTGTGACCAGAAATTGGGCATATGGACCTTGATGATGAGTGGTTAAAACAATGGCCCTTATATGCGAGAAATTTAATGGCTGTGTTAGCTCACGTTATAGCGAAGTTAATTGGCCGCCATGATCATGTGATTTGACACAGTTGAACTTCTTTCTTTGGGGATATTTAAAAGAAAACTTGTGCGGCACATTCTTAGAGTCATTGAAAATATGGACCACCGGATAGGTGGTGGCCAGCAAAGCTGCGTCGGGAATTTGGTCAAAAATTTATTTTACGCATAATTGCCACAGTTCTTCTATCATAATGTAAAATATTAAGATAATCTTTTTAAAACTTTGGGTTTTTTTTACAATTAACATCGTGCGTGTTTGTGGGACAACCCTTTATATTATCTTGTATCCTCCCGATATTTCCTGAAATGGCAAATGGAATGAAAAATTAAGTCTATCGCGTCCACAGTACACTAGTTTGCGAAAGAATTTCCTAAGACTGGCATGCTAGAGGACAAAACTCGAGGTCTCTGCCGTCGTTCGAAAAGTGCTGATAAAAATGTGGCTCCCGCAGACGTGAGTAAGTCTAGTTTGTGCCGTAAAGCTACACATGGGCAACGACAAGAAAAATCAATTCTTTAGACGAAGGGATTTTTTTTTTCTCCAAAAGACTACACGTGATAGTTGAGAAACAAGTGCATCCACATGGAATATCTGTGGCTTCAAAGGCTAATTTTTCTTTGAAAATGCCGCTGGAACGCTTATAAGGTTTACAGTGGCGTATGATTAATTTGAATTACCTAAGTTCTCTGTAATTCAGCCCTATTTTTTATATGTTTCAGATATTGCTTGGCTACAGGTGTTATAGTTGAACAAAAGCTGGCGTGCTTTTAAATTTATCTTCATTCTTATAATGAACGCAGGCTTGGATTTTCCGCACATTTCGTTTACTTTCAATTTCAATATTTTCTATACATCAGTGATGAAGATGCATTATAAACAAATTTTTGGAGATTGAAGATTGAAAACATGGACTAAGACAATCTCTGGATTCAGCAATATGGCGCTCTAAGCCATACAATTCAAGCTTCAATATTTTTTTTTTTTGGTTGTCAAGTGCGGCAGTCTTGCTATCAGCCTTCTCGGCAATGCTTTTTGGCCATCTCCGAGCTGCGATTTAATGCTGCCAGACTATGTTTATGCAGTAGTATAAAGGACGAATATTTGTTTCTTGAAGGACAGATATAATGCGAGCATACCATTAACAATTCAGGTGTAAATGGGGTATATCGAGCAAGCCAATCAGTAGATATTGCCAAAAAATCGTCAATCGTATGCACAACTAGCCGAGGCAGCCATATGAAGGAAATTGTGAAATTGAATTAATAAATAAAATTGAATTAAAAAATAAAATAAATTTTCTTAATTTTTTAAAAAAATGTTTAAAAAAAACTTTAACTTGAACCTTTCCTTATATATAACGCCTCGGTCATGTTAAAAGTGCCAACTATTACACTCATTTGAAATTATTTCTTGTTGCTAGACTGGACTAGATGAGAACAATTATCCTCATACCTGGACATCGACTGATGCAAATGACTAGTACGTATTAAGAAGTCATAGAAAAATTAGTTCCAAACATACCTGCAAAGAAACAAAAAAATGATAATATAATTAAAATGCTTACATATAAAAAGTCAAAATGAAAATCATTTGCAAATTGTATTTTTAAATATTTGTAGTTAATCTATAATGGAAATCAAAAGTCAGGTTTATAATTAACATGTCGGGTTTATTAATCCGGACTCTGTTGTGATACTGACAGCTTTAATACTTCATTTGCATGTGGAGGTCCTCTAGTCCGCGGAAGTTAGGCACACGCTGGAGCTGAGCTGCAAGCTACTGGTCGGGTCACAGGTTGTGGATAGTGCACAACGCCAAGTTGGGATCAGCTGTGAATATACTGAATAAGCAGCCCCGAACAAGAAGCGGGTGATGAATATGGATATGGAAGGTTATGTAGTAGGCTCTGTAGCAACTGGAAATAAATCCTATAGATCCGACACACAACACCGTCAGGGCGAGTCAATGCCGCCCTCTCAACTAAGCATCTAGCCTACATTCGTCTCATCTGTCACTGGGCCAATTCGACATATTAGAGAAATAGGGTCACAACGATTTATGTATACTTATAATTATGGCGGGACTATGCAATAGGGATGGTAGCGGATAAACCTTTAAAAGCCAACGCCCGTTCTTGATCGTAGAAGGTAAGAAGGTCTGTTAGGCTCCACTAATCTCTCCTTTGTCCTTACAAGTATTGGAGAAATCCTGGCAAACCCGTCATCTCCCAGGGGGTCACGGACATTCCTCAAATCATCCCATTTTAACGATAATCTACACGTGTCTGTGAGGAAGCAATTCATGTTAAGACAATATTTTAAAAACCTCTTCAAATAAAAAAAAACCTTAAGGCATATTCATATTTAAACAGCGCACCAGAATAGACTGTTGGGAGGTCAGGACTCTTTACGAACTGGAAAACTTTTGCAACTTGCAAAGGAACGAGAAGGGCTTGATTTAGATATACTTGCTATACGCGAGTTTAGATGGAATGGCACAGGAATACATACAATGCAACACGAAAATCATACTGACGAATTTTATTTCGCGAATTCTAGTAATACCATTTAGCTGTGAATAATATTATTATAACGAGATCCTTAACTGGTAGATGATACGTCCTTTAACTAGTAAACGTTACCTCCTTTGACAAGAAACAAAATATTTCAAAAATTAAATATTTTAAGTAGTAACTTCAAAAAGCGACATTTAGTACACCCTAATGTCTAATATATGTGACGCGCAAAATAGAAAGGGACCTAAGGGTAAAAACCAGTTTTGTTCAGGAGAGCCATTTTAAAGATTTAAATACGTGTATCTTTGGTGTACCATCACAGAGCGTGTTGGCGCATATCTCTGGGGCGGAACACTTTTGGGGCATGGGATCGGTCTCATTCGATGCTCAGATGTTGTCCACATGAAAAAAAATGTGAAAATAGATTTTTTTACCTTTAGGTCTCTATGCGCTGTCGCATATACGAAACATGTTATGTGTTATATAAAAATCTTGACTTGACTGCGACAACGTAATAGGATCTGATTCTAAACAAAAGTTAGTTTACTAATTTGAGGAGCTGATAATAACACTGACACTGACGAATTATATTTCCACATGTAATTATTATTATGGCCAGATCCTTTACTATTGACCATACTTCCTTTGACAAGACTGCGTCAAAATGATAGGTTCTGAATCTCATAAAAAAAAGATTTCAATAATTGGTTCCGATTTATCTTTCGGGTCCTGATAATACTAGTATTCCCACATGCAAACAGGAAACTTTGACATTTTTTTAGCATAACTTCACTGAGAACGTTTTGTCATTTGAGGGTGAATTGTTTTGTTTACAGTGTGCTGAAAAAGTCATCTCAGTCAAAAAATGGAATTATACAGTAAACATTTTTGTGCGATGATTCTTTACGATTTTCGACGTGGGTTATAGAGACAAGAGTGTTTAAATCAACTTGTTACGACTTTTGGCGATGAAGCTCTATCAAAAGCCTCTGGTAATTGCTGGTACCAAGAGTTCAGTCTCGCACGCCGTCGCTCCAGGATGAATTTTGTAGAGGTCATCCAACTTCGGTCACTTTGCCAGAAACCTTGAACTGATTAAGCAAGACCGACATGTAACATATCGTGAGATTGAGGCATCCTTGGGCATTAATATGACAATTATCAATTAGATATTGCATGTTTATTTGGCGGTGAAAATTTTTTTCTCTCGTTGGATCCCACATAATTTGACGAATTCTCGAAAAAAGACTCGTATGAATTGGTGCAAAGAGATGTTGAAAAATTATAACTGCGGTAGATCACAGGCAGTGTGTAACATTTTCACAGGTGACGAATCAAGGATCTATGCATATAAACCCGAAACAAAACAGCAATTGACCGTAAGGGTCTTTCAATACGAGCCGAATACAACAAAAGTTGTTCGTGTAAGAAGTACATCGAAGCAAATGATTGCGTTTTTTTCGGTATAACCGGTCATGTTGCCACAGTGCCTTTAGTAAAACGTAGGACGATCAATTCTGTTTGCCAACAGTGTTCGAAGAAATGAGGAATAAGAGAAGATGGTTCATTTTGCATCACGACAGTGCGAGCTCTCAAACATCAGCTGAAACGATGAGCTATTTTACCACTCAAGATGTCGAATTGACATCTTCTTCTTATTCCCTAGCATCAGGAAAAAAAGGCGTTGTCAAAGTTTTTCATCGCCCAAAGCAGCTGTTGAAGCGTTCAAAAATCATATTTTTGAGGTGTCTCAACCGGAGTGGAAAAAGTGCTTCGAAAATTGGTTTGTACTCATGCAAGAGTGTATTGATCTTAAAGGAGAATATTTTGAAAACCAATTAAACCTTTTTCAATGATAAGTTATTGTGGTTTAATTGCAGGACCCGAAATATAAATAGCAATCCGTATTTATTTTTAGTAGGAACTTCCAAAGAGCGTTATCCAGAACACCCTTATATATAAGTATACTCGTATAATACCTATTATCTGCTTTAATCCAAAACTTTGACAAGACTTCGCCAACATCGTAGTTACTGAGTCTAAAGAAAATTATTTTTCTAATTACCTATTATTTGTGGGACCTTCCAAAAAACGTTCTCCAGTACACCCTAATGTCTTATGTATACGATACATGTTATGTGTTATATAAAAATCTCGCTCATCGCACACATACGAGTATGTGTAAGAATATCTGACCCTGTACATGTTCATTACGATGTTATTAATATAAATTGTTTTCGCTATTGTCAGATATTATTTTATACTCCATTATAGTCCAGCAAATGTTTCTATTTTCAGCGTTTGCTTTCGCTTCCTTTAAAGCAATATTTCGTTTGCTACGGACGCGTTTGCAATTTTCATTTTCTTGTCCACGATTTCTTAAGTTAAAGGATACTCGTATTATTGTGTGTCCAATAGTGAAATGCTTTTGAAAAGGTAATTGCCATAATTTATTGAAAAACAATATTTAGAATTTTTCAATACATTTACCAGTATGCCCACTATTCAAGACTTTTAATAATTGCCATAAATAACGAAAGGGATTGCTGTAAATCAAAATATTTTTAAAACAATTTTTATGTTTTATTTTTGCGAACAAAGGCCATTAAAACCAAAGTCAAATAAATTAGGGGAGGAAACAAATCAAATGTGAAATGAAAAACAGGAGAGATAGGAAGGGGGAAGTATTCAGATGATGCCCCACAATTGACAGAGGGGATTCGAGTCATTGGAGGTTGTTGGGAACAGCAGTAGCAATAAATGTCAGAAGGACAAAAAGGGTTAAATCATAATTCAAAGATTTTATTTTAATTATAAATTTAACATTTCAGGCGCAAATAGCTGTACCGAAAATTTAAGAGTAACAAGTGTTGGGCAAATATTGCAAGAAAATTTTAATTTCGAATCCTCAAAACATTTTAATAAAAAAACTTATGAGTTTGCTTCTTAATTAATACCATAAAATATGTAATAATTGAAATACTAAAAATATTATATTAGCATGTTTTAACCAACAATAAAATAACTTAATTAATATTTTTTATTTTATTATATTAATATTTTTCGCTGTGAAATCTTTTTTATGTACTTAGTAGGGACATAAATACTGTTACAACATTAAACGCACCCATTTCAAAAGTAGAACTGAACATACCCCGTTAATGTCATATGGGTTTTGAAAGTTAACCTCAATAGCGCTAGTCTGTAACGGGATTTCAAAATTGTTTCAACTTTCATCATGGAGTGGTCAGATAATGAGAACCGTATCGCTTTATAGAGCTTTTCAAGTGTGAAATGAAAAAAGCGATATTTTCAAAAGGCTCCGGCCATTACGGATTAGCCGCATGTTCGTCAATAAAACTGTTTGAGGAGACTGGAGATGTAAAAGACCGCCACCGGTCGGGTCGCTCACGCTTTGTTCGAACACCGCATGTCTTCAAAGCCGTTAAATCAAGAATTCACAGAAATCCGCTCGGAAAACAGAAAATCACGCAAAAGTCCATGAGTCGAATCATTAAAAAAGACTTGGGACTTGGGGCTTTCAAACGACGTACCGGACATTAATTGACTGCAGCTTCAAAAGAAAAATAGGATTGAAAAATGCAAACGCCTTTTGGTGAATCACACAGATAACTTGCACAGAAAAATATTGTTCACCGATGAAAAAATTTTAACCGTTCAGTAATAATTTAATAAGCTAAATGATAGAGTGTATGCGCGGTCATCTAAAGTAGCATCTGAACTGATCCCAAGGGTGAAAAGGGTCATCTCCCAGCTTCAGTCATGGTTTGGTGGGGTGTCTCTTACGATGGGGTCACTGACCTGCATTTCTGCGAACAAGGAGTCAAAACATCGGCCAAAGTTTACCAAGAAACTGTTTTGGAAGCTGTTGTGAAGCCTCTTAACAATTGCCTGTTCCAAAACCAGCCATGGACTTTCTAGCAGGATTCTGCGCCGGCCTATTAGGATAAAACGTCCCAGGTCTGGCTTCGAAACAATTTGCCAGCGTTAATTTCCTCTGAAGAATGGCCCTCAGGCAGTCCAGATTTGAACCCATTGGATTATCAATTGTGGGCGGTTTTAGGAACAAGGTTTGTCACAAAAGATACCGCAACATTGGTTCTCTTACGACTGCTTTGGTTCGAGCTGTGGCCAATTTCCCAAAGGAAGAGGTTCGTGCCGATATTGACGATTGGCCAGTGCGTCTTAAGGCGTGTATAAAGGCAAAAGACGGACATTTCGAATAAGTAGATTCTTTTTGGATACAATATACATCAATAAATATATTAAAAAATAATTGGTCAAAAACATTCTGTACTTTTTAGTTTACAGCATAAAACGTGTGTAACAGTATTTATGTCCCTACTAAGTACTTTATCACCAAATACTAAAAGAACCTAACAACAAATAAAGAAAACCACCTACCATCGGCAACGGTAACCTTCTTAACGATAACCGAAACGAAAAAAAAAACAAAACTTTCATTTTACAGTTGGCATTTAATGCGGCAGTTACTGTTAAATACAAAACGTGCATACAAGTATTTATACGATATTGAAAGTTCAATATCACGAACAGTCAAAAACCATTAGAGAACATAAACATCAAATTTAAGATTCCTAGAAATGTAATCAAATGGTATACAGCAACCATCTGAAATAGCGAAGTCGCACATAGACACACTTAATTAATTTTTTTACGATGCGATAGTATTTATATTCCAGGGGGTGGCCAAACTATGGCCCGTTTAACTGAGCACCGAAGAGTGCCGAAGAAAACACAAAATTAAATTTACGCTAAGTAAAATAAAACCAAATTAGTAAAAGCACGTCGAAGGCAGATGTGCTATTCTAAGGTAAACATCTAGTGGATTTTCTTAATCCAAAAGCCAAATCATCTTAGACATGACTTAATGATCTCTTTGCAGATTATTAAGTTAGCTGACTGATCACAATGACTTTATTATAAAAATGACATCGTCTTCACCACAGATGCACAAATCAGGTCTTCTTATATACGAAAACCTAGTCACTATCTAGACAGCATATGGGTGAAGATAACCTCCTCGGGGAAGTTTTCCCACGATATTTTGCAGACTAATGCCAAGCCATTTTATATACGTCTGCCTAGCCGTTGTGCAGGTAACGATCTAGCCATCTTACAGTCAAACAATGTATAGTCTTAATGAAGACTAAATAGGCATCTATAATAAGTATTTAGTCAATGCAATGGCACCTGTCTGGTCCAGGTTCATTTGTGTAGATTACTTCAGAAAAGGCGTGGCTAGGAATCCAATTATTTGCCACGTAGTTAAATTCACTACCTACTCATCTTATAGATATGTAACTAACGTGTGATCAATCTAGAGAATTTATTTTTTATTAGAGTTTTTTTTCGCAGATTACGCATGAGTTGTTTTAAACTTATTTTTTTCTTTTCAGTATTGTTTCCATTTTATCCTGAAAAGACTCACGCAGAAAAAAAGTATGGTTGGGGTGACAATATTAGAAGGGGATCATACTATTGTTGGGTAAATGGTTGTGGCACAACAATATTATGATCCACACAACAATAGTAGGATTCACACATAACCATACTATGATCCCCACAACCATACTATGATTCACACTTAACCATACTATGATCTTCACAACCATACTATGATCCTCACAACAATAGTATGATTCACATACAACCATAGTATAATCCTTACAACAATAGTATGATTCACACGCAACCATACTTTGATCCACACAACCATAGTATGGTACACACTCAACCATACTATTATCTCCACAACCATATTATGATCCTCACAACCATAGTATTTTTTCTCATACAACCATAGAATGATCTTCACAACCATAGTATGATTCACTCGCAACCATGCTATTATCCCTACAACCATAGTATGATTCACTCAACCATAATATGAGCCTCAAAATTATTTATTTAGAATTTTTATTAAGCAAGTTATATTAAATTGCATTACAATAACTAAATAGCTAGAATTAAGGCCATGTTTTTAATGAAAATTTAATTCAAGAAACACAAATATATATTCCAACGGCAGTCGAAAATACGTTTAGTTTCCAGCAGGGGTGAATGCTTCTTCGCCATCCGTAGACCCCAAGAAACGAATGTAATTAAACCATGATCAATGGCTATATACTTAAGTGCAGGCAGATTTTAAATAAATGAGAACCAGTCGACATTAGGTTATTTCACTGAACAAAGTAAACACAACAAAAATCCCCCGAACTACCTTCCGACTGTTGTTGTTTTTTTAATGGACAACAACCATTCACTATATCGTGTGAATGTGTTTTTTTTGTATATCAAAAAAAATACGCACACACATACATGTATGCTCTATAAAACCTTTTTTTATGTTCATAGTCGCAACCATACTGTATGATTGCCGTACTCATATTATTGTTAACGTAAATTTTAAACAACAATACTTTTGTTGCACCAACCATGTTTATATGGTTGCTACAACCACATTTTTATTTCTAAATATGGCAATAATACTATTGTTACATTTCAACAATAGTAATATTGTCGCAATCATACTGTTATCAAAATGAAGTCCAAAAAACAATACTATGGTTGCGACGAACATGTTTTTATTGTAGAGAACATATTATTGTTGCAGTGACCATAGTGTAACCATATCTTTTCTCTGCGTGCGTACACCGCAACAACAAAGAATTAAGGCCATGTTTTTAATGAAAATTTAATTCAAGAAACACAAATATATATTCCAACGGCAGTCGAAAATACGTTTAGTTTCCAGCAGGGGTGAATGCTTCTTCGCCATCCGTAGACCCCAAGAAACAAATGTAATTAAACCATGATCAATGGCTATATACTTAAGTGCAGGCAGATTTTAAATAAATGAGAACCAGTCGACATTAGGTTATTTCACTGAACAAAGTAAACACAACAAAAATCCCCCGAACTACCTTCCGACTGTTGTTGTTTTTTTAATGGACAACAACCATTCACTATATCGTGTGAATGTGTTTTTTTTGTATATCAAAAAAAATACGCACACACATACATGTATGCTCTATAAAACCTTTTTTTATGTTCATAGTCGCAACCATACTGTATGATTGCCGTACTCATATTATTGTTAACGTAAATTTTAAACAACAATACTTTTGTTGCACCAACCATGTTTATATGGTTGCTACAACCACATTTTTATTTCTAAATATGGCAATAATACTATTGTTACATTTCAACAATAGTAATATTGTCGCAATCATACTGTTATCAAAATGAAGTCCAAAAAACAATACTATGGTTGCGACGAACATGTTTTTATTGTAGAGAACATATTATTGTTGCAGTGACCATAGTGTAACCATATCTTTTCTCTGCGTGCGTACACCGCAACAACGTCTCCAAATTGTGCAACTGTATTATGGAAATGAGAATGATAAAATCCGCTGTTTTCGATCTAAACTGTGTTCAGTGATGAGGCTGAGTTCTGGAAAACGAAAAACGATATTGCAGCTTTTTGGTTGAAGAGCAACCAGAAGAGGTTCAATGAGTGAAAACCCAGAGAAAACCATGTTTTGGTGCAGTTTATGGGCTGGTGAAATCATCGGTCCATATTTTTTTTAAAAATAATGAGAGCTGGACCGTAGCCTTAAATGGTACTCTCTATCACGATATGTTATCGGGCTTTTTGCTACCTGAAATTGAAGCCCGTAATCTTGGCTACGTTTGGTTTCAAAAGGACGATGCCACTTGCCGTACAGCTGCTCAAACAATGGATCTGTTGAGAGGTCATTTCGAAGAACAGCTTATTTCACGTTTGGGACAGCTGAGTTGGCCATCCAGACCGTGTGATATCACACCTTTAGACTTTTTTCCTTAGGGATACGTAAAGTTAAAAGTGTATGCAACATTACGCGTGTCATTAACGCCAAACCGGTCAAAATGATCGAACGAGTCATCCAAATTTGGACCCACAGAATGGACACCCTGCGGCATAATTGCGGACAACAGTTGAATGAAATTATATTAAAAAAAATAAATGGCACAAAATATCCTTTCGAATGAAAAATAAATATTCCACACTTGATTTAATTTTTGTATATATTTTATTTTGAAAAAAACCGTTAGATTGATATTGAGACATCGTACTAACATCTGTCTGGTCCAGGGTTATTTGTGTGGAAATACAGGAATTTGCCACCAAGTAAAGGTACAACTCTATTCTTAAGTATTGCCTTTGAGTCAGATCGGATGCATATAATAGCAAAATGAATCATGGCAGGTACCATAGCTAAAGCCACAAAAAGTGGTCCGTTTTTTGGGCCTTTTGGACCATGCGTCCGGCCCTATTCTTAGCAAAAACTTTACAACTAATCCTTATTTGGATTTACATCAAAATTTCTTTTTATTGAAGTAACTTTATATCCATACTGACTATTTAACGGCCCTTTTGTGCATTATAGTCGTTTTTTGGCCATTTTAGAAAAAAGTTCAGCAACTATGCTCTGTTTTCAGGTATTCAGTGCGTCTCAACAAACAGTTTCCATTTTAACACTTGTCCGACCACAAAAATTGTTGTTTGTTAAGCAGATAATCTAGAAAATTTACTTTTTTACCGAAGTACCATTAGTCCATTTCCCCCCTTAGAAACTATTTCACCCATTTACAATCCAAAGCGGCTTTTGACCATAAACCATCTTCAATCAAAATTTCTGGATCCTATTTTCGCACTTTTGACCGCTATCGTGCTTTCAACAAACACGTAGACGAACGGGCATGGCTAGATCTTCTTAGAATTTCACGTAGATCAAGAATACATATTCTTAAAAGGGTCTCAGATTACTGTTTAGTGGCGTTGCGAGTGGATTCGACAATTGATTGTAATACCATGGATTATTATACCATCCACTCTTCGGTGGGAGGTATAACTAAATAAATATATGTCCCATAAACCTAATGAGGGAATTTATATATTTTTGTTTAAGGGGCTGATATATGGGTCAATAAAGTCCGAAGATCCGTACCCGAAATCTAGACAAACTTTACAAGTTAGTGCACATTAAGATATAAGGGGAATTTCCTCTATTTGTGAATATGGATATGATCCTGATTGAAGGGACCTATTTTTAGGCGCCCATAGGACCTTAGACCTATGGGCAGGGAATTCAACTTAATCATACAACTAATGTGACGTTTGACTTTGTGATGATTTTTTGTGTGTTTTAATTCATAGTTCAATAAGGCTGATTTTTTCCTCTTACACATATCGGCCGATCCGTTTTCCATATTGAGCAACATCAGCATTATAGGTAAATCTTTAACTTTGGATACGCCAATGCTATGGTTCTCTCATACGCCCGATTTAAACCATTTTTAATACCTATCGATCTATAACTATAAGACAAATATCTTTCAAGTTGTAAGACTCTAGTTCGTTTCGTTTGGACTGAATCATGTTTTAAACATACAAACGAGAGGATATGGCTAGACCGTCTTACAATTTTTCGACACACAGTGGTCCAGGATTGATTTCTACGAGGGCGGCTCGGAAACTTCTTAGCCTAGCACAAAAAGCGCGGTATAAACAGAAAAAAGTTAAATGTTTTGAAAACTTTCATCTCTGCTATGAACACATGTTACGCATCCGCGATTTTTTTACAATGGAAAAATTAGAAATGCGTGGTGTCATTAAATATTTACATAAAAAAGGTTTATCGGGACAAGAAAATCATAATGATATGGTGAATGTGTTAGGTGAAAGTGCTCCTTCATATGCAACAGTAAAAAATTGGGTTGCTGAATTTAAACGTGGTCGTACAAGCATTGAAGATGAACCACGTAGTGGACGTCCAAAAACAGCAACAACAACAGAAATTGTAGCCAAAGTGCATGATATGGTATTAAGTGATCGACGAATTAATGTGCGTGAAATAGCTAATATCATGGGCATCTCAAATGATCGAGTCCATTTAATTTTTCATGAAGAACAACAGATAAAAAGCTTTCTGCAAGATGGGTGCCGGACTTGTTAACAGTCGACCAAAAACGCATAAGAATGAACATTTCTCAAGCTTGTTTGGATCGTTTTCAGCGAAATAAAATGGATTTTAAGCGTCGTTTCATAACTGTTGATGAGACATGGATCCACCACTATACTCCAGAGACAAAGAACAATCCAAACAATGGACTGAAGCTGGAGGAAGTGCCCCAAAGAAGTGTATTAAAGTTTCAGGAGATTATATTGAAATATAAAAATATTTTTGAAAAACTAACTATTCTCTTTCATTGATAGGCTAAGAACTTTCCGAACCGCCCTGGTATTGTCCAAAATTCTATAACATTTGATCTAGCAAATATTTTTGCATTCTGTAGAAAGAGCAATTATAGCCAAGGATTAAAAGATTTTTTTTTGCTATCAACATTTAAAATGGGGTTATTGGGTATATTTTAGAAATTAGCCTGAAGCATTGAAGTCTGAACATTTTTTTTGGTATTTTTTTTTTAATATGTGCAAGTAATTTTTCATAAAATGCGCAAACACATTTTTTTTACTTATTTCCGATAAAAGTCAGTGGATTATGCTTACTAAAGCTGCAATAATCTTAAGCACAAACTTTTTAGTCTGTTGATTCGAGATTGATTTAATCGGGACTCAAACATAACTCAAACATAAAATAGTCATCGAAAGTATCTGTGATCCGACAAAAATGTTGCTGTTTTCAAAGGTTTCCCTGGAGGATATTATTATTCTCCCTCTTGGTAATATGACAGAATACCTCAACATATGTGTGGGTTAAAGCATTTGAATGATTTACATCTTCGTCTCTAGCCTAAAATTAAATTGCCTTAGGCACACATGCAAAAACGCAATTACATTAACAAAATTTTCGTGAAAATATGCATCAGCTACTAAACGCCAGTGTTTTACTCATAACTTTAACAATTATGGCAGTCCCAATTTTTTGAAAAAAGTAAATATTACATTTTTTTTAAAAAGAAATTAAAGAAAGTATAACATTTTTTTTAAAAAATATTAAATTCAACAGCCATTAACCGGCTCGAGACCCCTTGCATCTACATTTTAATAAATGACAAGTCATTTACAAAACGGCAAAGTAACATACATCAGAAAGCTTTGCAGCAATTGTTGGGAGGAAACCCGAACTCTTTAAGACCAGGTTCTCACCAAACGTATGGGAACTACTGTTGTAAATCTCACTTTTCAAGCTTTCTTAAACAAGTCCCAACGAAAACACAATTCACCCTTATCACCATTACAGAAACTCAACATTCAGAGCCATCTTTAGATTTTCTATTCCAATTATACAAAAATTTTAAAAAATTTTATTTTAAAAAAATTAAAAATTTGTTAAAAAAAATATGAAACATTTTTTAAAAATATATAATTTTTTTTTTAAAAATACAAAATTTTTCGAAATAATATAAAATTTTTTTTAAAAAAATATAAAATTTTTTGAAAAATATATAACATTTTTTGAAAAAAATATAAAATTTTTTGAAAAAAATATAAAATTTTTTGAAAAAAATATAAAATTTTTTGAAAAAAATATAAAATTTTTGAGAAAAAAATATAAAATATTCTAAAAAGAAAAAAATAATACTTGACTACATAATACAGATGGCAGTGTTCTCATTCACATTGTCCGGATTTTCGTTCCAGAACAGCAAACATTTTTATAAATCCCAAACATAAATTTTTGCCCATTTTTAAGTTTTTATTAAAAAAGAAATATAAATAAGTAATTAATGCCATTTAGGCAACTATAAACTTTTTGAGCATAAAAAATTGTGTGTTTTTGTATGTAATATTCTAACCCTGCTACTATAATTTAAGTTATGCAGATAGACCATGCCGCGCCTAATTTTTTCTCCTAAATTGCGTTTTAAGAATCGCCTCCAAAAATCTTAAATGTCTGTCTGGGATATTAATAACACCTTATTATTATAAGACAGCAGTGGTATCAGAAATCCTCGGCACTGTTCCCAGGGTCGGTGACATATAACCGGGGATCCGGTAACTGCAACAACAGAAGTCAATTTAGATTCAAAAGAACATGCTGACTCTGAAAGTGAAGCCGGTAGAGCACCTTCCCTACTGACCTCTGGCGAAAACTACGCCTATGGCTCCAAGACTGTTGATAATGTTATATATTTAACCAACCAAGACATGTTACCAGTCTTTGACTGCCTAACCTTACATGCACAATTGTACCCCAACAAGTATTTTCACTAAAAAATTCATAAAAAATTGTGATAACATTGAAATTTCATGACCATTGAAATCCAGACACGTGTCACCTTGATTTGGACAGCCCAGCCCAACTGAGTTAAGTAAAAACTAAAGTGTCATGTTTGGCTGGCAGAGCGAATGAATGGTTAACTTTAGTCTTAGAAAGGCGAACGGAAGGAGAAGTGGGCAACAAGTTGACTGAGTTGTCTGCTTAAGGGACTTTCATCCTTGCCAGGTGGATGGGGGAGGTTAACCCGGAGATGCCCTCGAATGTTGGCTAGTGCTTTTATTTTGTACAACTCATCAAGTAATTTGGAGCAATTTCATAAATTTTAAATGAAAATTCGTTCGAAATTGTAATGGCTTTTCAAATGTTGTAGCACATACAGACATACACATTCTGGCGTTTTAACGAATATCAGCAACTCGTTGTAAATTGTAGTTCGTTTAGACCTATGTGATTGTTGTACGTAGATGTCGATGTCATTGCTGGTTGCTTTGCCTCCCGAGTGGGCCCACTCCTTCGTTCCCGTTAATAGGGCGGGGTAATAGAAAAAGCCCATTATGTTATTTAGTAAATTATATCTAGAGCAGAGCTCTGGCAGACTAAATTTTATTGGATTTGCTGCTGCTTTCGAACTCTGAATAGGACTGCTGTCTTTGCTTTGCCTCCTTTTGTGTAGAACACGGCAGGGAGAAGAGTAAGGGTTGGAAAGGCCGATGAGTGAAAAATGTAAAGCCTCAAATTGTTTTGTACTTAAATAATTGAATAACACAAAAGACATTACAAGTTGAGCAAAGTGTTCCTTAAGTTGTTGTTGTAGTTATTTGATGAAGGCATAGAGAGTCCTCTGTTAACATTACCTTACTGTGGGTAAAACCCCTTCCTCGCTCTAACTTCAAAGGTGAAATTGTTACTCTACACCTCTTGTTAGGCTGAGGTGGGTGGAAAGATGTTGCACTATTAATGCTTGTTCTGTGCTTCTGTGTTTGTAAAGGGTAATCCATCAGGTAGCTTCCAAATGTAAATATATTATTTTAAAAGTGCGAGCTTCTATCTGCTTAAAATTTAAACGGAAGATTAGAATCATATCTTCGAGGAATAAAATCAATCGCTTAACATAAGCATGCTCCTGTTTCCAATGCTAAGAATTTATCCTTTAATTTGTCCCTATACCTTGAGTAAGGTCTGATTTTCCTTTCTTCACTTGCCCTAAAATGAACATTCTAACGCCTTTCTGGCTGGAGCGTTTGTTTGCATTGCCCAGAATGTTTAAGCCAGCCCAATCATTGTATTCTGGTAAGCTTCACTACATTCATGTTGGGATGGAGGTAAAACAGTTCACGATTCGTCCGATATATAAACTTACCGCATACACCATCATTCACCCAACCTTCGGCGCCAAATAAAACAATGGGATCGCAAACTAATTTTCAACAACAATGCTGTGTTCAAACTGTACGTTAGTTGATAATAAATCTTAATCAAAATGAATCACTCACCACGCCTTTAGTACTCATATTTGTGGACGAATTTTGCGGCTCTGGTATGCTAGTGGAGAATACTCACGGACCCAGTTAGTATACGGTTTGCAAAACGATAATGTGGCTGCCGTAGCCGAAAGAGATGATAACTTAGTCGCGATCATAGTATAGCTATCAATATCAAACTCATCATTTCATGCATACCTACATGATCCAATTGTAGCAGCATTAAAAACCATACGTACGACCGTTTGTTATCGCTTCTTTCATTTTCCCTTTGAAATGGACAACAATTTTGCTTGAAACTGGGGATCACAAAACCCGCACTTGATTGACGAAAAGCCAATGTATCCTCTGAGTTTAACATTTTTTGTCAGTTTTTATGAGCTGGCCTTATTTGGTACTTTTTTTCTTAAAAACTGATGTTGAAAACATCTTTTCGGGTGACGGTGGCGTATGATTACTATTAATTGTGGGAGTTCTCAGTAAATCTGCCATATTTTCGTTAATATTTATGATATTGCTTAGCTCTATGTGTCATTTCCAAGCTAAGACTTTGGCTCTATTAATTAAATATTACATGTTTCCTAGTTATTCTTAAGACAAACACAAACATGGTTTTACTGTGCATTTATTTTACTTTAATTGTCACATTTCTTATGGATTCTATACATCTGCGCTAAGATGCATGATACACATTTTTTCTTAAAGCCAGTGATTAAATACTTGACTTGGACGATCTTTGGTTTAATATAACATGCCCAAATTCGATGTTCGATCTTAAAGAGGAAATACATTGCTACAGTTTTATCAATGCGCCCTTACAGAGTCATAATGTGGTGGGTATTTCGGAGCTGTGGCAACATTGGTCTGTTTTTTTTTTTAAATGCTACTGGAAACGTCATTCCGGTTAGCTGTAAGACCTACAGAGGCAAGATAAAGTATTTTTATGTTCGGAGATGGAAGACATGGGCTTTAGCGCTCTTTGGATTTTGCAGGTTCGTTGGTCATGCCACACAGCCTACGCCGCGATTGGTTTTTGCGCTCCACGTTCGGTAATCGTGTTATCAGTCGACTCGGCAATATTAATTGGGCACTTTAACCATACCGACATTTTGCCAACAATCAATTACTTCTTCAGGACCTTAAAGCAAATTTCGAACAATTCATTCTTGAGATAGAACCTGGATCTTCCACCAAATTTTGGAAAATTTATGGACTTTGGTTTTATGAATGAAAATTTGTTGTTTTAATTAAATCAATAATAAGTGGAAACAATTTAATACACCCTCCACCGATTATTTGCTACTAAAATGGCCTGTTTGTTTTTGATATATTTTGTCTTTAATGTTATTTGTACATTGAACAGGGATTAAACCGACTCAAGACCTCTTGCTTCTATATTTAAATAGAAGACAAGTTTTTAAAAAAAGTGCAAAGTGGCATTGATTTTCGTGGCATCACACTACTTTTATCATGATTTCAGGTCCGTGAAAACCCTCTTCAGAAAGCCTTGCTGTTGAAAGTAAAACCGAACTCTATAAGGCCAGGCTCTCCCCAAACGACTGAGAACTACTGTTGTAAACCTTACTTTTCAAGTTTTCTTCATACAATTGCCCACGAAAATACAACTCAGTAGTTAAATTTGCTTTAGCTTTTTTGTGTATGTCATTTGTATCGGAGCTCGATTCTTTCGTACATATTGACCGATCTTTTTACCTCTTAGGGTCCTTCAGAATCTTCAAGATAAATCCATATTTGAATTTCTATTGAAATTGGCTTTATATTTATCCATGTTTCCTGTTGATCGCTTAGATTGAAAATATTTGTTATACTGCAGAGTTTTTATAACATTTTATTAATTCTGAAGGACTATTAGGACACAAAAGCCAATACATCCACCAACCATGCGCCTTTTTCAGTATTCAGTGCAACTCAACTAAAAGTCCACATTTAAATCATGTTGTTCAAATATCTGAACAAAATTATAGTTGACCGCTATCGTGCTTTTAACATTAATACGAACGGGAAGGCAAAGGTGAATCTTCTACGAGTTTTACGATGATCAGACATACTCGTATAGATATATCAGAATTAACTTGTTTATATCCCAACATATCTTAATATGTGACGCGCAAAATAGGAAGGGACCTAAAGGTAACAACCAGTTATGTTCAGGAGAGCTATTTTAAAGATTAAAATACGTGTATCTTTGGTGTAGAATCGTCGACTTTACTTTCATAAAAAGGGCATATCTCTGGGAGGGAACACTTTTGCGGCATGGGATCGGTTTTATTCGATGCTCAGATGTTGTCCACGTTAAAAAAAAGAAAAAAATGAAAATTCATTGTTTTACCCTTAGGTCCCTTTCTATATGCGCTGTCACATATAGCATTATGCAGATTTTTACTTAAATCTGCAAATGAAAATTTACACAGCAACATGTAATACACAATAATAAAATGTATACGAGTATGCCCTACTACTTATTAGGGAATTAAATACTGTTACAACATTGAACACACCCATTAATAGAAGTCAACATACCCCGTTAATGTCATATGGGTTTTAAAAGCTAAACTCAATAGCATTAGTCTGTAACGGGGTTTTAAAATTGTTTCAACTTTCATCATGGAGGGGTCAGATAATGAGAACCGTATCGCTATAATAGCGCTTTTCAAGTGTGAAATGAAAAAATCGACATTTTCAAAACGATCCGGCCACTAGGAATTATCCGCATGTTCGTCTACCGATGCATAAAACTGTTTGAGGATACTGGAGATGTAAAAGATCGCCACCGCTCCGGCCGCCCACGTTCTGTTTGAACACCGCATGTCATCAAAGCCGTTAAATCAAGAATTCACAGAAATCCGCTTCGAAAACAGAAAATCAAGGCCCGTAAGATGAATATCACGCAAATGTCCATGAGTCTAATCATTAAAAAAGACTTGGAACTTTAAACGACGTACCGGATATTTATTGACTGCAGCTTTAAAAAAATAGGATTGAAAATGCAAACGTCTTTGGTGAAGCACGCTGATAATTTGCACAGAAAAATTTTGTTCGCCGATGAAAACATTTTTAACGTTCAGGAAAAATTTAACAAGCAAAATGAACGAGCGTGTGCGCGGTCATCGAAGAAACTGATGTCAAGGGTGGAAAAGGGTCATCACCCAGCTTCAGTCATGGTTTGGTGGGGTGTCTCTTACGATGGGGTCACTGACCTGCATTTCTGCGAACAAGAAGTCAAAACATCGGCCAAAGTTTACCAAGAAACCGCTTTGGAAGTTGTTGTGAAGCCTCTTAACAATTCCTTGTACCAAATTCCTTGGACTTTCCAGCAGGATTCTGCGCCGGCCCATAAGGCTAAAACGTCCCAGACATGGCTTCGAAACGATTTGCTAGCGTTCATTTCCTCTGAAGAATGGCCCTCAGGCAGTCCAGATTTTAGAGGGCAAGGTTTGTCACAAAAGTTACCCTAACATTGGATCTCTTAAGACTGCTTTGGTTCAAGCTGTGGCCAATTTTCCATTGGACGAGGTTCGTGCAACTATTGACGATGGTCCGGTGCGACTTAAGGCGTGTGTAAGGGCAAAAGGTGGACATTTCGAATAAGTAGATTATTTATGGATACAATATACTTAAACATCAATTAATATATTAAAAAATATTTGGTCCAAAAACATTCAGTACTTTTTTTATAGCATAAAATGTGTATATTTGTGTCCCTACTAAGTATAACACACAATAATACAATTTGTATGCCCTACTAAATGATCAATTGTTCAAATGCAACGAAAATATCGTCGTTTTTAACACAAGATCAGCGCCTACATCTTCCATGATTATTCTCCCGTCGTTTTGGGTTCAGTTGGCGGAAGAGGTTTTCATATCAATATTTGCCCTGCAAACAACATGGAAGCGGTGCGCCATACTCTACGTTTTAGCCAACTGGGTTTACATAGCGCAATATTCCTAAACAATTTTAAGTAAAATCTTACGTAGTATGCACGCACATTGTTTTTTCTTAACTCCAAATATACTTCAATAAGTAACTTGTATCTGTTGCACCCTGTATATGGCTTTCAACGCTTCTTTTTCTACATTCGTGTATTGTAGCCGGAGTTGCTGTAAGAATCCAAAGAAATTAATCACAATTAATTATTAAATACACATGGCCTAGAAGCAACTGCAGTTTACTTTGGAATTGTTCCAAATAAATGGATGCGTGAGAACCTCAGTTAGCACTCAGCTCAAATGCCATTTATAGAAGGGCAAACACTACGCATCGGTTCAATTACACGCACTCGCTCACCATCTCCATCTAAACCACCACCGCCAACAACACAACTACCGGCGGCTGTGTCCTCCTGTAGCCAACACCAGCCGCAGACGCTTTCATTAACCCACCGGCATTCGTTTGAACGCGGTCAAAAGTGATAATTTATTGGATTAACTTTTAGTTTTTGTTTTGGGGTGTTGGTACCGACGCCGGCTGGTGCGTGGTGAAGGTTTGATTTTGGGGGGGTGGAGGGTGTTTGATTAAATACATACACGCACGCGTTTTCACATACTCGGTTACACATACGATTAAGTTCAGCTACTCATACCTTCACACTTTCACATGTCCCACTTGTAGTCACATTTTATTTATATTTTGTGATGAGTAAGGAGGGTTGCCTGCGTGCGTGTGCCGGCTTTTGTCTATTTCCGTGTCGCTGTGTCAAGTTTATCGCTTTAATACAATTAATTATATCCGTCTATCGTTGGCATTCAAAAACTTAACTTTTTGCGGCTTTCGCATTATTTCCGGTTTAAATTTATGGCTCGAATTTTTTTTTTGTTTATATTCACTGTCATTAAATAATGCCTTGGATTTTTTGCATGTAATACTAAAATTAAATAAAAAAGAAGGGAAATCCAAAAAATTGTGCCCGAAAAATAAGAGAAGCATAAAACTATATTAAAGGCACCCTGGCACAGTGACCTAGCTAATGTGTCTTCGACATTTAAAAATCAGCTTGATTAAGTACTGTAAATTGATCAAAGCACTAGCCTCCGTGAACTTTACTCTTGCAGCAATAATTCTGGCATTTTAAATACCCTTTTGGCTTCTTTTGACTGAAATGTTTAAAAGAAATCTGGTCTCAAATCTAACTTGTACCAAGCATTTCTAGAAATGCTTAGGTAAAAGTCAAGTAGAAGACCATGTTTCATTTTCAGAATAGCTAAGTTAGATTTGAGATAATGTTTCTTTAGAACATTTTATTTAAAAAACCAAAAAGATTATCAAGGCAGTCCAGAAGATTTTAGGCTGCAAGCAGGGATAACTGCAGTTTCGGTGCAAGATTCTTCACCATTGTACCTCAAGCAAAGAATAAGAATAAGCCACGATCAATCAATTCTGGGAGTTTTAATATATCACCTAGCTGTAGTGCAGGCAAACCGAAAAGAAGCTGTAAGTGTTGGTACGGATAACCATGGGTCTTTGAAAAATTTGATAGCTCGACATTATTTCTAATGATTAACATAGAGGCACGATATAGGAGTAATTCAGTTAAAAAGTGTCTGTTTCGTATCTTTATGTCAACGCACCCTCAAATATATTGTCGAAGTCAACATTTTCATCATGGTAAAGTGCACTTACGAGCAACGTTTGAAAAGCAATAAAAATTACTACCGAAATTCTGAATCGGTGGCTCTGGCAAAGTTGTACGAATTTCATCGAAAAATCATCTACTGCGAAGAAGCTCATTTCTGGCTGAGTGGTTTTGTCAATAAACAAAATATGCATTATAAGACAGCAACAAACCCACATTTGCTTCAAGAGACATATTTGCATCCGCAAAAATTTGTGTGTGCTTTTCATGCCAGAGGTGTGATTAGGTCGAATATTTTCGTAGATGAAAACAACCGTCATGTTACCGTCAATGAAAAGCGCTATTGTGCCAAAATAGGAAATTATATTTGGCCAGAATTGGGTTAGCTTGACATTGCCGATATGTGGTTTCAGCAAGACGGAACCACTAGCCACAGCAAGCGTTACAATCGATTTACTGGAAGCCAAATTTGTTTTATTTAAGTAATGGGCCGGTCGAACGGCCACCTCGTTAATGTGATTTAACGCCATTGCATATCTTTTCATGGGGCCACATAAAGTTATTGGTCTGTGTCAACAAGCCAACAACTGTAAGGGCAACATCCAAAGCGAAATTGCCAACGTTCCGGTAGAAAAGTGTTTAAGAGTGGTGGAAATTTGGGTCCTAAGAATAGATTGCTGTACACGGGCTCGTGATGGGCATATGACCGAAATTGAATCATTCATAAAATGTAACATTTGCGCTACGCCTTGAATAAATTTGAACTCTTTATTTTAAATATTTAGTGTTTTATTAATATATAAAATTGTTATGTCCTTAATGGAAAACCCTGTATACGAAAGTTCACACAGTACATAATTATCGACTTATAACTAGATAGAAGTGTCCCATATTGGTATACGTTTTTAAAGACTCCTATTTGAAAAGTCTGAGCCGATATAAGTTGCAAGCGCTGTTTTTCTAGTTTCGATCAAATTTGGTGTAATAAAATTATAACGATGATCCGACAAGTATTGCTTAAAAAGGCAGGCCAATATCTATTTACACAATCTCCATACAAATGGTCCGGAGGCACAAAAATCGGTTCGCTATATATATATGAAGATATGGTTGTATACATTAAAATGTTGTGCCGATGCCAAAAATGTTATTTATTTACAACCAGACCCTAGAGCCGAAATATTTTAACAGTCAAACAAGAATATATAGGTACAAAAAATAGTTGCATTTTCTTACGAGTCCAAATATGAACTTTGTTTTAAATTGTTTAGATCCCTTTCTATATATGAGTGTAAAAAAATATTAAAACATCACCAGAAGATAAAATTGATTTTTCATAACTAGGTTGGGTCTAATATCTATGGGGATATTATGCGATCAGTTTGAGATAACCAATAAAACAAGCGATTGAACCATAAACTCTACAAAAGCTAGATTTTAACCAACATTATTAGTTCGTTTCTCCTTTTTTAAAGTTTTTTTCTGCATATTTACTCGTAGAGTGAGGCAAAGTTTTACAGAGTCAACTAGATCGGCTTTAACATCATTTACTAGTTATATCTTCCATTATACCCTCTCTGCTATAATGGAAGAAGAAGTTCACTTCGTCAATCCGTATGCAACACCTTGAAATACTGGTCGGAGAATAAAAGATTATACATATGTGACAGCGCATAGAGAAAGGGACCTAAGGGTAAAAATATCAATTTTCACTTTTTTTTGATGTGGACAACATCTGAGCATCGAATGATACCGATCCCATGCCCCAAAAGTGTTCCCTTCCAGATATATGCGCTTTTTATGAAAGTGATGGTACACCAAAGATACACGTTTTTAAATCTTTAAAATGGCTCTCCTAAACAAAACTGGTTTTTACCCTTAGGTCCCTTTCTATTTTGCGCGTCACATATATTGAGGTGGGCCGATTGGTAACGCCAAACAAATTGTCGATATTGAGCCATCGATTTTTCGAGAGAAAAAAAAATGAGAAAAAAAAGTTTCACTACGACATATAAAAAAAAAACATTTTCAAGGCACCCAAATTTAAATTATTTAATTCCCCACTATTCTCTCAGTCATATTTCTATGCTCATTGTACTGAATGCTTATTGTATTGTATTTGGAAATGTATATATTTATGCATTATATGTAACCTTTTACTCCTACGGTCAATGACCAGGTACTTTTTTCAACTTTTAAATGCTCTCATTTCTTTAATAATAAAGATAGGGCAACGAAACTCTTGATCGTCGCGTTTTAGGTATATATCAATATTATTGTTACCCAAAAAAATAACAATGGCCTATGTTTAAAACAAGATAACAGTGGCCTATGTTTAAAATGACTTTTAATTTTATATCAATGACCGGGTACCCCGGTACCCACATACTTTTTCTACTTGTTGTGCCCTATATATAATTTTTTCTTTGTCATATTTTAAAAACACTTTTTGTAAATTTAAAAATAATTTTTTTTCAATGTTTTACATAATATTATATTTTTTTCATTAGATATGCTTAAATACATTCAAGGCATTTAGCAATAGTTTTTGCATGTTGATGACACATTGGCTTATTACACTCGATGGATGATTTTTGGGGTTTTCGTCTTACTTTTTCAGGTAATGCTAGGCACAAATAACAACATCCAGTAACAGGCTTTATTCCAGAAGTGTCGTTGGAGGTCGATGGAAGTTCGCATCTTACCAAAGTGTCTACAGATTTTCCCAAATAGCAGATTTGGACGAACAATGCAGCGTAGTTTGTATATTTGCTGCGCTCATTTCAATAATAAGAATACAAAGTTCCTAGCTGAGTCTCTGTAAAAAATATTTCCATGGTGTATTTTTGTGGTATGGTCTTCCTGTTTTGATAATAGATCAGGTATGCAACAAATGCGCTAATGTCTATTCTGTTAGTATGCCGCTGTGTTGTGTATTGGCCTAGCATTTGGTTCATAACTTCTACACCTTCTTCAGTTTTATTGTAAAATATTACAATTTCGGGTTTCCCATTGTCGTCAATAGCGCTGTCGTCGTGGATTGTAAATAGCAATATTACTGAATTACTTATAGTTTTCCTTGTTACATACGAACTCATTGTGACTCCGTTGTAAAAGACAAATGTGGTTGACCCAACAACTCTTTTTTACTGCTTTCATAATATCGGAAATACATGATTTATTTTTGCTAAATGTTCCCACCATTGACAATTTATTATGCAGCATAAGTTCTGCCAAGGAAGAATGGAATGGATCTGTCAAATCTTTGACAACTCTTTGTCCTTGTTTAGTCTCACGACCCGTTGAAAGTTTACCGATGTACAGTTGCCCTTCGAGTGGAAAGGAGTTCTTAGGAGATACTAGAGCTCCTTACTTGATGGGAAGTTGTAGGGGTTTTCTGTCACTCTGTCCATCACGAGCAACATACTTTTCTTTTGCATAACTTATATTTACCGGTTCACTTTCAGTAACACAAGCTGTACTTTCAAGACCTTCTGTGTCTGTTATTCATCTCCTACAAATAATATTTCTTTATTCTTTTCATTGGATAAGGATTCGTCATCCACAACAATGTCAAAATGGATGCGATATAATCCAAGTTTTTATCCTCCGTAGACGTAAACATTTTTTTTAATGGCACCTAAGTCCTATAACCTTAGGTTAGAGATAAACAACAGCTAAAGATAACAAACCAATATTTGATTGCCTACACTCTAAAGTTAATTTTAATTGTAATGAGCAGTAAATTAAATTATTTTAACACATAATAGGTATAGAAATATAATTTTCTATACAAAAGCAGTGACAAATACAGTGGTGTTCCCGGGTACTCGGTTATTGACTAACGTTTATTTTTTTGGTTATTAACCGTAAGGTTAAAGGTTGTATACTCGTATAAGAAGAAAAAACCTTAAAAATAAAAGTTTAGAAAAAGTAAAAAAAATGAAACGAATAGAAACAGCGTTCTCCTTATACCAAAAGCTATCAAAAAATCAATAGCAAAATATCGATTGCTACGTCGACTTACAAGAAGCATTTTGAAGCTAGGTTTGCAGAAACATCTGCTAATATACTGAAGCGATTTTAATTTAAAATGGGCAAATTTGGTCAAGAGGTAAACACTTTCCCAACACAAGGGCTGGGTCAATCTCTGAAAAAGACCAACAACTCTGAAATTAAAAACACAATATTCCATGAATTATTAAAGATATGAAGATGATATTTGAAATATATGATGTTGGCATATATCAAAACATATCCTGGAGGAAAAGTGTGCAGTGCAACGCCTTCCTTACAAAATCGCATTTGTACCCTAAGTAATGGAGCGTTCGTTATTAAAAATTTAGAGTAGTAACCATCGTTATTATTTAATTTTATAGTTAATAAATTTGAACTGAAAGAAATCAATGACTAGGATATTATTAATTTTTTGTATTCATATAAGAATACAATTGGCTCCAAGGCAAACAAAAGTATAACATGTCAATATACGTTACCAAGGGTAAAAAAATCAATTTTAATTTTTTTTGATGTGGACAACATCTGAGCATCGAACAAGACCGATCCCATGCCTCAAAAGTGTTCCCTCCCAGAGATATGCGCGTTTTATGAAAGTGATGGTACACCAGAGATAAACGTATTTAAATCTTTAAAATGACTCTCCTGAACAAAACTGGTTTTTACCCTTAGGTCCCTTTCTATTTTGCGCGTCACATAAATGTAATCCCAAATACATTTTTTTTTATAAAAACTTTATAAACAAATACTAATTAATTAATAGATTGTAAACAATATTTGATATAGTCCCATAGTCCTAGGTAGCAATAAAATAAAAAAAAACTTATTAAATTGTTAACAAGATCTAATTACAGTTTAATTATGCTATACTAGGATTTAATACTATATCAAGACTGGGCAAAATAATTTACGATTTTTACACGAAAGGAATTATAAGAATGAGAACAAAAAGTCTAAGTTCATAAGGCAATTGATTCTAAACAGGTTCTAAAACGTTGGATTAAAAATTATGGATATAATAATCCTACTATAAATATAATATAATATGCACTACTCATTACATTGTAAAACAGAAATAAATTTCTATAATTTAAAAAATTGTTGAAAGAAATTCCTAAACTTATTATAAAATTTGTTATGGTAAAATTGAAAGAGGGGGCGCAGCACCGTCTATATACTCCAGAAAGAAAAAGACAATATGTCAGGAACTATAAAAGATACGACGAGGATATTTGGAACATATGATCCTGGAGGAAATATGGGCATTGCTAACAACACTTAAATAAATCACATTAATGGCTAAAGTAATGGATTGACTGTAGCCGGCTCTACGCCCCCTTGGCAATATTTTCCTATTGGAGTAGTCCATGAAGGAGTCCACTTAATTTGTCCAATTGTTTTTGTGTTTTATGAAGAATTTTGTGCATATGTGTAAAATAAACTAAAAACAAGTAAAAAATGTTTAGTTTGGCTGTGCCGAACTTTGGATACCCTCCACCAGATTCCCAAATAAAACCAAATTTGGTGAGGAAGTGTGATCTTTATAGAAATCTTTATGTGCAAAATTTCATTTCGATAGCTCAAGCTTGTGGTGAGTTATCGTCATATTATTTCTCAAAGCCCATGAGACCGTTTGAGTGGGAGGTAGGCTGTTTTCATGCAGGCTCTATCTTGTTTTCAACAGACGGACAGCCGGACATCATGGCTAGAATTTTACGAGGATCAAGAATATATATACTTTGTTGGGTCTCCGATGATTATTTCAAGGTGTTACAGACAGAATGAAAAAACTAATATACCCTCCATTGTATGGTGGAGGGTATAAAAAATAATTAAAAGTTTACTTTTCCTAAGTGACATCCCTGAAGACGATTGACGAAGTCAATCGATATATTGGGAAAAAAAGTTAAAATAAAATATAAAAAAACACAACAAACTTTGTATTACATGAACTCAAGCCGAAAATAATAATAAAAGATAAACTTAAATTTTCCTTTAAATCCTAAAATAAGGAAATACATCAGTTTGGGTTTATTTCTCACTTATAACCGATTAGCAGACTTTGAATGCCAAAAGCTCTTATTAATTCTTGGCTATAATAGTCCTCTTTACAGATCTTAAAGATGTTGACTAATTCAAAAGCTGAGCGACGGAATTTGATTCTGGACCACTGTGCGGCTCTAAAAATGTTAAGATGTTTTTAACCGGATTTGAACATAACAGCAAGGATGTACATTACAGCAAGTTCAACACGACAGACCGATTATTTTCAAGTTTCAGACTTTCATTGAAAAGTTTAATGGCAAAATTGTAGGGAATTGACCCTTTAATTAAAATACCATAATTTTAGAGGAGGCTTATAGCTCAAGACCCTAGATTTGCCCTATTTTTAGCGAATTCCCTGTTGCTGGCGGACCACGCAAAAACAAGTTTTGATTAGGATACAAATGGAATCCCTCCCATGGCCAATCTCAAAGGTCAATTTGGTAATTTTTGGCTAAAGTAGATTAAAACGTCATTAACTATTGCGCCTTACTCTGGGCAAAGTGCCCTTTTGTAATTTGTCGGTAGCAATACTATATCCATGAGCGCAAATGTCAGAGTTTTTCAATATTTATAGAACAACATAAAGGATGACGCACCCTGTATATAGCCTAACACGCGTCCTAGGTATAATTATTGTTGCTTTAGAAGCCTTTATCGTAGCTAGTTTGTAGCATAACATAACCCCAAAGGAAAAAATCTAAAGGTGTGGTATCACACGATCTAGGCGGTCAACTCACCGGTCCAAAACGTAAAATTAGCTGCTCTGCCCAATTACCTCTCAATAGGTCCATTGTTTAAGCAGCTGTATGGCAAGTGGCACCGTCCCTTTTAAACCAAATATCGTCAATGTTACGGACTTCAATTTCAGTTAGCAAAAAGTCCAATATCATGGCGCGTTAGCGAGCTCCATTCACGGTTTCGTTCCGCCATCACCGTTTTTAAAAAAATATGGACCGATTATTCCACCAGCCCATAAACCGCACCAAACCGTGGTTTTCTGAGGGTATTCCGGCACTCTTGGACCTCTTCTGGTAGCACTTTAGAACAAATGCGGCAATATTGTTTTTTGAATTTGCCGTTGACGCGTTGTTAGTCTTTCCATGAGGAAATGACAAACAATACTGAAAAGAATAATAAAGTTTACCACAACAATTTGTCTAAAAATCTTATTGAAAAAATACCTATAGATTGACCACATGTTTTTTGACTCATATTTAATTCATTTCGAGACTTTATTGAATTTGTCACTAGCGCCAGAAAATATCTCAGCCGTAATTTTTTTTGTAAGTAGACAAAATCTTAATGAACACATACTTAAGCTTATAGCTATCAACTACTCTGAAATCATTCTGCAGTGGTGGAATTGTTTTTCTGGGTAGAACCTTTCTAGCACTTACTTTATACGTAGTTGTTGAGAAAGATCTACCGGTCCCTGTTCTATAATGGAGTCTTCCTTGAGAAATTCCCCCTTCCATTTATTCTCCTTCAGTAGAACTTGATGCCCCAACAAATTGCCACCACAAAATAAACGTTAACCATTACAAGTTGTTATCTTCTCCAAAGGTCACCAGACTGCTGATTAATATTTAATATGAACCTCATACTTTCTGGACTGGGTGGGTGTTCTGAAGAAACCAACCAAAAGACAGCAATGGAAATGTAATGAGCTATTATCCCTGCTGTAATAAGGATGGTTTTGTTTTGGTAATGAAGCTTTTTTTTGTATCTCTTTCTGTCTTTTTTTTCGTTTTCGGTCATTTCCGCCATAAAAACGAAACAAATTTGCTGCAGATTTCATTTTCTTACCGACTTAAGCTGAAGACGACAATGGAATCTGAAATGAACACGCTGTTGTTGTTGCTGATGGTTTTTGTCCTGAGCCTGTTTTTGGCCAAAAGTGATTATCATTTTCTTATTTAAGACAGCAGTTGCGTTGGTAGGTCGTTGATGCTGTATGCGGGAGATGTTAATTTTTTTCTGGGTAAGGAACACTTTAACACAAAATGGGCCCATTTGTTAACTTTGACAATAATTAAAGCTACACTTTACATAAATTTGAAATCTTCCTTAATAAATTCGACACTACTCATTGCTACAAGACCACTTCAGTTAAATCTTTCAGCACCTCTGAGGAGCTGGCTGGCAGCAGCGGTACTCATTGCAAAACCTGGTAGATATACCGGCATGACCGAAACCGAAAATCCCTCCAAAAAAGGCACAAACAATTTCAATTTTCTGCGAATACAAAAATGTCATTGAAGCATAAGAAGGACACAGGAGAAAAAAATGAAACAACAGCAAATGCCAAAGAAACAGAAAATTAAATTAAATACCCGGTGAAAGAAAAAAATAGAGGCGTAATGTTAAAACATAAATTAGCCCAAAGCAAACGATTAAGGAAAAAATATGGCTGAGAAAAAAGCAGACGAAAAAAACGACAACAACCACCCACATTTGTAATAATGGTACATATCTAGAGGCTGGCCACTCTGGAATAGAGGATAGAGGTATCGTTACATAAACCAAATCTTACGCAGCATTGTATCTTTTTGTTTTCGAAAAAAAAGAAAAAAATCAACAACAGCTGCGTCATCATTACGACCAGCATCAGCAAATCCACTAGAGGTAACTTCAATTAACAGCACTTTTTTCCATTTCCGCATTGACCCCTGCTGTGTTTCCTCCACTTTTCGGCGACACTTTGCTTAATTTAAAACAACTGTAGGAACATCAGGGAAATTATTCCCCAAGAAATATGCAACATTCACCAGAAAAGTACCAAACGGGCCATAGGGTGAGAGAGCATCTTTCTATGGTTGTCGAAATATTGTCAAGTGTCATAAATTAAAGAAATTAAGACAGGGCAGCGCAAATGGTTGGGGAGAAGGACATCTTCTTCTAACATTATGAGATGGCAATTTTCGGTTATGATTTTTTTGGGTTGCGCAGCGTATAGCCAGCAATTGATAATAAGTCGTTGGCCCGACTACAAAGTATTGTTGCAAACTTTCTGCTGGAGTTTAATACAGAATGGTTTCATAATAATTATTTATGCGTCATTATGAGTCCTGTATGTAACAGCAGATAACATGAAAAATGGAGCAAAAAAAAAATGTTTGCATGTAACCATATTTTGCAGGCAACATATAAATGTTTGAAAAATGTTCTAATAGGTCACAGCGAAAAATAATATGTCTGCAGTAATGTTTCCTAACATTCTTATGCTTATGTTAAAACATATAATTTTTTTCACCCAAACAGTAAGATGTTGGCATTAATATCACCAAACTTTTGTATGGTTGTGCGCAAACATATATATTTTAGCAGAAATCTAAGCAGGCATAGATGCCTACCTACATGTTGAACTTACGGGCATTTATCCAATGTTTAACAAATATACGAGGCTACTATTTATATTTCAGGCCTACTAACGCCAATGCGACTATTTATCATCAAAAATGGCTCTAAAACATGTTTTTTGAACGCTTCAACAGCATCTTTTGGCGACGAAAATCGTTGACCACGCATTTTTTCTTATTGTGTGGGAATAAAAAGAGTCATTGGGTGCCAAGTCAGGGCTGTACGGCGGATGACTCATCAATTCGACGTTTTGGCCGGTCAAAAAAGCGCTGGTTTGAGTCAATGTGGGAGAGCCCGAATTGTCATGCTGCACAATGATTCCTCTTCTCTTGTTCGTTTTTCGAATTTCTCCGAACACTTTAGGCAAACAGAATAGACCTCCTATGTTGCTCTAGCAGATCAGTCGCCACATGACCAGTTTTGCCGAAGAAACAGGCGACCATTAGCTTCGAAGTGCTTCTTCCACAAACAACTTTCGTGGGATTTGGCTCGTCTTCGACGACCCACACGGTCGATTGCTGTTTTGTTTTGGGCTCATACGCATAGATCCATGATTCATAACCTGTGACGATCTTATACACGTCTTTTGAAGTACAGCGATAGTAATTTTTCAAAACTTCTTTGCACCAATCGACACGAGCCTTTTTTTGAGCGATTGACAAATTGTGCGGGATCCAATGAGAACAAACTTATTTGCGGCCAGGTGTTCATGCAATATCGAATGTATGCTGGTGGAAGAAATGCCCAAGTATGCCTGTATCTCACGGCATGTCGATCTTGCTTTATCAGTTCACGCACGGCACCAATGTTCTCTCATTGAGCGTGCATCGGCCACGATTGAATTAATTAAACCAGTTTTTTACAGTGTTATCGGATGGTGCTTCATCGCCATACAAAGATTTAAGTTCATCGATGCATTCTTGTCATGATATGAGTAATCCACATCGAAAGTTGTGAAAAATGATCGCATGAAAATGGTCACGAGTTAGTTCTATTTTTTTGCCAAGTCACTGTAAAAACACAAATGATGGTCGTACGTCAAAACGATCTGAGTACGAAAAACAAACAAGAGAAGACGAATCATTGTGCACCATGACAATGCGAGCTCTCACACATCGGCTCAAACCAGCGCCTTTTTGACCGGCCAAAACAACGAATTGATGGGTCATCCGCCGTACAGCCCTGACTTGGCACCACACCAAGAAAAAAATGCGTGGTAAATGATTTTCGTCGCCAGAAAATGCTGTTGAAGAGTTCATAAGCTATGTTTTGGAGGTGTCTCAATCGGAGTGTAAAAGTGTATAAATCATGCTGGAGAATAGTTTGAAAAACAATAAAATCATTGTTGAAGATATTTATTTGCATTTCCATTATAAGGCCAGAAATATACATAGCAGTCCTCGTACACTGCTCGGTACCAACTTGCAATGTTCTAAAACATCACAGTGCGGTGCACTAAAAAAAATTCAGAAAAGTAAAATTAATTATACTAAAAAATAGTCCGCGTTGTCTTTTTTAGGTTTTATTAACACAGGGTGGCTCGTGAATCTTGCTAAAATAACAAACTGCAAGTTGCAGTTAGCAAAAACTCATTATAAAGGATAATTCATGATGACTTTTTTATCACTGATGAGTCCCATTTTGATCTAAACGCTAATGTAAACAAGCAAAATCGCCTTATATAGAGTGAATCTAATCATCAAATAATGTGAAGAAAGAACTGAACCTGGAAGGAGTTAATGTGTGGCTTCTTTGAAGAGAATGGTGTAACAGTGATCAAGGCGTTTTTTATTACCCAGAAATGCGGCGAAAAAGTATCCGATTCAACAGCATTTGGTTCTAGCAAGATGGAGCAACTGTCAGACCGGTTATGGCAGAGCTCCAAACGAAAATTCTCACACACATATACTCGTATGTGCAGAAATTTCACTTTCTGCTTGCCCCCAAGTTCACCGGACCATGTCAACCATTAAAACAATAACTGAAGCGATCCCAAATTTAACGCTCCAGACCGCAATGAATAATTTTCTGTTGAGGTGTCACATATGCGTGGCTGTGACTGGAGGTCATTTACGATCTTACATATATAGGGTGATCCATCTAGAGGTATTTTTTCAATAGGTTTTTTCACAGATTACACGTAAGTTGCATTAAACTTTATTTTTTATATGTTTTCAGTACTGTTTGATATTTCATCATGGAAAGACTTACACTGCAACAAGACTTATCGGTAAGAAACTGGATAAACTTTAACTGGCCAAAGTGTTGTTCAGTGATGAGGCCTATTTCTGGCTCAACAGCAATGTCAATAAACAAAATTGCGACATTTGGGCTGAAGAGCAACCAGAAGAGGTCCAAGAGCTGTCCTTATACCCAGAGAAATGCTCAGTTTGTGCAGTTTATGGCCTAGTAGAATCATCGGTCTATATTTTTCCAAAAAGATGATGGCCGTAACGTCACCGCGAATGGTGCCCGCTCTCGAGCCATGATATCGGGGTTTTTCCTACCTCAATTTAAAGTCCGTAATCATGACGAAATTTGATTTCAACATGACAGTGCCAGTTCCATACAGCTGCTCAAACAATGTATCTATTGAGATGTAATTTGGAAGACTAGCTAATTTCTCGTTTTGGACCAGGGAGTTGGCCGCCTAGATCGTGTGATATCCCACATTTAGACTTTTTCTTTGGGGCTATGTCAAGTCCAAAGTCTATGCTGACAAACCAGCTACGATTCAGGTTTTGGAAGACAACATTACGCGTATCATTAACGCCATTCCGGTCGAAATGCTCGAATGATTCATTCAGAATTGGACCCTCAAAATAGACACCTTGGGACGTTGTTATGACCACACTTAGAAGGAAATTATATTCCAAAAATAAATAGTATACAATTTCCTTTCGAATAAACATTAAGAATCCACACTTGATATAATTGTTGTACTTAGTAGGGACATAAATACTGTTACACACTTTTATGCTGTAAAATAAAAAGTACTGAATGCTTTTGGACCAAATATTTTTTAATATAATTATTGATGTATATTGTATCCAAAAAAATCTACTTATTCGAAATGCATTTACACACGCCTTAAGTCGCACTGGTCAATCGTCAATAGCTGCACGAACCTCGTTCATTGGAAAATTGGCCACAGCTCGAATCAAAGCAGTCTTAAGAGATCCAATATTGGGGTATCTTTTGTGACAAACCTCGCCCTTTAAAACCGTCCACAATTTGTAATTCAATGGGTTCAAATCTGGACTGCCTGAGGGTCATTCTTCAGAGTAAATGAACGCTGGCAAATTGTTTCGAAGCCAGGCCTGGGACGTTTTAGGCTTATGGCCCGGCGCAGAATCCTGCTGGTAAGTCAATGGCTGGTTTTGGAACAGGGAATTGTTAAGAGGCTTCACAACAGCTTCCAGAACGGTTTCTTGGTAAACTTTGGCGTGCTTCACCAAAAGACCTTTGCATTTTTCAATCCTATTTTTTTTAAGCTGCACTCAATAAATGTCCGGTACGTCATTTGAAAGCCCCAAGTCCCAAATCTTTTTTAATGATTCGACTCATGGACTTTTGCGTGATATTCATCTCACGGACCATGATTTTCTGTTTTCGGAGCGGATTTCTGTGAATTCTTGATTTAACGGCTTTGATAACATGAGGTGTTCGAACAGAGCGTGGGCGGCCCGGCCAGACCGTTGGCGATCTTTTACATCTCCAGTCTCCTCAAACAGTTTTATGCATCGGTAGACGAACATGCGGCTAGTCCCTAGTGGCCGGAGCGTTTTGAAAATATCGCTTTTTTACATTTCACACTTGAAAAGCGTGAAATGCACATTTGCGTGATATTCATCTCACGGGCCATGATTTTCTGTTTTCGGAGCGGATTTCTGTAAATTCTTGATTTAACGGCTTTGATGACAAGCGGTGTTCGAACAAAGCGTGGGCTGCCCGACCGGTGGCGATCTGTTATATCTCCAGCCTCCTTAAACAGTTCTATGCATCGGCAGACGAACATGCGGTTAATCCCTAGTGGCCGGAGCGTTTTGAAAATATCGCTTTTTTCATTTCACACTTGAAAAGCGCTATTACATTTTAAAATCCCGTTTTAGACTAACGCTATTGAGGTTAGCTTTCAGAACCCCTATGAAATTAACGGAGTATGTTCAGTTCTACTATTGAACTGAGTTGTTCAATGTTGTAACAGTATTTATGTCCCCACTAAGTATTTTTTTTATTTTAAAAAAATATTTCTTAAATTTCTAATATCACCCGTTACAAACAAAATTAGTTTTAAAAATTAAAGAAAAAAAATAAAAATAAATTAAACACATTGAATAAAAAAAAAGTTATTTGATCTAACAAAATAATGTCCTCAGAGTTCTTTTATACGTCAACAACCTACTTCCAGTCGTTCTTATCCGAAACTGTACTAAAAATACATTTCCACTTTCGTATAGACGATTTAATTTTAGACTTCCGTCAATCCCCCGGGACCATAGCGATTTTTGTCATTAACAAATATTTAATTTACTCTTTTTTTGCCATAAATCGCACGCTTTTACGGCCGCCGCATATTGGCGAACATTTTCCCTGGAACATTAAAACAAGAAACCAAACACCTGTTTTCAACCTTTACCATAGGAGGAAAAGAAAAAACGCAAAATTTGGTTTTAAAAAAAAATAAACATATTTCTCTCTTAAGGCACAGCATAAACAGACGAAGCCAAACGAGTGGAATGGTGTTTTAATAACATTTACGTGTTGCCTCGACAAAAAAAAAACCAAAAAGAAAGATGTGCAATAAAGCTCCAATGAAATAATTAAAGAAAATTTATGATAACTACGTAACAGCAGCAACAGCAACGGCAGTAACATAACATTCATAGACAACACTCATGGGAAAAGCCAAGGCCAAGAATCCGCAGGATGCTACGCGGATACACACACAGAACCTGCGTGTCTGCGTGTGTGTGGCAGGCAGGGGCCGAGGTTGTTTTAAAATGCTTGAGCTCGAACATATTTTAAAGGACAACGCACAAAAACAGAGATATCTCTAATAAAATCTTAATTTAATTACAAAAGCATGGCAAAACCAGGCAAACCAGCCAAACAGTCATTCATTCCCAAACACTCGCCTCCTAACACCTACTGTCTCTCTCTCTCTCTCTCTCTCTATGTCGCTCTTTGTATATCTATCTCTTTCCTTCATTACCAGAGTATACTGAGAGGCTGTTACACGCTGCCATCGAAGGTAAACCTAGGCTGGGGCTGTCTATGTTGGTTGATACGTTGCTGGCATAAACAACGATTTCTGTTGAGTAATTTCCAAGTGAATTTTTAATTTCAATTAAAGTACTTAAACGAGTTAATGAGTGGGAGTATTTTTTTGTAAACGCCGTTAATTACTACAAAATATGTAATTGTGTAATAAAATTATCTCGTTAAGTTTTTTGAAACTTTATTCGATCATTTAATTGAGAGCAACAGAAATTAAATTATTAATGCGCCTAATGGCAGTAAGGTAAACTTGAATTTTATACGATGCAGAAAAGGGGTTGACACTTTTACTAACTGTAAATATTTTTAATAACTACACTAAATATTCCTATTTATGTTATACGAGGGCATATAGTTAATTTTATTTGTTGTCTTGTTTGGAAAATTTTGAAAATCTTGTCCATTATTTCGATAGTAATAGCTTTAAGTGATGAACACATACTGTTACAGATGGTTGGAGTTCCTGAGAGATTTCCTAATTTTCTGTGTGTCCAAAGCATTGGTATACAAATTTAGGGCACAGCGCCTTTTTATACCCGCACCACATAATGGTATGGGGTATAATGGCTTAGTGCTTGCGTTTGTAACACATCGAAGGAATCGAGTTAGAATACCGGGACCAGAGAGAAAGTTGCTCAGAATTACATTTTGAGTCGATCTAGCCATGTCTGTCTGGCTGGCTGGGCGGCTGGCTGGCTGGATGTAAAGATGTCCATCTATTCTTGTAATCAAAGTACAGGTCGCATTTCTGCACCGATCTTGATGAAACTTGGCAAGTGGTAATATATTGGGACAAGGACGGACGCTATTGAATTTGGTCCAAATCGGAGCACTTTTTGATAGAACCCCCATACAAAGGAACTCCCGGATTTGGTCCAAATCCAGTTGATGTCGCGTGTATTGGTCAACAAATTAAAAAAATATGCCATTCGATGTAGAACTGACCACAAAATGTAAAAAAATAGTCCAAAAAATGGACCCATGATTTTAAATATAAGTGTGACCCCTTAAATGAAAGGAAATTATCTTACAATTTTAAATACAGAAAAAAAATCGACCTGTTTGGGCCCCAGGGTCCATTAGGAGTGTCCAAAAGTTTCGGTTTACCCGGATTTTAGTGTGACCCCTCAAATGACAGGGAATTGCCTCAGGACTTTAAATATGTCAAGCCAAATGATTTATCTCGTCCGTGGGAGGGCACAGGGTCCGAAAACAAGGTATGAAAATGTGGACCAACTATAATTGTTATACCCTCACCACATAGTGGTATGGGGTATAAAGGCTTAGTGCTTGCGTGATAGATACAGATAGAAATAGCGACGAGTGCTTTCGATTAACAGGAGACTTAATCACATTTATAGCGGGTATCATAGAGTCGGCCACGCCCGACTATAGCACTTACTTACTTGTTTATCTTTTATTACGTACATGTGCACCCACATTGTTGAAAATTAAGCAACATTAATAAGTATCGCTTGTTTTTAAAAACACTTAATTGGCGCAGAATAGAGTTTATCCCATCCGATATGTTTAATAAACAATAGGCGTGTTTTATTGGTTCTCGCTTATTGAACGACTAAGTGGTTGCTAAGGCGAGACTTACGAGAATTTTTTTAAATTTCTTTGATTTTGATTTAAACGTTACGTTTGATTTAAAAATTTGCAATTTGAAGAAAAAAAGTTTTTCAATAAATATTAGAAGGTGTTTTTTAGACGGGTGATTTTCAATCAGCCTACACTTTTTTTTTGGAGTTTGTTCTTTTTGACAGCTGTCACTTGACTTATGCTCAGTTCAGTTTGCCATTTCGTAATAAATAGACTAAACGTTGGCAAATCGTGGTGAATGGGCCCAAAACGAGATGGCCACCAATCCTCACTGTTACAAGAAAATTTTGTTCAGCGATGAAGCTCACTTTTAGTCGCTTTAGTTGAGTTGAAAGTTGTCGCATTTAAAGTAATGAAAATCCACAATCCATTGTTGAGCCGCCGTTGCATCCTCAAAAAGTCACTGTTGGTGTGCTATATGGGTAGAGAGAATTAAAGGTCCATATTTCTTCCACAATTAAGCCGGCCATAATGGCACATACTAGAGCCATTATCAATGACTTTTTCATGGCTGAGTTGGAAGATGTTGATGTGGACGACCTTTGGTTCCAACAAGATGGCTTTACATGACATACAGCCAACAAAACAATCAATTTATTGAAGCAAACTTTTGCTGAGCGCATTATGTGGCATGGCCTACAAGATCGTGCGATTTAACGCCTCTAATAGTATAGGTTGCCCATTACTGGTCTAAAGTAACGAATCTTAAAAAATTTTACGTGTTAAATGTTGATCTTTTTGAATGTACTGGCTTATTTCCATTGTTACACAGTATGACATTTTTAAGCATAGTTATGGCCTTTGTTTTAAAAAAATTCAGATTCGATATTGAAGATCTCGCACTTTACCCGCTTATAATGGGTAATCCAAGTAGAGGTACTTTTTTCAACAGCCTTTTTTAGACAGATCACGTGTGAGTCTTGTCATCCTATCATGTTATTTTTGTTCAGTGTTGTTTGGCATTTCATCATGGAAAGATTTACGCCTGAACAGCGTTTACAAATCGTTCAACTTTAAAAAAGGAAATTTACCTTCTGTGAGAAATGTCTTTCGTGCACCTTGTTCAACTTATGGTCAACATAATCGGCCTACTAAACGTACTATTCTCAACACCATCACCCATATTGAGACCCAGCATTCATAATTGGATAAAATTCGACCGAATAGATCAGTCCAGCACGCAGTGAAGAAAATGTAGCGGCTGTAGCTGAGAGTGTACACCAAGACCGAGGATGGTCGATTCGGCGCCGTTTTCAGCAAATCGGACTGACGTATGGAACGACTTGGCGCATTTTACGTCGAGATCTTAAATTGAAAGCGTACAAAAAGGAGCTAATGCAAGAACTGAAGCCTACCAACGTTCCCAAGCGACATCGATTTGCTCTATGGGCTCTTGAAAAGTTCCAAGAAGATCCGACGTTTTCAAGCCAAATTTGGTTCAGCGATTAGGCCCATTTCTTGCTCAATGGGTATGTAAACAAGCAAAATTGCCACATTTGGGACGAAGAGCAAACAGAAGAGGTTCAAGAGCTGCCACTTCATCCAGAAAAAACAACTGTTTGGTGTGGGTTGTGGGCCGGTGGAATCATCGGTCCATATTTCTTCAAAAATGATGCCGGTGAGAACGTAACCCTCAATGGCGACCGTTATCGTAACATTTTCAACGTTTATTTGATGCCCTAAAATTGAAGCTCGTGATCTCGGCGACATTTGGTTTCAACAAGATGGCGCCACTTCCCACACATCGCATCAATCAATGGATTTATTGAGAGAACATTTCGGTCGATTGGCCACCGTTAGACTTTTTCCTGTGGGAATATGTAAAGTTTAAAGTTTATGCGGACAAAAACGCTTCGATTCAGGCCTTGGAGCAAAACATCACGCGTGTCATTCGCCAGTTACCAGTCGAAATGCTCGGAATAGTCGTCGAAAATAGGACTCAACGGATGGACCATCTGAGATGTAGCCGCGGCCAACATTTGATAGACATAATCTTCAAAAAATAAATGCAAAAGAATGTTCTTTCAAATGATAATAAACATTCCCCATTCAATTTGAAATTTCTGTGTTTTTTTCTTTAAAAAAGTAGGGAGCCTCGAAATGGATCACGCGTTATTACTTGGCTAGAAGCGTCATTACAAAGCTCAGACTTAAGCTTAATTTATATTTAATGATTTAGTTTTCTCATCATTCTTATAAGAAACACATTCTGTGATATCTGTAGATTTGCTGAATTTTAATTGGCACATTTGTAATATTCTGAAAACATCAGCGATGACAGGCTTTTGAAGCATTTTTTGTCTTCTATAGACTTGAATGCATGTTTTGTTTTAAAAGGATGAAGTACCATGCTACAATCAACCTTTTGCTTGCCATGTTACGTAATCGTCTTATCAGCCGACACGACAATGTCAGTTAGCCCTTGGGTATTTTCGATTTGACGTCGTAAGGTTTTTTTCTGAGCTACATTGAAGGGCCGATGGTAGGGTCTCTTCTACGAGTATTCCAACTTGATGAGGAGGGACAATCTTGAGATTCTTGCTGTCACACTCATAGACTGCACACGCCACTGTTGTTCCCGATGATACCGCATAGCCTGTTGATCGGTCGTAGCAACTTCTCCAGGTCACTGCTGTCCGTGGTCTGTGATACAAATTTCAGCACTTTACAAGGTTTTTGTTTTATATGTACGAGTGTACGATAGTATACTCGTATGAACCGAGTGTTCACGCTTTTTTTATTCTTTTCTTTTTAAACACTTAGGCTAGAGTTTACTCTTCCAGCTTGCACACTTAAGTGTTTGAGCATTGCAAAATAATCTATTGCCTATCATTCTGTAGCCAAACTGATTGAAAGCGAGAGGCAGAGAAACACCATCACAAGCAAATAAAGGGTTATGGCAACACGCTCTTTGAAGGGTGGGCCACTGTAGGCCCCTGTGAACGCAATCAACCGATATTGTGCAAATAATTCCTTAATGACTCAGCTATTTAAGGCCAATAGCGACCAAGCTTGGAGGTAATGCTAAAAGCTATAACAAAAGTCTTGGAAAATTGGACAAAATACGGTCACCCCGTATTTTGATTTTATTGTTGGCTTTTTTTGCTGAGCTACCGTAAAGAAACGATATTATGCGCACCTTCCACTAACGAATCAGGCATTTGAGGCGAATTTCGAAGCGGTAATCAAGGTCTCGGAAATTTAGGCTTACAGTATACGCCGAGGTAGCCACTTGGATGATATTAGGTTTCATAAATTATAACTGATTGAAAGCGAGAGGCAGAGAAACACCTTCACGAGCAAATTAAGGGTTTTGGCAACGCACTCTTTGTGGTGTTAGGCCACTGTAGGCCCGTGTGAATGCAATTAACCGATATTGTGCAAATACTTCCTTAATGATTCAGCGATTTAAGGCCAATAGCGACCAAGCTTGGAGGTAATGCTAAAAGCTATAACAAAAGTCTTGGAAAATTGGACACGATATCAGTTGGTCACCCCGTATTTTGATTTTATTGTTTGCTTTTTTTGCTAAGGTACCGTAAAGAAGCGATATTATGCGCACCTTCCACTAACGAATCAGGCATTTGAGGCGAATATCGAAGCGGTAATCAAGGTCTTGGAAAATTAGGTTTACAGTATACGCCGAGGTAGCTACTTAAATGATATTGGGTTTCATAAATTTTGGCAAAAAGAGTCTTGTTGTTAGACCACACTGCAAGTGCGAGTAAATCTATTTACCTCTTAATATATATTTCTAATAGTTTCTAGAGCAATTTGAAGTACTTCCAGTAGGACTTAATATACGCTTTGCTCTAAATATTTAATTCTCATAGGGAAATAAACAGTTGTTCTTTCCCACTAGAGTTTGAATCTCAGTGCCTAGACTTAGACTATTTGATAATCAACGACAAATTCGCTGCTGGCTATTGACGGAGCTTTCTCCTTCGTTTTCTTTTGAGAAAACCAATAGCTTCTTATGCCACACAAAATTAAATGAAATTTTATCTAATAAATATTCATTAACATTGATTTCGTAATACCCCAAAAATACATCAAAATTTATTCCACCCAAATTTCCATTCAATATAACGCCCCCCAAATGTAGACAGATGCACACATGGATTGCTGGTGTTCAAAACATACATGCGCCAATGACATGCCAAATAGACACTCGTTTACAGGCTGTATAAAATCAACTCACTCGCATTCCCGGCATACATACACCGAGTTTTTCACAATTAACTGGAGGGCGGAGGAAAAACTGCGTATAAAACGTATAAAATTGTAAATAATCTTTTGGGGATTTGTTCTACATCCAATATTTGTTGTAGCTGTTCATTTCTATGGAATATTTATTTTTGTTTTTTTTGAGCGTGCTAAAGAGTTTTTGTGTCTGTTTTTGCGGTGCAATGTTTTTCAATAGTCATTGTTTTAGATGGTTTGCCAATGTGTGGACTATAAAATTTCAATTCAATTCGATTGCATGTTCGTATAGTATATTGAAATGTGTGTAGAGTGACCATAGATTAGGGGTATGGTAACTCGTCAAACCAAAAACGGAACAATGCTCAATCACACTATGTACAGCATGTAGAGCACCGAACGCGAGTAATGGAAATCCTTGATTTACTGTCCATCATTTGGTTGTTGAGTAGCAAAAGGATACAGAGTGAAAGGGGTAGGAAATTAATTTTTGTGGAGAAATAAAATTGTGGACACGTGGCGTATGATTGATATTAACTTAGAGTTAATTAGGAAACTGCTTCATCAGCTCAACACGAAAGTATTTTTTTAATGAAGGCTGAGTTGAGTTACCTAAGAGGTGGTTTTCTTTTGTTTGACACACTTTATTCATTGAGAACCATTGTGGTACCACGGGCTGCTGTATTGCAACCCCATTGTGCAACTTATTCAGACTTTTTCGGTTAAAGGGCCAAGGGCTTGAAAAGTAGGTCGAAACTTTAACACTCTTTTTCTTAATAAATGTTATACCTTGGATGTTACAGTGGTTCGAGCATAAGCAAGAACATAGAATGTTCTCAGATACTGAGCAGGACATCTTTCTTATCGTCGGAACATTTGACTTATCGCCCGAATATCTTATTAGTCTTAAGGTAATACTCTCCGTTCGGTGGCATGAATGTTGTGTCCCACGCTGGAGGTAAATATTATGGATTTCGAGCAAGGCTGTAATTTATTTCCAAGTCCAACAATACCAGCCTTAATTCAGACAATCGAAAAACGTTTACAAATCTTTTAAAAATTGGGGGGGGGGGGAGAGATGGTCAATGAGCCCCGTTGGTTTAAATGAAGCTAAAAATTGTGCCAATTAGTCCACTTCAGTTCAAACTTTACTGCTTGGAATTTCTCTACTAATTTTTGTGATTTGAAAGCCAGAGAATTTCGAAAATTAGTTAAACCCTACAAATTTAAACATTTTTAGACATACAGCTGAAGCTCAAGCATATGAGGTTTCGACGATTTATCTTCCTCCAAGTCCACACAGTAGTGTGGACTTGGAGAGTTTTCAACTGAATTGTTTGTTTTGACAGCATGGCTAACTCTTACGACTGCTGAAAAACATATTAGGAATTTCACCCTAAGAAGATTGTTTCTAAGTATATTATCAGGCATATACAGGCCATAGTCCAATTACACTAGTTTACACCGGAAATGTACATTTGATGAGAGGTGACTTTTCTAATGTATTTCCATCTGCTGAATTCAAAAATCAAGGTAAAATTTTTTTTTATGGAACAGTTTTTGAGATATCCTTATATTTTTATTTTTTCGTCCTTTTTTCACTTGACAAATCATATCTCGAGCTAGAAATGTCTGATTATATCGTTCTTGGTACTTAAATGCAAGGTATTGAGTAGACGAACAAACATGTATAATTGGATCTTTTATAAGTTAAGTGGTTCAAAATATATCGATGAAAATAGGGCAAATTTTCAAAAAAATCATATTTTAGAGTGATCCTGTGCCGGCGGAAAAGTACATACCGTTGAAAAAACGTCCGGTTTCTCTTCATGTTCGTAAAGATGATACTTTAACGTAAGAACTAAGACCAACCACAAGAAAATCGACCGAAAAATGACAAAGTTATAAGCAATTGAGTGAATAAATCCAAATCCCATATTTTCCGAATATTTTATTTTTTTCGACATTTGACATTTTTGTGTGTTAGAAATAGTTGTGGCTGTTGCTTTGTCTTCGGTTGCTTTTGGGATCCGTTTCTCTAGTGAGAAGCCATACATAGTCTCCCAACATTGCTTCATCCCAAAATCCTTGATAGCGCCGCTCAATGGTCTTAATTTGTTGGTGAAATCTCTCGCCGTGTTCGTCACTCACGTCACCAAGATTGTCCGGAAAGAATTTCAAATGCGAATGCAAGAAATGGATTTTTAGAGACATATTTACACCTGTAAGAAATAAATAAAATGGTAAAAACAATACAATAGAAAACAACCAGGAAGGGAATTAACTAATGGCATTCCGTACCCATATTCTTGTAGTTCTTCAGCAAATCGGTAATAATTCCCTCGTAGTTAGGGCTTTTAGTGTTCCCAAGAAAATTGTAACAACCAGCTGAAATGAATTCCAGGCCTCGTTTTCAATGGGTGTTAAATATTTTGGGAAATCTGTGCTTTTTACCAATTTCTTTATGTGTTGACCATCGAAGACGCCTTCCCTGATTTTTGCTAAAGAAGGTTTGGAAAAAGGATTTTCAGATAGGAAAATGCTTGGCCTTCCTTGTCTAAGGCCTTCACAAAATTTTTAATGAGGCCAAGTTTAATGTGCAACGCTGGAAGGATTATATTTTCTTTTTTGACAAGAGGCACGTATTTAATATTGTCTTTGCCCACTGTGATGTTCTCCCTTTCTGGCCAGTGTTTTCTTACATAATGATGATCACGAGCACGACTATCCCAAAGGCAAAGAAAGCAGCAATATTTTGTGTATCCACCCTGCATCCCACACAACATGCCGACGACTTTGAGATCGGAACATATTTTCCAGTTGTGCTTCTCATATTGAATGTATTTGAGCAAAATGGCCATTGTGGCATATGATTCTTTAGTGTTGATGGCATGAGCGATGGGAATAGAAGGTTTTTCATTTTCAATATGCAGTATGACTGCTTTCAAACTCTCCTTACTACCGTCAATGAACAAGCGCCACTCATTTGGATCGTAAGGCTCTCCGAGTTGCTCAAACAATGCAGGAATATCGTTGCAATAGCATATGTCGTTTTCCTTCTTAAAATGTTGTGCGAGAGACTTCACCAACAAATTAAGACCATTGAGCGGCGCTATCAAGGATTTTGGGATGAAGCAATGTTGGGAGACTATGTATGGTTTCTCACTAGAGAAACGGATCCCAAAAGCAACCGAAGACAAAGCAAGAGCCACAACTATTTCTAACACACAAAAATGTCAAATGTCGAAAAAAATAATATATTCGGAAAATATGGGATTTGGATTTATTCACTCAATTGCTTATAACTTTGTCATTTTTCGGTCGATTTTCTTGTGGTTGGTCTTAGTTCTTACGTTAAAGTATCATCTTTATGAACATGAAGAGAAACCGGATGTTTTTTTAACGGTATGTACTTTTCCGCCGGCACAGGATCACTCTAAAATATGATTTTTTTGAAAATTTGCCCTATTTTCATCGATATATTTTGAACCACTTAACTTATAAAAGATCCAATTATACATGTTTGTTCGTCTACTCAATACCTTGCATTTAAGTACCAAGAACGATATAATCAGACATTTCTAGCTCGAGATATGATTTGTCAAGTGAAAAAAGGACGAAAAAATAAAAATATAAGGATATATCAAAAACTGTTCCATAAAAAAAAAATTTACCTTGATTTTTGAATTCAGCAGATGGATATACATTAGAAAAGTCACCTCTCATCAAATGTACATGAAAAAAATTTTATTTTGTAAACTAGTGTTATTGGAGTAGCCACATGCGCCAGATAAATTGGCCAGTTTATCCGAACTACCAATTCCTGCAATATTCCGCTTAGTAGATATCGAACTACTGGAATATATGCTACAATTTTGGTCGGACTATACATTGACATCGCACAGTGGGATGAGATTAATAAAAATGGAAATAAATCAGTAGTTTCTAAATTAACAGTCGAATTTTGATGAAATTCACACACTTATAGAAGATAGAGTTTTGAGTTTAGGCCCCAAAAAATATGCGGGGACGAAGCTACATGGCCCCCAACTTGGGCTCTTCGAGTTTAAACAGTTTAAAAAAGCATGTAACTTCTGAATTGGTGAACCGATTTGAATTTCCTATAGAATCCGCTAGTTGAGACCTACAAAAAAGTGTGTTGCACCTATGCATTATCTTGTGTAGTTTCTCAGATATACGTGTAAAAAATTTAAAATGGTTTTTTTCCTTGGTGTAGTAATTTAGTAATTACAGAACTAGATATCAACCGATTCGTTTCATTTTAATTTTGTTTTAGAAACAACAAAAAATTATATAAATAATCTATATATAATCTTCATAATCTATATAAATGAAGTACAAACTTCTAAGATATACCTTTCGAGTAAAAAGTTATAAGCATTTGAAGTTAAAAATTTGCAAATATGACGATTTTATGTCATTTTTTGCAAAAAAAATTTGCTAATTTTGGAGTTATTGCAAAATTGTAAAGAAAACGTATACATGACTTATGCATCAAAAACAAATTTTCCACTTTTTTTTGGTTTCGATAGTTTTTGAGACGCTTTTTCACGATGGTGAAAACTAGAAAGTCCTAACTTGCTTAAAAGTGTACTAAAAATGTAGAGAAAGTAGAGCACAAATGAAAGAAAAACAGAATTTTATTCAAATATTCAAAAAGAAAACGTATACATGACTTATGAATCAAAAACAAATTTTCCACTTTTTTTTGGTTTCGATAGTTTTTGAGACGCTTTTTCACGTGGTGAAAACTAGAAAGTCGTAACTTGCTTAAAAGTGTACTAAAAATGTAGAGAAAGTAGAGCACAAATGAAAGAAAAACAGAATTTTATTCAAAATCCAGAATCAAGATAATAAATGAAATTGAAAATTTTAAAAACAGGATTGAACGCTGCAAAAACGATTTTACTAAAAAAGAGCTTGGCATTGAAAAAAACATCGCTCTTTATATACACACACGAACTTATCTCATTTATGGCCTTTTGCCTTTTTTGGTTGCCTTTTGGGCATGACTGTTCTTAATGCAAAAGAAAAACTACTAACAAACTGAAGAAATGCATTTTTAATCTTAAACAGCTGTTTCTCGCATTTTCTTTTTTGAGTCATAAGCCACCTTTTCATAGGCCGGGTCACATATATTCATCTTAGAGAAAAGTTCTTGTAGAAGATATTCAAAAAAAAAATTGTTTTTGTTGTTGGTAATAATGCCATCTAAAATAATCCAAAAGTTAGCCTTAGTTTGTCCAATCGCAAAGATAAAAAAGATCAAAACTTTTATAGCATTCATAGATAGTCATAAGCTCTGAAAGTCAAACTGCAAAAGGATTCCACTTTTTCGACAACAATGTGGCAAATATAGCACTAGCACGAAAATTGAAAAATTACAATTTTGGCACGTACTAACGTCTCCAATCGTCTTGATTTCTAACTAAATAACTCTAATGTGATTTTTTTTAAAAAGGATACATTCAAGTATATACATGCCACTAACTTCTTCTTGTGTCATGGCGTTTCAATTATATCAAATAATGTTAATTTTTAAAAGCTTCAGACATGACTGACCTTTGTATACAAGATTTTAAAAATAACCACCTTCTAGATGTATCCATTGGCTACAGACTTAAATATGAGGAAGCAAAGTTAAATTTTTATTTTGATTCGTTTGTTTTTGTAAGCTTTGCTTACTTTGAAGCTCAATAGATACAACTGTAAGACCACGACTTCAAAGGAAAGAAATATCAATAATGAAAGAAATACTAGGAAATTATAAGAGCAATAAGGATTGCTTTGTATGACACGCATGTGAGGGGGCGTATGATTCATATTAATTACAACTTTATTGAAAATAATATTTTATAACCAGTCAAAACCAGCCACATACCGAAGCTGATACACATACATATGTGACAGCGCATAGGGAAAGGGACCTAAGGGTAAAAAATTATTTTTTTTTTCTTTTTTTAATGTGGACAACATCTGAGCATCGAATGAGACCGATCCCATGCCCCAAAAGAGTTCCCTCCCAGAGATATGCGCGTTTTATGAAAGTGAAGTCGACGATTCTAAGCACAAATGGAAACGGACCTAAACTTTAAAATGGCTCTCCTGGACAAAACTGGTCTCTAACCTTAGGTCCCTGTCTATTTTGCGCGTCACATATTAATAATCAAAAAGCTCTAGCAATTTCTCTTTGTGTCAAAAAAAAGACACAGACTTTTCATCAATGAAGACTAAATTTAGAAATAATAAATCAAAATTTTCTATTATAAAATTATGCGAAATCAAGAAGAACATTCCTTTAGAGGAGGCTGTAGAGGAGTGAAATACAATTCCCATACATGGTGCTCCAAAATCATCCTTGGAGCTTCTAGATCGTGTTCAAAGAAGAGCGATGATGCTAATAGGTGACAGTAGGGCCATAATATACGTCCCTAACATTGTTCGGCTCGAAAACCTAATAAAACGTTTCTTTATAATCGTTTAAATGGTTGCCATATTTTTTTTTCTTCTGTATTTTTTGTGGTTGTTGAAAATTTTAGCCAAAAATGCATTTTTGGTATTTACTGAAAACCTTGCTGTATTGAACAATTTGTACATAAAACATTAAAACACTACGATTTATAATACGTTGCCAATATTTTACTTTTTTAAATTTACAATTTTTAAATGTGTTTGTGTTGTTTTAAAATTTTACCAAATTTGCTCATAAGTCTAAAAAATTGGTTTTTTGAAAACCGTTGAAGTTGTGTGCAATACAAAGGTGCAGATCTAAATATTGTTTTTTAAATTTTTTTATATATTTTTATTTTAAAACTAAATTTTTTGAGTGCTGGTATTTGCCGTTTTTTATTTATTAATTATAAGTTTGGGTTTGCCATAATTGTTGAAGTTATTGGCGAAACACCCACGCACAGTGGGGTATTGTACTCCCAAAATGGAGATTAATTAAAGGAAAACAAACAAAGGTGCAGATCTGAATACTGTTTTTTAAAATTTTTTATATATTTTTATTTTAAAACTAAATTTTTTTGAGTGCTGGTATTTGCCGTTTTTTATTATTAATTATAAGTTTGGGTTTGCCATAATTGTTGAAGTTGTTGGCAAAACACGAACGCGCAGTCTGGTATTGTACACCCAAAATGGAGATTAATTAAAGGACGCTTTCCGGAGATGTAACGTTTATAAATACTAACTATTTATGAGATTATTAGCCGATTCCAGTTGGTTTTATCTAAATCGGCCATAAAATGGCTTATATATGGCCGAAACATCGGAAAAGATATGCCAAAAATATAATTTTTAACGTATATTGGGCTATAACTTCCGATGTATGCATTCCACGTGGCACCTTCAAATACTTAAATTATAGCCATCAACAGTCTGCGTTATTTGCACTTAATTTAATCAAAATCGCAATTCAAATGGCCTAAAATATACTATTACATCGAAAAAACACATTTACGGCATATATCGGGCTAAAACTCCCGATATGTATATCCCACGTGGAGCCTACAGAGATTTCATTAAATTCGGTAATCAACTGGCGACAAAATATATTATAGTATTTCAAAAATATATATTTACATTCGATATTGTGCTATAACTTCCGATGTGTATATTCCATGTGCAGTATATGTGGAATCTTGAAATATCAATATCAAGCTCTTAAAGAGATCCATCTTTTATCGTTAATTTCACTAAAATCGGCCCAGAAATGTGTAAAACAATTAAAACCTGACAGCTGAAAAAATCTTTTCAACCGACATAAGGCTATATTAATATAACTCTGTGAATGCAAACCGCTCAGAGACCAAAATTATGCCTCGACCATGATATATAATATGGGCGCTGTAACATACTATACAATCCCCAAACATTTGACCGGCTTTATAAAGCCTTACAGATATTTCAACAAAAATTATTATACGCTGGCCGTAACTTAACTTTAAATTCGAACTAACATGAGAATAAAGTTGCTAACATTGTGTTATGTAATGCGTTTCTATTAGTTATGAACAAATGTAATACAAGCTATAAGGGCGACCGCAAAAGTACTGGCCTAACATAAAAAGAACCGTTTTTTTGGAATTATTATTATTTATTTTTCAACATAATCTCCTTCCAACTCAATACACTTCATCAAACGTTTTTCAAGTTTTTTAATTCCATCCGAAAAATAAGATTTTTCAAAACCTTCAAAATATGCCTCAGTTTCAGCAATAACCTCGCTATTGGACGAAATTTTTTTGCCACTGAGAATTTTTTTTAAATTTGGAAACAAGAAATAATCAGAAGGAGCTAAATCTGGACTATATGGTAGATGCGAAGCAATTTCAAATTGTAATTCGGCCAGTTTTTATTGAGTTAAAAATGCAGTGTGTGAAGCAGCATTATCTTGATGAAAAATAACTTTTTATCTTGATTTCTTTCTCAAGATAATCAATAAATATTATACCCCTTGCATCCCAAAATACTGTGGCCATTACTTTTCCTGCTGACTTAACGGTTTTCGCCTTCTTGGGACCACTTTTACCAGCTTCTATCCATTGTTTTGACTTTTTTTGCATTCTGGGATGTAGTGATGGATCCATGTTTCATCAATAGTTATGAATCGGCGCAAGAACTCTATTGGATTACGCTGATAAATCGCTAAAAGCTCTTCGGAATTGGTCCAACGGACGATTTTTTGGGGCAAAGTCAACAAACGCGGCAGAGTTCTTGCGGATAGCTTTTTCATGTGGAGTTCATCATGTAAAATACTCCAAACTTGTTTTTCGTGTATTTTAACAATATCAGCAAGTTCTCTGAGCTTTATTCGTCTATCTTTAGTCACTTCATTAAATATTTTTCTAATGTTTTCAATAGTAGTAGCAGTTTTCGGTCTTCCAGAGCGTTGTTCATCTTTCGTACTTGAACGACCCATTTTAAATTGTTGAACCCAGGATTTCACGGTGGAGTATGATGGTACATTATCACCATGAACAGAATCCAATTCATCTTTGATTAATTGTGGCGTATAAGCTTTCATATAAAAGTGTTTAATTACCGCACGAAACTCTTTATTTTCCATTTTTCAAAAAATATAAAACTTGTTTACTTCAATCACCTGTAACAAAGAAAATAATCATTAAATATTTCGGAAATTTTGACAGATGGCTTGTAAAAGATTGCTTTTAAAAAACAAAAAATTTGCTAGCAAAACAGAAAATGTGCCAGGCCAGTTAGTTTTGCGGTCGCCCTCGTAGGTAGATATTGTGCGTGCTTCTATTTTAGATCGAGGGAGTGGTTACACAAAGTTACAGGTATTGGTCGTGAGAGAGCATATATGCCGAGACAAGTACCGACAAATTTACAGTCTAATACTTCGTTGTACACGTCAGTAAGTAACCTTCCGCGTAAATAAAAATAAAGATTACACTGGAGGAAGCACACCCAAGACCGAAGAGCTAATAAATCATTTATTGAACAGGCCCGGCCTTTGTATGTATCTGATTAGGCTTATATAACTTTCCGGCATATTGAGCGTATGATTAATATTAATTAGGTATTTGTGCGGTAGAATCTGCTGTTAGTTACTAAGTAAGTCCAGCGATAGCTTATAACCTATAAGATAATAAGCTTTCATATTTCCACACATTCCCGTTGGGTCATTTTGATCCGGATGCGAGGTATTAAAAATTCACCATAGAAAACTTACACCTATTCAAAAAAAAATGCATCGTATTTTTATATTTAATAACAAAATATATATAATTTCTTAAATATTACACGAAGTGTAAGTCCGACAATTACTTTTAAGATTATAGGCTTTCATATTCAAACACATTAGGTAATTTTCATCCGGATGTGGGGTACTAAGAATACACTGCAGAAAATCTTTTTAGAATTCCCTATTTAAAAAATCATGCCTCACATTTCCAGGACATTTTCCGATCTATTTTGAATTTGTTTAAAAACTGTTTTTACATATAAATATTTGCACTTGTATGTGTACTCGAGTATAGCAGTTCCTTCCCGTTCATGAGTGTGTGTGTGTGTGTGTGTGTGCGTACACACATTGACATGTACGCTTTCATGTTGAATTTTGTACGTTTCCTCTGACAAAATAAATCAATATTGAAATTTAATATTTTACATTTATCAAAACTTCTCACTCCGATATATGCATGCAAAAAATGCACAGACACAGCCGCACACTAGCAGGCGTACGTACGTATACGAGTATGCCAAATTCACTCGAGGCTATAATTTTGTGGAAAAATTCGAATTTTCGTATACTGTTTCACACTCAATATAAGGTTCGCCGGTAATTGTGAATGTGTGTGTTCATCGATTGCGTTCATCGATTGCGTACATTTTCATGCGACTAATCAAATAAATCTTGATTAAATAACCTTTGGCCTCAGAAAAATCCAGAAGCCCATTCAGGTATGAATATTCGAAATAATTTAAGTCCGTAATATATGAGTGGAAAATTTGTCTATATTTTGTTCATTTATAATCTCAATGCAACAGTGAACAATGCTTTATTAAAGCTAGCTTTAATTTCATTTTGTTAGTTGTCATATCTTAAGTTTATTGCCATACACATAAGCACACATAGGAAAAAGTGCACTTCATAATTAATTGGAAATTAAATTCAATTTAGTGAGCAATATTATTTGATAATAAATCAATAGATTCTATCTCCAAATAAAATCAAATAAACAACAATTCAAATACACGATTCAATTAAAGTAAAATATTTAAATTTTATTGTCGTACATTTGATTCAATTAAAAAGGACACACATCATGGCTGCAAACCATGCAAAAATGTGGTCACAATCAAAAGCGAAACCTTCTGAACGAAGGGGAGAAAGATGGAGGGTGACAAATTGCCATAGAGTCAAATTCAAACATTTGTGGTTTTAACACAAGATATTTAGCATTGGAATGCAAATTATCGAAATTCCTCTGAACGTAGCAGATTGAAACTAAACACATTCCAACGTGGCAGACAGTTTAAACGAGAGTTGCTTGCAGCAGGAAAATGGTCTCTAAATTGAAACACACTGGTAAGAGGAAAATTAAAAGACAAATTGTATATAAATTGTTTAATAGTAGAGAGAAGAAAAAAAAGAATCTCCCTTTTTATCATTTGGTGGCGTATGATTGATATTAATTTGGACTTCATTTAGAATAAATCTATTTTTTACCATTCGTTGGGGTGATTGATATTAATTTGGACTTCATTTGGAAAATCATAAATAACTATAATAAACCCGCTTTTAACGCAATTTATAAAAACAAGTCTACATGCTATTTTATACCTTATTGAGAAGAAACTACTTGTACAATATACATGTTTACCAATCGGTGGCGTATGATTGATATCAATTTAGACTTAATTTGAAAAATCATGGATAGTTTGTGTAATAAACCAGATATGGACATTTGTTAAACACTATTAAGAAGCCCACATCACAGACTTACTTTTATAGAATACCTCAGTGCCATTGCAAGTTGTAAAAAATTTTTTTAGGCATAAGTTAAACATTTTTTTATTTTCTAATAACATTTTTTATAGTTTTCGAAAAAATAAATAAGTGTTACTAAATTTCTTGCTTATAGACAGTCACTGTAGTTTTCTAGGCCTAGAAATTAAGTGCTAAAGGTTATAAAGGTAGATAGATCTGTAATAAAAATCGACTTTACAATTTATTGTAGATGCAAGTATTACACAAGCGCTCAAAATATTTTGTTCAAGATGATCTGTTTTCCAGTTACCATTTCAAGGATAGGCAAAAATCGTGATATAACCAACTAGAGTCCTGATTCTCAAAGCCGTAGCTCCTGGAGTTTTTCTTTCAAAGCTACACAAAAACTTGTTATTGTTGGAAACAATTGCAACATATGAAGGCTAGGTGCCTTGATGGATTTAGAATGCTATCATCGTATATACGAGTATAAATACTCTCCTAGTCTCTTTTTTTTTAATGTATTTCTTTTCGATTTATTTATGATCCGAAATTTTATATGTACAATAGAATTGCCTTCAATATTTATAATTACATTATAGTTCACGGCTTTATAAAGTACAAGCTCTCATGTTTCTTTCGTTGATAAATACATTTTAATAATAGGTAATAATAATTAAATTATAATAATATTAAAAAAAAATATTTAAAAAACTTAGCAAGATCAAAAAAATAGGTAAATTTTTAACAAAAAAGTAAATCGCATCAAATTTTCTGGCAAACAGCGACATAAGAGTAAACTGAAGTACATAGAGTATATAAATAGTACATACAATACAAAAGAACGAAATTAGTTACTAAAAATAAGAGCACTATTCATAAGGAAATGCTAGATGCAGGCTAGACAGGGATTTGATTTTTTTTTCTTTTTTTAAATTTTTGTCTAGCAGCGTCGAATTTTTTCTTTACGATCAGGGCTGTAAGTATAAAAAGGAAAGCATTTCCTTATAAGGAATTGCTAGATGCTGGCTAGACAGGGATTTGATTTTTTTCTTTTTTTAATATTTGTCTAGCAGCGTCTAATTTTTTCTTTACGATCAGAACTGTAACTATAATAGAATGCCAGCTTCAAGTCAGGGATTTAGGCGGCTTGCACGTTATGGAAACAATTTCCCAAGGAAATCATACGTGGCAAGTTTATCGGTAATCGTTTATATTTTTTTTTATCGAAATCGTTACAATTGACGAATACTTTTGTTAATGAATTTAAAAACACTCTGCATTATTCGTAACATTGTCATGGCAACTTTAATGGTTACTAAGTCTATCGTCCATGTCGGACGATAAGTCGTAAAGTGTAAGCTCCCCTTTTTATGCGATAATAAGCATCATAAGTCGATGTTTATTATTGCACTCCTGTTTTTAAACTCATTCGATAACAAAAGCAACGAAAATTTTGTTCGACCGACAAGTTTTAAAATCATCTTTTCTTTCTGACTACCCGGTACCCCTTTTATGATGACTTAATTATTTCTAAACAAATGGTAAGAGATGGGCCAATAATAAAAGAAAGATAAAATCGATAACTCTATCTTCTATACTCTTAGCCTTGTCAATTTTCTCAAATTTGAGGCTCAACTCAAAAAAAAAATAATGGGCGAGGCGATAATGAATTGTTTACAAAACTTTATCTTATTTCATTAAGCTTCGTTTAAAGCGACCCCCTATTTTTTTAGGTCGCCCCCGTTTGAAAAATAATACTAAAAATCTCTATGTGACTCCTTCCAAAAAAAGATGCCAGATCTGTTTTTTCGTTTCGTTTCCTAGATTTTATGGTTTTGTTTTAGTTATAGAAGTAGTTTTGAAGTGAGCCCTTCACTGGATTCGCCTTGTCTTAGGCATTTTGTTGTATACGAGTCTCCCACTGGGCTATAAGACCCCGCGATGAGGGAGTTTCTTCGGGACCCAAATCACAGAGCAGGGCCAGTCCTAGAAGACTTATCACATATAACGCTGTTAAAAATGTTGAGAAAGTAAAGAAACTTGCTATGGAGAATCGTCAAACCTCTATTAGAGAAGCTGCAGAGGATGTTGGCTGAATTTTGAACCAAAACACAGTTCGTAGTTTGTATTGGCCATAAGGAATACAGAAATTATGTCTCTTGCCTGTTCCCAAAATTAAAGGTACCCATGAAATTACGGTTGGAGAAGATAAAACCTGAAACCCGATAAATCATCTTTAGCGATGAAGCTCATTTGTGGCTGAGTGGTTTTGACAATAAACAAAATATGTGAGAGCGCATAGAGAAAGGAACCTAAGGGTAAAAAAATCAATTTTCACTTTTTTTAATGTGAACAACATCTGAGCATCAAATGAGACCGATCCCATGCCCCAAAAGTGTTCCCTTCCAGAGATATGCCCGTTTTATGAAAGTGATGGTACACCAAAGATACACGTATTTAAATATTTAAAATGGCTCTCCTGAACAATACTGTTTTTTACCCTTAGATCCCTTTCTATTTTGCGCGTCACATATGCATCTTTGGAAACAACAAACACACATGTGCTTCAAGAGACACAATTGCATCAGCAAAAAATTACTGTGTGGTGTGGTTTTCATGACGAAGGTGTGATTGGGCCTTATTTTTTCATCAATAAAGAGCGCTATCCTGCCATGTTAGAAAATAATTTCTAGCCAGAATTCGATAAGCTTGACATCGCCGATATGTGATTTCAAAAAGATGGTGCCACTAGCCACACAGCAAGCGCTACAATCAATTTACCGAAAGGCAAATTCGGCGAACGTGTTATCCCGTGAAATGGTCCATTCGAATCGCCACCTCGTTCGTGCGATTTAACGCAATTAGATTTCTTTTTATGGGGCCACATCACGTCATTGGTCTATGCCAACAAGCCAGCAACTTTAGACGAGATCACAGACAACAGCCAACGGGAAATGGTCTTAATTTGTGCAAGAGTGGTGCAAAATTGGGTCCAAAGATCGCTGCTTGCGGCTCGTGGTGATCATATTGAACCTTGAACAAATTTGAATTCTATATCTCAAATATTTTGTGTTTTCTTAACATATAAAATTGTTATGTCCTTAAAGGAAAACCCTTTATATTAACTACTGATAACTCGTTTGGATTACATGGCCAGTTTTTTGGAACAACTGAGCCGAAACGTCTAGTTTCTATGCAATTTTTTGGTTTTAAGTTAAATTTAAATCAATTTTTTAATCAATTTTAAACTGCTAAAATATGGAATTTCACCAGAACATTCGACAAAGGCTAAAGTGTTTTTCGTCCCGTCAACTCTCCTTGAATAAAGGTACGTACCATTACCATCATCACCATATTTTCCAGAGCGAGCCCTATATTACTACTTACTGTTTCCAAACACTTAATGAAGGAGGGGCAAAAGAATAAAGTCAAGTCGAAAACTGAAAAGGAAACTAATTTGTATTTGTCATAATGAAATCGAGATAGAGTAAGACTGTATGGGAAAATAAAAAAGACTTAATCCTCAAGTTACCTATTTCTGAAATCTATTTTTTTTTGCAAATATCACGCGATCTCGAAATTACTGTACAGTATAGTTTTGTGCGATCTAAAAAGGAACGCTATCAGAAACTGGATCCATACAAATGTATGTCGAATTAATTGAAATTTTTCTTAAAGTGTTTTGCACATATGACAGACCCTATTCAAAACTGAGTTCGATCGGCTTATATAGAGTGATCCATCTAGAGGTATTTTTTCAGAACAAAAAAAATATAAAAATTTATATCAAGTAACGAATTTTTATTGGTAATTTGAAAGGACATTTTATGGCATTTATTTTTCGAAAATAATTTCCTTCAAATGCTGGCAACTGTTTTATGGAAATGAGCGTTCGGTGAGAAACGGGAAGATCCGCTGTTTTTGGCAAAATTGCCGCTTTTTGGCTAAAGAGCAACAAGAAGAGGTTCAAGAGTTGCCATTATACCCAGAGAAAACCACGCTTTGGAGCGGTTTATAAGCTGGGTGAATCATCGGTGCATATGTTTTCAAAAATGCTGAAGGCCGACACGTAACCGTGAATTGTGCTCGCTATCGTGCCATGATATCCATCTTTATGGTACCTGAAGTTGAGGTCACCTTGATGACACTTGGTTGCAACAGGATGGTGCCACTTGCCATACAGCGGCTCAAACAATGGACCTATTGGGAGGTCATTTAGCCAACTCACCGTTTTGGGCAGGTGAGTTGGCCGCCTAGATCGAGTGATATCCCACCTTCATACATTTTTCTTTGGGGTTACGTATAGTCCAAAGTCTATGCTGACAAACCAGCTGCGATACTGGTTTTTGAAGCCAACATTACGCGTGTTATTAAAGCCATAACGGTCGAAATGCTCTAACGAGTCATCCAAAATTGGACTCTCAGAATTGAAACCCTGAGGCGTAGTAGCGGCCAAAATTTGAAAGAAATTATATTCAAAAAATAAATGCCATAAAATGTCCTTTCAAATTATTAATAAAGATTCCACACTTGATTTGAATTTTTATATTTTTTTTGTTCTGAAAAAATGCCTCTAGATGGATCACCCTGTATTTTTAATCCGCTCCCATATAACGAGTTTGCTATAGAATCGCACAAAGTTGACCCCGCTCGTTTTTTGACTATCCTCACTGGTTTCAGTTGGTTGTTGCTCACATGGTCAGCCACCTAAGGTTATAGTTTGGCATGTTTATAAAAACAAACGGAGAAGAGAGAAAGAGTGACCGCCCGATATTAGGTTTTGTTGACGAAAACATCACCAACCAAAAACTAATGCTGAAATATCAGCCAACTAACTCTAGCTGGACGACAATGGATGCCCAACCAGCCACACAACATGAACGACCATCACTCAATGTTAGTTTTTGTAATACGAATCGAAAGCCAACACTAACGTTATGTGTTGGCAGTCCTTGTTGCTGCTGCGTTGATGCAAGGACTTTAGTTAGGTTCAATCCTGGATTTTGATCTCATACTCCCAACGCAGCTGCACCAACAGCAACGCCATCGACACCATTACCCCAACCCCCAGAGTGTCATAGTCGCCCTTAATGATATTGTTTATTATGGCCACGACAACAACAGCAACGACGACGACAACAACAAATATAATACCATTGTTGTCGTGCTGATGTCGCAGCTTGTCATAGCGGGCATTTGTTGCTGCTGCTGCTTTTGTGGCTGTTTAAGGAAGCAACAAAATTAACTGAAAACATTAGTTAATTTCCCCAAAGGATTGCATGATATGTTGGCTACATTTTCTCTTTGCTTCGCACTGTGCTCTAAATGACAGAGTCCTGCTCCAAATTCTGTTTGCTGCGTTTGCTTTTCAGAACTATAAATTAAACGAGATTATCCCTAAGCTCGAGTTTGTTTTTTTTTTATTTAACGGGGTTATGCGGGTGTGCTTGAAAAATGAAAACAATAGAAATGAAAAAATTCCTAAACAACAGCAGCTACACTGAATCCATTTAAAGTTAGATGACATTAAGCTATCACAAACGATAACTCAACTAATGTTTGATAACGAAGAATGCCACTCAACTGAAAGAGACACTCTCAAATTGTCCTTAAAACCAAGGATTAAACAATTGAATTAGAGATGACGATTTGCACAAAAGGATACATGAACACTTTTCTGAAGCCAGGATAAATATGCTAGCAAACACTGAGAAATGTTTTTTGTGATTTAAAGTATAAAATTAGTTAAGCTTTCTAATATATTTCGTCTCAAAAAAAACTATAATATGAAGATAATATATCACCATTGTCTGATATAAGAGTCAATTCTCTCAAACAAAATATGCCAGCTGTTGGAGGAACCAGATATTTGCCCAGGCTTGGTTAAGATTTGCAAGGTTGCACTATCCGAGTCGAATATTAAATGTTGCTAAGGCAATCAGGCCTGAAATAAAGTGTATATATTCTAGCTTCTAACCGATTCAATGTACGAGAGTTGCTAATTAAATTTCGGGTCCTGACAATACTAGTGTTCCCAGATGTAAACTGGAACTTCCATTGGCAACTTTGACATTTTTGCACATGACTTTACTCAGGCCGTTTTGTCATTTGAGGACGAATTGTTTTGTTTAGTGTGTGTTGAAAAATGCATCTCAGTCAAAATATGAAAATTATCCCGTGAACATTTTCGTGCGATGATTTTTTACGATTTTCGGCGTGGGTTTTCGAAACAAGAGTGTTTAAATCAACTTGTTTCGACTTTTGGAGTTGAAGCACCAGCAAAAACCACTGTTAATCGCTAGTACCAAGAGTTTTTCATGAAAATCGTTTTTTTATCATGGGCTGTATTATCATATTGGCATATGTACGGTGGAGTAAATGGTCTTGTGGAAGAAGCTCTTGTGTCAACTGAATGTTAAATGGAAACAAATGCATATCCTTGTGCTATATTGTACCTAAAGTTGTTCTTTGAATGCCAAGCTCCTAAGCACGGCTTCGAATTGAGGTTGATGAATTGTTTGAACACTTTCTTGAGCAGTAGTAATGTTCTCCGCCGATATTGCAGTACGTTGTAATCCATGCTTGTTCCTATCAGCTACAGAGCCTCTTTCTATGAAATCATTCACTAAACGATAATTACTGCGTTTTTTTGGCACGTTGTTTCTCCCAAAAATTTCACGTAACTTTCTCATCGTCACAGTAATCGATGATTGATTTTGATAAAAATGTTTTAACGATTAAAAAACGTTGGTTTATTGAATATTTTTCCATAATAAATTTGACATGTTTCTTCTTCACTACTGCCAAATATGAACTGTCAAGACAAACGTTTACCAAAATGGAGGCAAAACAAAGTAGTATACCTTCCCAGCGGACACCCTGTACATATAAATATGGTACCTAGGAGCCATACCATACCAACGGCAAAACGTGCATCAACCAGACGGTGATGTGTTTGCTTTATCTTGGCTTACTTACATTTTTTTCCTCATACGAGCGCTGCTATATATATTTCTGGCCTAATAATGAAAATGCGAATATTTATCATTAGAAATGGTTTTATTGTTTTTCAAAGTATTCTCCAGCATGATTTATATACCTTTGCATGCGCTCAAACCAATTGTCGAAACACCTCAACAGCTTCAACAGCATCTTCTGGCGATGAAAATCGTTGACCACCCATTTTTTCTTGATGTGCGGGAATAAAAAAAGTCATTGGCTGCAAAGTCAGGGCTGTATGGCGGATGACCCATCGTTTTGGCCGGTCAAAAATGCGCTGGCTTGAGCCGATATGTGAGAGCTCGCATTGGCATGGTGCACAATGCTTCGTCTTCTCTTGTTAGTTTTTCGAATTTCTCTGTTGACTTCAGGCAAACAAATTGTGGTTGCCCAAGTGGAAAAGTCGCCACATGACCAGTTTTGCCGAAGAAACAGGCGCCCATTTGGTTCGAAGTGTTTCTTCCATGAACAACTTTTGTGGATTTGGCTTGTCTTTGAAGACCCACACGGTCGATTGCTGTTTTGTTTCGGGCTCATACGCATAGATACATGATTCGACACCTGTGACGATCTTATAAACGTCTTTTGAAGCACCGCGTTCGTATTTTTTTCAAAATTTCTTTGCACCAATCGACACAAGCCTCTTTTGGTCTATTGTCAAATTTTGCGGGATGCAACGAGAACAAACCTTTTTTAAGTTTAAGTTCGTCGATGGAGTCTTGTCGTGATAATCTACGTCGAAAGTTTTGTTTCGGGCTCATACACATAGATCCATGATTCGTCACCCGTGACGATCTAATAAACGTCTTTTGAAGCACCGCGTTCGTATTTTTTCAAAATTTCTTTGCACCAATCGACACGAGCCTTTTTTGAGCTATTGTCAAATTTTGCAGGATGCAACGAGAACAAACCTTTTTTAAGTTTAAGTTCGTCGATGCAGTCTTGTCGTGATAATTCACGCCGAAGTTGTGAAAAATAATGCCACGAAAATGTTTCAATTTTTTGCCAAATTGATTTTTTCAAGTCACTGTAAACAACACAAATGATGGTCGTACGTCAAAACGTTCTGAGTTCGTTATGTCAAACTTTCCAATGGAAGTGTCAGATGCCACCAGGCAACACTTAGTGTTGCATAGGTCAGAAATATATAAAGCAACCATCGTATAACAAACAACAGCAAACCTGATATAATTAGCTTGTAGAGTAGTTTCCTCTTCTAAAAATACTTAATAACAACAAATGATCTCAACAAAACAAAAAAAAAATAAATCAAAAGAAGGGTGTTTTTTTTGCTATGGGAAAGCTGTTTAACGAACTTCATTTCTGGGTTCACTTTGATATTTTTACATTGTCGATCACTATACTCTGAAAATCATTTTGAAAAGATTCGCGCTTATTATCCAAATTACTTTAAAAATCTGTCAAATTATTGACGACTTCGATATTTTTATGCACCTTATAGTCGTCCATATTCCCGAAATCAGTTTTATTTGTTAATGCAGAGTAAAAAAAAACTTTTTAATCAAAATTTATTCTTTAGATTATTAATTAATTTAAGATTAAAGATTAAAAATTATTTTATGTTACTTTTTACAAATCCTCAATTTTGAATCCAGAGTCAATAAGGGTTCATGTATAATTTTGGATACTGTAGCATACTTCTATAATTATGTTCCATTGTTTTTCAAATTATCCTGGTGTTATTTAAAATTTGTTCACTGCCTTGCCTCGTTTGCAATTATTGAAAAGTAAAATGCTTTTCCCATATCTGGATTAAACTGCTCGTAAATCTCAAAGGTCCTTTGAACACTATCGCATCGACCAACTCTAACGCAAATTGACCATTTAATTCATTGCAATTTATTTAATTATTTTAAAATATAAACACTTTATTTTGACACGTTTATATTATGGATTACAACTTTCAACCAATACGCAAAACCACCAGGGACAGAGAACGAGAGCAGTTTTCATCCACGAAATGGTGCACAGCGTGGCGCTAGCCATGTGTGGATATATTTCGGTTGTATATTTACGCTCTAATGTAACCGCATAACATTGTAAGCGTTGTCCACCAGGCACAAACACAAACATGCAATCCCAAATACACTTGCATGCATGCACACACACACACACACACACAGATATCTGCAATAAAAGCAATCTTATGTAGTTACACAAAATGAACAAATTTACTCGTATACATACCAGCATATATACTATAGATGAATGTGTGTTAGCCACGCGTGTGTGTGTATGTGAAAGTTTCAATTTATTTTCTGAAATTCTCACCAACAGTATAACCACGATTTCAAAACCAAAATTATTGGAAACGCGGCAAAAGAAAACATTTGTTCGCCCCTCCACAGTGTTTAGTTAGAATAACACAATTTTTGCATTGATCACCGCAAAATTAATACACCCACGTGTGTATGTGTATAGGTTTATCTACATGTGTTAGTGGAAATAAGTTCATGTTCACTTATATATAAGTGTATATATCATATTTAACTTTTTATAAATATGTGCTCTATTTTCACTATTACCAGAATTTATATGGATGAAGAATGCAAGATCAGCAGTACAGAAATTTGATTTCCCTTTACTGAAGATACCAATATTAGCGGAGGCTTTCTCTTAAGGTATCTGCCTACAACTGTGCCCCAAATAAAAATTGTCTCGCTGTTATCCTTTATACAGACAAATTCTATAGTTTCATTATGGTAATGGCAACATTAAAATTTTTTCTCCACAATAAAAATATGGTTGTTGTCATCATATACTTAGTAGGGACATAAATACTGTTACACACGTTTTATGCTATAAAATAAAAAGTACTGAATGTTTTTGGACCAAATATTTTTTAATATATTAATTGATGTATATTGTATCCAAAAAGAATCTACTTATTCGAAATGTGCGCCTTTTGCCTTTACACACGCCTTAAGTCGCATTGGCCAATCGTCAATAGCTGCACGAACCTCGTCCATTGGAAAATTGGCCACAGGTCGAACCAAAGCAGTCTAAAGAGATCCAATGTTGGGGTATCTTTTGTGACAAAACTTGTCCTCTAAAACCGTCCACAATTTGTAATCCAATGGGTTCAAATCTGGACTGCCTCTGGGTCATTCTTCAGAGGAAATGAACGCTGGCCAATTGTTTCGAAGCCAGGCCTGAACGTTTTAGCCTCATGGGCCGGCGCAGTATCCTGCTGGAAAGTCCATGGCTGGTTTTGGAACAGGGAATTGTAAAGAGGCTTCACAACAGCTTCCAAAACGGTTTCTTGGTAAACTTTGGCCGATGTTTTGACTCCTTGTTCGCAGAAATGCAGGTCAGTAAGAGACACCCCACCAAACCTTGACTCAAGCTGGAAGATGACCTTTTTTACCCTAGGGATCAGTTCAGATGCTTCCTTAGATGACCGCGCATACACTCTATCATTTTGCTTGTTAAATTTTTACTGAACGGTAAAAATTGTTATCGGTGAACAAAATTTGTCCACGCAAGTTATCAGCGTGCTTCACCGAAAGACATTTGCAATTTTTAATCCTATTTTTTTTAAACTGCGGTCATTAAATGTCCGGTACGTCGTTTGATAGTCCCAAGTCTTTTTTAATGATTCAACTCATGGACTTTTGTGTGATATTTATCTCACGGGCCATGATTTTCTGTTTTCGGAGCGGATTTCTGTGAATTCTTGTTTTAACGGCCTTGATGACATGCGATTTTAGATCTTAACTCATAAAATCGGATGAAAATATTTGTGGAAACTTTATCTAAAGGACGTATTTTTTTAAGTGTGTTTTTCAATCTGGACTTTTTGGACTTGGTCTTTTTGACATCTTTCACTCGATTTTTGCTTAGTTTGGTTTGCCATTTCATAATGAAGAGACCTACTCCGGAACAACGTTTACAAATCGTGGTGATTGGACCCGAAACGAGATCCGATCCTGATTTTTACAAGAAAATTTTGTTCAGCGATGTAGCTCACTTGTGGTTAAATGGGTACATTAATAACCAAAATTGTCGTATTTGAAGTAATGAAAATCCACAAGCTATTGTTGAGACGCCATTACATCCTTGTTTGGTGTGTTTTATGGGCAGAGGGAATCATTGGTCCATATTTCTGGCTACAGAGCCAGGCTTAATGACATTTTTGTGTCTGAATTGAAGAATGTTGATGTGGACGACCTTTGGATCCAACAAGATGCAACACGCCATACAGCCAACGAAACAATTAATTTTATGAAGGAAATTTTTGGTGAGCGCATTTTCTCGCGCCATGGGCCTGTGCTGTGGCTCTAAGATCGTGCGATTTAACACCGCTGGACTATTTTTTGCGGTGCTTTGTGAAGTCGTTTGTCTACGCAGATAAACCTAACACTATTGACGTCTTGGAAGAGAATATTCGGCGCGTAAATGCTGACAAACGGCCCCAAATGCGGCAAAAATTGGCCGAAAATAGGGCATCTCGGCTGCAATTTATTAGAACCAGGTGCTGCGGATACTAATTTTTAATAGATAATGGCAATCCCTTATCTTTATGATAAAGCTAAATTCTAGGCCATAACATTAAACTATTTGCTTAATCTATATACATATGCGTTTTTTTTTCTTCTTAAAAACCACACGTCTGAAAAAAATCACGTATGTGATTTTAGAGCTAAAGTCATAAAATCGGTTGATCATATGTGAGTGAACTTTATCTTAATCCCAGCCAGTTTTCTCCATTTGCAAAATCGTGCGTCCTTGGCCCAAAATTCTTACTTGTGCAAAATTTCATAAACATTGGTTGTAATATGTGGCTAAGTATATGACATCGAATAAACACTCACTTGGGAGCTTTATCCAAATCTGAACCGTTTTTCTTTAATTTTAGTATCATCTGCTCTTTGTCCAAACAACTTAATTGTGCCAAATTCCATAAATATTGGATGTATATGTGACAGCGCATAGAGAAAGGGACCTAAGAGTAAAAAAATCACTTTTTCTTTTTTTCTTCTTTTTTTGATGTGGACAACATCTGAGCATCGAATGAGACCGATCCCATGCCCCAAAAGTGTTCCCTCCCAGAGAGATGCGCGTTTTATGAAAGTGAAGTCGACGATTCTAAGCGCAAATAGAAAGGGACCTAATCTTTAAAATGGCTCTCCTGAACAAAACTGGGTTTTAACCTTAGGTCCCTTTCTGTTTTGCGCGTCACATACGTAGATTCTGGATCAAAGAACTATAAATCATATGAACAAATGAGTGGGAGCGATATCTAATCTAAATCTAAGGCGATCTCTTTCAATTTCAACAGCGTCCGTCCTTGGCCCAAAAAACTGATTTGTGCTAAATTGCATCAAGATGGATTTAGTATGTGGCTTCAAGAAATTAAAACAGAAAAATCAAATGAACATATGTCCACGAGCCATATCTAAATCTGCCAAAAACTTTAAAATTATTTTCTAACTGGATTCAAAACAATTATTGACTTATTGACTTTTGATAGTTCGTTTTGACAATGCGGCACGTTTTTCGAACCGTAGGAGCCGAAACTTCCAGTAACTATGCTCTTTTTTAAGATAAAGAATGTGTCCCAACTAACAGTACCTATTTTGACCATTGTCTGTCTAGAAAAAATTACGATTTCTTAAGAAGATGTTTAGAAAGTATACTTTTTAACGAGGTACGTTTAGTCTCTTACAGGTAAACTCTTTTTCCCTCTAGGCCGATTTCGCCCTATTTACAGCTTATGACCATAGGCCATCATGATACAAAATCTGTATCCTAGATTAATTCGTTTGACCGCTATCGTACTTACATCAGACTCATGGACGGATGGACATGACTCGACCGTCTTAGAATATAACGACAATTGGTAATAGATGTTTGTTATAATATCATTGATAATTCGTGGTGTTGCAGACGAAAGGAACAATTTAGTATACCATCCACTCTTCGGTGGTCATTACTCGTAATTTTTAAGTTCATCTTAGCCGGAGCTCTTGTACTTTCCATCATAGATTGCTTTTTAATACGACCTTAGTATTATTGGGAAATGAAATTGTTTATGTTTATGTTTGACAGGACCCAATTTTCGGGTCCATATGGACCATTGGCTTATATTCAAACAAATTGCGAAACTAGTGCCATATTTAGATTCTTGGTGAAACATCATTATTTTTTAGTAACAAATGTCCTTGGTTCGATTTTTGGAGTCGTTCGGCCAGCGGATCACTGCTGTTGTTGATGGTGTGTGACAAGGCCCTATCCTTTTCAACTAAATCGTTAACTTAGTGTTATGCTTAAAAAAGTGTTTTTTCTAGTAGCTCAAAGGGAAACTTTTGTCCTATGTGACATTTATCTGCTAAGGAAGAAAATCTTTATTTTCTATGTTGTTGTAGGAATCAGAATATGTGACAGCGCATAGAGAAAGGGACCTAAGGGTTAAAAAATCAATTTTCATATTTTTTTTCTTTTTTTGATGTGGACAACATCAGAGCATCGAATAAGACCGCCCCATGCCCCAAAAGTGTTCCCTCCCAGAGATGTGCGCGTTTTATGAAAGTCAAGTCGACGATTCTAAGCGAAAATTGAAAGGGACCTAATCTTTAAAATGGCTCTCCTGAACAGAATTTTTCATAAATTTTTCACTTTTTTTTGATGTGGACAACATCTGAGCATCGAATGAGACCGATCCCAAGCCCCAAAAGATGCCCTCTCAGAGATATGCGCGTTTTATGAAAGTGAAATCGACGATTCTAAGCGCTAATAGAAAGGGACCTAATCTACAAAATGGCTCTCCTGAACAAAACTAGTTTTTAATCTTAGGTCTCCTTCTATTTTGCGCGTCACATATGGTTATTTCCTTTGGGTTTTTTTTTATTATGATCATTTGTTACTATTAGTATTTTTTTTTTATTTTAGAAAAAACAACAATATGTTTACGTTTGCTGGGATCTTAATATGTTTGTTTATGAATCATATCAATGTTGCGCGAAACATAGTTTGGTTACGGGCATCATAATATCATTGTAGGAATCATGACGTTTTCGTTAGGGAATCGCAGTATGGTTCAGGGCATTATACTATAGTTGTGGAAATCATTAAGTGGTTAATAGAAACTGTTCTGTGTGTATAATAATATGGTTGTGAGGTTAATAATATGCTGGTGTGTAATTTATAACTTCTGGAGCTCATACCATGTTTGTGTGTGTATTTACCTGTTATGAATATGATTGCGAGTGGTCAAAATATGGTTTAAGGGCCTCATACTATAGTTATATGAGTGATCATAAAACGGTTGTAGTATTAGAAAGTATCAAATAATTACTATAGGGTGATCCATCTTGAGGATTTTTTTTCAATAGCCTTTTTTCACAGACTTTGCGTGAGTTGTGTTCATTTTTTTTTTCTTTTCAGTATTGTTTGCCATTTCATCATGGAAAGACTTACACCGAAACAACGTCTCAAAATTGGGCAACTGTATAAGTATAATGGAAATGAGCGTTCGGTGAGAAACTGTTTTCGGCCACAATTTTGTTCAGCGATGAGGCACATTTCTGGCTCTTTTTTATATAGGATGTGTCCCAACTAACAGTACCTATTTTGACTATTATTTATCCACAACAAATTAGGATTTATTAAGCAATATTGTTTAGTGATGAGGCACATTTCTGGCTCAACCACAACGTCAATAAACATAATTGCCGCATTTTGGCTGAAGAACAACCATAAGAGGTTCAAGAGGTGGCATTTTGCCTAGAAAAAACCACGGTCTGGTGCGCTTTATGGGCTCGTGGAATAATCGGTCCATATTTTTTCAAAAATGATGATGTTCGGAACGTAACCGTGAATGGAGCTCACTGTCACGCCTTGATATCGGACTTTTTGCTTCCTGAAATTGGAGCCCGTAATCTTGACGACATTTGGATTTCACTTGTCATACTGAGAGGCCATTACGAAGAACAGCCAATTTCACGTTTTGAACCGTTGAGTTAACCGCCTAGATCATGTAATATCACAGCTATAGACATTTTCCTTTGGGACTACGCAAAGTCCAAATTCTATGCTGACAAACCAGCTACGATTCAGGTTTTGGAAGCCAACATTACGCGTGTCATTAAAGTTGAAATGCTCGAACAAGTCATCCAAAATTGGACCCCTAGAATGGACACCCTGAAGCGTAGTTCGGCCAACATTTAAAGGAAATTATATTCAAAAAATAAATGGCATAAAATGTGCTTTCGAAAGAACCACAAATATTCCACATTTTATTTTACTTTTTGAATTTTTTTGTATTTTGAAAAAATACCTTTTTTAATACACAATTATTTAGTTATTAACATTTTAATTGTTCAATTATTAATTTTTGAATTAGTAATTTTTTGAGATATTCAATTTTTAAATAATTTAATTACATTATTAACCAATTATGGAAATATTTTTTTTTATACAAGTACTTGATTATTCAACTTATCAATTAATCAAATTTGTTCTTTATTTCAATTATTTTACAAACATTTCGAAAAAATTAATATATTTCCCTTTTATATACGTATAGCAGAGGGTACAGAAAAAATACTCAACATTTTATGATTATAAAGTAGTGTGGCAATGTAATTTGAAATGTTTTCAACAAAAACAAAATATTCGCCACGCACATTTCGATTTCACCGGATTCGCCATAAAGCAGCGTAACTGCAGCGCCGGTAGAAGGAAGACGGGAGGGATAAAACTTTTTTATGTTTTATGGCCACATCACAACCGGGTGTCATATTGGATGTAAAAGAAACACAGAAAAAAGCGAAATTGTTTCCAAAAACTTTCGAAACAGTGAGTACTGGCGTCAGGGCAAAAACCAAAGAGGACGAGAGTGAAAAATGAAACCTGGAAAAATTCATTTTCAATTTGTGGTCAATATTAAACTCGTGATTTTTTTTGGCTTTTTCCTCTGACATACCATTCCAGCGAGTAAGGGAGCGTGTCATTGTGGGTGCGAGTACATTAGTGGGCTTTTATGACATTTTTCTTTCCGGGGCAGAAACTGCAGAAAATTGAAAACGTGTCGGCAGCATAAAATTAAATGATTTCCGCATCTTTTTTTTGTGGTTTGGTGGACAACTTTCCGGATACAGTTTTGAACAGAACGTTAAATATAAATGCAGTTTTGAAACATGGGCTGGTTTCGGTTGCACGATTATTAAAGGAAAATACAGATTTGAGGGAAAGGATAAGCCCGCTGGCGTTCGTTTATGTGGTACACTCAACTCAAAATAGTGTTAAATGAAATTAAAATATAGTATTTTATTTAATTAACCACTCAAATATGTAGTTACCCAATTATTAAAGGATATAATTGGTAAATTATATTTAATTTATTTGTGAATATAAATAGCAGAAAAATATGTTTCATGTCATTCAACTATGCAATTGTGGAGTAATTCACTCATGCAAAATAATGAAATTATTTTGTAGCACAAATTTGTAGATATAAAATTATTTAAGTATGCATGGACATATTTTAATGGGGAGATGATATCTAATTAAGTCAGCATTGGAAAAATTTTTGTTTTACATTTTTAAGTCAATTAATGACTTAATTATGTTGCTTTTGCAGCCTTCTATTGGTCTTGGGCACTTTGAGAAATTCTCTGCAAATACAGGGTGCAGTATTAATGAATGAACATTCAGAAACTAAGTAGCTATTTTAAATTAACATTAAACTACGAGTGATTTAAACTATTTTTTATTCTTGTTTATTTTAAATTTCAACTACCGATTACTTTGGCTTTAAAAGCTACAATATTTATTTTTATTTTTAGGTTTATGTTTGACATTTGCAAAACGCTAGAACAAAATTTGGAAATTTTAAAAAGTAGTGAGCCGTTAACGCAAACTGTAAGAAATTTACGTTGAAAATTTTCGAGAAGAGATCGGCCTTAATTTCGGTTAGTGCCTTAATTTGTGAAAAGAGTCCATAAAAATGGATCGTTATTGAACTAACCAACCCAATCGAAAACATTTCTGCTGTGGCTGATAATGCATAAACATCCATCAAATCGTCATCGTTCTTAGAAAGCGAACACTTCTCTCACTTTTTTGAGAAGAGTTTTGCATAAGAAGAATTTAAAATAAAGTCCTCGGCATGGAGGCTTACCTGGTTCAAAAACTGAAGCCTCATAACTATCCGATGTGTTTTCTCTTCGCCCAATGGGCTAAAGACTGTTGGACAGGAGATGAAAAATTCGTGTTTTCAAAGCTTATTTTATTTCGGTGGCTTTGTCAATAAGCAAAATTTCCGCATATGGAGAAGCCAATGCATGCGCATCGAGTCACTGTTTGGTGTGGATTTTGGGCTGGTGGCATTACGGGCGGTTCAGAAAGTTCTTAGCCTATCAATGAAAGAGAATAGTTAGTTTTTCAAAAATATTTTTATTTTTCAATATAATCTCCTGAAACTTCAATACACTTAGTCCAACGCTTATCTAGCAATTCTATCCCTTGATTAAAATAGTTTTTCTCAAGGTCTTCAAAATAGTGGTTTACAACTGTAATTACATGTTCATTTGAGGTAAAACGCTTGCCAGCAAGGATTTTTTTAGATTTGCGAACAGGTAAAAGTCACTGGGAGCTAAATCAGGAGAAAAAGGGTGGTGGTCAAGCAACTCGTACTTTAATACGTTGATTTTAGCCATTGCTAAAACACTCTTGTGCGCTGGTGCGTTGTCTTGATGAAAAATTATTTTTTTGTGTTGTAAGCCAGGACGTTTTTCTCGAATTTGTACATTTAATTGATCTAAACGGTTGCAATAGTACTCTGAATTTATTGTTTTACCCTTTTGCAGATAGTCAATCAATAAAATACCTTTGAAGTCCCAAAAAACCGTTGCTATAACCTTACCAGCCGATTAAATTGTTTTTGCCTTCTTTGGGGCACTTCCTAGAGCTTCAGTCCATTGTTTGGATTGTTCTTTTGTCTCTGGAGTATAGTGGTGGATCCATGTCTCATCAACAGTTATGAAACGACGCTTAAAATCCATTTTAAATCGCTGAAAACGATCCAAACAAGCTTGAGAAATGTTCATTCCTTTGCGTTTTTGGTCGACTGTTAACAAGTGCGGCACCCATCTTGCAGAAAGCTTTTTCATCTGAAGTTGTTCATGCAAAATTAAATGGACTCGATCATTTGAGATGCCCATGATATTAGCTATTTCACGCACTTTTATTCGTCGATCATTTAATACCCTATCATGCACTTTGGCTACAGTTTCTGTTGTTGTTGCTGTTTTGGACGTCCACTACGTGGTTCATTTTCAATGCTTGTACGACCTCGTTTAAATTCAGCAACCAAATTTTTTACTGTTGCATATAAAGGAGCACTTTCACCTAACACATTCACCATATCATTATGAATTTCTTGTCCCGATAAACCTTTTTTATGTAAATATTTAATGACACCGCGCATTTCTAATTTTTCCATTGTAAAAAAATCGCGAATGCGTCTTTTGTGAACACCTGTTACTATATGAAGGAGTTGCCAGATCGAAACAAAATTTAACATGTGTTCATAGCAGAGATGGAAGTTTCCAAAACACTTAACTTTTTTCTGTTTATACCGCGCTTTTTGTGCTAGGCTAAGAAGGCTAACCGCTCTAGGCCATTTACGTTTAAAAATGAGCAATGTGTCGCCATTATCGTGAACGGTGAGCGTTACCGAGCCAAGCTTAACGAATTTTTGTTTCCAAAAATTAAAGAGAATGACTTGGACGACATTTGGTTTCAACAAAACGGGGCCACATGTTACACAGCCAACGCAACCATCGAAATTTTTGAACGGTTTTTGAAAATCGAATAATCAGCCGATATGGTTTTTGAAAATCGAAAAATCACGTTCGACCTCGGTACACCCTGTCTATGCGCCAACATTTTAACCCTTTATTTCATAAAAAATTCCATTTATATGTGAAAATATATTTATTTTGTCTTAGGACCAAAAGACCGTGTCTCTGCGGAAAGTAAGTGTGCACGTACGCCAAAACACTCCGTTGTTATCATTACAATAGCTGATCAAAATTCCAAATGCCTCAGAGGCAGACATACATACGAGTATCTTACGAATGCCAGTATTTGTATTCATTTGACAACCAACTACAGCATGAAATGTGAAATGTTTTTCAATTAGGCACCAGGCAAATACGATAACAACAAACATATTCTCATTTTAATTCAATTTAAAAACTTCGAACGCAACCACAACACCATCACTTTCACATCCACATCCATATTCTGTATTACAAAACATCATTACTTTTAATGATATCCTCTTCCTCACGATGCCAGAAGTCCGCCCCTGTGGCAAACCGTTTTTCAGAAACCGAATCAAAGAAGGGATTGTATTGAAATTTTTGTGGACTCGTACAAATACTCCCAGACACATGTTTTATATGTTGTCGTCAAGTTCAATACAATCCAATAAAATAATTCCGTATGGGGGTGGGGTCATTCCCATCCCCTCTCCAATTTAAGCCATTCTGTACAGAAGCAGGCAACAACAACAACATTAACAAATTCCGGAACCGGTTGTTTTGGTGCGTGTGTACGTCTCGCTGGCACAAGCACTCCTTCCAAAAGCCATTTGATCTAATTTATGATATTGTCTTCGGGAAAATTCTCCAATGTATTGTGTTTAAAAAAAGAAAAATTCAAATAACCGTACATGCCAACATAAACGAGTGTTCAAAATGTGAACGCACAACCGACAGACGTAACGTCTGCGGATGCTAAGCAAAGACACGCGAAATGTTTTAAGCCAGGAAGTGTGATAAGTGCATCATATCGAGGTTTATGATATTCAGGATAACTAAAATTTGTAAAGAAAAACAAGTGAACAGTTTGTAAGTTCGGCTTGGCCGAAGCAACTATTCACCATGGATGGCATTGAAAATATTTGGTTATATGGTTTCGAGTGGTGAGTCCATGTGTAATAGAACTAAATTTTGTGGGGCCCTATGAACCGTTGCCCTGGTGTGATTTGTTAACTCCATTCTTTTGGAGAAAATATATGTCACTGTTGAAGGGGCGCTAGGGAACCCGCGGATTTGGGGCATAAATTATACAAATCTTAAAAGCTAAAATATATTCAGATTAGTAAGACTTTTTCGGAACACCCATAAATTCCATATTAAAGTGGGCCAATTTTATTGCATCCATCAAGGACTTGCAATTTCTGGTGTCGTAAAATTAAATTAATGTGATGTTTGGATACGTAACGAAATGCAATTGTTTTTATAACATCCATCAGAGGATTGAGGGTATAATTAATTTTTCATTCCGTTTGCGACTCATCGAAATACTGTCCGGAGACCTCATCAAGTATATAAAGTGTATTTTATAGAAGTGTGGTTTTCAATTTTGATTTATGCTCAGTTTGGTTTGCTATTTCATAAACAAATCAACTCCGAAACAAATCATGGTGAATGTGTCCAAAGCGAGATGGCCACCGATATTCATTTTTGGTTAAATAGGTACGTTAACAACCAAAATTAGCGCATTTAGAGTAAAGAAAATCCACAAGTCATTGTTGAGATGCCGTGACATCCTCAAAAAGTAGGTGTTTGGTGTGCTCTTTGGGCAGAAGGGACTATTGGTCTATATTTTTCTAATAATAAAGCCGGCCATACAGTCATTGGGGAACGCTATAGAGCCATCAATAATGACCTTTTTCGTGTCTGAATTGGATGATGTTAAGGCGGACGACCTTTCTTTCCAACAAGATGGCGCTACGGGAGTACATTTCCTATGAAAAGTTTGACATTTTTTAGCATGAACGTACTCAGAATGTTTTGTCGTACGACCATCATTTGCGTTGTGTACAGTGACTTCAAAAAACCGATTTGGCAAAAAAATGGAAATAACTCGTGCACATTTTCGTGCGATCATTTTTCACAATTTTCGAATGGATGATGACGACAAGAGTGATTCGATAAACTTTAATCATTGTATGCCGATAAAGCTCCATTCTATAGCACTGTGAAAAACTGGTTTAATGAATTCAATTCAAAAGCGGCCGTTGTGCCTGAGAACATTTATGCCGTGCGTGAACTGCTAATGAGAGATTGTCATGTGGCATACCGTGAGATAGAGGCATCCCTGGGCATTTCTTCCACCAGCATACATTCGATATTGCTTGAACACTGTCCCTAAAAAAGGCTGTCCTATTTGGATCCCGCACAATTGGACAATCGCTCAAAAAAAGGCTCGTGTTGATTGTTGCAAAGAAATTTTGATGAAATACAATCGCGGTGCTTCAAAAGACGTTTATTAGATCGTCATAGGTGACGAATCATAGATCTATGCGTATGAAACCGAAACAAAACAGCAATCGACCGTGTGGGTCTTCAAACACGAGCCAAATCCAACGAAAGATGTTCGTGGAAGAAACACATCGAAGAAAAAGGTCGCCTGTTTTTTCGGCAAAACTGGTCATGTGGTGACTGTTCCGCTTGAGTAACAGCAACGGCGCCGTTCGCTCCAGGATGATTTTCATGATGGTCTTCCAACATCGGTGGTTTGGCCGGAAACCATCGATGCTGTGTGTGAACTGATAAATAAAAGACCGAAATGTAAAATACCGTGAGACTGAGGCTTCCCTGGATGTTTCAATAAGATGTTAAATATTCATTTGGTCGTGAAAAGGATTTTTTTCGTCGGTTCCTATACAATTTGACAAGTCTTTGATTGGAGCAAAAAAAAATTTAAAAAACTAAGCCGCGGTAGGTCAAATACAGTGTCTAACATCGCCACATTTTCCGATTCATAGAACTACTTACATAGATTTGAGCCCGAAATAAAACATCCATTAACAGTTTTTGTCTTTCAAGATGAGCCGAATTTAGCAAAAGTTGTTGGTGGAAGAAGCAGATCGAAGCAAATGATAGCATTTTTTCGGTATAGCAGGCCATGTAGACAAAGTGCCTTTTGTAAAACGTAGGACGGTCTATTCAGAACAGTACACAACCATGTGTTTGCCAACACCTTCCGAAAGAATACTACTTTTTCAAACCTTTTCTTAAACATAGAGCCGCTGATAATAAACTGCAGTCCTCCCGGCTGGGAACTAAAACTCTTTGACTGTATTTTGAATAATTATATGGTTTCTACTGGAATACAACTTTTTTAATACTTGCCACCACTTGGTTAACGGCCTACACTGTTTCCGTGCCTTTTCATACTACCCCAAGATTAGAGTTTTACATTTGAATTCCTGCGACTTTTATACTTATATACGCCTTGCTTACTCACATACATTTGGTTTAATTCCTCTAGTGTTTACTTCATTGACATTTATTTGTACATTTGTGTATACTTATGCGTTTGTGTGCGTATTCATGTGCCTGTGCGTGCGTGTGTGTTGCTCGAAATCTGTATGCCAGAGTAGAGTTTCAGATCCTGCTTCTGCCTTTAAAAGTCTCCAGATGCCTGTTAATACAGCTCGTGTGTTGGGGCTTTTCGCACATGTGTGTGTGTGAGTGAGTGTGTGTGTGTAAGCGTGTGTCCGTTAGTGTGGGTTAACTCATTTTAAGCCTTTTTGGCAACTTGATTCGGTTTTATGTGTTGCTGCTGCTGCCGAGCTGGTGTTGTGGCTGTTGTTGTTATTTGTGCTATCCTTTCGAAAAACGTTAGATTTAATCTCATTAGACATCCTTTGGGTATGTGCGATGTTCGTTCTGTGTGTGTGTGTGCGGAACTTTTTTAAATGACACTTACTTTTAGTTTGAAACACAACAAGTCATGGAAGCCATAAGCCGAGGCTACTAACCGATGGTGGCACTGCTTACACCCCGGGTGTTGAGGGAGGTCCTTGTTGTGGTGTAGCTGCCTTACCCACTGTCCTCGGCTAGAAGATTTAGTGGTAGTGGTCTTAAATCTGTCTCAAAAAATGCGTGTTTATTTTAATCCATTTAGCTAAAGAGTCTGCCGTATCCTCCTCCTACACCTCCCGCTGCTACTTCCCACTCTCCCACTCTACTTTGCTAAATTATTTGCTGTTGTGGGAAGTAAATTTAACTAAATTAACTATTTTCAAAACCTTTCACACCCAGCAATGGGGCGGTTACAGCCGGTGGCTAGCACTCACCCCATAGAGTAAGTAATAATCATAAAACTGGCTAGGACTATTAAGGCGTATGAGTGATTCTTTTCAGAGGGATATAAAACTAATCACACGCCTGGTGTAGGGAATTGTTAAAGTGAAATAATTGAAAAGAGCTAGGGAAAGCTTTAGCCAAGTAAAGTCTGCGAAAAATGTTTTATTGCAGTTCGCAGTTCTATTGTGAAAATAAATTAAGATGCTATTGAAATGTTATTCAATTTCAGGCAGTATAAAGTATAATCAAAAACAGATGTGTTAGTACGTGAAAAGCCTATTAAAGAATATAAAAATATTCAAGCAATTGAAGAAACTAGGGTTTTTCATATAAGTAAAGTGGACAAATTAGGCTCGGCCGGGCTGAAGTTTATATACCCTACATCATACCCTACATCAGTAGAACTTATCAAAATTGATAGACCTGCTCTACTGAGACCGGTTTCATAAATCAGCCGGGGCTATTGCAATATCGAAACTTGTCAATTCGGAGTATTCGAAGAATAAAAGTATGGAAACCCCCGAGGAAGGATTGATTTCTCCTTTACTAAAGCTATTCTACGCACACAATTTCATAGAAGTAGTCGCAAATACCAATGATCTGGTCATACTGAAATCGGGATGGTTTATGCAAGAGCTAAATGAGATCATGAGGCTAAAGTAGCATAGTTTTTGTTGTTGTAGCAACAATACGTATCAGTGTGTGTAGTCATTTTCGTCTATATGAGCTATGTTGCGATATCCAATTGAGGAAAATGCACCATTTGAACTGGGTGCGATCAAAGAATCTAGGGGTCAAGAGAGTAGTCTGAGTGGGTCGACAATTAAAGAGGTGCAGCACGTCATGTGGCCCCTGGTAGCACGCAGGACATAAGTTCGGGATTTTTCCAGTAATTCGCACATAATATGAGCAGAAGCGGCTGCACAATTAAGATCTCAGTTGAGCCGTTTAGTCCCTCCTAGAATTAAGTCTCCGGACGTTTTTTTCAATCACTATAATACACTATAGCTCACTGTAGCTGGAAACTCTTGCTGAGACTTTATCAGTATGAATGCTGTTCAGACCTGCTCGTTAGCTAAGATGAACTAGTGCCTATTGCTTCTAGCGCTGGTCCTCTTTTCTAGATCATATATGTAATTTTTTTTTGCTTGGGCGGAGGCGTATTGTCCATGAAAAGATGGTTGGGATGACTACAGATATGTATATACTGCTTAGACTAGACCTCCTGAGCAAATGGACTAATGATGACATGAAGAAACTCAACGTATATGTTCTCAGGACAGAATTTTAGTCGGTCTGAATATTCATCTATTTGTCGTACACACATTCTCCGACCACAACGGCACTGCATAGATCGCTAGACTGGAAAGAAATTGTCTTTGCTACTACACAGTGCTCCGTTTCATTGAACATAATCAGAAATTGACCTACTTTGAATTAAATTTTTTTATGTGACGCGCAAAATAGAAAGGAACCTAAGGTTAAAAACCAGTTTTGTTCAGGAGAGCCATTTTAATGATTAGGTCCCTTTCTATTTTCGCTTAGAATCGTCGATTTCACTTTCATAAAATGCGCATATATCTGGGAGGAAACACTTTTGGGGAATGGTATCGGTCTCATTCGATGCTCAGATGTTGTCCACATCAAAAAAAATGAAAAGTTGATGAAAAGTTTTGTTCAGAAGAGCCATTTTAAAGATTAGGCCCCTTTCTATTTGCGCTCAGAATCGTCGATGTCTCTGGGAGGGAACACTTTTGGGACATGGGATCGGTCTCATTCGATGCTCAGATGTTGTCCACATCAAAAAAAGAAAAAAAAATTGATTGTTTTACCCTTAGGTCCCTTTCTCTAGGCGCTGTCACATATAGCCTATTTTGTCACTTTTTCCTTTATAGAAAAGGTAAAAATTAAATAAGGCTAAGTTTTATATTAGTAATTATTGTTGTATTAAGAAGTATAATTATATGAGTCCTACCACACCCCTCTCTCTCGCTGAGTCTAAAATAAATAGTATGTAACGACCCTGGTCCTGGCTAAATCCGCCCCAGCATAAGTGAAAACACGTGGTGGAAATGATATTGCGCTATGAAGATTGCTCTTCGCACATTTCGAAGACTAAACGCAAACGGTAATTCTCATTAATACTAATGAGACTCCCTTATAAGTTATTTGCTTTGTAGCTAAGTTCATCGTTGCCAAAGACTGCTGAAGAAAACCCTTGGCGGGTTTAAAAACTGCTTTACAGTCTGCTAGGCAACCGTAGCCAACTTTTTTAGTTAATTCTAAAAAAGAAAAAACAAAAAGGTATCGAACCATAATGAAACTTGTTCACGTTAAAATTTTTCAATGACGCTTTTTTAGACGCAATCAAATTGGCTTACAATTATTGAATAGGTGAGACGTAATACAAATTAAGCTTTTTATTTTAAAAATCTTATAATATTATTTATATTATCTAATAATATTTATACTAAATAATTATCTTAGAATATTATTTTTTAATATTTAATTTTTTTAGATGAGTATGTGAACAATTTTTAATTTTTGATGGTAAATTTAAAAAAAAAACATCATACAAATCGGTAAAGTATTTTTGCACAATAAATTAATTTGGACTTTCTTCTATTAGAAAAAATTAAATCTTTGCCATTTTTTCCGATTCCTTTTGATTTTCATTTTTTTTAAGTGTCTCTGATGAATTTTTTATTCGAAAATTCTCAATTTTGATTTCAAAATGCAAAAATAAGTTTGGACTTTTGTCTATAGAATAAAAACAAAATATTCGCCAATTTGTTCGATTCTTTTTGATTTTAAGTTTTTTAAGTGTCTATGGTGACTTTTTTATTCAAAAATTCTCAATTTTTGATGCCAAAATGCAAAAAAAACACAAAAAAATAGTGACATTTTTTTGCACAATAAATTAGTGTGGACTTTCATCTATTAGAAAAATGAACACTTCGCCGATTTTGTCTGATTCTTTTTGATTTTCATTTTTTGAAGCGTGTATGATGATTTTTTTATTTAAAAAATTTCAAAGTTTTGATTTCAAAAAGCAAAAAACCATCTACAAATTCGGTGATATTTTTTTGGACAATATATAAGTTTGCACTTTCTATCTATTAGACAAAATCGAAATTTTCGCCGATTTTTTTGATTCTTTTTGATTACCTTTTTTTAATGTGTCTATGATGAATTTTTTATTCGAAAAATTTCCAAGTTTTGATTCCAAAAAGAAAAAACATCAAAAACCTTAAAATAATGTTATAAATTTTTAAATTAAATTTATTGTTGTTTTATTTTCAAAAATTTCAAATTCATAGAATTGAGGATGCCAGCAGATCATAGTGTAAGTTCAGGCCTAGTAAATATGCCAAATTATTCAGTAAGCACCAATAAAAATTGCATTTTTAAAGAAACCACGAATGTTTCATAAAAACCCGTATCATTTTTGAAATCAGCGTATCAAAATCCAGAAATAATAAAAATGAATAATAAAAAATTAAGAAGTATTGTTTCGTTGTATTCCGAACACCCCTTCTATTTTTGTTCAACGATAGTATGGGAAAGGATTACTGTGGGGCGTAAGCGTAGCGATCGATCTATAAGCTTTAAATTTCCTCGCATCGTTGCCTAGCTTTAGTAGTGGTACCATTCTGCAGAATTTCCAGAACTATAGACATGTATTCTACTCCCGTGGTATCCCTCTTCCTTAACAACTGCGTGGAGATTCCATCTGATCCTAGGAGCTTAGATGATTTTGTGCTATTTATGACATTGGCAACTTCATCAAAGGTATGTTGTGGTGTTTCCTCTTTGACTCGAAGAGTTAAGATACGATACAATATACTTCTTTTAGCCTTGACACTCTCAGGGTGCTCAGTAAACAACCGGTTGAAAAAAACTCGTTTATCGCTTCGGATCTCTCATAATTTTAAAACATTCTTTCTTTCACGATTAGAAAGAGATTTTACCTTCGTCCATAATATACCAGTTCCGGAACTCCAGTAGCCTTGCTGAAAGTAATGAAGCCATTTGTTTTGCATTTCGTCGACAAACCCACTGATTTCTAAATTGAGCTCCCCAGTACTTGGGTCACTAGAATTTGAGCTACAAATATCACCACTGCAATATATTTGTAGCTCAAATATATTGCAGTCCCTCACAAATGTTGGGATTTTTTACTGAGGTTGACTCAGTCTTTGTGTGGGAAATTTTTACCACTTGATCATTTTAGCCCATTTTTATCTCAGAGCATCACCGCTACAGTTTTTTAGCCGCCTAGTTTCCGAGTTTGATTTTCAGAGACAGAAGGACAAGTTTATAACGTCCTAGATTTTTACAATGATTTAGGAAATATATTTTTAATCGAATGTTCGTTCAATTTTTGTAGGTCTTACAAATGTATAACGAGTATCATCTCTACCTTATGATGGAGGTTGTAAAAAATTTAAATTCTCCTTAAAAGCCATCGTTTAACTGGCTTACGGCGTTTTTCTTCTTAAAGGATCTATTAAGGACTCCTCTTAAACTATTTTTCTTGTTTCATATTTCTTTTGTCCATTTTCCCCATTCATTCTTAAAAAAACCTGCTTATTGATATGGAAAGTAATTCTTGCAGGTCTCTCTTTTTTTATTGATCCCTTTGTCATGATTGCCAGCTTATTTAGTTGTCCCCTAACAACGATTATTTATGCCCATCTCCGGCAAACTACGAAAGAGCTGAAATTTATGTCCTTTACCATTTATTTACTTCATACCGAAAAGTAATTGCTTTCTTCTATGGAAAAACAAAAGGGCCCCGCACTCTAGCATGGGAGTGTACAAAAGGCATAGATTGATCTTTAAGCCAACGATTACTTGAAGCAGACTAAAGTGCCGAAACAATGATAAATAACGAGTCATTGTGCCAGAGGAAGGGAAGAAAGTAAAATGGAATGATGGAGAAAAAATGATAGAAAAGACGACATCAGAAATATGTCAGCCTTTTTGTCACACATACGATACGTTGCGTGTGTGTGAGTGTTTTTTTTTTTTAATTCATGGGGGAATGTGGTACAATCCGACGCACTGTGGTCTGGAATTATTTTTCATTGATCGAAAATTACTTGGGTATTTTTTTTCTTTGGTTCAAGGAGAATGATTAAGTTATTTAAATTTTGGCATCATTGTTATGAATGTACCGAACAGGTTTGCTAACCGATTTGCATTAATTGATTTCTTCAATTACAATAGTTTAGCAGAAGTAATTTTATATTTCGAATAAAACACAAGCCGTATAAGTCCTAACACCTCATGTTCATTTATGAAAGTAATATTTTAATTTAAATAAACAATTGCTTAGGCTTAGAAATATTAGATGGATATCATCCTTCATGCCATAAGCGCTTTTTAGATAAAACAGGATAAGGTGGCCATGATATCAAAAATATAAATTGGTTGAGATACTGGTACATTATCAAATATTCTGTCCAATTAGCTTGGCAAATGTGAAAAAAGTATATCAACTCGGAAAAGCTGCATATGTGACAGCGCATAGAGGGTAAAAAAATCAATTTTCATTTTTTTTTCTTTTTTTGATGTGGACAACATCTGAGCATCGAATGAGACCGATCCCATGCACCAAAAGTGTTCCCTCCCAGAGATATGCGCGTTTTATGAAAGTTAAGTCGACGATTCTAAGCGCAAATAGAAAGGGAACTAATCTTTAAAATGACTCTCCTGAACAAAACTGGTTTTTAACCTTAGGTCCCTTTCTATTTTGCGCGTCACATATAGAGAAATAGCTAAAAAAAATTGTTTTTAGTATGTCGATCTTGTTCGAAAAATTTAGATCAGACTGCCTATTTATAATAGGATAAAGTAATTTAACAGCTCCATTAATTTTTTTCACAATGTGATTGACATGATCTTTAAAATTCAGGCGTTTATTCAGAAATACACCTAAATATCTGACAGAGTCAGACCAGGCAATCTTTCTTCCTAACATGCAAACAAACAAAACAACAAACTTTCCTCATCCATGTAAAAAAGATTGCTTGTGATTTCTCGGTGTTAATTTTGATTTTCCATTTAAATGAAAATTCAACAACCTTGTCTAAAGAAGCTTGGAGGCAGTTTTGAATGGGCTTTGGGCGAGAAAACCAGAACATAGCACTGCTGAATCATCTGTAAGGAATGAGTGTGTGTAATGGTTCATTTGAGGAAAATCATACATATATAATAAGTAAAGGACTGGACCTAAAACAGACCCCTGGGGCACACCGACAAATACAGGAAGACAATCAGAAATTAAATTATTAATTCCAACACAAAATGAACACTGAAATAAAAATGATTGAACTTTTTTAATTAAATAATTTAGAAAATTCAGTTACAGCAATTTAAATATAAGTATCGAAAGCCTTCTCAATACCATATCCGTTGAATTGCTCTGCTGAAATTCATGGTTTGTTATGCGCTTGCCTTAATGTGTTGTGCTGTGAAATGGTCTAAATCCAAATTGTTTATCAGGGATTATTTTCTTGGTATTTATAACTTTCCATAATTTTTCTTAAATAACACTTTCAAATAATAGGCCTATAATTAGTAAGCAAGTTAGGTTGTCTTCCAGGCTTTGCAGTTGAAATGACTTTTCCTCTCCTCCACGTTTTAGGAAAATATTGCAGTTTTAGGCATACATTGTAGGGACATAAAGTAGGGACATAAATACTTTTACAACATTGAACACACCCATTTCAATTGTAGAGCCGAACATACCCCATTAATGTCATATGGGTTTCGAAAGCTAACCTCAATAGCGTTAGTCTGTAACGGGATTTTAAAATTGTTTCAACTTTCATCATGGAGTGGTCACATAGTGAAAACCGTATCGCTGTAATAGCGCATTTCAAGTGTGAAATGAAAAACGCGATATTTTCAAAACGCTCCGGCCACTTGGGACTAGCCGCATGTTCGTCTACCGATGCATAAACTCCGGACACTAGAGATTAGCCACATGTTCAGCCGTTAAATCTAGAATTCACAGAAATCCGCTACGAAAACAGAAAATCATGGCCCGTGAGATGAATATCACGCAAAAGTCCATGAGTCGAATCATTAATAAAGACTTGGGACTTGGGGCTTTCGAACGACGTAATGGATAATTATTGACTGCAGCTTTAAAAAAAAAGTATTGAAAAATGCAAACGTCTTTTGGTGAAGCACGCTGATAACTTGCACAGATAAATTTTGTTCGCCGATGAAAAAGTTTTTACCGTTGAGGAAAAACTTAACAAGCAAAATGACAGAGTGTATGCGCGGTCATCTAAGGAAGCATCGTAACTAATCCCAAGGGTGGAAAAGGGTCATTACCCAGCTTCAGTCATGGTTTGGTGGGCTGTCTCTTACAATGGGGTCACTGACCTGCATTTCTGCGAACAAGGAGTCAAAACATCGGCCAAAGTTTACCAAGAAACCGTTTTGGAAGCTGTTGTGAAGCCTCTTAAAAATTCCCTGTTCCAAAACCAGCCATGGACTTTCCAGCAGGATTCTGCGCCGGCCCATAAGACTAAAACGTCCCAGGCCTGGCTTCGAAACAATTTGCCAGCATTCATTTCCTCTGAAGAGTGGCCCTCAGGCAGTCCAGATTTGAACCCATTGGATAACAAATTGTGGACGGTTTTAGAGGACAAGGTTTGTCACTAAAGATACCACAACATTGGATCTCTGAAGACTGCTTTGGTTCGAGCTGTGGCCAATTTTCCAATGGACGAGGTTCGTGCAGCTATTGACGATTGGCCAGTGCGACTTAAGGCGTGTGTAAAGGCAAAAGGCGGACATTTCGAATAAGTAGATTCTTTTTGGATGCAATATACATCAATATATATTTTAAACATTTTTGGCGGACGTTTCGAATAAGTAGATTCTTTTTGGATGCAATATACATCAATAAATAATTTAAAAATTTTTGGTTGGCTAAGTAGTAGCCAACTGTGAGATTGCTTTCCCTGAAAGATTTTTAAGGGAGTTATTCCTGTTGTTATCCAGGCCATACGAATGTTTAGTCTTCAGAATTCTCAGTATAGTTTTCATGGTTTCTTCAGACGCAGCCTCTGCTTGCATTGGCGTTGTAAAATATAAAGAATTAATCTGAGTTAATAAATCATCAACTAGCGACTCAGTACCATGACATTGAATGTTGACAGATATCCGATGATTTAACAGCAAATGTTCTGCAAAAGTAGAAATTTTGGTGGAATCCAATTATAACTGAAATAGTGGGGATTTTTTTTCTTAATATTTTAGAGATTTTCCAAAATGATTTTGAACGGCATTAAAAAGCTATTGTGTTTCATACGTAGTTCTATTGAGTAAAAATCTGTAGTCTATATAAAATACCATTTCAAAAATTGTGTCGTCTTTGTACCCTTCTTTATGGGAGAATATGGAATATTCACTTTGTCATTACGTGTGGAACACCTCGGAATACTGGTCGAAGACCCATAAAATACTCGCATATACAGCATGATTCATTCTCGACTGGTCAAATTTCACCAGCTTATTCCTTGGCTCATTTCATAACTATATGCCTATTTATGACTATGCCCGAAAATGCAAGGGGGCGAAATGGCAGCGGTTTGAAAATTTTCGGTTTGGTGGTCGAAGGGTACTACGGTAAAAGTGCTAAGTTCTAAGCTAGCGGTCGGTTTTTTCATCTCTAAAGATAGCCCTACCTCTTAGCTTTCCAAAATTACCTAAACGAACTAGATGTGTGCTGTTATTTAGCAAAATAGATCTGTGATATTATTTCGCTTTCGAAAAAAAACAAAATTTGTGCATTTCAGTCAAATTGTCATAACTTTGAAAGAGTAGGACCTATGGGCTCCGATCGCATTAAATTACATTCGGCCATGCAATGTTTGTAGGGATTGGATAACGGGGCTTGGCACCTCCCATATAACACTGAACTTAGAAAGACACGCCCTTTTTAAATCATATTTACAGACAAAATAATATACTGATTAATCCAATGACTATTGAATTATAATATTCTATACCAATTATGTTAAAACTGGAAAGGGGGAGGTGACACCGCCCATACATCCACGAACTCCAAAAGACCATACCATAAAAATATGATGATGGTAGTTTTCATGCATGATGCTGGTACGTATAGCAAGAAATACACCCTGAAGAAAATGAGGCCGATTCCTCGCCCGCTTTTCAAAATTTTCATATTTTGACCAGCATCCATCATGGAGGGTATGTAAGCTTCGCGCCGGCTGAACTTAATATGTCCACTTGTTATAGCCTGCACCACTCTGTCAAACAGGGTATAATAAGTAAATTTCATGACAAATGTGTGTGTTACTAACAACAATATTTTAGCAAGACCCACCTTAAGGTGTACCTACCGACTCAATGTCGTTCGTTCGTCCGCCTGCTGTCTACTACAACTAAATATCTTAAACAAAATTTAGCAGAAGTATGTTTATTTGGGCCAAGGAAGGACGCTATTAAAGGTGAGAAAATCGTTTTAGATTGAAATATAACTGCATATGTTTAACCGATTTTTAGATTTTTAAGATAAGAACTCGCACACTACATCCCATCTTGATTATGGACTTTGGATGCACGTAACAGATATTAATGTAAATTGGTTTACACTTTGATACCCCCAATTATCTGTTCTACTGATTTTGAGCCTTTAGCTCTAGAAGCTACATAGTACACCAAATCTTGAACAAAGTTTGTAGAATACAGCTTGCTGGACAAAGGCTGATGTGGGAGATATGGCCCATTTTCAATCCCACAGGCAGTTTTGGACAATATGTAATGACATCAAAAATTTAAAAGCTATTAGTTGCTCTTTTTGAGAGTTATTGTTTAAAATCACTTAAAAAGTCATGAAACGGATTTGGTCAAAAACTATATAGGGACTAAAATGTTTTTTTTGATGCGTTATACTTTTTGTCCCAAATGAATGATATTTGCCCTCTTACCTAGTAAGGTTAGGGTATCCAAATTGGTTACAAATATGTGACGCGCAAAATAGAAAGGGACCTAAGGGTTTGTTCAGGAGAGCCATTTTAAAGTTTTTAAATAGTGTATCTTTGGTGTACCATCACTTTCATAAAACGCACATATCTCTGGGAGGGAACCCTTTTGGGGCATGGGATCGGTCTCACTCGATGCTCAGATGTTGTCCACATCAAAAAAAGAAAAAAAAACGAAATTTGATTTTTTTTACCCTAAGGTCCCTTTCTCTATGCGCTGTCACATATACAAATAAGGCTTTGAGGCACAACATTTAAAAGTTGAGCTCAGTAGTACTCCATGAAATTCGATATCCATGAAAAATATCTCAAAATTATTTCCCCTCAATATATTGGTTTCATACCACTGTGTGAGTCAAAAATTGTCCGACACACACACAATATTCCCCATTATAGCCGCATGTGGGCATGTGAAAAAAACGGAAGAAAAAAAGGCAAACAATTTCGCAAGAATTTCATAGCAATAACCTTTCGCTTCACGGCAAACATAATGATACTGTCAAATTAATCCCCAGATTAGGCTTAGGATCAACCTCAACAATAAATAACAATTTTCCAAACATGCCACCTCTAAGCAATACCAACACCCACCCACACCGCCTCCAGTTGTTCACACTTGGGCCCACATACAGGGCTCACGTAAATAACATCATCTATAACTATTGAAAACCGACATCAACAGCAATATGGCCTCTGCTCATCTTCTGATGAAAGGGAAACGGAAACGTGGCATGGTTGCTAGAGCGCGCTCGCTGACTGACTGGCTGTCTAGCTGTCGATGGAAGCATATGCCAGTAAATGCCTATACGTTTACGTTCATGCAAAAGAAAAGAAAATATGATTTCTTACATTTGCAGCTTTAACTTATGGTTTTCCTCTGTTCGCTCATCTACGTAGATGTAGATGAGCAAAACGAATGAATAGACATTAAATGGCAAATTTCAATATAATGGGAGTATTGAAAAGTTACACATGCACGAGATCAGGAAAAACTAAGCTTACGAAAGAGGTGAGAGGCAATGCGGAAAACGTATATGCCATAGAAATGTGTAAGATAAATGAGTAGCGGAAGGAAATGATGTGAAAACAGCACCTACTACTTGTGCCAAAAAGAAAAATGTGCAAATCGGGCATTTTCTCCCCCCAAACGCTTAAGTCAAGAGAAGTCGTCAGTGCTTGCCTTTCTACAAGAGACAAACAAACGAAAAGCTAACACATAATTGAGGAAAACTCGCACAAGGTCAAGAGTTAAGCAAGTAAATGCGGAAAACGCAGCAGCAGCAGTAACGCTGAGCACAATTTGATGGCCTTAATCAGCTCATATGACCTGAGATGACTTCCGTTTCCGGCAAACGATAAGCACCACATCATGCTTACAAAAGCAAAAGCCAAACTAATACAGACAAATGAAAGACTTGAGAAAGAAAGCTGTCGTCAGCAAGGCATTGAAGAAAGTAAAAGCATATCCTCCTGCCAATCGCTAAAACTCCCGCATTTTAGAGAGAATCCAAAAAAATCTGAGAATATTGTTCAATTTCAATACGCAACGTTTTTATTTCCAGCTCATGCCGTTACCCTCCATTCTGCTCCAGTCTTTGGTTTGCGCTCCCAATGACATGAGATTAATTTTGCTAAATTACCCTTAAATGCTGCTAAACGCTGGTAAATACTTTACCTAATAACTCGTCTATTATTTGCAATGCTTTCAGATTTATCATGCCCCGTTTTCTATGGGTTGTCCTTCACTCTTCCATTTCATTTCTCGATGTACAATCAAAATACAAAGAAAAAATTGTTACCAGCTTTCTGACCCCAGTTGTCATCGAGCGTTGTTGGTCTACATTACATGCAATTAATTGTGGTTAGAATAAATGATTGGGGGTATTAATATGTCTAGCCCCTCGGGATAAACCAACAGGATATACAGAGTAGGTACAAAAAAAAGTACCAGCACAATTTATTTCAACAAAGGGGATAGTGATAATTAAAGGGAATAGCTGCAACCCCAAGTGGTGGACAATTAGACAAGCACAATAAATTTGGAACATCTGAATGTTGGAAAACGTTAAATAATACTAAAAGAAAATGACAATATAATTTAAAGAGAATAGCGAAAAATGTGACCTGAATTCGTCCTTTGGCCAATGATTAGGATATACGCTCGAGCCAGAAGTTCTGTGAGTCGTGCTTCATTCGCAGGTTTTGGTTTAGGCTAAAATTTAAGGTGATGTCTTCTTAATATGCAGTAAAATCCCAGGGAGAAAAGAAGATAACTTAGATGGAGTATGAATGAGAAAGTAATGTTTACGGATATAGATGAGCTGAAGAAATAATGTTTAGCTTCAATAAATGGACTAGAACTTCTGGATAAGAGAATGCTTCCAGCAAACACTTAGACATGGAGGGAGCACATGCCATTGAAGTTCTCCAGACGCCGCGTGTCTCCTAGTTTTCCCCAACTTAGGGATTAGGTGGTAGGGCCCAGCTCATCCCCAGTACTCACCCGTGAAATCGCCAAACACCGTCGAAGACGCTCTTGGAGTACTTAAACAGGTCTCCCTAGAAATAGTCCCGGAGTAATTATCCAGGTCTCCCCATACACAGCGAGCGTAGAAGCAGTCCCGGAGTACTTACCTAGGTCTCCCCGAAGGTCGCGAGAGCATAAATAGCCCTGGAGTACTTTATTAGGTCTCCCCGAAGATAGAGTGCCGGAGCAACCAGACAGGGAGACAAACCCTTATTTTAGTATTTTACATATAAGCGGAACCCTTCCTTTGAATTCTCCTAAATAAAGCCTGAAAGCATTTTAAAAACATACGCAAACGCCTTGCTCTTACTCTCTGTCAGTAGAATCTTTAAATTTCTGTACGAACCCAACCCCCGCGAGCTATACCCCAGCAACCGGAGGAAACTTGTCGTTACACCATTTATTTTACAATTTTCTCTAGTTCGGCCAGTTCATCAAAGCATCTACTGCCCAGACAAGCAAGTCTGCAAATTTGAAAACGTTCATGTGCAGAGCAACTGCTATTGAGACTCCGCTTCTTCTGCGTTGTAACAACTGATGCAGTAGTCTCTACACATGTGTGCCCTGTAAGGACTACGACGACCCGTAGTCATCGATCGTATTCCGAATTCCACAAGTTTCCCAGTCCATTTTCGGTTTTATGCCGCTCCGGTCGGCATATTTTGCAGTTATGAACTGAGCACCACCTTGACCCTGCTTTAAGATAGTCACTTTGTCGATTGTATTCATCATAAGTCTATTTTGCAGCTATGAACTGAGTTCCACCTTGACCCTTCTTTCAAGATAGCTACTTAGTCGATTGCATTAGAAAGTTCAATCACATCGATCTATCACACATTATGATCAATTGGCTATACAGTCTAGCGCATTTAGGGGTCCACATATATTCGGATAAATAACGATGTTATGCTGAGTTAAAGAATCTTGTCTGAGGCTTTATTAATTGCAAAAATCTTAGCCTGACATATAGTGTATTTGTCCGGTCATCGAGATATTTTTAGTTTGATGGCTTCTGGGTAAACACCTGATCCTGTACCGTGAAGATCAAGATTTCATCTTTAGAAATTACAACCTCTGATGCCCAATCTTTGTTAGAAATGTCATCCTGAAGGGTTTCTTTTGGATCAACCTCGGCATCAAATATTCTGACTCTTCATCAAGCCTCGTGTTGTGATCCTTGCTGTACATATCTTTAAATATATGTCTATGAATGACTTCCTGCCCAGAATGCAGTGTGGATCTCAATACCGCAGTTATTCATACACTTGCTAGTCTTTGGATCTTGGTAAGGTTACAGAGGTAAGAATATTTGGTATGACTTCCTGCCTAGAATGCAGTGTAGATCTCAATACCTCAGTTATTCATACACTTGCTAGTCTTTGAATCTTGGTAAGGTTACAGAGGTAAGAATGTTTGGTATGACTTCCTGCCCAGAATGAAGTGTGGATCTCAATACCGCAGTTACTCATACACTTGCTAGTCTTTAGATTTTGGTAAGGTTACAGAGGTAAGACTCTAACCGCTGTTTACCCAACCATTGCTCCATACGTTAGAATTGATCCAATGATGGCAGTGAACGTCCAGTTTGCACGATAACTCTCGAAAGATTAGAACCCACTAACTTTCCACCCAATGCGTAAAATAGGATTAAATAACGAACACCGCACTATTTTAAAACCGGTTTTGTAACAGTATTTATGTCCCTTAGTAGGGACATAAATACTGTTACAACATTGAACACACCCATTTCAATAGTAGCATTGAACATACCCCATTAATGTCATATGGTCTTTGAAAACTAACCTCAATAGCTTTATTCTGTAACGGGAGTTTAAAATTGTTTCAACTTTCATCATGGAGTGATCAGATAATGAGAACCGTATCGCTATAGTAGCGTTTTTCAAGTGTGAAATGAAAAAAAGCGATAATTTCAAAACGCTCCGGCCCCTAGGGACTAGCCGCATGTTCATCTACCGATGCATAAAACTGTTTGAGGAGACTGGAGATGTAAAAGACCGCCACCGGTCGGGCCGCCCACGCTCTGTTCGAACTCCGCATGTCATCAAATCCGTTAAATCAATAATTCACAGAAATCAGCTACGATAACAGAAAATCATGGCCGGTGAGATGAATATCACGCAAAAGTCCATGAGTCTAATCATTAAGAAAGACTTGGGCCTTTCAAACGACGTACCGGACATTTATTGACTGCAGCTTTAAAAAAATAGGATTGAAAAATGCAAACGTCTTTTGATGAAGCACCGATGAAAAAAATTTTGCCGTTCAGAAAAAATTTAACAAGCAAATTGATAGAGTGTATGCGCGGTCATCTAAAGAAGCATCTGAACTGATCCCAAGGGTGGAAAAGATCATCGCCCAGCTTCAGTCATGGTTTGGTGGGGTGTCTCTTACGATGGGGTCACTGACCTGCATTTCTGCGAACAATGAGTCAAACCATCGGCCAAAGTTTACCAAGAAACCGCTATGGAAGCAGTTGTGAAGCCTCTTAACAATTCCCTCTTCCAAAACCAGCCATGGACTTTCCAGCAGGATTCTGCGCCGGCCCATAAGGCTAAAACGTCCCTGATCTGGCTTTGAAACAATTTTCCAGCGTTCATTTCCTCTGAAGAATGGCCCAGTCCAGATTTGAACCCTTTGGATTACAAATTGTGGACGGTTTTAGAGGACAAGGTTTGTCACAAAAGATATCCCATTATTGGGTCTCTTGAGACTGCTTTGGTTCGAGCTGTGGCCAATTTTGCAATGGACGAGATTCGTGCAGCTATTGACAATTGGCCAGTGGAACTTAAGGCGTGTGTAAAGGCGAAAGGCGGACATTTCGAATAAGTAAAACATATTTGGTACATTTTGCCAATTTTTACGTTGAAAGTGAAAAAGAAACAATAAAGGTCTCGAACCAGAATAAAAACTGTTTATTTATTTATCACTTAATTAACTTAAGAGCTTTCGGTTATATTCCAGAAAAATAAAAGCTAACTAAAGGTAAACTGTGATTTTGAGTTAATTTTGAGTTCTCGGTTCGTTGGAAATTGGAACATCAGTCAATATTTTAAATACAGTCCCTATTAAATGACTTTACCATGTTGAGATTATCTCATGTAAAGCACTAGATATACGAATTAAATACAAAAAAGTAGATGTTATAAGCCCTTAAGTTTATTGCTTATGTTGAAATCAATTCTAGTCCGAAATTAGTCGAATAAGTCCAACTTTTAATACAAAAAAATATAACTTTAAAACACTTGAAAGATAAAAAAAATTGCTTCAGCTATTCAAAATCTAAATAAAACACGTACTTATTTTTTGGTGCTTTAAAAGACAGCATCTCTGTATCCTATACCGGGTGATTCATTTACGACTGGAAACATTTTCTTTTTGTGGATGCGATATAACAGTTTTTTGTAAATTAACACAACAAATTTTTTTGCATTTCAGTCAAATAGTCATAAATTTAGAACGGTAGGACCTCTGGGCTTCTTTTAGGTAATTTTGGAATGGCAGGACCTCTGGGCTACGTTTAGATAAAAAAGCCGATCACTGGTTCAGAACCAAGACATTTTACCCTAGTACCCTCCGACCACTAATCCAAAAAATTTTAAGCCGCTGCCATTTCGTTCCCTTGCCATTTTGGGCATGGTGATAGATGGACATATTTCGATGAAACAAGGCATGAAAAATAAATCACCTTGTATAAAAATTCAAATCAATTGTGGAATCTTTATTGGTAATTTGAAAGGACATTTTATGGCATTTATTTTTTGAATATAATTTCCTTCAAATGTTGGCCCCAACAAGGCCTTAGGGATTCCATTCTGAGGGTCCAATTTTGGATGACTCGTTCGATCATTTCGACCGGTATGGCTTTAATGACACGCGTAATGTTGGCTTCCAAAACCTGAACCGTAGCTGGTTTGTCAGCATAGACTTTGGACTTTACGTAACCCCAAAGCAAAATGTCTAAAGGTGTGATATCACTCGATCTAGGCGGCCAACTCACCTGTCCAAAACGTGAAATTATCTGCTTTTAGAAATTAACTCTCAGTAGATCCATTCTTTGAGCAGCTGTATGGCAAGTGGTACCGTCCTGTTAAAACCAAGTGTCGTCAAGATTACGGGCTTTAATTTCAGGTAACATCGATATCATGGCGCTATAGCGAGCACCATTCAAGGTTACGTTCCGGCCATCATCATTTTTGAAAAAATATGAACCGATGATTCCACCAGCTTATTAACCGCGCCTCATCACTGAACAAAACTTTGGTCGAAAAAAACGGATCTTCCCGTTTCTCACCGAACGCTCATTTCCATAATACAGTTGCCAACATTTGAAGGTAATTATTTTCAAACAATAAATGCCATAAAATGTCTTTTCAAATTACCAATAAAGATTCCACACTTGATTTGAATTTTTATATTTTTTTTTTGTTCTGAAAATTACCTCTAGATGGATCACCCAGGATATACCAAAAAATTTCCTTAACCTTCTGTTGTACGTACTTCCAATTTAAAGGCTTATCGTATGTAAAATTTCACTTAAATAAGACCAGTCTGTTGAAATACCAAATGTTCTTCCAAAAAACTTTCTTATTCCCCACTGTGCCTTATATAAATATATCGTAGACTATGTTGCTTTATGAAACTCATTTCAGTGTCCTTAATATATATCAGACTAACTTGTGGTGCACAATTGTTTTATCATATCAAACAATATTTAACAGATTATAAGATTTATTTTTATAAACAAAACATAGCCCCACACCTTATAACCCAAGGCGTGTTGCCCGTTGTTTTGTTTCCGAGCGCAACATGGAAAACGCTTTTCCTTGTCATCATAATCTCTTCTTAACTAATTTTAAAGAGCTTTATTTGATTACATCAAGTTTGGCCTATACGACAGTATCGATTGTAAATGCCATTTTTCCCATAATACAAATGACCTTTTCATGTTTTTGTCACAAATAATGAAATTCAAAATTCGGTACATCTCCCCCTGCTCCCCCTGGTGATGTTTCACGAGACGTCCATCATTTCCTTTAACACCCCGCTGTGTCAGCAGAAGTAACGCCTACCATTTATTCTAGCTTGTCAAAGCAATGAACCATCACAGCTAATACAGCTTAAAAATATTAAAAGAACAAAGGACATGACACGTTCCCTTAGAATACAACAAATGGCAGTATTGGAATTTGTTTATGGTAGCGAAATTGTTCAATATGTTCGCCGTTAAAAAACGTGCGCACTGTTCTTGACAACATCCACTTTCGATGGCAGGATATTAAGGATACTTTTGTAAGTGTGTGTGTGTGTGCGCGTATACGCGTAATATGACTGTACTTACCTCACTGTCGTTACTGTGCAAGATGAGCCGAAAACCGGGCAACAAATTGGGCTCTTTGTTCACATCATCCAATGCCAGTCTTGCGGCTGGCATACACGCCTGCCCACCCTGCCATCCTCCTTTGCCGGCTATGGGAAATATACCGCCTATGTGCAGTTCATCGGGACGACCACCATCGGTTAGATGTACATTGTTCAATATTAAAGATAAAAATAAAAATATCCAAAATGTTAAAACACCATCACATGTCATATCCTGCAAAGACAAGAAAAGAATAAAAAACAAAGTTAATTTTGAGCACTCTTAGGGAATAGATTAATAAAAATGGTTACAAATTGTATTTAATGTACGAGCATTTTAAAATTTAAATTTAATAATAACAATTCTTTTAAAGTCATGAACTCAAATGTATTGGGCAAAAAATAATTTCAGTCTGTCTAAAATATCCAATATATAAAAGCGAACGCATAATAGCTTTCAAATAAAATGGCTGTGGCAATTAAAAGACTTCTTTCACATTTACTTACTTATATATACGGCCAGATTTACATTTGGGAAGAGCGGTAAAAAATCTAGAGAGCGAAACTAGTAAACAATGGATCTAAAATATAATATGGCCAAATATAGCATATTTGGGCTTTACTAAAAATCTTGCTGTTCTGCAACGGATTTACCAAATAATAGGTCCCTTGTCATTTCGAATGTGTGCTTTGGGAGGATGCCTTAATAATAATGTTTGTAAAAATGTGCTGCGGTTACAAATCCACGCCAGTGTTTTGGCCATAACGTTAAAAGTTTTTGGCGATCCCAAAAATTTCATTACAATTTTTGGATCTATGCTATGGTTTCGTAATTTTTTTTAAAAAAAATCTGCTACCGCAAATATTAAAAATAATTTTTATTTTTAAATTAAATGCCGATTTACGTTAACGTTTGGATTTGTAAAACTTTTGCCAAACTTTGCTTAAATTTAAAAAAAGGTTGAAGACTATGAATTTTAACATAAAATTAATTTTTAAAGAATTTGCAATTTTTATATATTATTTTTACTAAAAAAAATTGACTACGTAATATGTAACAGCGCATAGAGAAAGGGACCTAGGGGTAAAAAAAAATAAATTTTCATTTCTTTTCTTTTTTTGATGTGGACAACATCTGAGCATCGAATGAGACCGATCCCATGCCCCAAAAGTGTTCCCTCCCAGAGATATGCGCGTTTTATGAAAGTGAAGTCGACGATTCTAAGCGCAAATAGAAAGGGACCTAATCTTTAAAATGGCTCTCCTGACCAAAACTTCTCATCAACTTTTCACTTTTTTGAAGTGGACAACATCTCAGCATCGAATGAGACGGTTCCCATGCCCCAAAAGTGTTCCCCCCCAGAGATATGAGTGTTTTATGAAAGTGAAGTCGACGATTCTAAGCGCAAATAGAAAGGGACCTTATCTTTAAAATGGCTCTCCTGAACAAAACTGGTTTTTAGTCTTAGGTCCCTTTCTATTTTGCGCGTCACATATAGATTCCATCTGACACACATTAAGTACAAATCGGTCAATCCGTTTTAGATCAGCAAGACTTTTGGTAAAGTTGAAAAATGCGCTTTTTTGCCGCAATAAACTTATTAAATATCCTGAGCAAAAACAAAAATAAAAATGATGGCAGCGATTTGTACGCTGTTCTTAACAACAGAAGTGTTTTATAAAAAAGTGTTTTTAAACTAATCGAGCCAAAAAAAATTTTAGTTGCATACAAAATATTCTAGCCCACATCGTAAAATCGAACCAGCTGGTAATTTTAAGTCAATTGGTACACTGGATTATTTTTGGTAGTTCTAATACTTAGTAGGGACCTTAATACTGTTACACACGTTTTAAGCTGTAAAATAAAAAGTACTGAATGGTTTTGGACCAAATATTTTTTAATATATTTATTGATGTATATTGTGTCAAAAAAGAATCTACTTTTTCGGAATGTCCGCCTTTTGCCTTTACACACGCCTTAAGTCGCACTGACCAATCGTCAATAGCAACACGAACCTCTTTCATTGGAAAATTGGCCGCAGCTCGAACCAAAGCAGTCTTAAGAGATCCAATGTGGGGGTATCTTTTGTGACAAACCTTGTCCTCTTAAACCGTCCACCATTTGTAATCCAATGGGTTCAAATCTGGACTGCTTGAGGGCCATTTTTCAGAGGAAATGAACGACACACGGCACCACATAGAACACAAAATATAATTGTGTTCTATGTGGTGTGAGAAATAATTGCAAAAATAATTATACTTAAAAATTAAATGTCATGGAGTTTACTTATTCTAGAACCAAAGTTCATAAGATATGGCATTTCTGAATTGTATGGGCTATACAATGTCTATTGTCCAACAACATCGTATTGTACCCTACAATAATTACCTGACTGAATATAACATAATGGGAAAATTTTATAGCAATCGGTGTTGATAGTGGTTGATATATAAGCAAAAAATCTCAAAATACTACAACTACAGTGACTTTTCCTTAGCTAGACTCAGTCTTTGTGTGTGACAAATATTTACCTTCTGACCGATACGGCCATTTCCAATATTAGCCGTTTTAGTCGGTTAAGACATATATCTCTTCAGTTAAAACACTTAACTTCAATAGTCCGACCGACCCGAAGCACCAATTCTTCGGCCAAGGGTTGTCACCCCGGTACGGTTTGCCGCTACAGCAACAACAACAACAGGATTGCTACTGGCCTAGGCAACACTAAGTGGTGTCTGGCTCCTTTTGACATTTCCAATGGAAAGTTTGACATTTTTTACCATAAATGTACTCAGAACGTTTTGACGTACGACCTTTATTTGTGTTGTTTACAGTGACTTGAAAAAACCAATTTGGCAAAAAATTGGAATTAACTCGTAAACATTTTCGTGCGATAATTTTTCACAATCTTCGACGTGGATTATCAAGACCAGAGTGCTTAGATAAACTTAAATCTTTGTATGGTGATGAAGCACCATCCTATAGCACTGTGAAAAACTGGCTAAATGAATTCAATCGTAGCCGACGCTCGCTCAAACGCGAAGGTCGTCCAAAAACGGCCGTTGTGCCATCGATGCCGTGCGTGAACTGATAATGCAAGATCGTCATGTGACATGCCGTGAGATAGGTGTATCCTTGGGCATTTCTTTTACCAGCATACATTCGATATTGCATGAACAGCTGGCCGTAAAAAAGGTTTGTTGTCGTTGGATCCCGCACAATAAAAAAAGGCTCGTGTCGATTGGTGCAAAGAAATTTTGAAAAAATACGATCGCTGTGCTTTAAAAAGTGTTTATAATATCACCATAGGTGATGAATTATGTATCTATGCGTATGATCCCGAAACAAAACAGCAATCGACCGTGTGGGTGTGGGAGGCAAATTCAACGAAAGTTGTTCGTGGAAGAAGCACTTTGAAGCAAATGGTCGCTTGTTTCTTCGTCAAAACTGATCATGTGACGACTTTTCCGCTTGAGCAACGTAGAACGGTCAATTATGGGTGGTACACCACAATTTGTTTGCCTTAAGTCTTTGGAAGTTCGAAAAACGAACAAGAGAAGACGAATCATTGTGCACCATGACAATGCGAGCTCTCACACGTAGGCTCAAACCAGCGCCTGTTTGACCGGCCAAAACGTCGAGTTGTTGGGTCATCCGCCGTACAGCCCTGACTTGGCACCAAATGACTTATTTTTATTCCCATTAAGAAAAAAATGCGTGGTCTACGATTATCGATGCTGCTGAAGCGTTCAAAAACCATGATTTGGAGTAGGGTTGTAACGAAATTCGCATTCGCATATGCGAATGCGAATTATTCGCTTCATTTTGGACATTCGCAACCGCATTCGCAAAAAACATTATTTTATTATTCGCTCTCGCATTCGCAAAAAAAACTATTTCCACATTCGCATCCGCGGAAACATTTAGGCCAAGTCATTTAAACTATTAGTTTTCCAATCTGGCAACACATTAAACAAAACATAAAAAAAAATGTAATATGGCAAATGAAGCAGAATATAAACAAAGATAAATGGCTTCGTAGTCGAACATTTTTTCCTTCGCTTTTCTGAAAAACTACGTTTTAAATTCTAAATTATAAAAATATAAAATATTTATGATGAAGCCAAAGTCTAGCGGTGTGTGGAAATACTTCTCGGAGTGTGAAAATGAGAAGGCAAAGTGTGTGATTTGCGATACAGTCATTTCGCGTAAAGGCCGATCTACAAGTGGTTTAATGACACATCTAAAATCTAAACATACCAAGGAATATTCCGAAATGAAAGAAATGGAAAAATTACCAATAATAAGTTCTAAGCCAAATCCAACACCTTTACATGGATTGAAAAGACAATTAACGATTAATGAATCGATAACAAGGAATCAATTTTGGGACTCATCGCATCCAAGAGCCATTGAAATAGACAACTTAATTGGTGAAATGATAGCGATTCAAGATTTGCCTTTTAATTTTGTACAAGGTGTTGGTTTCCAACGGCTTATTGCGGTGGCATTACTTCATTATAAACTGCGAGGACGAGAATATTTCACTGACCATATTTGTCAAACCATATATGGGCGAATTAGACAAAAAATTATTGATATGCTTAGAAAATTTAACAAGCTATCATTTACTACAGATATTTGGTCAGAACCCAGTGCAGGTGTTTCTTTGATAAGCTTAACCGCCCATGGAGTAACAGATGAGTTTCGAAGAGTAAATATGGTTTTGAAATGTGAAAGTATAGATGGATCTCACAGAGGAGAAATTGTAGAATCTAAAATCATGTCTATACTTAATGAATGGGAGATTCCTAATAAAGTGCATTGTATTGTACGTGATCAAGGCTCCAACATGGTTCATGGCTTGAATCTCTCTAACTTAATACACACAAATTGTGCAGTACACCAACTTCAGCTCTGTGTCCAAGCTGGATTGCTTGCCGAAGAAACTATTACGAATGTCATAACAAAAAGCAAACAAATCGCCACACACTTCAATCACTCGACTTTGGCACAGGATAAACTTCGTCAAATCCAAACTGAGAGACTCAATCAAACACCTCTGATTGTTTTCCAAGATTGCTCAACTAGGTAATTTTAGTATTTGTTTTATACATAAATACATATGTATATAATGCATAATGTGTTTATTTTTTAGATGGAACAGTACATTTTATATGATGGAGCGTTTATTAAAAATCAAAGATTCCTTAATACTATATTCAACAAATTGTAGTAAAATTGCAATACCACCTGAGTATTGGCTAATGATGGAAGAATGCGTACAAGTTCTCAGGCCTTTTGAGGAAATAACCCGAGAGCTTAGTAGCTCAAATGCAATTATATCATCAGTTATTCCACTTATTTACATCCTAAAAACGAATCTTCAAAATGAACTATCGAAGACATCTTATTCTCCAGCTATTAAGAATGTTATACTTAAGCTGATTTCTGAAATAAACACTAAATTTGGGAGACTACATAAAATCACACTATATACTGTAGCTACATATTTAGATCCCCGGTACAAATTGAAATTTTTCGACTCATCTACTAAGGAGAACGTGCAATCTGAAGTTTGTAAGTTAATTGTGGCTCATGCTGCCGATGTTCAAATCTGTGATTCACCCCCAAATAAAAGAACAAAAACGACAGAATCTTCCAACAATCAAAGATCTCCGCAAAGCCAAGCTGGTTTTTCGCAAATACAACAATCCATTCAAAACTTTATAGATACAAATGTTAGTGATACTGAAGACGACGTTGAAGAGACCTCATTGACCCTTCGTCATGCAAATGAAATAATAGCAAACTACAATAAAGAGAAAAAAATAAATATTTCAGAGGACCCCCTGTTGTGGTGGAAAGAAAATAGCTCTAAGTTCACAAACTTAGTTCCTTTAGTCATGCAGTTTTTATCTACACCACCAGGAAGTGTTCCAAGCGAACAATTATTCAGTGGAGCCGGGCTGATTTATAATTCACTCAGAACCAGACTAAAATGTGAAAAGGCTGCGAAACTTCTTTTCGTTAAATATAACTTGGCTCTATTGAAATTTGACTACTGATTTTTATAAAGTATATCATAAGTTTTATGAAGTCTTAATGCCGGAGTTGGATATTACAAATGCAGGATTTCATGTTTTTAAATACTTATTGCTAACTGAAAATTTATTGATTGGATATTAGACTCCTCTAGAAACTGAACTCAATCTGAAATTATAATGTTTTCCAAGAATTCATTCCTTATGTACCCAAATATGGAATGTTCAACTTTGAAGTTAACTTTAATATATTTTTCCATGAGACTGAATTTTCTGTGAATTGAATTAAAATTTTTTGTTAAATTTTTGATACTTTGAAATAAATTTTTGTTACTTTGAAATAAATTTTTGTTACTTTGAAATAAATTTTACTGGAAATAAGTACTGCATATTTGACTCTGACATTCCCAATAGATTTTCGCATTCGTTAAATGATTCCTTGTAATATTTACATTAGCTAAAAGTAATTTTTACTATTGGCTTTCGCTTTCGCATCCGCATTCGCTAAAAAAAAATTTTACCTTTCGCATCCGCATCCGCATTCGCTAAAAAAATTTTTTACTATTCGCTTTCGCATTCGCTTTCGCTAAACACACATTCGTTACATCCCTAATTTGGAGGTGTTTCAATCGGAGTGGAAAAAGTGCTACGACAATTGGTTTGAGCGCATGCAAAAGTGTATAAATCATGCTGGAGAATACTTTGGAAATCAATAAAACTATTTTTGATGATAAATATTGACATTTTATTTATTAGGTCAGATATATATATATATAGCAGCCCTCGTATATTCTTTAAGAGGTCTTCGACCTGTATTTCGAGGTGTTGCAAACGGAATGATAATGTTAATGTAGCCACAATCGTATGATGAAGAGTATAAAAATAGCAAGTCTAGAAGCTAAGGTCGTGTTGGGCTGACTCTGAAATACTCCATCTATAGCACTCTACTATTTAACAGATTTGGTGCCTCTGTCTTGAATTTGATGTTGGACTTAATATGTAATCAAAATGTATCATTCAATAAGGTCATTTGTATTGACTCTATATGAAAATATAAGTAAATATGCTTAATTTAGTCTTATAAATTACATTATAAGATCTTTTACCGTAAAGCTACAGCATCACAAATCGGGAGGAAAATGTATAACAATTCTATCCAATTTCAGAGATAGGTGTTGGTCGCTCGTAAGGCTCTATACAATTGTTTTTCTCGTGTTTAATCGATATGGACTAATTTCAATTAGGTTAGTTCTTGGCCCAAACCTGAACAATGTTTAGCCGAAATCTGATTAGAATAGTGTGATCATTTATAAATAATAGGTGTAAGTCTAACGATATTGTAAACGACAAGGAAGTCAGAAAAATTCATATTCTAAAATGTGCCTTAGAGATTTATATGTTCTTATAATCAGTTATAGCCTCGACATCGTATTGAGAAATAAGAGAGAAAATCAAAGGTTCTGCCAGCATTCATATTCATTAAATTTATCATGAAGTATTAAGTTAAAAAAACTTCTTGAATAGCATGAAATTAGTAATAAAATGTTGTTCATTTGATATCTGAAAAGTTTTTTAGGGAATTTTATCGTGACTTATTACTACTGTTTGTACAGTTGGTTTTTCCAGCATGACTCCTCCTTATTTCTTACTGATCTTACAGACTGCTTTGCAGAGGAAAGAATATATTTAATTAAAGACGGTGTAAATTTGTTCCTCGACTAGTTGAAATCAATATTAATTATACGCCCCATTGTACGTTAGATTCAAACCCTATTACTTTCGAAGGAAAAGACATTTTGGGGCTCAGAGTATACAATTTTATATACTTTTAATAGTAGTGTGATGGCCATTGTGGATGACAATCATACCACAAGGCTTTGGTTGCATCATAAAAAAAATCTAAGACAGGGCTTTCCACCTCATAATTGCCTGCGACTTAACAAGTATAATAGTAATTTGTAAGCCGAGTTAAAGTTATCCATTTGAAGCCGGCAATTAATAAAAGCTGCCAGTCAGTGAGCATAATATATATAATATGCACAGCTTGCTGATTTGAGAAAAGTTCTCCTTTGAGTCATAAGACAGGATATTAAGGAAATGTGTTTTTAAACAATTCGTACTAAACAGCGAATTTAATTTTTAAAATGTCAAAATATTAAATTAATCAATTCTAGCGGACATACAGACGAACTCGACCATATCTCCTGAGCACAATTTTATTTCTAGATTAGTAAAAAATATCAATGAAACAAGCACTTTAAAATAATTCGTAATAGTCTCGAACAAGACGTATTTAGTTTAAAATTAACCTAATTGTAATTTTTATATTTCGTCTACCTTTTTGAATTACACAAAGATCCAAATATCCTTTCAGTGAAGCGATTACCTCTAATATGTTAATAATCAAAACACACCCTGTGGCTTTTCTCTCTCTCACATTTGCCAGTGTTTATATTTTTATACCCTCCACCATACAATGGAAGGTGTATTAGTTTTGTCATTCTGTCTGTAACACCTTAATATAATCAGCGGAGACCCAACAAAGTATATATATTCTTGATCCTCGTAAAATTCTACGACGATCTAGCCATGTTGTCCGTCTTTTCGGCTGTACATCTGTCCGTCTGTTGAAAACAAGATAGAGCCTGCATGAAAAAAGCTTGGGAGCTGAAATTTGGCACAAACATGTGTAGTTAACCTAGCATGATTGGTATTGAAAATCGGCTATATAGCTCTACGGAAAGTTGGTATTGAAGTCCCTCAACTGACACTACCTCATAAAAATTAGTTTTTTATTTGGAAATATCCGTCCAGTTTCTTGAACAAAATCACTGAAATTTCGCAAATAATAATCTCTATATAAGCGCAATCATCTATGCAAAAATGGTTTAGATTGGGCCACCATTTCTTGTACCTCCCATACAAACGGCCTTATGGGCCATGAGAAATAATATGACTCTAACTCTCCACAAACTTGACCTATCGAAATGAAATCTTACACATCAAGATTTCTATATACAATACACTTCTCGCTGAATTCGGTTGAGATCGGCGAAGTCTTACTGGTACCTACCACACTAAGGTCTCATGGGCCTTGAAAAATAATATGACAATAACTCACCACACACTTGACCTATCGAGACTAAATTTACGGCATAAAGATTAATATATGAACAGACTTTGGCACTAAATTTGGCTAAGATCGGAAAGGCCATACTGGTACCTCCCACACAAACGGTCTCATGGGCGTTGAAAAATAATATGACAATAACTCACTACAAACTTGACCTATCGAGATGAAATTTTCTACATAAAGATTTTTACATAGAACACACCTCTGCGCCAAAATCGGAAAAGTCCTACTAGTTCCTCCCACACAAACGGTCTCATGGGCTTTGAGAAATAATATGACGATAACTCACCACAAGCCTGACCTATCGAAATGAAATTTTGCACATAAAGATTTCTATATAGAACACACTTCCGCGCCAAATTTGGTTTTATTTGGGAATCTGGTGGAGGGTATCCAAAGTTCGGCTCAGCCAAACTTAACATTTTTTACTTGTTTATGCTAACATTTTTGTGAAATAATTAATTAATAACATTTCATTTCAATCTGAACGCTCACACCTATTCACTCCAGCCATATATCAAATAAAATTATGCAAATATTATTAATTCATTATTGTTATTGCTGTTTTTATTGTTTTCCATCATCATTTTTCTTTTTTTCTAGCGTCACATCTCTTCCTTTCCCACTTTCCGCCTCACACCGATACGACCTGGAAAAAGTCCATTAATTATAAAATGAAACGTGACAAATTATTTGTAATTTATACGTAAATTGCGTTCAAATTCCGTTTGAATAGAGGGGAGGAAAATGTATATATTTTTTTGTGTTCTGTTGTCATCCCGGCTATTCTTTGTGGTTGTTGTTCTTGCCAATGTAGCAATTACTCAACCATTTGTTTTGTATATAGGGGTAGGTATATTGTGTTTGTTGTGCAGCTTACAGGACTTTTCATAATTGTTTACCTAATAAATATCGATTTGTTTTGTGGACTTAAAGAAAAGACCATGCAAGTTTTCGAAAAATTAACAATATTTTGTTATAAGAGCTCCATATATCCATCTTGTTTTGAGGCCATATAAAAACTCTAGTCTTAGCTTTTCTTCTGAATGTACTACATTTCGAAATTCCTTGTATTCACAAAATTATGTTCTATTTTTCGTATAAAGTTAAAATTAATATTAATCATACGCTCCGCTAGCTTTCTTTCAACTTTTCTCATAAAACGAGTGGTTACATTTTCTGAATGTTCGTCTAATGGGTATAAATGTTAGTTTGAATGACATTAAAATTTCAAAACTGCCGTTTCAAGCCTTAAGCTCTGATCTGGTATGAGGAAGGGTTTTCGTTAGAGTTTAAAATCTTTAAATATTATAATCCACTTTAGTCTTGCATCTACCCTCTCTATTGCGTCCTTTCTTTGGTTATTCTAACAAATTTTTTACAACCACATTGAAGGGCATAACATATTCGGCACTTGTTAGCCCTAGGCAAAATATTCATGTTTGTTTTGTCTTCTGTCGTATACAATCGTCCCAACTCAACCCGATTTCTCCCTTTCTCTATTTCTCTGTCCTTTTTTGTCTGTTTCTTTGTCTGTACTTTTGTGTCTGTGTATTTTTGTTTTTGTTTGAATATTTAAGCCAATTATTTATTTACTTAGGCTTAATTAATGTTGGAATAAATTAATGTTTCCATATTTTTTTCTGTTCTGGTTCTAGCCCAATCGTCTACAGTGTAATATCAACCCATTCTGTGGGCTTTGTTAATTTTGCTTTGTCCTCGGTTTCTTTTGATTTCCGGCACGGTTAATCAATTTTTGATTTAAATTAACGTCCCTTTATTGACACACATTTTTTTAGGCCTTTATTAAAAGCCAGTCTGCAAGAGATTAAACTTGAGTTCAGTGGAATGAAAAACCTGTTAATGATACAATTAATTTCATCTTCGGTTACCAATGACATGATAACAAATTATGCGGAAATAAAAGAAATAAAGTGGCCTAAAGACACTTAAATTAGCTATAAAAAAAACTAAGGAAGAAAGGAATAAAAATGGTCTGGCAATTGTGATACATTAGAGCATTTTAAGTTTAACTAGAAATGTGACGAATGTGAATTTAAAAAAAAAGTTTTTTATTCATAAATTTCCTTATTAACCTACAAATCAACCATTACAAAAATCTCAGCTTATTTAATTCGCATTGATGGATTAAACAATCTTCTAGAAAAATATTATCCTTAACATTGCTTAAGTATCATCAATCACATTCATACAACTCATATATTTCTTTTCCTTTCGATTATAGTCCTTGAAAACGGCTCGCCTGTCCTACGTTCTGTAATTGTTGTTATCAGAAAGTCCTTCGTAGACCATAAATTTTTTTTATGTGAAAGTCTACCCAATTTCCAACAGTATATTATCGTTAAGATATATCATATTTTGGCGAATATCTTTCCAATCCATTAATTTTATTTATCATTGTTCTTTTGCTAGAGAATACGAGTTGACCTTAGATGAACAATTTCGTCGCTGCATAATGGATATAATAGATGTTGGCTGTGATACACAAGCGTAGGCAGAGTGATAAGTTTTTTTTTTGAATTTGTTTGGATTCTAAAGAATAACTTTTCAACTCATATGAGTTATTCAACTTTACAGTTTCCCATAGATAATTGGTCGATAGAGTACTAGTGATTGCTTGCAACTAATAAAAGTCGCAAGTCTTGACCTTCCAATGGTGTTTACCACATGTAATTCTCTCTTGTGGTTTAAAAGTTACTAAGAGATTTCTACATGCACTTACAAATTAATATCAATCATACGCCACATATGATTCAATGGCAACATTTTGCACAGAACATCGATGTAGCTACTTGCAAATTAATTTCTGCTGTATATATATTTGGAACAGACGATGTGATCTGTTTGTATTTTCAATATAGCTAAAAGCTATTTGAAAGCCCCTACCGGTACAGAATTTGAAAATTTTTTTGATTGAAGGCCATGAGGCGTATGATTGATACTAATTTGTCAAGTAATTTAGCAATATTCATACAACTTTTAAACCGCAAAAGATAACAGAACATAATTCGAAATCAAATACTTGCCACGAAACTGTAAATTTGAGAAAATGAAAAGGGACGCTTGTTTAGAGACTTTTAACAATTGATGCATAAAATATAAAGTATTATTTATTTATTTATTAATTCCTTTTATATTACGTAAGCAGTGTTCGTTAAATATAAGTGATGAATATTAATCAGTCTATTATTATTTCGAAAAAAGAAAAGATGTCATACTGCAGATATACTTATTTTAATTATAGGAAATACTAGGACAAAGTCGGTGGAATTCACTTAAACTTATACTGATTGAGCGCATAATTAGTATAGTAGACGTAAGAACAAATTGTGGCGGCTTTATTGGCATAATTCAAAAATCTGATCATGCTTGAGAACTATTGTATTCAAATGACCGATACAGGTAGCGTTGAGCTAAGTGATTTTATCAGGATTGTTGAAAATCACTTAGCTCAAAGGAGACAATACATTTTAACGGAAGGTATCCATTCGGTTAATGTTCAAAGATTCAGGGATCCAGTGTATTATACTATAGCTCATAGATTTCATGCTAGATAAAAAGTATTCGTCAGACGTTTATAGAAGAATCACTTCTAGACTGAGTACGACCATGATCAAAGGTCGAAAACACCAATGTTTTGCTTTTCAAAACAGCGTTCCAGGACTATATAGCTTCCAGGTCAAAATAAGGTTTATATTTATCAGCTGAGGTATTTATTTCAGTAGTATTGGTCAGCGGAATAATGTGGCATTTGTTTTAACCGTAATAGAAGAAATGTTTATTATAATTGATAGAAGAAATTATGTTATTGGTAAATTTTCAATTTGTTTATAATTCAGCGGTAGAGATCACAGGGATAATGTGTATTATAATTGATGAAAGATCTAGATTTTTGTAGCAGATATAAAAACCTGATATTGGATAACTTCACTGGAAACGCCACTGTAATATTTTGCTAAGTTAACATGAGCTTTGGCATTTGTTACTATTTCAACCTTCGTTTTCAAAAAAAAAAACAGTAGATTTCCAAATTTAACTCAGAACTTTTATGACATTAATCTATGCTCAAAAGATGAGAATTGATAAAACTCGAAGCAAACGGAAGTCTACTACCAGTCTGCAGCTAAAAATATTGAATAACTCTGAAATAAACTGATATATTTATTACAAAATTCTTGAATAAACTTACTTGGGTTTAGTGGAGGTAAATTATAATTGATTCTTGCTGACTGAATCTTTGTCTTAAGATATGTCCATTCAAACATCACAGTAAACTGACCAGCTACTTGTTAATAATTTTATTTATTGCACTTATTAAATAGACACCTCCATACTGGTGCATGAAACAAAATGTCCCTTTATCCGCGTGTAAAAACGCCTTACTTTAGTCACAAGCCTCATGCAGTGCAACTTCCCCTTCTCTGCGTGTTAAAACTTCTTACTTTAGTCACAAGCCTAACCAATTTTCACTTTTCTAATAAACCAAATACTCTTTTCTAAGGTACTGATCATTATAAGGAGAGACCACAGACTGCATTCTTAATTTGGTGTGATACAAATAGTATTTAAAGAATGACATTCATACTTTTTGGAACAAGATTTCTATACTTATGTCTCATACCCATAACAGTTTAATATTAATTTAATTTATTTGGGATTGTAATTTTAACGATTCAAATGTTAACCGATTTCTGATTTTGTAATCCTTTATGTCTATATATTACTTAGTCAACATTAAAGGCTTGGATGTTAACATTGTTCCTAAATTTAAAATATTTCGATATTATTAGTAGTTAAGAAGCAATAGACATTTTTCAGCATTAATTCACAATTAATATTAATCATACGTCACATTTTATTTATCTCCTTTGCTGATGTACTTTTACATGTTGAGGCCATGGGTTCTTTAGAAAAGTGAAAGAATCTAAATAGGGTTTTGACCAAACATAGTTGCCTTGCAGATTGGTCCAAATATAATCTGCCAAACACAGGTTGCCGCCTCTGAAAAGAAAATTTGACACATTTTTTGCACGCTTCAGTTCGTAAATGCCGTCGACTTTATGAACCTGATATAAATTCCGAAAACCATGATATTATTTCTCTATAAAATGCATTTCCTTCTTAAAATCCGGGCTAAACGTAAGGTTGCTTGAAGATCTACCATACAAATATCTTTTACCAAACCAATGTGAATGCCTCTCTTAAGAGTTTCTGTTTTTTTCCCCGGTTCATTTCGGAGTTGCCGCCGACTTTATGAATTAGATAAAAAGTCTGGAAACCAGGATATTACTTCGCCATAAAATGCATTTGATATATAAATTTATCGCTAAACATTAGATTCCCGGTGGTATATAATGAAATTTTACAGAATCTAGTACAGTGAAACAAAATAGATTCTCCAAACCATTTTAAAGAGAGCACTTGTAGACGCTTTTTTGCGAAGCGATTTAATGTTGGAGTTTACTACATAGTCCGTACAACTCCAACATTAAGTCAAAATGTTCTAAGCAAAATATTGTTCAATCAAAGTAAATACACAGTCTGCGACTATAATCATCAGTATGATTTTTAGGAAGTTATTTACCCCTTAGAACAGAATAGGAAAACAACAGGCGTGTTCACACAGGTGTACCAGGCTTCCCCAGTTTCTTTAATTTCTGGATTGTGCTGTTTTTTCTGCCAAAAGTATTCGCTAGCATGAACATACTTGTAGGACAAGCTTCCTAGTTGTAACAAATTTAAGCGTTTATTAATTTTCTCTACTCTCATAATGATTCGATATCAAGAAGGAGACAAAATAACGATCAACACAAAAGTATTCTACAATGATTAATTCCATGAATTGCTTCCAATATGTATAGTCATTAAATTCAACGATATTTCAACGAAACTACTGCCTTATTGCTGATGAGCTTGCTCATGAACACATTCTCAGCGATTAGCCAGCATTGACAGCGTTTCGCAGCAATACACTCTATTTTAAGTAAATACACAACTGGGCTAAAAAATCTCTGATATTTTAGTCTGTTCTATTCCAATAACTCAAATTTTCAATAGTGGTACGCGAAAGTCGACCCTTAATTATAAGAAAATCTTTTCAAGTGTGGCATCCAAGTCATGAACAGCAGCATGTTATGTGCATCTATCTTAATATTCTGACACGACAACTCACCTACTTTGAAAGCAGGAAGCTGGAACAAACTACTAACAGTGGCAGGTTAATTAATCACGATGTATTGACAATTCCAAAATGTTTCTTAACTTCGTAAATAGTTACTAATTATGTTTCCTTATCCCTTAAAACATCTGGTTTTCCTTCGACTTAGCATATCTACAATAAAAGGAAACACTGCGGAACTATTTATAGTATCCAATTCAATATAACATTATTTTAACCTTGCCTTAATCAAGAAAAAAAGTAGTATTTGTAATAATATTTATAATAATCTAGGCCGTTGCTTTCTTCAGGGAAACGCCTACCGGAATCGTTAAACTGGATGCTTTGAGAACCCGTACATAAAGTGTGGTCCAACCATACCGCATAATGTAATTTGTGATTCACACCTTAACGGCAAGTTTTTTGCCCAACCTAATTTGACAATTCTTTATTTTAATGTTTGCAATTTCAATCATGAAGAGAAACACAATTAAGTAGCGTGTTAAGAATATTGAAGCCTTTAACAAAAATGAGCATTCAAATCAAAATGTATTTTGTGCACTTCGTATTTTTTGGTCAGCATAATCGACCAAATGTGTCCACAATCAGCAAGATTTTACGAACATTTTAAGCAAACCGGGTGTGTAGAAGATGTGGAACACCTGAGTATGCTCGCCCATTTCGTTCTGCAAAAATATTGATGTTGTTCGGAATAGAGTGGCAAAAGATTCGCCAAGCTCGACGGACTTTATGCGACAAGGTTCAATTGACTCAAGACCTTAAGCCTATTGACCATTTCAAGGGCCGTGAATCCGCCGAATGGTTACTTGAACAGGCAGAAGTGAAATTCTTGAGCGTCAAGGCACACTTTTATCACAGTGGATAAAACGCTAAATTGACGCTTTTGGGAAAATGAGTATCCCAGAGTTATTGTTGAAAAGCGGATGCAATTACAAAGAGTTACTGTTTAGTACCGTTAATGGGCTGGCGGCGTCAACGGGCCATACTTCTTCGAAAGTGAGGTCGGCCAAGCAGTTACTATGATGTTACCTGACTTCTTGTGGCCAGGAATTAAGTATATAGACCTGGACGATATGTGGTTACAAGAGAATGGTGCCACTTGCCACACAGCCAACAATGGCTTTTTGCGCTAAAAACTAATGGCCGTGTTATCGCAAGTTGTAGCGATGTTAATTTGCTTCCACGATCATGTTATTTGACACCGCTGGACCTTCTTTTCCTTTGGTGATGTTTAAAAGAAAAAGTATATGTCAATAAGCCAAGAACAATTCAAGAGCTTCGTAAACGGCGAGAATAATCCTTGCATTAACCACATTGAACCTTCATTATTCCTCTGAGCAATTGACGATACCGTTGGACAGGAGTATGAAATCGAAGCCTTGGCAAGCATATGGACAATTTTCTTTTCTATATAATTTCCCGATTTTATCCCGAAATAATAGTTTCCCTTCACAGTCCTAAACTTATGTCTCATATCGGACAAGTACTGTTTAAAATACGGCAACGATTTTAGTTTTATACTGAGACAAAATGTTTTCCGTAATCAGTATGAACGAAAAGTAATTAGCACCACCTACTGTATAATTAATGGAGTTTTTAAGGACTCGCTTGCTGAATTTCCAAATGACTTCCACTTTTTGAGAAACACTTGTGAATAACTACTGAAATTGTAAACTGCAAAGATTTTGCAGTCTTTTTGAAACTTTAACTCCCTGATGAATGTGACATTTGAATATTAAGCCATTAACCAAACTTTTCTACAAATATTTTAGCACCCACGGAATTAGGTGCATGCTATAGACCCCTCTTGTGACAAAGCCACAAAAAAGACAAGTTTCATTGATTATATTAAATAAACAGAAACTTTTGCTTATATTTTTACGTTCCAAAAAAAGGTTATAAAATATTTACCTCAAAAATTTCTACCGCACCCACGCATTGGCAAAATCTGTGATCACAATAAATTCCCTTGATTTCATTCACAGTTTTTCTGTACCAACCATTATCTTTACAAGCTTAAAACAAACACAAGTAACCCACAATTGTCATGGAAAACAATACACACAACGCAAAATGACAGACTGACTCGCTGACTGGCTGCCTCCAGAGCTGTTTCTTGCGGCGCTTGTTCCCTCCTAGACCTACACTCAAGTAGACAAGAAAAAAAAACGTAGGGGAGGGTAGCTGAGGCCAGAACCTGCCCTTTATGCAATTTTTGCCGCAACATTTGTCTGCGAGATAAAAATTCAAACAATTTCAGTGTTCCATAAAGTGAAATGGTAGACAGCAACACACACATACCTTCTCATATAGGCATACGCGTACATACAAACATATTTACTGTGCTTTCGTTTATAGAGAGAGTACAATGGCATTGTTGATAGTCATTGTACTACAGTCAATTACACATACACACACATACAAAAGAGAGATAACTAGTCTGAACGCCGTAGTCTTTGCCTTTCTAGTTTTAGTGCAAATAGTCAAAGTCATTGTTTGGCCGTCGTCATCGTCGTTGCTCCGACAGTCCTAGTAACGTTTACTTTTAAGCCGAGCATCAACATCATAATTATCCTAGTCATTTTTAGCATTGATCTCTTTCTTGATGATGAAGCTGAGACGTCGTCGCCTTCATTTTGTTTTGAAATGTAAAAGCACCGCCGCACAGTGGATTCTTTTGACAGAAGCAATTAGACATCAATAAACCTTAACTAAAGGGTGTTCGTTCAGTTTTCCATTTATTTTGTGTTAACGATGAAATAGACACAATGAAATGAACGCTGAGATATGGCAACACTATAATCAATTTTACTTTGTTTGGATTGTCATTCGATAACACTAGCCAACAGTCGTTTTGTTATTTGGTTCTAGCATAATTTTTCTCATTGAAAAAAAATTATAAGTCCGCCATTTGTTGTCAGATTTTGTTAAGTAAGTGCTTATTTTCTTTGTAAAAATGCCAGCTATACGTAAAAAACCAAAATTGCTGTTAGCATCGTGTTTTATATTTTGTATGAATTTTTATATCGTTTTTTCTGCCACATTTTTACTAAAAAAAACGCCGTTTTTTAACCTTTTTAAGCCGCCAACATCAAAACTACTTACCCGATTTGAAAATTTTCTGAGAATGAGTTGTAGACGGCTCAATTTTCTTTAATTTGAGTAGTAGTAGGATCAAATAGGTCAACGAAGACGAAAGATATGCTCAACATTGTAAGTGTACCTCCAAAAATTTAAAAAAAAAAGTTCAAAAATTTGTATCTCGAAAACCAATCGACAGAAAAATTTTTAAAACTCATTTTCGTGTTAAGTAGGTCAAAATCAATGGGAAAAAGTATGCTAGAAACGAATAACAGAGAAAATTTTGTTATTTGTGACCTAGTGTAATGAATGAAATTATAGATATACACGAGGCTACCATTGCAGCAACACAGCTGTGTTGAATTATATATGGCTTTATGTAGCTATGTTGCCTATTGGTTCTTCGTCGAGACAACCGTTGCCAGAAATATCAATATATTCTAATATTTTTGGTTGGTTGCAGAAACCGTATAGCCTCGTATGTATCATCGTTTTGCTGCATTTATTTGTTCAGTTCGTCGGAAAGAAGAAAATAAGAAGGTTCGTGCGAAGTAAAATTAAGCGGATAAAAGGAAAGAAAAATGTCAATTGAAAACAATGAAATTTGTGTTAATTTTATTACTAGGTCCACACGAGGCAACCGTCGAGAGCAACGTGTTGCATCACATTTGGTGAATGTTCGAAATGACAACACAGCTACACACCAAGCAATGTTTGATTCAACACGTACTGCTGCAAAGGGAGCCTTTTGTGTTTCAAGCCTATTTACGAATATAAAAAATCCAAACGGGACATAACAATTTCGTATCTGTATTACAACGCACTCTCAAACATTTTTCATGATCTTTCAGTGTCAAAACGCTAAACGATGTCAATATTTTCGTCTTGGTAAAGCTCACTTGCGAGTTTGGAAATCATTAAAAATTACTGCCGAAATTCTGAGTTGGTGGTCGCAACTTTAAGAGCGCTTACCCTAATTCTGTGCCGTAATAATTATTTCACCTGACAGGTGTGCGTGCTAATGTGTATAAACTTGGAGGCCAATTTTCAGTTTTGTTTGTTCCGCCGCCAAAAATACGACTTACCGCTCGAAGCGAAGAAAATATTGCAGCCGTAAGTGTATCCGTTCAAAATGAGCAAAATCAGTTGATTTCACGTCTTTCTCAGGAAAAAGGCATCTCTTAAACCCCATTGTGACGTATTGTATTTTAAGATAAAACTAACTCAAGACCCAAAACCAATTGTTCATTTGAAACGTCGATTGGGCTCCGGCAAGTTTTCACGAAAATCGAAAATTTCATTGAAAAATCATCTTCAGCGATGAATCTCATTTCTGGCTGAGGGATTTTGTCAATAAACAAAATATGCGCTATTGGACAGCAACAAACCCAAATGTGCTTTAAGAGACACAATTTCATCCGCAAAAAATTACTGTTTGGCGTGGTTTTCATGCCGGATGTGTGATTAGGCCTTATTTTTTCGTCGGTGAAAATAATCGTCATGTTAGCGTCAATGGAGAACGCTGTCATGCCATGTTAGAAAATTATTTTTGCCAGAATTGGATGAGCTCTGCATAGCCGATATGTGGTTTCAACAAGACGGTGCCACTAGCCACACAGCACGCGTTACAATCGATTTACTGAAACGAAAATGCGGTGAACATGTTATCTCGAGAAATGGTTCGGTCGAATGGGGGCACATCAAGTCATTGGTCTATGCCAACAAGTTAACCACTTTAGACGAGCTCCCAGACAATATCCAACGTAAAATTACCAAAGTTCCGGTCGAAATATGTGCAAAAGTGGTGGAAAATTGGTTTCAAAGTATCGCTGTACACGTGCTCATGGTGGCCATATGACAGAAATCAAATCTTATTCTTAAAAAGTAGCATTTGCGCTACACCATGGAATCAATTTGAGTTCTATATCTTAAATATTCTGTATTTTATTAATATATAAAATTGTTATGTTCTTAACTCATTACTGCCTGCCTATAGATCGGCTCGTATGATTTTTAAAAAATTTGGAAATTTATGTCCAAAAGACTAAAGAAGTTGTAAGAAAAAAAACCTAAATTTTAACCTGAAATATGACATGGGTATTTAAATACCCGAACAAGGGGTTTGTTTAAAGTGCAAGGTGAATTTGCATCCCGCTACTTGCTTCCTGGATTTTCACAATGGTGTTGCACCAGATCAGAAGAAAATTGATAAGGCTAAGTGATTTATTTCTCTTAAGTACCATGTTTTTTAATAAAATTACCCATTTGCATTTGACCGGATATGGAGGCCAGGTGTGTTGACATATCGCTGCCTGATTTTTTTTTTACTTTTCTATTACATAGTAGACAACTTAAGCAATTAGGTAAAATTAGAAATTTTCAATTTGTAACATTTTCGTGTGTTTGACAGAAATTTTCCAGAGCATTTTTCAGAAAAAAAATGTTCGATTTTTGTCTGCAAAAAACAAAAATTAAAAAAATAGTGCTAAATATTTTAGTTTAGCCCAGTCTTTCCTCTTTTTAAAAAAAATTTCCACGTTATCGCTCGCCTGGCTCACGCTTAAATTATTTACTTTCTTCGGTATTTAAATACCTATTAGGCAGGAATAGGTCAATGTTTATATGAAAAACCAACATATCGGAGATACTACCATGTAATTATAGTCTTCTTTACTCGTTTTATGGGCACTTGTTTCTCCACAAAATAATAAGAAAAACTTGGCTTTTGTCCACTGTGTTCACATTTCGTGTTTTTGTATCTGATTCTCAAAAGACAAAGAAACAGTTTACAAGAGCAAGTATTGGTGTTTGTATGTAAGGCAGCGACTAGTCACTGCAAGAGTAGGTGAGTGAGCAAATTTGTAGTTGAGTTTGTTGCTATTTATACAAAATAAGAGTAAAAAAGGCTCTAACAACAGAACTATAACAATCTTAATGTCATCAGAAGCACACAAAAAAAAACACACACAACCTGCCTCATCACCTCTACTGCCACAAACACCAATAACAACAACGATAAAAATGGGAGAAAAACTCAACTACATCACCATAACGCCCATACCCCATAATATGGCAGTAGCAGCAACACCTATCACCCATACGTACCTATCACCCATACATTCCTGCCAACATCTCTGTCTCCACAACAACTCACATCTCATGGAGATGCGATGTTATTGCTAAGGCCACACTCTTTCCTCGCTCGTGTTATATTCTCCCATACCCATCTCCAGGTAAAGAGAAATTTCTCTTCTAGTTTTTTCTCTCAATGAACAGCAAATACAACCAACAAAACAGAACAGAACAGTTTTCATATGACTTAAGGTAATTTAAAAAAAACGCTTTCATGTGTTGTTGCCTTTTGTTTTGTTTCATTCAATGTTGCTGCTGTTGGCACGTTTTTTATTTTCTTTCTTTCTGTTGTTGCTCTCCGCTGTTGGAAAAGTTTAAAGGTTATTGAACATGTAATGGGGTTCTTCGTCCACTTGTTCATGTTCTTGTTTTCTTTTTTTTAGTATTCTCGGTATTTTTTCTTGTTTTTGACGTAGTTTGGCATTGTGTGTAAGTAGGTGTGAGTGTGTCTGTCTCTGAATTGGTGCGCGTGTGGGTGTTTTGTTGTGTGCGTGCATATAAAGTACAAGGATAATTTGTCTAGATATTAAGTGTTATTTCAAGTTTGATAATTTAATTTTCAAGATAGATAATACGAGGTTGGATCGAAACCTACGTTAGTAGAAAGTGAGCACAGTGGTTTAATGGGTCTTAAAAGCAAATAAATATTTATTGGCATACGCAAATATTGTGAAAGTCATGCAAGAATTGCAATGACAAACAACTCATTGCTCTCATGCTATTTTGACCATTTGCTGATATTGGAATAAAACAAATCCATATTTAATAATTTTTTAACCCTAGCCTTGTAAATTTTTATGTTTTGTATACTGCGGATAGTTAACCTTTTGTTAATTTTATTCTTTATTATTATTTTTGTTTTGAAGTCATATAGTTATAATATAATAATTGTTGCGTTTTTATTTATTATTTTATTTTTTCCCAATATTTTTTGGTTTATCATCTGATCTCGCTCAAAATCTCTCGTTTCTTCAAACATTTTTTAGTAAAATTTGTAAAGCCTAAACATTTCAATATATGTGACGCGCAAAATAGAAAGAGACCTAAGGTTAAAAACCAGTTTTGTTCAGGAGAGCCATTTTAAAGATTAGATCCCTTTCTATTTGCGCTTAGAATCGTCGTCTTCACTTTTATAAAACGCGCATATCTCTGGGAGGGAACACTTTTGGGGCATGGGATCGGTCTCATTCGATGCTCAGATGTTGTCCACATCAAAATAAGAAGAAAAAATGAAAATTGATTTGTTTACCCTTTCTCTATGCGCTGTCACATATAAGTAAATGGCGCTTGGATCACAATAGCACTCGAGCAACGACACACACAGAGAGCAGAGTTTTTGCCATAAACAAATTTGTTGCCAACCGAATGTTATTGGTTGCGTTTAATCTTTATGTATTCTATAGCTTCAACTGAATAGTGATTGGGTACATAGTCATTTTTAGTAATTGGAACTGACAGTATCGTTTGAAGAGACAAATTATCAGTATCCCTACACACAGAGAACAGATTTATGGCCGCAACCAAATTCTGTGCAACCCGAATGATGGTGGTTTCACGTTTTATATATTCAATCGTTACAACTGAATGTTTATTAGGAACACAGAGGGAACTGACTCTCTCAGTTTAAGAAACCAAGTATCGGTAATCACAACAGATTAATATGATGATTGGAACTGAGTTTGTATATGTATAGGTTATTCTTATGGATTGTTTGTTAATATTAATACGTCTTTGAAAAGCATTGCAATGATGCCTCAATCTGAAAAAAATTAATTAAGTTATATAACAATATTTATTTTGTGGCCGTTACTCGGAAAAACCTGATCGCCACCAAAAAAAATGGTTGTTGTTTTGTATAATAAGGAGGTCAATCAATGGCGAAAATTCTCATCAAGTCTGAGTAATATCGTTGTGCCTGTTTTTATATTCTCGAAAATATTTCATATTTATACATCGTTTATTTATAGGTCAGTATAGCTTCAGCATTAACCTTCCTACCCAAAAAACTTAAATTGTCTTTAATTTTTGTTTGTGTTTTTATAAATTTTTTAGGTATTTCGAAATATGTTGTCGTCATTAACAAAGATTTTGTTGTGAAATGAACCGATGAAATGTTATAGGGCTTATAAGTTTATGTTGGAATTAGAAATTTTATGTTACAACAGCGAACTAAACATGGTTTGGTCACTATAAAAAACCTAATTAATAAATCGTCCGTCTGAGTCAGTTTTGGTTTTCATTCTGAACATAATTTATTCATTAAATTTTATTAAAAAAATTTATTTTTATTTTTAAAAAAAGGGCGAAAAGGGCCCATTTGAAGAGATTCTGATTTAATTTTCGCTGATCTATACTAAAATGATAGTACTAGTAAATTCGTATAAATTTTTAACCCTAAAACGACTTTTTTAAAAACATTTGTACAATTTTATTAAAAAAAGGACACTCCGAAACTGAAATTAATTGGACAACATTTTTGTAGAACACAAAAATACTCTGCCTCTCCTTAAAGAATTATTTGTTCACTTTTCACTTTTCACTTTTCAAACAAATACTTAAAGGAAAGTTTTATCTTAGAAATACGATGTTAAAATACTTGACGAAAATGAACTACATATGATTTCACTTAAGACACCTCAGCATACAGTATAGCGATGCAAAATAATTTTTTTTTGGCAGATAAAAAGTAACTGAAAGGTAAGAGGACCGTCCTTTTGGGAATGTACTACAATCAGCTAAGTCTTTCATTTCTAAGAAGAGAAATAATTTACCTAATGAGAGAATCAATTTTTGTTGCATTGTGTAATATGTTACAACCGCGAACTAAACGGAGTGTGGTTTCTATAAAGAATGTATTTATGGTCACCGCCAATTATTGGTACTAAGGTATAATTTACATAATAATTAGTTGCTTGTCACCACCAATTATTTGTACCAAGGTATCATTTCCTTCATAATAAGTTAGTTGTCATAACCATCAATTGGGGCAACCAATAGATTTACTGAATTCGACTAGAATGGCCGACTTATTGGCTGTAAGAATAGTAATATGATTGTAGCTATCATCTTACGGTAAGTTGAACCAGGTAACCACCATGGAAGGTTGGTGACTGCAAGAGAAAGTATGCTTTTACAACCGAATATTTGTAGATCGGACAGATTTCCAACTGATATTTTCTCTGAGTACAGAGAAGCTGATACGCAAGATTCGGCCAATAGCCTTTGATGCTAGTGACCTTTAACTAATATTATTATAATTTTAATTGTAATAAATATGTAAATAAATAGAAAATAATTTGCAAGACATACAAGAAACTAAAATTTTTTGGACAGCTTCAAATATGGATACGAGTACGGACTCTTCGAAAATGGCATGGCTTGTGAATGAGAACAAGAACTAATTATAATCAATAATTTTAAGCTAGTAGAAAATCGAGCAATTTTGCAAGCATTTTATTATGCCTTCTTAAGTAGTCAAAAGGTCCACCCTTTTAGCCTTATTACAAATTATTTGTGCACACTAGACCTGTAATAGAGTAAAGAAGAATTTGAGACAAAAACGTTAAAATGAGTTTGTAAAGTATAAGTATATGCCCACAAATCCCTCTTAAAGCTTGAATAAGCTTTCAAATAGGTCTAAAAAGCCTGCAAAAGAGGAGTCCACAAATAAAATAAAAAGAAATATCTGAAACTTAATACGACCAAGTTGTGATTTCTTTTTTGTAATAACGTTGGTATAACTCCACTTAAAAATTCACATCAATAATTTTTTTTTTAAATTTTTTAAAATTTTAAAATTTTTGTTGAATGAACTTTTATTCAAAAACCTACTGCCTTAGAAATTTCTTTCTCGGCAGTCATTGTGTGTACTTTATAATTTTTAGTATGCCTCTGTTTACTAAAAATTAATTCAATTGGTTTTTTTTTCAATTTGTAGTTGTTGTTCTTAGTAACCATTTTCCGATCTACCGGCAGTGCAGCCAATTTGAAAAGTTGCAAAATATCGATACTGCAAATATTGACTCATGTAATAAGGAAACAAATCACGCAAAAATAAAATTAATAACTTTTGTGCTTAGTATTGTTACTTAGAAAGGAAAGAACACATTTCGAGGGATTATATGAAACAAAAACCGGTCCAGTTTAAGCAGTAACAGGTAATAACAGATCCCACATAAGTCACTATGCCTAATTGGATTACATTGTAGCGTTGGATGACAATTTCTGTCTGTTCAATTGAACCTTAAACTAGAAAGTTGGAAGGACATCACTAAATGGAATCAGATATTAATGCTGAATCGATGGGCATACTAAGTATGACGTATATATCTATTTCTTTTATGTATTACGAACATCAGTACTCAGTCATAATATCCTGTAGCTCAGGGGTATAGAAATTCAAACTAGTCGAACATCGTCAAAATCCAACGGCTTTTTGATTGAGCCCTTTACCGAAAAAAACGTCCTTATACGAGGGCGGTTCGGAAATTTCTTAGCCTATCAATGAAAGAGAATAGATAGTTTTTCAAAAATATTTTTATTTTTCAATATAATCTCCTGAAACTTCAATACACTTAGTCCAACGCTTATCTAGCAATTCTATCCCTTGATTGAAATAGTTTTCCTCAAGGTCTTCAAAATAGTGGTTTACAACTGTAATTGCATCTTCATTTGAGGTAAAACGCTTGCCAGCAAGGATTTTTTTAAGATTTGGGAACAGGTAAAAGTCACTGGGAGCTAAATCAGGAGAATAAGGTGGGTGGTCAAGCAACTCGTAATTAAATTCGTTGATTTTACCCATTGTTAAAATACTCTTGTGCGCTGGTGCGTTGTCTTTATGAAAAATTACTTTTTGTGTTGTAAGCCAGGACGTTTTTCTCGAAATTGTACATTTAATTGATCTAAAAGGTTGCAATAGTACTCTGAATTTATTGTTTTACCCTTTTGCAGATAGTCAATCAATAAAATACCTTTGAAGTCCCAAAAAACCTTTGCCATAACCTTACCAGCCGATTGAATTGTTTTTGCCTTCTTTGGGGCACTTCCTCCAGCTTCAGTCCATTGTTTGGATTGTTCTTGTGTCTCTGGAGTATAGTGGTGGATCCATGTCTCATCAACAGTTATGAAACGACGCTTAAAATCCATTTTATTTCGCTGAAAACGATCCAAACAAGCTTGAGAAATGTTCATTCTTATGCGTTTTTGGTCGACTGTTAACAAGTGCGGCACCCATCTTGCAGAAAGCTTTTTCATCTGTAGTTCTTCATGCAAAATTATCGATCATTTGAGATGCCCATGATATTAGCTATTTCACGCCCTTTTATTCGTCGATCATTTAATACCATATCATGCTCTTTGGCTACAATTTCTGTTGTTGTTGCTGTTTATGCATTATGAATTTCTTGTCCCGATAAACCTTTTTTATGTAAACATTTAATGACACCACGCATTTCTAATTTTTCCATTGTAAAAAAATCGCGGATGCGTCTTTTGTGAACACCTGTTTCTATATGAAGGAAATGCCAGATCGAAAAAAAATTTAACATGTGTTCATAGCAGAGATGGAAGTTTCCAAAACACTGAACTTTTTTTCTGTTTATACCGCGATTTTTGTGCTAGGCTAAGAAGTTTCCGAACCGCCCTCGTATAAACCAAATTGATCTGTCCCCATTTAGAGGTCATTCATCTTGAATGGTAAAAAAGCCCACGCTTATTAAGGATTTTCAAAGTTCAATGCCATCGAAAACATGACCTTATATTCAAATGATGTTCCTCATTATAATGATTATGTCTTAATCTTAAACCAATATTTGTGTCTGCGATTTAAAGGACATCAATCCTCAAGGTGATCTACGCTTTTTAAGCATTTTTCCAAGTTCAATGCCACGATAGGCAAGTGATATTCCTGAACTTCTTTAATACTACTTTAAATGCCTAACAACCCAACCATCTTTGGCAGAAAAATAACTCTAACTCAACAATTATTTCTTTGCATTTTTTTTATTCTTTTTATTCCCTCCTTGACATTTGCAAAATCCTTCGAGCACAAAAAAGTTTTTTCTCTGCTAAAACTCAAATGTTTTCCTTCTATGCCATGGATGTGTATTTCAATTGTAAGACAATGAAACTAGTTTGTCCCTGGCAAGTTGGTAAGAGTTAAGATTTAGATTTGTATCTAAAACTAGTTCATTACCAACACGCGGCAGCCAAAGTAGTTAAGTCTCTATGGAAACTACAAAAATGCTGTTCTAAACGATAATAAATCTAAATACCCCTACACCCTTTTGAATTTTCGATCTCCTGCCCACCAGCTCTAAAAACTAAGCAGATATTCGGTTTATTTTTCACTTCCACTTGAAATGACATTGATTGATTTCTATTTTTTCTGCGTTTATTCACATTTTATTTTATTCTTTATAATCGTATCTGTGTATTTGTGAGTATGTACACAATAACATGAAGGCTCGATAGCTTTTTCACTGTGTTGGTTAGGGAAGGAGAGCGGGGACGGAGGAAATCTACAACAATAACAACATTTAATATTGCATGCCATGGAAAATTAATTTCTTTCGGAATATTTCATATTTTTATGGTTCAATGATTCAAATCCTAACTAACATTCCTACGTATGTATGTTGATTGCTATTGTTTATCCGCACGGCTCTACGTGTAACGAATTGCCCACCAGGACCCCCATTCTATTTTCACTCAAAAAAATATTGAAAATAAAAATTCTACAACTAAACGGAAACTAGAACATAACAATGACATTAAAAGTCAATGGATAATTTTAAAAATAAACAATAAGAGGCGGGCGGTCTGGCGTCCGGAAACAATGCCATTCAATAACACTGACAGCGAACAGGATACGGAAGTAATTGAAATTAATAATTAAAAAATATTTTTAAAATTATACCCCGGACTATGACAAAGACAAGCACAGCACACCAGCATAGTAACGGTGGGAAAAAAAATCTATAAGCATTGGATGTCGCTGTAGGGCATTGTTTTCCTCCACCCGCTATCACCCCCCCCCCCCCCCCCCCACCTCCTGCTCATCATTTCCATGTATGTTATAAGACAAACCTCCCATTATACTGGCTCCACTGCCTTGACTGTATTTTAAATTTCATGGAAATTGTTTTTCTATTTTTATTAGAGACGTAGAAATAGTTGTTTGAAACGTAAATGAATTTATATGATACGATCAAAGTGTACGAGTATCAGCCAAGTGTCGGTGCACAGTGTTAAGAAAAAATACAATTGTGAAATAAGGTTCCAATGGTTTGAGCTTGTTACGGTTTCATCAAATTCTAAGATCACAAGCACTGAAGATGGAATCATGGGTTTTGAACTGATCTAGTGTGTGTTAATAAAGATAATAATTTAGAAATGACACAAATGCTTAAATGGCTGCCGATTCACCATTTTGCTCTTGGTCCAGATAAGGTTTTTTGTTGAATATTAGCTTCTATATAAGAACTTAAAACAATGAATTTTATTTTGAGAGATTTGAGATCGAATTTTTAAAATAGGGGTTTGAATCTAAAAAATAGTAGAGTGTTTGGAACAAAAGCCGCCATTACAGCATAATTTTTTCAATGATAATCTACCATATTCTTTTGTACCGGACAATAGAATTATTTTGTAATTCAAAAATAACCTTTATCATAGGATATATTCACTATTAGTATATTCACTTTGTCATACCATTTGCAACACCTCGAAATACTTATCGGAGACCCCATAAAGTTAATTGCGAGTCACACCTAGCGCCAAAATTTTTGCACAACTTAATTTTTTTAGTGTAAGCTCAGTTAAGCTCTACATTAAGATTTATGAGGCCTTTTCGTGCACTTCGAGATTTTTTTGGTCGACCAAATGTGTCCATCATAGGGAGCAATGTGCGCAAATTTAAGCACACCGTGTCTATAGAAAATGTTCAAATGCCTGTGCAGCATTATCCTGTCCGTTCTGCTAAAAAAATAGATAATGTTTGCGATAGTATGGCAGAAGTGATATGTACCTCGACTCGTTAATAGCGTTTGCTAGCGCGTGATTATAACAAGCTTCTTGTGGCAAAAAATTGAGAATATGGACCTGGACGATATTTGCTTTAACATGATGGTGCTACTTGCTACATAGGAAACAAACCAATGACAATTTTGCGCATGACTCTTTCAATGTTAACTCACGTCATGGCGATGTCAAGTGGTCGCCATTATGTTCATGACTTCTTTCGTTGGACTTCTTTCTTTGGGGTTTTTTAAAAATTATTTTTACGCCAAAAAACAAAGAACAATTTAAGATCTAAAGGACAAGATAATTTGGCACATTTGCGACATGGAACCTCCATTAAGTCACAAAGCCATTGAAAATAAGGACCATCGGATAGAGGTATGCCTCCAAAGCCATGGCGAGCACTAACTTCATGATCATGTTATTTGACACCGTTGAACTTCTTTCTTTGGGGTTTTTTAAAAAATATTTGTATGCCAATAAACAAAAAACAATTCAAGATCTAAAGGATGAGATAATTCGGCACATTAGAAACATCGAACGTCCATTAAGTCTCAGAGTCATTGAAAATAAGGACCATCGGATAGAGGTATGCCTCCAAAGCCATGGCGATCACTAACTTCATGATCATGTTATTTGACACCGTTGAACTTCTTTCTTTGGGGTTTTTTAAAAAATATTTTTATGCTAATAAACAATTCAAGATCTAAAGGATGAGATAATTCGGCACATTAGAGACATCGAACCTCCATTAAGTCACAGGGTCATTGAAAATAAAGACCATCGGAAAGAGTTATGTCTCCAAAGCCATGTCGAGCTCTAGGCCGATATTTTGCTTTACACATAATTTTCATAGATCTTACTATCAAAATAAAAAATATTAAGCAAATTCTCTTGTTTGTTTTATTTAAAATTAACATTGTGTATTTTGGTTGCACCACCCTTTATCATCGTAATATTCTAAGATCATTTTGCCCTGTTCGCCAGTGTACCTATCCATCTCTCTGACTATGGAAATCAAACCTCCTGTCCCACTATTGTTGATGAACTGACACGATTGGTATTGAAAATAGGCCTGATCGTTCAAAAGAAAAATTGGTTCCTTTCACAAAGACTAGGCCAACTTCTGGTAATATCAATAACCCTGTATTTAAAAAGCTAATATCTTATGAACTATTAGAGATATGACGATTTAATGTATAAAGTAACCTTTAAAGTATAGCATTTATGTCCAACAAAAATTACCGATCTCTATACAACTTTAAAAGAATGCAATCACTGCTTAGAATTCTATTATAGACCATATTGTGTTAAAATTCAAACCAAAGGGAGCGGCCCCGCCAAAACAACCCTCAACTTAGAAAAACTCTATCTCATGAACTATTAGAGATAAAATGATAAAAATTGGAACATATCCAACGCATACGGCGCCCCTTTAAAACCCGCATTTGTGGCCAAAGTAATATACCGATCATTATAAAATTGTAAAAGAGGGAAATTAATGACTAGGGCTAGGTTATTAAAGAATAGGGATTGTTAAATTGGACAAGGGTCGTCTCACCGCTTAAACAACCCTGACCAAATTAGATGAACTATTAGAATAGAACACATTCTAGAGGAAAAGTGGGCGGTGCCACGCGCCTTTAAAAAAATCCCATTTATGGCCAAAGAAATTGCCGATCGTTATACAAGAAAGAAGGAAATCAATAACCATATTGTGTTGAAATTTGACAAAACGGTTGGCCCTGTCTATACAACCCTGAACTTTGAAGGCTATATCTCGTAAATTCATACCGTTTTTTATTTTGTATTCATCTTTATAAAGTCCTCATTCTGAAACTATGTTATGACGTAAATGTCTCTTTTCCTTTTTCCAAAAAAAAATTACAAAATCATTTTTTTTTTTATTTTGAATTCGAACGGTTGTAACTACTTAGCAGGGACAAAAATACCGTTACAACATTGAACACACCCATTTCAATAGTAGCACTGAACATACCCCATTAATGTCATATGGGTTTTGAAAGCTAACCTCAATAGCGTTAGTCTGTAATCGGATTTTAAAATTGTTTCAATTTTCATCATGGAGTGATCAGATAATGAGAACCGTATCGCTGTAAGAGCGCTTTTCAAGTGTGAAATGAAAAAATCAATATTTTCAAAAGGCTCCGGCCACTAGGGATTAGCAGGATGTTCGTCTACCGATGCACAAAACTGTTTAAGGAGACTGGAAATGTAAACGACCGCCAACGGTCGGGCCGCCAACGCTCTGTTCGAGCACCGCATGCCATCAAAGCCGTTAAATCAAGAATTCACAAAAATCCGCTACGAAAACAGAAAATCATGGCCCGTGAGATGAATATCACGCAAAAGTCCATTAGTCGATTCATTAAAAAAAGACTTGGGACTTGGGGCTTTCAAACGACGTGCCGGACATTTATTGACTGCAGCTTTAAAAAAAAATAGGATTGAAAAATGCAAACGTCATTTGGTGAAGCACGCTGATAACTTGCACAGAAAAATTTTGTTCATCGATAAACAAATTTTTACCGTTCAGGAAAAATTTAACAAGCAAAATGATAGAGTGTATGCACGGTCATCTAAGGAAGCATCTGAACTGATCCCAAGGGTGGAAAAGGGTCATCACTCTGCTACAGTCATAGTCTCTTATGATGGGGCACTGACCTGCTTTTCTGCGAACATGGAGTCAAAACAACGACCAAAGTTTACCAAGAAACCGTGTTGAAGCTGTTGTGAAGTCTCTCAACAATTCCCTGTTCCAAAACCTGCCATGGACTTTCCAGCAGTATTCTGCGCTGGCCCATAAGCCCATAATTTGCCAGCGTTCATTTCCTCTGAAAAATGGCCCTCAGGCAGTCCAGGTTTGAACCCATTGGATTACAAATTGTGGACGGTTTTAGAGGACAAGATTTCTCACAAAAGTTACCCCAACATTGGATCTCTTAAGACTGCTTTGGTTCGAGCTGTGTCCAATTTTCCAATGGAAGAGGTTCGTGCAGCTATTGACGATTGACCAGTCCGATTTAAGGCTTGTGCAAAGGCAAAAGGCGGACATTTCGAATAAGTAGATTATTTTTGGATACAATATACATCAATAAATATATTAAAAAATATTTGGTCCAAAAACATTTAGTACTTTTTATTTTACAGCATAAAACGTGTGTAACGCGTCCCTAGTAAGTAGTTGCCGATTGTTATAAAATTTTAAAATAATGAAATCAATGAGCAAAATGTGGTACAATTTGACAAAAGGGTTGGCCCTGACTATACAATCCTGAACTTTGAAGGCTATATCTAGTCAGTTTATACCGTTATTTATTTTGTATTCATCTTTATGAAGTCCTCATTCTGAAACTATGTTATGACGTAAATGTCTCTGTTCCTTTTTTTCGAAAAAAAAATTACAAAATCATTTTTTCTTTCAATTTGGATTTGGAACGGTTGTAACTAGTAACTGAATTAATATTTTTACCTTAAATGTTTATCGAATTTTTGTGTGTATTTTCCATTTGCATCCTACTCTATAGACGTGTGGTTTCTAATCTGGTCACACTTTTTTTCGAAGTAATTTATTTTGAGATCTGTCACTTGATTAATGCACAGGTTGATTTGCCATTTCATAACGAATAGACTTACTCCGGAACAACGTTTGCAAGTCATGGTGAATGGGCCCAAAACGAGATGGCCACCGATCCTGCTTTTAAAACAAAATTTTGTTCAGCGAAAAAGCTCACTTTTGATTCAATGGGAATGTTAAAAACCAAAAATGTCACATTTGGAGTAATTAAAATCCACAAGCCATTTTTGAGACACCGTAACATCCTCAAAAAGTCACTGTTTAGTGTGATCTATGGGAAGAGGGACCTATTGGTATATATTTCTTCATAAATGAAACTGGCCATAATGTTACAGTCCATGGGGAAGGCTATAGAGCCATGATTAATGACTTTTTCGTGCCTGCATTTTAGGATGTTGATATGGACGACCTTTGATTCCAATAATAAGGCGCTAGATGCCAAAATTTTGTTCAGCGATTTTTTTGAATGGATACGTTAATAACCAAAATTTTCGCATTTGTAATAATAAAGTTCCACAAGCCATTTTTGAGACACCGTAACATCCTCAAAAGGTCACTGTTTGGTTTGCTCTATGGGCAGAAGCGTCTATTGGTCTATATTTCTTCATAAATGAAGCTGGCCATAATGTAACAGTCAATGGGGAACGCCATGATTAATGACTTTTTCGTGCCTGAATTGGGGGATGTTGATGTGGACGACCTCTGGTTCCAACAAGACTGCGCGACATGCCACAAAACGATTAACTTATAGTGAGTGCATAATCATTCGTCGTGGGCATGTTGCGTGGCCTCCAAGATCGTGCTATTTAACGCTACTGGACCATTATTTGTGGGGTTATGTAAAGTCGCTTGTCTCGCAGATAAACCCGACACGATTGATGACTTGGAAGAGAATATTCGACACATTATTGCTGACATACGACCCGAAATGTTTCTTCTTGAAAACCACAAGTCTAAAAAAGCCCTTTATTATGCAAATAAATAAAAAAGATAATTATTTTGTTGATCGCATTCGACTTTTTGCTGGGATTTTTATAGAAACCTTTTTTAAATATTTTATATTTTATTTGTAACATTTGCAATTCGTAAAAATTTATGATCAACGTCACTTAGACAGTACAACATAAAGCACAAAATAGTATAGATAATTGCAAATATAATCAAATTTAAAAATTTATTATCGCAGAGTATAATTATGCTAGATTAACAGTTAAAATGCAACTTATTTTACTTCAACCCTGTTTCGTGAAGAATTTTCCTAAGACTTGAAAAAAAAAATAATATAGAAAAATATTATTCAAACCGGATCACAATAATGGTTTTGATAAGTCTTAATTTTTGTATGCAAAGTTTTCAAAAATACTAATTAAGAATTGTAAAAAATAGAAAGCAAAATTGTTTTACTACTCATATCTTCTAAACATTGGGAGATATGTGGAATATGTGTGGTATAGTTTTTGTAGCTCATAGCTAAAGCTTTCCAAAACGATTAATAACATACAAATCGGATTAAAACAGCGGTTTTGGAGATTACTTAAAATGTTTTACATCCAAACTTTTAAACTTCGGAACTGTGCTACGCAATATATATATTCTGGTACCAGATTTTAAAATATTGCTGTAAGCTCCAACTCACCTTGACTATAGCTATATAAAATTTAACAGATCTTGGTTAAACACCACGAAAATTATAGACTTTTTTTTGAAACAATTTCACTTTTTCCACCACTATGCGCGGTATGTGTTTGTAAATCGTAAAACTATAAGTGTGTGCGTTTCTCTGTATGTATATGTAGTTAGATTTATACTCACACTTTTTACTGGTGTATTTGTATTTGTTTTGCTATTTTGCCAATAAATTGTAATCGACCAAACTTTTGGCTCTTGATAGGTTTATTTTTCACAATTTATTGAAAGATATTTGTTTTGGATATAAAACTTCGACACACACTCACTCGAACACGCATAGCCTCACAAGCAGCCAAACTAAATAAAACAAAACTAAACACATTTATAAACGCGCAGACACACATACAGATGTATGACTATGTTTATACACGGACCAATCTACTTCTTAGGATTCCCATGCACATACATGCCCATTTAGAATATTTGAAATGTCAATTGTTTGTCGGCGTGTGTATGGAAAACAAATGCACAGTGGTTTCAACAAGGAAAAATGTGGTCGTATATATAGATCTACTAAATAATTGAATGGGTTTTATTAAAATTTAGCAGAAAGATGCAGAATTTTTAAAAAATTACTTTCTGAATGCAAGGATTTATTGAAGTTTCTTTTCGTTATTTTAATTTTTAAATACTTTTTAAAGTAAAATTCGTTGTCAAAAAAGAGAAAGACGCAGAATTTCTGTAAAGTGACTTTCTGACCTCAAGGATTTAAAGGAAATTCCTTTATATTAATTTGGAAATACCTTCTTAAGTAGAATTGTTTGTCAAAATCATGCATATGTCCTAAAAGATAACCAAATGCGGCACTTAGCATACTGTGCCGCTACCGTTCGGCACAAAGCATACCATTTCGAGTAAGAAAGGCAATTCTATTTAATTTACTGACAGAACTTACTTAACCAGTAGGTTAGACTGCTACTTTGCTTTACTTAACCCGTAGGTTAGACTTTTAGGCTATAACATTTTTTTTAAGATTTTTATAGTAATGGGTAAAACTGGATTTTTTCTGAAATTTATAGTATTTTCCTTACAACACGTTTGTCTTGAGTTTATTTGGGGCGTATGATTTATATAAACTACGAGTATATGTACCACGGAGCGTATAAGTTATACATATTACTCTTTTGCGTACGATTAATTTCTAGAACCACTGACGTCAGATATTTTTCGGAATCGAAAAGGGCATCGAGGCCGCAAAGGTAAGACCCCCTTTCCGAGTATAGGACTTAAAGGTTTTAATTGTAATGGCATAAACCGGATTTTTTCCAAAATATTTAAAGAAACAGATTCTAAAAGATAAAATGATAAATTTGTAAAGGTTTTTATCATAATAGTTAAGTTTGAATTTTTTTGAAAGATTTAAAATATTTATCTAACAGCTGGTTTGTCCTAAAACTATTTGGGGAATATACTTTAATTAATATATAGCGAATAAATAATACATATTACCCTTCACGTAATATTGATTTTTAGAACTATTGGCGTATAGATTATGATTTTGTAGGAATCTAGCCAGATATTTTCCGATATCACAAAAGGTGTTGCAGCCGTTAAGATAAGCCCCCTTTTTGAAGTTGGCCTTTGAAGGTTTTAATAGCAGTGGTTAAAACTGAATTTTGTTCTAAAATATTTCAAGTTTTTTTCGAACAAATGGTTTGGGCCAAAGTTACCATGGGGCTTAAAACTTTAATAACTTTTTTGTTTATATATATTTTTTTAATTTTTTGTTTCAGATTATATAAATAACACTAGGAGAATAAATAATGGAGAGATTCATAACTAAACAAAAAAGGAAAATAAGAAAAATTTTATTTGATAAATCAGCGATCAATTATTTTAACTCAAAGTGGTGAGTGATGAAGCTCATTTTCATTTGAATGGATTTATTAATAAGCAAAACTGTAGGTTCTGGGATTTGGAAAATCCAAGAGCCATTTATCAACTCCAATTGCACCCCATTAGGTGTACAGTATAGTGTGGGATCACATCTGCAAACATCATTGGGCCTTACTTCTTCGAGAATGAAGATAGAAGTGCTGTAACCGTAAATGGAGTGCGGTCCTTCTCTTGAAAACAGACCAAAGATATGGTTTCAGCAGGACGGAGCCACTGCCCGGGATACAGCGTCACTTTTAAGTCAAATTTTTGGAGAGCGAATAATTTCCAGTAATTCGGAAACTATTTGGCCAGTGCGATTGCCAGCTCTGTCAGCACTAGACTATTTTATTTGAGGTTATTTAAAAGAACGACTATATGTGAACAAGCCCGGGACAATTTTTCAACTCAAGGCCAACATTGCTGCAGAATTTCGAATGCTACAGCAATAAATTTTGAAAGATGTTATGAAAAATTTTCTAAAATGAGCCTATCATTGCGAAGCTTAAACCCATCATTTTAATGACATTATTTTTCGTACTTAGTGTAAAAATATTTTACTTCGAAGGTTTTATTGTTAATAGTTAAAACAGGTTTTTTTTTCTGAAATAACTTAATGCGTATGATGCATATACGAGGGTTGTTGTTATATTTCGGGTCCTGACAATACTAATTTTCCCGGATGCAAACTGGAACTTCCATTGGAAACTTTGACATTTTTTAGCATAACTTCACTCAGAACGTTTTGTCATTTGAGGGCGAATTGTTTTGTTTACAGTATGTTTAAAAAATCATCTCTGCCAAAAAATGGAGTTATTCCTTGAACATTTTCGTGCGATGATTTTTTACGATTTTCCGCGTGGGTTATCGAGACAAGAGTGTTTAAATCAACTTGATTCGACTTTTGGCGAAGAAGCACCATCAAAAACCACTGATCTTCACTGGTACCAAGAGTTCAGTCTCGGACGCCGTTCGCTCCAGGATGAATTTCGTAAAGGTCGTCTAACTTCGGTCACTTTGCTAGAACCCATTGATGCTGTGCTAGAACCGATTAAACAAGACCGACATGTGACAAAAGTGAGATTGAGGCATCCTTGGGCATTAGTATGACACGCATCAATAAGACATTGCATGTTCATTTGGACGTGAAATAAATTTGTTCTCGTTAGATCCCACACAATTTGAAGAATGCTCAAATAAAGGCTCGTATGGATTGGTGCAAAGGGATGTTGAAAAAGTATAACTGCGGTAGCTCAAAGGCAGTGTATAACATTGTCACAGGTGGCGAATTATGGATCAATGCATATGAACCCGAAATAAAACTGCAATCGACCGTATGGGTCTTTTAAGACGAGCCAAATCCAACAAAAGTTGTTCGTGAAAGAAGCAAATGATTGCGTTTTTTTCGGTGTAACCGGCCATGTTGCCACAGTGCCTTTATTGGAACGTAGGAGGTCAATTTTGAGTGGTACATATACAACCATTTGCCAACAGTGTTCGAAGAAATGAGGAAAGATAATAAGAGAAAACGGATCATTTTGCGTCACGACAATGAGAACTCTCACACATCAGCTGAAACGATGTGCTATTTGACCACTCAAGAGACCGAATTGATGGCCCATCCACCGTACAGGCCTGATTTGGCACCCAATGTATTATTCCCTAGCATCAAGAAAAAATGCGTGGTCAACGTTTTTCATCGCCCGAAGCAGCTGTTTAAGCGTTCAAAAATCATGTTTTGCAGGTATCTCAATCGGAGTGGAAAACGTGCTTCGAATGTTGGTGTGTGGGTTTTATGTGCGTGTTTTGATCTTAAAGGAGAATATTTTGAAAAACAATAAAACCAATGATAAATTATAGAGTTTTTATTGCCGGAACCGAAATATAAATAGCAACCCTTGTAAATTACGCCTGGTTTTTGACTGATTTCTGGAACTACGGGTATTGTCGTATGATTGATTCTGATTTAGTGAGAATCACGTCAGATATTTGTCCTGTTTTGAGAAACATTTACTACCTTTTGAGATGTCATTTTGATTCTGATAGAACAAACAAGACAGGTTTTGTTTTTTAATTTACTATTAGTATATGTGACTGCGAGAAAGGGGCCTAAGGAGAAAGGGACCTAAGAGAAAGGGACCTAAGGGTAAAAAAATCAATTTTCATTTTTTTTTCTTTTTTGATGTGGACAACATTTGAGCATCGAATGAGACCGATCCCATGCCCCAAAAGTGTTCCCTCCCAGAGATATGCGCGTTTTATGAAAGTGAAGTCGACGATTCTAAGCGCAAATAGAAAGGGACCTAATCTTTAAAATGGCTCTCCTGAACAAAACTGGGTTTTAACCTTAGGTCCCTTTCTATTTTGCGCGTCACATATGGGCATTATATAGTTTTTAAGCGATTTCGGTGATATTTACCCTTTGTGAACAACTTCAATCACTTGCACGAAGTTCAACTATATTACCCACTGTGCTTTAGTGTCTACATACATTTGTATAGGAGAAGAGAGAAATTGCTTGGTAAACATTAGTGTATGGTTGTGTCTAAATTGTTTGATTATCATATACAAACCAAACACAAACAGACAAAAGATACATGCACACCCATAGATATTGTCGCTTACCGGTTCTGTCAAATAGTGGGTATTTCGATACATTTCTAAATTGTTCTGCAAGGTTGGTTCCATAAAGTCCAAAATAGACAACTTAAAATACTTTGAAGTGTGTAGATTTCTACAAGATATCAGAGATTATTTGAATTTTAATTTTCACAAGACGTTAGATGGCAGCATTAGAATTGATTTTTCCTTCTGTCTTTATCTTGAATGTATTGTATAAAATGCAAAAGTGTCTTAAATTAAGTAAGATGGTACAACTCATCTTGAAAGCATTGGGAACATGTATATATATAGATTTATAATTTTTGAATCATACGCAGAATTAAAAGCTGACAAATAATCAGTTACCGTGTTGTCAGTATTTACGTTATGTTTGTTTATGAAAAACATTTAATGTAATAAGGGCCCTATATTACGTATCCCTGAAGAAGTCATTAAAACAGTGACGAATAGAATAAAAAATTAAACAGCTTGAGACTGCCAAACATTTAGAGTACAGAATATTAAATATATTAGCAACATTTTGAGTATATGTTGAAAATAATGCGAAGAATTGCGAATAATTAGTGATTTATGTCTGGCCTACTGAGCGTATGATTGATATTTATATAAGTAAGTATTCTTGTCAGTCTGAAAAAAATTTTTGGGGACATTTACCCATGAACATTCATCAAAATTATTCAAGAAAACTCGTAGTTTTGTCAGTCTAGACATTTGCATCTAATAAGGAGCGCAGTATGAATACATCGAGGTGCATAAGAACCCTTTTAACTACACGTGTTTAAAAAAAATATTTGGGGCATGGAACTAAATACGTTTTCTATCATGGGGATTGGTTGATTGTTCTAAAGCCAAGAAATAATTTCCTGCAAAAATGTCAAAAGAAATATTATAGATCAAGGGCTAACCTTTACTCTTCTTACAAATGACCAAAAGCTCTTACTTTCGCTGGGAGAAGTAAGAACCTTTGTACGTAGACGTTGCTTGTGAAGGAACCAATACTGGCTTTTTTTTTCAACGACAGTTGAATATCTGTCGATCCGTATATCAAGTAGTTATACTTATAGAAGAGGTCCGCATATTGGACCTCCAAAGTTGTTTGGATCGGTTGGGAAAGCCTGGCGTTTGTACGTAGACGTTGATGGTAAAGGAACCAATACTGTCTTTTTTGTTCAAGCGGAAAATTCTTAACGCCTTCTCTTGAATTTTACATCATCACTGCAATCGAAATTAAGCCAGCTCTTTTAGCTGGTTTACCCGACATAATTTTATTTGAAATAAATGTCCTCAGCCTAAATAAAACAATACTTTTCCAGTATTTATGTCATTATTAAGACAGCAAAGTTTCCAATTAAACTGCTGTTAAAAGCTGTGGAGCTCAGATAGCAACAAGAATAAAGATGCTGAAATGAATGAATTACCTCTAGGTAATTCCTAGAGGTGAAAGCGCATTAACTTTGTACTTCTCAAGATGACAAGCTAAGATAATGTCAAGAATAGTGCTGGTTCCAAGGACATACCGAATATTTGTCGGTCCTTCCGTAAAATCATTTTACGTTGAGAATTTTCCGGCATATTGGCACCTTCGGAGTTGTTTGGCCCCGTTGGGATAACAAAGCGTAATTCTGGACATTGAATTCCCCAGCAACGGAAATTTTATCTCTCAGCTCCAGAGCTCTCGTCATGGAATCGAAATGGCATCGAATCTGTTAAGCGAATCCTCCCTTTTTGAATAAGGACTAGTGTATACAAAAACAGAAATACCACAAGACCTCTGTGTAAAAAGAGATAGGGTTTGGTACCCTGTAGATCAAAATGCAAGCGGACCTTGCTCTTTCGTAGAGGAAGAACGTCATATTTATGGAAAATAATATCAGAAACCACCGCGAAATATTCAAACGTATCTAACGTATGTCCCCGAAATGTATTTTGATAAGTGTCTAAAGACAAGTGTCAGTGGCGTCTTTTTTTCAAGATAGAATTGCTTCGTTCGATCCGACAGGAATATTGAGGGAAAGGCGTATGCATTTGGGTGGAAAGATTTAGCAATCGATAGTGTGCCATCGATTTTTAAATAGCTTTTTGCATGAGGAAAAACGTTGCAATACGACATATCAATTAACAGAACATATAAGCGCGTGAGAAGAAAAAAACAACTGAGAGGATCGTTGAGAATCGAATCAGTCGTAATTCTATTCTCATGTTAAATTGTATTGTACAGAGTATCCATCGGGAAGGTATGCTATTTTGATTATTTATAATTTATGATTAAATGAAAGAGAATCGATCTTATATAGATAAATGTTTTATTTTATGTCGGCAAATATGTATGGAATACAATATCAGATAAATGCCAGCCTCTGTAAACCTCTCAAATGGGATTGCTTTTGGGCACATTTTTCATTACATTCAGCATTCGGCGTCGAATTGATATTGAGGTTACATTCAGCGTCGAATTGAGGTTGATGGATTGTTTTGAACACTTTCTTGAGCAGCAATAATTTTGTGGTCAAAGCTTGGGCCTATCAGTTACAGACCCTCTTTCTTCGAAATCATTCAATTGGCGAGTGCGTTTTATTGGCACGTTGTTTCTCACAAATATATCAGGTAACTTTCTCATCGTCACAGTAGTCGATGATTGATTTTGATAAAAATTTTCAACGATTAAAACACGTTGGTTTATCGAAATTTTTCCATTATAAATTTGCCACGTCTGTACTTCACGACTGCCAAATATGAAATGAAAAGACTAATTTTTACCAAAATGGAGGCATAACAAAGAAGTATAACTTCCCCGCGGACACCCTGTATGTGGCAATGTATATTTGAATATATTGTATGTCACATTGAACTATTAACAAAACAAACTATTTAATTATTGAATATTTAAAAATAATATTTTTTTTTATTACGTTTTTAAAAAAAATATTTAAAGATAAAAGTTAAGAAAAATATAAAGTTTTTTATGCATCGTATATTTTTTGATATGTCGTATATAACAATAATGTAAGTTTATAACAATTATACGTTAGACTTTGAGGGCTTATAATTTCTCAATCACCTCTTCTTACATGTTTACAATGGCCCAAACATAAACTTTTACGGCTTACAATTTGCGAATATCTCTTAAGTGAGTCTTCACCATAATCTCTTCTTAGGGATACTTATAATAACAAATAAGCTAATAATTGTTAGTACCATGAGAACTTTACGTGTCATGTCATGTTTTGCAACTGCTTAAAAATAACTCTGCCCCTAGTGCCGTCGTACGTATGATTGATATTAATTCTAAACAACACCCCCGAGCGTATACTTAATATTAATTTGGCTGAAAATACTTAATTTTTCTCAGACTACCTTAATTTCGGTTCTTTTTCTCTTTTGCACTTCTTTTTCTTGACTGTTTTTCGATCCTAATCAATTTACACTCACTTAACTTTGAAAGATAAGAACAATCACAAATTAAATTGACTTTTGACTAATGAGCAGCGGCGGCAGTAGCAGTCGACGTCCCCTTCCCTCCCAAAATGCGTTTGAGAAGGGTTCTTGCTCTTGCTAGCGGTGGGCTAAAAGAAAAAGTTTTGCAATTTTCATTGAACATTATCTTTGGCTTGTTTGTTTAGATTTTTTTCCTCTTTTTTTTGGTCATGTTCTCGAGGAACTTTTCGGCATTCGTTTATCTTGGATTGGTGGTGGGGGAGGGGGGGGGGGGGCGAGGTTCTTTTTTGCGCTACTGTTGTTGTCGTCTTGTTTATAATTTTTGTTTTGTGTTTTATCTTTTATTTATTTTCGCTTTTCTCTTTTGTGTCTTTTTTGTTTGATTGCTCGTGGTGTGTGCGTATATTCGGCATACGGTGTCATAACAATTTCGTAATGAGTTGTTGTTGTAGTTACGTTCTTTTCGCTGTTGTTGTTGCTCCCTTTGTAAATCAAATTTGAAGGTCTTCTGGGTTTTATGAGTGAGTGTGCTTGTGTGGAAGGGAGGGGGAAGTTATTATTTTTCGGTCTTTGTGAAAAATGGAATGAGTTCCAGCAGCAAACAAATGCAGCTTGTGCAAAGTTTATGAGTTGTGTGCTGCTTATATGTATATGTAAACAAATGGCTTTGATTTATTTTGATTTTTGGCAAAAATTTCTATATTTGGAAGAGTAAAGAGAACTGAAAAAAAGTTATAATGAAATGTATGTTGAAGCACGACTGACTTTGAGATATTTCAAAACACACATACAAATACAAAAAGAGAATAGAATAGAAATGTGATAAGAAATCAAATTTTGTTTCTATTGAAATATGTTTCCTTTTCATCGCACATTGTCCTGGCAGCAGCCACAAAAGACAAGCCACACCGATATCAAGTGCTGCTCATCTATGTCCCTTTGGATTGTGCCAGCAAGTAATTTCTGTCTCAGTACCGACAACAATGTCACTCTAAGAGCGAGCCAAACCTATAGGTAGTGTAAGTAGATACAAAAATATTTTCCCCGGAAATTATGTAACACATCTCATAACCTATCCCAAATTAGACTTTATCTGTTATGAATTCCAAATAGTTTTATTCAAGCTACTACAAACATACAAAAAAAATAATCTTTTGCATCCCCTATCAAAAAACTGCTGATTATTGGAGCATAAAAATACTTGTATCACATACATTTATTCTATCTCTGTTTGCCCTTATCTCTACTCTCATTCTCTGATGTAATACGTATAAGGATTATTCGTAGTACACGAATGCCAAAATAAAAACCAAATTTCGGCATAAAGCCACACAATTACATTCAGCTTGAAAGCATAATTCCTTTTCATATTTGGATTTTTCCTCTCCCTTTTTTGTATTGGGCTGGCTGATGAGATTTGTGCTAATTTTTGTATATTTAAATGGATTCATATGAAATAGTAGTTGGTTGTCTAAGGTGTATATGACTAACTTCAGATAAAGGAAATAGCATTACAATATATATTTTGATTGCGACAGAGATATCGTTGAAGAAGGTGCGACCTACGTTGTGAATAATAACCTTGCATAATAGAAAAAAGTCCTAATTCACCTGCCTTAGTTCAATGACTGACATTATTGGTTTCAACAATAGAGCAGGAGTGGCCTTAAACGTACAAAATATAGAACTGTCGAAAAGCCCTTGAAGAAGATGCTCGAAAATTGGAGTTTTTAGTTAGCCTGACACATAGATATTAGAGCATATATCGACGTCTGGTTCTTAGCCGAAGGCCAATGTGTAATTTTTTTTATTTTTTTTATTGTCGCTTTAAGTAGTCCTATTAATCATACATTTTTCGATATCTTAATTGGTTCAGGATTAAGAAAAGGCTTATGTGCATTTTTTTAAAAAAAAATTTGATAAAATTATTGTAGCAGGCCTATGTGGTTTTTCTTTACATAAGCCTTTTCAATTTCCAAATCCATAATTCTAGTTATCCTTTTATATATTTTTGTATGCGAGCTAAATTAAAGCATCGACCCATATGATCCTTAACTGTTTATTAGCATTTCATGGAGCTACTCGTATTTTGTCCAGATCAGACAATAAATGTGGCTCCAGAACTCCAGGATTTAAAATCGGGAGGGACCCAAAAAAAATAGTTGGGTGCTCACAAATCTGGCGATCGCGCCGGCCAATTAATTTCCGAATTTCTGGAAATTATTCGGTCTCCAAAAATTTTACTTAAAAGTGCCATTGTGTCTGGGGCAGTTACTCCGTTCTGCTGGAACCATATCTCAGGTATGTTTCAAGAGCATGAGTTAAAAAAATTCCAATCATAAACCGATACCGCTCTCCATTTACAGTTACAACACTTCCATCTTCATTCTGGAAGAAGTAAGACCCAATGATATTTGTAGATGTGATCCCACACCATACTCTACACCTAATGGCTTTTGGATTTTCAGAACCCCAGAACCAATAGTTCTGCTTATTCAAAAAGCCATTCAAATGAAAATGAACTTAAGCACTTATCACTTTGCGTTAAAATAATTGATCGCTGATATAAATAATACAATTCTACTATTCTGGTTCTTTGATCAGTTTTGAATCTCTCCATTATTTATTCTCCAAATGTTATTTATATAGCCTAAAAAAAATAAAAAAATATACAAACGAAAAATTTATTAAATTTTTAAATCCCATGGCAACGTTTGGCTCACCCTATAAAAGAACCTATTTTGACCATTGTCCGTCCACAACAAAAAAGAAACGTTTGCCCTTGGGCCGACTTCGCCCATTAACAATCCTAAACAGCGTATGAGCAAGTCCAATTTTTTGTATGCTTCAGGATCCTAGGTTCATTCGTTTGACCAAGATAGCGGTTCAACAGACACACAGGCAGACGGACGGATATGGCTGGATCGTCTTAAAACTTCACGACAATCAAGAATATATATAAAGGCCAACCATAATGCACGATGTTAATTGTGAGGTACACCTAAACGTCCCGTTTTTTGTTTTGTAGCAAAATTCAACCATTAAGAGGTGCACAATTAAGCAGGGCGTTGAATTGTTAATGGCTTTTTGCGAGAATCAGCGTTCAAATCACAATTCATTCCATTAATTTGGTGATATTTTCAGCATAATCGTCCTAGATCCCTTTTATAAAATAAAAAATTATGACTTGAACTGTTTTTCTTCTGGTTCGAGACCTTTTTGTTGTTTCTTTTTCAGAATCAACGTCAAAAGAAATTGGTGAAATGTATTTGCTACGGTTTCCAGGCAGACTGTTCAGCTGTTTCTAAACCCGCCAAGGTTTTTCTTCAGCAGTCCTTAGGAACGATTACTTCGGCAACAAATAAAATGATTTATACGAAAGACTCATTTTTATTAATGAGAATTACACTTTGCGTATAGTCTTCGAACTCTGCGTAAAGCAATCTTCAACGCTTATAAGTCATACGGGAGACTCATTTGAGTCATTTGATTTGGAGTAACCAAAATTAATATTAATCATACGCACGGTAAAAATTAATATTAATCATACGCACGGTAAAAACAAATAAATATCTCTTAAAAACAAATAAATATCTACAAAATAAAATATTAGTTATACGCACCTTATCGTTTCAAGTTTGCAACTATCATTCATACGCATTATAGTAATTTGGAAAAGTATTATAGTTATTTTGATTTTGTATTAATAGACCATTGACTCTAATGTACGTTTAAACACATTCACCTTAAGAGTAAAACATATTTTAAACCTTAAACTTTATAAAAAAAATCCAACAACTGAAGGTGATGAATTAAAAAAACAAATGCTTAGACTTTACCAGACACACACACACATAAATGCAAACGGATACATCCTAGTATAGCTGTGAGAAAAACGTACAAGTGAAGATGCAAATAAATATCGTCGACGGCAAGGACGATGCTGATGACGACTAAACGACAATGATATAATGATATACAAGTTGTTAAGTGAGTGTGCGAGTGTGTGAGTAAGTGTAGATGGTGGCATAAGTGTGGCTGATGAGTTGCCAACAATCGCTACAACAGCAACACATTAGAAATGACATACAAATTGCATATTCATATAGACTTTCCCACATACACATTTATACAAGTACATGATTGTGAGAACATACTTGTATAAATGTTAAAGCTACATAATATAGAGAAAAACTAGTGAAAAAGTCGCTAATTTCGACCAGGCCGAATCTAATATACCCTTCTATGTTAAGCAAATACTAAAAAGAGTAATTTTTCTCAGGTTATTTAGGTCCCTTAAAAAGAACATTTTTTCGCTATTTACTCGTTCACAATTAAGAAGGGCTTTTGACCATAAGCTATTATGTTACAAAATATTAGTGTTCTACCTAGATTGTAGTTATCGTGCATTAAGCAGACATTCGGACGGACTGATATGGCTAGAACATTTACAAGAGACAACTAAACTTGCGTCAACTCTTATGATTCCCTTTTGAAATTGCCTCTTGTGCTTACACAAGACAATTCGGTTACTGTAATTTTTGTCTTCATTATTGCCTTTTCTGACATTCTGTGATTTATTCGTTTTGATACTAAAATAATCAGCAGCCAACTTAACACTACGAAAAACACAAAATGAATTGACTGTACGGGCAAGGTTTTACCCTATACATTCCCCTTATCTCTCTCTTTCTCTCTCTCTATCTCTCCCTCTCTTTCTCTCTCTCTCACTCTCTCTTTCCAACATACTGAGAGTTGCGGCAAGTAAAGTTGCCTCGCATAAATGGAGCAATACATAATATATTCAATACTAAATAGGGTTTGCAAAAAATATTGAACACACCCATTTCAAAAGTTGAACTGAACATACCCCGTTAATGTCATATGGGTTTTAAAAGCTAACCTCAATATCGCTAGTCTGAAAAGAAATTTAAAAATTGTCTAAACTTTCATCATGGAGTGGTCAGATAATGAGAACCGTATCGATGTAATAGCGCTTTTCAAGTGTGCAATGAAAACAGCGATATTTTCAAAGCGCTCCGGCCACTAGGGATTAGCCGCATGTTCGTCTAACGATGCATAAAACTGTTTGTCTCTTACGATGGGGTCACTGACCTGCATTTCTGCGAACAAGGATTCAAAACATCGGCCAAAGTTTACCAAGAAACCTTTTTATAAGCTGTTGTGAAGCCTCTTAACAATTCCCTGTTCCAAAGCCAGCCATGGACTTTCTAGCAGTATTCTGCGCCGGCCCATAAGGCTAAAATATCCCAGACCTGGCTTCGAAACATTTTGCCAGCGTTAATTTTTTCTGAAGAATGACCCTCAGGCAGTCTAGATTTGAACCCCTTGGATTACAAATTGTGGACGGTTTTAGAGGACAAGGTTTGTCAAAAAAAATACCCCAACAATGGAGATCTTAAGACTGCTTTGGTTCGAGCTGTGGCCAATTTTCCAATGGACGAGGTTCGTGCAGCTATTGACGATTGACCAGTGCGACTAAAGGCATGTGTAAAGGCAAAATGCGGACATTTCGAATAAGTAGATTCTTTTTGGATACATATACATCAATAAATATATAAAAAAATATGTGGTCCAAAACCATTCAGTACTTTTTTTATTTTACAGCATAAAACGTGTGTAACAGTATTTATGTCCCTACAAAGTATACATTCCAGTCTTTCTTGGAGGATTTAAATACTCCAAAAAAACTGCAAAATACTTTATAGAGAGAGAACAGAATGTGTTGTTTTTTTTGGAAATACACACAATAAAACTGTCACACACCCTTACTTCTATCCTTCCGCTAAAAACCCACACATTGCCATCATAGCAGACATTGATTGCATTTTACATTTTGGTATGCAATCTACTTTTTTCGGGTTTCCTTGCTCGTTGCAATCGTGTTTTTTTTTTGTAGGGTTTTAGTTTTGTAGAACCAGAATGAGCGCCAAAAAACAAACCTCAAACTAAGAGGAAATCAAGTTGGCATAATTTCAAACTACATCAAAGTATGTGTAAACAAGCCCGGCAAAAACGACAACGATATCAGCAACAAAAACTACTCGCATGATGAGGTAAAATAAAAATCAAAATTCTATTTAAAAAATAATCTTCATAACTCCTGCTTTTCTCTTGTTATCCTGGAAGGAAAAACTTAGCCAAAATTTAAACTGCAACACAGCAGGATGTATCTGATGGAGTAAAGTTAAATTCCTTTAAAATTGAGAAGAATTCCAATAAATACTGCCGTAAATGCTAAGCCCTCAAGTGTTCCTCTTTAAAGTTAGAAATGTTTTTTTATTTAAAGTTCGATCTCCTTACTCTTTAATAAATAAGTAGTTTTTGCATAATGTAAAAAAAGGACGGATCATCGTGAAACTTTTACAGAATATACGAGGGTATATCAATAATTCCGTGACTTTTTCAACTTTCCTCGTAGTTATATGAAATGCAACACTGCTTCTATCTAGTACTACCTGTAAGTAGACTACTGTCAAAGTTTGAGAGAGTTCCGTCATTTAGTTTGTGTTTAACAGCTGTTCAAAACATAAAACCTCTTGGATTTTGGTAAAACTTCAATGGATTATTTGGAGTTGTTTAACCGCAATTCGAATGAGTTTTTGCGGCGTTTTGTAAATATGGATGAAGCATGGATCCATCACAACTCTCTGGAGACCAATGCAGCATTCTAAACAATGGGTTTCTCCGGGTGAACCGGCTCCAAAGAAGTCCAAGGTGACTTTGTCGACCAATAAGATAGTGGCAACAGGTTTTTGGCATGCATGCGGAATAAAACAAATCGCTAACCTTCAAAGGGGAAATACAATAAACGGCGAATATTATGCCAACTTATTTAACCGATTTAAGGAGATTTAAAAAAACGACCCCATACGGCCAAGAAAATATTTATTTTTCACCTCGAAAATTCCTATTTTTTTTAAAGGCATATAAAAACGTTGGACTAAGTGTTTTGAGCTTAAAGAAGATTATGTTGAAAAATGAATTGTGTGAAATGATTAAAATAGGCAACTTCGGTTTTTGATATCTCAAGTGGACCTGTTATAGTTTTTGAGTTATGATCATGTTTAATTTTTATAGGTGTGTGGACATTGACACACCTATAAAAATTAAACATGATCATAACTCAAAAACTATAACAGTTACGCTTATGAGGTTTAATATATAATTAAAAAAAGTTGTGGGGAAAAGCGGATGATGACTCGCCCCTTTTTTGAAAAGCGGTACAGCGCCTTTAAATACAGGATGTTCGTGTTGAAATTTAAACAATATGCCTCCTGTGATTTATTATAAACGGATGGGATTTTAAAATGATAGGATTTTTAAAGTAAAAAAAAAGTTGTGGGGAAAAGCGGCCCTGTTTTGAATAGCGGGACAGCGCCTTTAAATATAGGATGTTCGTATTAAAATTTAAACAGTATTCTTCTGTAGCTCTCCTGTGACTTACTTTAAACGGATAGAATTTTAAAAAGCGGCGTTACACTCCCCACTAATTTAATTTAACACACACAAGGCTCATTAAATATAAGAGTCAGGAACATCAGAATGGATATAAATACTAAAGTGTGTCATAAAAAAAATTCGGGGTTGGCGGTGTCACTTTAATAATAGCCCACTTGGCAGGAAATTTTTACAGTATGCTGCTCTGGACCAGTTGATTGTGGGGGTATGGGGGCATGGACTAGCCACATATATAAGTATAAAAACTTGCAACACCTAAAGGTTACAAACTAAAAGAGCTTGAAACATCATATTCGGTATATGTAAAGGGTGTTTCTTTCGGACGTGTGTTTATCAAGAACAAATTAAACGCATATAATTTAGTGTTATGACCAAAAATTAAGCTTTGTTATGAAGATAAGGGCTGACCATTATGTTTTAAAAATGAGTTCGGGCAAATGGCTAATGCGCATACCGAAAGTTTCCATCAATTAATTGGTTGTTTCGATGTCTGTATGACATCTAGCGCCTTCTTGTTGGAACCGAAGATCGTCCACATCAACATACTCTAATTCAGGTACGAAAAGGTCATTAATCATGGCTCTATAGAGTTCCCAATTGACTGTAACATTAGGGCCGGAATAATTTTTGAGAAATATCGACCAATGATTACCTCTGCCCATAGAACACACCAAATAGTGACTTTTTGAGGATGTTACGGAGTCCTAACTATGGATTGTGGATTTTCATTACTCAAAATGTGACAATTTCGGTTATTGACATGGATATCAACCAAAAGTAAGCTTAATCGCTCAACAAAATTTTCTTGTAAAAAGCAGGATCGGTGGCTATTTCGTTTGGGCCCATTCACCCAGAATTGCAAAAGTTGTTCCAAAGTAAGTCTAGTCATTATGAAATAGCAAACCAGACAGCATTTATCAAGTAACAGCTGTCAAAAAGATCAATTCCGAAAAAATTGTGGTCAGATTAAAAACCACACGTCTAAAAAAACACTCTTTGATATCTGTGTATAATAAAACGCGTTCGGTGGAAAAGTTGGCTGTAACCGGCCCCTTTTTTAAACTATATAATGACCATAATTATAGGAAGATTAGGAAGGAATAGTTTGTTAGAGTATGGAAGATTTTTTACAGAGGAGCGTGGCACCGCCCAAATTCAGTTATGCTTAAGGGCCAGAACTCATAAACTATTAAGTTAGAAACAGGGGATTGGGAATATATACTACTAAATTGAAAGAAATAATTTTGTGGAAAAAGTTCATTCATTTTTAAAGCATTTCAATAAGCAAAATTATAGGCAGGTTATCTTGAAATTAATGTTCTATTAGTAACTATGAGTGAGGAATACCCACCGCACACATTGCCCCGAACAATTTTGTTTAAAAAGGTTGATTCAACCATAATGCACGATGTTAATTGTCAGTCAACTTTTCAGACCAACTTAATTTGACATTAAAATTATTTTAATAATTTTCTGAAAGTTTTTGTTTTATTTACTATAAACATCGTGCGTTTTAGTAGGCCCGCCCTTTAGATATAGCCGCTCTGGAGCACTAATTTTTATTCTGATTTCGATCAAATTTGTTACAAAGTATTACTAGGGATAACCAATCATGGAGATATCAGGCTCATTTTTAGATAAAGTCCCCTTATTACTGTTCTGGGGGCCCAAAAAACCACTGGTTTAGTGATTTGGCAACATTTGCGGCCCCCTATGGGCCCAAAAAATTAGCCCATTTTCACATGGATATATGGGACCCAAAAACCAATAAAATATTCTCAAAAACCCAAATGCATCCAGTTATGCAGAGTATAATTTAGTCGGCCTCAACCGACTTAACTTTTTTGAGTTAAGTTTTCAATACATTTTCCCCTTCATCCATTAATCAATTTTTGTTGAATTCCTTGTCATTATGCCGGTACGTACCACCATTCATTTGTAACAATTACTTGCTACACTACATTGGGAGTTAAATACTTAATGACTTTACGCCTTCGTCGTGTATGAAGTAATGACTTCATGAATGCCAAATTATAAAAGTGTTTTCAGCGGAAACGGAAATATTCTAAGGAAATGTTGTATATACAAGAGTATTTTACATAATATACAATACAAGAAGCTACTATTACACTCAGACCACTATAGCCAATCCTTATACCCTCGAGATTTTTGTGAATACATTTAGCTTGAAGAAAGGCAACTGGTAGGTGGGCCCTCACGTATACGGTGACCTTTGACATATTGTAGATTCATAGTGAGATGGCTCACTTTACGTTCCAACCTCTAATCTAATATTGTCGTCGTCTATGACAGGATTAACATAATAACATTAGCCTGCCATCGAATCGAATGATGCTAATGGCGTTGCCATGCTGACACCTCACATCATTGAAGTTATTCTCTAATTGACCTCAAAAGCAGAGTCATTAAATTGATTAGCTCAAATTACACTAAGTAGTCAACGGAAAACTTAAATAAACTAGCAACTTTGTTACAACATACAGAAAACATAGCTACTCTATGGGCTTCCAAACACACACTTAGACAGTCTATAAAAAATTCCACAAAATATGTAAACCTTTTCCGAGTGAGACACGTGTTTGTTACATACCTTGGCCCGGGGTTGTTGCCGTAGCTGAGAATCAAATTTACATTCCTTTCATGAAGTTTGTAAGCGGTAATCACAAGGACCCATCTAAATCTTAAGGTTTTGCCAACGAATTCCTAAGCGTTTTCCATAAGTTCAGCTTTCGGCTCACCCCACTGCACAGTGGGACATTTTACAATAAAAAGTTGTAAAAACTTTTGGAATTCAAATTCAGGGAGTCTTTCAGAATGCCATTTGTGAGGAGACCTTTAAACCTATAGTTTTAGAAGTAGCTCTACTCATATAAAGTATTTTACACTGTGTTTTATATAGATTAAAATGGAAATCAAGTGTTACGGCCTTATATGCTCAGTGTGGTCATTTAGATTCCTTTAAAGCTCAGTTATGAACTAAAGTCAGGTCTTGTAAAGTCGAAGGTTTGCTGTAAGAGATCTGCAAAATTTAAAATCTGAATGTTTATTTTACCCATTATGATAATAAATCATGTGATAGGATGGAGGATCACATTACTCTAGTGCAAAAAAAATATGGTACGCGTTTCGAACCATTTTTCCTTTGAACTCATCCCTTTTCTAAACTAAAATTTCAAATTGACTGTATATAGGATTCGTAGCAAAATTACATTTAATTTGAGTACCCATATGTCCATATTGTCCATTTTGAGCATGCGTTATGATTTTTAGGTCACATAAGCCAATAACTCTAGCAAATATGTATGCGTTACGTTTTTTTGTCACTTGAGCCAATAACTCCAGCAACTATGTTGTCTTTGAGGTATTTAGATCGTCCCAACTAACCATTTTTCTTGCACAAAAAATTGTGATTTGTTAAGCAAATGCCCAAGAACATGTACTTTTAAGGGAGCTACCTGAAGTTTCTTAAAGGAAAACTTTTTTTCCCCTAGTGCCGATTTCAGATAGTTACACGATCCCAAATAGCTAAAGACCATAAGCCACCATCGTGCAGAATTTCAAGGTTTCAACAGACACACGGGCAGACAGAAGGACGGACGGACATTTCTAGATCATTTTAAAATATGACATTCAAAATATAAATACTAAATGGGGTCTTCGATCATTATTTCGAAATAGACCCATGTGAACTACATTTAAGTAGACCTTTTCCCGAACCCCTGCAATCAACACTTAATAAAAGTATTGTTCGATGTAAAAACAAACTAATCAATTGTTTCGACTACAAGGTGACAAAAAACATCTGCGCAATATCTTAATAAAATCTTTAAAGTCCACGGCTTTATAACCACGCTTCCACGTCTCTTTACCACAGAACCAACCTCAACAGCTGCTCTAATTGCTATACAATTTTCAATGGCCAAAAATAACAAAATATTTCCTCTACATAAGGGACGATATTTTATGTATTATTAGTGGTCTATTTTAATCTTCTGCCTAAAACTCGGTCTATGATCTCAAGAACCCAAAAACGTTTATATGATCAAAACCAGGGATGCAAACCAAACCCATACCGGTTATGAAACGAACCATATCTACTTTAACCGTACCGTCAACCAAACCGCTGCTAGAATAGATTGTCGAACCGAACCAAAAACCACAAAACATTGCGCTCTTCGGTTTTTAGGTTTATAACAACAAAAAATCGATACATGGAAAGCATTTTTGTAAGGAATTTCTCATATATTTGAGTGCTACGTATTTTTTTTAAATATATAATTATATTGTTTTTAGTTTTTATAAACATACGAGTACGTATCCAAGTTTGAATTCAATTTTTTCTCAATAAAAATAAATTACATCAAAAACTATTTTTTCCTACGATTTTCGATTAAAACCGAACCGTTGGTTCGGACTTGCCGTGCCCTCAACAACTAAACTCGAAACTTAAAATGGTTTGCATCACTGAGAAAAACACATGCCCAATAAAATGATCAACATACACATACATTATTTCAATTTAATGCCAGTATAATAGAAAGGGACCTAAGGTTAAAAACCAGTTTTGTTCAGGAAAGCCATTTTGAAGATTAGGTCCCTTTCTTTTTGCGCTTACAATCGTCGACTTCACTTTCATAAAACGCGCATATCTCTGGGATTGAACACTTTTGGGGCATGGGATCGATCTCATTCGATGCTCAGATGTTGTCCACATCAAACAAAAAAAAGTGAAAAGTTTTGTTCAGGAGAGCCATTTCAAAGATTAGGTCCCTTTTTCTATGCGCTGTCACATATACCAATATAGATAAAAACACGCTTATAGTAGAAGCTATGGACATTAAAGATTATATGAATTCATTTTAAAATGGATGCATAGGGCCCAAAAACCTTACAATCGTTATGTCGCAACCATAAGTGAATTTTAATTAAAAATGCCTACAAATGCAAGTATGGATTTGCTTTAAAGATATTTATTAATTTTAGTCTCGGTCTCATTTACTTTAGAGCTCAGTAAAAAAACAAATAACTTCGTCCGTGCTGATTTCGGTACTAATATATAGTTTTTGAAAGGGGCGGCGCAGCTCATTTTTGAATCAGATGCTATTCACTTCATACCAACATTTTTGAATCAGATGCTATTCACTTCATACCAACAACAAATCCTCTTATATATTAATATCGGCATTAGTTCGCGAAAATGGCTTTTCAAAGTTCAGATCTGGTGAGGTCGTGCCACGTTTTTTTTTTTCAAATTGTAACACAGCAAAATCTTTAATTATTTTTTTTAATAATTTCCCCCTGAAAACATTTTATACCGATCGATCCATTACTTCGTTCATTTCTTTATAAAGGTTGGTAGCACCGCCTAATTGTCAACCTGGGATCTTCATTTCTCTAATTGTTGGTTGACCCTAACATTAGCCGTGTTATAGTGGCAACTCGCTTAGAAGGTCGCTAACGCGATAAATTAACATCGGTGTACAAAATATAAGAATCAGTTTGTTTGTAGAAAAAATGACCCCAACTGTATAACAATTATAGTGATTTATTTAGAGGTCATCTTTCTCCTTGTGTGTTAAAAATGTGTACCTCCAACCCACTCAGAGCATCACTACATGCTTATATACGAGGGCATTCTGGGACGTAGTGATGGATCCATGTTTCATCAACAGTTATGAATCGGCGCAAGAACTGTATTGGATTACGCTGATAAATCGCTAAAAGCTCCTCGGAATTGGTCCAACGGACGATTTTTTGGGGCAAATTCAACAAACGCGGCGCCTATCTTGCGGATAGCTTTTTCATGTGGAGTTCATCGTGTAAAATACTCCAAACTTATTTTTCGTGTATTTTAACAATATCAGCAAGTTCTCTGAGCTTTATTCGTCTATCTTTAGTCACTTCATTAAATATTTTTCTAATGTTTTCAATAGTAGTAGCAGTTTTCGGTCTTCCAGAGCGTTGCTCATCTTCCGTACTTGAACGACCCATTTTAAGTTGTTGAACCCAGGATTTCACGGTGGAGTATGATGGTGCATTATCACCATGAACAGAATCCAATTCTATTTGATTAAATGTGGCGTATAACCTTTCATATTAAAGTGTTTAATTACCGCACGAAACTCTTTAAATTCCATTTTTCAAAAATTATAAAACTTGTTTACTTCAATCACCTGTAACAAAGAAAATAATCATTAAATATTTCGGAAATTTTGACAGATAGCTTATAAAAGATTGCTTTTAAAAAACAAAAAAAAAGTTGCTAGTAAAACAGAAATTGTGCCAGGCCAGTTAGTTTTGGGGTCGCCCTCGTATAAGCAAGATTGTAGACACTTGGACTCCATTATGTAGTTATCTTTCCACAGATAGATAGACGGATATAATAAGATTTTCTAAAAGTTTATCAGCATTACCAACGACAAATAGTAAATAGGCAAACGAATTTGTGTATCACTGACCTTAAAGAGGGCCAATTCCACAAGATTTAAAAAAAAAAGTTGACTTGAGGCGTTAGTTTATTCACAATTCAAACATCGTTTAAAATCGACCTGTTTAATCCATGTCTTCAAACATCGTTTGAATCGACCTGATTGATCCATTTCTTGGCATACCCCATATACCATAATTGAATATAGGTTTGGGGTTTTATCAATACCAGTGTGTCAAATTTGATCAGATTTTAATGTAATTTTGTTTGTTTTGTTTTACTTACACTATAGACACCATTCAAAATCTGTAGTCTTATTCAGATTGAAATAAAAAATCGACCAGATGGATCCATGTTTTAAAAGTCTTTGTCGATTCTTGGTCTAACCCAACTAGCAGCGGAAAATTTCACCACATACTCGAATCAATTAGATTTGGTTAGTGGCGTTATTGCCCTTGCATCACAACTCGTTAAATGGAACCCGTATTCAATTTGCCGTACTCCAAATTAAATTTAATTTCCCGAATTCGTACGACAAAGTGGGAAATTTTATTGGATTTAAATAAAATGTGTGGCTCTACTGGTGTTTATTCAGTATTTATAATACTGAAAATCCTTTTAATAAATCCCCCTTATAACAGTATGTCCGTTAAACGTGATTTTCGCCATAACGGCTTGACGCGCGGTGCTTAATTGTCCTAGGAAAAGCTACAATGCCACTACAAACGCTCCCAGGGTATACTAGAGGTCTCCTTTTTAAGGATAAGCTATGTCGACATAAACTAACTCTTGGTGGATGGTTGTGGACAATCTTACAGCTCTGCTACTCTTTGCGTCATAGCACCCGGTTGAAACTTACTTCTACATTCCTATCTTCTTACTAAAGGGTGATCAATCTAGATGATTTTTTTCATTAGGGTTTTTTTTACAGATTACGCGTGAGTTGTTTTAATTTTATTTTTTTTTATTTTGGGTATTGTTTGTCATTTCATCATGGAAAGATGTACAGAGCAAAAACCACGGTGTGTTATTAATGCCATACCGGTCGAAATGCTTGAACGAGTCATCCAAAATTGGATCCGTAGTTGTAGCCAACATTTGAAGGAAATTATATTCAAAAAATAAAATGTCATTTTCAATGAACAATAGAGATTCAACCAACACTTGATTTGAATTTTTGTATTTTTTTATTTGAAAAAAATACCTCTAGATTGAGCAGCCGTTATTTGTTAAGCAAATCAATGATGGAGGGTTTGTAAAGTTCGACCACGCCAAAATTCAACGCCGATGTCACTTTTTCACACATGAACTAATTTGATTTCTAACATTTCCGTAAATGGCTCTTGTAAACAAAACTCACTGAGTTTGTTGAAAATTTTCAAAACTTTCGGTACCATTTTTCAAATAACCCCACTGTGTGTCGTTCAAGAGATACACATATTTTTTGCAAGTAATTTCATTACTACAATCCTTTAGCACTTCTACTATTTTACACCCATCAAGTCAAGTACTCCACTCTTTGCCTGACCCTCAATTGCTTTCGTTCTCGTATAACGCATCTCCCCCACCCCCCTCGCACACTCTCCTGCTCACTCTAAGTACTTCCTGCTCTAACAAATGAACCCAATTTTGAAATTTCATTTTCATTTCTTAAACAAAATAACCAGTTTCATAGCCCTTCTCAAACTGCTCATCCCTTGGCTGGCGGGGAATGGTGGCCTGTCGCGCGAGGTGTAGGAGTAGAAGGACTAAAAACGAAACAACGTCCACGACCGCCGAACAAAAACCACCCAGCAGCAACAACAAGTACAATACAAAGCAATTTCATTAAGTACACTAAGATACAACGTATTATTGTTGTTGGTTGTTTGTTAGATTTTATGATTTCACGTTGTTGTTGCCCAACAACTTGACCCGCGAAATGTGAACAATACTGAAGTGGTTACCGAAGTACAGGAGGGGTTAAACACGAGTATTTTTTATCCAAAAAAAGACCCAAAAAAATTCGCTCACACACACACACGTACTATCACCCCAATATCCACCTCTGTACATACAGTGTCACATTCATGGGTGGTGGATACGGGGGGTGGTAGCAAAAAGTTCCCGTTTTTTCTCCGTTTTTCACATTTACCAAAAGAGGAACTGTCGGGTTGTAGCATGAAAACCCCCCACTCTGAGTTCTGTGTAATATGAGTAAGTGCTTGTGTGAATGTTGCGAATATTTTGGAGAGCCCTGCTTGCTTTGGTAGTAGTAGAGAGTATAACGAACAATACACACTTGGTTTGGTGTGTGTATGTGGACTTTACCAAATTACAAAAACTGCTTGAATTTTCTACATACTCTCACACACAAGTGGCGTTAAAAATTACAATCCTTTTTGGTGGGAAAGCTAAGGAGGTGGGTTCCGGATTGTGGTATGAGAAAAGGAGAAGGCATGCACGTTTTTTTTCTATTGCCGGGACTATCAAAACTCCCAAAAAGGGCAGAGCTACGAGGTGCGTATGATTTATGTAATTAGTTTCTGCTTTGGGTAAAATTTAAATCGGTGGAAATTTTACTTAATATCTTATGGTCAAATGTTATAAGTGCTCGAGCCAAATATAGGGTGATTAATTTTGAAGTTCCCTACTTTTTTTAAAGAAAAAAACACAAAAAATTTAAATTGAATGGGGCATGGTTATTATCAATTGAAAGGACATTCTTTGGTATTTATTTTTTGAAGATATGTCAAATGTTGGCAGCGGCTACGTCTCAGATGGTCCACCCGTTGAGTCCAGTTTTCGGTGACTCGTTTGAGCTTTTCGACAGGTATGGCGTTAAAAGCACGCGCAACGTTGGCTTCCAAAACCTGAATCGTAGCTGATTTGTCAGCGTAGACTTTGGACACTACGTAGCACCAAAGAAAAAAGTCTAACGGTGTGATGTTACACGATCTTGGTAGACAATCGAACTGCCCAAAACGTGAAATTATCTGCTCACCGAAGTGTTCTCTTAATCCATTGATTAATGCGATATGTGGGAAGTGGTGCCGTCTTGTTGAAACCAAATGTCGCCGAGATCACGAGCATCAAATATTCGGTTATCATGGCACGATAATGGTTGCCATTGAGGCTACTTTCTCACCGGCATCATTTTTGAAGAAATATGGACCGATGATTCTACCGGCCCACAAACCACACCAAACCGTTGTTTTTTCTGGATGAAGTGACAGAAATTGAACCTCTGCTGGTTGCTCTTTGTCTCAAATGGGCAATTTTTCTTGTTTACATACCCATTGAGCCAGAATTGTTGGCCGATGATTGTACCGGCCCACAAACCACACCAAACCGTTGTTTTTTCTGGATGAAGTGACAGCAATTGAACCTCTGCTGGTTGCTCTTCGTTTTTCTTGTTTACATACCCATTGAGCCAGAATTGTTGGCCGATTATGTTGCCCATAAGTTGAACGAAGTGCACGAAACATATTCCTCAAAGAACGTGAATTTTCGTAATCAAGTTGAACGATGATGAAATGCCAAACAATACTAAACAAAAATAACATGACAGCATGACATGATTCACACGTGATCTGTCAAAAAAAGACTATTGAAAAAAGTATCTCTACTTGGATCACCCTTTAGTTCTAAAAAATGGAACTGAATTTAGCAATCATATTGTTGGTAATAAAGTGAGTAGTAGACGAAGTGCCAGAGAGTAAAAGGTATTTGCCGTGCCTTCATCCTAGGTGCAGTTTCATAGAACAACAATCATTTACAGTTTATCTCAAACACTTATCCTGGATATCTCTAGAGAAAATTGTAAAGGAGTTTTTGCCTTTACATAGGAGTACTAAAAGGATGTGGTTATATTTCCAATTTTCAGTCGTCGAGTTATACGCCCAACAATATTTTTAACACCTCGTTTGCATTTAAACTGACTGAAGCATACTGTATATAACGGGTGATCAATCTAGAAGTATTTTTTATCAATAGAGTTTTTATTCACAGATTACACGTAAGTTGTGTTAAATTTTATTTATTTTTTCATTCAGTATTGTTTGCCATTTCATCATTGAAAAACATACACCGCAAAAGCGACGGTTTGGTGAGGTTAATGGACTGGAGGAATCACCGGTCCATATTTTTTAATTTGTAAAGGGTCATCATTCTAGAGGTATATTTTTCAATAGGATTTTTTCACAGATTACGCATGAGTTGTGTTTAACTTTTATTTTTTTTCTCAGTTCTGTTCGCCATTTCATCATGGAAAGACTTACACTGCGAAAACCACAGTGTATATCTCTAACGCCATACCGGTTGAAAAGCTCGAAGGTTGTCTATTCTGAGGGTCCATCTAAAATTGGACCCTCAGAATAGACAACCTGAAGCGTAGTTGCGGCCAAAATTTGGAATAAATTATATTTAAAAAATAACTGTAATAAAATGTCCTTTCGAAAGAACAATAAAGATTCCACACTTGATTTAAATTTTTAATATTTTTTTTATACCCTCCACCATACAATGGAGGGTATATGAGTTTTGTCATTCTGTCTGTAACACCTTTGAATAAACATCGAAGACCCAACAAAGTATATATATTCTTGATCATCGTAAAATTCTAAGACGATCTAGCCATGTTGGCTGTCCGTCTGTTGAAAACAAGATAGAGCCTGCATGAAAACAGCTAAGGAGCTGAAATTTGGTAAAAATATGTGTAGTTAACCTATTAAAAATAGTGTTGAAAATGGGCAATATAGCTCTACGAGAAGTTGGTGTTGGAGACCCTCAACTGACACTACCTCATAAAAATTAGTTTTTTATAAGGAAATATCCACCCAGTTTCTTGAGCAAAATCACTGAAATTTTGCAATTAATAATCTCTATATAGGCGCAATCATCTATGTAAAAATGGTTTATATTGGGCTACCATTTATTGTACCTCCCATACAAACGGCCTTATGGGCCTTGAGAAATAATATGACTATAACTCACCACAAACTTGACCTATCAAAACGAAATTTTACACATCAAGATTTCTATATACAACACACTTCTACACTGAATTCAGTTGAGATCGGAAAAGTCATACTGGTACCCCCCACAATAACGGTCTCATGGACCTTGAAAAATAATATGGCAATAACTCACCACACACTTGACCTATTGAGACGATATTTTCGGCATGAATATTAATATATAGAACAGACTTTTGCGCTAAATTTGGCTAAGATAGGAAATGCCCTACAGGTACCTCCCACACAAACGGTCTCATGGGCCTTGAAAAATAATATGACAATAACTCACTACAAACTTAACCTATCGAGATGACATTTTCTACATAAAGATTTTTATATAGAACACAGCTCTGCGCCAAATTCTGTTGAGATCGGAAAAGTCCCACTGTTACCTCCCACACAAACGGTCTCATGGGCTTTGAGTAATAATATGACGATAACTCACCACAAGCTTGACCTATCGAAATGAAATTTTGCGCATAAAGATTTCTATATAGAACACACTTCCGCACCAAATTTGGTTTTATTTGGGAATCTAGTGGAGGGTATCCAAAGTTCGGCACAGCTAAAGTAAAATACTTCCCAAATAGTCTTATCCCTTCTTCTTATTAAGGTGGAGATAGAGCAAAGCTTAAAAGGATATGGCATTTAACTTCAATTTTCGCTGACATCAAGTTATAACCAAAATTAAGAAATTATAATAAGTGTTTAGACATTATTTAAATCTCATAAAAGGTAATCTGAATGGTTGGTACATGTACGGGCGTGGCAACACATTTCCCCCTCGTGTAGAAAGGCGACATATAAATATTGATCAATCAATGAATATAAAAACATTTTAAGCAAAATTTAAGCATTATAAAAACATGTTATGTTGATTGCAAGTTACGCTTCGACAGTGTCATTAGTGTGTGGGGTATCAGAGGGGGCGTGGTTTGTGCTTAAATTTTTCATCAGCTTAGATGTACAGGAATCGTTTTGCAAAAGACAATTTTCAGTAGTATCGCATGGACAGTATTAACGATATTAAAGTGTATAACAAAAAATTGCCGAACCGCGAATTGGCATGAAGGGGGGCGTGTCAACCACTCTTAACATACGGTCTTACAAAGCTGTGACCTCGATGACTGCAGAGGTTTAGAGTCGTTTGGGTCACAGCTACCAGAAGGACCAGTCCATAAATCAATTTTTTCCACAGATTATACCCCATAACTCTAATCTTAAACATTGATTTAAAGTTTGATAGTGTGAATAGTATTAAATATATTACAAGAATACTAAAAGTGGGCGAAAGTCCTCAATTCAATGAGAGGTACCAGAATGGGGCGTGTCAAATGCTCTTTACATAAGTACGTGCACACCGTTTTCAAAATACTATAGAGTTTACAATTGAAATGGTTTTTACTCGATGACAAGTTATGTGGATTCAAATCTGCATTGGAACAGAGTCAACTGTGGGGAAGGTATCAGAAGGGGCGTGGCAAGGTTCTAAATTTGTTGTCATTAATTTACCTTACTCTATTCTCAAGCATTAATTTGTAGTGAGTTAATTTAAATAGCATTAGGATATTACAATAAGTAGTAGCAAAAAGCGGGCGGAATGGTTTCTTTGAGTGAGAGATGCTAAAACTAAGCGTACCAACTTTTGATTCCAGACATGCGTACAAAGCCGTTACAAAAATACTATTGAATTTAAATTTAAACGATTTTCTAGATGATTAGAAATGTGGGTTCTAATCTGGCTTGGAACTGGTTAATTTGTTGGAGAGGTACCAGAAGGGACGTGATAATGAATTCCATTTACCGTCACCTAGTTTACCTTATTCTTAAGCATTAATTTTGAGTCAGATTGTATTGCCTTAAAGTATTGAATATAAAGGGTGGTCTAACTAAATGTTAGCTGTTAATAAAACAAAAAGTTTTCAAAGAATTATTTTATCCTTTTTAAGTAGTTAAGTCTGAGTGGGCTAATCTCTTTAACAAATTATGTTAAGATTTTCGTAATACTTGTTCGATTATTATTGGCAATAATGAGAATTGAATTTTCATTAGAATAGTAGAATCCATGTCAATTATGTGTAAAACAAAATATTAGCCAAATGCTTGCCGCGGCTTTGAAGGCATACCTCTATCTGATGGTGTATATTTTCACTGACTGAGAAATAATGGAGGTTAAAAGTCGTTAATGTGCGAATTATTTCATCCATTAGCACTTGCCGTGTTTTTGTCTTATTGACGTACACTTTTTCTTTTATATATCCCCAAAGAAAGAAGTCCAACAGTGTCAAATCACATTATCGTGGCGGCCGATTAAGAGATAATATAGCCATTGAATTTGTCGCGCAAAGGAGCCATGGTTTCGTCGGCTGTGTGGCAAGTGACACTATCCTTTCAGAACCACATAACGTCCAGGTCCATATCCTCACTTTCTGGTCTTAAGAAGTCCGTTATCATCTAGCGATAGCGAACACCAATAACTGCTTGGCAGACGTCATTTTCGAAGAAGCATGGCCTGATGAAGCCGCCAGTCTATAAACAGCAGTCTATAAATAGTCACTTTTTGTGTATTAAATGGCCTTTTAATAATCACTCGTGGGTTTTTATTTGTCCAAATGCGAAACTGTGGACAGATTAGGTCGATTATGCAGAAGAATCACGAGCTGCACAAAAAGGCTTCAACAATCTTAACGCGCTATTCAATTGTGTACGTCTCCGTGGTTGAATCTGTCGAATACTGAAATAAAGAAGTGTCAACTTAAGTCGGGCAAAACACTTAATGTTTATATGTGACTCATAATAAGCATCATGCTTTATGGTTGGACCATCCTATATGGCAATAATACCAAAAGTGCGCAAAAATTAGAATTGTGTTGGATATACTAGAAGGGGCAATATAGCTCATTTTCAACATCGGAAGTAGTTTTGGAGAAATGTTACGACATGCTTAATTTAATTGATAACTACAGACGGACAGATAAACTTGTCTCAAATGGCATAAAATATATTAAATTGAACATTTAAACATTTTTTAAACAAAACATGTGTTGTCTATTCCAAATAATATGTATACCCCCTTACCCAGTAGGGTGAGGGTACTCGGACAATCATTTAGACTTTAATTTCTCGAAAATGATATCACTGAAAATGATGAACTGATATGACTGCTCATATCGTAAAGATCTTGCGAAATTGAGGCCAATTTTTTCAAAAAAAAAAATCCCCATTTAAGGATTTGTAGGATTTATTCTTTGAGATCTCATTAATGTATAAAGTAATGACTTTTGGTCCACCTTGTACATACGGGTTGCTATTTATATTTCGGGTTGTTTTATTTGCTTTCAAAATATTCTCCTAAAAGATCAATACACTTTGGCATGCGCACAAACCAATTTTCGAAACTCTTTTTCCACTACGATTGAGACACCTCCAAAACAAGATTTTTGAACGCTTCAACAGCTGCTTCGGGCGATGAAAAACGTTGCCAACTCATTTTTTTCCTGATGCTAGGGAATAAGAAAAAGTCATTAGGTGCCAAATCAGGGCTGTACGGTGGATGAACCATAAATTCGACACCTTGAGTGGTCAAATAACTCATCGTTTCAGCTGATGTGTGCGAGCTCGCATTGTCGTTTGCAAAATGAGCCGTCTTCTCTTATTATCTTTCCTCATTTCTTCGAACACTGTTGGCAAACAGATGGTTGTACTTTTATACCACTCAGAATTGACCTTCCTATGCTCCACTAAAGACACTGTGGCAACATGGCTGCTTATACCGAAAAAACGCAATCATTTGCTTCGATGTACTTCTTTCAGGAACAACTTTTGTTGGATATGGCTCGTCTTGAAAGACCCATGCAGTCGATTGCTGTTTTGTTTCGGGTTCATATGCATAGATCCATGATTCGTCACCTGTGACAATGGTATACACTGCCGCAGCTATACTTCTTCAACATCTCTTTGCACCAATCCATACGAGCCTTTTTGAGCACTCCTCAAATCATGTGGGATCCAACGAGAACAAACTTTTTTCATGGCCAAATGAACATGCAATATCTAATTGATTATTGTCATACTAATACCCAAGGATGCCTCAATCTCACGGTATGTCACATGTCGGTCTTGCTTAATCAGTTCACACATAGCATCGATGGTTTCTGTCAAAGTGACCGAGGTTGGACGTCCTTCACGAAATTTATCCTGGAGCGAATGGCGTCCGAGACTGGACTCTTGGTAGCAGCGATTAACAGTGATTTTTGATGATGCTGCATCGCCAAATGTCGAAACAAGTTAATTTAAACACTCTTGTCGCGATAACCCACGCCGAAAATCGTTAAAAATCATTGCAAAAAAAATTTTCATGGGATATTTCCATTTTTTGACAAACGCCAAAAATCGTTAAAAATCATCGCACAAAAAAATGTTCATTGAATATTTTCATTTTGTGACTGAGATGAATTTCTCAGCACACTGTAAACGACAAAACGTTCTGAGTAAAGTTATGCTAAAAAATGTCAAAGTTTCCAAAGGAAGTTCCAGTTTGCATCTGGGAACACAATTTTCGAAACTCTTTTTCCACTACGATTGAGACACCTCCAAAACAAGATTTTTGAACGCTTCAACAGCTGCTTCGGGCGATGAAAAACGTTGCCAACTCATTTTTTTCCTGATGCTAGGGAATAAGAAAAAGTCATTAGGTGCCAAATCAGGGCTGTACGGTGGATGAACCATAAATTCGACACCTTGAGTGGTCAAATAACTCATCGTTTCAGCTGATGTGTGCGAGCTCGCATTGTCGTGTTGCAAAATGATCCGTCTTCTCTTATTATCTTTCCTCATTTCTTCGAACACTGTTGGCAAACAGATGGTTGTACTTTTATACCACTCAGAATTGACCTTCCTATGCTCCACTAAAGACACTGTGGCAACATGGCTGCTTATACCGAAAAAAACGCAATCATTTGCTTCGATGTACTTCTTTCAGGAACAACTTTTGTTGGATATGGCTCGTCTTGAAAGACCCATGCAGTCGATTGCTGTTTTGTTTCGGGTTCATATGCATAGATCCATGATTCGTCACCTGTGACAATGGTATACACTGCCGCAGCTATACTTCTTCAACATCTCTTTGCACCAATCCATACGAGCCTTTTTGAGCACTCCTCAAATCATGTGGGATCCAACGAGAACAAACTTTTTTCATGGCCAAATGAACATGCAATATCTAATTGATTATTGTCATACTAATACCCAAGGATGCCTCAATCTCACGGTATGTCACATGTCGGTCTTGCTTAATCAGTTCACACATAGCATCGATGGTTTCTGTCAAAGTGACCGAGGTTGGACGTCCTTCACGAAATTTATCCTGGAGCGAACGGCGTCCGAGACTGGACTCTTGGTAGCAGCGAATAACAGTGATTTTTGATGATGCTGCATCGCCAAATGTCGAAACAAGTTAATTTAAACACTCTTGTCGCGATAACCCACGCCGAAAATCGTTAAAAATCATTGCAAAAAAAATTTTCATGGGATATTTCCATTTTTTGACAAACGCCAAAAATCGTTAAAAATCATCGCACAAAAAAATGTTCATTGAATATTTTCATTTTGTGACTGAGATGAATTTCTCAGCACACTGTAAACGACAAAACGTTCTGAGTAAAGTTATGCTAAAAAATGTCAAAGTTTCCAAAGGAAGTTCCAGTTTGCATCTGGGAACACTAGTATTGTCAGAACCCGAAATTTAAATAGCAACCTTCGTATAAGAATAGTTAATACCAGACTGATGTGCAAAAACGTATATCTTTGTTTCTCAATGAAACGTGAAGGAAGTAAGTACATTCCAAACATACATGGTTAAACGTTTTACACTTGTGCTTAAAAATAATATATATAAAAATATTCCCCACATTCTCTTAATTATTACTCCACCCACCTTTTTGCCATGGCATAGCCACTTCAAAAAGTAGAAACGTTTTTTCTCCTGGACTCTGGTGTTGCTTATTTAATTCGTTTTTTTTTGTATTATTTTTGTATTTCCATTTCCGGTGGCAGAGCGATTTTTGTTACTGCTGCTTTATTCTCTACGTTTGTTTTGCTTTTTTTAGGTTTTCGCATAGCAAGGCAATGTTTTGCCGTTTCTATTGTTTTTACGCGTAGCAGCAGTAAAAACACGAGCTGTAACAACAGTTTTTATTTAACCCAACATTCCCTATTGTTGTGCGTTGGGCGCTACAATTGTCCTCCATGAAGTTGTTGTTGTCGCTACGTCCCCTTGATACTGTTGTTGTCGTCGTTGTTTGATAACACTAGTCAACAGTCAAAATGTCTCGGGATGCGATAATTTTTTCTGTGTAGATAACCTTGACATGAGCTCGAAAAACGCAATAAAAATTTTTTTTCGTTTGGTTTTTGTTTTATTTTTTTTTTTTTTAAATTTTAAAATTTTTTTTTTGGTTAATTTGTTTCGTCCGGCATAACTCGGGAACCACTAGCCCGATTTAATTGAATTAAATTTTAAAAAATTTAAAATTACAATTCCCTTCATCTGTTCATATATTGTTTTCCTATACAAGCAACAGTTTCCAAGTTAAAAATGAATATATAAAGGAAAAAACTTATTTTTTGCCTAAAGATTTAAATTTTTTTTTTTTAAAAAATCCATAAAAAATCCAAAATGAAAAAAAAATGTCAAATCTTATTACTTTTACGTAAAGTCACATAACCTATGAGCAAAATGAGATCATGAAAATCGATGCACGCGTTTCGCTTTTATTCGCAATTGAGTAAAGGTATGAATTTCAAATCATATATTTTTGTCATATATTTTTGTCACCCAACAAATTTTAATTTTTTTTGTAATAAAAAAGAAAAAACCTCACCATAGACAAAGTTGTGCATACGAGGGCGGTTCGGAAAGTTCTTAGCCTATCAATGAAAGAGAATAGTTAGTTTTTCAAAAATATTTTTATACTTCAATATAATCTCCTGAAACTTCAATACACTTAGTCCAACGCTCATCTAGCAATTCTATCTCTTGATTAAAATAGTTTTCCTCAAGGTCTTCAAAATAGTGGTTTACAACTGTAATTGCATCTTCATTTGAGGTAAAACGCTTGCCAGCAAGGAATATTTTTTAGATTTGGGAACAGGTAAAAGTCACTGGGAGCTAAATCAGGAGAATACGGAGAATAACTCGTACTTTAATTCGTTGATTTTAGCCATTGTTAAAACAGTCTTGTGCGCTGGTGCGTTGTCTTGATGAAAAATTATTTTTTTGTGTTGTAAGCCAGGACTTTTTTCTCGAATTTGTACATTTAATTGATCTAAAAGGTTGCAATAGTACTCTGAATTTATTGTTTTACCCTTTTGCAGATAGTCAATCAATAAAATACCTTTGAAGTCCCAAAAAACCGTTGCCATAACCTTACCAGCCGATTGAATTGTTGTTGCCTTCTTTGGGGAACTTCCTCCAGCTTCAGTCCATTGTTTGGATTGTTTTTTTGTCTCTGGAGTATAGTGGTGGATCCATGTCTCATCAACAGTTATGAAACGACGCTTAAAATGCATTTTATTTCGCGGAAAACGATCCAAACAAGCTTGAGAAATGTTCATTCTTATGCGTTTTTGGTCGACTGTTAACAAGTCCGGCACCCGTCTTGCAGAAAGCTTTTTCATCTGTAGTTCTTCATGCAAAATTAAATGGACTCGATCATTTGAGATGCCCATGATATTAGCTATTTCACGCACTTTTATTCGTCGATCATTTAATACCATATCATGCACTTTGGCTACAATTTCTGTTGTTGTTGCTGTTTTTGGACGTCCACTACGTGGTTCATCTTCAATGCTTGTACGACCACGTTTAAATTCAGCAACCCAATTTTTTACTGTTGCATATGAAGGAGCACTTTCACCTAACACATTCACCATATCATTATGAATTTCTTGTCCCGATAAACCTTTTTTATGTAAATATTTAATGACACCACGCATTTCTAATTTTTCCATTGTAAAAAAATCGCGGATGCGTCTTTTGTGAACACCTGTTTCTATATGAAGGAGTTGCCTGATCGAAACAAAATTTAACATGTGTTCATAGCAGAGATGGAAGTTTCCAAAACACTTAATTTTTTTCTGTTTATACCGCGCTTTTTGTGCTAGGCTAAGAAGTTTCCGAACCGCCCTCGTATGTCGAGCAAATTTTTGAAATTCATACCTTTACTCAATTGCGAATAAAAGCGAAACGCGTGCATCGATTTTCATGATCTTCGTCTCATTTTGCTCATAGGTTATGTGACTTTACGTAAAAGTAATAAGATTTGACATTTTTTTTCATTTTGGATTTTTTATGGATTTTTAAAAAAAAAAAAATTTAAATCTTTAGGCAAAAAATAAGTTTTTTCCTTTATATATTCATTTTTAACTTGGAAACTGTTGCTTGTATAGGAAAACAATATATGAACAGATTAAGGGAATTGTAATTTTAAATTTTTTAAAATTTAATTCAATTAAATCGGGCTAGTGGTTCCCGAGTTATGCCGGACGAAACAAATTAACCAAAAAAAAATTTTTAAAATTTAAAAAAAAAAAAATAAAACAAAAACCAAACGAAAAAAAAAAAATTTATTGCGTTTTTCGAGCTCATGTCAAGGTTATCTACACAGAAAAAATTATCGCATCCGGAGTACATGAAATTTTTTTCATTTTGTTGAGAAGTGTAATTCATTTGCGCTGGCAAGAAAGTCATAGTCAGAGTAAATTTCATTTTCATTTTTGTTTTTTGCTTTTCAGTGTATTTTGTTGTAGTTGAGTTTTTCTTTAATTTTATTGTGTAAATATTTGCGTTTGGCATCGGAGGAAACTGGAAAATAATCGATGGTGAAAAAGTTGTAGACCAACCGAACAAAACACAACAACGAGCTGCTTTAGCGGAACAGATGAAAGCGAAAATATTTCACAAAATAAAAATACGTACAACAAATTTTCACGTACTTCTCGGGAGTCCAACGTGCGCTAGATGAAGCCGGTTGGAGGTGGTGTCATTCTTTATTGTTGTTTTTTTTCTGGGAGGGGGTGGGGGGAATTTTGGTGGTTGGTTGTTTGTGGCAGTGGGCAGGGAGTTAATGGCAACAACAGAAAAAGGCATTTCAATTAGATTGTTTTAATAAATTTTCATTTAATGTTTTTTTCTCTCTTTGGTTTGTATTATTCTTCATTCATTTGTTTCTGTCTTGAGGTTTGCTGCTGTCCGTAATTGTTTTTATTTTTCTTTTTGGGGGGCTCCAGCAGATGTTTTATGATGTTCATATTGATTTTTCTTGTTTTTTGGGAGAAAGGGTGGGGGATCGTTCATGATGTCATTACTGTTGTAAGATTTTCACTTTAATTTGAAAAACTTTTTTCCGAAATTTATTAACTGAGAATTTCCGAAGAAAAGTTAATAAAATTGTAAGTACCACATTTGGTAATCTTTCTGTTTGTAACGACGAAAAGTTGTTGACATTCAAGGGAAATTACAAGATAATGATTTATTTAGACCTTTCGACTTTATAGTCTGTTTCATAGATAATACCAATATCTGCCCGAATGGTCTATAAGGATTACTGGCAGTAAATATATAGCTCCAATAGACCTTCATATAAAGCACACGATGACCTTCAGGTTAGCGACTTTTAAAGAACCAAAGGATATATAATCAAAGGTAATGGAGAGCATAGTAAACCACCATCTTGTTAGGTATTTAGAGACCAACGCTAAGTGATCGACAGTATGGCGTTCTTATCGAAGCGTTGGAGTCGGTCTATCCACCAGTTTGATGAGAGTAAGGTCGTGGCTCTAGATATCTCCAAGGGCTTTGATAGAGTCTGACACGGTGCACTCATATCAAACGCGTTTGGTATCGGTAACACGTTTGCTCGATTTATATCGAGCTTTCTTAGAGATCGCACTATTAGAGTTGTTGTAGATGGGTTCTCATCCAACACACATAGGCTGACCGCAGGGGTACCACAGGGATCTGTCCTGTCTCCCTCTTTATTTCGTATTTTCATTGACGGTCTTTTAGGTCAGACCGCGAATCCAATATACTCTTTCTTGTAGACTCGGCCGTAGGCCGAGTCTACAAAGGCGAATAATGGATGATACACTTGGCCAGGATATACTGGCCATTTCCGAATGGGGTCGAGTGAATAGAAGAGATTATGGGGATGGTTTTAATAAGAAGGCCGTGGATCTGGGCAACGCTACACCATTTCAGGCCATCAGAGCGGACCTGGCACAGTGGGCAAGATAGCACATACCAGAAAAATGCAATAACTCTCTGTTGGAATACACAGCCAAAACCTTAGGAGGAGATCCCAAGAAAGAAAGGTTTAGGAAGCTTATAGAGCTTAACAAGTTCCAAATGAGCATTCTTATAGGCAGAAGAACTGGGCTTTTCCCCGTATGGACAAGTCATCCTCAAAGCTGTACAAAGCTTGTAAAAAGTAAACCAAGACCCTTATTAATTAGATATGTCACTACTAGGTCGACTTATCCACCTTTTACTAAAAACAATCTATTTTCCTGGCACTAGATGGGAGGACTTCAGGTACTTCCAAAATGACAGAGATCGTTTTCAATAATTTATCCATGACTTCCACAGCTACAATAAATTAGAGCGCTCAACAGGCCGAGATACTGGCACCTAAGTTGAAAATAATGCTTGTTTAATACTTGTCATCCTCTATCTGAACGTTAAGCTTCTGTCATATAAAACAGAGTGGTTGCCAATTGATTGCACGTCAATTGCCTTCTTTTGAGATCCAATAAGCCTTTTAAATGCCACAAATACCTTTCAAAATAAGACTTTCCCGAACGCTTCTCCAAAAGACTTCTTCAAATGCCTAATAATAAGTTCTACACTCATTCCCAAGTTCTTTTTTTAGAATAGCCTCACGAAGTCTTTTATATTTTGAGTGAGAAACATTTCTGGCTTTATTCCAGTACAAGGCTTTATTCTTCTTGGTTAGAAAATTTGTTTCACATTTTTGTTTATGCATTCTAGAAGACCATTTTTGCTTGACTTCCGAGAGTAGGAAGTCTAATAGCGAAATAATTAAAAATGAGGTTAGAATGCAACAAGCATGTATTGAAGCTCCCTACAAAGACTCTCGCAGACACGTTGCTTTCCCTGCCAGAACACTTACTCCATGGAGAACCGTTGTAATACCACGGGTTGGTATTACAGTCAGACTGTGAAACCTAAACCAAAGGGTTTATGTGGCTAAGTGGTTTGTACACTTTATATTCTGGAATCCAAAGAGTATGAACCTAAAACACTATATCCTTTAAGGCAAAGAAATAGGATGGATGGTCAGAGGGATACATGTGTTGACAAACGGAAATGTGAACGTCTAGAAGAAGAGAAGAATGAACGGAAGATCGGATATGCTGATAGACAAAATATTAATAGGATGGATAGAAAGCCAAAAAATCAAAGCATAAAGCCGCTTCCCATACCTTACACCAAACTGTTATTCACGATATTTGAACTTAATGTTAAGTCCTCAAAGTATAGGGTAATTCTTCTAGAGATATGTATTTCAGAACAAAAAAAAATATAAAAATTCAAATCAAGTGTGGAATCTCTATTAGCAATTTGAAAGGACATTTTATGGCATTTATTTTTTGAAAATAATTACCTTAAAATATTGGCAACTGTATAATGGAGATGAGCGTTTGGTGAGAAACGGCAAGATTGGCTGTTTTCGACCAAAATTTTGTTCAGTGATGAGCCCCATTTCTGGCTCAACAGCAAAGCCAATAAACTAAATTGCCGCATTAGGGCTGAAGAGCAACAAGAAGAGGTTCAAGAGGTGTCATTATACCCAGAGAAAACCTCGGTTTTGTGCGGTTTATAAGCTGGTGGAATCATCGATGTATAATTTTTCAAAAATGATGATGGCCGGAACGTAACCGTGAATAATGCTCGCTATCGCGCCATGATATCGATCTTTATGCCACCTGAAATTGAAGCCCGTAATCTTGACGACACTTGGTTTCGACAGGATGGTGCCACCTGTCATACAGCTGCTCAAACAATGGATCTATTGAGAGGTCATTTCGAAAAGCAGCTAATTTCACAGGTGAGTTGGCCGCCTAGATCGAGTGATATCAAACCTTTAGACATTTTTCTTTGGGGTACCGTAAAGTCCAAAGTCTATGCTGACAAACCAGCTACGATTCAGGTTTTGGAAGCCAACATTACGAGTGTCATTAAAGACATACCGGTCAAAATGGTCGAACGAGTCATCAAAAATTGGACCTTCGGAATGAAAACCCTGAGGCGTGGTTGCGGCCAACACTTGAAGGAAAAATTATTCGAAAATAAATGCCATAAAATGTCCATTCAAATTACCAATTAAGACTCCACACTTGATTTGAATTTCTATATTATTTTTTGTTCTGACAAAATACCTCTAGATGGATCACCCAAGATATACTTACAATCATTTCAGAATGACTTTCGGAGTCGGATTAGCTATGTCATTTTATGTACAGCGGATCTCCTGTTTACAAAACAATTGAACAAAACGTTCTTCAAACAAAGTCTTTAAAAGTCAGCATTAAAAATTGGAGCAGAACTTCATTTTAGTAGTAAATTCTACTCGACAATATTCGAGAAATCTCTCTAGGAGCCACCTCGGTCAAAAAGTTTGTCTCCGAATAAATAATGCTAATTAAGAGATATACTGTCATAGTCAATGTCCTCCTTGTATCTGTAGCAATTCTTTTACGATTTTTTTGTCCCTAAAATTTGACCCAAGAACCCCTTCGTATTTTCGTTGTTCACAGTTTCTCTGCAAATTTCTTTTTAATCTTTTCATGTTCTAATCCTTTGAAAAATGTTTACCGCTTACGAGCGGAGAAAAAACAAAACATCTGAAGATATTCAAAAGGTTTGGACAAACGTGCGGTGTCGCACCGAAGAACAGAAACGGAAATGTTGGAAAAATATATTTTCTAATTAAAAACAATTTTTGCCCTGACTAACTAATTATAAAAAATGAGCCAAACAGCCAGTAAGGCACTGGCCAAAAAGTAACAAGGGATGCGGCAAATACACCAAAACAACATAAAACTGGGCCTTTAAGTCATTCATTAAAAGCCAAAAAGCCCACAAATTGAAACAGAAACCAGCATACAAAGAGCACAGGGTCTCCCTGGGCCAGAAGATGATGATATATAAAATAATAATAATACCAGAAAAAAAACACACACAAACATCCCACAAAAAAAAAGATCCACGAAACGTAACAAGAACAGAAAACCAAAGGGACGAGAACTTAAGAAGAGAAAAACAGAAGCCGAATGGCTAAGGGTGTCCAATTTTATCCTTTTGTATAAGCCAAACGCCGCCGCCAAGGAATGAAGGCTGGTCACAACAGTCACTGAGGGGAAGTTTAGCTGAACTCTGGCCCACATCGAGTGGAGTGGACGGGGAGCAGGGGCACTACAATTGGATGTGAATGTTCCAGTGGGGAACAACCGACATCAGCAGTGACAGCAACCGACAAATAATTTAATATATAACTAACGAGTGGAATAATAATAAAAATCACTTATGCATACCAAACACTAGCAGAGGAAAAAAAAAGAAGGAGGATAAAAAGAAGAAGAACAAGAAGAAGAAAAAAACAAAGAAAGGCCACATCTTGCTACAAGGACATAAAGGGTATGAAATCACACTCAGACAGCTAAGGACCTACATTTATGCCTCCATTCTGTGGCAGTTGCGGAAATGTGAAGGCCTTTGACAAAGAGACAGTCTAAAAGGCCTTCAGGGGATGTCAGCCGACTGTCACTTGTCCTTTAACCAGTATGCATTTGTATGGGGCTATATCAGAATTTGCACCGAATTCTACAAATTTCAATAGCGACCGTCAAATAATGTTTGAGTAATCGGCTTATGTCAACGCCCTGCACCTTTAACTACATGAATATGTTGGCAAAATCATTTCGATAAGGAACATTTGAAGTCACGAAATTCTTTAATTTTCTCCTTTAGATTTTTTTAATTGTCACTTAACGATCTGAAGCTGCACAATTTCAATTCAGGTGGGTCCTTTTTCTAGAGGCTTATTAAGCACATGAACCAATGTGGTTGGTTATAGATCTCTAACAATGTTCTTTTCTAAATTTAAGTAAGATCCATTGTAGGATGTTGCTAGCAGAGTGACAGGACCCTTTGTATGGGGATTATTAGAAAATATGGGACGATATGATCCAGGTTAACCAAGATTAAAGTTAGATTGTTCATTACGTACAATGCAATATTTGAACACGATCGGATTTAATTTCTGGTCTATAGACGGACATTACCTCATATCAGGAGAGATCGTTAACCAGAAGTTATATTAAAACTATGGTCCAATTTTTTTCACGCTAGATTATAGATCTCCGCTAAATTTTAAGGAAGATCAGAAATAAAATGTAGCTTGTGAGGCTGTCGGAGTTTCCGAGAGAGAAAACTCTCAATTATACACAGTCATGCCAAGCTGGTGGTTTTGTCATATTTTTGAGGTGACTTTTTATTACTTAAAACACTCTTGCGGTGTTTTGAAAATTTGGTTGCACGCGGTTTTCAAAAATCTAAAACATTTGTTGTTTTTTTTATTTTAACTCAAAGCACTAAAATAACACAGTGTAACAAAAAAGGATGAAGTCAAAATACCTGGGAAGTGATATTATTTTTCTTGTAGATCTTGCTCCTGTTGTACAGAAACCAGTTTTGAAATTTCCCAAACACCTCCAAAATCTGGATCCGGTTTTTCGGATCTTACCCACTTATATGCCAGTAACTTGGTTGAATATCAACAGATTTTAAGTTTTTGGAAATGATTTGGAAGGAAAAAGAAGACTGCGGCCTTTCGAATGGTGTATTTTTCCTATAAACTAATTTTTGTTTAAATTGTTTGTAATTTTTTAACTTTGGATGCGATTTTACACAGAATTTGTTAAAAGGAACTGAACCGAACTTTTGAAGTGAATAATAAAGAAAGTGTTCTAACGAATACAATTCGGTGACATTTTTAAAAACCCTTTAGAAACTGATTGAGTTATTCAATTATTAAAACAACATTTTTTGAAAAAAATACAATTAATGGCAATACTACTTAGAAATGTTTGTTTTACCGTTTTCTTTTTAGTTGAACATCATCAGTTTGAGTGAACAGCAATAATTGGAAATCATTTTTGTTTTATCTTTTTCTTCAAAACGTTTTTCCATTGTAATAATTTCTTGATGAAAGTGTTCGCCTTGTTCATCACTCAACTGGCCCAGGTTTTCTAGGAAAAAGTCTAGATGTGAATGGAGGAAATGAATTTTAATTGACATGTTGCAGCCATACGCACTCAAAAATTCATTAACAATCGCGACAAAATTCATTAACAATCGCGTCGGTTCTGTGATTACCAAGAATGTTATCACATAGTGCAACAAAACTCTTCCATGCCCGTTTTTCAACGGAACTGCGCTTGTTGATAAAATTCTCATCTCTCATAACTTTACGAATCTGAGGTCCAATGAATATACCTGAATTCATCTGAACTGATAAATGCGATAACAAATATTAGATCTGAGAAGAAATTAATACCTTCTATAATTTTGGCTTCGCTTAATTTTGGGAAAGCAAAAAGCTTCTCCGTTTACATGAAGTTTTTTTTTACAAATTGTTTTATGTATCCTGTGGCAACCCTCCCAAACTGACAGTGCACGATAACAACCAGTTGATCTGGCAACGCATATATGAATTATTATTGTTTAGTTTTCTGATGCAATAAGTTGTGTTTTCTTACGTTTGGTATAATAAATAAATAAGACGATAATATAAACAGTAAGTTGAAATATATCTTCTTAATCTGGATAGAATCCTGGGCTGTTACATTGGCGACGAGGTAAATATGGAAAGGAAAGTCTGGAGAAAAAGACATGAATTAATACACACAAATGATTTCATTATTGATTTCAGATTGACAGTTAGGCAAATAAATTTTGTGTTTTAGTTCATATAACTAGAATAAGAACAAGCACGAGCAAGGTGTACAAAGCTGTGTTCCAATTTGGAAAATCCATTTGGAATAAGATCTGGGCCGGTTGGGCAATTGAAGTACAAATAAAGGTACAAGACGATCAGTCGTAAGTTGAAATATTATGTCGACCTGACAGTGATTTTATTTAAACATTTTGTTTGTTTAGGAAACAATAACATTGATTCCGAACATGAATGAGACAAATGAAATTAGGCCATTTCTTTGTGAGGCAATTGACAAGTCGCTTATTCGTACTGAGTGGGAAAAATGGCTGAGGGCATTCACTTTCTACACTCAGGCTGAAGAAATAACAGATGCTGTCAAGAAAAAGAATAAACTTTTACATTATGGTGGGACTCAACTCCAGATGCACTTACTTGTGGGGAAAAAGACGATGCCTATAAAGTGTTAGTTGACAAATTGACTGACTATTTTTCCCCAGAAAGGAATTCAACATTTGAGAGACATTTGTTTCGATCACTTAAGTCAGAATCGGGTGAAACCTTTAATAAATTCTTATTGAGGACGCGTCAACAGGCTTCAAAGTGTGTGTTTGGTGAAACAAAGACTGATATTCTGGAAATCAGCATCAAAGATAAATTGATTGACTCATGGGCATCTGCGGATTTGAAAAAGAGGTTAATGGAAAAGGAGCACTCCTTAAAGGAAATTATTGAAATTTGCCAAGTCCATGAGCAAATTAATGCTCAGTCAAAATCAATGGATGCTCCAAGTACAACAGTTGAAATCAATAAAATTGCAAATAACTGCGAGTGTTTTAGATGTGGACAAAACAGTCATGACGGAAACAGTGTAGATTGTCCAGCCAGGAAAATTAAATGCAACAAATGTGGCCTGGTGGGACATTATGCCCGGAAATGCCGTACTGTTTCAAATAAACGGAAATTTTCTTCACATGATAACAGAAATCCAAAGCGTCGAGATTTTGGTTATTCCAAGATAAGATATATTGATGGCCAATCCAAATCAAATGATGACTGCTGTTTTAAAATATTTGATAAAGGAGAATCCACGATTGAGGTAATACCGTGTTTTGTAGGTGGTAAGAAAATAAGTATGTTGATAGATTCCGGATCAAAATACAACCTCCTGTGTGAAGATGATTGGTATTTGTTGAAGACCGAAAAAGCAGTGATGTGGAATACTCGATTTAAATCAGAGCACCAATTCAGGGCATACGCTGGAAACGTGCCACTTACGATAAAAGCAGTTTTTGAAGCTGTTATTGGGCTTGAGAAAAGTTCTAATTTTGTTTCAACATTTTACGTTATTGAGCGTGGCGAGCAATCATTGCTGGGTAAAGATACTGCCATCAAACTGGGTGTTTTGAAGTTGGGTATAGGCATCAATCATGTGGAAAGATTGAAACCTTTCAATAAGATTGCTGGGATTTAAGTAAGCTTATCCGTCGACACCTCCATAAAACCGATTCAACAACCTTTGCGTAGGATGCCAGTTGCTATTGAGGATAAAGTGGAAGCGAAACTAAATGAGGCATTAGCTTTGGATATAATTGAACCGGTTGTTGGGCCCAGCGCGTGGATATCTCTGGTGGTCATTGTCTTCAAAGAAAATGGAGACATTCGGCTATGTATTGATATGAGACGTGCAAATGCGGCAATTTTAAGGGAAAAATATCCTCTGCCAACTTTCGACAGTTTTATGACGAGATTGCAAGGAGCAAAATTCTTTTCAAGGCTTGATTTAAAAAATGCCTATCATCAATTGGAGCTTGAAGAGGAAAGTCGATATATAACAACATTTATAACTTTAAAAGGTTTATTTAGATATAAAAGGCTGTTATTTGGGGTGAATTCAGCTCCGGAAATATTCCAAAAGACTATGGAAAATATTTTGGCTCCATGTAAAAATGCATTAAACTATTTGGATGACATAATAGTCTTCGGCGAAACTGAAAAGGAACATGATAAACACTTGGAAAATGTTCTAACCGTATTTAAGAGCTTTAATGTAGCCATAAATAACGACAAATGCTTATTGAAGGTACAGACTTTAAAATTTTTAGGCCATATTCTATCATCAGATGGCATAAGCGCTGACCCGAACAAAATCGATAGTGTTTTGAATTTTCGAGCCCCAAACACCCGTGAGGAAACTCGGAGTTTTCTGGGTCTAGTAACCTATTTGGGAAAATTTATACCAGATTTGAGTGATCTAGTTGAACCTTTAAGAGCGACCATAAAAGCCAATGAGAAATTTATATGGACCACTAGACAGAATGATGCATTTACAAAACTCAAGGGAAAGTTGGCGGAGCTTCCAACACTAACTTATTTTTCACCAAAACGACGGACAAGATTGATTGCTGACGCAAGTCCTGTAGCTTTGGGGGCGGTCCTCATTCAATTCACTGACGATACTCCGTTTGTTGTGTCTTTTGCCAGTAAAGCGCTTTCCGAAGTTGAGCGTCGCTACTCACAAACGGAAAAGGAAAGTCTCGCTCTGGTGTGGGCTGTAGAAAGGTTTTATTACTACCTAGCAGGAATCCAATTTGAGCTAGAAACAGACCACAAGCCCCTTGAAGCTATTTTTAAACCGACATCGAAGCCGCCGGCTCGTATCGAACGTTGGGTGTTACGACTGCAGTCGTTTAACTACAAAATTATTTATAAAGCAGGAAAGCATAATATTGCAGACTCGCTATCCAGACTCTGCAATGTGGATACAGCTGTAACTTTTGACAAGCCATGCGAATTCAGCATTTGTTCTATCGTAGGAAATTCAATTCCGCGAGCGTTAACAGTTTTGGAAATTGTCCACCATAATAACAAGGATGACGAACTTATATGTATAAATACCGACAACTGGGGTACAGCAACTAAGAGCAGGTATTATCCATTTCGATTTGAGCTCAGTATTTTGGGGAATTTGTTGCTAAGAGGAACGAGACTCGTGATTCCAGGAAGCCTGAGACAACAAGTGCTGGATCTAGCTCACGAAGGCCATCCGGGCGAAACCGTAATGAAGCGCAGAATTCGAGCAAAGATTTGGTGGCCGTTGGTCGATCGAGATATAGAGAAATACGTTAAGAGCTGTCGTGAATGTATGTTGGTATCTCGACCGATACCACCAGCGCCTATGAATAGACGGATCATGCCGGATAGTCCCTGGGCTTGTGTAGCAATGGACTTATTGGGTCCGTTGCCAAATCACGATTTTGTATTTGTAATAATTGGTTACTATTCGCGATACCATGAACTTAAATTTATAAAGAAGATAACATCAGCGGAAATTATTGACTTTCTCGAGGAAATATTTGCCCGACATGGATATCCGAGATCAATTACAGCTGGTAATGGTCGCCAATTCGTAAGCGAGGAGTTCAAGGCATTTTGCAACACCAATAATATTGAATTGATGACATCACCGCCTTATTGGCCCCAAGCCAATGGAGAGGTCGAAAACTTGAACCGCTCTCTGGTAAAACGTCTTCAAATTGCTCACTCGCAGGGTTTGGACTATAAAAAAGAGATTCGTAGGTTTACACTCATGTACAACGTCACCCCGCATGGCACAACTGGGAAAGCTCCATCGGAACTTATTTTTAATCGAGTTATTAGAGATAAGATTCCATCGCTGAATGACGTTGAAGAGCATGTTATCGACTCTGAAGCCAGAGACAATGACATTGCTAATAAGGAAAGAGGGAAACAAAGAGCCGATTCTGATAGAAACGCTATCGATTGTGACATCAAAGTTGGGGATAAGGTACTACTCCGAAATACTCTTCACAGTAATAAATTGTCTACAACATTTGGAAAAACTGAATATGAAGTAACTGAGAGGAAGGGAAATGATGTTGTAATATCAGGAGAAGGCAGTATGTATCGTAGAAACATTACTCATGTTAAGAAAGTTCCAGCTGATTCATCGCTGCCATCTTTAACCAAACCTAACAGGACTTCGGTTGAAAACTCAGAACATCTCGAACACCAAAAAGACATGGATTCCGCCAATTATCGTCGTGCCGGTAATGAGCTGTCACCGGAAGTACCATCAACATCACAGAATATCGATCCAGATGGACCCAGGCCTAAAGTGACGTTGAAGCTTAAAAATATAGGAGGGATGTGGCAACCCTCCCAAACTGACAGTGCACGATAACAACCAGTTGATCTGGCAACGCATATATGAATTATTATTGTTTAGTTTTCTGATGCAATAAGTTGTGTTTTCTTACGTTTGGTATAATAAATAAATAAGACGATAATATAAACAGTAAGTGGAAATATATCTTCTTAATCTGGATAGAATCCTGGGCTGTTACATATCCTAACTTTAGATGCCGTGGTGGCAGAAGAACCTTATGAGCTGTAACTAATAGGGCGTTTAAAACGTTTTTCCTCCCTATTAGATATGTGTCTCGAGATGGCTATACCTTGCGATCGTAGCGATTTGGTGCACGACTCTCCCATTCACAAAGATAACATGGATATTTTGTGTAACCAACTTGCATAACAAATGAAATTGTCATAACCTTTAAATCAGCGACGACTTCCCATTTATGCAAGTCATAGTTGACGAATCGCAGTATTTGGTTTATTACTTCATACGTTTCTACAAATTTACAAATTTTATATAAAAAAATGAAAATCTATTAAAAATCAATATGTTTGTTGAATACGTACTTTCACATGAACCGTCAATGAAAAGTCGCCATCCGTCTGCCTTTTAATTGTGACTTAATGCGAAAAAAAAGTTTGGGTACATCAGCGCAGTATATGAGACTACTGTCATTTTCACCAGTCTTAAAAGTTTCTTCAAATACCAATGTCAGTTCACTTCTTCTACTGAAAGTTACACGAAAATCGTCTTCCACCAATCGCGACCCAATGATTTCAGCCTGTCGTTTTGACAAACTTAAATCGGGAACGAAATCGCAGAAATCTGCATTTAAAACAAAATGTCGCTCTGTTGTAGATTTGGATGGAGGGTACTTTTCATCAAAAATTGTTCACTTCCTTTTAAAAAATTCTGTGTAAAAATGCATCCAGAGTTGAAATATTACAAACAAATTTAAAAAAAGAATTTACTAGAAAAATACACCGATTTTTTCAATGTGATATTCAGTTGATATTCAACCAAGTAACTGGCATATAAGTGCGTAAGATCCGAAAAACCGGGGTGTTACCCGTAACTCCAGATTTTGGAGGTGTTTGGGAAATTTCAAAACCGGTTTCTTGTTGTACTCAGCACGATCTACAAGAAAAATAATATCATTTCCCAGGTATTTTTTCTCTGTCACACTGTCTTATTTATAATTTCTACTATGCATAGACTTTTTATTATTTGTTTTGGTGTTTTTTCTTCAAATTTTGTAGTACATTTTATCCGTAGCCATTTTTACTTCGGAGCAGTTGGAGACTCTGATTTTACTGCCACTTGACGGAGTTAAAATAGTGACGAGTCCTGAGTCTACACGATATAGTTCTTCTACGCAATAGCAGGAAGCTATCGTTAATGGTTTGAAAATTGCTTCATTGATTATGTTTGTAGGCTATCATATTCTGCGGGTGTAAATGGTTTACAGACAAGTCTATTTCGAATAACATCAACGGTCTAAAATTCGAAGTTTATATAGCCCACATGTAGCCCACCCTGGCTTGCCTGTTTGCTAGTCTTGATTACTACAAATCATACAATAGCAGCAATCTCTTAGTACTGCTTACCAATAAGGCCAATCGAAGTTCGACTCATTGCAATTTCCGCTCCAAACACAGTACAACACATGACTCAATTTTGATAATTGTTTGTGAAAGTAACCCCAAAAAGAAGAACTTCTGCATCATTCGTTTGGTCAAGGTACATCAAATATCTTTTGTTTGTCATAACTCGAGGACCACTAGTCCGAATAAGCTGAAGCAAATTTAAACAAGTAAAAAATGTAATGTTTGGCTGTAACGAACTTTGGATACCCTCCACCAGATATCCAAATAAATATTAATCTTTATGTGGAAAATTTCATATCGATAGGTCAAGTTTGTGGTGAGTTATTGTCATATTATTTCTCAAGGCCCATAAGACCGTTTGTGTGGGAGGTACCAGAAGGGACAACCAAATCTCAACCAAATTTGGTGTGGAAGTGTCTTTTATATAGAAATCTTTATGTGCAAAATTTCATTTCGATAGGTCAAGCTTGTGGTGAGTTATTGTCATATTATTTCTCAAGGCCCATAAGACCGTTTGTGTGGAAGGTACCAGTAGGACTTTTCCGATCTCAACAAAATTTGGCGCAGGGGTGTGCTATATATAAGAATCTTTATGTACAAAATTTTATCTCTATAGGTCAAGTTTGTAGTGAGTTATTGTCATATTATTTTTCAAGGCCCATGAGACCGTTTGTGTGGGAGGTACCAGCAGGGCCTTTCCTATCGTATCTAAATTTAGCGCAAAAGTCTGTTCCATTTATTAATCTTTATGTCGAAAATTTCGTCTCGATAGGTCAGGTGTGTGGTGAGTTATTGTCATATTATTTTTCAAGGCCCATGAGACCGTTAGTGTGGGAGGTGTGGACTTTTCCGATCTCAACTGAATTCAGCGTAGAAGTGTGTTGTATATAGAAATCTTGATGTGTGAAATTTCATTTCGATAGGTCGGTTACTTTCACAAATAAATTGAGTCCCGAATCAAGTACTTGAAAAATATTGTACTGTGAAATAGTTTTAGTCGTCAGAGTCTAATTTAACTTAAGATTCATAAACACATCTTAAGGTACCGCGCCTACTTCCCTGTCTGTGCTTTTTTGATCAAAAGTTGTGCTCATAAGAATTTACCGATTCCCTTCTTACACACTTGTCGGCCTATACTATATAAATAACATATATAGTATGTCTTTACTATATTTCGGCCTAAACTATAAGGTTAACTATTAAATGAAAGGGCCGCCAGCAGGCACACCGAGCTTTCTGTTTCTGCTGCTGGATTTTAACCAGCCTCTCCAGATACACCACCACACTAGTATATGCCTTTACATAGACTCTGTTCTACATACATACAAAACGAGAAGTATATGCTGTGCTTATCCAAAGAGGCCATTTGTTTGACAAACTAACAGACAGGACCAGTGGACGGACGGACGAACAGACAGACACTTAACATAATACACTTAACCTACACCGTAACAAACAGAGCGAAGATCATGGTGCCACTAGCATTATGTTTTTTGGGAGCACATTTACTGCAGGTCTATGTAGATGCGCGTGTGTGTGTCTTCATATGCACAGACACATACAAACCCTGCAAACATTTTTGAAATTTGTTGGCGATGATTTGTTTGGCGATGACTACGCGATCCTTCTCAGGGAATAAAAATCGCCAATCATCGCCTACGCCTTACAACTAAGCGATGAATATGCGAGCGTACACAAGCAAGTCAAATTTTTTTCTAAAAACACTTAAATGTGAAAACAATTTTGATGACGTTTACGATGTGAATCGCGCGCCATCGCCTACGCCTTGAAACTAAGCGATGAATACGCGAGCGCACACAAGTAGCGGGAAATATTCCTCACAATAGTTTTTTTTGTTGCAATTTTTATCGTTTTGAGTTGAGTCATCAGTGTTTTTTCATAAGTTTCGATGGAATTTTTGTTTTGTCTTGTTGTTTTGTTAAGGTAACGGGAAAATGAATATTTGGTTTCAAGGGCAATTAGCAAAATTATCATTTAGTAAGTGACAGTGATCTGTGAAGGGTGTTTCAAAAATTAATAAAAATGTTGTCAAACAAGGCTTTACGGTTGAAAAGTAAGAGGGAAGCATCCAAATTAATAGCGAAAAATTCAAGCTTAAATGAAATAGAAACAACTAGTGCAGAGGCCGCGACAATTGATATTTTAGAAAATAGTTCTACCCAAATAGTGCATCGTTTGGTGAACGTTGAAAATGTGGTTGAATCAAACGTTAACGTTGTTGAAGAAAATGTGTTGCCGACTGAGGAAAACTCAGAAAGTGGTTTTGATTGCAACGTAAATACAGAAGATGATGAGATTACGGAAAATAATATAAGTCTTTTATGTGATTTAAATGAATTAAGAAAGAGACTTTCAAGTTGGTCCATAAAACATAATATTAGCAACGTTGCTGTTAACGAAATGTTAACAATTTTAAGAGACTGCAACATAAGTGTCCCTAAAGACGTGAGAACTTTAAAAAGAACGCCAAAAGATGTTGTTGCACGACCTATGGGTTCTGGAAAGTATTTTCATTATAGCATCACAGATGCTCTAACCGACTTCTTACGTGCGAATGATTTTACTCTGCAAACAATTGCGCTGGATTTTAATATTGACGGTTTGCCTTTATGTAAAAGTTCAAGCAAACAAGTGTGGCCGATTCTGTGTAGTGTTGTTGATACTACTGATGTCCTCTTAATTGGTGCCTATGAAGGATATACAAAGCCTAAATGTGCAAGAGAGTATCTATCGGGCGAATCGCTAAATGCGACTCGCGGGCGATTCGCTAAATGCGACTCGCGGGCGATTCGCTAAATGCGACTCGCAGGCGATTCGCTAAATGCGACTCGCAGGCGATTCGCTAAATGCGACTCGCGGGCGATTCGCTAAATGCGACTCGCGGGCGATTCGCTAAATGCGACTCGCGGGCGATTCGCTAAATGCGACTCGCGGGCGATTCGCTAAATGCGACTCGCGGGCGATTCGCTAAATGCGACTCGCGGGCGATTCGCTAAATGCGACTCGCGGGCGATTCGCTAAATGCGACTCGCGGGCGATTCGCTAAATGCGACTCGCGGGCTATTCGCTAAATGCGACTAGCGGGCGATTCGCTAAATGCGACTCCCGGGCGATCGATATGGCGAATCGCCTAACCATAATTTAATGATCGCACGCGATGTATCGCCGCGATATTACACAACTCTTCGGCGATTCGCGCGCGATCAATAGGCGATGGAAAATGTTTGCAGGGAAGACATGCTCCATAAGCATACTAACATAAGAGTACTAGTACACACTCACACACAACGCAGTCACATATATTAAATTAAAACAGCAACATAAGCTTTTTTGGCACAGGGTTACAAACATACACATACGCATGCATTTACACTGCTTAAGAGGAATCCCAACAATGGGCTTCACTTCCAAACGGAAACGAAATCAGAGTTCGAACCACCAACTGCAGCAATATAATACGAGTACCAGCCGCCATAGGGGACACTGTCATATAGTACACATGCAAATAAATAAAAAAAGTTGTAGTCCGTTGATCTGACTTACATATGTGACAGTGCATAGAGAAAGGGACCTAAGGGTAAAAAAAATCAATTTTCATTTTTTTCTTTTTTTGATGTGGACAACATCTGAGCATCGAATGAGACCGATCCCCGATAGAAGGGGCTAATGTTAAAAACGAGTTTTGTTCAGGAGAGCCATTTTGAAGATTAGGTCCCTTTTTAGTTGCGCTTAGAATCGTCGTTTCACTTTTATAAAACGCGCATATCTCTGGAAGGGAACACTTTTGGGACCGGTCTCATTCGCTGCTCAGATGTTGTCCACATCAAAAAAAAAAGTGCAAAGTTGATGAAAAGTTTTGTTCAGGAGAGCCATTTTAAAGATTATGCCCCTTTCTATTTGCGCTTAGAATCGTCGACTTCACTTTCTTAAAACGCGCATATCTCTGGGAGGGAACACTTTTGGGGCATGGGATCGGTCTCATTCGATGCTCAGATGTTGTCCACATCAAAAAAAAAAGAAGAAAAAAAATGAAAATTGATTTTTTTACCCTTAGGTCCCTTTCTCTATGCGCTTTCACATATACTCTTATCCATATATGACATTTAAGTGTTCCATTCTTCCGTCCTTCATTGTCCAAAGAGTACCTATTCTATTGAAATCTGGAAAAGGTTTGATTAAGTGAAAGGTGCTCGAATGGGGCATGACAATATCTGTTTTCTTTTGCGTATGCAAAGATGAAATTAGGAAAAGGAAACAAAATTCAAGAGAAATTCATGTATTAGGTAAAAGTTATGAGGGTTTCAGTCCACGATCGAATAAAACCGTGAATGTGAAAGTTGATCGTGGCTAAGGCTCTAAGGTTTAGTCAGCGACTCTTATTTACATTAAATTTTTTAATAACTAATTTTCAGCAGAATCCTATGAATAGTATTTGAATTATTATGCTAACACAGAGAGGTCCATTTAAAATTTTAAATTTAAATAGGCTGTAAGAAAAGTACTGATAATTTTTTCAAATTTCTGGTTTTATTGGAAGGGTTAACTTTGTCATTTAATAATGGAACAACATCCAATGAATTTTCGCTTAGCCCAATAGGCAGAAGATGGTTTAGCTGGAGATAAAGAATTTTACGAAAAATTTGTTTTGAGATGAAGTTCATTTTCATTTCGGTGGCTATGTTTATAAGCAACATTGCCGCCTATGGGGTTCAAAGAACTCACACGAGACTATTGAGAAGCCAATGCATCCACAACGATTCACTCTCTGTGAGGTTGGTTATTGGGTTGGCGGCAATATTGGACCATTTTTCTTCGAAAATGAACAAGTAGCCGCCCTACCGTAAACGGTATGGGCAACCGCGCCATGCTCAAAGAAGTTTTGTTTTCAAAAATTCAAGAGAATGACATGGACAACATTTGGTTTCAACAAGACATGTCATAGAGCCAACTCAACGATCGAGTTGGCATCGATCGATATTTTACGCACAGTTTTTGAAAATCGAATAATCAGCCGAAAACGTGATGTCAATTGGTCACCTCGGAGCTGTGATTTGAGCACTTTGGTTTATTTTCAGTAGGGAGCCATTAATGATAAATGTTACGCAAACAACCAGAAACAATTGAAGCGTTGAAACATGAAATCGAAGTTGCCATTGAAGAGATTTGACCCAAAACAATCGAAAATGTACTGAAAAATTGGGTCGATCGGATGGGATACAGCCCAGCCAGTGAATGATATGAATGATATTGTGCTCCATTATTAAATGACAAAGTTCAACCTTACCTGAAATTTGAAAATATTATTAGTACTTTTATTTCACAGCTGATTCAAAATAAGTGGGCGGAATGGTGTTTTGCGCTGGAGGTACCAGAATGGGGCGTGCCATCCACTCTTGTCGTACAAGTGTATAAAGCCGTTAAAAACAATAGAGTTCACAATTCAAGAGAACTTCGCGACTTGTCGCTCAAGTTCTGTGGGTTCTTATCTGCCCTGAAATAGTAACATTTATGTGGGAGTTATCAGAAGGGGTGTGGCTAGGAATCGAATAATTTTTCACCAATTTAACTTTATAATCGTGATATTAATTAAGTATTGATTTTGTCTAAGATCGAATGAGTACCATTAAAGGCATTTCAAGAATAAAAAAGTGGGCGGAATAGTGCATTTGTAAGTGTGTATCATAAACGTAACCATATTATTGTCGAATATTGTCAATCCAACCAAAGTTTTTTTTTAAATATATTTTTGGCGTCCTGAATAAATTTTATTGTTATATGACACCCATTTTTTGTGGAAAGCTGATTTTTACACCCTAGTCTTTGGTTGTTTCTGCTCCAAACCTGAGAATTTGGGATAGCTGTTGGCCAGAACATCCTGTGTGCTAAAAAATATCACATATAAGTTTTTCCATCCTTTTTTAAGGATGTTAACATTATCATAAACCCTATTGTCGAAATGCGAGGGCACATCAATAATTCAGTGACTTTTCGAATAAAACACAGTTTTTTGCAGAAAAAAATTAATTTTCTAACATAATCTCCTTTAAGCTCAATTCGCTTAGTCCAACGTTTGTATCCTATCTAAAAAAATGTCGAGGTCCATAAATAAATGTGTTTGATCAATAATTCCATCTTTACAGCTTAATTTCTTTTCACCGAGCCATTTCTCTAGGTTAGAAATAGGAAATAGTCACTGGGGGCTAAACCCGAAGAGTATGGCGAATGAGGTATAAATTCGTAACCCAATTCATGAAATTGTGTCACTGAGACTGAACACGTGTGCACCCATGTATTACCTTGATGAAAAAGAACTTTTTTTTTTTTTTAAATTCTCGTTAAATCGGTCCAATAAGTTGGGATAATTTTCCCCGTTTAATGTTTTTCCCTTTTAAAGGTAATTGATGTGGGTTATCCCTTGCGCATTACAAAAAAAAAACTGTTGCGTTTACCTGGCCGACAAAGTCACATTGGCCTTCTTCGGAGCCGGTTCATCCGGAGAAACCCATGTTTAGACTGCCGCATGGTCTCCGCCGCAATAACTTTTTCGTATTGCGTAAACACAACTCCAAGCAATCCTTTAAGGTTGCCACACGATTACGTTTATGGTCAATTGAGATCACAAGCGCATACATCTTGCAGACAGCTTTCCTAAACCCAACTGTTCATGTACGAGGGCTGCTATATATATTTCTGGCTTAAATAGCTGGCTTAATGAAAATACGAATATAATTCATTAAAAATGGTTTTATTGTTTTCAAGTATTCTCCAGCATGATTTATACACTTTTGCATGCGCTCAAGCCAATTGTCAAAGCACTTTTTTCACTCCGATTGAGAGACTTTCAAAACATGGTTTTTAAACGTTTCAACAGCATCTTCTGGAGACAAAAATCGTTGACCACTCATTTTTTTCTTGATGTGCGGAAGTAAAAAAAAAGTCATTGGGTATCAAGTCAGGGCTGTACGTCGGATGAACCATCAATTCGACGTTTTGGCCGGTCAAAAAAGCGCTGATTGGAGCCGACGTGTGAGAGCTCGCATTGTCATGCTGCACTATGATTCCTCTTCTCTTGTTCGTTTTTCGAATTTCTCCGAAGACTTCAGGCACACAAATTAGGGTGTACCACTCAGAATTGACCGTCCTACGTTGTTTAAGTGGACCAGACGCCACATGACCAGTTTTGCCGAAGAAACAGGCAACCATTTGCTTCGAAGTGCTTTTCCACGAACAACTTTCGTTGGATTTGGCTCGACTTCGAAGACCCACACGGTCGATTGCTGTTTTGTTTCGGGCTCATACGCATAGATTCATTCTTCGTCACCTGTGACGATCGTATAAACGTCTTTTGAAGCACCGCGATCGCATTTTTTTAAAATGTCTTTGCACCAAGCGACACGATCCTTTTTGTTCATGCAATATCGAATGTATGCTGATAAAAGAAATGCCCAAGGATGCCTCTTTCTGACGGTATATCACATGACGATCTTGCATTATCAGTTCACGCACGGCATCGATGTTTTCTGGCACAATGGCCGTTTTTCGACGACCTTCACGACCTTCGTCTTTGAGCGAGCGTCGGCCACGATTGAATTTATTAAACCAGTTTTTCACCGTGCTAAGATTTAAGTTCATTGATGCCCTCTTGCCGTGATAATCCATGTCGAAAGTTGTGAAAAATGATCCAAGAAAATGTTCCCGAGTTAATTCCATTTTTTTGCCAAACTGATTTTTTTAGTCACTGAAAACAACACAAATGCTGGTCATACGTCAAAACGTTTTGAGTAGGTTCACGCCAAAAAATGTCAAATTTTCCAATTTAAATTTCAGATTGCGCTTGGGAAGACTTAGCTTAGGCCAGAAATATATATAGCAACACTCGTAAAATCGAAACCACACTGCCATTTTCGGTTGTGTTGACCTTAATTGGCCTTCCAGAACATTCAGAGACACAAAGTAAGTCAGTAAAACACTTTTTATCATTGAACTCGATGGTGCAGAGTCCTCATAGTACTTATCAAGTTTTTGCTTAGTTTGATTGGCGGTTTTTTTCCCCAAAAAATAATGAATAACTCGAAGTTAATTTTTTCCCATTTTTAACAAAATCCACGAGGTTGTATGCTTAGAACAGCTGGTAAACAAAACCTAATTGACGGAACTCTCTCAAAATTTGACAGTAGTCTATGCACAGATGGGAAGTTGGAAAAGTCATGGAACTATTGATATGCCCTCGTACATTTTATATACTATGCACATAATATCAGCAAGCGTATTGTTGAAATAACTTCAAATAATCGACCCATACCTCAAATGCTCAGTTGTGGTGCAGAACAAACATCAGAACAATTGACATGATGGCAAGTGTAGAAGGTTTGTGGTTCCTAAGAGTAAACGGTTGAGAATTGATATTAATGCCGAGAAAGTCTTTTTCAGGAATGACATGAAATATTTAGGCATTAACTTCAACAAACTTTTGAAATTTAATAGACATGCTAGGTCTGTTCTCCAGAAGAGCTATACGATTTTGGGATCTTTTTCAAAAATTCCGACAGTGACGAAGCTATTACTGTACAAGACTAGTACACGCCCGATTATTTTATATGGGTTCCCAATATGGTTTAATGTATACCCGACAGTTATAAAGGCATTTGAGAGGAAGTTATTAAGATATTGTATTGGTAAACATTTTGAGTCGTTCTCCAAGCGATATTCGAATAAGTATATATACGAGGGCGACCCCAAAAGTAACTGGCCTAACATAAAAAGAACCGTTTTTTTGGAATTATTATTATTTATTTTTCAACATAATCTCCTTCCAACTCAATACACTTCAGCAAATGTTTTTCAAGTTTTCTACATCCATCCGAAAAATAAGATTTTTCAAGTCCTTCAAAATATGCCTCAGTTTCAGCAATAACCTCGCTATTGGACGAAAATTTTTTGCCACCGAGAATTTTTTTTAAATTTGGAAACAAGAAATAATCAGAAGGAAGTAAATCTGGACTATATGGTGGATGCGGAGCAATTTCAAATCGTTATTCGGCCAGTTTTTGTTGAGTTAAAAATGCAGTGTGTGAAGGAGCATTATCTTGCTAAAGGGGATTTTTTTTTCTAAATGCGGTCGTTTTATCTTGATTACTTCACTCAACCGATCCAATAATGCACAATAATAAAAATAAATAATTCACTATTTATAGTTTTTCCTTTCTCAAGATAATCAATAAATATTATACGCATTGCATCCCAAAATACTGTGGCCATTACTTTTCCTGCTGACTTAACAGTTTTCGCCTTCTTGGGACCACTTTTACCAGCTTCTATCCATTGTTTTGACTGTTCATTGCATTCTGGGATGTAGTGATGGATCAACAGTTATGAATCGGCGCAAGAACTCTATTGAATTAAGCTGATAAATCGCTAAAAGCTCCTCGGAATTGGTCCAACGGACGGTTTTTTGGGGCAAAGTCAACAAACGCGGCACCTTTTTTGCGGATAGCTTTTTCATGTGGAGTTCATCATGTAAAATACTCCAAACTTGTTTTTCGTGTATTTTAACAATATCAGCAAGTTCTCTGAGCTATATTCGTCTATCTTTAGTCACTTCATTAAATATTTTTCTAATGTTTCAATAGTAGTAGCAGTTTTCGGTCTTCCAGAGCGTTGTTCATCTTCCGTACTTGAACGACCCATTTTAAATTGTTGAACCCAGGATTTCACGGTGGTGCATTATCACCATGAACAGAATCCAATTCATCTTTGATTAATTGTGGCGTATTACCTTTCATATTAAAGTGTTTAATTACCGCGCGAAACTCTTTATTTTCCATTTTTCAAAAATTATAAAACTTGATATTTAATATTTCGGAAATTTTGACAGATGAGTTATAAAAGATTGCTTTTAAAAAACAAAAAAACAAAAAGTTGCTAGTAAAACAGAAAATGTGCCAGGCTAGTTAGTTTTGCGGTCGCCCTCGTATAGGGAGTCAGATGTTACTCCTATTGGTCTGTATATTTGTGACGTAATTAATAAATTTATTACAAGGATTTCCCTTCACGAGAATTCCATTATAGCCGATATTTACAATGACCAGAAGGACATTCGCTGGTCAGTTGTTTGCTATTTATCTCCGATTGGATTTTTGAATGAAAGTCGGGCAGATTTTGATACTTCGGTTCGTTTCGAGTTCTACAAAAAAGTGGTTCCGAGTGCACAAAGAGGATAGCATCTTTATGATTGGATTATTGTTAAGGCTCTTGAACAGCACTTGTTAAAATCTCGTATATTTTCTACTTATTATTTCTATTTTTTTGTTTGTTTTCCCTATCCTCTTTTTTTGAAATCAACCCTCTCCTTCACCCACTAATTTAAGGCTAGTTATAAGTATACTTTTTAGATAATTACTAGGATATTTCACTCATAAGACCGATTTAGCCCCGGGAGCAAGGGGCGAACACACTCATCAGATCTACATACAATTTAAAAATATTGCTATACAAAAAAAGGCTTGGTGACGTTAGCTGTACGTTATTGGTAATTTAGACCATACATTATAGTCATAAGCAATTTCTTGTTTATAGATCTAGTATATGTCTGTCATTGTTTTTGAAAAAAGTCTCAATAAAATAAACTTAACTAAACAAAAACTAAACTAAACTTGACATGATGGTAGATCAGTCGCACAGAAAAGCTTAAATGGCCATCGACTTAAATGGCCATCGACTGAAGCTCTATAACACCCATTTATATTTCTAGTCCGATGTAATGTTAGACGATCAACTGACCCTGGATACAACGGCAAGTATAAAAACCAAATTACAAGAATTTCCGCAAATCACATATGCACCGATATTGCTTGCTCATTCACAGAACAATTTGTACCTCGTTTGTCACCTCGACTGAGGACACCGAACATTTATAGTCACACTAATGAAATTCCGTTTCAACTTCACACGATTCAGGCCATAAACGCAACCGTAAGTGCTGAAATCCGGTCGCAGCCCCTGCGTACTCGTATGTATGGCACAAAAACCCTCTTGTTCTAGTTGAGCGCTCGCCGACATACGCAAACAAAATTAAACGGCCACAGTGACAAAAACGAAAAACAAATTTGTTTGCCGCTCCCATATTTCGCAATTTAATTACAATCTACCAAAGTAAACGAAACAACTAGTTTACAGCACTTACATGCGTATACACGCAGCTATCTGTAGGCCGCAGGCCGCAATCGACCTCTTAAAGGACAACAAGGACTTGCACGAAAATACCAGTTTGCCTGTAAGGCACTTATAGCATTTTGTAGTTATTCCCCAATCCTACGAACTGACCGCAAGCAACCGTCTTCTTTCTTCTGTCCATGGTTGCGGTGGAAAAGCGCAGTCTTTGGACACCATCAGATATAAAAAGGAAATTATTATCGGGCATTTTGTTGTTCACACACCGTTATTCGTTTTCCCATTATGCGTGTTTTCGGCGCTCTTTTTTGTAGCTTTTTTCCGCTTGCAATTTGCGTTGGTTCGCTTTGATTTAAAAGGGGGGTGCTCGAGTTGGATTTCAAATTGGTATGAATGGGCCAACGTAAATGTGAATATTGCCGAGTGCAAATAAAATCTGAAATTAATTTGTACTGAGTATATTTAACACATATTGAATGCCAGAGTAATTGGAAAAAGCTGCAATCGCCCGGATAACACCGACAGCAGGCTTTAGTTTCACATAAAGGATACCCATACACTTGATATGTTTGTCAGGCTTGTAAGGTCATGTGAGCGTATGTTTTGGGTCAAAAGTTCACAGGCAGAGCTCTGGAAGGTAATGATGTCAAACCATGACACGGAGTGATATATTAAATTATAAGGGCAAAAACTCTCAATTTCGGCTGGAAGAAGTTTTGATGTCAATTACCAGGATGGGGAAACATATTTATTGTGATGACTGTCTGGGGCAGTGTTGAAGCTGGAAAACTTTTTTTTTCAAACAAAAATGTTACCAAAAAGACGAACAAAACGGCCCGAAATCGCCAGTTGCGAATCGTTAAATATTCATTAATTTATCGATAATAGGGGTGTTTTTTGGTTGAGCCTCGACAAATAAGAATGGATTACGAAAACGTAATAGTTAAAACATTTAATAACAAAAAGTATTAATGATGTTGGTGTTTAAAGGAACAGTCCAAAACACATGCGTTTATAAAGACATGGTGTTCGTAAATTGAATCTAAAATTTTTGACAGTATTTTGTGTTCCCTTTTGCAACACTGTTGTAGCTTATACGCAAAGAAATCAACAAAGGCATCCTAATAAAAGAAGATGCAACTCATAACACAATAGAGACGAAGGAAAATATGTAAGCATTTGTTCTAATTTATTGATACTTAGTAGGGACATAAATACTGTTACACACGTTTTATGCTGTAAAATAAAAAGTACTGAATGTTTTTAGACCAAATATTTTTTAATATATTTATTGATGTATATTGTATCCAAAAAGAATCTACTTATTCGAAATGTCCGCCTTTTGCCCTTACACACGCCTTAAGTCGCACTGGCCAATCGTCATTAGCTGCACGAACCTCGTCCATTGGAAAATTGGCCACAGCTCGAACCAAAGCAGTCTTAAGAGATCCAATGTTGGGGTATCTTTTGTGACGAACCTTGTCCTCTAAAACCGTCCACAGTTTGTAATCCAATGGGTTCAAAATGGACTGCCTGAGGGCCATTCCTCAGAGGAATGAATGCTGGCAAATTGTTTCGAAGCCAGGCCTGGGACGTTTTAGACTTATGGGCCGGCGCAGAATCCTGCTAGAAAGTCCATGGCTGGTTTTGGAACAGGTAATTGTTAAGAGGCAAAACGCTTCCAGCTTCCAAAACGGTTTCTTTGTAAACTTTGACCGATGCTTTGACTCCTTGTTCGCAGAAATGCCGGTCAGTGACCTAATCGTAAGAGCCACCCCACCAAACCATGACTGAAGCTGGGTGATGACGCTTTTCCACCCTATGGATCAGTTCAGATGCTTCCTTAGATGACCGCGCATACACTCTATCATTATGCTTATTAAATTTTTCCTGAACGGTAAAAATTATTTCATCGGTGAACAATATTTTTCTGTGCAAGTTATCACCAAAAGACGTTTGCATTTTTCAATCCTATTTTTTTTAAAGCTACATTCAATAAATGGTAGGTACGTCGTTTGAAAGCCCCAAGTCCCAAATCTTTTTTAAGGATTCGACTCATGGACTTTTGCGTGATAGATATTCATCTCACGGGCCATAATTTTCTGTTTTCGGAGCGGATTTCTGTGAATTCTTGATTTAACGGCTTTGATGACATGCGGTGTTCGAACAGAGCGTGGGCGGCCCGACCGGTGGCGGTCTTTTAGATCTCCAGTCTCCTCAAACAGTTTTATGCATCGGTAGATGAACATGCGGCTAATCCCTAGTGGCCGGAGCGTTCTGAAAATATCGCTTTTTTCATTTAACCCAGATATGCCGACTGTACTACATGTAGTACACCTGTTATGTTCGGGTTTCTGCGTTTACAGTGCTTTACATTTTCTAATCTACTTGTTGGTGTGCTACAGAATATAACGGTCAACAAACCATGCGTTGATAAGTTTTGTCTAGGGTAACTGCTTATGTGTATTTTTTTGGATCAGAGATTTCAGTTTTGTGAAATTGGCAAAAGTGTGAAGATGTCACGTAATCGGTGAGAAAAAGTTCTATATGCATATTTTATTGTTGTTGGGTTTCTATGTTTTTTTAATTATAATAGTTGTAAAAACCAATACGTAGCAAAAGTATATGTGAAAAAAAAAATTATATGTGATTTTAGTTGATGTATTTGCTGACGTACTACATGTAGTACGTTCGGCATTAGTGTGCAAAAATGGTGAAAACAAGAACTTATTTTTTTTCCAGATTTTTAACATTTAATGAGATAATAAATGCATTAGAGGAAAGTGATGAAGAGTTTTTGCAAAATTCGTACGACATCTCAATTGTGCCCACTCAAGGTGCGAACAACTACGTCACAGATGAAGATTCTGGAGAAGAAGATGAAGTGAATTTTGAAAACCTACCACCCATATTATTAAATGCTGAGGCTGAGCTTTTTCGAAATTTATATTCTTCTGATTCGGATAGTGAAGACGACATTCCACTTGCGTTATTGCAACAGGCCAAGAAACGTAAATGTATTAAGTCGTCAGTAAAATGGGTAAAGCACGATCTGGAAGAAACGGAGCCTGTTGTTACAGCATGTGAACAGGAAATTTTACCTACACCTCTTGAGTTGTTCAATAAATTTTTTGATGGTGCCTTGCTGCAAGTTATTACTCAATACTCCAATGACTATGCGTCCAAACACAATGCAACTGCAAATATAACTCCAGACGAAATCAGGTGCTTTATTGGAATTTTGGTACTGAGTGGCTACATTACTGTTTCGAGACGCCGTATGTATTGGCAAAGTGATAGGGATACTCATCATTCTTTTGTGTCTAACGCAATGAGAAGGGATCGATTTGAGTACATAATAAGAAATTTGCACTTTGTGGATAACAACAGTCTGGATAAAACAGACAAGTTTGCAAAAGTTAGACCACTTTTACAAATGTTGAACAAGAGTTTCCAAAGTAATGCTCCGAAAACCATACAGCATTCAGTTGACGAGCAGATGGTTCCATACTATGGTAGTCACGGATGTAAGCAATATATCCATGGAAAGCCTATAAGATATGGCTATAAATTCTGGGTTGGGGCAACTTATAAAGGCTACATTATTTGGTTCGAGCCATACCAGGGTGCAGGGACTTTCCCAAGTAATACCTACAAGGAAATGGGACTTGGTCCAAGCGTAGTCTTAACATATTGCGACATATTATCACAAAGCCAACCCAGCATTGCTCACCGATTGTATTTCGATAATTTATTTACAACTATCAACTTATTGGCTGAGTTAGAAGAACGACGCGTGAAAGGCACTGGAACAATTCGTCACAATCGGTTAGGCAACTGTCCTTTGCTAAAGAAAAAAGATCTGCAGAAAAGAGAGAAAGGGTGGTATGACCATCGTAAGATTTCTGACAACAATATAATAGTATGTTGTTGGAACGATAGCAGTGCAGTAAACGTTGCCTCAAACGTCCATCCAGTTGAACCTTCAAAAAATATTTCACGTTGGTCTCGAAAAGAGAAAAAGCGTATATATATTCAACAACCACGCCTTATTCATGAATATAATCGCTACATGGGTGGCGTTGATCGAGCAGATGAAAATATCAGCTTGTATCGTGTATCTATTCGGGGTAAAAAATGGTATTTTCCAATATTCACACACCTCATTGATCTTGCAGAGCACAATGCGTGGCAACTGCATAGACATATGGGAGGTAAAATGGACCATTTATCATTTCGTCGGCGCATTGCCACGATGTTAATATCTACTTATGGGAAACCCTCAGCAACGCTTCCATCGGGATTATCATGCGACATCAGATTTGATCGAAAAGATCATCTACTTACTGAGAACACACGTCAAGCCGATGGAAAATGTAAACAGCTACGTTGTAATCATTGCCACAATAAGACCACTACACGCTGCATTAAATGTGATGTGCCGCTCCATGTAAAGTGTAATGTGGTGTACCACACCCCCAAATAATTTTGTTTATTAATTTGTTTTGTCTTTACTTATGTACACAAAAGTTCCTGAATAATAAACGACTTGAATTAAATCCCAAGAAAATACTGCCTTTTGCTTCCATATATGCCGAGCGTACTACATGTAGTACGGACCCAAAATCCAAGTTAAAAAATATATTTTTTTATTCTTTCTTCAGTTTTGTAATATAATCTGTCAGAATAATGCTATTATGGAAAACTACAAAGATTGTTGCACTAATATGCCCGTCGGCATATCTGGGTTAACACTTGAAAAGTGCTATTAAAGCGATACGGTTCTCATTATCTGACCACTCCATAATGAAAGCTGAAACAATTTTAAAACCCATTATAGACTAATGCTATTGAGGTAAGCTTTCAAAACCCATATGACATTAACGGGGTATGTTCAGTTAAACTATTTAAATGGGTGTGTTCAATGTTGTAATAGTATTTATTTCCTTACTAAGTACAATGCCGTAAATGTTTCTAAGCGAGTTCAGTGTTGGAAAGTATTATTATGCAATGTATAAAAAAAGTAACTACACAATCAACTCTGTTTTAACACTGTATAGATACATTGTAAATATACGTTTTGGAGGTCGGCTTATTCTTCTTCTTCAACAGGAAAAACAAGAAAAAGAAAGAAGTAGCAAAATTAATTGTTTGTAGCCATTTTAGTACTTAATCTTGATAACTATCGAGCAAAGTGTTCTATTCATGCTAACTACTTGAAAGGCCCCAAAAAAATAATTTTTCTAAAATGCTTTTTTCAGAAACGAGACATGCTGAAAATAGTCACTTTTTGTTAACTCACAACATAACTGTAGCGGTTTTATTATTAATTGATTTAATTTTCTTTTAATTGACGTCATTGTCATATATTTAGTCTAAGCCGAAAAAAATGCCCAAAAATGCAACCAGGATTCGACCAGACTACAATTTTTTTAATTTTTTCCTACATTTCGAAAATGGTCGAAACCGACCTTAACGGCAACAATGCTGCTTTTGGCGTTGAAAAACGTTGACTATGCAGTTTTTTCTTGATGCCCAATCCGGTCTGCCCGACGAATGACCCATCAATTCGACATCTGGAGTGCTCAAAAAGCCCATTGTTTCAGAAGATGTGTAAGAGCTTGCATTGTCGTGATGCAAAATGATCCGCCTTCTCTTCTGGTTTTCCTTATAAAGGGTGATCCATCTAAAGGTATTTTTTCAAAACAAAAAAAAACATAAAAATTCCAATCAAGGGTGGAATCTTTATTGGTAATTTGAATGGACATTTTATGGCATATATTTTTTGGATACTATTTCCTTCAAGTGTTGTTTGCAACTATGCCTCAAGATTTACATTCTGAGGGTACAATTTTGGATGACTCATTCAAGCATTTCGACCAGTATGGCTTTAATGATACGCGTAATGTCGGCTTCCAAAACCTAAATCGTAGCTGGTTTGTCAGCATAGACTTTGGACTTTACGTAACCCCAAAGAAAAATGTCTAATGTCTGTTTGATATCACTCGATTTAGGCGGCCAACTTATCTGTCTAAAACGTTAAATTAGCTGCTTTTCGAAATAACATCTCAATAGATCCATTGTTAGAGCAGCTGTATGGCAAGTGGCACCGTTCTGATGAAACCAAGATTAGGGGCTTTAATTCCAGGTAGCATAAAGATCGTTATCATGGCGCGATAGCGCCATCATCATTTTTAAAAAAATATGCACCGATGATTCCACCAGCTTATAAACCGCACCAAACCATGGTTTTCTCTCGGTATAATGGCACCTCTCGAACCTCCTCTTGTTGCTCTTCAGCCCAAATGCGGCAATTTTGTTTATTGACTTTCCCGTTGAGCCAGAAATTGGTCTCATCCCTGAGCAAAATTTTGATCGAAAACAGCGGGTCTTCCCGTTTCTCACCGAACGCTCATTTTCATAATACAGTTGCAAACATTTAAAGGAAATAATATTCAAAAAATAAATGCCATAGAATGTCCTCTCAAATTACCAATATAGATTCCACACTTTATTTGAATTTTTATATTTTTTTTGTTCTTAATAAATACCTCTATATGGATTACCCTTTATCTTCGAACACTTCTGGTAAACAGATAGTTGTGTACCATCCACATGACTAGTTTTTCCGAAGAAACAAAAAAATTGCCCTTGATGTGCTTCTTCCACACGCAGAAAAAAAGTATGGTTGTGGTGACAATATTCGAAGAGGATAATACTATTGTTGGGTATATGGTTGTGGTACAAGAATATTGTGATCCTCACAACAATAGTATGATTCAAATATAACCATACTATGATCCTCACAACAATAGTATGATTCACACATAACCATACTATGATCCCCACAGCCATAGTATTATTCACACTCAAACATACTATCTCCACAACTATAGTATGATCCTTACAACCATAGAATGTTTCATATACAACCATAGTATGATCCCCAATATAATTTATTAGAATTTGTTTAAGTTGTCAACAATAGATTTGATCCCCAATATTATTTTTTAGAATTGGTTTAAGTTGTCACAAATAGATTTAAATTATGAAAATTATTCAAAATAATAGGAGTGATTTATTTCACAGTAGAAAAAATAAGTTTAAATAAACGTAAGCGTTTTTATTAACAAAATTTCAGTTAAACAAAGCCAAAGCAGATTGTTTAAAAAAAAATTATTTCGAATGTAATATTATTGCATTAGATCCGTACCAATAACATTGGTTCTTAAATGCATATTAAAATAAAGAAAAATACAATATAATTGCCGTAATCATATTATTGTTAACATAAAACGCCAAACACAATACTTTTGTTGCTCCAACCATATTAATATTGTTGCTATAACCATATTTTCATTTTTAAATTTGGAAATAATACTATTGTTACATTTCAACAATACTAATATTGCTGCAATTATACTATTGTCAAAAACAAATTCAGTTAATAATGCTATGGTTGCGACGAACATACTTTTATTGCGGAGAACATGTTATTGTTGCCGTGACCATGTAGTAACCATGTTTTTTCTCTGCGTGCACGAACAACTTTTGTTGGATTTGGCTCGTCTAGAGAGGCTCATATTAGAGTGTCAAAAAAGTCTCATATTAGAGTGTCAAAAAAACCGTTAACATTCCGGTTTCAGCCGTTTGCCGAGGAATGGCAAATATATTCCCAATCAGAAGTAGAGTATTTGTCCCCAAAATCTAGGCTTGTTTTTTCTTTAACAATGTTCTAGTAAAAAAGTTTAATTTTTTGAACACCTTCAATGGGCTCTAAATTGACCCAGATTTTAAAATTAAGTTCAAATTTAAAATTGTTACAAAATATTATTGTATTTGGACCCTTATGTTCATGTTTGAATGCGTAGGATTTTTGGACTTAGGGACCCTCACTTAACTTTAGTCAAACTAACCATTTTTTTCATGTGGCACCAGGTGACACCTCTTAATTTGTTGCTGATACTAAAGCCTATTATTAGAAGTTTCCTTCAAAGTGTCCGATAGCAAAAGATGAGCAACTTTAAAGGTATAAGTGGACTTTTAAAACTTTTCATTACAACATTTTCCCTGTTAAATAAAAGTTATATTTTTTACATTTTATATTATAAAATTAAAAAAAAAAAACATTTCAAATATTTTGTTAGTTACGGCATTTTACATTTTAGGGGATGGCGTATTTTTTTTTTTCAACATTCTTTATATTGAATACTTTTGGTTTTACTATATAAATAACTCTCAATTTGTTTGAAAAATAATTTTTCTTCCTCACTTCTATACAAAAATCCCCCAAAAAAAAATTCAAATATTTTGTTAGTTACGGTATTTTACATTTTATTGGATGGCGTATATTTTTTTCAACATTCTTTATATTGAATACTTTTGGTTTTACTATATAAATAACTCTCAATTTGTTTAAAAATAATTTTTCTTCCTCACTTCTATACAAAAATCCCCAGTGTGCGCCGTTCAAAACGGCCCATCAACAGTCAATATGGAAATAGGGCTACTCAAATTCAAGCAAATTTTGCCACGGAATTTTGGCTGAGATAAGTAGTAGTAGAACGGCCCTTTTGTTCAAAAAAAGTTACCCTCAATAAATATGGAAATGTGGGTATTCAAATTAAAGCACATTTCACTACAAAGTCAAATATGGATTTATTTTGAAGGTCTGATGAAAATGGGCGGTCGGAACTGGCCACTTAAACTCACAGTTGAGGATAAATTTGATCACCATATTTGAATCTAAAGAAGTTTTTCCTTGTTTTTTTTTTTTACTTGCATTAGGTAGTTTTCAAAAAATTATTATTTTCGGTAATAATTACAAGCTCAATGTCTTCTTGTTTATATTTATTCGTTCTTTTGTCATTTTTATGACTTGAACAGTTTTCAACCAAGACCCATGCGAAACGGAATTGGTGGAAATGATATTGCACGTTGAAGATGGTTCTACGCGCAGTTCGAAGACTATACGCAAAGGGTAATTCTCAGTTACTCAAATGAGTTTCCCGTATAAGTAATCGTAGAAGTAATCGTTGCCAAAGACTGCTGAAGAAAAACCTTGTCGGGTTTAGAAACAGCTGTAAAGTTTGCCAGACAACCAAGCTAATACATTTCACCATTTTTTTACGTTGATTCTGAAAATGAAACAACAAAAAGGCCTAGAACTAGAATAAAAACTGTTCAAGTCATAATCCAAAAAATGTCTCAAAAAGTGGTAGTGGTTCGAATCTTACAAACCTAAGATTCGGTGAGTCTGTCTTAATACCAACATTTATTCAACTGATTTTTCTAAATGCCTAGCTTCTTCTCTGTAAGCTGGTCTCCATACTTTACATTAAATATTAAATTCAAACTAAAATAAATTAATCTATTATTGAATAAGGAAACTAAGCACGTTTTATCATACTTCACCATGTTTTTAAATCTCTTGTATTGAAACTATATTTTTCATTAAAGGAACTTTTAACCAAACTCCCTAAAATATGCTTCTTTCCGTTTTAACGCCACAAACTCCTAAGCTCTTTCATAATAACTTATACTTTCTTATCTGCCATCATTTGCATATCAAATTTAAATCTAAAAAAATTCAAACATTCCCCTCCGTTTAAGCAGAAAAAAAAACATCCTTCGAACTCCCCCCACATAAAATCTCCATAAAATACACCTCCTCCTTTATCTATGCTCATCTTTCGTGCGTTCTTTTCTTTTTTAATTTCCTCCTTTAAATAGGCTACACTTTATAGCCAACAAATTGAATTTTCATGTAATTTTTTGTGCAGGGCTTTTCCATACGCGAGCTCAAGCAAACAAAGAAAAAAAGAAGCAGGTAAAAATTTATTATACGACTTTGTCGCTTTTCTTTTTTTTTTTGTTTTTAGTCCTGTGCAAAGGGAGTTTGAAACACTCGCGCTAGCAGTCACTTGCGTTAGAAGTGAGAAAGTGGCAGCTTCTTCAAACCAAATTATCTGAAAGACATTTTTAATGCCTGCAAGTCTAAAGGAGATGTGCAGATAGAAGGTCGCACAGACAGACATTTGTCGCATCATTTGTTGTCAGCCCAGGCTTACCGCTTGTCAGCGCTCCTGCTGGATCCGGCTGCGAGTGCACGGAAACGGAAGCATCTTTAAGGAGATTTAAAAAATAAAAACTTCCATCTTCGTTTCAAGCACATTTCACATTCAGCCACATTTACCAGAGAGATCTAAGGCATTATTTAAACTGCAACATTGACTGGCTGTTAAGGGCAGCAGCACAAGTAATGGAATCAGCAGCATTTGAAGCCACAACTTTTCAAGTGAATATCCTAGAAAGTTGTTGGCATTAAGAGTTTGCCTCTGGCCGGAAAAGCGCAGTTCGCCGCATTCGCAAATGAATTTCTGCTGAATTGCTCAGTACTCGGTGTTTGAATTGCTAAGCTAAGCGGAGGGGCTTTATTTATGTGGGATTTATTTCCATGACCCCATCCGAGCCGGCCCAATGCTTCACTCCACTTTGCCACTGCCAAGACTATATTTTATTCAACAAATGCTACATTTTTAATATGCGTTTTCATTACTTAGACATAAGAGCACAATCGTAGCCAAACAAACTCACGAATTCTAGATTTCTTACAGATGATATGCCAGACCGAAGGACAGAGCTATAGACAAACGAAACGGGTAGAAAAACAGAGACATTGTGAAGCAGCTCCTTTGCAGTTTTCACTGCCCCCAGTGAAAGTTCATCCTTTTCAGGAGTGGAGGGGCCATTTTCTATTAGTTTGAAATATTGTAACAGGATAAATAACAACGCCAGCGACTAAAAACCACCACCAACATTATATCAGGCTTTAGTGATGACATTCTCGTTTGCTTCTAACAAATGTTTCATGTTCTGTTGCATTTCGCCCAGATATCTGGCATTAAGTTAAACATTTAGCCAGTCCCCGCAGTCAACTTGCTCTTCAACCTCTTTCTCTATCATTTGCCCTTCTGCAAACACCGAATGATTATAAAATGAAATTTGTTACGATTAGGATTTCTGTTAAACGAATCTCCAACATTTTCGAGCAACCATGGCATGGGTGCCGGGTAGACCGCTGTGTCTGTTATACTTAAGATTTTATCTGTGATTCTTTTTACATTATTTTCCCAGCTGCCACCCTGTCACTTCTCGATGGCAAATTGCACAAGACATTACCTTTTCCCATTGTCAACATCTCTGCTTGTCTGTCTGTCTTCTTGCTCGTTTCTTGGGGAGTTAAACGTTCTTTAATATCGAGACGGTAAGGGGAGGGGACCAAGGTAAATGTGGAAATATTATTTTTATACATGAGCTGACACAACAACTGATAGCGTAATGATATTAATGAGTTTTTGAATAATAGAGGGGTTGTAACATTATTTTGTGGTCTCACCTAAATCGGGCGGAAAATTTAATAAATGGAAGACTCAAGACTAGTTCGATCGAAAGAAAATCATAACCGCCATAATTTGAAGTGAAGAACGACTTTTCAAATATTTGGCGACATATCAACGACATTAAATATTGTCGGTGTTAAATATCGTCGGTTGTGTAAATTTTTGTTTCACTTTATTAGTAGTCCTATTGGTCATACATGTACCCACCAAATCGTTTTTCGACATCTGTCTTTATAATGATTCAGGATTTAGAAAAAGGCGTATGTGCAGTCCTTTACATAAATTGTAATAAAATTATTGTACAGGGTGGAGAGCGGGAATTTGTTTGCACTGCCGGCTGTGGCGGCACTGTTGGTCGAAGATAGCGGAGAGTATGTGTGGAATGATGGGAGATTTGTATTTGTCTACCTTTCAGTTGTCATCATGCATTAGCCACGTGAGTAAAGGTCATTTTGTGTTGAATCGAAATTTTCAAATGCGCACTCGATCATTGAAGTGCAGCGTGCTTTTCGCTTACGCTCAATTGTAACGTGAGTTGTATTTTCGTGGGCAATTGTGTGAAGAAAACTTGAAAAGTAAGGTTTACAACAGAAGTTCTCATTCGTTTGGGGAGAGCCTGGCCTTATAGAGTTCGGTTTTACTTTCAACAATTGCAGCAAAGCTTTCTGAAGAGTGATGTCACGGACCCGAAATCATGATAAAATCAGTGTGCAGCCACGAAGATCAATGTCACTTTGCCATTTTGTTAAAAACTTGTCTTCTATTTAAATATAGATGCAATAGGTCTTGGACCGGTTAATCCGTGTTTAATGTAAATCAATTGTAACTTCATTGAGAACAGCAGGGAATGTCTCATGTGTACGAAGGGGAGCTGAGAGAAGGATTACAGCATCACAAAACATCGAGAGAGTTAGAGAAGCAGTACTGCAATCTCCGAAACGCTCTGCTCGGAAGCAATCACTTGCTGTTGGCATTTCCTGTATTTTTTTCAGCCGACTCTCGAGGCAATGCAATTAGAGGATAAATGGTTCCAACAGAATGGTGCCACTGCACACACAGCGAGGGTTACCATGAATTATTTGAGGCAAATGTTTGCTGGACGGCTTATCTCTTTGAGGGGTGATGTAAACAGGTCAACATGCTCACCAGCGCCATGCGATATTTTCCTTTGGGGTTACCTGAAGTCGAAGGTGTAAATTAACCGGTTCAAGACCTTGGCAGAACTAATTAACAATTTAGAGGCTGAAATTGGCAGAATACCAGCCGACATGCTTTACAGAGTTCATGAAAACGTATGCAGCAGTTAGAAAACGTATGCAGCAGTTTGTAGATAGCAAAGGTCGACATTTGCTGAACGATCTGGCAAATGTCGGCCTTTGCTATCCACACACTGCTGCATACGTTTTCTGAAGTTCTCATGAACTCTAACAAGCATGTCAACTGTTATTCTGCAAATTTCAGCCTAAAACCATGTAATTTTAAAATTCCCTTACTGTTCCATCCAATTAAAATATAAAATAATTTTTTCTAAATGTTATTTTTTATGTTTTATTCCCAAATGAGCAACATATCACGCTCCACCCTGAAAAATGCCTTATGTTTTTCTTCACATAGGCCTTTTCAATTTCCAAAATAACAACTCTATAAAGTTTAATATGGTCCAGAGCCATTCCACAGTTAATTGTCCAGATCAGACAATAAATGTGGCTACCAGAGCGTCAGAACCTAAAATCGTATTTGTATGATGGCTGTATAAAACCATGGACCGATATGGTAATTAAAAACACTTAATTTCCATGCCATGAAACTACTTCGTGTCAAATGCCGTCGTATCAGACTATAATTGCAGTTTCCAGTGAGCCGGTACCTAAGTTCGGGATGGTACTTTGTATAGCAAAATATTTACCGATTTGGCCCATATTCAATCCTAAATATGCCTTGTCCAAAAGACACTTTCAAACCTAGTTTCAGCAGCCTAGGCCAATCCCATGGTAACGACTTTTATACAAGATAGCCGCAAATAGTGTGATTTTTACAGATGTTGTTTGAGTTCTTGTATAGACCTCGTACTGATTGCTATAAATAAAACAGAGCACTACGAAATGGCAAACCTTACTGAATATGTCGACAACTGTCAGACTAGATCGTATTCCTCACTTAAAGAGCTCCAGAAATATAATAAATAGAAAAACAATCATTACAAACAGGTCACCCTAAAGCTACCCATATCCCTGACAAAATAATTACAAGGCACTTGCTCAATAAAAAACTATTTCATCTATTCAATCCTAAATAGGCCTTGTCCAAAAGACAGTTTCAAACCTAGTTTCAGCAGCCTAGGTAAATCCCATGGTAACGACTTTTATACAAGATAGCCGCAAATAGTGTGATTTTTACAATTGTTGTTTGAGTTCTTGTATAGACCTCGTACTGATCTTTTTTCTCTTAATGGTTTTTTTTTCATCATAAACTTGCAACAATAATACTATTCTCTGCAAAGTTTGGACTTTCTAGGTTTACTATTGTGACCGCTAACGTGCTTTCACCTGACACACTGACGGACGAAAGGTCGGATATCCCTCGAGCGTCTTAGAATTGAACGCTGATCAAAAACATTATACTTTTTAGGGTATCAGATCAATATTTTAAGGTGTACCAAACGAAGTGCCTTATTTCCCCCATCCTATGGTGGAGGATACATAAAGGCCAATGTGGAATTTTTGTTTTTTTTTTATTTTAATAAAGAAAGGCGATGCTTAAAATGCTCTATGTGAAATGTTCGTATATATTTTTTTCAAACACAATCGCGCCTTAAACTTAATGTATTTTTTTGAGAAAAAACATGGCAAATCTACTTATATATGTGGCGAGCAAAATAGAAAGCGACGTAAGGGTAAAAACCAGTTTTTTCAGGAGAGCCATTTTAAAGATTTAAATACGCGTATCTTTGGTGTAACATCACTTTCATAAAACGCGCATATCTCTGGGAGGGAACACTTTTGGGGCATGGGATCGGTCTCATTCGATGCTTAGATGTTTTCCACATCAAAAAAAAGTGAAAATTGATTTTTTTTTACCCTTAGGTCTCTTTCTCTATGCGCTGTCACATATACGAAGACTGTAATTAATAATTTTCAGAACTTCCGCGAAATGAATAAAAGCAAACAATTTTTTTGGCACTCCTGTAAAGTATCGGAAAAACACGTAGGCCTTCTGCTGCGGACACCGACGATATATTTCCCTACCTTATCATCCTTCCTTAAGGCAACACCTGATTAAAAAAACAAGCTTTAGGTATAGTTTCTACAAATTTTTTTTATTGTTTGTTTAATAAAGCTGCCGGAGTCCTAGTTTCGAATAAAAGTCCGGTGTCATAGTGTGGTGTCATTATAGAAGTCGTTTAACTCATTTTGTACCAGACTGCGAAATATTTTTAAATCATTATTTAATTTTCATTGCTCGTTAGAAACAGGGCAAACATATTTTTTTTGGTTTTTCATACCCTGCAACACTCGCTGAAACAGGTTAGTTTAAGTTACTTTTATAAATTATAAAAAAATATTCAATTCCAGTACCGAAAACTTCTTATTATTTAATAAAAAAAAACAGCAAAATTTTTCGGTCGAGATCTCGACCGCTGGTAATTGCTGGATTTGGAGCGAACTCGAACGGTTTATGCCTTTACTTCACTGACTTACTTTTTCTTCCCGCTATGACAATCAAAAACGAACCTGATCTTATTAGCTTGTGGAGTAATTCCTCTTTCAAAAGTCATAACAACAAATGATCACAACAAACCAAAAACTCTAAGAATGTTGCGAATCATAGGTTAAGGGTCCATTTGGTCCATACTGCAATTTTCATGCAAAATAATAATTAATTCTAGTTCCTTGTATCTATTTTGTTTCAATAATTATAAAATATTATAATTTTTTCTTTGCTCAGCATATCTAACACTTATAAATGCATTTGGCATGAATTTACCATCTACAGACCATCCCCAACGTACCCTCAAATTTTGTACCAATAGTCAGCCTTCTAGCTCAAAAAAAAAACAGTTTTGTCACGCCTCATCCGCCCTAAGTCCAAAATTTCGATTTTTCTTTTTCCTTAACCTTCGCGTAGCAAATACAAACAAACCCGCAGAAGTAAGTATCCAGTTTTCCCCAATCGTTTTCAAGTTTTAAGCGGTGTAACAAGCCACATTTCGATAATATTTCTTAATAATTGCCACTCGATTGCTATAAATAAAACAGAGTACTAAGAAATGGCAAACCTTACTGAATATGTCGACAACTGTCAGACTAGATCGTATTCCTCACTTGAAGAGCTCCAGAAATATAATAAATAGAAAAACAATCATTACAAACAGGTCACCCCAGAGCTACCCATATCCCTGACAAAATAATTACAAGGCACGTGCTCAATAAAAAACAATTTCATCTATTCAAATTTCCGTATGATTCAAGCAAAAGTTTAGCTGTATAACTTTTTCTTACAAAAACTTTATGAAATTAATAAGTTTCTGACATAACTACCAACATAACTGACCGATATCGTGTCGGTGACACAAATATTTATCTATTTATTATGAAAGCCGGAAAGAGAATTTCCCTAGAAGCTCGAATGTCTGATACAAGCAAATGAATGTGCGCCCGAGCAAGATACGTTTATTTATTTGTGTTTCCTGTAAGCCATTTTTGTCTTGTTCCTTTCAAAGAATTTTTCCATTTTAATGGTTTTTGTTTTATTTGTGTAGTATTTTTTGTTTGAAACCTGATGGCGTCAAAAGTTTGTCGGTTACTCAAAACAACTGGCCATGGTTGGAGAAATCATTAGAGCGGAGACAGTGAGAGAGGGGTACAACGACAGCAGAAGCCTTGCAGACACCAACAGACTAACAGACAACAATAGCTTATGTCATTTTATTCAAACCAAAGAAAAAACCTAACACTGTTGTAAGGAGATGATAGTGATGTCCTTGCTGCTAACCACTGTACCCAAAGGATTGCCATGGCGTTTCGTCAAAATCCAGTACTTTGCAATTGTCGGCCGTTCTTTCTTAAGAGACATACAAGGAAGTCTGTTTTTCTTTTGCAAGCTCAACGGAAAAAAGTTTCTGTATCCGTATCTGTCTCCTAATCTCCCTCCAGTTAGTTTTCTTTCTAAACATGGCACTCGGCTTTTGAGCTGCTTCTCAAAATCCTTGTAATGTTTCCGAGATGTGATAGTTGTTCGTTCCTTTTGCTTCTCTGTTTATTTGCCTCTGCGAAATTTATGCTAATATCCAAATGTATTTCATTTTCATTTCTTTCGAAAAGGAACCGTTTATTTTCTGTCCCTACCACCCACCTTCAAGAATATCCTTGCCAGGAGTTGCTTGTGTCTTCCTTTCTGCTGAAAAATATGTAAATTTTACTTTCCTCTTGATGTAGTGGCAAATTTGTTTATGTTCCTGTAGTTTTTCTTTTCTTTTTTCTTGTCTCCTCCTGTTTCTGTCCTTTGGCGTTCTCACAGTTCGAGTTCCTGGTAAAATCACGATTAGTGTAAAAATATAGTGTAGCACGGTGACATTTATTTATGACATTTGTCCGACATTTGATGTGGCCATATTACGTTTTGATAAAAGCCAAATAAATTTCGTTTTTCATTGCTTTCACGAAATTGTTTTGTACAATCTGTAAATTGTGTGTGGCAAATTGTAGTTGGACCCAAATGTATGCTACGATGTCTTGTGTACAAATGACCCCCAAAAAGTATGCTCATAAATTGTGAAAGAATGACACTGAGAGGAAGGAACTGTTTAGAAACAGTTTTTTCTTTATTTATGAAATGAGATTTAAACATAGATTTGCAATGACCTAAGGATGTTAGATTGGATGAAAACTGAATAGTTGGAGTTTTATTAAGGTGTATTTTTCTAACAGGATAATCCGAGTATTGTAACTTTATGTCCATTGCAGATTGTCTTAAATTCAGAGTTCACTTTTTAAACTCAGTATTTTCACAATCTCTTTGTGACTTCTGTTCATGTCATTCAAACATATCATATTCCATTTCGGTGACCATGTAATTTTATGACAGACACCTGTCCTTTTTAAGTGTTCTGTGAGATGTTTTCCGCATGGCGCCCAACGCATAGGACAAAGGTTAGGTAACGTGAGGTTAAGGGCATGCTGTTGGCCAGAGTCGTGCAAGTTACTGTTCCACTCGACGGTAGTTGACAGGGAATACCGAAAAGAAACAGAAAAGACCAAAAAGAAGCCATTAGGCAGAAAGAATGGGAGAAAAAGAAGAGAGGGCTGCAGAAAGGTATGAGATTCAGCTTAAATGAACGACGTCATTTTAAACATTGATTCTTAGACCCCTTATCTAATTATTCTGCTGAGTCTGAACTAGAAAATACGGGGTAAAAAATAAAAAGAAAGTTGGGCTAATTAAACTGTTTAAGTCGGTGGAGGCGAGAAAGAGAACAACATTTGCTGAAATTATTTTGAGGTTCAATGTCATCTCAATGGTTAAGTCAGAGCGAAGACCTGAAGTAAGCATAAGTGTTGTAACATTGGTCACCTAATTGTTTTTTTAGACAATAGATGGAAAAAATTCAGTGAGTAGCATTGGATCGAGGTTTGCAAAAGATTTACAAAAAAATCAATGACTATCTTTCTCATTGTTGTTCTGTTTGAAGCTACATCACGCCTTGATGGTACAACTGTTTTTACTGTAATTTGGTACACATGTAAATGACGACCTGGAAGAAAATGTTGCATACTAGGTTTGTCAATTTCTAGGCTGTGGGTACAACCGTTTTTACTGAAATTTGGTACGTATGTGTTGGTACGACCAGGAAGAAACAGGTGCATACAAGATTTTTCGATCTTAGTTTGTGGAAGTGGCAAAAGAGGATTTTATTATTATACTGAGGGTATGTTTCTCTGTATTTATCATTATTTTTACAAGTATTCCAATTAGTTTATATTTAGGTAATCATATTTCTATTTTATCTATTTTATCATTATCTATTTATGTACATACATACCCTTTGTAAAGGGTTTTCCAATAGGGACATAGCAATTTTGTGTCCTTATGTCAACGCACCCTCAAACGTTTTTAATGATCAAATCAGTCGATTCCACGTCACTCCCTGCAATTGGGCATCTCTCAAACCACACTGTAGTATGTTTTGCTAAAAGATCTAGGCCTTCATCTTTATAAGATCAAACTAACTCAAGAACTAAAGCCACTTGATCATTTTCAACGCCGAAACTGCACCGATTGGGGTCTGGCAAAGTTTCACAAAAAACCAAAATTTCATCGATAAAATCATCATCAGCGCAGAAGCTCATTTCTGGCTGAGTGGTTTCGTCAATTAACAAAATATGCGTCATTGGACAGCAACAAACCCACATGAGCTTTTAGAGACTCAATTGTATAGGCAAAAACTACTGTGCGGCGTGGTTTTAATGCCGGAGGTGTGATTCGGCCGTATTTTTCGTCGAACAATCGTCATGTTACCGTTCATGCAGAGCGCTATTGTGCCATACTAGAAAATTATTTTTGGCCAGAATTGGATGAGCTTCATATCGCCGATATGTGCCACACAGCACGTTTTACAATCGATTTACTGAAAGGCAAATTCGTTAAACGTGTTATCTCGAGAAATGGTCCAGCCGAAGGGCCACCTCGTTGATGCTATTTAACGCCATTGGATTTCATTTTATAAGGTCACATCGAGTCATTGGTAAATGCCAACAACTTAAGTCGAGCCTAGAGACAACATCCAACGGGAAAATTGCCAACGTTCCGGTTGAAATGTGTGTAAGAGTGGTGTAAAATTGGGCCTTAAGAAAAGATCGCTGTACACGGGCTCGTGGCGGTCATATGACCGAAATCAAATTTCGTTCCTAAAATGTAACATTTGCAATACACCTGGAATACTCTGTGTTTTATTAGTAAATAAAAAAATGTTATGTCCTTATTGGAAACCCCTGCGTTAAATCAGAAAGAGTCTTACTATAAATTACAGAAGGGTGTATTGCTCGCTAGACCAAATGCTATGTCGCAAGTGGTCCATAATGCTGGGGACTCTAATACTCTTCATGTTATTCTAATGATAATTTTAAGTGATGCTCGCTAAACTAAATATTTTTTAAACTCGAATCGCAGAGAAAATGTATGGTTCACTGCAACAATAATATGTGCTCTGCAAAAAAGTATGTTTGTCGCAACCATAGTATTGTGCTTTGAATTTAATTTTGGTAATAAGTATGATTGCGGCATTAATATTGTTGAAATATTATTGCCGTTTATAAAAATATGGTTTAAGCAATACTTAGTATGGACATAGATACTGTTACAACATTGAACACACCCATTTCAATGGAAGAACTGAACATACCCCGTTAATGTCATATGGTTTTTGAAAGCTAACCTCAATAGCGTTAGTCTGTAACGGGGATTTAAAATTGTTTCAACTTTCATCATGGAGTGGCCAGATAATGAGAAACGTATCGCTGTAATAGCGCTTTTAAAGTGTGAAATGAAAAAAGCGATATTTTCAAAACATGTCATGTTATTAAAGCTCCGCTTCGAAAACAGAAAATCATGGCCCGTGAGATGAATATCACCCAAAAGTTCATGAGTCGAATCATTAAAAAAGACTTGGGACTTAGGGCTTTCAAACGACGTACCGGACATTTATTGACTGCAGCTTAAAAAAAATAGAATTGAAAAATGCAAACGTCTTTAGATAATTTGCACAGAAAAATTTTGTTCACTGATGAACAAGCTGATTTAACAAGCAAAATGATAGAGTGTATGCGCGGTCATCTAAGCAAGCATCTGAACTGATCCCAAAGGAGGAAAAGGGTCATCACCAGCTTCAGTCATGGTTTGGTGGGGTCTCTCTTACGATGGGGTCACTGACCTGCATTTCTGCGAACAAGGAGTCAAAACATGGGCCAAAGTTTACCAAGAAACCGTCTTGGAAGCTGTTGTGAAGCCTCTTAACAATTCCCTGTTCCAAAACCAGCCATGTACTTTCCAGCAGGATTCTGCGCCGGCCCATAAGGCTAAAACATCCCAGACCCGGCTTCGAAACAATTTGCCAGCGTTCATTTCTTCCGAAGAATGGCCCTCAGGCAGTCCAGATTTGAAACCATTGGATTACAAATTGTGGACGGTTATAGAGGACAAGGTTTGTCACAAAAGATAACCCAACATTGGATCTTTTAAGACTGCTGTGGACGAGGTTCGTGTAGCTACGAGTATTGACGATTGGCCAGTGCGACTAAAGGCGTGTGTAAAGGCAAACATTTCGAATAAGAAGATTGTTCTTGGATACAATATACATCAATAAATATATTAAAAAATAGTTGGTCCAAAAACATTGAGTACTTTTTTCTTTACAGCATAAAACGTGTGTAACAGTATTTATGTCCCTACTTGGTTGGTGCGTCAAAATATTTTTTTTTTGGTTTTAAGTTTACAATAACATGATAACGACAATCATACCGTCTGACTGTTATATTTATAAAGTGGAATATGGTTTTTACTGTATTATAATGTTACAAGTCACGGACCTGGAATTGCGATAAAAGCAGTGTGCAGCCACGAGAATCAATGGAACTTTGCCATTTTTTAAAAAGGTTGTCTTCTATTTAAATAGATACAAGAGGTCTTGAGCCGGCTAATACCTGTTGAATAATTAACTTAATTAAATTCTCTATTGGTGAATAAAATCACATTCCTAATTATACATTTTCGAGATCATAGTGCGGTTGAATGGGATCATACCGTGGTTGTAGGGATCTTAACATGGTTAAGTGCGAATCATACTATGTTTTTAAGGATCATTTTAAAGTTGTTTCTGAAACATACTATTGGTATGAGGATCATAATATTGTTGTTTCGTTAATAGTACGGTTGTATGTGAATAATAATATTGTAGTGAAGTTGTGCCACAACCATAAACTCAAAAGTAGTATGATGCTTTTCGAAAATTGTCGATCCAACCATACTTTTTTAGTTCTTTAAAAGAAGCATTGAAGGATTTGTCATTCCTCATGCGATGCCAGAAAAACAACTACATTCAAACTCCTTAATTAAAGCTACAAAGCGTTTTACTACCTATATTTTACCCTTTCTAAAAGAATGTGAACTTCTAAGTTCAGTGTACCCTGCCACGTACGATATGAACTGATTCAAATAAAATGTATATAATATATATTCCTAAATATTGCAGTCTCATTCCTACTTAATATATATTAGGATACATGCATATAAGTATAATGACAAAAAAGTAATACCTTTAATAGGAAAAGATTTGTACAGCTTACATTAAAGAAAATTCAAACAAGCTCTTAACGATGTCATCAACTTTACACGAGAACAACAATATATTTACTAACAAGTCATGGGTTTTTTTAAACTCACATGCCATTATTAGCACTCAATGTTACAAAACTTTATCGTCTAAAGAGACTAAAATACAGCTTGTTATATTTTGTTTACATTAATCGAAATTCGTAAACCCTTTGCAAAGAAGAAGAAGCGATGACAGAACTCATACTCAATTGACCGATCTAGACTGAACAGACAACCAGCATGAGCTGATGGATCCACTGAATGATCTTAACCGAACAGACAACTGGTACAAATTGATTTACAAGAATATCTTGTATCTCTGGGCTTTTTGCCAGCCCTGAGAACCAGTGTCCAATTGTCATCTCTGGTGTAGAATTCAATTACGAACATTTGAACCTACAGAAATGCGTTTTTACCAACATCAAAAGGACAAACGACCCATAACAAAAACTAAACTCAGAGAACCCCCTGCCTTCAGTAGCTACACGTTGTCCTTTCCATCTCGCTTTCAAAACAATTTAATTTTATAACTTTCTACTTAATTGTCCTAGGAAACTTTCCTTTTGTTTTTTGTTTCATTTATTAGTGCGTTTGCTTTGATAAGATTGCCTAAAAGTATGCTTTACTTCTGCTCCCTTGTTATCTCCTTACCATATGCTCGGTTATATTTTATGAACCAACAAATAAAATATAAAAGTAAAAACCCAAAATTTATTTCCACTGTCAATACTACATGAAAATAAAACTTTTGTTCTAATTTTCCATGTTGCCATTCACCAGATAAACACAATGAAAACCCACAGCTACACAAATATCCACACCACACAAAAACTAAGCCAAAGTTTCCTTTTTTCGAAAAAGTGAAAAAAGCAAACGAAAACACGAAAAAGTTGAAGCGAACGTGAAAGTGAACAGAAGAGAAAAAAACATTAGAGAGCACAACGAAAATATTACAACACCCTCTACTACGAAAATATAAGGCATACATCATTTTAATGTGCGGTCGTGTAGGCAGTAGCAGCGGCTGGGGTCGGCTAAGGGGGCAAATTTAGGACAGACGTACGGCCTGTTTCACTTTCCGCTTCCGGTGGGTGTACGAGTGCGTGCTTGTGGTGTGCATGAGTGGTTTGTAAACCAAACAAAAATTAGCCGGATCATGTTGTTGGCCAACCATCCCGACGACCCACCAGCCATACCAACGAACGACAGACAGACGCACCGACAGCCAACATCAGAAGGATGTATATACAAATAAGTCTTAATTCATATTGTAAATAGATAAGGCAGATATCATTATGACTTAATATTATTATCGTCATTATTAAGTGGAAAAGGTGAAGGCATAACTTTTGTGGGCCACCCCCGCAGAGGACTCAACCCACCAAGATTTTGAGCGTAGCATAGCAAAAGGTATAAATTAAAAGTCTGAAGTTTCAAACGGCAGCCAGGTGTATCGTGTTTGTGGCCATGTCCTTTACAATGAAATTCAACAAAAAAAGATAAGCTGGAAATGGAAACTATTTCAATAATAAAATAAATGTCTGACCCGCAAGTGGGCGTAACACTTTCCATCTACAATGTGGCTTTTCTGGTCTGTGCTGGCTTTACGCGACTCCCTCTATGTATGTCACTTCATAACGAAGACCAGCAAGAAAAAAGAACCCCCCAAAAACTTTTTTGAAACCATTCTTTGGTACAAAATGTATGAATGCCTCTGTGTGGGGGAAGTGTGCGTTCGCCGGAACGTTTTTGTATGTATTTGTGGAACAGTTTTCTGGCACAGTCGCTAATATATGTATATACGTACGATATATTCGCATGTGTATGTATATACTCGTATCCGTTGAAGTTGAAGTCAACTACATCCATTCCTCTTCCTAGAATGTAGGTCGAGCATCCAAAGGATTCTGTGTGTGCGTGTGTGTTTTTGTAACAAACAGCAAGATTTTTCCAACAAGAGTAAGTGCGGTAGGAGGGCTGAAAGAACACTTTGTCCAAAAGGGTTTACTTTATGTGCAACAAAAAGTGCCGAATTCTGAGAAAAAATAAGTTCAAACACATGCAGAAAAGTGCATAAATTATAAAGGGTAATACAAAAATAATGATTAGAATTGTAAATTCCTGCTATATATTTCTGGCCTTATATTTAAACTGCGAATATTCATCATCAAAAATGGAAAGTATTCTCCAGCATGATTTATACACTATTGCATGCGCTCAAACCAAAATATGGTTTTTGAACGCTTCAACAGCATCTTCTGGCGCTTCAACAGCATCTTCTTGATGTGCGGGAATAAAATTAAGTCATTGGGTGCCATGTCAGGGCTGTACGGCGGATGACCCTTCAATTCGACGTTTTGGCCGGTCAAAAAGGGGCTGGTTTGAGCAGATGTGTGAAAGCTCGCATTGTCATGGTGTACACTGATTCGTCTTCTCTTGTTCGTTTTTCGAATTTCTCCGAAGACTTTAGGCAAACAATTTGTGGTGTACCACTCAGAATTGACCGTACTACGTTGCTCAAGTGGAACAGTCGCCATATGACCAGTTTTGCCGAAGTAACAGGCGGCCATTTGCATCGAAGTGGTTCTTCCTCGAACAACTTTCGTTGGATTTGGCTCGTATTCAACGACCCACATGGCCGATTGTTGTTTTGTTTCAGGCTCATTTGTATAGATCCATGATTCGTCACCTGTGACGATCTTATAAATGTCTTTACAAGCACCGCGCTCGCCAGGTGTTCATGCAATATCGAATGTATGCTGGGGGAAGAAATGCCCAAGGATGCCTCTATCTCACGGTATGTCACATGACTATCTTGCATTATCAGTTCACGCACGGCATCAATGTTCTCTGGCACAACGGCCGTTTTTGGACGACCTTTGTCTTTGAGCGAGCGTTGGCCACGATTGGATTCATAAAACCAGTTCACAGTGCTATAGGATGGTGCTATATCGCCATACAATGATTTAAGTTCATCGATGTACTCTTGTCGTGATAGTCCAAGTCGAAAGTTGCGAAAAATGATCGCACGAAAATGTTTACGAGTCAATTACATTTTTTTGTCAAATTGATTTTTTCTGTCACTGTAAACAGCACAAATGATGGTCGCACGTCAAAACGTTCTGAGTACGTTTATGCTAAAAAATGTCGAATTTTCTAATGGAAATGTCATATGGCGTCAGGCAACACTTAGTGTAGCTGTTGTATCATATTTGGGCTGAAAGTTCAAGGTAAGAAAGATGTATCAGTATTAACTTAGATAACAATGGTAGGTAAAGTAAGGTCAGAAGCTTAGCACACCTGGAGAAAAATGACGAGTTCGTTAGGAAGTAGAAATGTAAACTTTCTCCACATGTAATTCAAAAAATATCAATTGAAATTAAGAAACTATAATTAAAATTTTAAAAACATTAAATGTAATTTAGAAATTATAATTTAATTGCAGAACATCTTAATTAAAATTTAAAAATTACAGTTGAAATTCAGAAAACATCAATTGAAAGTAAGAAAATAAAAAATTCAGAAAAAGTCAATTAAGATTCTGAAATTACAATTGAAATTTAGAACACATTAATTAAAATCCAGAAACTAAAATTGAAATCAATTGAAATTCAGAAATTACCATAAAGATAAAACTCCAACTGAAATTAAAAAATAATCGTACATTACACTTGAAACTCAGAATATGTCAATTAGAGTTCGGAAAAAATTTATTGAAAATCAGAACACATCAATTGAAACTCACAACACTTACTTTAAAATTCATAAAATATCGTTTAAATTTCAATATATATATAAATAATAATAAATATAAACAAAAAGAAAAAACTATTTCTAAAATTTCATTTAGAAATTTATTTCTATAATAAAATAGAAAAATTTTACTACAGTTGTCCGTTATAGACTTTAAACCATCCAATCGATGTTCTCCAAGGCGGTTGCATTAGCAAGGCAATATTGTAAAGAATGTTGAGGACCTCTAAAAAAGTGCATTTGGCATATTCGGGTTTATTAGAAAGTTGATTTTAAATTTTTCCCACACAATATTTCCACAAATTTTCCCAAATTTGTAAATATATTGATCTTCAAATGACGCAAAACTAGTGGAGAATTCGTAAGTTCATTTCGTAAAGGATTGCTTTTAAGTATGGATTTGTCAGTATTGGGGGATATGGTTGTCGGTGGTGGTTCCATATATGACATAACTAAATTTTTGGACTGTTCGTGAAATTCATTATTTTGGGGAACCTAAATGTTGCTTGATGAGCAAGTCTTAAACATACAACATACAAATATACATTGCCACATACGTACAATAAAATATAAGGTAAGAGCGCGTGAGAATAAAAGTAAGTCAGAGATAATCGAATCAAAATCGACAAATTTGTGTCCTTATAATTAGGCCCACCCTAGTGCGGAATCTAAATATTTATTGAAATCTGCACACATCTTCTTTAATGTCAATTGCGTTCGCTCTTGGTGTAAAACACTCACTTCTGCCCAATTTCATGAAAAGCGGACAACAATTTCATACGGTAGTTTTACTACAAACTTTAGATGGATAGCTGGCGGACGGATATATCGTTAAATCGAATCAGCTGGTGATTTTAAGTCGATCGTTACGGTTAAAGTATGGCTCAAATAATATGGCAGTTACAAGCATTTGCCATTCTGTTCCACAGAACGGTGCAGGGTATAATTAAGAAAATAAGTACACACAGAGAACAGGTTCGTTGCCACAACCGATTTTCTTGCCCACCAAATGATTAAGGTTACCTGCACCTGGAGCATTCGATCAGTACAACCGAATGTTAGTTGGTGCTCTGTAATTTGCAGGTAATGGAACAGTATCATCGGTGCTACATACAAAACTCCCGCACCTTCAGAAGAATATTTTTGGATCTAAAAATCCACGTACCACACATGTTTTAGTCAAAAAACTGTTGGCTTACACCATTGAAGTAGTGAAAGGGAGGGTGATGAAGAAGAAAAAGTAGAAAAGATAACGGATGAGAAAATATGGTTAATCGATTGGCTTAAGGTCAGTAATAATCGAATTATATGATTTCATAATAAAAAAAACTATTAAAAAATTAGTTTTTGGTTTTGTTGAAGTTTTAGCTGTCATCACGAATAATTGGTTACTACAACAAAATGTTTGCTGAACTATTGGGTGCCACAACCGCCAGTTGTGACAACTGAATAATTTTTTCGCGTTTCATTGGTATGACCGATCAATAAGTTGTGAGTACAGTACGTTGATCATATTTATCATGATTCGGTATCTCCAACCGAATATCCATTCCGATTACAAACATTTGGTGATTGCAACTGAAATTCTTATTTTGCAACCGATTTCCAACAAACTTTTAATCTGAGTGTATCGGCAAAAATCTTGTCACGCCCACCAAAAACCTGTTCAGACCAAGATTTTTTACACCGTCAACACGATGTCGCTACACGGCATTCTAACAGGCTATAAATTTGTCCACCCACACATACGATAGTGACGTTTACCAACACACTCACGTACACACACTGTCTACCGGTGGCTGATATGATATACTTTTTTCTCGTAGAAGTCTTTTTGTCGTGTTTGTTTTGTGGTTTCCACTCACAAGATGCTGAATCCCTTGAATCCACTCGTATGTTGGTGTAAATTATACTCACACGCTTCCCGTTTTATCATACCTTTTTCTTATGATTGCTTTCTTCTGAGTTAATTTATTACTTAAGTTTACATCAAATGGTTTTTTATACTTCGTTTTTTGTTTATCTCCCCCTTCTTGCAGGAATCGTGTCAACCGGATAAACGCAAATTTGTTGAAAATAGTTCCATATCAGCGCCGCGATGATGGCGACAAAACAGGAAACAAAAACAAAATGTGAAACGGGAATGAAATCACACACACATGTAAGGTAAACACTCTTACAAAGTCATACTATTCTGCATATTCACATTTCATACACAACACACACAGCAGATGCACAAGAGAGGGAGAAGCTGCTGTTGCCCCACATAATGTGCCTTGACATGTGTGAATGAGTTTGTGTGTATGCCTACGCTCAATGCTATTGGTGTAGTGGTGTATGTACGAGTACTTATATGTATGCTCAGCTGTTGTTGTATTGTATTGCTGTTGCTTATGTCGTTGGTTCGGTCATACGGTCGGTGTTTGCTGGTTGATTTGTGGTAGTCGGTAGTGATGAGGTGAACGGGCTGGCCTGTCCTGGGCTGGGCGGTGTGGTGGGGACGGTCGTTGGTGCTATGTGTTGTTCAACACAATCTTTCGTTCAAGATGAATGACTTTTTAAGTGCTGTAAATGTAACTGTAGTCACACACAGCAGGTCTCAATGTTCTAAAAACATAATCTCATTTTCTATTTCTTTCCATGTGTGTGTGTAGATTTCTTTAAGAGCATGTGCGTGTGTGTGGGTGAGACCGCCTGTATAAATGAAGGCAACCATGTATAGTAGTTGTAAGTGTATGCGTGTGTGTGTATGCGCATCTCTATATGTCGGTTGTGTGCAGCTCGGGATAATGTCATGAATGTGATATTTGCCAGATAATGAGGGCAACATAATGTTGCCAGGCAACTTAAATCAAAGCAAAGATAATTTGGAACTAAAATGAGTCAAATGAGATGTGAAGTCAAGTGCTTCAAAAAGGCGCACACAAAAACCATAGTAACCCAAAAGATGAACAAAAGAACATACCGTGCACCAACGAGAAACAAAAAAAATGTTCTCTTAGCAAAGCTAAATTAAACCGGGGGACATTGCAAGCAACTTTCAATAGGGAAATTTAATGGGAATTTCGAAAAAACGCAAACAAACAAAAATATAAAAATGGCAAAACAAGTGAACATTTCAGCAGTAGAAAAAGTCGTTTGCTTAGACTACGAAGAAAATTATGTACACTACGCAAGAAAGTGCGTTTGTGTCACAGTGTAGAACATTTTAAAGACCCGATTTTCTTCTGCCAAATTTTATATATATTTCACTTTTGATTATTATATACAGTCGACTCCGTATAACTGAAATTAATTGAAATATATATGTTATATAAAATTCAAGTTTTACAGAATTTGTTTTTATTCTCATTTCAAACAATTCAACAATTAACTGAAACTCCGTTCAAGTGAAAATATCGCATAAGTAAAACAATAATTTCAACTAAACTGTCAATTTTAAATAAAATGTACTCCGTTTAATTGAAAGAAATAGATGTTTCGATGAGATGATCTAAGATTTCTCCATTAATACCAGCACATTGCTAGTGTAAATTTGAAGATGAGGACAAAAAAACACTTTGAAGGGACATAAATAATGTTTTATGCTGTAAAATAAAAAACACTGAATGTTTTTGGACCAAATATTTTTTAATATATTTATTGATGTATATTGTATCCAAAAATAATCCACTTATTCGAAATGTCCGTCTTTTGCTTTGTACGCGCCTTAAGTCGCACTGGCCAATCGTCAATAGCTGCACGAACCTCGTCCATTGGAAAATTTACCAAAGCTTGAACCAGCAGTCTTAAGAGATCCAATGTTGGGGTATTTTTTGTGACAAACCTTGACCTTTTAAACCGTCCACAATTTGTAATCCAATGGGTTCAAATCTGGACTGCCTGAGGGCCATTCTTCAGAGGAAATGAACGCTGGCAAATTGTTTCGAAGCCAGGCCTGGGACGTTTTAGCCTTATGGGCCGGTGCAGAATCCTGCTGGAAAGTCCATGGCTGGTTTTGGATCAGGAAATTGTAAAGAGGCTTCACAACAGCTTCCAAAACGGTTTCTTGGTAAACTTTGACCGATGCTTTGACTCCTTGTTCGCAGAAATGCCGGTCAGTGACCCCATCGTAAGAGACACCCCACCAAACCATGACTGAAGCTGAGTGATGACTCTTTTCCACCCTTTGGATCAGTTCAGATGCTTGCTTAGATGACCGCGCGTACTTTTTCATCGGTGCATCAATAACATGATTACGGTAATCATACAGTATGGTTGCGACTATTAACAAAACAAAACAGGTTTTATAGAGCATACATGTATGTGTGTGCTTTTGATTTTTTTGATATACCAACACGTTACAGTGCATGGTTGTTGTACATTATAAAAAACAACAACAATTGGAAGGTAATTCGAGGGATTTTTATTGTGTACTTTTTTCGGTGAAATATTCGACTACCGACTGGTTCTCGTTTATTTAAAATCTGCCTGCACTTAAGTATAAAGCAAATGATCGTGGATTAATCACATTTGTTACTTGCTGTCTACGGATGGTGAAGTAGCATTCACCCCTGTTTTCAACTAAAAGTATTTTTTTATGAAAGGTTCGATAAAAACATGGCCCCTAATATGGCTATGAACTAATTGTAATGCAATTTGAAAAAAAATGCTTGATAAAAATCTCTATTTTTGAATAACAACACCCAATCCTAATAAATAATTTTGTGGATCATAGTATGGTTGATTGAATCATACTATGGTTGTACGGATAATAGCATGGTTGCGTGTGAATCATACTATGATTGTATAAGAAAAATACTTAGGTTGTGAGGATCATACTTTTGTTGTGGAGATCATAAGATGGTTGAGTGTGAATCATACTGTGGTTGTGGGGATCATAGTATGGTTGCGAGTGAATCATACTATGGTTGAGATCATACTATGGTTGTATACGAAAAATACTATGGTTGTGAGGTTCATAATATGGTTGTGGAGATAATAGCAAGGTTGAGTGTGAATCATACTATTGTTGTGAAGATCATAATATTGTTGCGCCATAACCATATACCCAATAATAGTATGATCCTCTTCGATTATTGTCACCCCAACCATACTTTTTCTCTGCGTGTACGTCGTGTGAAAGTCCCAAGCCTTTTTTAATGATTCGACTCATGGACTTTTGTGTGATATTCATTTCTCGGGCCATGATTTTCTGTTTTCGGAGCGGATTTCTGTGAATTCTTGATTTAACGGCTTTGATGACACGCGGTGTTCGAACAGAGTGTGGGCGGCCGGTTGTGGTCTTTTACATCTCCAGTATCCTCAAACAGTTTTTTGCATCGGTAGACGAACATGCGGCTAATCCCAAGTGGCCGGATCGTTTTGAAAATATCGTTTTTTTTCATTTCACACTTTAAAAGCGCTACTACAGCGATACGGTTCTCATTATCTGACCACTCCATGATGAAAGTTGAAATAATTTTTAAATCTCGTTACAGACTAACGCTATTGAGGTTAGCTTTCAAAACCCGTATGACATTAACGGGGTATGTTCAGCTCTACTATTGAAATGGGTGTGTTCAATGTTGTAACAGTATTTATGTCCCTACTAAGTAATTGCAAGTTAATTCAGTCGATGGTGCTTCTTACGGACAAATTCATATTATTAAGGGAGAATAATTTCGCTATTACAGATAATGCAATCGATGACATACTGAATGCTTAGAAAAGGTTACTAGCATTGTCAAATATGACTTGAGAAACAATTCGTAACTGCTTCAAAACTGCTGCATTTATTACTGGGCAATAAAGCGATTCCGTTTAAGAAGTGGTTATGCTTTCATGTGCTATTGGTAAGGAAATTAAACAGATAACAAGTTTCTTCAATAGTTTAGCAGCGCTTCCGATATTGAGGAAGCTAACGATGAGAACATTGAGGGTGAACAATGTACGTCTCCTTTCAATAAGCCAACTGTCAAAGATGCTCTGTCGTCAATTCATGATTGTTTTATGGACAATACTAAGGCTTGGAAACACTAACACGATCTAGAGCAAAATATATAAAAGCACATTAATCGGAATACATATATATTGTAATTTGTCTATGTCGTTTTACTAGAATATTATCTAATTTAATTTTTCCACATTTTGTCAATTTTTCAATCAGTTTGAAACAAAATGTGGAAAAACTAAATTAGATCATATTCTAGTAAAACGACATAGACAAATTACAATATCTATGTATTCCGATTAATGTGCTTTTATTGATTGACTAACTTGAGTTTCAGTTTCTTTTTTAATTACACAGTACAACAGCCAATCTGGGGGTGAGAAATTCCAAGTCAGGGTGATGGTACTAGGTCAGTATATTAAAACCCTCAAAGGGTTTTGCGTTCGTATGTGCCATTTTTTTTATGACCTTTTACATTTTTTCCTTATCTTGATGTTTTTTCGCTTGGTTGTAAAATGTTGGCAAAAACGTAGTTTGACAACTCGAGAATGACTAGTTCGATTTTGCCGAAATAAATTGAGAAAAATTAATAATTACATTTTCTTTAATCCATTAAGTACCGTCGCCCTGACTTGGAATTTCTCACCCCCAAGACAATAACCCCAAAAATGTTCCACAGTGTTATTTAACAAATAAAATTTATTTTTTATAAAATAAATTATAAAAATGATTACAGATTAGTTCTTTGTAGTGACCAAAGCCTATTAAGTTGGCTGTTCTAACATAATATTTCAACATAATCATATGTGAAAGCGCAAAGAGAAAGTGACCTAAGGGTAAAAAAATCAATTTTCATTTTTTTTTCTTTATTTTTGATGTGGAAAACATCTGAGCATCGAATGAGACAGATCCCATGCCCCAAAAGTGTTCCTTCTCAGAAATATGCGCGTTTAATGAAAGAGAAGTCGACGATTCTAAGCGCAAATAGAAAGGGACCTAATCTTAGGTTCTAACCTTAGGTCCCTTTCTATTTTGCGCGTCACATATACTTATATACCCTATAATTGTTTATCGGTCCTAGTCACAACAAAACCATTGTTTACGACGGAACCTATTTCGAAAAAATAAAGGTCAGACTCTTAAAGTTGTTGGATTATACAGTTAAGTCTTCCAAATGATAATGCCATATAAATAAAAGACCTATAAACAAATAACATATTCAAGAATAAAGAAACAGACCGACTATAGTTCAGCAAAATTGATCAGAATTTTTGCCATAAATAGACCTCCTTATAATTCAAAACGACAACTAATTTTTTTGGTGATGACCCATTTCTCCCAAGTTTCGGCCACACAAAGCTTGTCAACAAATATTGTTATATACCCTTTTCAATTATATTTAGATTGGGTAATCATTTCAATACTAATCATAACATCTATCCATATACGCATTTTTTTACTCATCAGTTGACCCATTGCAAGTCGGTTGAATATAAAAAACTTTTTAAAACAATCTATAACAACAACTAATACAAGTACAAATTTAGTTCCAAAAATCATCCTTATCTGTTAGTATTACAGATACTTGTTTGCTTCAACCGAAAGTGTCAGTTACCTCTTTTGAAAATCGCTGTGTACCCAATCAACATTCGGTTGTAACGATTGAATACATGGATAGTTCGTACAACCTCCAATATTCGGTTGGAAAAAAATTCGGTTGTGGTAACAAATCTGTACTCTGTATGCAGTTAAAAGGAGTCGTCTGTATAATGAATGTTTATTAAATACCTGAATTATTTTAAGGAATGAAAAACAAAAATAAAGGTCAATGAAACTAAACAAACCATAGTAATTGCAAATAAAACAAAAAGTTTAATTTTTATTATGATACAAGGATCTATGACAATAATGGGTGAAAATATCCGCCAAATGCTCGATGGCATACCCTTAATTCGATAGTCTATACGTATTTGCAATGATTCTGAGACATAGTGTTGCTTAACTGTAGTTAATGTTCCGTATTATCTCTTCCTTCAGCATTCACGGTTACTGCTTGGCCGACCTAATTTTCCAGGAAGTACGGTCCGATGCCAGAAGTATGACATAATGAACTAGGCGAGCATGCACAGGTGTTTTCACATTACCTACAGACCCGGTTTGCTAAACTTTTAGCACTATTTTACCGATTGTTGACCAAAAAAATCACGAAGTTCACGTAATGCATTTAGATTGGAACGCCCATTTTCGTAATTAGCTTCAACAGTCTTAACGCACTGCTCAATTAGCTCTCCTTAATTAACTTTGGCAAATACTGAAAAAACTAAGTGTCAAACTAAGTTGTGCAAAACTTGTGACGTTAAGGTGTGATTCACAAAAAACATCATGCATTTTGGTTGGACCCCCTTTATTTGTAAACGACATACCAAATTGTCAGTCAAATCTTCAACTCCATTTTTAAGTAAGCAAAAAGTTCGTTCGCTTACCGAATATATAATTCTCTGCAACACTTGAAATAAAGAAAAGGCAACAAAACCAAGCAAACCGACGTTTAGTTTGGCCAGACCGACCTAATATACCCTTCACCGTCACTTGACTACAAAAAATGGCCAACAAAAATGATCCCGTGTTTTGAGCCTATTTGGCCCACTCTTTCAAACTTAACATTCGCCAAAACTTCAAGAGGACTTCAAATACGGTTTTGGGCCACATGAGCCAAAAGGGTCCAACAACTATGCAATTTTTTGAAGTATATGTGCGTCCCATCTAGCAGTACCCGTTTAAACATTTGTGCGCCCTCCAAAACTTATGATTCGTTAAGCAAATACGAGAGCTGCTACATATATTTCTGGCCAAATAATGAAAATGTGAATAATTATCTTCAAAAATAATTTAAGTGTTTTTCAAAGTATCCTACAGCATGATTTATACACTTGTATGCGCTCAAACAAATTGTCGAATCACTTTTTCCACTCCGATTGAGACACCTCCAAAACATGGATTTTGAACGCTTCAACAGCATCTTCTGGCGTATTTTTTTCGTATTTTTTTCTTGATGTGCGGGAATAAAAAAAGTCATTGGGTGCCAAGTCAGGGCTGTAAGGCGGATGACCCATCAATTCGAATTTTTGGCCGGTCAAAAAGGCTCTGGTTTAAGTCGATGTGTGAGAGCCACATTGTCATGGTGCACAATGATTCGTCTTCCTTTGTTCGTTTTTCAAATTTCTCCGAAGATTTCAGGCAAACAAATTGTGGTGTACCACTCAGAATTGACCGTCCTACGTGGCTCAAGCGGAACAGTCGCCACATGACCAGGTTTGCCGAAGAAACAGGCGACCATTTGCTTCGAAGTGCTTCTTCCACGAACAACTTTCGTTGTATTTGGCTCGTCTTCGAATTACTGTTTTGTCGATTGCTGTTTTGTTTCGGGCTCATAAGCATAGACCCATGATTCGTCACCTGTGACGATCTTATACCCATCTTTTGAGGCACCGCGATCGTATTTTTTCAAAATTTCTTTGCACCAATCGACACAAGCTTTTTTTGTTTGATCGATTGTCAAATTGTGCGGGATCCAACAAGATCAAACCTTTTTTACGGCCAGGTGTTCATGCAATTTCGAATGTATGCTGGTGAAAGAAATGCACAGGGATGCCTCTATCTCACGGTATGCCACATGACGATGATCAGTTCACGCACGGCATTGATGGTCTCTGACACAAAGGCCGTTTTGGGACGACCTTCCGTTTTTGGGCGGATTCATTAAACCAGTTTTTCACAGTGCTATAGGATGGTGCTTCATCGAAATACAAATAATTAAGTTCATCGATGCACTCTTGTCTTGATAACCCACGTCGAATGTTGTGAAAAATGATCGCACGAAAATGTTCACGGGTTAATTCCATTTTTTTGCCAAATTGATTATTTTCAAGGCAATCAACACAAATGATGGTCGTACGTCAAAACGTTCTGAGTACGTTTATGCTAAAAAAAATCAAGCTTTCCAAGGAAATGTCAGATGGCGCCGGGCAACACTTAGTGTTGCCTAGGCCAGAAATATATAGCTACCCTCGTACTCAAAAAAGTGTACTTTTTGCGGAGGTTACTTTAGTCAGATAAATTACCATCGACAGTTATCCTTAAACCATGAATGGATCATATAAAGTACCTTCTTCATTACCTTTTAGCTTAAAGCTTTTTTATCTACGTCATATCCCTTTCTTAAAAACAACTCTTTTAGGATAAATTTACTATGCAATGAAGCTATACGTAGTCCTTCCCAGCCTCTCAAAGTCCCTAAATATTCATGAAATATAAATGACCATTTTTGGCCAAGGCAAATTCATAAATTGTGCGCTGTGTTTCCTCTCCAACCTGGTGGCTCGAGAAACGTAATGGTGACATTAAGTCATGAATGATATGAAGAAGGACATGATCTACTATTTCTATGCTGGATTCCTCTGTTCATGCAAGCTCACCAAAGCACAGAAAGAAATAAACAAACCAGCAGCAGTTTCCTTAGGCCAACGACTTACAAATAAACAGACGAAGAAGAAAACGTCACAACAAGTACGTACAAGAGAAACAACATTAATAATCAGCTTTGACACAAAATTATACACGCTTAGAGGTGTTTGTTGTTGCTTGGTTTATTTGCTCGCTGTTTTTTCCTTGTCTGTCTGCCCGTCCGTCAGTCGGTCGTTCGGTCAGTCTGTTTGTTCCGTCTCTGTTTATCTGTTTGCCCATGTAATATTCCGAAGAAGTTGTCATGCCATGATAAGCAGCCATTAAATGTCTTCTTTCACATTCGGCATGTTTAGGTTGGCATATTCTACCCAAAATATGGTACTCTCCGGAGGATAGTATGGGGAAGCCCTGCAGAAGAAAAATACACAGAAAAAACTTTCCATACATATGACATTTGAAGACAGACAGGGAAAAATTTAAATAATTTGAATTACAAGTGACATTTTTAACACCAACATGCGCCTCTGTGTTATCCCCTTCCCCAATGTCCATTTTCCTCCATAAACCTCACTCAAGCTCATGACAACTTTTTTAAGGAAATGTGAATATTTTCTTCATGTCATAACGATGCCTTTTGAAAATATACTAAACGAGGAAGACAGAGAGTTAGAGGGAAAGTGGAAACGAGTGAGAAGGGGTATGAGGCACACTTGTTGTCTGCACATGCTGTGCCTTCCTTTTACGATCTATTTCTAAAATATTCTTTATAAATAAAAAACCACACTTAAATGATTGTGTATGTGCATGTGTGTTGGTGTCTGCAGAGCCGGTGTTATAACACAAATCAATCAAACCATTAATCAACCGGAAGCGGAGATAATGGAAATTGAAAATACTCATCCATCACAAAAGGGATCTGTCGTAAATATTTTTTTTTCAATTAATTGAAGAAGAAAACGGTTACTAAAATAGACAAGGAGGGACTTGGCCACCTTAATGATACTCTCTAATATTGCGGTATACTCGAACGTGGATAAGTTTTTATCAATTTTAAAAATTGAAATTTCGGGTATTTTGATTGACTCCTACAGTCTCAGGACTTGGGAAAGGGTCAACAACCAAAGTCTTCGATCGCACTGTGTATATCGGAGAAATCTTGTTGCAGTTTTGGGCCCAATTTAGTAACCCCTTTTTGCTGGCGATCATAAACTACATACACGCAGAGAAAAGATATGGTTACTATATGGTCACCGCAACAATAATATGTTCTCTACAATAAAAGCATGTTCTCAATTTTATTTTGACAACAGTATGATTGCTGCAATAATGATATTGTTGAAATGTTACAATACTATTATTGATAAATTTAGAAATTAAAATATGGTTTTAGCAACTATATAAATAATGTTGGTGCGACATAAGTATACTTATAGTTGTTAAAGATTTATGTTAAGAAAAATCTGACTACGACAATCATAATGTATGGTTCATTATAAAAAACAACAACAATCGGAAAGCTGTGTGAGGGATTTTTATTGTGTTTACGTTGTTCAGTGGAATACTCTACCGCCGACTGGTTCTCGCTTATTTCAAATCTGCCTGCACTTAAGTATATGTGACGCGCAAAATAGAAAGGGACCTAAGGTTAAAAACCAGTTTTGTTCAGGAGAGCCATTTTAAAGATTAGGTCCCTTTCTATTTGCGCTTAGAATCATTTTCATAAAACGCCCATATCTCTGGGAAACACTTTTGGGGCATGGGATCGGTCTCATTCGATGCTCAGATGTTGTCCACATAAAAAAAAGTAAAAATTGATTTTTTTACCCTTAGGTCCCTTTCTCTCTGCGCTGTCACATATATAGTTTATGTGGCGTCCGACCAGTACTTCGAGGCAAACGGAATGACAAAGCTATCCTATAATGGAGGGTATCAAAAGAGATGGATGTCTGAGAATTCTGGTATAAATTGTGTAAGATACCTGCTATTGTGTGATATTGACGGATTACCCTCTGATTCATCTTGTTTCCACCAATGCCGTGCAACTGACCCTATTATTATATTAATAAAGAAACTTTGAACGATTTCTAGAAATTTGTGATCGTTGCCATATTGTCGGTATTTTCTTTAAGTTTCCCCTAAGGAAGATTTGTTCAAGAGCGTTGCTTCCCCTAAGATGTTAAGAAGGGGATTGATATTACGAGGGCGGTTCGGAAAGTTCTTAGCCTATCAATGAAAGAGAAAATATAAAAATATTTTTATTTTTCAATATAATCTCCTGAAACTTCAATACACTTAGTCCAACGCTTATCTAGCAATTCTATCCCTTGATTAAAATAGTTTTCCTCAAGGTCTTCAAAATAGTGGTTTACAACTGTAATTGCATCTTCATTTGAGGTAAAACGCTTGCCAGCAAGGAATTTTTTTAGATTTGGGAACAGGTAAAAGTCACTGGGAGCTAAATCAGGAGAACAAGGTGGGTGGTCATGCAACTCGTACTTTAATATGTTGATTTTAGCCATTGTTACAACACTCTTGAGCGCTGGTGCGTTGTCTTGATGAAAAATTATTTTTTTGTGTTGTAAGCCAGGACGTTTTTCTCGAATTTGTACATTTAATTGATCTAAAAGGTTGCAATAGTACTCTGAATTTATTGTTTTACCCTTTTGCAGATACTCAATCAATAAAATACCTTTGAAGTCCCAAAAAACCGTTGCCATAACCTTGCCAGCCGATTGAATTGTTTTTGCCTTCTTTGGGGCACTTCCTCCAGCTTCAGTCCATTGTTTGGATTGTTCTTTTGTCTCTGGAGTATAGAAGTGGATCCATGTCTCATCAACAGTTATGAAACGACGCTTAAAATCCATTTTATTTCGCTGAAAACGATCCAAACAAGCTTGAGAAATGTTCATTCTTATGCGTTTTGGTCGACTGTTAACAAGTGCGGCACCCATCTTGCAGAAAGCTTTTTCATATGTAGTTCTTCATGCAAAATTAAATGGACTCGATCATTTGAGATGCCCATGATATTAGCTATTTCACGCACTTTTATTCGTCGATCATTTAATACCATATTATGCACTTTGGCTACAATTTCTGTTGTTGTTGCTGTTTTTGGACGTCCACTACGTGGTTCATCTTCAATGCTTGTACGACCACGTTTAAATTCAGCAACCCATTTTTTTACTGTTGCATATGAAGGAGCACTTTCATCTAACACATTCACCATATCATTATGAATTTCTTGTCCCGATAAACCTTTTTTATGTAAATATTTAATGACACCACGCATTTCTAATTTTTCCATTGAAAAAAATCGCGGATGCGTCTTTTGTGAACACCTGTTTCTATATGAAGGAGTTGCCAGATCGAAACAAATTTTAATATGTGTTCATAGCAGAGATGGAAGTTTCCAAAACACTTAACTTTTTTTCTGATTATACCGCGCTTTTTGTGCTTGGCTAAGAAGTTTCCGAACCGCCCTCGTAACTGAGCTTTACTGTTATAGACGTCTATCGGCCGGAGTATTGTTTTAGATCTTTTACGGGGCTTCCTCAGTGCTTATGTCCACAGGATAAGTTTTTAAATTAGATAAGGTAAGAAGGTGTGGCATTCTATTCACTGCTTTCCACGCTACCAGGACGCAGTATGTATATGTCGGATGATCGCTATGTAACTGGTGATCAATCTAGAAGTATTTTTTTCAAAGGGTTTTTCACAAATTGCGCTCGAGTTGTGATTAACTTTTTTTTCTTTTCAGTGTTGTTTGACATTTCCCCAGACAAAGACGTACATCGCGAAAGCTACGGTTTAGTGTGGTTTATGGTCTGGTGGAATCATCGGTTCATATTTTTTCAAAATGATGATGGATGAAACGTAACCGTGAATGGTACTCGCGCCATGATATCGGACTTTTTTTTTACCTAAAATTGTAGCACTTCATCTTGATAACATTTGTTTTCAATAGGACGGTGCCATTTGTCATACAGCTGCTTAAATAATGGATATATAAAGAGGCCATTTCAAAGAGCAGCTTGAATTGGTCTCCTATATCGTATGGTATCACACCTTTAGATATTTTCTTTGGGTCTGCGTAAAGTCCAAAGTCTATGCAAACCAGCTAAATTTCAGGTTTTGAGAGCCAACATTATTAACGCCATACCTGTCGAAATGCTCCACCGAGTCATACAAAATTGGACCCTCAGAATGGACAACCTGAGGCGTAGTTGCGGCCAACATTTACAGGAAATTAAATATTTAAAAAAATACCTGGCATAAAATGTCATTTCGATTAAACAATAATGATTTTACACTTGATTTAAAATTTTTATTTTTTTTTATTTAAAAAAAATACCTCTAGATTGATCACCCGTTACACACGTAGGTTTCAACTAGAAACCAAATAAATATTTCTGTGGATGTGGTACCTATTTTTTACAGCAGGAAATAGATTTATCAAATATATAGAACCGAATGTTTTTGAATATTTCCTCACATCTACATTTGTGCATTTTGTTGGGTCAGCGTACCTTAGTAGTGCGAGAGTGAAGCCCTCGCATACAATGAAGAGAAAAAAAACTGCTCTCATTTATCCACATGAGTATTTTTTTAGTGCCTAACTAAGTTCACATGGGAATTTTTGCTTCTTATTCAGCATTACATGGATGTTGGATTTAAATGAAAGTTTTAGTTTACAGCAACATATTTAGCGGTAACTGCTCTAATGTTTTCCAAATACAAGCTTAACTTTATTGAGCCCTTTTAATTCGAATACACCAGTCTCTGCTTATTAGCAGTCGTTCCCTTAACGGGGAAACAAGGACATCTGACTCTAGTCATGCCGAAAATTTTAATAACTAGTACCCTACATAACTTCTAGGTTTCTCAAAGGAAATATTAATGGCCCTTCCCATCTCACATAAGTTTTGTTAAATTCATATTTCGATACAAACCTACAAACAATTCCCCGTATTATACCCTTACCTTTTCGGAAACTACCTTTTGCCAGCATCAACACCACCAAAACCCCCATCAACAACCACTGAAAAATAACCGAAAAGGAAGGAAATATATGACAAGAAAACTTTTATGTTATTTTCGGTCGGTTTCGGCTCTTATCATATCTCGAGGCGGCAGCAAACAAATCAACCTGTTTGTGTTGTCCTTTTTTGTTTCTTTTAAAGGTTCTTAAATATATTTTCGAAAATATCGAACACCATCTACTCCACTGCCACAACGCCGAGAAAGTTTATGTTGTTGTCGTGTTTCTCACATGGACGTCGAACATGTCGTACATGAGGACGATGATGATGCCCATTCCACAAAGCCAGCGAAGACGAAGGAAACTTTTGTTTTCATTACTTTTTCTTTCGTTTTGTTTCCATAGATGACTTTGCAATCATAAGTTTATGGTTTGTGCTGATGTTTCTGGGACTTTTCGTTTTGTTAGGTTTTATTTTGGCTTTCTTTTTTGTTCGCCTCAATTCAATATGACCTCGCCGAGGTTGGACAGCCACCAAGATGTCTACCTTGTATCGCCGGCCGACGACCGGTATGCAAAAAGCATTTGCAGATGACGGGCAAGCCATCAAAGTGGCGTTCGGCGGGCGGCATTTAGATTAGTCGCTTAATAGAACATGCCATGCCGTGTGCTCTTGGCCCATCTTATGAATGTACGACACGCATTCGTGTTCTTAGGTTATTTTTTTCAAACGCTCTACCCAAGCAAAAAATGTATACTAAATATGGCATTCCGTATGCAACACTTCAAAATATTGATTGGAGGCCTCCGTCCGTCCGTCCGTTCGTCTGTCTGCTGAAAATACGGCCAACCGAATTAGCCAAGGATCAGGAAATTTCCGATTAATGATGGCAAACCTGAAAATATTTTTTCAAAATAAAAAAGAATACAAAAATTCAAATCAAGTGTGAAATCTTTATTGTTCATTTCATGTATTTATTGTATGCCATGTTTTTTTTGAATATAATTTCCTTCAAATGTTGGAAGCAGATACGATTTAGGGTCTCCATTCTGAGGGTCCAGTTTTGGATGACTTGTTCGTAATGTTGGCTTCCAAACCCTGAATCAGAACTGTTTTGTCAGCATTGACTCTGGACTTTACGTAGCTCCAAAGAAAAAAGTCTAAAAGAATTGTATGACACGATCTAAGCGGCCAACTGTCTCTTTAAAACTTTAAATTAGATTCTCTTCGAGATGACCTTTCAATTGAGCAGTTGTATGGCAAGTGGTACCGGCCTGTTAAAGCCAAATGTCGTCAATATTACGGCCTTCAGATAGCAAAAAGTCCGAAATCATAGCGCGATAGCGAGCACCATTCTCTAAAACGTTTCGGCCATAACTTTTGAAAAAATATGGACTGATGACTCCATCAGCTTATCAACCGCACTAAACCGTGGTTTTTGCGGTGTAGGTTTTTCCACGATGAAATGGCAAACAATACTGAAAAGAAAAAATAAAAGTTTAACATAACTCACGCCTAATCTGTGAAAAAACCCTATTAAAAAATACCTCTAGATTTATCAACCTTTATTATTGATAGTCATTAAATTCCAAGACGATATATAAAAGTGCAACCGTCAGTCTGTCACTCGTACGTCCGTTCGTTTGCCTGTTCTGAAACAAAATTAACCTAAGATCATGAAATTTCAGATTAATCATGACAAATGCTCATAACCTGTTTGAGATTATAAATGGGTTAAAGGGGTCCCTTAAGGAGAATAATTTCCCATTAAGTGACTATGGCAACTTTAGAAATATATTCCCTTTTTTAAGTATTTGCTTAACAAATCATAATCTTGGACTTTAGGTCTTTAAAAAAGACTGGTAATTAAAAATGATCTCAAAAAGGGACTAGTTGCCGTAGGTTTCGGCCCAAAAATCGGCCCGTTAGTCAAAGCGGTCGATCAGTACTCAATATGGACAGATTCGCCGATACAGATACAGCCTGAACCACGGTGTGTCATCACACTGGGGCCGTAACAATGCGACGGCCAACGCCCCATTGGATTAATTCCGCCGGTACCAATTCGAAGCATGACAGTTATGGGTCATGGCTTCCCTCTTGGTTAGGGGTCGAGGACTATCTAAACCTCTGCTGCTCTGTGGGTCACAGCACCCGGTCGCAATGCAACTCCACATCGAACCGAAGTTAACTCAATATGGACAAATGGATACGCACATAAAATCATACTTTGCTACAATTCCAAAAAGGGTTTTATTTTGAAAAGTTCACTGAGATTGGCCTAAAAAGCGGCCGTTATGCTCAAAAAAAGGACCTCCGGTCCCATAGGTGTACTTTAATTAAAGCTGTATTTGCAATGAATCCAAATATATACTCAAGTTTTAAATAAAGACTGTTAGTAAGGACGCCCAGACTAACTCAAAAAAGAGCCTAGGTGCTGGATGTATCGGCACATGTGGCCCAAAACTCGGACCCTTAGATAAATGGATACGCACATTACAGCATATTTTGCTACGAATCAAATATGAATTTAGTCCATAGATTTCGCTGAGATTATAGTCCGACTCATGGGCCTTAAAACGGTCCTTATGGTTAAAAGAAAGGACCACTGGTTAATTTTGGGCATAAGTGTACTTTAATTAAAGTCGGGCTTACAAAGACACCAAATATGTGACAGCGCACAGAGAAAGGGACCTAAGGGTAAAAAAATCAATTTTCACTTTTTTTGATGTGGGCAACATCTGAGCATCGAAAGAGATAGATCCCATGCCCCAAAAGTGTTCCCTCCCACAGATAAGCGCGTTTTATGAAAGTGATGGTACACCAAAGATACACGTATTTAAATCTTTTTAATGGCTCTCCTGAACAAAACTGGTTTTTACCCTTAGGTCCCTTTCTAGTTTGCTCGTCACGTATAGAGTTATTTTAAAGATTTGACTGAGATAAGGTTTGGACCCAAACAAACGGCCCTTATGGTAAAAAGAAAGAACCCCCGGTTAATTTGGACATATGTGCACTTAAATAAAAGCCGGGCTTACAGCGATTTATTTTAAAGATTTGTCTTAGATTAGGCTCGAGGAATCTAAAAATTGTCCACTTCAATTGCGGATCTACGGCGAAGGGTATACAAAATTCGGTGTTTGTAAACTTAACGGCGTTTTGCTAGCTTTATACCAATTACGCTGCCTTACCCCACCTCCTTTTGATTACATTTTTGTTGGTTACTTTTCTCATTTTTAGTTTCTACGCTTTTCTTCTTTCGGCTCATGTTGTTCTATTTCTCAAACTTTGCGTGTGGTAATATGAAGATCCTTTTTGAATGGCACCAAAACAAAAACAAAGAAAATACAACAAGAAGAAGTTGTTGCTGTTGGTAATGGTGTTGTTGACTAAATGTTGTTGTTGCTGACGTGGTTGGTGCTGTTGTTGAAATTAGAGTGTCTCGTTGGAGGAGGCAGCAAAAACGAATATGTTGCTGTGCATACCAAATAGGCTATTTTTCTCAGTCATCAGTGTCTAACGCAACCTCTGTCTTTTTTATGGCCATGTCTTTACGGTTCTTTCTATCTTCGTCGCCCTTCCTCCATCCCCAGCTTCCTGGTGCCACTTCGCGCTCTTGATAGCTAAAATGGACTTGGGCCTAAAATTGAGATGACTTGGCAATTTGTTTTGAGTGTTTACTAACATTGGGTTTTGGTTTTGGTCCTTTTCCCCGTTTGGCGTTTCACCTCGCCTGACCCTCTCGTTTGCTTGTAATTTTTCAAAGATAATAACAAATTAGATTGTTATTCTATAGTAAGAATTTGTATTAATGAATAATTATGCAAAATGACTGTTGAAATGTGGACGAGTAAGGAAAAAGTGAGAAGCAAATATCCCCATAGCAAATAAACAGCCACCCACTGTATCCCAATGTCCTTCCCCATTACTACTTTTCTTTTGTTGTTCTTTGGGTCTTGTTACAGCCTACGGAATAACAAATGCGAGAGAGAGAAATTAACGTAAATACATGAAAATCGTTGGGGAAATTAGGCTTTAAGTCGATATTTATAGGGTGATTAACCGGGCCGAAAAATGCCTGCAGGTTTATTTGAACTTACCAAATGCTAAAGGTTTCATTCACCATTGAGGATTAGGGATAAAAAAAAGATTTTTTTTCTTTTGTTACCAGGAAAATAAGTACGACCATAAAAAGACTAATCATAGTTCGTGTGAAATCCAATGAGGTCAGTTGGGAAGAACATTATTAGGCTATATTAGCTACACGAAAGTGTTGCTTAGAGAAAGGCAACATCGACAATGGAGGTAATATTTATTTGGTTATAAGGTAATTTGTTCTGAGTAAGTACTTCAAGAATGTCTTATGTCTCTAGAGAAGATAGCACGACATTCTTAGGAAACCCTTAAAAGAATTTCTAGACATAGCGACGTTGATGGCAATTGTACAGCTGACATACTTGCAAAGTCTAAGGCTATCCGGAATACAAATAAATGTAGTGGTGATATTGGCATTTTTCTCGCGAAAAAGGTAAGCAGTTTATCTTACTTAAAACTATAGGGTGATCCATCTAGAGGTATTTTTTTCAAAATAAAAAAAATACTAAAATTCAAATCAACTGTAGAATTTTTTTTTATTCATTTTAGGAAAATTTTAAGTCATTTATTGTTTGAATATAATTTCCTTCAAATAATGGCCGCAACTACACCTCAGGGTGTCCATTCTGAGGGTGGAATTTTGGATGACTCATTCGAGCATTTCGACCGATATAGCGCGAATGACACGCGTAATGTTGGCTTCCAAGACCTGAATCATAGCTGAGCATAAAGTCTAAAGGTGTGATATCACACGATCTAGGCAGCCAATTCACCGGTCAAAAATGTGAAATTAGCTGCTCTTCGAAATTACCTCTCACTAGATCCATTATTTGACCAGCTGCATGGCAAGTGGCACCGTCCTGTTGGAAAAAAATGTCGTCAAGAATTCGGGCTTCAATTTCAGGAAGTAAAAAGTCCGATATGATAGAGCAATTACGAGCACCATTGAAAGTTACGTTTCGACCATCATCATTTTTGAAAAACTACGGAACGATAATACCACCAGCTCATAAACCGCCTCAAACCTCTTCTTGTTGCTCTTCAGCCCAAATGCGGCAATTTTGTTTATTAACTTAGCTGTTGCGACAGAAATGAGCCTCATCATTGAACAAAATTTTTGGACGAAATCAGCGGATCTTCTTGTTTTTCGCCGAACGCTCATTTCCATATTACAGTTGCCAACATTTGAAGGAAATTATATTCAAAAAATAAATGGCATGAAATGTCCTTTCGTATGAACAACTTTATTTAAATTTTAGTATAATTTTATTTTAAAAAAATACCTCTAGATGGATTACCCTATATATATCTTTGCGAAGAATAGGTGGAAACAGGGACCCACCAGAAAGACTTGTGCTGGTATGACCGAGAATATATCACAAATCAGGATTAATCTTCCAAGGAAAGTATTTAAGAAACCTCATTGCGGTCAGCACTGGTCTCTTCGATGGTGATTTGAACAGGATCCGCACTTTCATTATGGCAGAAAGATGAAAGAGGGTATGGACAGGTATAAAATATACTGTATAACAACTGGACCTGCTCATCGCCCTCGTTAGCTATGCTTTGAATTATTATAGAGACTGCTCAGCACCTTAGGGTATCCTCCGATAGACTAAATCTGTACTGTAAGCAGACGTCGCATCAGTAAGCGAACAATACAATGATCTAGACAATCATTTATAGAATAAGGTTCTTGGAAAATCATCTTTTGAATAGGTCATGCGAAAGTCAGACGATGTATCCGCGAGATATCCTAGATAATATTGGAGCCATATCTTTCAACAACGTTTATGCGTCACCAGTAATCCTACTCGTACAAGGAAGAGTTTTTAGGAAAGTTAGCTGGATGTGGTCCTTCTAAACAAGGGAACTCCTAATACGTTTAGATGATCCGGAATCGGTTGTAAAGTCGGCTAAACATGCATAAATGCTAGCAAATCTAGATACAAAGAGTACAAAGTAAAGCGACTGCTATAACAGATTCGTTGCCACAACCGAATTCTTCGCCAACCAAATGATTGAAGTTACATGAGCGTCGAGTATTTCATCAGTCCAACCGAATGTTAGTTGGTGCTCTGTAAGTTTCATTTATTGGAACTGTAGTATCGGTGCAGCATACCAAGTAGCCAAACCATCAGAAGAGAGTTTTCGATCTAAAATCCACAAATACCCTTAATCAACGATCAAGGGTGGAACTTTAATTACTTACCAATTAAATTCTGACAAAAACGGTCATGACAAGGAAAATGGAAAGATGATGGATATTTTTTCACTGGAAAAAATTTTGTAAATCGATTGGCTTAAAGGCAGTAACCATCAAAATATATATATTTTTTTAAAAATTCCATTAGAGGAGGAGCAGAACAAAATTGGATTCTTAAACAATTAGAGAGAAACACAACCAAGCGAGAAACTACCTATAAAATACCTTTAACCAGAGCAAAGCGAAGTGTTCTAAGTACCTAAGTCAGGAGGCGGACACCAACCATTAAGTGGCCCGTCTAAATAGAAAGAAATTCCAGGAGAACAACTGATCCTGAATTATTCTGAAAATGTGGTAATTCGACGGTTTTGCATAGTTACACTAAAAATGAAAATATAAAATCGATAATCGAAAAAGTATTTTAATATAAAATTGATTTTTTTTAATTTGTATGTTCTGCACCTCGAAGTGTGTAAAGCGTTCGCTAGTATCTTATAAAAGAAGTCGAAGACTGCTTCTATGAAGAGTCACTGTGGTACGAAACTGATGGGGGCATTGTGTAACACATATATAAGTAGTTATACAAGGACGACCGCAAAAGTAACTGGCCTAACATAAAAATAACCGTTTTTTTGGAATTATTATTATTATTTATTTTTCAACATAATCTCCTTCCAACTTAATACACTTCATCAAACGTTTTTCAAGTTTTTTAATTCCATCCGAAAAATAAGATTTTTCAAAACCTTCAAAATATGCCTCAGTTTCAGCAATAACCTCGCTATTAGACGAACATTTTTTGCCACCGAGAATTTTTTTTAAATTTGGAAACAAGAAATAATCAGAAGGAGCTAAATCTGGACTATATGGTGGATGCGGAGCAATTTCAAATCCTAAATCGGCCAGTTTTAGTTGAGTTAAAAATGCAGTGTGTGAAGGAGCATTATCTTGATGAAAAAGATTTTTTTTCTAAATGCGGTCGTTTTATCTTGATTTCTTCACTCAACCGATCCAATAATGCACAATAATATTCACTATTTATAGTTTTTCCTTTCTCAAGATAATCAATAAATATTATACCCCTTGCATCCCAAAATACTGTGGCCATTACTTTTAATGCTGACTTAACAGTTTTCGCCTTCTTGGGACCACTTTTACCAGCTTCTATCCATTGTTTTGACTGTTCTGAGATGTAGTGATGGATCCATGTTTCATCAACGCTTTTTACGCTTATTACGCTTATAAATCGTTAAAATCTCCTCGGAATTGGTCCAACGGACGATTTTTGGGGCAAAGTCAACAAACGCGGCACCCATCTTGCGGATAGCCTTTTCATGTGGAGTTCATCATGTAAAATACTCCAAACTTGGTTTTCGTGTATTTTAACAATATCAGCAAGTTCTCTGAGCTTTATTCGTCTATCTTGAGTCAATTCATTTAATATTTTTCTAATGTTTTCAGTAGTAGTAGCAGTTTTCGGTCTTCCAGAGCGTTGTTCATCTTCCGTACTTGAACGACCCATTTTAGATTGTTGAACCCAGGATTTCACGGTGGAGTATGATGGTGCATTATCACCATGAACAGAATCCAATTCATCTTTGATTAATTGTGGCGTATAACCTTTCATATAAAAGTGTTTAATTACCGCATGAAACTCTTTATTTTCCATGTTTCAAAAATTATAAAACTTGTTCACTTCAATCACCTGTAACAAAGAATATAATCATTAAATATTTCGGAAATTTTGACAGATGGCTTATAAAAGATTGCTTTTAAAAAACAAAACAAAAAAATTTCTAGTAAAACAGAAAATGTGACAGGCCAGTTAGTTTTGCGGTCGCCCTCGTAGTTGGAGTTCCTCAAGGTATAAAAATTGATGCCTTCGTTGTAAAATTTTAAGATGACTTAGCCATGTCCGTCTGTTTGTCTGTCTGTGGAAATTAAACTATAGGTCAGACGATTGAAGTAAGGTGACTGAAATTTGGTAGACACATATATCGAATTGGTATTGACAAACTAGACAGATCGGCCAAGAGGTAAAAACTGTAAACCACACAAGAACTGGTTTAACTTCTGGAAAAATCAGCAAACCTAAACAAAAAAGTACACAACATCTCTTGAACTAATAGAGATTCGACGATTACATTTGGAATATATAATATTGGCATAGATAAAAGTACATCCTGCAGGAAAAGGGGCGGTACACGCCCGTCGAAAAATCACATTTTTGGCCAAAGTAATGAACCGATTGTCTTAAATTTTGACGAATGAAATCAATTTATAGGAAATTGTTGCAGACAACGTTGGATTTAAATTAGACAAAGGGCGTGGCTTCGCCCATACAACCCTAAAGTTTGGAAGTCTATACCTTGTGAACTAGTGCCGATATGATGATATATGATGTTGGTATGGAAGAAACTCACCCTGATAGAATGACAAAATTTTCATACTGGAACGCAATTCATGGTGAAGGATCAGCCAGACTTAAATTGTCCACATTCAAACTTAAATTGTCCACATAATCTGTCCACATTTCGTTTCTTCTTGCAGAAAATGCTCGAAATGACAATGTAAACTTAAACCTTAGGCAAATACAAAAAATTAATACGTGGAACACGAAGCATTAGGTATTTTCTGGTTAAGGAAGACCATTCCAGAATAAAGGGGATAGAATTTATTAAATGCAAAGAAAAACAATTCGGATTGTGTGAGCAGTGGGCGGTGTGTGTGGACAATTTTGATGAAATTCCATTTTCAACTTTCAATGTCCAAGGCCACTCCTTATAATTTTTGGGCACAAAAATGTAAGAATATAAATGTTGTGTTCAAAAACGAAGTTTGATGCAAAAACTTTGCTAAAATACTCACGGTATATCAAAGATGAAAAATATTCTAACACCGTTGTCGTGCATTTTCCTAAATGACGTAGTCTTCTTTTCTGAGGAATCTTCGCATACAAAGGGTGGTCTAACCATAATGCAGAGTGTTAATTATCAGTCACATCTAACGGCAAATGCTTTGTCCAACTTTAGGTGGCATTACTTTGTTTCAGTTTTTGACAAATTCAACCTATAATTGAGCAGCGCGTTAGGATTGTTGAAGCCTTTTACGAAAATCGGCGTTCAAATCAAAATGCATTTCGTGTACATCGTTTTTTTTTTGTCAGCATCATCCACCAATTATTTCCCAATCGGGAGAGTTGTGCGCAAATTTCAGCAAACCGGTTTTGTAGGAAACGTAAAAACACCTGTGCTCGCCCAGTTCATTCTGCGAAAAACATTGATGATGTTCGCGATAGTGTGGCAGATGAGCCCTCAACCTCGAATTGGGAATGGTTTTGCTATCGCGAGATGATAACGGACTTATTGTGGCAAGAAATTGATGCTGCCACACAGCCAACGAAACAATGACTCTTTTATGCAAGAAATTGTATGGCCGTGTTATCACACGTCGTCGCGATGTTAATTAGCCGCCACGGTCATGTGATGTCGCACCGTTGGACTTCTTTCGTTAAGGATATTTAAAGGAACAAGTATTCGTCAATATGCCAAAAAGAATTTAAGAGCTTAATGATGTGACGATTTGGCACATTAACGACATTGAACTTTTATTATGTCTCAGTCACTGAAAATATGGACCATCGGATAGAGTTATGCCACCGAAGCCATGGCGATCATTTGGCGGTATCTTATTTCAAGCAAAATTTAAAAATCCATCTATATAAAAGATGTATAGGATTTATATATAATACAAAATTTTTTCGCATTATTTGCAATTAACATTGTGCGTTTTAGTTGGACCCCCCTAGCTATAGTCCGTTATTAGGAATTAAAAGTACACAGAAAAAAAATAATTTTTTCATTTCAATTAAAAAATTCAAATATTCGAACAAGGAATTAATTCGGAATTATGTGATAAAAACTTCACATTTAAACTAAAATATTCATAAGTTATTCATCGGAAATATTTTCGATTCCAAAAAATGTTATATCGTTTAACGAAAATAGCTAACGTATTTTGGTATGAGGCTATGAAAAACTCACATATTTACAAAAAAAAGTGGAATGCCGTTGTTTTAAAATATACTTTTATGAGACGATTAACGATTTCACATATTTACAAAAAAAGTTGGTAACAATATTTAAAAAACGGTCGGAAAGACTTTATTCTCAAACAGGGGTGCTGCAGTTTCGGCGTGCGCCACTTCAGTATCATAAAACCTCCAGTGCTGTAACTATGTTCAGCGTATTTTCACTTAAGGGCAGGCAGTTTCGTATTTACGAGTACTTCCGGCAAAACAGTGTTTAACCGAACACAATTAAAATCCCTCACACTACATACACACTATAATACATACACCCATACTCACACAATACAGTACATGAATGAATGATTTTTTAGTTGTTGCCATTTATTAACTATCAATAACTGATAAATATTTTACTTATCTATGAAATTTTTAATTGAGCGGTGAAGTGGTAAAAAGTGAAGTGGTAAAATTCACATACCAATTTTTTGGTTGGAATGTAAGCGTTGTCATTTTTTTCAGTGTACCTTAATAAAAGAAGAAACATTAATATTTTTTACTCTTACATCTGGGATCCTCCAAATTATTGGAATACTTTTAGTTAAATTAATTACACAACCTTCTCCTATGCACATGATGACATTTTGAAATTTATGGGGATGTGGGTCTTTAAGAGAAAGATGAGTGTCTATGAAATGAGGCTGAGGGACTCTAACATTTTGCTCGTCTGAACTTAAGACCGCTTTAACTTATGAATCTTCGCCAGTTGTTATTATATTTCGTTCTAGAAAAAAACGTTCAATATGCAAAACTTTTTTTTCTAGCTTAGCCTCATTATATTGCACTCAGCCCACTCCGGTTATTGACTTCCTTTGCCTTAGAAACAAAAACCATCTTATCGACTGTTGGTGTTTTCTTTTTTTTTGTTTTGCCAGATTTCTTTGAATCGCAAAAAAAGTTTAATTGATTTCTTAACTTCATCTTAGGCATTTTTGCTCTAAAAGTATAATTATGCAAAGTTGACGGAAAGGCAGAAGAAGAAGAAGACGTAGAGGAAGATGAAACCAAGTAGAATAAAAAGAAACAACTGAAGGAAGCTTGAGTTTCACGGTGCTTTCTTTTATTAAACGTCGCATATGACAATTACTCGTGATAACAAACACTCGGCTGAAATTCTATGCAAATGAGTGTAAACGCAGAACTCTATGGTTTCTTTACATCAACAAAAAGGAAATTGAACTGAAAATGAAAGGTAGCTAAACCAACCACCTTCCTTCCTTCCTTTAAAGCACACCTCTAAGCACAACCGCCCCCGTTTTATGTGTCATAGCCGGCAGCTATTAAAATTAAAAAAATATTTTTGTCATAATCGACGCCCCCCAAGGGATGCACAGAGATCAGGATAACATTTACAAGAAAAAACGTACAAAATATAAAAACCTCAACAATTAACACGCATTTAAGCGCTGCCACAGAGAAATGAGTCGAATTTGCGCAATCGAAACCCATGTACGAGGTGTGTTCAATAGAAAATGTAAAACTTCGAAACTTTTCGGTCTACGTAAATTCGATTAGGGTTTTTTAATGCTGGTACTCTTGTTTCGAATATATGATCTTAGTTGAGTTAAGCTTAGTTTGCTTGTGAGAGACATACAAGTTTAAGGCGTTTTTCGGTTTGTATCTCGTCGCAAAACGCCGCCATTAAATGCCCATAATTTGCGAAGAAATTTTATGGCATAAGACAACCTCTGCAACTTCTCTAATATTGATTTGCTTCGCTGACTCACTTTTCCTTTTTTCTATGACAAACAACAACAAACCTGATCTTATCAGTTTGAGGAGTACTTCCTTTTTCAAAAAAAAAATCTCCATAACAATTTTCTTTACTTTCTCAATATTTTTATCGGCTTTAAATGTGATTGATCTTTCAGGACGCCATTCATATCAGGTCGATTTTCTTTGAAAAGTTTGTACCACTTTTCTGACTCAGAGGGTAATCTCACATTTGACATGAACCTGTTTACATCATACGTGGCAGTAACCACCTCTGCGGGTAGTCTGTTCCACTTACGGACAACAGGGATGAAGAATGAATTTTCTCCGTAATTCATAGTGCAATCAGTAGGCCAACCAATATGTAATAGAGGCGAACTTCTAGACAACAGGATGTTACGAGCACACACTCTGATCTTTGGGATCAGGTCAGGATGAAGAATGAATTTTCTCCGTAATTCATAGTGCAATCAGTAGGCCAACCAATATGTAATAGAGGCGAACTTCTAGACAACAGGATGTTACGAGCACACACTCTGATCTTTGGGATCAGGTCACCTATCTCAAAAAGAACATGTAAAAGAGGTATATTCTGCCGATACTCGAGTAAAGCAAACCAATAAAAAGGGTATGTTGTCAGACTCAGAAGTTCATTGGGATAAATAAGAAACAGAAAGGGAGAGAGAATATAGCCTTGTGGTACCCCTGCATTAATAGCAAACTCATCGGATGAGGCTCCATATATACAACACGTATAGAGTGATTTCTGAGAAAACTCGATATGAAGCGAGCGAATTCAAAAAAAGTAATTGACTTTGACAAGAAACGCATTTCAAATATCCAGAGCCCATATCTTTCTTTCATCCAGTTGGTGAACTTATCGACTCCATAGCTCCGAAAGGAACGCCATCAGATCGGTACCTACGGAAGCCATACTGTCGATTGTTGGGAAGGCTATTTTGATTCCAAATTATTTACTAGATGGTGATTCACCATACTCTTCATCACATTTGAGAGTGCAGAGCAAACTGAAATTTTATGGTAGTCGTCAGGATTACTAGCCCCACCCTTTTGGGGTTCGGAATTACATTGGCAATCTTCCAACACAAGGGGAACCCTCTCACACAAGAGGTTAAAAAGATCGCGCAATGGACGAGCTAGTGTCGAAAAACAAATATTTAGAAAAAGTGCTGAGTACAGCACGAACCCGTTTAACTCCTTGAGTTCGAAAAAATATTCGAGGCATAGACCTAGGCACCCTATCACGGGAAGTGGATGCAAACTAACCGGTTACTAATATATGGCCCCAGTTTGATTATTATATTTCTTATTATACGATGATAAATATCGCAATATAATACGAGTACCATAATTTTTACCTACAAATGATACGGATCTGACGTTTTTGAATTTCGGTCAATAAAAATCGTTTCTGATCAAATGGGAAAACGTTTGCTCAACTTACTAGAATCATGAGGATAAGCTAAGCTTTTCTTCTCCCTTAATTAATGTCTAGCGGCAATGTCGCAACATTTTCGATTAGTTCCATTCTCTGCACAGCTTACAACCCACAGACAGACAGTAATTTATATGGCTTTTAATATTAAAATAAGGTACACCTCGGAATGCAAAATCAAACAGCTAAATCACAACTCGTGAGGCCTCCTAGGCCCTCTGCTGTGCCTCCAAAAACCACTAGCACAGAAAAAAAAAACAAAAAATCCTGTTGGAAATTTAAAATAAAGCTTTTTGTTTTCAAAAAAAAAGAACAAATACCTTGTGCAGAAAAACTCAAAACAATATTGGCTACGTAAACATAAAGGTATGGGTGTGTATGCGCAAGGTTCTATATCTCACACTACTTCAAAACGACCAGCTCACAAACACACATAGCCATCATCATCAGCAGCAGCTACCAAAGCTTCGTGGAACAGGGCACAACAAAAAACATATCCTGGCAATGGTAACAACATCTTATCTCTTGACGACAGGGCACTGGGGAATGCCGCATACAAAAAAGGAAAAAACACCAGAAACAGCAGCAGCAGGCAACAGCCAACATAAAATGCCAAAAAAATATGCTTTATGCGAATGAACATTACATCGGGTACTTATGCTAACAGTTGCCGACTCGCAAATGTTTATTTATAGACGATGACAGTGGGGCAAAATGTGGACTTTAATCTGTCGAATTTTACTTTTGCCCCAACAAAAGTAATAACAAGCAACTGAAACATACTTAAAGCCAATTTGTGCAACTTAAGATAAAATGTATTCTAGAATCCTTCACAGGAATCGTCAATCTTTCCCCTGGGACTGCTCGAATACAAAAAGGTATCCCTGCTACGCCACTGTTCAGTGCAGACTACCATTGTTGCTGCTTTGGCATCGACTTTGGTCCTTGCCGATAATGAGTACAAGTGAGTAAACATTTATTCGTTGCCAAATGTAGAGGCACACATACATACACAAACACACTATCACACACATACTTGCAGACAGGTGTACAGATACGCATGCTTTTGCTAGATCCTGCTGCTGATGAATCGCCGAGCATCCGTTGAGGTAAATTTTTTTCCTCCCCCTTAGATTCAGAGGAAAACAACAAACTGATGTTAAAAGCTTAGCTGCTTGAAAAGTGTGCGAGTGTCATCAGTTTTGCGACGAGGGGTGGCATAAGAAGTCTAATTAAATTTTAATGGATCAGTGTCGCAGGACAATTAACATAAATGGCAGCGTAACGAAATCGTTGTTTTGAAGCATGGCATTGGGCTTAATTAAACTGAAGTGCGATGGAGTTAAATAAAGTTGTCAATTCGTCAGTCAAAGTGTTGTCGCTGCGTTTGTTTAAATTTTCTACGGCAGACTATGTTTAAATTGGTGGTAAAAGGAGAGTGCTGCTGTGAGTAGAAGGTATTTTCATAGTTTTAAGCTTTAAATGTAGGAATACCTCATTTTCAATAAAAATGTGTGTTTCGGCGAATAATGATTGTAAAAAGAGTAAAATTAATCAAGTCCTCGACTTCAATGTCTGGTCACAAAATATGGTGAGAATATGTTTCCGCCTTTAGGGCGTATAATGAGTGTAAAAAAAGGTGAGCTGAAACCAAACATTATTCAAGTCCTCGTCTTAAATGTCTGGCGCTAAACTGTCATTCTTTGAGGATGCATTGATGGTTTTACTCAATAAATCATCTTTTCTGATGCTGCGCCTTTTTATGTTATGTTAATTCAAATTTTAACATCAGGTAATCGAAAGACAAGCAAGGGATTGTCGAGAAAAATCAAGTGCTGGTTTTCCCATTCCCAGATACTGCAGTTTTGCAGAAACTCAGAAGAGATTATTTTTCAAGCAAAATCGTTGTCTATTTCTAGCTTCTCTAAGCTCTGCTCTCAATTGACCATTGTCAGCGAATAATGCGAGGTACTAAAGTAAATGTAAACCATGCCGAATCGGTGTTCTCGGACAGAATCGAATCATGACATATCAGTGTTTTAGGACTGAATCATGCTCTATAGTCTAAGGCAAACTCATTCTGAGTTTTGCTAGACTTGCGTATGGCAGTCCCGATGGGTGCATCATTTAACTATCGATATTTGGGCATGTATCTCGAAGTCATCTCTGGTATGCCATGTCAAAGTTTAAGAATTTTTGCAAACCCCATATTTATCGTCCACATCAGTTTTATTGTCCATTTGCCTTTGTCACTACCAACGCTGCTTTCACAACATTACGAATTCTATTTATGGGACATTTATTATTTTAGACATGGCTCTAGACTTCGTTCTCTGGGTTGCTATTTAAACCATTTGTGCACTAAAGCAGATCTCCAGACTCTGTGAATTTATATTTGGAATCCTCTTCATTGTCCATGACCCTCATAAGAGACGATGGGAGTCGATGGGAGTTCCACATATAATAACTTCCTTTAACATCCCATAAAGCAACAAATGGTGAACTTCTCTCAAATTCTTAAGTAGTTTACGTTATACATACACTCTTTGACTGGGATCTACTGTTTAACGCTGGCTCCGAAAGACAAATGCATTTTATAAAGTGTTTTATACACGGCTTAGAGATTAATCTGTCCCACGCAAAGTATGTGGCATTTATGAGCTGAAACCATGGATTTTATGTTTGAAGTCCTGCACGCTAGCAGCGTTGGCCTACATTTGTCCACCTAGAGTGCACATGCAGCTCTCTAATTTGAAAACATATTTGGGCGCTATTTGCATTAGTTTCGAACGTTTTTTAAACGGAAAACGATACATCTCGAAACTTGAAGATATGATACTGTCTTTCTAACTTTTTAAGGCTTTGAGCAGGATAGAGCTACTACAATCAGTAGCCACTTGATGGACGATTCGTTATATTTGTTTTAACCAATGGTTGATTATCTTAACCTTAGAGAAGTGATAACATTTGTTATAATTTGTGGGTTTATTATTGGCATATATTTACTATTGTTCGCTAGTTTTTAACATTAGGGCTGTTTTTTCGGGCTTCTTCGTAAATGATTACGACTTCAATATCAGATAAATCTTCAAATATCTCAATTTGTGGATTCGGTGAGAAATTTGTTTAATTTGAGTAGCTATATGTCCACATTTAATATTGAACGCTTGTTTTTATCATAGATGCAGTTTGTTGACCCTTTTGAACCACGAGTCAAAGCCCCAATCTCGGTACATGTTATATGATTACGACTCCAATTGCAACTAATCTTCATTTATGGATTTGTTGAAAAATTTATTTTAATTTGAGTACTTATATGTTCATATTTATCATAGGTCGCTTGTTTTAACCGTAGATACGGATTTTTTTGAACCTTTCGAACCGAAAGTCTGGACCCCAATCATGATAAAAAAAATTTAAAATAAATCCGTACTTTGGTCCTTGTGAAGTTGAATTTAATTTAAGTACACACGTGTCCATATATGTCCGCTTTTCAAAACTAGCTCAATCATTTAAATCGGTTCACCCATTCTGTTTTTATAGAACATTTTATAATACTGACAGTATTACATTACAAGTGAACCTCCGCGGTCCTTCGAATTCTGACGTGCTACACCAAAACGCCGAGACACGTGTTTCTTTATTTTGAGCCTATTTTCACATTCTGTAAACATTTCTCATGTGTATTTAAAAAAAAATTGATTTTGTCCTACTGTGTTGTAGTTGATCGATTGTTTTGGTCATAAGGGTCGCCCTTTGGGGCACCTAAACACAATGCAACAATCACGAAGCAGATCGTCGAACTATGACCAAATACTGAATCGCTATAAAATGGAATAAACACTGAGTTTCCCTGTTAATGGCTTCTTAAGTCCAATTAAGGAACAAGTGGAGACTTCTCTTAAATAAGTGAGTTGTGCACGATATAATTCGTATACGCTTAGAAATAAATATCTTACTCGTCACGGACATTTACAAGGTAAAAACCCGCCGCTTAAAAATTGTTAGATGTTCAGGGATTGAACCCGGGTTGTATTTAACTTCCATTAACATTTTTACTATTGTTATAATTCAACAATTTTTAAGTTTCCAAAACCATTTTATTAACGGAGGGGAATTCCGAAAACAACTCTACGGTTGCGACAACAATATTGTTAAAGCAGAAAACATACAATTTTTGCCGTGACCATATACGAATCCTATATTTGCTTTGCATAAGGGAGTACTCTCCTAGATATAAAGGCTATTCTGCAGGAACTTTTATTAACATAACAGGTGTTTCAATGTTGCGACCCACTTTCCATCATCAGGGCAGCAAATTTAATTTTTCAACAAATAACTTATGGGTAGCGAAATCGCAGACAATGGCAATTATACGAACTCTCCTTTCCAAAACTTTGCTCTATATAGTTCTAGATATGTTAAAGAGTGCAAAGGTTTTTAAACGATTCAGTCGTTTTAATCTCAAAAGTGTATTTTGTTTAAGAAATAGTAAAAAAGCTAATGCCAGGCGGGGCCGACTATATTATGCCCTGCACTTCTGGATTTTAGAAGAGCCAATTGGGAAAAGGAAATTGGACCCTTTTTAAAATTATTGTCAAAGTTAAATTTGTAGGAATATTTTATTGTTTCTTTTATCCATGAGTTCAAGTTTATATGGGTCAATCAAGTAAAGTATTGAAAACGTAACTGTATTGTTGGCTTCGTGAGAAAATGTTATAGTTACGAGTATATGGTACCCATACGTCCATTCATTCTTAATAGAAGCTGTTTTTTGTTGGTATGGGGCTATAAAAATAGCGGACATGGTCCAAATTAGTTCATAATTGGTTTTTTGTCCAGGATCGTATACACAGACTATAAAATATTTAATGTAAATTAAAATAGTTTTTCTAATGTGGTTTTTCGAGTATGTAAAACCGGGGAGCCACCTTTATACTGGGACTATATCAAAATTGTTGCCATTTTTACCTGTGAACAGTTGCCAAATTTCATCACGATAAGACGTTTTATGTTTTTTCTACAGCTTAAAACATAAAATCGGATTAAGATATGAGATCAACATCATAATCAGAATCCATTTTCTTTAATTTCGATAGCGTATGCTTTTTTTGTCCACAAAACTTGATTATACAAAATTCCATCAAGATTGAACGCAATATGTGACTTCTAGAGACAAATACAGGGTGGAGCGCGTAAGGTTGCTTTTTTGCACTACAGGCTGTGACGGCATTGTTGGTCGGAAAGAGCGGAGAGTATATGTGGCTAATAGTGGCTGACGGGATATTTTAAGTCGTCTGCCCTTCAGTTGCCATCATCATTTACACACGTGAAGAGAGGTCAATTTGTTTTAAAGCGTATTTTTCAAACGCACACTCGATCATCGCAGTGCAGCGTGCTTTTCGTGTACGATTCGCTGATCCCCTACGCGAACGTGTTCCTGTACGGCAATTAATTGTAAATTGTGTAGCTTCGTTTAGAGTCGAAGATGTATATCAACCTTCCCACCACCTTGGAAGACCTTATTAACAATATTGAGGCTGAAATTGGCAGAATACCAGTCGACATGCTTTATAGAGTTCATGAATAGAATTCGTGATGCTTCAGAAAACGTATGCAGCAGTTTGTTGATAGCGAAGGTCGATATTTGCCAGATGCACTATTTTAAATTATGTAATTTAAAAATTCCCTTATTGTTCAAAATAATTAAAATTGAAGATACATTTTTCTAAGGATTTTGGTTTTTTATTTCATTCCCAAGTAAGGAAATTTCGCGCTCCACCCTGTACATAATATTGGTTAAACGTATATGTGACGGCGCATAGAGAAAGGGACCTAAGGGTAAAAAAAAATCAATTTTCACTTTTTTTTTTGATGTGGACAACATCTGAGCATCGAATGAGACCGATCCCATGCCCCAAAAGTGTTCCCTCCCAGAGATATGCGCGTTTTATAAAAGTGATGGTACACCAAAGATACACGTTTTTAAATCTTTAAAATGGCTCTCCTGAACAAAACTGATTTTTACCCTTAAGCCCTTTTCCATTTTGCGCGTCACATACACAGAAACTTTATCTAAATCTTAACTAGTTTTCTTCAATTTCAATTATTAGGTCATTGGCACAGAGCCAATATCTTGCATTTTAGTATCGGCCGTCTTTGGTTACTAATCTTACTTTTGACAAAATTGATGAATATCTTACCGTAATTGCGACATCTAATTTGGGTCCATGCTTTATATATTTATCAGATGGACAGACAGACATCAGCTTTGTTCTATTGGCACTTGCTTTCTTAAGGAGAAGTTAGTCACTAAGGCAATAACTGCAAAACTGTACACAAAACTCTAAAAATTTCCTTACAATTACTGACTGACTCTTAGGTTTATTATCGGTACGATTTAAAAGTTCAGAAGTTATAGAAAAATTTTCAAAGAAAAACGTTAAGTGCATAATATTCGAGCTCGCTTAAGGTTTTTCTTAAAAACTTTTGCACAATGGCGTTCAGTTATCGCTTAAGCTTCCTATTAAGTGAGTTGCCAATCAAACACGACAATCGTCTCTATGCTTTATAATCGATTCGATTTGAGAGTTTAAAACTAATAGAAAACAATTTTTAAATAAATGTTTTAAACGTGTAAAAGGCGAATTACTTAATCTAACTAGGCTTTTCTTAAATATTTTAAATATTGACAACAGACGGCAAACAAAATAATTTTGTTTGCACAATGGCTTTTAGTTATCGCCTAAGCTACCTCTTAAGCGAGTTGCCAATCAAACACGGCCATCGTCTGCTTAGAACTAATAGAAAACGTTATCGAAAAAATGCTATAAGCGAGTAATAGCCAAAATCGCACAAGCTCGCTTAAGGTTTTTCAAAATTATATTTTTTTCTAAGCTTTTTTGAAACATAAACATATGTTTTTTGTTGAATGGCGTTAAGTTATCACGTAAGCGACCTCGAGTAGTCAATAAAACACGGCCATCGTCTCTATGGTTTATAATCGGTTTGATTTGAAAGTTAAGAACTAATACGAGGGCTGTTATTTCTGGCCTTATAATGAAAATGCGAATATTTATCATCAAAAATGGTTTTCTTGTTTTACAAAGTATTCTTCTGCATGATTTATATACCTTCGCATGCGCTTACATCGATTGTCGAAGCACTTTTTCCACTCCGATAGAGACACCTCCAAAGCATGGGTTTTGAACGCTTCAACAGCATCTTCTGGCGACGAAAATCGTTGGCCACGAATTTCTTTCTTGATGTGCGGGAATAAAAAGAAGTCATTTGGTGCCAAGTCAGGGCTGTAAGAGGGATGATCCATCAATTCGACGTTTTGGCCGGTCAAAAGAGCATTGGTTTGAGCCGATGTGTGAGAGCTCGCATTGTCATGGTGTACAATGATTCGTCTGCTCTTGTTCGTATTTCGAATTTCTCCGAAGACTTCAGGCAAACAGATTGTGGTGTACCACTCAGAATTGACCGTCCTTCGTTGCTCAAGCGGAACAGGCGCCACATGACCAGGTTTGCCGAAGAAACAGGCGACCATTTGCTTCTAGGCGCGTCTTCCATGAACAACTTTCGTTGGATTAGGCGCGTCTTCGAAGACCCACAGGTCGATTGCTGTTTTGTTTCAGGCTCATATGGATATATCCCTGATTCGTCACCTATGACGATCTTATAGACGTCTTTTGAAGCACCGCTATTGTATTTTTTCAAAATTTCTTTGTACCAATCGACACTAGTCATTTTTTGAAGTGATTGTCAAATTGTGCGGGTCTAACGAGAACAAACCATTTTTACGGCTGGTGGAAGAAATTCCCAAGGATGCCTCTATTTCACGGTATGCCATATGACGATGCCCAAGGATGCCTCTATTTCACGGTATGTCATTGACGATCTTGCATTATCAGTTCTTGCACGGTATCAATGTTCTCTGGCACAGTGGCCGTTTTTGGACGACCTTCACGACCTTCGCCTTTGAGCGAGCTTCGGCCACGATTGAATTCATTAATCCAGTTTTTCACAATGCTATAGGATGGTGCTTCATCGCCATACTAAGATTTAAGTTCATTGATGCACTCTTGTCGTGATTGTACATGTCGAAAGTTTTGAAAAATTATCGCACGAAAATGTTTACGAGTAAATACCATTTTTTTTGCCGAATTGATTTTTTCAGGTCACTGTAAACAACACAAATGATGGTCGTACGTCAAAACGTTCTAAGTACGTTTATGCTAAAAAAAAAATGTCAAAATTGCCAATGGAATGGCGACAGCCAACACTTAGTGTTGTATACTTATATACGTATTATAGACGAACGCTCCCTAAAAGCTCTTATAAAATATTATTTATTTTTTTTAAAAAAATTTTAAATTTTCAAAACAAACGGCATATTACGCAGATTGTTGATAGTTTTGTGCAAACCGATTTTTTTGTGTTCAAAGGCCATCAATGGCGCTTGCAATTCTGAGTCGATCGGTACATTTAAAGGTGAGCATAGCATAAATATTCTTGATAGTTACTAACATTTGCCATGAAACTAATTTCTAATACCCTGTCCCACAGAGTGGCGCAGCTTGTAAAAACAATACTTTAAAATACTTGTCTGCCTTATTACACCAACCTCTTAAATGTCGCTGTTTCCTTTTCTCTTTGTTTTTTTTTTGTAATTGCTGTTAAGGACGCTACAAAAGTATTGGTGGCGGCGGTGGAAAATAAAACGCCCAGTTAATATTAAAAACTCTTGTTATATTTAATGGCCATAATAACAACTACACATAATGGCAATAACAAGAACAACAACAGCACCAAAAACAGCAATAAAAGCCACCCACAACAACAAGAACGGGCAGTCGACGAGGCAGGCACGAAGGCAAGCAGGCAGGCAAGAACAACAACATTCTTCTCATCGCAACATAACATAACACACAGACAACAACATCAAAGTGTTATAAAATTGTACGTTACTGTGGAGAATTGAGAGTACAGCTGACTGGGAGTCCAGATCACATGAGTTGTTGTCGGGCTTCTACTTTTTGTTGAAGGAATAAACAGGCACACCAGCACCAACAGCAACGGCAACTAATTTTTATTGTAAATTATGTATTTTGTGTACATTATGTAATATTATGTTTTTTTATAGGGGTTTGTTGACGCTGTCATTTTTCTTTTTTTTTTCTTCATCTTTTTATTGGTATTCATAACATGAGCCAGCCAGCAACATCAGCAAATAACACCATTGCCACCATCATCACCATCACTACCACCCCCTCTACCACTCTCATCACAGAATGACAACAACAATAATAGCCAACACTTGTATCGCTCTGTATGTGTACGCGTATGTGTGCAAGAGTGTGTGTGTGGTATGTTTCGGTTTGTGATAAATCTGTTGTGATACTGTTGCATGTCTACGATAGATAAGATTTAATATCCAACTTTAATTGATGATTACCATGTTGAACAGAGAAATTCTCAACATGTATGCATGTGTGTATGGGAATGAGGGTGTGTGTTTAGCTCTCTCGCACTGGCTTACTCTATGCTTGGTGTGAATGTGCTGATGTTGAGGGTGTTTTTTGTTGTATCTGTTAAGACACATCCAATACTGTTATGAAGCCTTGCATGTCCTCATGTATGTACGTCAGAGAGTCTATGTGTGAGTGAATAATGAGAGGTCATTGTTTTTGAAAACTAAATAACACATCCTCCACTCAATCTTTTCCTGTTGCTATCGCTCTCAGATGCTCTCTCGCTCAATCGCTTATGTGATAGAAGGGGTTATGGCTGGCTGGCTGGCGTTCGGTGACGGTTGTTGTGCCAGTCCTGCTTCTTTGTTCTGTGAGGCACTGTGGTTTAAAATAAAGCAAAAATATTTCGCTATGAAATGTATGAAGGGTTATTAGAGGACAAAATTAAAGGTGAAGAAGAGACCAAGAGGAGGGGATGCCAAAATATAATGAAGTATGGTATTGCAAACTAGTGACGGCTAGCCCAGGACAAAAATACATATAAATATTGTGTTAAGCAGACCCGGACCTACAAAATATTGTAAAGCTAGTAAATGTTAGTCCGATTGCACCAGAAAGTATATTGCAAATTATAATTTGGTATTTCTGACACAAATTCCAAAATAAATTATTAGGTTCTGTTAAAAAAGCCCATGACAAAATGTAGGCTGAATCTTGCAATCCCTTATAAAGGGTGTTCCAAGAAGAGCGCAATTTTTAAATTTTAAATAAAACACAGATATTTAAGAAAAAATCGTAAAACTTTATTATATCGTAAAGTAGACAGAATGAGGTTATGTATGGAACAATATATCGTGCAGATGGCCGCCGCGGCTTTGCTGGCATGCACGCGATCTTTTAATGAAATTTTCAATGACCGTTTTGCATGAATGCTGCGGTATTTCATTAATGCAGCGTCCAATTTCGTCTTTTAAGGCTTGAGTCGTCGTCGGCTTATTCGCGTAAACCATCGACTTCAAAAAACCCCAAAGAAAAAAATCTAATGGTGTTAAATCGCACGATCTAGACGACCAATTCTGATCTCCAAAACGCGAAATTACACGACCGGGATTTCTCCAGCCCAAAAACCACACCACACAGTGACACGTTGAGGATGCATTGGCTTCTCGTGAATCACTCGAGGATTTTCCGCACCCCAAATGCGACAATTCTGCCTATTGACGAAGCCATCAAGATGAAAATGGGCCTCGTCACTGAAGATGATTTTATCGGCAAAATCAGCATTTTCATGTTGTCTCTCCAATACCCAATTAACGAACTCCCTTCGCTGTCCATGGTCAGCTGGCTTCAGTTCCTGAGTCAATTGAATTTTGTAAGCATGAAGATGCAAATCTTTCGTCAAAATTCGCTGCAAAGTGGATTTGGAGACACCAATTTGCTGAGCTCGGTGTCGAATTGAGGTGGATGGAGTTTGAGCGACATCATCACGTACAGCTGCGACATTTTCGGTCGATCGACCTGGTCGATGGCGCGTTGTTGTCTTTACATCACTAACAGACCCAGTTTCGGCAAATTTATCCATTAATCTCTTTACAGTTGACTCTTTTGGAGCATTATTGTGACCCCAAATTGATCGCAATTTGCGAACTGTAGCCACAAAACTTTCACCATTTTGGTAAAACAATTTCACAATGAGAATGCGTTGTTCATTCGTGTAGCGCTCCATTTTTACTAACCTCGTACCTTCTACTAACAAACAATAACAATTGTTCAAATGTCAAACAATGACACTTCGAATGTTGCCAGATTTAAAAATTGCGTTCTTCTTGGGACACCCTTTATATAATAGGTTTTCCAATAGGTACATAACAATTTCGTATCTTTAAGTCAACGCACCCCTAAACATTATAATGATCTTTCAGTGTCAAAATGTTAGTCGAAGTAAACATTTTCATAATGGCAAAGTTCTCTTACGAAAAGCGTAAGGAAATTATTAAAAATTGCTATCGAAATTCTGAGTCGGTGGCTCTGGCAAAGTTTCATGAAAATCCAGATTTGTATCGAATCATTTTCATTTTCAGCGATGAAGCTCATTTCTGGCTGAGTTGTTTTGTCGATAAACAAAATACGCATTTGTTGACAGCAACAAATACCCTTATGCTTCAAGAAACACAACTGCATCCGCAAACAATTACTGTGTGGTGTGGTTTTTATGCCGTAGGAGTGATTGGGCCGCAGTTTTTCGTCGATGAAAACAATCGTTATGTTACCGCCAATGGAGAGCGCTATCGTGCCCTGTTAGAAAATCATTTTTGGCCAGAACTGGATGAGCCGATAAGTGGTTTCAACAAGGCGTTGCCACTAGCCACTCAACACGCGTTAAAATAGATTTACTATTATTCTGTGTTTATTTAATATTTAATTTTTATATTTAATATTTAATGTCCTTAATGGAAGCTCCTTATAATTCTTATGGCTTGTGGGTTCAGCCCCAATCTTTGACAAATCTTACATATAAATCCAAAATATAGGAATTTATGAAACTTGCTTTAACAAATGTACCAATAATGGCAAAATTCCTATTCATCGCTTGTTTTGAATTTTTTGCGGTATCCAGGGTCCAAGACCGAGCCTATATATCAGAAAAATCATAAAAGTAATGAAATTCGAGGGTTGCTATATATATTTCTGGCCTAGGCAACACTTGGTGTAGGAGCCATCTGACATTTCCATTGGAAAGTTTGTCATTTTTTGCATAAACGTCCTCAGAACGTTTTGACGTATGACCATCATTTGTGTTGTTTACAGTGACTTAAAAAAAATCAATTTGGCAAAAAAATGTAACTAACTCTTGAACATTTTCGTGCAACCATTTATCACAACTTTCGACGCGGACAAGAGTGCATCGATGAACATAAATCTATGCATGGCGATGAAGCACCATCCTATATCACTGTAAAAAACTGGTTTAATGAATTTAATCGTAGCCGACGCTCGCTCGAAGACGAAGATCGTGAAGGTCGTCCAAGAACGGCCGTTGTGACAGAGAACATTGAAGCCGTGCGTGAACTGATGATGCAAGATCGTCATGTGACATACCCTGAGATAGGGGCATCCTTGGGTATTTCTTCCACCAGCATAATTCGATATTACATGAACACCTCGCCGTAAAAACGGTTTGTTCTCGTTGGATCCCGCACAATTTGACAATCGCCCAAAATATGGCTTGTGTCGATTGGTGCAAATAAATTTTGATAAAATACAATAGCAGTGCTTCAAAAGACGTTTATAAGATCATCACAGGTGACGGATCCTGGATCTATGCGTATGATCCCGAAACAAAACAGCAATCGACCGTGTGGGTTTTCGAAGACGAGCCAAATCCAACGAAAGTTGTTCGTGGAAGAAGCACTTCGAAGCAAATGGTCGCCTGTTTCTTCGGCAAAACTGGTCATGTGGCGACTGTTCCACTTGACTTATGTAGGACGGTCAATTCTAAGTGGTACAACACAATTTGTATGCCTTAAGTGTTCGGAGAAGTTCGAAAAACCAACAAGAGAAGACGAATCATTGTGAACCATGAAAATGCGAGCTCTCCCACATCGGTTCAAACCCGCGCCTTTTTGACCAGCCAAAACGTCGAAATGATGGGTCATCCGCCGTACAGCCCTGACTTGGCACACAAGGACTTCTTTTTATGTCCGCACATCAAGAAAAAAATGCGTGGTCAACGATTTTGGTTGCCAGAAGATGCTATTGATGGGTTCAAAAACCATGTTTGGGAGGTGTCTCAATTGGAGTGGAAAAAGTTCTTCGACACTTGGTTTGAGCGCATTCAAAAGTGTATAAATCATGCTGGAGAATACTTTGAAAAACAATAAAACAATTTTTTTGATAAGTATTTGCATTTTTGCTGCTATATAGAAATATATATAGCAGCCCTCCTATTAAGATTCCTAAGGAAACCGGTTTCAACTGTAATACCCATATATCCATATTTACAAGTGGTCGCTTGTTTTGACGATAAGGGGCGTTTTGTTTTTGGTCCCAATGGTCAAAGGCCTAGTTTTTCATATGTCTAATATACAAGACTATTTCATATGATACGAATTTGTTTGGTCCTGAGTGATCCATGTTCAGAAGTGAACATTTTTCTATTACCAGGAGGCCCGCATTGTGACCACTCAGGCCCAAGGATCAAGCAAAATTTTTCTGGAGGTTTTCAATACGTCTTCTTTTAAGTTAACCCAATTTTTTTGCCAGTGTATTGCGCACATATTCTATGTACTGTGCAGCCGGATTTGAAATTTGGAAAGACCTGTTAAGTAACAAATGGGGAACTTATCCCAAATATGTGAGCTGTGCACTATATTATTCTTATACACACTGAAAGAGACTTACAGTTTAATGGTTGCTCCGAAAGGCCAATGCATTTAATAGACAAGTTTTACATCCCTGAGAGAAAAATGTCTTATACGTAAAGTCGGTTACTTCTACGAGGTAGAGAAAAAACCCGGTTAAAAAAATGTAAGATGGTTTGAACCGGATTTAAGCCTTGATAAGCTGTTTTGCTAGTCGTGCACACTAACCGTCACACAGTAATATAGGCAGCGCAAATTTGAAGTTGTCAACATTTTAATTATCACTTTAAAATATTTTTTGTTCACCTATAAAAGCATATTTGATAAATTACGAGGATTTTCCTTGTCATAAATTACTAGCGAAATCTCTCTCTATCAGCCCTTATTAAAAACTGAATTTCCACCACATCCATATTTTAATAAATTAAACATTCTATACCACTGTCTGCCTAGAGGTCATATGCCCTGGAATTTATGTTAAAACAATCGGTGTCAAATTTATATTTCTAAAGCTTAGCATTTCCTTGTTGTTGGTCCTTCCTACCTAACAACACAAATCAAATTGGTAAGAAGAGAAGTTGCTATGGATGCTGTAAGCCAAGGCAAGGAAAAACAATGTATGCCATAGTTCGAGTTGATGCAAATAATGATATCATTTGAGATTGTTAACGATGACAAAAATAATGATTTTTGACCATCTGCACAAAGGCGACACGATCTTAAAGACCCAAGGACACATGTACTCTATGAGTGGCGCTTTGAGGAAGGTATTTATTTCATCCAGTTTATGGTGTTTGTAAAAAACTTAAAGCTTAATCGAGTGTATATTGAACAGAACCTACTAAATGTTTTATCAAGTATTTTCAGGTTATTGCAAATTTAAATTTTTTACAAAGAAAACACAATCTGAGAAAAGACAAAGGATACTTAAACAATGCTATTCATAAAGCAAACATACAATAAGTTTGCATTTGATGTATGAAAAAAGCCTGAGCTATAAGTGACAGTGTTACACATTTTTCTATCTATAAATGCAGCAAAGCTATGCGACTTTTCCTGTAGCTAGCTCTTGATTAATATTAATCATACGACCCATGGCACTAGTATGAATAAAAAGATTTTAGACAAACTTAGTGTGTAAACCGGTACGAGCTTGCATAAAAACTGATCTTTGATGTTAGTTTGAGCAAATATTTAATGCTTTAAATAATATAAAATCTGCTGCCAGTAAGTCAACGAAATGTAAACCATAATTAATTTATAATATTGGCTCCTTAAAAAATTTTGTTTCTGTGTTCGTTTTAGCTATAATCCCAAAGAATGTTTAGTTTTAAAGTCAAATTTTAGCATATTTAAGTAATTTAACCGCCATTGCGCTTTTGTATTGATACGACCTAGGTTTGTTAATCGAATAATGCCATATCTAAATATATTAAGTATTTAAGTCTGGAACAACTTTGCCTTATCCGCTCAGTGCCAGCGGACTTGAAAAATATGCAACAGAAAAGATTACAATATTTCATTTTTACCCAAGCACGTGCTCCGTTCTCATACTAGCATTGAACAAAAATAGAAGGAGTTTTCAGAATACAATACGACTTCATTTCTAAATGGATAATTATACTCTGATTTCAAAAACATTGGTTTTTATGTAACATTCGCGGTTTTATTGTAAAATGCATTTTTTATTGGTTTTAACTGAATCATTTGACATATCAACTAGGCCAGTTTTGAGAACAATTCGTTGTCATCCTAGATTTGAAGAATTTGAACTCCAAACAAATTGATTTTGCAAAAAAAATTACTAAATTTCTTAGTGCTCTTTGGAATCAAAAATTGTTCATTTTTCGAATAAACATATCTTCAAAGACACATTTAAAAAATGAAAACAAAAAGAATCGTACAAATCACATATTCATCAAAAAAAAAATATATATAAAATATTTTATAATAATATTTATAAGATTTAATACAAACTGAATTTATACCACATCCTAACTATTCAAAACTTATAAGACAATTCGATTCCGTCTAAAAATAAATCTTTGAAAGTCAATTTTCTGATTATTGTCAATGAAACGGAGCGCTATTCTCCTAGCCTGTAAGAACTATAAATTCAACGAATCTTTTGACTGTAGTCGGGGAGGCATAGCTAAATATAGCTAAAAAAATAAAAACTTTAACTGATCAGTACTGCTCGCGCAATCGATCAATACAAATTCATATATGTAATATTTATATATAAGTTCAAGCAAAGTAAACGGGGGTTTCAGGCGTTTCGGGATAGATAAATTTCAAACTGGATTTTGGATCTTACGGATGTAAGCAAGGGATGCGCGATTAAGGTTAATATAAGTATATACAGCTGAGAATTTTATAATATTATAACGAAATGTATTTAAATTTTCAGACTAAACGAAAAGACGTCGCCAAAGTAGGCCATGATGCTTCATTTGAAGAAGGCGGGTATTCATCCCATACTTCCATTTGAAGTATCATAAAGGTTGCAGGTACAATACATTATCAATAATATTTTAAGGCCTGGATGTTATGATTCCAACCGACTTTCCCTTCTATTCTTTAACACCTTAGGTTTTTTAATTGAACAATGCTATATTGTATTATAAAATTATTATATTACTAGCCTTAGCATATTTTTGGATTTATTAATTGTCATTAAAAGTGCGGTCGGTGACTGTACTAGGACTATAATGGAATCTGGCTGGAAGTAGAGCATTATCGTCAATGTTTTGATTATTGCAAAAATCGGTTGCCTGTAAAGATGGTGTGGGTCTCCATCGCATATATAATAATTCCTTCAAATTCAATAATAACTTTTCAGTTCATATGTCGGTTACCAATTAAATGAAAGTTTAAGCTTTGCGCAGCTGCAATCTCAGAAAGTACATCAGCAAGAATGATTCAATGTTGGGCACGAATCAAGCTAATAATCAATGCTATGGAGAACATTTTGACTGATTTGTCAAGAGAATCTACCAACTACGTTGGTAGTTGGCTCCTATTTATTCAAAGCACTTTGATTACATTGCCGTCTTTGTCCAAACTTACGATTGAATGAACGACAACTCTTCTTTCGATGTCAGCAACTCATTCCCGGTATCAAGTTAACCAGTAAACCAAACGTTCAAAATTCGGTCAGAATTCTGTAAGACAATCGGCCAAATGTTCCAAATTCGGATCAGAATTTTTACCGAGTTCGTAACGAAAAATATGAACTACTTCTCTGAACCGACATTTCGAACTGTTTTCTGACCGAATTCAGGGCTGATATTTTAAAAAGTTATGAATGTAAACAAACAAAATACAAGAATTTGAAATATATAAAAACCTCAGCCAAACAGTTAAGAAGCGTTCAGAATTAGTTCCAAAATGCCTGAACAAAATAACAATAACTGTAAAATATTAAGCAAATAACAAAAATTTTAAACGGCTTGACTACCTCAAATAAATAGTTCAGAGTTCGTTAAGAGAAGTCTGACCAAAAAATAATAAAAATCCCACAGAAAAGTCTAACAGAATACGGGCCAAATTCGTTGTGATATTTCGGAACATAATAAAAAACAAATCCTTAGGCAAATCGAACAGAACTGGTTACGATTTCGGTAATAAGTCTCGATAGAGTTCCGATATTGGTCAGAATTGTCTGATATCAGACATTGTCGGCAAATTTGATTTACTGGGTAATTTCTTAGTATTTTTTCGATTTATAATCTTTTCTCTTTGTACAAAAAATATTTTAATTGCCAAAATTTACAGTCTTTTATTTATTTGATTGCCCAAAAATTTCCAAATGGCATAAACAAATTTCTATTCAATAAAGAAATTTATTTTGTGAACATGAAATCGTGCCATAAATACAATATATATATGCTTAGTAGGGACATAAATACTGTTACAACATTAAACATACCCATTTCAGTAGTACAACTGAACATACCCCCGTTAATGCCATATGGGTTTTGATAGCTAACCTCAATAGCGTTAGTCTGTAACGGGATTTTAAAATTGTTTCAACTTACATCATGGAGTCGTCAGATAATGAGAACCGTATCGCTGTAATAGCGCTTTTAAAGAGTGAAATGAAAAAAAGCGATATTTTCAAAACGCTTCGGCAGATAGGGATTAGCCGCATGTACGTCTACCGATGCATAAAACTGTTTGAGGAGACTGGAGATGTAAAAGACCGCCTCCGGTCTGGCCGCCCACTCTCTGTTCGAACACCGCATGTCATCAAAGCCGTTAAATCAAGAATTCACAGAAATCAGCTCCTAAAACAGAAAATCATGGCCCGTGAGATGAATATCGCGCAAAAGTCCATGAGTCGAATCATTAAAAAAGACTTGGGACTTGGGGCTTTCAAGCGACGTACCGGACATTTATTGACTGCAGCTTTAAAAAAAATAGGATTGAAAAATGCAAACGTCTTTTGGAGAAGCACGCTGATAACTTGCACAGACAAATTTTGTTCACCGATGAAAACATTTTTACCGTTTAGGAAAAATTTAACAAGCAAAATGATAGAGTGTATGCGCGGTCATCTAAGGAAGCATCTGAACTGATCCCAAGGGTGGAAAAGGGTCATCACCAAGCTTCAGTCGTGGTTTGGTGGGGTGTCTCTTACGATGGGGTCACTGACCTGCATTTCTGCGACCAAAAGTCAAAACATCGGCCAAAGTGTACCAAGAAGCCGTTTTGGAAGCTTTTCTAAAGCCTCTTATGAATGCCCTGTTCCAAAACCAGCCATGGACTTTCCAGCAGGATTCTGCGCCAGCCCATAAGACTAAATCGTCCCAGGCCTGGCTTCTTAACAATATTCCAGCGTTCATTTCCTCCGAAGAATGGCCCTCAGGCAGTCCAGATTTAGGCCCGTCGGATTACAAATTGTGGACGGTGTTAGAGGACAAGGTTTGTCACAAAAGATAACCCAACATTGAATCTCTTAAGACTGCTTTGGTTCGAGTTGTGGCTAATTTTCCAATGTACGAGGTTCGTTCACCTTTTGACGATTGGCCAGTGCGACTTAAGGCGTGTGTAAAGGCAAAAGGTCTTTATTTCGAATAACTTGATTCCATTTGGATACAATATACGTACATCAATAAATATATTAAAAAATATTTGGTCAAAAAACATTCAGTACTTGTTTATTTTACAGCATTAAACTAAGTATATCAACCTAATAAATGTCGAGACCAAATGTAAGAGAAACCTTCCGACGGACAAAGCTAACACATTGCCCAACTTTGGTGTTAATCTTTCAAGCGGCTCTCGAGTTATAGGCGGTCGTACACCGTACATAACATTTTGTATATATTAAGACCCGATTATTGTGAAAGTATTCAGAACTTATTTGTCTTTCCTTAAGGGGAAAGGCAAATCTTAGGTTAATTTATAAAAAAGGCACTAAGTCAATATCAACTATAAGTCACTTAAGATATAAAACATTACTAATTTATCCTTATCATGGTAAAAGTCGAACTTATTTCACCGCAAAACTTAATTTTCTAGGGACGCTATAGCAAGAGAAGCATAAAAAATGGAGAAAATTTACAAATTGTAAATTTCGAGGGAAAAATTCCGAGGCTATATTTTTATGGCATGTGTAAATATGTTTCAAATAGTATTTAGGTCGGATGGCTGTGAGGTCTTTCTTCAAAAAAAAGAAAAAACTAAATTTCTTTCATTTTGATTATTCTTAATATTATTTTCCAACGTTTCAATTAACGTCTTTAATCATCTTCAGGGAATATTAAAATTTTTAATTGTAAGTTCCGTTTTCGTTTGAAATCTTTTGTCAACTCAAATTCGTAAAAACATAAAGCGAAGTATAAAAGACATATGCTGAATAAGTAAAAATCATACAGTTCGTGCCAGGAAATGTCACTTTTTTAATCCTGTGTTGTCTCCTAGCAAAGCTCTTATATGTCTTAATGTGTCTGTCTGCCCAAGTCCTAAATTTATCTTGCATGCAAAACCCACAGAAAGAACTTACTTTGAGAAAAAGTAAGTGGTCAAAGGTGTTGCTATAACTCGTAAATATCGTCCATATTAAAACTAATCATAGGTTGTATTAAATGAAACTTTTTTAAGCAATTTCCTTCATCATTAGAAAATATGTACGTTTTTCTACCTACGGTGTGTTCTCCGGTATTATCGGTATTATTGCTTTGATGTTATTTTGGACCAAGAGGAAAAGTTATGAAATTTTTAGTTTAATCACTTCTCAGTTAATATCACGTTATTATACGAGTATGCTACCTTGCAGAAAAATCATTTTACGATTTTTGACAACTTTGTGCTAATAATGGTCACTTTGAACATCTAGAGTGTTTTGCACTGTCCTAACTTGTCCTTAATCAAGTATATGAATTCAATTTTGTTTCAACAGTACGCAAATGTTGAGATATCAACTATGTGATGAACTCTAAGAGCACTCATTTCCCAAATCTTAGCCATTACAGCAATATTTTGTTTTTCCTCTAATTTTGACTTAATGTCTTAACACTAAGTTTAAATCTCCTCAGTATACATGTTACAACCGCATGGTCCACCAAAATATGCCAGCACCTCAGTGTGATGCATAGCATAAACCCCAACATACATACAACAATAAAGACCATTAACACTTTGTCGCTTAATACGATATCCCAGGAAACTTGAACACACGCACGCATCGCATGCACGCCGTAAACATATACAATTACGAGTACATTCATGCCACACAGACACAATTACATTCAAGCCAACCTAACTATCATATCTTATAGTAGCTACGCTGCAGCTCAAGAGAGCAAAGCATACTTTAAGGCGCACACAGCATAAGAAAAAAACATGACAGCGAAACCTGATGTCACGATACAAAAGGCGGCGAAAACTAAAAGAAACACACAATGCAAAAAAGTGTAGAAGGCTACAAAAAATCACACTCTCACAAGCGTAGTTATGTATCGTAAATGTTACACCTTCAACTTGTAAGGAAAGTGTTGCAAGAAGATGTCATGTACATACATATGTATGTATATTGTACATGCATTATATACTTGTACTTGAGAAGATGTGATATACGTATGTATAGAATGGCGTACTAGGTTGACCCGAATGCTAAGAATTACAGAAACACAATTGAGGGCATTAAACCACAATTTTCTTCAAGAAAATAATTTTGAATGACTCAGCGGTCCGCTTGCTCCCACATCCACATAAACAAATGAGAAAACGATAAACAAACTTATTTGTTTTTTTTTAATAGCTTGAGGCATACAGATTTTTAAATTGAATCTCATTCAAGATTTAAGGAATAGTGACATTAAATTGAACTTCGAAGCCATGTATGTCAAACCCGTTCCGTTGATTTAACTATTTCCGATATATTTACTAAAAGTCCTTAATCTTAGTTACAATTACTCTTTTCAAATTGTCTTTATAAGACGAGATATTAAAATAAAGGGCACTTTTCTAGTTATACCTTAAAATATATATTAATCATACGCCACCATGAATTCTATTAAGTTTTGTACTTCCCACTATAGGTGGGATTGTATATTTATGTGAGTCTGCCATTCCGTTCCATCCTCAAACAATTATCTGTAACGCAAAGAAGCAGAGACATATTGATCGTCAAAAATGCTAAGACAATGTCCGGGCGTCCGTCCATCGGCATATAAATATTCTTTAACAACGTGGCATCTGTGGGGCAAAGCGTTTAAAATTATATATCGCTTTCAACCATTGAGTATTCCCAGAACATAATTGCAGAGAATTAAGGTGTACAAATACAGAATGCTGGGCGACTATTGTAACTACAAAACACCCAGCGACGACTTGCTTAACTTCAATTGAGCCACCTGTATATTAATATAATAAAAGTTCCTCTACAGGGGAACTTATGTATTTTTGTAAGATCCCTATAAGATGACCTAAAAAAGTTATTCGAAACATCGGGAACAAATGAGTATAAAAATGTAACAAATTTAAAACATCGTTAAGTTCGGCCCGGCCGAATGTTTCGTACCCTCCACTGGCCAAACGCTACCAAATCGCAAACAAATATAAATGTACTCTTCTTGGACCCTTTTGACCCATGCGTCTGTTTCTAATCTCAGTGAATATTTTAAAATTGCAATATTTTAGAACTCGCAACAAAGTTTTATTTAATTTCAGTACCCGTATATTCACATTGACCGTTTATCGTCCATTTAGACCAACCGGTACATTTATGGGCCACACGAGCCCAACAACTTTGGCCTTTTTTATGTATAAAGTGCGTCCCAACAAAAGGTATCTATTTTAACCAGTGTCCGCCCAGAAAAAAATACGATTGTTAAGCAAGTATTTCAGCTTATAGCTTATACTATAAGCTATCATCGTGTAAAAATCAGGATCTTTGGTTGGTTCTTTACAGACATAATAGTGCGTGTCTTTAACAGACATAATAGTATTTATACTTTACATAGTATCCGATCAGGGAATGAACAATTTAATATACCTTCCGCTCTTCTGTAGAAGGTATAAAAACAATCTTTTTTTAATTACTCCAAGCCGAACGATAAACCAACAAATATTCAATTGAACAACAACACAAAGAAACAAAGTATGTTTGGGAATAACAATATTTGAAGAGCTTCATACCATTGTTGAGTATATGGTTGTGAAACAACAATATTATTATCCTCACAACAATAGTGTGATTCACCCACAACCATACTCTGATCTCCACAACAATATTATGATTTTCACTAAACCATACCAATATCCCCACTACCATACTATGATAACTACCATCATAGTATGTTTTAAATACAACCTTAGTATGATCCTTACAACCATGGTCTGACGTACCATAGTATGGCAACCGTGCTATACTCCCTACAACAATTTTATGATCCCACTTAACCATACTACAACCCCCAAAATTATTTAGAAAAATTGAATTTAGTTGTTATTCAACATTAGACATTTTTAATTAGTAAATAATTTAAAAATACATTAAATTCTAAATAACAGGTATGATTTAGAAAACGTACGTTAAAAAAATGGTGTGATTTATTTAAAGTAGAAAATATCCGTTTAAAAGCCGTAAGTATTAAATTTATAAAAAATATTTAACTTTTTAAAATCCAAAATAGTTTAATTGAAAAAATTTAGTTTATATAAAGAGTAATATTATTGCGTAAGATATTTATCTAAGAAAAAAAACGACGATTGCCGCAATCATATTATTGGTAACAAAACGCCAGAAAAATATACATTTCTCGCACCAACCATATGTATATTGTTGCTACAACCATATTTTTACATTTGGCAGTAATACTTTTGTGACACTTCAAGGAGAATGATATTTCCGCAATTATACCATTTTCAAAATGAAACTCAAAACACAATACTATAATTGCGATAAATATACTTTTATTGTAGAGAACACAGTGTTGTTGCAGTACCCATATTATTCAATTTACACAGAAGAAATTTTTGGACAGCTTTATAGATTATGTTCATTAATAATTAATTTTGAGCATAGACGCATATACACGTCCTATAAATGGGTGTGATGATTTGGCTCAAAGGCACTACGGGCGAAAACCGTCTGACATCTTCGGGAACATTTGGGTACCCAGAAACAGTAAAATTTTCTCACACATCCCGATATATCGATATTAAAAATTTGTTAAAGTTATGAACTTGGCCCAGACTTTATTGACCCTAAGAACTCAAAATCGGAGTATTAGCCCAAAGATAGTTTATAAAAATATTGGTACCTCGAAATTTCGTCACAAATGCAAGCATACGATTTTGTTAAGATACGACTATGGTCCATCGGACATTGGATACATTTATATCCTGTAAGAAGTTCTCTATTTATAATTACTTTTTGTTCAAATAATGTGTTACTGTGTTTCGGCTATTAAATCCAAAATTCAAAATACTGCTAAATCGTATAAACCTGAACTATGTGTTGTATAACTGACCCAAGCACTTACGCTTATTACGGACCCATATTTATAAACAATTTCCAATGTTAATCTCTCAATTATTATTTATCGTATGCCACCTTGCAGAAGATATTGTTAGGCAAGTGCATTTTTAAAATTTTGTATGTAAAATGTTCACTGAAATATTAGCTTCCTAGTAGTTTTCTAAGAGCCTGAGTGAATTTTAATAATATCTGTATCCTGACATAATAGCTTGCCTTACAAGTTATTGCACTACTTTTTTCGATTTGAAAGGAGCACCATAGAGTAGGGTTATATGATCGCTTAATCGACTTTTAGGTATAAAAATGTCAAAGACGGCAAGTCGACTTTCGGTTTTTAAAAAAGTCGACATTAAAACTTTATTATTTTAATTTTAAATATTGAAAACCCCTTGAAAAAGTCAACAAAAATTGACGAAACGTCGGGAAAAATGAAATAAAAAGGAATTTAGGTCATAATAGCTTACACAACTACACAGAAGAAAGAAGACCAACAAAAGAACATATCTCAATATTTGCAATTGTTATCGAAACAATGGGTATTACTTAAATTTATTATGCGCTTTCATTTACTTTCGCCGGCTGGGATATACATAATTTTATTTTTTTGTATGCAGGGGCTGAAAACTTATGCCTTCAAAATATTCTAGATTTATTCAGAGCAATTAATCAAGTCGGTAAGTAAGTTTTAAGTTTATTTTTATTAGATTTTAAGGCAAACTGATAAATACCGAAATAAGAAATTATTGAATACCTATTGATACACACTTACATGATGTTAATGTGGCCGAAGAGTTTGTGTGTTCAAAGGCAAACGAAAGGATGACACATGGGGGTTCCTTGACAAGAATCTAAGCTCTAGGCGCAAAAAGGTCCAAAGTGATGGCAATGATGTTCCAATACAATAGATGGACTATCTAAAGGCACCACTAGTTTGTCGTAAAACAAAATTAATCCAATACTTTTATAGAGAAAAATGGAAAACGAGAACCCATTTATAGCAAAAGTCGTTGCCTTCTTTCGGAAAAATTCCGAGCCAAATTTTTCCAAAAAAAATTAATATGATTATATTTTTGAGATCAATTGATGCGGACATGTGGCTTCATATATATTAATCGACTGCTTCAAAAAATCAACTTTGTTTTAAGTTTTTAAAACTACTTTAAATTCCTGAGGTTTATAAGTTTAAAATCAGTCTTACTCTCTTGAATAAATTTTTTTTTTATAAAATATTGAATTTTCATTTCATTTTCATTTTGAAATTTCATTATTCAAAAGTCCGAAAGTCGACTTTTAATTTTTTTGACATAGTCGAAAAGCCTAAAAGTCGACTTTTAGTCTTAAGTTTACAATCCTACCATAGAACGTATACTAAAATATGTCTTCTGATGTTGTTTATAAAAAAATACTAACCACTGTTAAATAAAACGAATTCTAATGATTGTAATACAACAAGCCCAAGTCTTAGCTAAAATAAACCGTTTACAAAATGTCTTTATTTATTAAGAAGGCAAAGTTATAAATAATTTTCTACTTCATTGTCCTAATTATTTTTAATCATTCGCCACCAGGAAAAACCTGTTCTTTTGTCATTTTCGTTCTTGGCAAGAACTTTATTTAAAATCTTTTTTTTTTCTCAATATACCCCTAAATGTTACAATGTCTTGAAAATTAATGCGGTATATCGTTAGTTTATGAAGGAGCACCTTAGTACATACATAGTATGTATGTCTTCTTGAATAATTTTTTTTATTTTAAAATATTGAATTTTCTTTTCCCAAAGGAAAAAGTCGAAAAGTCCGAAAGTCGACTTTTGATTTTTTTGACATAGTCGAAAAGTCGACTTTTAGTCTTTAGTTTATAACCCTACCATAGAACGTATAATTAAAATATGTCTTCTGATGTTGTTTATAAAAAAATACTAACCACTGTTAAATAAAACGAATTCTAATGATTGTAAAACAACAAGCCCAAGTCTTGACAAAAATAATCCGTTTACAAAATGTCTTTATTTATTAGGAAGGAAAAGTTATAAATAAATTTCTATTTCATTGTCCTAATTATTATTAATCATACGCCACCAGGAAGAATCTGTTCTATTGTCATTTTCGTTCTTGGCAAGAACTTTATTAATTTTTTTTTCTAAATATACCCTCAAATGCGGTATTTCGTTAGTTTATGAAGGAGCACCTTAGTGCATATATAGTTTGTATGTATGTATGTCTTCTGGGATAGTTTTTGTTTTATATAATTTCGTTTTCTTTTCTTTGCCTTTTAACTTTACAAAAAAAATATTACTTACTTTTTGTAAAACGTTGAAACGTATGCTGGAAACTTTTTGTTTTTGTTATAAATGAACAAAACCAACTGGAACAACGATGGCGGCGACGAGAGCGACGACGACAGCGATAGCGCCCAGAAGGATTGCGACGTCGACGGGGTTTTTGCGAAACTTAAAACTGTTCCGGAAACGGAGAACGGCGACGCCGATAGCACCAATTGTAGCAAAATGAACTTTAGTTTCCCAGTACTGGAAACAAACAGTACGTGTGTGTGAGCAATGCACTTTTATACGGATGTGTGTGTATAGGTGCAGTAGAGCGCGCTCAACTTCCGTTTCCGTTTAAGGAGAAGATGACGTTGAAAGATGATGCTGCGATGCAGGCAGAACTGTTGTAGCTGTTGTAATGTTAATGACGACTATGACGCTGATGATGTTGTTGAGTTAAGGTTGTCAGGGTTGCTTGCTTGCTTTTTGGTAATGAATAACTTTTCTCTTCTTTTTTCACAATTATGAAATTTTTTTATTTAATTTTATTTTACTTTTTCTTGTATAAAACTTTTGAGCTTCACTTTAATTTTTTTTTGCTTTTACTTCTACTTTCCTTGTAAGGTTGTAATTAATTACTTTTGGTATTCCCTTACACTTAAACACTTTATGCGGCACTTGGAGAAAATGATTTTTAAGCAAGGTGTGTATTAAATTACAAATTTATCTGTTAAGAAGGGGTTAGCGGGATTGAAGAACAAAATTTAAATTTCTAAATCGTAGATTTGGGGTTCTATCTTTTGTTAACGTAAATTTTCACTTCACTTCATTTGTCTAAAGTATAAACCATCTTTATAGTAGAATATTTTATCACTTCCTTCAACTAAGGACAATAAACAATTTCCGCTTTGGCCAATGGCATAAAATTTATTATTTTTGAGGCTTGCAAAATAAGTGGCAATTTCCGCTCAAATATTTAAACCAATTTTAGCACACACACACACATATAAATCTCTGACAGAACACTCGACGATAACTCCTAATTTAAGCTATTTTTCACAAGCCCTTTAATACTCCTGTCATGTGGAGGAAAACTTAAATTTGTACTCTCCTTCAAACGTTTCTTTCACTTTTAACCGCTTTGTTTTAGTCAAAATCCACACTGAGTTTTTGACATTTCATGGCCTTTAATTTTACGGTTTTGAACCCATTTCCTGTTTTGAGCGATTTGTTGCTTTACTCTTTTCACCGCCGGCAATTATGCTTGTCGACCACCAGCTACATATCCGTTTTCGCTCATTATTTTTGCATACAACGCAAAAGCCTAAACGCATGCACTTATTTGCAAGTTTGAGTAGCTCTGGTGACGGTTGAGTTTAGGGGATTGCGTTGGTACGGCTTCTTTTTGGACTAATTTTAATTTTTAAACATCCGCTTCACATGATGGGTTGTTTTACTTTTTTTGTACTTTTATTATTTTTGCATTAATTAACTTGCTCTGCTTTATTTTAATACACTACATGTACATGTGTTTTTAACAAGACATAAACATACACACACCGAAATGTATATGCTGTGGCTTTTGCTGATACATTCGAACCGTATATCAAAACATGTTAATTTTGCTGATTTTTTTCATTCGATTTAATTTTTTTGCGCACATAAACCATGGTCACTGGAACATTAATGTAGAGAAAAAAAAAACAAGTAGTACAAAACATTGAACATGAAATCATAATATAATTGTTAAAACCATAGAAAGTAAATAAAAGTGTCCTTCAAAATGTCAATGGCAGGGGCAAATGTGTAACTGTGTTGACCAGGAAACACGCAAGGGAGTATTTAAGAAAACACAATGCGATTTTAGTAAATTAATTTACATTTACGGTTTTCCTAGCAGTTCTCTAAGAACATGAGTGATTTTTAATAACTACTAAAGCTACATAACTAAAGCCTAATACCTTAGCTAACTAAGATAGTTTTATAATGCTCGTTATCTGTTAGGATGGGAGAGCTATGGGCCATTTTCTTTACAAGCTTCCTAATTAATATTAATCATACGTCACCCCAAAAAATATTTAACTTTGTTATTTCTAAACCAATCATTGGGACTTTGAAAGTTTTAAATATTGCAAACCTTATATATGGGTGCAAATTCGTAGTACATACTGCTTTTAAATAAAATTAATATAAGCTTAAAGTCGGTGTCAATGGGTTTTGGCCCAAAGCTACAGGTAGGACCAATATGATTATAAAATGATCCCAGCTAATGTCTGCTGTGGTTTTTAGGTTCAGGAACGTAGCGACTTGGTAGACTTGGTCATTGCCATGCATATGTAAATTGATTGTAGTTGTTGTTGCTGTAGGGGATCTTTTTCGATATCCAGGTGGAGGAAACGCACCATTTGAACTGGGTGCGTAAACAGGTACCTGGGGGGTCAGCTGAGTGGGTTTGGGCGGACAATTTAAGAGGCGCAGCACGTCATGTATTCCCTGATGACAGCATCAATTCGTGCCCAATAAAAATTAAACCGGCTGCACTGAGCCAGAAACACGCGCGTCAGCCGAGGTAGCACCTTCTATTCAGGTGAAATATCCAATCTCCGGTATCCTTTCCCCTGACTGCCGGTTCTATGTACCGGATTGACCCGAAGCAAACACTCTTCGATCAGGGGCAGTCAAAAATATTAGTTTTTATGTGCGTGACTATAGTCGTTTTCGTTGCAGCAAATACATCAGTTGCTATTCCGAGATATTATCATGTGACTTGTCATTCTATCGTTCTGTAGCATGCTATAGATATCCTTTTGAAAACCTCAGTAATGGTTTAAACATCTCAATGTCTATTTTTATTCATAAGAAGACACGTCTGCACAATGTCCTGTGTAGACGTCAGAAACCCTACTGCTACCAGTTTAAGGTTGTCAAGAACCCCACTGCCGAGTCGTCCTCCCAGTAGTCTACAGGGTACGGACTTGTCTACTTATGGCCGTAAATAGATCTTCAAAATTCTAGATCATTACAACTTTAAAAATATATTAAGGAAGTGCATTTTCTTAGATCGATAGATAGAGCGAAAGAGTGAGTGTCAGTGGAAATGTCTTGTGTGTATGAGTGTGTGTTTGCGGTAGTGCTGTTGCGCCATCCACTCTTATTTATCATAACAATTCTGACATTTGAGGATTAGATATGTCACTGCGTTGCAGCTACAGCTTGATAATTTGTCAAAACTATTTAATTTTAGTAACGTACTTCTAAATCTTCCCTAAAAGTTTTTTTTTGTAGCACTTGCATTTCTTAAAGAACAAACACTTAGACTTTAAAAAAATATTTAACTTCAAAAACTCCAAACATTTTATTATCTGCATGGACAGCTATGTTATATGTATTCCTGTACAAAAGCTTTTTAATTAGAATTAATCATACGCCACCGGGGATATGCAAACTATGTTATACCCGTGGGCAGTTGTGTGAAGAAAAACTTAAAAGAACTGATGTTGATAGTTTGCAACTATGTAGTTTTTGAGGCCGAAGTATTGGGTTTTTATATAAATGAAAATTGTCGATCGATGTTTGTTGTAACGTTCATGCTAAGGACACTCGTGATTCAAGGTCCTGCCGTTCTCTAAGCCAAATTTCACATTTGAACTTACTACAATATAGCATTGTTTGCTTATTCAAATTCTAATAAAATGGAACATTATCCATTTTTTTCGAATTACCGCACAAATAAGAGCTTTTATTTTACCCCCTGCCTCCCTAAAACCTCAAAATGGATATGGACTTCAGCATAGTGCATGATAACATAAGTGCTTGTTTAACACCACGGTGCTCCATAACACTCCATTTCCAAGCGGCTTACACTTTGAGATAAACTGATTGTCATATAAATGCCTCGTGGTAAAGGGTATCTAAAACCTGTAATACTTTTTGGGTCATACCACTCATTTAATTCGCAACTCCTCGTCAAGGTCAAGGGTTTTCTCCCTATTCGTAACCTATTCTTTGTGGTATTTACATTTAAATCTTAGTCAGTTTCCGTACAGTAATAATAAGTCCTCTTTAAGTATATCACAGATGGCTGCATAATCATTCCTGTCCAACTGTAGCCTTTTTACTTGTTTTGCTGAAAAACCTGACTGCAGTATAGTTTTTAAGGACCTTCGGAACAAACAAAAATAATTAAAAAATTAATCTCCTGCAATGTGATCCAAATTTTGACGAAAACACACATACATAACATGTGTAGAAACCGTAAACCCGGTGTGTAACACGTAACTTCCCTGGTGCTCAGAGGTCATGCCCTTCTAGTTAGGGCTTTGCACTTATTTTTCAGATCGATGAAATCAAGAGTTGGTATGTCTTAACATTCAAAATCATCATGTCTACTGACAGTATGGCACCACAAAATGAGCCAAAAGGTCCATAAACATTACACCACCTTCAAAGGTATTATAACCTCCATGGACATTAAGATCCTTTGAAAAAATGCTATAAGTTTTTATCATTTTTATAAAAAAAAAACATGTATGTTCGGGGGGTCGAGTTTGATTTTTCCCTCTGGTTGACACATTTTACAAAAATACTGGTGACCGTATTCATCTTAGAAGGGGCTTAGAATCCAAACTCCTGCATTAAGCCTGTCCAAGCGGAAAGAATTTTCATTAGAATAAGGAAGGGATCGGTTCGAGCGTCAATCTAACACGGAATTTTGTCACTTTTACGTAATAAGTGGTGTCACTTCTCGGTATCGCGATTACCTGCATCGAGCCTGTCCACGAGGAAAATTTTTTTATAAGAATAAACAACGGATCAGTCCGAGGGACACAGGGAGTTTTTTCACTTTCGGGTAATGCAAAACAAGGCGGCATTTTTTAACCACTTTGTTGCACTTTCGCGGTATCGCGAGATGCCACTTCGGTTCCGTCATTCAGTGTGAGCTTTTTGAAGTGAAATACATTTCATCCATGAAAGATGTGGCACTGCTTTTATGGATATTATTACACTCTCCGCTGACCAAAAAGGAGTATAAGTAAAAAAAACTTTCTCGTATTACCATTTACTTGGACTTTTGGGTAGCACAAATTTAAAAAAAAAAATTGAGAATTTTTTGAGAAGTACTTCATTTTTCCAATTTCAATTGTAAATCCATGGACAGGTAAGATTGGTTCTTATATTCTTGTTTCGAGCTAATACGAGTATTCTTAAACTGAGCCAATGCGATATACAAAAACTCAATGCTATGTATTTCTGAATAATTATAATTTCGCTGTATTTGAATTGACTTTGTCAATCATCTACCCGTGAAGCCATCCACATAGACACCAAATAAAAGCTTTATTAGAAAATTTTAAAATTTTAAATAAATTTATTTGATCAGAAATGCACGAGACATTGGCAAAATGACAAAAGTCGCAAAACGTGGTGGCATTTGTACATCAAAGACTTTGGTTGGTTTCCTTTTGATATCCAACACAAAAGCTTCCACATTTCCGAGGAAATCCTTGAGGGTAATTTTCGGAGAAACTCTTTGACAGTCTGCCCTGTCCTGGCCGTAGATGTTGGTTGTAACATATCAAATCTACCCTAAGGTATACGAGTACTGAGTATGTCAAGAGTTCTCATGAATTGTAATAATCGCTGGAAATTGAATTTCTTTATTAAGGAGCCCAGATCTTAGAATACTTGAAGAATATTCCAGGACGTTTGATATTGTCTGACGGGGTTCTAAGCAGGTGATGGTCGTTGCTATTGCCCAGGTTGACATTTGTTGCTGGCTTTTTATTTTCTTTCTAAGAAAGAAAGAAAACGAATAGCATTTACTCTGTCACTTAAAAAGAGGCAAAAACCCAACCGGCCTGGTTTTTTTTAATCCTTGAAATTGTTTGCTTTCATTGAGGAACACAGCATCCAAATGGAGCAAAAGGAAAATAACATTAGGCCTTAAAAGTGAGCATTTTCAGAGTAATTGCCTTTAATTTGATAGGAACAGCCCCATCCTCTCGTTCAACTCTTACAAAGTTAAAAGAGATCCTTGGCAAAGCTTTAATTTTTTATTCCTGGTAATTGTTTGTAAACGTTTTGTTAGGCGTACGGAAACAAAAACAGCAACAGTAATTTATAATTTTTGTTTTCATTGGAGAGCTTTTTTAGAAGGATGATGAAAACCACAACAACAACAATTGCTAACAACAACAAAAAAAGTTTGTAGCTGTAATTGTTTGTGTAGACGCTTTGTGCGTTAACAAATCCAGAAATGTCAAGAAATCAAATACAATTTGAAAAGTTACAATTGTACCAGTGTATGTGTGTCAATGTGTAAGAGAGATAGAGAGGAAGAGAACAAGGTCTATGTGGTTGCCCGTATGTCTGTGAACGTTCTAAGACGGCGGGTGCGTTTGCACTTAAGAAAAAAACGCTTACAAAAAACGCTTTAAAGTCTACAACGCAATCAACAACAAAACATTTTGTAAAAATCCTATGTAACCGTGGTACCCAAAGCCAGTAGAGGCGTCATCAGGCGAGCGGTAAAACAGCAGCACTGCCGCTTTGAGCAGCACCGCTAACGTCAATGACAGTCAGTGTCGCAATAACCTGAGACGTACGCATTTGTGTGCGTATTTGAGGGTGGGTTTGTACTTCAACACCCTCCCCCACTTTCCCTATCTCACACACTTTCGCTCAACTACCCCAAGCCCCCCAGTCCTAGAGAGCCCTTGCCGCTGGTTCCTTACAGCCACACAAAAGCCCAGTAACATAAGAAACAACAATGAACACAAAAAACGATACGAAAAGAATCCAAAAAGAGAGACGGAAACAGCGTTAAAAAGAAAGAAAAATAAATCAAGAATTAGGATAACTTTGTTACTCATCTCCAAACACACACGCTTAGAAGAGGAAGAAACAAAAATGGGATTTTCTTATTTAGCTGGTAATTCTCACTTTTTAAAATCTTTTCACTTTTATTTTTTCTTTGTTGTGGTTTTAGATTTGGCCATTTCTTTTTTTTTATTTTTTTTCTATTTTTTCTAAATTTGTTGTCTTATTTTATTTTTTTCTTTAAATTTTTTTAGCGAATATTATTTTATTTTTTTGTTACATGCTCTTCTCTTTTTTGTTTTATCTTTTTATTCCTTCTTTTCTTTAGTAGTATTCTTGGCTGTGCGAAGTACACACGCGTTGTGGTTTTGTCGTTTTAAGCGTTTTTTTACGTTCCAAATTGACCCGACGACTGGAACTCCATGACTGAATTCACTGAAACCGTTTCGTTTCGCTTCAACCACCTTTTGGTTGGGGCCCGAGAAAGTATGCTTTGCTGCTGCTGCCGACTGCTCAGCCTGTGTTCAGCATTCCCTGTTTTCTTCTACTGCTTCTTGCGCTTCTCGTCATCACCATTGAAGCTCCCTTGAGAAATTCGACCAAAAAAATAATAATAGTAGAGAGCTTGTCAGCCAGCTGTAAAATTGGACGAAAGCTTTTGCTTCGTTTGGTTTTACATGTGATTTGTCTTTACGCACACATTTCCAAAGTTCCATATTCCAGCAGGTGTTTTCTTTGCCAAGCGTTTTTTTTTTGTTTTTTCCTTGCTCGTTTGTCTTCTTGTGTTCTGTTCTGTTTTCCATCGTTTCCTCGTTGCCGGGCTCTTCGTGCCTGGCCATGCAAATGTTCTAGTTTTTGAGGGTTCGTTTTCAGTTTCATTTTCTAACTCTTTGTCAAACGAACCAAACTACATACGCACACACACCATAAGTGCATACACACGCTTGCACATGTCCTTAGCCATTGCCTGCTTGCTTTGTTTACGTTTTTTTTGTTGTTGTTGTCCTTTAAGCTTCAAAATGTGGGTGAAAGCTTTCATGTGCCTTACATTTCTGGCTGCGCACATGTCGTGCTCATTTCATGTAACACCATTAACGAGCTCTCTCATACACAATTTACCCGTTTTCTCATTTGTTCCTCGCTCTCTCCCTCTATCTCTCTCTCTTCTCTCAATGGCTCGCTTTGAATATTCTCATGTCCTTGATAGCTCATCTCATTACTAGGCATACCTTTTTATTGTTAGTTTTTTCAACTGGCAATGCCCTGCTCCTGCTCTCTCTCATTCTCTTTAATCGGTTACTCTCAAAATCCTGCAAAGCTGCTCACAACATCTCATCACCGCCATGTGCCGGCATTTATTATTACAATTCTTCTTTATGTTCATATATTTTAGTGTAAAGTGTTTTCCCCGTTTCTCTCTCGTTTCATTGTTGTTGGTTCAATTGTCTTCGGTTTCTTCCTACTTTTGTTTTTTGGTGATTCTTTGCTATATTTAAACTTTGGCCTACTGGCAAATAAGTACAAGAGAAAAGTACACGAGTATGTAACGAAATAAAAGTATGTGCGTGTGTGTTTGTAAGTGCGTGTGCATGACCTCCTCCCTTCCGCTTAGCTGCCTTGTTATGAGGGCAAGCGCGCGTGTGTGTGTGTGTTCTAGTGAAAAAAGTGTAAAATTTGGTTATTTTCTGCGTTTATTTTCTTTTATACCCACCTGTCATCTGCTGTTGATGTCGTCGTCTTCGTTTTGCTTTAAGCACTACCCCCTCTAGCGCACACACACTCTCGCTCTCTCTCTCTCTCTCTCTCTCAGCTATAGTCGTCTACATTCATATAACACTCTCAAAACAAAAATATGGTAATGATAGTAACAATAACATTTTATATCAAGTGCATGATTCTCTCATAAAATGAGTTTTTTATGCATGCCACTGTCGTTTATAACGGTAATTAGTGGAGAGATCATCGCCATCATCATCGTATGTTTTCGTCGTTACCGCATGTGTTTTTTCTCTTTTAATGAGTTTGCTTTTTCGAGTGTCATTTATTTGCTACTTCTTCTGGGTTATTTTTTTTGTTTTGTCCTTGTTTCGATTATTTTAAAAAATTGTACTTTCTTTTCTCTTAGGACTTCGCAAGCGCAAATATCTTTACGGGTGTGTGGGTTGCAGTTAGTGGCTGTGGCTAATTTTTGCTTTCGCATTGTAGAACATGGACACCACTTTTATTTTGATTTGACCCACATTATATTTTACAGAATCATACGTTATGCTATGCGTTGTTCAGTCTTCTAAGAGAAAGATAGAGACAAAGACAGCTTAAATAATTGAGGACATGGATTTTATTTCGTAGAAGTGTTGAAAGTGATAATTGCGACAAGTACTGCTTGGAAACAAAAAAAGGTCGGAATGAACTTTCTACCTTAACAGGGTGGCTGGTGAATATTGCTACGCAAAGAATTCCTATTTTTTTCAATATACGAAACTCACTTTTCTTTTTTTCATGCTTAATATGGGGTGATCCACCAGAGGTATTTTTTTAGAACAAAAAAAATATAAAAATTCAAATCAAGTGTGGAATCCTTATTGGGAAATTGAAAGGACATTTTATGGTATTTATTCTTTGAATATAATTTCCTTCAAATGTTGGCCGCAACTACGGCTCAGGGTTTCCATTCTGAGGGTCCAATTTTGGATGACTCGTTTGAGCATTTCGACCGGTATGGCTTTTATGACACGTGCAATGTTAGCTTCAAAACCTGAATCGTAGCTGGTTTGTCAGCATAGACTTTGGACTTTACGTAACCACAAAGCAAAATGTCTAAAGGTGTGATATCACTCGATGTAGGCGGCCAACTCACCTGTCCAAAACGTGAAATTAGAAATGACCTCTCAATAGATCCATTGTATGAGCAGCTGTATGGCAGGTGACACAGTCCTGTTGAAACCAAGTGTCGTCGAAATTACGGGCTTCTATTTCAGGTAGTATAAAGATCGATATCATGGCGCTATGGCGACCATTTTTTGAAAAAATATGCACCGATGATTCCACCAGCTTACAAACGGCACCAAACCGTGGTTTTGTCTGGTTATAATGGCACCTTTTGAACCTCTTCTTTTGGTCTTTAGTCCAAATGACGCAATTTTGTTTATTGACTTTGCCGTTGAGTCAGAAATGGTCTCATCACTGAACAAAATTTTGGTCGAAAACAGCGGATCTTTCTGTTTCCCACAGAACGCTCATTTCCATAATACAGTTAAGGTAATTATTTTAAAAAAAATAATTTTCATAAAATGTCCTTTCAAATTACCAATAAAGATTCCACACTTGATTTGAATTTTTATAACTTTTTTTGCTCTGAAAAAATACCTCGAGATGGATCACCCTATAGTTTTAAAAATAATGGAATTTAAATGCCCTCCCTGCTCGCTGATGGTACAGTTAGGTCAGGCGACTTGGGGGCCAACGGAATGTGGAGTTTCTGTACATCAGCTTATTGGGAAATTTTCGTCGCAGTTCTGTCATAACAGGACGGACTTTGTGTGGAATTGCACGATCTTTCTGGAACCACACAGAGTTGAATGAAATTTTCATTCGGCGTAGTTCTGAATAGAAAAGCTCCCTTAACATGCTCACACGCAGAGAAAAACCATGGTTACTACATGGTCACGGCAATAATAATATGTTTTCCGCATTATAAGTATGTTCGTCGCAACCATGGCATTGTTAACTGAATTTATTTTTGACAATAGTATAATTGCTGCAATATTAATATTGTTGAAATGTAGCAATAGTAGTATTGCCAAATTTAAAAATGAAAATATGGTTATAGCAACAATATTAATATGGTTGGTGCGACAAAAGTATTGTGTTTGGCGTTTTATGTTAACAATAAATGATTTCGGCAATCATACTGTATGATTGTAATTTTTCTTCATTTAAATATGCTTTAAATATACAAGCTGCTTTGGCTTTGTTTAACTGAAATTTTTTAATAAAAACGCTTACTTATTTTTTCTACTTTAAAAAAAATCAATCCTATCATTTTGAATTTAATGTATTTTTGAATAATTTTCATAACTCAAATCTATTTGTGACAACTTCAACCAATTCTAATAAATAATATTGTCGACAACTTAAACAAATTCTAATAAATTATATTGGGATCATAGTATAATTGTGTGTAATAATACTATGGCTGTAAGGATCATAACATGGTTGCGTGTGAATCATACTATGGTTGAGAGGATCATACTATGGTTGTATATGAAACATACTATGGTTGTGAGGATCATACTATGATTGTGGAGATCATAGTATGGTTGAGTGTAATATATGTATAATACTATGGCTGTAGGGATCATAGTATGGTTATGTGTGAGTCATACTAGTGTTGTGAGGATCATAGTATGGTTGTATTTGAACTATACTATTGTTGTGAGGATCATAATATTGTTGTACCACAACCATACACCCAACAATAGTATTATCCTCTTCGAATATTGTCACCACAACCATACTTTTTTTCTGCGTGCAAGTAACGGTCTCCAGTAACCGTAACGGTGTGACCGTTTTCTTTGAAGAAGTAGGACCCGACAATGCAGCGTGATGAAACTGCACACCACACTGTGATACAAAGTGGATGCAATTCCGTCTCATGGAATATCTGTGGGTTGAATTCACTCTATATTAGACAATTATTTTCGTTTATGTTGCCATTGATGAAAAGGCAGTTCAACATGTTTCCGTCCTCTTTCACCATTTAAAACATTTTCTGGCAAAATTCCAAGCGAATCGGGAAGTCTGCTGCGTTCAGTTTGTTGGCCATTTGAATTTTTTATGGGAATGAGACCAAATCTTTGTGCATAATTGACTGCAATGACAGTCTGCCTCTACCCATTTAAGCAGATAAGCTTCTTGTCGAAACTCTTGGATTGTTTTGTATGGCAGCAGCTAGAGCAGCGATTGTTTCCTCCGTCCGAACTAAAGGGTTTCAATGGTAGGGGTTTTTGTTGACTGTCCCATGCTCGACAAAATTGCTAACAAGTCTCAATATGGTGTGAGGATTGCCGCCAATGGATTGCCGCCAAACGAGCGCCTATACTCTCTTTGAACCGAAACATCGGACTCCAGTGCGTAATAGCGGCGGACAATACAAATTCTTGTTTCAATGTCCCAGTTATCCATTTTTGTCTAATCTAAAAATCAATCTGCAAAATAAAAAATAACCTAGATTCATTAAATAGAAAAAAAAGTTATAGATATTTTTGTTTTGGTTGCGGCTTTCATCAGCCTCCCTGTATTAACTAATTCGGAAGAATTTAAGCGATCATACAATTTGAGAATTTTAAATTTTTTATGCCACAGCTCCGTTAATGAAATGTGATTTAAGTCCTTTGCAGAGTGAGGCAATTCAAGTGTTATCTATTCAAACGACGACCCTTTTGCACGAATATGACCTTGCGGTATTTTGGTCCATTTCCGTACTGGCATATTTTGTAGTTCTGACTTTCCTCTTTTGCTTTGTTTTTATGGACCAGCACTCAGGGAATTTCCCCTAAACATACAATGCATTGCGTTGGTGGGTGCAAAATAAGGGAGCGAAGGGGGGAAATAGGTAGAAATGTTTATTGACATTTCTCTTGAATTTCTGGATTAATTTTTTTTAATAAACTTAATTTTTGCAAAAGTATAAAAAATCCAAAGCGCTATTAACATTTAAAAAAAAAAGTTTTAAAAAAAAAGAAATAAACAGGGAATAACCGGATCGAGACCTCTTGTATCTATATTTAAATTGGTGCCATTTTGTTAAAACTTGTCGTCTATTAAAATAAAGATAAAAGAGGTCTCGGGAAGGTTCATTTGTGTACAATGTGTAAAAGCCTAAGACAAAAATAAAACAAGCGAGATAAACAATAGGAGAAATGTTTTAAATAATTTATCGACTAGGTAATATAGGTAGCAATGGTCTATTTTACATAACCCAAATTGTATCCAAATCTGGCACTCCAAAAGCCCAAAAACGTATACATGATATTTTTCTCTTGAACTTTACACCAACAAATTCTAAGGCACATTTTTAAGAAAATTGATGTATTTATACTATTGCACCTTGTAACGTGCAGTAATATACATTTATAGATACATTTAAAACAATTTAAAATTCAAGTAGAAATACTTTTTTAAATAGCTTTTTTTTCACAGATCACGTGTGAGTTGTGTCATGCTGTCATGCTATTTTTGTTACGTCTTGTTTAGTATGACATGCCATCATGAAAAGACTTGCGCCTGAACAACGTTTACAAATCGTTCAACTTTATTCCGAAAATTTACGTTCTGTGAGGAATGTGTTTCGTGCACATCATCCAGCACGCAGGAAAGAAAATGCAGCGGCCGTAGCTGAGAGTGTTTACCATGACCGTGGAGAGTCGATTCGGCGCCGTTCGCAGCAACTCGGACTGACGTATGGAACGACTTGGCGCCTTTCACGTCAAGATCTTAAATTGAAAGCCTAAAAAATACTGCTTGTGCAAGAACTGAAGCCGCCCGACGTTCCCAAGCGACATCGCTTCGCTCTTTGGACTCTTGAAAAGTTCCAAGACCGTGGAGAGTCGATTCGGCGCCATTCGCAGCAACGCAGACTGACTTATGGAACGACTTGGCGCCTTTTACGTCGAGATCTTAAATTAAAAGCCTACAAAAAATATAGCTTGTGCAAGAACTGAAGCCGCCCGACGTTCTCAAGCGACATCGTTTCGCTATATGGACTCTTGAAAACATCCAAGAAGATCCGACGTTTCGAAGCAATTTTTTTTTCAGCTATGAGCCCCATTTCTAGCTCAACGGGTATGTAAACAACCAAAATTGCCGCATTTGGGACGAAAGGCAACCAGAAGAGGTTTAAAAGCTGCCACTTTATCCAAAAAAAAAAAACGTTTTGGTGTAGTTTGTGGGCCGGTGTAATCATCGGTTCATATTTTTTTCAAAAATGATGCCGGTGAGAACGTAACCGTCAATGGCGACCGTTATCGTGCGATGATAACCGACTATTTGATGCCTGTAATTAAAGCTTGTGATCTCGGCGAGATTTGGTTACAACAAGACGGCGCCACTTCCCACACATCGCATCAATCAATGGATTTATAGAGTACACTTCGGTAAGCAGATAATTTCACGTTTTGGCCGGTCGATTGGCCACCAAGATCGTGTGATATGACACCGTTAGACTTTTTCCTGCGGGGATATGTAAAGTCTATAGTTTATGCGGACAAACCCGCTTCGATTCAGGCCTTGAGCAAAACATCACGAGTGTCATTCGCCAGTTACCAGTCGAAATGCTCGAACGAGTCATCGAAAATTGGACTCAACGGATGGACCATCTAAGACGTAGCCGCGACATTTGATAGACATAATCTTTAAAAAAATAAATCCCAAAGAATGTTCTTTCAAATGATAAAAAACATTTCCCATTCAATTTGAATATTCTGTATTTTTTTTCTTTAAAAAAGTAGGGAACCTCGAAATAGATCACGCGTTATAAACAGCCAAACTACAACCCTTTTCACTTAAGAGCGATTTGTTAGCGCAACACAAATTGCACCTACTTACTTCTTGTCATTTGTTCTATATGTTCGTATACAACAATATAAAATAATTTTCTTGAATTACAAATGGACTGACAAACTTGGTATACGCACCAAACTATGTTAGAGGTTATAGTAACACCATTAATAGCTTAATTTATGTGGTAATTCACATGTGCGACATACAACTTGCCAGTCTGTACCCCTCCGTATCTGCATAACCACCAAATCAACGAAATTAAAAATATTTTTTAAATTCTCATACGAGTATTTAGAACCCAAAATACTTTATGGTTTCACAATAAACCACAAATGTTATGGGTGAGTGTAGCACACGAAAGTCAAACAAACAGACCGACAATGACCTCGAGCGACATGTGTAATCTGACGAAACAATCGCACCGGATGTTGTGTATTAATTTCAATTCTGTGAAATTTGTAATGCCCTATCAACGAGTTTAGTATGAAGCCATTACACAGAGTTGTTATGTACCCTCCGCTATACTCGTAGTATGAAATGTATTTGAAATTGTTCATACCGTTTGCAACACCTTGAAATATTGATCGAAGAATCTAAAAAGGGGATATATATGTTATTGATTGTCGTAAGTTCCATGTTTGGCTGTGTGTCCGTTCAAAACACAATGGATACTTATATAATGGGTGATGCAACTAGAGGTATTTTTCAGAACAAAAAAAATATAAAAATTCAAATCAAGTGTGAAAACTTTATTGGTAATTTGAAAGGACATTTTATGGCTTTATATTTTGAAAACAATTATAAAGCCATAAAAACATACGAAAACAATTAAATTCAAATGTTGGCAACTTTATTATGGCTGTTTTTGTCCAAAATTTTGTTCAGTGATGAGGCCCTTTTCTGGCTCAACGGCAAAGTCAATAAACAAAATTGCCGCATTTGGGCTAAAGAGCAACAAGAAGAGGTTCAGGAGGTGTCATTATTCCCAGAGAAAATCACGGTTTGGTGCGGTTTATAAGCTGATGGAATCATCGGTGCATATTTTTTCAAAAATGATGATGGCCGGAATGTAGCCGTGAATGGTGCTCGCTACCGCGCCATGACATCGATCTAATTACCTAAATTTGCAGCCCGCAATCATGACGACACTTGGTTTCAACAGAACGGTGCCACTTGCCATACAGCTGCTCAAACAATGGATCTATTAAAAGGTCACTTCGAAAAGCAGCTAATTTCACGCTTTGGACAGATGAGTTGGCCGCCTTGCTCGAATGATATCAACCCTTTAGACATTTTTCTTTGGGGTTACGCAAAGTCCAAAGTCCTATGCTGGCAAACCAGCTACGATTCAGGTTTTGGAAGCCAACATTACACATGTCATTAAAGCCATACCGGTCGAAATGCTCAGACGAGTCATCCAAAATTGGACCCTCAGAATGGAAACCCTGAGGCGTAGTTGCGGCCAACATTGAATTAACATTGAACAAATATTGAATAAGGATTAGAACCTACACTTTAGAATTTAAAGTCATTGGGTGGATTAAGTCTTATGCTGTATGATTTATTTTTCGATTAAGTCGAAATGGTTTTGTATTTTATGCACTTGATCCGATTTACCTATTTTTATGAGCTGGTAACTTTTCAATTGTAATGAAGTGTGTCAAATTTCTTACGATTGAATATAATAAAGGGCTTCTAGAGCTACGAACACAAGTCCGGATAAGCATATATATGGGATCTTTATCAAAGTGTGAACCTTTACTTCAGTTGCAATGGTTTTTTTTTTGTCCAAAAAAACTACTTGTTCCCAATTTTATTAAAAATCGATTGGCCCAAAAAATCTTATCAATATATTTAATACTCGTACAAGGGCTGCTTTATATATTTCTGGCCTAATAATGACAATGCAAATATTTATCATCAAAAATGGTTTTATTGTTTTTCAAAGTATTCTCCAGCATGAATTATACACTTTGCATGAGTTCAAACCAATTATCAAAATTTTTCCACTCCGATTGAGACACCTCCAAAACATGGTTTTTGAACGCTTCAAAACCATCTTCTGGCGACGAAAATCGTTGAGCACGCATTTTTTTCTTGATGTGCGGTAATAAAAAGAAATCATTAAGTCATGGCTGTACGGCGGATGGCCCATCAATTCGACGTTTTGGCCGGTCAAAAAGGCGCTGGTTTGAGCCGATGTGTGAGAGCTCGCATGTTGCACAATGATTCGTTTTCTCTTGTTCGTTTTTCTAATTTCTTCGAAGACTTCAGGCAAACAAATTGTGGTATACCACTCAGAATTGACCGTCCTACGTTGCTCAAGCGGAACAGTCGCCACATGACCAGCTGTGCCGAAGAAACAGGCAACCATTTACTTCGAAATGCTTCTTCCACGAACAACTTTCGTTGGATTTGGCTCTTCTTCGAAGACCCATACGGTCGATCGCTGTTTTGTTTCGGGCTCATACGCATAGATCACCTGTGACGATCTTATTAAGGTCTTTTGAAGCACGCGATCGTACTTTTCAAAATTTCTTTGCACCAATCGACACGAGCCTTTTTTTTGACTGATTGTCAAATTGTGCGGGATCCAACGAGAACAAACCTTTTTTATGGCCAGGTTGTCATGCAATATCGAATGTATGCTGGTGGAAGAAATGTCCAAGGATGCCTCTATCTCACGGTATGTCACACGACAATCTTGCATTATCAGTTCACGGACGGCATAAATGTTCTCTGGCACAACGGCCGTTTTTGAAAGACTTTCACGAACTTCGTCTTTGAGCGAGCTACGGCCACTATTGAATTTATTAAACAAGTTATTCTCTGTTCTATAGGATGATGTTTCATCGCCATACAAAGTTTTAAGCTGTCGTGATGGTCCATGTCGAAATTTGTGAAAAATGATCATTTTCATTTTTCCAATTTATATGGTTAAGAAAACCATTTATGGACTTTTCTAAAAATTTTGCTGATCGAAAATTTAGGTTATATGAAAAAATCACTACAATCTATATTTTTATGATGTCAAGTTTCAATTTATAATGTTTATTTTTGAAAGTTTTTTATATGTTTTATTTAAATTTATTTTTTGCCTAAAAATCCAAAACGGTAAATATTTTTTTTGGGACTGATTTAATTGTAAAAGTTATGCGCAAACACAAGGAGTGGTTCGCCATTTTTCTGTTAAATATTTTATTTTTTTTAAACACAACGTTCATAGCCACCTTTTAAAAAAAATACCAAATTTGGCAATTAGTCTAGCAAATTTCAAATAGTAATTATATTTTTGGAACTGCCGAAAAAGAACGTTAAAAAAATTAAAATTTTTAAATAAAATAAATTTTGTTTAAAAAAATTAACTGCCTGTTCGATGAAAGTCAGTCAATCACTTTCGCCTGACTTACGTGTTGTAACCTAAATCTCACAAATTACAGTATTGACAAAACAACAATTTTAAAAAACAAAACGCAAATTTTTAAAGGAAAAGCAATTTTAAAATTTAAACAACTGGTTCTTTAGGAAAAATAAAGGGTGATCCATCTAGAGATATTTTTATCAGAACAAAAAAATAAAAATTCAATAGACATTTTATGGCATATATTTTTTAATATAATTTCTTTCAAATGTTGGCCTCAACTACTCCTCAAGGTTTCCATTCTCAGGGTCCAATTTTGGATGACTCGTTCGAGCATTTCGACCGGTATGGCTTTAATGACACGCGTAATGTTGGCTTCCAAAACCTGAATCGTAGCTGGTTTGTCAGCATAGACTTTTGACTTTACGTAACGCCTAAGAAAAATGTCTAAAGGTGTGATATCACTCGATCTAGGCGGCCAACTAACCTGTCCAAAACGTGAAATTAGCTGCTTTTCGAAATGATCTCTCAATAAATCCATTGTTTGAGCAGCAGTATGGCAAGTGGCACCGTCCTGTTGAAACCAAGTGTCGTCAACATTACGGGCTTCAATTTCAGGTTGCATAAAGATCGTTATCATGGCGCATTAGCGAGCACCATTCACGGCCATCATCATTTTTGAAAAAATATGCACCGATGATTCCACCAGCTTATAAACCGCACCGAACCGTGGTTTTCTCTGGGTATAATGCTGTTTTCGACCAAAATTTTGTTCAGTGATGAGGTCCACTTCTGGCTCAACGGCAAATAAACAAAATTGCCGCATTTGGGCTGAAGAGCAACAAATAGAGGTTAAAGAGGTGTTAGCCAAATGCGGCGATTTTGTTTATTTGCCGTTGAGCTAGAATTGGGCCTCATCACTGAACAAAATTTTGGTCGAAAACAGCGGATCTTCCCGTTTCGCATTTCCATTATACAGTTGCCAACATTTGAAGGTAATTATTTTCAAAAAAATAAATGCCATAAATTGTCGTTTCAAATTACCAATAAAGATTTCACACTTGATTTGAATTTTTATAATTTTTTTTGCTCTGAAAAAATACACCACATACAAAACATCACCCTATATTTTGTTATTTTCAGTGAGTATAAGTAAGAACTTAATCATGCACAGCTCACTGATTTGAGAGAAGTTTTTTTTATAGTTGCTTCAAAAGTATATAAATGAGAATTATTTTATAAATATTTGCGTTAAACGTATAAAGAAAAACGCAACTTCGAAGGAGCTGACTTTTTGTTGGCCAAAACATATGCAAGTAAGCAAATCCTCTATTATCAATGACCACCTGACATCGTTTAGGCACTGAAGCTATTAAATTGTCGATAGAATTTCCAGGAACTGCATTTTATGCAACTTCTAATGTTCAAAACCAAATATTAAAATTAATTCATTATCCGCGATCTATTCTTTGATTTTCCAAAGATTCCCAATGGGATAAGGATCTGGCGGATGTGGTGACCAATGTAATTGGATTGTAATTCCATAGACTTAAATTAATATATAAATAAAACTGATATATTACGTGGCATTATAAAAATCAATGTTCCATTAAAATATGATTTTACTGAAATTATTTTAATTGGAACCGAAAATATTCGATAATTTTGTACATTTGTACACTCTAAATATTGTAATTGACAAAATACGAAAGGAAAATAATATAAGGCAAAGCTTCCGATATCTAAAGTAATAAGTAATAGTACATTAAGTTTGTTCAGGCATATATTTAATTAGTTTAATTAAAGCATCAAATAATATCATTTTTTATATAGATATCATTCCTAACAATATTGACTTATATGTTGAAATAATTGGCATGTATTTGGGAACAAGTACATAAACTAAAGTTTGTTTTTAAATTTCCGAATGGCGGTGGCACTTGTTTTGGCCACCTATGTAAGTCAAAGTGTTCTCTTTCACTTGGCTATTTTAATTTCGAGAAAATTGTTCAATCCGTTGCAGAGAATTTCGTAGGAATTGTTTTTAGTTATATGCCATATTTTAAAACTAAATGCCATTAAAATATTTACCAGATTGTTATAAAAAATGGTTTGGTGCCTGTTCTCAAGCTTTTAAAAAAACTTATGAATAAAGAACGTCGGGGCCATTCTTTATTCATTTAAACACTATCAAACTTATAACAGACATACGGATAGTCATACAGTGCTGCGTTTTATTGATAAAAATCAAAGAACTGACCTGCTTCGAATTAAATTTTTTTGGTATAATTTTAGAGGTAAAAGTTCAACAAAGAAAAATGCGCAGATATTTTTTCATAGAAATAGTTTTTTGGGGTCCAGAGCCCTTCAATGTGAGCGATTTGCACCCAGAATTAATATATGTGACAGTGCATAGAGAAAGGGACCTAAGGGTAAAAAAATCAATTTTCATTTTTTTTTCTTTTTTTGATGTGGACAACATCTGAGCATCGAATGAGACCAATCCCATGCCCTAAAAGTGTTCCCTCCCAGAGATATGCGCGTTTTATGAAAGTGAAGTCGGCGATTCTAAGCGCAAATAAAAAGGGGCCTAATCTTTAAAATGGCTCTCCTGAATAAAACTTATCATCAACTTTTCATTTTCACATTGAACAGGGATTAACCGGCTCAAGACCTCTTGCTTCTATATTTAAATAGAAGACAAGTTTTTAAATGGCAAAGCACACTACTTTTATCATGATTTCGGGTCCGTGACAACCCTCTTCAGAAAGACTTGCTGCAATTGTTGAAAGTAAAACCGAACTCTATAAGGCCAGGCTCTCCCCAAACGAATAAGAACTACTGTTGTAAACCCTACTTTTCAAGTTTTCTTCACACAATTGCCCACGAAAATACAACTCACTCTTGCCACCTCTAAAGAGACTCCACATCGAGAGCCATCAATAGATTTCTGTTACAACACATGTGTGTGCTGTAAAAAGAGTTTAGTTGACTATGTCAACTTGTGTGCCGAGCCGTACATGTACGTATGTTTAGCTCGTTTGTTTTATTTCGGTCTGTTGCTTTTACACATTGAACAGGGATTAAACCGGCTCAAGGCCTCTTGCTTCTATATTTTTGACGTGGGCAACATCTGAGCATCGAATGAGACCGATCCCATGCCCCAAAAGTGTTCCCTCCAAGAGATGTGCGCGTTTTATGAAAGTGAAGTCGACGGTTCTAAGCGCAAGTAGAAAGGGACCTTATCTTTAAAATGGCTCTCCTGAACAAAAATGGTTTTTAACCTACCCTTTCTCTTTTGCGCGTCACATATATTGCAGAGTAGTATAACGAAAATATTTGTCAAAGACGTATTTTTAGACGGAATCTATAATTTTTGAATAGTTAAGGAGTGGTATAAATTTAGCTTCTTTTATTTCTGATAAATATTATTTTTATTAATATTTAATTTTTTACGTAAATATGTGAATAATGTTAATTTTCAATGGTAAAATAAAAAAACATCATAAAATTCGTTAAATTTTTTTTTGTACAATAAATTAGTTTGGACTTTCTTCTATCAGAAAAAACGAAATCTTCGCTGATTTCTTTTGATTCCCTTTGATTTTCAGTTTTTTAAAAGTGTCGATGAATAATTTTTTATTCGAAAAATTCTCAATTTTTAATGCCAAATATGAAAAACTACCAAAAAATTGGTGAAATTTTTTTGCACAATAGATTAGTTTTGACTTTCGTCTATTAGAAAAGAAAACTTTTACCGATTTTGTCCGATTCTTTTTGTTTTTTTTTTTATATTTATAAAAAGTGTTTAAATGATGAATTTTTTATTCAATAAATTTTTTTGATTCCAAAATGCAAAAAACATCAAAAATCTGGTGAAATTTGTTTGCACAATACATTAGTTTGGACTTTCGTCTACTGGAAAAAACCAAATCTTTGCCGACTTTTTTTTAATTTTTAAGAAGAGCCTAAGATTATTTTGATGCCAATAAAAACATTGCATTTACAAGAATGTTACATAAAAACCGATAACGTTTTGAAATCAGCGCATAATAATCCATTTGGAAATGAAGTTTCATTGTCTTCTGAAAAATCCTTTTATTTTTGCTAGTATCGGAACGGAACTAAGTATATGAGTTACGTTAAAATCATCTAAAAGGCTTTCGTCGTTCAATACTAAATGATTGATAAAGTGCACCGGTGTGATGGAATTGCACCCATCCATCATGCCACTTAAGCCATGTTCAACCACGGGTAAGCACATCTAAAAAATTTTCAGCTGTGGGTTTCCACCTCGTAAATGACAGTGACTTTACGAATAAAACATTTATCTTTAAGCCATGTAACAACTTATATAAATAATGCATTAACCGTTTGAAGACCCTTCCAAACGGCAGGTCCTGGTCAGTGAGTACAGGAATTGAATAGTGCACAGCTCTCTGATTGGAGAAAAGCTTTTTCCTTAATAGAATGCTATTGAACTTACAAACGTATTACAATTGTGGAACGGGTTTGGTCAAATCATACGAGGGCATATTAATATTTTAACGACTTATCGAAAAAAAAACACTGCTTGTTTTGCAACAAAAAATATTTTTCGACATAATCTCCTTTTAGCTTTGTCCAAATTTTCTCCAATTTTTTATCCCATGCAAAAAATAGGATTTTTCGAGGTCCATAAAATAGGCATTTGGTTAATCAATAATTTCATCGTTGGAGCTGAATCTCTTTCCACCGAGCCATCACTTTAGGTTTGGAAATATGAAATATTCACGGGGAGCTAGATCCGGAGAATATGGCGGATTCATGCAATTTTGCCGTTGAGACTGTACACATGTACATCCGTGCATTATCTTGATGAAAATAACTTATAGGGTCATTTTTTTAAATCCTCCTTAAATATGTTGGCATAATATTCGCCGTTTATTTTTTCCCTTTTGAAGATAAACGATCTACATCCCGCGTGCATACCAAAAAAAACTGTTGCCATCACCTTATCGGCCGAAAAAGTAACCTTGTCCTTTTTCGAAGCCGGTTTACCCGGAGAAGCCCATTGTTTAGACTGCTGCTTGGTCTCCGGAGTGTTGTAATGGATCCATGTTTCATCCACAGTTACAAAATGCCGCAAAACTTCACTCGAATTGTGGTTAAACAATTTCAAACAATCAACTAGAGTTTACGTCAATCAACTAGAGTTTACGTTTATGGTCAATTGAGAGCAAACGCGGCAGCCAGTTTGCAGACAATTTTCCTAAACCCAACTGATCATGTAAAATCGAAATCTCACAGCCATATGAACTGCGTATGGCATGAGTAATCTCACGCGCTTTTACTCTTCCATCGGCCAACAGCATATCGTGGATTTATTCGACATTTTCGGGTATATTGACCTCAATTGGTCCTCTAGAACGTTCAGCGTCATTTGTACTTGTGCGAGCACAACGAAAGTCAGTAAACCACTATTTTACCATTGAAATCGATAATGCAGAGTCCCTATAGTATAGGGTGGGCCAAAAGTTTCCATGGAGTTTAAAAATTGAATAACTCTTTCGTTTATTTTTTTTCAGATTATATAAATAACACTTAGAGAATAAGTAATGGAGAGATTCACAATTGAACAAAGAACCAAAATAGAAGAATTTTAATATTTAAATCAGCGATCAATTCTTTTAAGGCAAAGTGATGAGTGATAAAGCTCATTTTCATTTGAAATAAGCAGAACTGTTGGTTCTAAGGTTCTGAAAATCTAAGATTCATTCATCAACGCCAATTATACCCCATTAGGTGTACAGCTTGGTGTGGGATCACATCTGCAAATATCATTGGGCCTTGCTTATTCGAAAATGAATATGGAAGTGCTGTAACCGTAAATGGAGAGCGGTATCGGTTCATGATAGAAAATTGTTTACGTCCTGCTGTTGAAAACAGACCTGAGATGTGGTTTCAGCAGGACGGAGCCACTGCCCACACTGCCCGAGACACAATGGCACTTTAAAGTCAAATTTTTCGAGAGCGAATAATTTGCAGAAATTCGGAAACTATTTGACCAGCGCGATCACCAGATTTGCCAGCCTTCCACCATTTTCTTTGGGATTATGAAGGAGCGAGTAAATTTGAATAAGCCCGAAACAATCCTTCAGCTCAAGGCCAACATTGTTGCAAACATGCGAACGCTCCAGCCACAATTGTTGAAAGATGTTAAAACGAGCCTATCATTGTGAAGCGGAAAAGAGGGGTCATTTAAGTGACTTTATTTTTTATACTTAGTGTAAAGAAAATTCCATTTGGTATATTATATAATCTGAGAAAAAAATAAAAAAAAATAATAAAAGAAAATATATTAAAAGCCGTGGTAACTTTTGGCCCACCCTGTATTTACCAAGCTTTTCCCTGGTTTGACTGAAGGTTTTTTTTCTACACAAAATACTCTAAATTCACTTATTTTCATTTTTAACAAAATCCACGATGTTGTTTGTATTGAAAAGCTGTTAAACACAAACTAAATGACGGAACTATCTCAAAATTTGGGGAAGTTACGAGGGAAGTTGGAAAAGTCAGGGAATTATTGATATTCCCTCGAAAGCGGAAAATAAGGCGTGTTTTTTAAACCGTTACACTTTTTGATCTGTTCGCAATGATATATAGACAGTAGGGTAAACGTGTATCAAATAACAATGTTATTTAGATCGCATGAAAGATTGTCAGAGTCAGTACCGTCAGGTAATGCTACGCTTTAGTTGATAACCGACTATGAGCCAATTAAATAAATACCAAATGATATTTTCTATGCACTGTTTTATTTAAGAGCAACTTAATTTCGAAAATATTCATTAAAATAATTCAAAACACTTAATACTTTTAATTGCTCTTTTCAGTTCAATTATATATTTAAAGTAATTCAGGATACATTTTACGTTTACAAAAAAAACCAGTAACAGTTGGAAAAATGATATTTATGAGCGCGTTCATTTTTTCGTGCTTTTTTCTTAGTCCGGTCCATAACGCCATACAAATGACGAACGTAAAATGTGATGCATATCATTTGGATTTTGCGACATTCTCAGAGTGTCGCCTTAAGGTAGTGGGTCGCGGTGTTATCTCCCTAAATGTTCATGTGAATTTGTACCAGGTTCCGGTGTCAAACGTATCGGTAAGTTGAACAATTTTAATTGAAGAAAAACCTTTAAATAGTCGATGTTTTGTTTGAGTATAATTTTTATGCACTTCTTATTTTTAAAGTTGTTTGGGAGTTTTAAGTCGTTTTGCATTTTTATATTTCCAATCAGGTTAATTTATCGCTCCACCGAAAGGCGAACGGATATCGTCCTTTTCTCTACAACTTGACCTCGGATTTTTGCAAATTTATGACCAATCGCAAACAAAATCTTTTTCTAAAAATAGTTGTTGATGCTATGCTGGAGAGGTCTAATTTTAATCATTCCTGCCCTTACGATGTTTGTACCATTTCTATTATTTTTGCCTGCAACTATGCAGTAAACGTTAATATGCCATCCTCTATTTTCAGCATGATATTATTCTGGATAATTTCATTCCCAGCGAAACGATGTTCCAATACTTGCCTTTGCCCAATGGCGAATACATGTTTCAAGTAATGGTGGGCGCCTACAACGACTGGAAGGCAAAAGTCAGGTTGTACGTTGAGTTGAATACCAAGTTCGGCAATTGAGCCCACCGAGTTTGTGTTTTTCAAATTTTGTTAAATCCATACTGTGGTCGCGTCGTTCGTGGATTGGATATCTGGAATTTTTCATTGTCATGCTAGAGTTATTATATACCGTAATTGCAATAAAAATTATATCACAATTGAAACGCTTCAATGAAATGCAATTAATATCTTGAGGCGTTGAACTTTTCTGTTCGGGGTACGTAAAGGACCCACGTTAAGCAAATAATCTATTAACGAGTAACGATTAAGCCACACAAAGGTTGCGCTGGAGCGAAGCCACGTGAGCCACGGTTTGGCGCGGTTTATGGGCTGGTGGAATCATCGGCTTTTATTGTGTCAAAAATGATGATGGCCGGAACGTAACCGTTCACTTTGGTGCCATGATATCGGACTTTTTGCTACCAGAAATTGAAGCCCGTAATCTCGACGACATTTGATTTCAACAACACGGTGGCATTTAGCATACTGCTGCTCAAACAATGGATCGTTTGAGAGGTCATTTCAAATATCAGCTAATTTCACGTTTTGTACCGGTAAGTTGGCCGCCTAGATCGTGTGGTATGACACCTGTAGAGTTGTTTCTTTTGGGCTCCATAAAGTTTAAAGTCTAAGCTGACAAACTAGCTACTATTCCGGCTTTGGAAGGCAACATTATTCGTGTCATTTTATATACATTCTAAAGGTACAATTTTGGATGACTCGTACGAGACATACTTGTCGAAATGCTCGAACGAGTCATCCAAAAGTTGACCCTCAGAATTGATATAAAATGTCGTTTTGACTGAACAGTAAAGATTGCACACTTGATATGAATTTTTGCATTTTTTTCTTATTTTGAAAAAAATACTTCTGGATTGATTGGCCGTTAGCTACAATATACATATGGTTGGTGCGACAAAAGTTTTGGTTTTTTTGGTGTTAAAGTTAACAATAATACAGGGTGATTCATTCACGCCTGGGCGAGTTACACCAGCGTATTCCTTGGCACGTTATATGAAAATATGTCCATCTACGATCATGCTCGAAAATGCAGGGGGTCGAAATTGCAGCGGTTGCAAATTTTCGAATTGGTGGTCGGGGGTACTACGGTAAAATTGCAAAGTTCTGAACCAGTGGTCGGATTTTTTTACTCTTAAACAATAGACCTAACTCTTATATATTTTTTGAAAAACAAAATGCTTTGGATTTGTATCATTGAAAAATATTTTATAAATGAATTACTCCTTTTATTTTAAATTAAATGTATTTATAAAAACTTTACTTATTACAAATTTCTTTTGTTAAAAAACCACAAACCCCAATCCTTTTTAATAGTTTGGGGATCAAAGTTAAGTTGGATCATATTATGCTTCTAGGGATCACAACATGGTTGCTCATGCATCATACTATGGTTGTGAGGATCACACTATGTTTGTATATCGAACATACTATGGATGTATGTGAAACATAGTATGGTTGATAGGATCATACCAAAGTTAGGAGGATCATACTACGGTTGTATGTTTGTTTGGAACATAATATGATTGTGAGAATAGAAAGTATAGAACCGATATAATATTTTATTGGTTTTAGTCACAACAAAATCTTTCTTTACGACGCTTCCAAACGATACTGACATACAAGTATATATAAACGAGCTATTAAGAAAAACATATTTTCCGGAATAAAGAAACATTATTAATTGTTATTTAGAGATATTACTCAGACTTGATCAGAATTTGCGCCAAAGATAGACGTCTTTATTCAAAACAACAACCAATTACTTTTGCTGGCGAACCATATATCCCGAGTAATGGCCTCCAAAGCATGACATTCAATTGTTATAGATCTTAATTAATTTATCATTAATTGAAACATTATTGCAACGCTTATCCAAACATACATCCAAGGACGTATTTATTTTACTGATCAGTTGACCCATTGCAAGGCTGTAAAATATTACATTTTTTCAAAGAGTACTTATAACCAACAATTTAAAACAACAAGCAATACATGTACAAGTTGAGTTCCAACCCAGCAAACCAAACCTTCAGAATTCAGTCAGAATTCTGTACGACAATCGGCAAAATGTTCCGATTTCGGATCAGAATTCTTACCGAGTTCGTAACGAAAAACATATGAGACACGAATTCTGAACTACCTCTCTGAGGGAATTCTGATGTTTTTGCCGACATTTCGAACCGATTTCTGACCGAATTCTGAACTGTAGTCTTGGAAAATTCGAAAGGAAATTTCGAATTGTCGTATCGAATTCTGAACTAATTCTAAACGACTTCGGTCAGAATTCTGGCATTAAGTCTTATTAAATTCTGATGATTTTACCGACATTACGAACCGAATTCTGAACGAATTCTGCACTTATGTCATTGTAAATTCTGAATGTAAACAATCAAGAAGAAGAAAATATTTTTGTTCTACAAAAAAAAAAGTTGTAAAACATTTTCAAAAAGCGTTCGGAATGACTTTTAGTTACAAGCAGGGGTGTCTGCAGTTTCGCAAGCAATAATTGTGCTGTAACTATCTTTAGTGGATATACACTTAAGGGCAACCAGTTTTGCATTTAACGAGAACTGCCGGCAGTAGAGTTTTCCTCCGAACACAATAAAAGTCCCTCGCACGGCTAAGCTAACCAAACGTTCAGAATTTGAATTTGAAATATAAAAATACCTCAGACAAACAGTTAAGAATTCGTTCAGAATTAGTTCCGATGTGTCTGAACACAAGAACAACAACTGTAAAATATGAAGCAAATAACAAAAGTTTTAAATGAGTAGACTACCTCAGATAAATAGTTTAGAATTCGTGTCTAGTTCGATAAGAGAAGTCTGAACAAAAATTTAATTAAAATCCCACAGACAAGTCTAATAGAATTCGGGCCGAATTCGTTTAGATATTTCTTAACATAATAAATAAAAAAATCCTCAGACAAATCGAACAGAATTTGTAACGATTTCGGTAAGAATTCTCGATAGAGTTCACATATTGTTCAGAATTGTCTGATATCAGACATTGTCGGCAAATTTGGTTTACTGGGAATACTCATCAGCCGTAAGTTTCAGTTCGCTCTACTGAAATTTCAGTGTACCCTATCAACATTCGGTTGTAACGATGGAATACATTGATAATACGTGCAGCCATCAACATTCTGTTGGCAAAAAATTGGTTGTGGCAACAAATCTGTTCTGTTTTTGTGAACACTTTTTTCTTCCACCAATAAAACTGTTGAAAAGCTAAAGTTAGGCATGACCATCACTACCAGAAGTGCAGAAATCCAACTAAAACAAAGGGCTATTTAATCCAAGGGGAGAGCTCTAAATTTACACAGATTTGCAAAAAGTAATGTCATATATCGATCCATTCAGATTTTCGTCTATTTGGTTCGGCCCAATGAAAACCACTACCTCCAATGTGGCCAAATCTGAAGTGACATTTTTTGGCTTTGTTAGAATATGTTACTGTTTGTTGACATCAATATTCCCAATCACACACGTAGAAAAAAAGTATGGTTGGGATAACAATATACGAAGAGCACAATACTATTGTTGGGGATATGGTTGGTACAACAATATTATGATCTTCACAACAATAGTAGGATTCAAATACCACCATACAATGGTCCTCACAACCATAGTATGATTCAAATATAACCATACTATGATAACCACTACAATAGTATGATTCAAACTCAACTTTACCATAATCTCCACAACCATATTAAGATCCTCAGAACCATAGTATGCTTCACATAAAACCATTGTATGATCCTAACAAAATTAAATTAAAAATAATAGGAGTTATTTATTTAACAGTAGAAAAAATCATTTTAAAAAACGTATGCGTTTTTACACAAACTATTTCAGTTAAAAAAAGCCGAAGTAGTTTGGTTGAAAAATTTTATTTTCCATATAAAAAGTAATATAATTGCATTAGATCCGTAACATTGTTATAAAAAGCATATTCAAAATAAGAAAAAATACAGTCATACAGTATGATTGCCGTAATCATATTATCGTTTACATAAAACCCAAAAAGCCATACTTGTATGGCACCTACCATTTTTATATTGTTGCTACAACCATATTTTATTTTAAATTTGGCAATGCTATTGTTACATTTCAACAATATTAATATTGCGACAATCATACTATTGTAAAAATTAAATTCAACGAACAATACTATGATTGCGACGAACATACTTTTATTGCGGAGAACATATTATTCTTGCCATGGCCATATAGTAAGTATATTTTTTTTGTACGTGCAGAGCAGATTCGACCCTCTGGGCTAGTTTAGGTAATTTTGGAAAGGTAAGAGTTAGATTTATCTTTCAAGAAAAAAAAAACTAAAAAATCCGATACAGGTTCAGAACTTATTAATTTTACCCTTGTACCATCCGACCAACAATGCGAAAATTTTCAAACCGCTGCCATTTCGACCCCTTGAACTTTCGAGCATTGTCGTAGATGGACATATTTTCATTAAATGGAATAAGGAATACGCTGGTGAAATTTGCCCTGCCGTAAATGAATCACCCTGCATATGAGTCATTCCATGCCAAACGGTACGATTTTGGGCAAAAATTTAACGCAATGATTCCGATTTTTATGAAAATTTGCAGATTTGGTCCTCTAGCAATTCTATTTAATCCGCGATTAGAAAAAAAAAATATAATTTTTTTTTTCAAAAGTTATGACCAATTGAACTTTGGTAAAATGGAGATTTTATCAAGGAGGTGTGTTCATTCAGTCGCATGTAACTCCGGAAATACTTGACCGATTTTACTCTGCTATACCTTATTTTGAAGGTAATTTTAAGCACTTCTAAAATAACGAAACGGTATGGCATAACGCCATAGAATTTTTTAAGTTTGTATCATTTTAATCCTTTTATTTCGATTTTGAAAATGATTACATCTTTTTTTATTTTTGAAATTTTGCAGGCGTATTCTTACAGGTCTGTTTTACCGACTGTGTAAGTTTTAAAGTGGTGAAATAATGCGTTCTATTTTTAAAAATTTTTTTTTACCTTATACCTTTTTCACTTCCATGAATATAGAAAATATAATATAGAAAAAAAAATACTTTTTAATAGTTTATTGACACAAGATATAACAACAACAAAAAAACAAAGAAAAAAAGAAATAAAAACATGATACAATAGCCGTGCACGTATTCCAGGAGGGGCTTGTAAATTTTTTAAAGAAAACCTTAGGACCTGTAAGTAAAATATTTTACTTTTCTGATGGCGCAAGCGCACAATACAAAAACAAGAAAAACTTTTTAAATCTGACGTTCCACGTAGAAGATTTTGGAATACCAGCGGAATGGCATTTTTTTGCAACGTCTCATGGCAAATGGCCCTGCGATGGTCTGGGAGGAACAGTCAAAAGACTAGCAGCACGTGCAAGCTTGTCCAGCCTCATAAATCCCATTAATAGTGCCGTCAAATTTTATGATTGGGTGAATAAAAACGTGAAGAATATTCATACAGAATTCTTCAATAACTATCAATATCAAGATAGGGCGAAACACCTGAAGGAGCGTTTTGAAAAAGCGAAAACAATTTCTGGAACTCTTGGCTACCATGCATTCATTCCACAACCCGATAAAATAATGAAAGTCCAGACAACATCATCTTCTGAGCAGTACTGTATGAAGATGGTATACAAGGCATAACATTTATTTCATTACTCATTTTTTTATTTCTTTTTTTCTTTGTTTTTTTGTTGTTGTTATATCTTGTGTCAATAAACTATTAAAAAGTATTTTTTTTTCTATATTATATTTTCTATATTCATGGAAGTGAAAAAGGTATAAGGTAAAAAAAAATTTTTAAAAATAGAACGCATTATTTCACCACTTTAAAACTTACACAGTCGGTAAAACAGACCTGTAAGAATACGCCTGCAAAATTTCAAAAATAAAAAAAGATGTAATCATTTTCAAAATCGAAATAAAAGGATTAAAATGATACAAACTTAAAAAATTCTATGGCGTTATGCCATACCGTTTCGTTATTTTAGAAGTGCTTAAAATTACCTTCAAAATAAGGTATAGCAGAGTAAAATCGGTCAAGTATTTCCGGAGTTACATGCGACTGAATGAACACACCTCTTTGATAAAATCTTCATTTCACCAAAGTTCAATTGGTCATAACATTTAAAAAAAAATTTTAAATTTTTTTTCTTGAAACACGTATATAATATTTTTAAGAGAAGAATGCATACACAAACTAGTTAAGCAATCCAAGCTTGTGATGTAAAAAATGCGTACCGTTTGGCATGGAATGACTCATATGTGAAAGAGCAATAACTAAATCTAAACTAATTTTCTATCCCTGATTAAATGAACTGGCTGCTGACAATATTCATCACGATCTGATCACAATTGTAACCGGTAGTTTTATAACAAGCTACAGATATGCTGAAAATGGACGGAAGGACCAACAGACAGACATCGATCGGCAGTGTGGCAGTTACAAACATTTGGCATGAACTAACGTATACTATCCGGTTCCACAGAGTGGTTCAGGTTTTTTTTAGTCTCGAGGTATCTTATACTAGAGTTCGGTATGCAAAATATTTCGTAGTCTAAAAGTACGGAATTTTGGGATCATGAAGGTCTTGTGCGAAATTGCTACTGTGATAGAGCTGTTGCCATGCATCTATTTTACAATTTAGATTTGCTGCTAGTGACTTCTTCCCTTAGCAACAAAATATAGATACAATATTAAAGTTGAGACAGAGTCGCCGAGTTTTACGTGATTTTCGCCACGATGGCCTGAACCACGGTGTGCCATCACACTGGGGCCGTAACAATGCGATGGCCAACGCCCCATTGGATTGATTCCGCCGGTACCAATTCGAAGCATAACAGTTATGGGTCATGGCTTCCGTCTTGGTTAGGGGTCGAGGACTATTTAAACCTCTGCTGTGCTATGGGTCACAGCACCCGGTCGCAATGCAACTCCACATCGAACCGGAGTTCTCCCCGCGATTTGGGTCCAAACCACAACCACCACGATACTCCCCGAAGGGCCGCACCATATAGTCTGGCCAGAACCAGTTCTGGGGGCTCCTGACTAACCGTGGTACCAGATTTAAGTCTCCGGTCAGACCTCGTAACCAAAAGGCTACTTCCAGTTTCTGTTCCATATAACATGGGACTGGTCACCCGCACCAAACTAATCGCTCAAAACACATACAATACACAAACAATTAACAGTCGCCCTCACGGGTGATTCGATGGGCAGGGACTGGCACCAGCATGGATATCACGAACAACAACAAAGGACTTTGCCTCCCTCACGGGATACAAGAGGACAGAGGAACAACAACGACGACGGACGATCCAACGGCGACAACGATCCAACGGCGACAACGATCCAGCGGCGACAACGATCCAACGACGATAGTGTGAGGCAACGACAATGTCACGCCTTATCCGCGAATGGTCACACCGGAAAACCCCCGTTAGGCTCCATTAAGGTTAAGACAATTAAATTGATATTATAAATATATTATGGCTTTCTCTTAAAAGGTTCAAACTCAAAATTCTCTAGTTTCTAGCGCAGTTGTTAAAGCCATCGACACGATCTAGTGGACAGTCGATCATTAGTCATTAAATCGCTAAGTGGTTGGGGTCAGATAAAACTAAAAGTATTTCATATTATAATAATATAATTTAAAACATAAAATTAGTTTTTAATGCAAAATTATCTTCTCTGCGCATTTCATGTAATTGAAGTGAAAATAGAAAATCGGCATCAGTTGGCAAAATGATGCTAGTGGGACTGCTATTTGTTTTGTTTTCTTTCCTGAGTCAGGCCGACACCAGTATTCGGTTAACGAACACAAAATGTGAAGCCTATCATCCGGATTTCGCATCATTCTGAAAGTGTTACCTTAAGGTGGTGGGACGTGGTATTGTCGGCTTGAATATTCATATAAACAGACACAAGCTTCCCGTGACAAACTTATCGGTAAATTAAACAAGTGCAAAGAAAAGTCGTGCCTTGGCAATAACATATTTATTGGGTAGTTGGACAGTATTTAAATAACTTTAACTAAGCTGACCCAGGATCCTGTGTTTTTTAAAGCAAAATTCCCTGACCCATTTTAATTAATGACTCAATTTTTATTAAATAAATGTAATACTGTGATCACAGATTTAAAACTTATTATTCCACGTTGCGACAATTGGCATCTTGTTTTATTCCCAGATAAATTTATCGCTTCGCAAAAAGGCTAGCGGATATCGTCCATTTCTCTACAACAAGACGGTGGATTTTTCTAAATTTCTTAGCAACCGCAAACAGTACCCGTTTGTAAAAGTAGTTCTTGATGCCGTGCTGAGAGATTCGAATCTTAATCATACCTGCCCCTATGACGTTCGTATAAATCGACTATGCATCATGTGCTATCGTACAATTCTCTTTCATATGCTTGTTTTCTATTACCAGCATGACGTTATTCTAATTAATATAATTCCAGCCGAAAATATGTTTAAGTTCTTGCCCTTTCCAAATGGCGAATACATGTTTCAAGTGAAAGTAGCTGTTTACAATGAGTGGAAGGTTTATCTTGACCTCAAAACTAAATTTGGAAATTAAAGCCATGAGGACCTTAACCCTTCGTCAGGCACATATTTTGAGCCCTTAGTTCTGGCACATGGTGTCTGGCCAGACCCCTATACATTTAAATGCATTTGTATGGAAATAAGGGCTGTTTGCCGTTAATTTTTTTACTAAGATAGGAAAATATTTGTTATATTTTGTGTTTCTATTTCTTTTTACTATGTTATTAGCTACCTGAGGAAGAAAAAATAGACCTGAAAAAATCTTTGGAATGAAAAGGGCAACAATTTTTTTGTTCTATATATCGCGACGTGAGAACCAGAGGGTTCTATCTGGCTTTTTCAAAAATGTTCAGGAGAGCATTTTTAAAGTTCGGAGTTATTTCTATACTATTTAAATAATAAATATGAAAAAGAGAACACAAGAAATCACAAACTAGTGCAGTTATTTATTGGAATATAAAATTTGTTTCATCAAAAGTTAAAATAAAACACAAGAAAAATTAACTTTTTTAATTACAGATTTCAGATAGAACCTTTCGGAACTCAAACTAAAAACTTTGGCAATAATTTTACATATATATATTTTTTGTTTATGCGATTAAAAAATTTTAAAATAAATATAAGTTACATAAGAATTATTCAGTTCCTTAATGCAACATAAAAGAACATGTTTAAAAAAGTTTAAAAAAAAACCAAAAATTAATATTTTTTAATGTGACCCTGCACATAGAACCTTCTTGTTCTTAAAAATTCAAATTTTTTTTTTCAAATGAGTTTATCTAATTAAAAAGTGTGTTATAAAAATCTACGTCTATTGAAGGCATCCACTTAAACATACTCTTTAAATCATTTTCTTTGTCTTTAGTAAGTTTTGGCACACATTTTGATTTGTTTACAGCTGGAAATGTAGTATTCGAAGTGTGGCGTGTGCCTTTTTTTTGTATTGAAACATTTTCCCATTCTTTGGAACCATGGCTGAGCTTATAACCTACATCGAATATATCAGATCTCTTTAAAGTAAGCTGAGAAACTTTGGTAAATGGTACATTACTGTAGCTTAATGTTTTTGCTGGCGATTGAAAATCAAAAAAGTCACTGGAGCTCATCTGTATAATACGGTAAGGTTGTTTTCTGTTGGCTACCAGTAAAACTCGTAACAAAGACACAGGTGGGTTGTTTTCTGTTGGCTACCAGTAAAACTCGTAACAAAGACACAGGTGACCAAACTTCTGTCAATTTAAGTTTTTTTTCAATGTTTGAATGAATATTGTCGACTTCCTGAATGCATGAATGGCCAGAGGTAGAATATTTTAAAGTTATAGTCTGAACAAATGAGTTGTTTTCAAGAAAGGATGAAATGGCAAAGGAAATTACAGAATTTCTATTTTGCGGCACGCAGCTGTCACTCCATAACATTAAATCATTCGCATTTGAGTAGTCCAAACATATTTTAGAGAGAATCTTTACTAAAGCACTGGCTATATCGTTTCCTGTTCGACCACTCAATCCCTCATGCCAAACTGCACAGTAAACATTTTTAACATTTCCGTCTGAAGCATTGGCAGTTAGGTTGTAAACGTTTAATTTACGTTTATAGTAAAAACAACTTACATTTCCTCTTGGTAATGATATTATGTTTTGGAGATCAAAGCATATAGTCAAAGTCTTGCTTTCTCTATCTGATTTTCTTTCTGTTCTCATAAACGATTTTTCAACCACATGGCGTTCATATTTTTCATTCAATTTCTCTGATAATATGCTTTCCTTCACAGCCATATTATATTCCTCGCACAAATCGCATCTATCAGATTTAGGAGCCAAAAAGTCAATATTATATTCTGTATTAAAAATCCATCTGTACATTGATTGCTTAAGAGGAGCAATACTTTGCTCTTCACATTTCTCAACATATAGATCGTACATCATTGCTAAGTTAAGACTACTGCATAGATACTCTTTATTTGTCTTAGCTCGACAATAGTGGGACTCAGCTTTAGGAAATGATTCTATATGTTTTCTAACGATGTCCTTTTCATTTTTGTCAATGCGTTCTCTGGTTTTTTTACCTCGTTCATCGCTTTTAGGTACGCCTGTCGTTGTATCTTTTTTTAAGTGTATATTATATAACGTTTTTTGACTTATTAAAAGAGTTTTAAGGAAATATTGTTTACACACTCTTACAAGTTCATCGTTGACTTGGAAAGAATATGTAAAAGATTTTTTTTTCCTAGAAAAGTTCACATCGCCTGTTTTACATAAATTGCAATTCGTATTTCGTAGAATAAAATGTTTTTTGCCATTTTCATCCAAAGAATAAAATGATTTCTTTAGAGATTCTCTGTCATCTTTGCTTATTTTGCCGATACATTTCCACTTACACTCACAATCAACATGAAAGAGCTCCTTTTCTGCAACGAGTTTACCCGAAGTATTGATATATGCTTCACCTCTTTGGCGCTTTCCCGTGCGAATATTCTTTTTCCATGTTTCGGGATTTCGTTTCCTTTTCCTTGTAAGCTTACGTGATTTACGCTTTCGGTATTGCTATTATATGGAACGAGGCTTCGCGCTCCTGGATTCATTTCATCATTATTTAATTGGCGAACTCCATCAACGGCAAAGCACACATTCGAGCTCTGCAGTTTGTCATCAGTTGTTTCATCATAGGTTAAAACATTTTCGGAAAAATTGGAAGTTGATGTGTCATCATAAACAAATAATCTACAAATGAACATTGCATACGAAAATTAATTTAAAAAAAATGTCTATTGGCTTCCAACAAATTTCGCTCAGAAATGCAGAAACAGGTGTTTAGAAAATTCGCTTCAGTCATCAGTTTTTAAAATAAATTCTTTTTTATGATAAACTTACTTGCGTTTTGATGATTTAGAGTTGAGTTTTTCTTTCAAAGGCTGAATATCAGATCCACTGTCACTAGGTATTTCCATTTTGTTTATATTATAAGATATTTTAAGCTTAGTCACTCAAAAATTAAATTATCAGCACAAACACTTTAACAACATTGAAGTTGGCTGCAGTTAGAACCTAGTCATCTGTGCTGCCACCTTTTCAATATATCCAATTTCATTTTCCAATTTCTTTACAATTAGGGTATTATTAGGGTATTTTTTGTATTGTAGTAATCATTTAGTTTTATAGTTATTTTAGTTATTTTATAGCTATTTAGTTGTTATTTAACATTTTTCAATTTTTAGAAAAACTAACTCAATCAATTTATTATATTTTTGGAACACCATTGAAATTTATTGCACATAGAACCTTTTGGAACTAAGTGCGTCAACTTTTTTTTGCATATAGAACTAAATGGCTCTGTTATTATTACTACAATTATAAGTGAAAATACAAGAGGGTTTCATTAAAAGATAAAAACCATTACAAAAAAAAAATCCAATCAAAAAACGCAAAAGTGAAAAAATGCCAGATAGAACCCTCTGGTTCTCACGTCGCGATATATTTCTCTTTATTATGGGTAAAGTAATAAATGTTTATGACAAAATAGAAAATTATTATGAAGAATACATTGAATTTTTTTATTCAGAATTTTGCGGCAGGCAACAAAAACATAAATAATCTACTTTTGAATGTTGCTGACAAACAGGATTGTTGCATTTGCAGCAAAAAAGCTTGTCTTACGGCGTATTTTGTCACCTTTGTTTACCTTGCAGGCAAATTCTACAATCTTTTTTGGCAGCTAATGTGTCTGGACCACTGCGTGAAGCCACATTAAGGTTTGCCATATTGAGAGGTATCCCTGAGTACGCTTCAAATGCTATACGAGTTGTTGGTTGAGCCACAATGTGCGGATTATTGGTGCGATTTTCAACGTTGGCCAGTACCAATTGCCTTGCTAGTTTATATAAAAAATGCATCTTTTTTCGTTTCTTGTATTTTCATCATTTAGCGTACATATAATGTAACTTGCAAATGCCATCACATCAATCATGTTGCGCGTATGTCCAGCGTCTGGTTGACCGTTTTGTTGTGTAATGAGTTAGCATTTGATCCATCGTACTCCGGCTTTAGTTGAATTGTAGAATAAAATTGCTTCCGGTTTCATGGCTACGCCTTCAACATATTTCGTGTAATGCACGGTTGAAATTAAATTGGCTGCCTTATTTTTTTTGGGCACGTAGCTGCAAAGTGCAACAAGTTTTTCATGAAAACAAACACCCTTGAAAGAATTGGTCGTTTGGTGCTCTTCATAACTTCCTTAGGAAGACATCTTTTGTTTGCTCGAATGGTGCCAACAAATGCCAGTCCCTTAGCAGCCAGTCGTTTAGCGCCGTTCAATGAGGTGAAAAAATTATCAGAAATAATTTTTCTGCCGCTGTTTGCGTAACGATTTGCCAAATACATTAGAACGTTTTCACCTTGATTTAGTACCTCCCGATTGTCTCCTACCTTTCCAGTGTATAGTTTTCCTTTCAATGTAATTTTAGTTTTAGCATCGCTTGCCCACCAAACTTTGATCCCATACCTTGCAGGTTTTGATGGGATATATTGGGTGAACTTTGTGCGCCCACGATACGGAAACAACTGCTCATCGGTGGTGATAATATCATAAGGTTCATAATAATTTTGCAGATTTTCATTGAGAAAATTCCAAAGGTCCCGGATAGGAGCTGCTTTATCTGTTTGCTGTCGGAATGCCCGCGTACGACTATTATCGAAACGAATATATTTGGACTGAGTAATGAATCGTTTGTGCGATATAGCCGTACGGAATATGGGCAGCGAATCAGAACGCCACAATATACTGGAGCCTTGCATATTATTATGGCTGAGACCAGAAGCCAACAAAATCCCAATGAATGCATCTAGCTCAGAGCTTGTCAAATCAATCCATTTTCTTTGGGTAGACTCTGGATGTTCTTCATTCCATTTTGTAATTGATTCTCGCCCATGCCGATTTGTTTCACTAATGATGACGAACATAATATTGGTTGAGAAAAATAGCTTGAATACCTCAACTGGATTGGTGAGCCTTGTTTTTGTTCCAGATTGAAAACGCATGATATTATGCTGGCGCAAAAGAGATGCAGGGGGTTCAGTTTCGTTCCATTTAGTACCGTCTTTACCATAAAAGCAGCCTGAGTCTACTTCATTTGCTGCTTCAGCATCATTTTCACTTTCTTCTTCATCTACGTCTTCATCACTATCATAAAGTTCGTTAGGTTCAATTTCCAAATCATTTTCTATGTCTGATGCATCATCTTCTGGCACATAATCAGCAGTGTCGTCACCATCGTTTTCAAAAACATCATAATTTTCATCAGCTTCTACCTGACTTTGAAAATCACGCACTAATGCCTCTGACAATTGGGGTTGCAAATTCGCACTACGCAAGCATAGGGGTCTGGCCAGACACCATGTACCAAAAGTAAGGTGAGGATTTTTTATTTGTCCTGTTCCAAGGACTTTTTTTCAATTATTAATTTATACATCGAAAGCCAACAATATTTTGAGAGATTACCTGAAATTACAGCCATGTACCTAAAATAGAAGTATGCTAAATTGAAGCATGAAAATGAAATATGTCTGGCCAGAACCATGTGCCAGTTCGAGGGTTAAAGTGTTTCGTGCTGTTATTTTGCTTAGAGCTAACATTTGACATTATTATATTATTTTTGAATTATTTTCTCTGAATAAATTTTATTAAATAAAAATCTATTTTTATATCATAGCGATTGCAAATAAATTTCTGTTGAACAAAATGCATTAATTTTTTAATGGAAATCGATATCTTGACGAAGTTTTACCGGCCAAGTGAAGTGATTTTTTTTAGATCATTTTTTATATAAATTTGTACATTATGAATTTTAAATAAATTTGAAAATTATGAATTTTAAATAAATTTTTTGAATTATGAATTCTTCTTTTGAATAGGGACTCTAAAAGTTTGGCTACATCAGTCATCATTTTACAAAGAACCTTTACATAGCTTAGATTTTAATCTCCCTTTCGTTAAGCCACACTCATTTAGGAGATGCAAAGTCTAGCGTTTAATAATGTTAGGTTTTTTTTACCAGAGTTAAGCCAGGCTTTACTTTTGCAATAGTTGTGCGCGCTTACTACTGCACCACGGGTGCCCACAATATCAGAAGAGGATAAAGCCAATGTTTGCTCAAATAATCTGGAGCATGCATTTCGTCTGGCTCCTGCAAGAAGCGACTTTTCTTCTCTGAATAATAAAAATTCGATTTTCTCTACTGTTTACTAATGCAAAACTATTAAAAAATCTTAGGTCGGGCGTGGCCAACTATATTATACCCTGCACTTCTGGATGATTGGAATAGCCAACAGATAGCCCTTTGGACGGGCTCTAAATTAACTAAGATTTTACAACGAATGTCATATGGGGAAGCTACATTTAAATCTGAATCGATTTTCTTCAATTTCCATAACTTCCGTGCAAGGTCCAAAAAACTGACTTGTACCAAATGTCATTAAGATTTGATACAATAAAAGTCAATATCGTCCTTCCTTGGTCCAACAAACTCACGTTAACATTACAACATTGTCAAGATTTGTTGTAATAAAAGGCATTCAGAGCATCAGACATAAAATCGGGTGAACATATATGTATACGAGGGCGACCGCAAAGGTAACTGGCCTAACATAAAAAGAACTGTTTTGTTTGGAATTATTATTATTTTTTTTCAACATAATCTCCTTCCAACTCAATACACTTCATCAAACGTTTTTCAAGTTTTTTAATTCCATCCGAAAAATAAGATTTTTCAAGACCTTCAAAATATGCCTCAGTTTCAGCAATAACCTCGCTAATAGACGAACATTTTTTGGCACCGAGAATTTTTTTTAAACTTGGAAACAAGAAATAATCAGAAGGAGCTAAATCTGCTTTATATGGTTGATCCGGAGCAATTTCAAATCGTAATTCGGCCAGTTTTTGTTGAGTTAAAAATGCAGTGTGTAAAGGAGCATCATCTTGATGAAAAAGAACTTTTTTTAAAAATGCTTTTTTTTCTAAATGCGGTCGTTTTATCTTGATTTCTTCACTCAACCGATCCAATAATGCACAATAATATTCACTATTTATAGTTTTTCCTTTCTCAAGATAATCAATAAATATTATACCCCTTGCATCCCAAAATACTGTGGCCATTACGTTTCCTGCTGACTTAACAGTTTTCGCCTTCTTGGGACCACTTTTACCAGCTTCTATCCATTGTTTTGACTGTTCTTTGCATTCTGGGATGTATTGATGGATCCATGTTTAAAAACAGTTATGAATCGGCGCAAGAACTCTATTGGATTACGCTGATAAATCGCTAAAAGCTCCTCGGAATTGGTCCAACGGACGATTTTTTGGGGCAAAGTCAACAAACGCGGCACCTTTTTCGCGCATAGCTTTTTCGTGGGGAGTTCATCATGTAAAATACTCCAAACTTGTTTTTCGTGTATTTTAACAATATCAGCCAGTTCTCTGAGCTTTATTCGTCTATATTTAGTCACTTCATTAAATATTTTTCTAATGTTTTCAATAGTAGTAGCAGTTTTCGGTCTTCCAGAGCGTTGCTCATCTTCCGTACTTGAACGATCCATTTTTAATTGTTGAACCCAGGACTTCACGGTGGAGTATGATGGAGCATTATCTCCATGAACTGAATCCAATACATCTTTGATTACTTGTGGCGTATAACCTTTCATATAAAACTGAATCCAATTCATCTTTGATTAGTTGTGGCGTATAACATTTCATATAAAAGTGTTTAATTACCACACGAAACTCTTTATTTTCCATTTTTCAAAATTTATAAAACTTGTTTACTTCCATCACCTGTAACAAAGAAAATAATCATTAAATATTTCGGAAATTTTGACAGATGGCTTATAAAAGATTGCTTTCAAAAAAAAAAAGTTGTTAGTAAAACAGAAAATGTGCCAGGCCAGTTAGTTTTGCGGTCGCCCTCGTATAAGCTATATCTAAATCTAAAGCGATTTTTTTCATTGTTAATAACGGCCTTTTTAGTCCAAAAAACTGACTCGCGGTAAATTTTATCAAGATTAGATGTAAAATGTGGTTTTAAAAGCTAAAGACATAAAGTAAGATTAGCATTGATGTGGGAGCTTTACCTATATCTAAACCGTTGTTCTGCAATTTCAATAGTGTTTGTCTTTGATCAAAAAAACTTACTTTTGCTGATTTTCCTATCGTGGCACCGCCCACTCAACCATGAACTTACAAATACAATATCTCATCAACTATTAGTGACTATGATATTTGGAACATATGATGTTGGCATGGATCGAACAACATCCTGGAGAAAAAGGTGAGCGGTGCCACGCCTCTTTAAAAAAGCACGTTTATGGTCAAACTAATGATCGATCTTTCTAAAGTTTGAACAGAATGAAATCAATGACTAGGTAATTATTAAGTCTGCATAATGAAAAAATTGGACAAGAGGGCGTGGGACCGACCACTTAATCTTGAACATAAAAAAGCTATATTACGTAGACTAATTCTGCTATGACAACAGTAGTTCGAATATATGATGTTGGTACTAAAAGCAACACACACACAGCTGAATTTAATTCGACCACTTGTGTTCTTTTTGATTTGTATCTTTTTGGTGTTGAAAGATTTAAAACTGCAAAAAATTATATTTTATTGGGCTTAAGTAATATCTTTCTGTTCTGGAACGGATTGAACAATTTGTATGAAATTTAAGTTATATCAAAAATAAATAATTAATAATTATATTTAATTTTTTATTATTAGCACTACGGTCTACAATATGTAGTCAAAAATTAATTTATTTTTTTAATAATTTTTTCATTTATCAAGCACAAAGACAGTTATGGTTTAAAATCTTTTTATTTATTCAAATATACCAATATATTACAATTTCATGAATTGCAAAATAAAATTTTTAAATGTTCATAGTTACTTATTTTCTTTTTAAGTATTACCGCCATAATTGTTGATGTTAAAAGCAAAACATCGGCATTTTTTTTAAATTAATTATTTTTGTTAAAAAATTAATCTTTTTTAGTTGTTGTAGTAAAGACAATATTTTAGTTTGAAGTCCTGTTCGTCTATTGGCCCAGGTAGAGAAAACGCGCCATTTAAACTGGATGCCTCTACAGAGACCTGAGAGTCAGGCGAGTGGGCTTGGTCGGACAATTGAAGAGGTGCAGCACGTCATGTGGTTATTGATGGCAGGCGGGACAGATGTCCGGAACTTTAGCATCAATTCGTGCCCAGTAAGAATTTAGGCGGCTGCACCATCCAGATCTCAGCCGAGCCAGAACCACGCGCATCTGCTGAGGTAGTACCTTCTCCTCAGGTGCACTCTTCGGGGCTGGATACTGCTGTTGCGCTTCATCAGGGTGAATGTTGTTCAGACCTGCCTCACAGTTTCGATGATCTAAAGGTTCTCTTTTGTACCGCTGGACCTCTCTCTCTAGATCATGAAGATCGTACCAGATCTGCCTGGGCGAAGGCAGATCCAAGAGATGGTGGTTAGGATGACTACTGCGAAAACACCCTGGCAAATATTGCGTAGAAAACAGGAAATCGTATCTGGGCACGGTAGGGACCTTCGTCTCCTCATGTTGATGGTCCTCAGAAGCATACGAAGGCACCCTGTTGATGTTCTGAGGGCGGAATTCTGGCAAATCGGAATTTTCTTCTACTGCGTCGTACTCACGTTCGCCGACTACACCGGTGCTGCGTAGTTCGCTACAGACCGACCTATCGCTTTGTAAGATGTGAACAAGGTTTTTTTGTCGGCTCCCCAAGTACTGTCGTCAAGTGACTTGAGGACCTTTTTCCTACCTTTGAGAATATCGCATATAGCTGTAGAATATGCAGAGGACCGAAAAGGCTGCCCAATGTGACCCCAAGGATTTTGAGGTAGTTGGATGTCGGAATGTTGACGTCATCGACTTTCGCGTTGAAAGATAACCTCTGTGATCCATGCAGTAAACAGTGTGGCTGATGATTTCGAGGCGTTTTTTTCATTTTCCTCGCAATATCAGGACTGTCGGTTCTATGTACTGGATTGGCCCAAAGCAAACACTCTTCGGCCAAGGGCAGTCACCTCAACAATATGTGTTTTTTTTTTCTTCTTTTTTTTTTTTGTTCGAGGTCGCAAAATGTTAACAATCTAGTTTCAAAAGTTTGCTTTCCACAAAGAAACGGACGAACATCATCTAAGAGTTTAACAACGATTCCGAATACCTATACTTTTTGGGGTCTCCGACCATATTTTGAGGTGTTGCAATTACTTAATGGTGTATCGTGTTACATTGTGGTGTAGGTATCACTTTAAATTAATTACAGCATTATCTTCGCCACAATTATCTAGTTGCTAGAGTCAGTGGATTCAGCATGTGTTAGTGGAAAGCCGATCATTAGCCCATGATCCTAATCTCTAAAATGAATATTTGGTATGCTCTACTGACCGAGCAGATACAATTGAAAGCATTTTAAATCCGACAATGTATGTACATTGAAAAGTTCGTAATTGTTTATATTTTTTTTGAAATATTCTTTTAGTACTTTTTGTAAACTTGAAGTGAAAATAGAAACAACGCCGTAGTTGGCAAAATGATATTTATGGTCGTGTTCGTAATTTTGTGCTCTTTTCTAAGTCCGGCCATTGGCGGCATACGATTAACGAACGTTAAATGTGATGCATGTAATTCGAATTTTGCTACATTCCCAAAGTGTCATCTAAAGGTGGTAGGGCGTGGCATTGTCGCCTTAAATATGTATGTGAAGTTACACGAGCTTCCGGTATCAGACTTAACGGTAAAAAAGAGTAGACCTTCGAAATGTTATCATAGGCGAAATAAAATATACTCTTTCGGTATTCGAAAAACGAAGAGTTGACCGGCTAAGTGTCTTATTTTTAGAAAAAATCCTCTTGTCAAATTTTACTAGTGATACAGTGAGCGAAATTAACTTAGCCGCACATGGCTTTATTACATTTTTCCAAAAAAAAAAAAAACAACATAAAAAATAACTGTTGTCAAATGAGTAGTTTCCATGTAGTTTTGTTATTCTTTTTAACTGTAAAATTAACTTTCCTTGGAAGGAAAAACCACCCCACATCATAATAGAACCTCCGTTGAAGTTACAACTTAGCCGTGCGGGGTCATTTCCGCGAAGATTATGCCAGTAATGACAAAAACCATCAGGTCCACCGAGTTTATACTTTGCGTCTGAAAATATGACCCTTTGCCAGTTTACCGTCCAAACTATGTATTTTTTAGCAAATTATGACCTAGCCACTTTATGAATAGTTGGTTAATTGCGGTTTTTTTTAGGTTTTTTCCACTTAATGTTATTGTTGGTACTAAAAATTTGTTGAATCCTTCTTTTTCCAATTAGAGTTTGTAGTTTCGCCACTATTTGGGATGACGATAGGCGATTTTTAGTGGCCTCCTTCTTTCGCAAATGACTTGACGTCGGGTTGGAATTTCTCATACATTTTAAAGGAGGAACACTATATTTACTATCTAATCTTAAGCAAGTTATATCACCTTTTCTGATCTTCCGATTTGTCTTCCAATTTCTATTTCATTCCATTTTTTTATTATCCTTTACAATTTTTGTTGGCCCTTTTCCACGTCGTTGAGAAACTTCTAAAGTGCCGTTGTTTTAATAAGCTTTCCAAAAAAAAAATAACAGAAGTATTCAGAATTATTTAAAATCATATAAAATTAAAAAGTAATAGTCAAAGACTAGAAACAATTTCGTGATTTTACCAGCTGAACGCACTGAAAGCGATTGCGACAAATTTCTCATTAATGTTTCGATTGTGTATGATTATCAATTTATTAATATCGTTTTGCTGATATTTTTCTTGGTAAAAACATCGTGTATGTTTAAAGTATTATAAAAAATAATTACACAACAAAGATTTAAAAAAGTCAAACAAAGATTTAAAAAAGATTTAAAAAAGTCGGAACAGTTGTTTTTTTTAGCAATTTTTTGCATGCGGCTAAGCAAATTTTGCTCACTGTAACTTAATTACGCTTTTCAAAACCACTCTTTTAACGGTCTCAACGTTATTTTGTTTTTTGTTATCTCAGATTAATTTATCGCTTCACAAGAGGGCCAGCGGATATCGTCCTTTTCTCTACAACATAACAGTCGATTTTTGTCAATTTTTGATGAACCGCAAAAAACACCCGTTCTTAAAAGTTGTTTTTGACTCTATGTTAAGGGATTCAAATATCAATCATACCTGCCCCTATGACGTTCGTATAACTCCTCCTTTTTTCGCCAATATAATATGCCACCTTCTATTTTCAGCATGACGTTATTCTAAATAATTTCGTCCCTATCGATGGCATGTTCAAATATTTGCCATTACCAAATGGCGAATATATGTTCCAAGTAATGGTGGCTAACAACAATGACTGGAAGGCTAATGTCAAAGTTTATATTGATATAAAATCCAAGTTCGGCAACTGAACCTATGTCTTTTTCAATTATTCTATTTTTTTGTGATTTCAATAGCTAAGAGTTGCATAATTTGTTTTTATAATAAATATTCTGGGTTTTTAAATATTTACCAAATAAATATAATGTCATTATTTTGATTATTTATTGACCTTTTTTGTTTACCTTGTTTGGTTTTTCTAAGGATTTCCCAAATGTTCTTTCAAGGTCATGTTCAACTTCCATGCAAATAAAAGATTACTTATTAAGAACATAAATACTGTTACAACATTGAACACACTCATTTCAATACTTATACTAGAACTAAACATACCCCGTTTATGTCATATAGGTTTTGAAAGCTAACCTCAATAGCGTTTGTCTGTAACGGGATTTTAAAATTGTTTCAACTTTCAGCATAAAGTGATCAGATAATGAGAACCGTATCACTGTAATAGCGCTTTTCAAGTGTGAAATGAAAAAAGCGATATTTTCAAAACGCTCCGGCCACTAGGGATTAGCCACATGTTCGTCTACCGATTCATAAAACTGTTTGAGGAGACTGGAGATGTAAAACACCGACACAGGTCGGGCCGCCCACGCTCTGATCAAACACCGCATGTCATCAAAGCCGTTAAATCAAGAATTCACAGAAATCCGCTCCGAAACAGAAAATCATTGCCCGTGAGATGGATATCACGCAAAAGTCCATGAGTCGAATCATTAAAAAAGACTCGTATAAAGCCCCAAGTCCCAAGGGCTTTCAAACGACGTACCGGACATTTATTGACTGCATCTTTAAAAAAATAAGATTGAAAAATGCAAACGTCTTTTGGTGAAGCACGCTGAAAACTTGCACAGAAAAATGTTGTTCACCGATGAAAAAAATTTTACAGTTCAGGAAAAATTTAACAAGCAAAATGATAGAGTGTATGCGCAGTCATCTAAGAAAACATCTGAACTGATCCCAAGTGTGGAAAAGGGTCATCAACCAGCTTCAGTCATGGTTTGGTGGGGTGTCTCTTACGATGGGGTGGTCACTGACCTGCATTTCTGCGAACAAGGAGTTAAAACATCTTCCAAAGTTTACAAAGAAACAATTTTGGAAACTGTTGTGAAGGCTCTTAACAATGCCCTGTTCCAAAACCAGCCATGGACTTTCTAGCAGGATTCTGCGCAGGCCCATCAGGCTAAAACGTCCCAGGCCTGGCTTCAAAACAATTTGCCAGCATTCATTTCCTCTAAAGAATGGCCCTCAGGTAGTCCAGATTTGAACCCATTGGATTACATATTGTGGACGGTTTTAGAGGACAAGGTTTGTCACAAAAGATACCCCAATATTGGATCTCTTAAGACTGCTTTGTTTTGAGCTGTGGCCAATTTTCCAATGGACGAGGTTCGTGCAGCTATTGATGATTTGCCGATTGATGGTGAGACTTAAAGCGTGTGTAAAAGTAAAAGGCGGGCATTTCGAATAAGTAGATTCTTTTTGGATGCAATATACATCAATAAATATATTAAAAAATATTTGGTCCAAAAACATTCAGCACTTTTTATTTTACAGCATAAAACGTGTGTAACAGTATTAATGTCCCTACTAAGTATTATTTCATTCTTTCAATTCGACGTTTCGTTGGGACTTTTCCAACTTCTTCAGGGATGAGAATTTTATTAAATCTGACACCCACATATACAAATAAGGAACAAGATTTAGTAACATTGAAATAATTTACATTATAGAAATAAATAAACTAACAATTAATCTTCCGTCAATCTACATTTAATTTGTCTTCATTTTTTTAAACCGTACTGAACAGCACTAACCAATAAACCACAAATTAATTAAATTACGAAACTTAAAATATCACAGTGATTATTTCTCTAATGATAATTCTTGCAGATGTACCTTGTAACTAAACAATTGCAGTGGTGAAGTTTGCATTATTGTTGTCCTTGTCTTCTTTTAATTTTCCTTTTTTCGGTTTTCAGTGCAGAGGACAACGATCAGAGAAAATTTATTCCAGACGGCAAAAAAGTTGTATTGGTCAATTCTTGCGATTAATTTCAATTCCGCTCAAAAAAAATGCATTAAAATGCCAAGTTTTAATGAAACTTGGCACTTCCTGTTCGGCTAGCGTTTTGGCTCTTTAGACCGATTTTACTCACTTTCAATAGGGATCGTTCTTGACTAGAACTTACTTTTAAAAGAGTTTATATTTAAGCAGACTCAAATAGTGGACAAATTGTACTTGAGTTTTAAATACGACTGGCATTTTGATTACGAGATGGACTGCCGTATGTCTATAAATCTCATTAAAAGAAAGAAAGGGTTTTGGGTCCAAAACCAATAGAAAAATAAACAAATTATAACACGTCAACACTCCACCGTGAATTAGTTACTTAAGTGGTCCGTATTTTGGACTCCCATAGGTGCGAGATTCCAATTACATTCTCAGCCAAAACTTCAAAAAATTCATATTCGTATTAAAATCATCCTTTATTTGAGTATCTATATATTCATATTGACTACTGGTCGCTCGTTGTGAACCATTAATGACAAAAAGTCCTGCAACAACGCACTTTTCGTAGGTAATAATTCTCAGAATGGTCTTCACTTTAGCCACGGTTCCCGCACAAAAAGTGATGATATGTTAAGTAAACATTCAAAAATTTACTTCTTCATTGAAATCCCCTTCGCTGATAGTGCAAAATATCTAGTCCAGTAAACCAGCACAGAAAGATAAATTTCAATCTTCAAAAAAATGCTCATAGTATTCGTATTAAAATCATCTTTCATTCGAGTATCCATATTATAATATTGAAAATTGATCGCTCCTTTGGCAGTACAACAGGGCTTGTAAAATTGTCCAGAGATCCCCAAAATCCTGAAATCCGATTAAGAAATGCGGATTTTTTTACCTTTCCGCACATATATGCCTTTAACTTTGTTAATTATTCACCAACTTATAAAGTTGGAACGTTAAATTTCTCACAAAAGTGGCCCAGATCTTTTAAAGGATATATGGAAAACGTTACGTTCATACGCATGTGTGTTGTGCAAATAATAATTCTGTTGCTGGTCTGAATACGGTATTTTCCTCAAAACTTAAGCAACACTTCTTCGACAGAACTTTTACGAGGGCGACCACAAAACTAACTGGCCTGGCACATTTTCTGTTTTACTAGCAACTTTGTTTTTGTTTTTTAAAAGCAATCTTTGATAAGCCATCTGTCGAAATTTCCGAAATATTTAATGATTATTTTCTTTGTTACAGGTGATTGAAGTAAACCAGTTTTATAATTTTTGAAAATTGGATAATAAAGAGTTTCGTGCGGTAATTAAACACTTTTATATGAAAGGTTATACGCCACAATTAATCAAGGATGAATTGGATTCTGTCGATGGTGATAATGCACCATCATACTCCACCGTGAAATCCTGGGTTCAACAATTTAAAATGGGTCGTTCAAGTACGGAAGATGAACAACAATCTGGAAGACCGAAAACTGCTACTACTATTGAAAACGTTAGAAAAATATTTAATGAAGTGACTAAAGATAGACGAATAAAGCTCAGAGAACTTGCTGATATTGTTAAAATACACGAAAAACAAGTTTGGAGTATTTTACATGATGAACTCCACATGAAAAAGCTATCCGCAAGATGGGTGCCGCGTTTGTTGACTTTGCCCCAAAAAATCGTCCGTTGGACCAATTCCGAGGAGCTTTTAGCGATTTATCAGCGTAATCCAATAGAGTTCTTGCGCCGATTCATGACTGTTGATGAAACATGGATCCATCACTACATCCCAGAATGCAAAGAACAGTCAAAACAATGGATAGAAGCTGGTAAAAGTGGTCCCAAGAAGGCGAAAACTGTAAAGTCAGCAGGAAAAGTAATGGCCACAGTATTTTGGGATGCAAGGGGTATAATATTTATTGATTATCTTGAGAAAGGAAAAACTATAAATAGTGAATATTATTGTGCATTATTGGATCGGTTAAGTGAAGAAATCAAGATAAAACGACCGCATTTAGAAAAAAAATTATTTTTCATCAAGATAATGCTCCTTCACACACTGCATTTTTAACTCAACAAAAACTGAACGAACTACGATTTGAAATTGCTCCGCATCCACCATATAGTCCAGATTTAGCTCCTTCTGATTATTTCTTTTTTCCCAATTTAAAAAAAATTCTCGGTGGCCAAAAATTTTCGTCCAATAGCGAGGTTATCGCTGAAACTGAGGCATATTTTGAAGGTCTTGAAAAATCGTATTTTTCGGATGGAATTAAAAAACTTGAAAAACGTTTGATGAAGTGTATTGAATTGGGAGGAGATTATGTTGAAAAATAAATAATAATTCCAAAAAAACGGTTATTTTTATGTTAGGCCAGTTACTTTTGCGGTCGCCCTCGTAAATGACATTTAGTTTTCCTCTAAATAATTTTTGATATTTTTATGAAGATGGATGACGAAAGTGCCGTTGAGGACGTAAAAAATACTGAGATAGTTTTATTTTGAATTAGCTGTAACAAAATTTCAAATTTAAGGTTTTATTGCAATTGCCCGAAAAGGTGGACGATTACTCGTAAGTCCAAATTTCAACAGATATGCTATGGAAATGGTCGGAACCGGAAATAACTTGTAGTTCATGACAGTTAATGACTGGTCGCTTGTTACGTACCATGCAAAATGTGGGTGTGATTGGGTTTAATCTAGAGGACCTAAAATCGGCAGGGACTTTCTGTTGGAGCTATTCCAGAACATGGACCTATATAGTCTAATTTAATGCTCTTTGAGAAGTTTGGTGGAAATCAATTTTATTATATGGCTTTAAGATCTAAAATCAGAAAAGACCACTGCATGCGGGCTATACGATAATACGAACCCAATGACTGGCCGCTCATAACGTACGAGGGAATATCAATAATTCCGTGACCTTTAAAACACAGTTTTTTTTACAAAAAGAAATAATTTTTCAACATAATCTCTTTGGTTTCGAAGTCTATAAAATAGGCATTTGTTTCACCAGTAATTTCATTGTTGGAGCGTCACCAATTCGTAACCAATTCATACAATTTTTCCATTGAGACTGCACACGCGTTTACCCGTGCATTATCTTGATAAAAAAGAACTTTCTTCTTGGTAATATGGGGTCGTTTTTTTTTAAATTCTCGTTATATCGATCCAATAAATTGGCAAAATATTCGCCGTTTATTGGTTTTTCCGTTTTGAAGGTAATCGATGTGGATTATCCCGCCAGCATCCCAAAAAACGGTTGCATGACCTTATTGGCCGACAAGGTTACAGTGGCCACCCAGAGAAATCCATTCTTTAGACTGCTGCTTGGTCGGCAGAGTGTTGTAATGGATCCATGTTTCATCCACAGTTACAAAACTCCGTTTTTATTCGAACTTGCTTTTAAACAACTCCAAACACTACTTCGAAGTTGTCACACGATTACGTTCATTCTCAATTAAGAGCAAACGCGGCACACATCTTGCAGATAGTTTTCTTAAACCCAACTGATATTGTAAAATCGAAACCATACTGCCATATGAACTCCGTATGGCATCAACAATCCCACAAACTTTTTCTCTTTGATTGACAAACACCAAATCGTAGATTTTTACGATATTTTCGGTTGTATTGGCCTCAATTGGCCGTGCAGAACGTTCAGAATCATTTGTACTTGTGCAACCACAACGAAAGTCAGTAAACCACTTTTTTACAATTGAAATCGATAATACAGAGCCCCATAATATTTATCAAGCTTTTCGTTGGTGTTTTCCGCAAAAAATAATGTTTAATGAGCACTCAAAATTCATTTTTCCATTTTTAACAAAATTCACGAGGTTGTATGTTTTTAACAGCTGTTAAACACAAACTAAATGACGGAACTCTCTCAAAATTTGAGGGTAGTCCATTAGCAGATGGTACTTGATGGGAGCAGTGTTGCATTTCATATAACTGCGAGGGAAGTTGGAAAAGTCACGGAGTTATTGATATGTCCTCATACCATGCAAAATTTGTGCCGGATGGGGTTGAGTCTGTGGCTTCTAGAGCGGCAGGACCTAAAATCAGGAGGAACCTTTGTGTGGGAGCTATTCGAAAACAATGCAACAGGACAAATTTCCTTTATTTAAACGAGCAGAGATACAGGGCAGAATACAAATATTGCAACCTGCACTTGGCTAAAGACAAGTGCAGGTTGTATCGGACGGACATGCGAAAATCGATTGACCAAGTACATCGAAGTATAATAATTAATATATCTGACACATTTCTAATTTGGATGGTAGAAAACATGCACCAAGGCATTATGGCCATTATGGTGCAGGCTTTTAGAATATTTAGTTCTTCGAGCAATTTAATACTTTTATCATTATTCTGTCAAATATACCCAATTAGTTTCATTAGGCACTTTTGGTGCTGGCGGTATTCTTTTACGTAGTGATACTTAGTGATTGGGAAATTCCACCAATTCGTTAGTTAGAGGAACTTTCCCTTATCGAAATTAGAAAGTTCATGCTTTTATCGTACATTAGTTTTGTGGAAAAACTTCGCTGCATTCAATGTACACTTAATGGGGTTATACAAGGCATTTATACGAGTACAATAGATTGGGTAGTTTTAATGGGCCAATAAACATCAGATGAAAGTAAAAAAAAACAGAGTGTTTTATAAGTGTTTTCCTATCGCGCAATTCAATATAAGCAATTAAAAGGTTTATGATTGGGTTCTTTTAGTTTAAGATTGTATATAACCGCTTTAAAAATGTCGCATCCGCATTTAAGGGTAAGAATCCTCATATTAAATCCCATCATGCTTAAATGCCCTAGGGGAATCGGACCATATAGGCCCATGCTTAGGAATAGCGCCATACGAACATTACTACCGATATGAGGACCTGCAGCTCTAGAATCATACGCCTTTTATAGTCTACGGCGACCTGACAAGTAGAACTACAAGTAGTGGTAACATGGACGAAGGTGTCGTTAAAACTGGCATAGATGTGGGCAACACCGAAAACGTATTTGCCATCACGTACTTGGGTGCCCAAGGAAACTTGGACTTCTTTTTTCTGAGCTTAAGCCTTTTTGGAGACACTGAGTCTTAACAACTTAATTCAAAAAATTGACTTTTTACTTATATATTTCGTGCAACTGAACTCATTGAAGTAAACAGTAAATTTTTCTCTTTACACCAGGCTCAAGAAAAACTAAAAATATCTATCTAAAAAATGCAATATAAAAAGATAAGCCGCTTTCTTTTCGTGCCGTGCGTCATGGTTATCTAGAGGTGTTTGAGTTGTCTTAAACTAAATATCATCGTCATATCTCTTTTAGTTCATAAGATATAGTCTTGTTAAGTTCAGGGTAGTGTGGGTGGTGGCAAGCCCCTTTATCCAATTTTACCATAACATAGTCTTTAATAATTTTAATATGTTAAAATTTTATAACAGCCATCCCATTACATAGTCCGTAAATGCGATTTTAAAGGTGCGTCACACCACCCACTTTTATTTCATTGCTTAGTCATTGGTTTTATCGTGTTAAATGAAAATGCGATTTTTGAAAGGGGGTCGTGGCACCGCGCACTTTTAATCGGGGATGTATATCGAGCCAATCCAATATCATATGTTTTGAATATCAGCCTGATATCTCAAAAAGTTCATGATATATTGCCACACCCACTTAAAAACCGAATTTATGACCAAACATAATGGATTAATTTCAACAGAATGTAACCACTAACAAGGCAGCTATTCCAGCTATGCTTTAGAGAAATTTAATAAGGGGGCGTGGTACCTCAAACACAACCATGAACTTAAAAAGAAAATATCTCATGAATTAATAGATGTATGAAGATGATATTTGGAATATATGATGCTGGCATTTTTTACACATTTTTTGTTAATTGTTTTTTTTTCTATTTTAAAATGTTATAATATTTGAAAGCATAAAATTATAAAGCCCTCAGCGCCGTAAGGCATTTTAGAAAGGGCGGAGTCACTCCCCATTTGAGGAATTGCATTTATCACAAAATTCGTTATTAAATGTTAACAGAATGACATCAGTGTAGTCCTAGTAGTAATTTTAATAAGAGGGCAGAACAATGATTCCGTGGTTCGTAAACTATGTTTTGGTAAAATTGGTGAAAGAGGCGTGCCACCGCCCACACAACCCTGAACTTTTAAAGACAATACCTCGCTAACTACAATAGATATGACGATGATACTTGGAATATATTATGCTGGCATGGATTGTAACACATCTTGAGAGAAAAGCAAGCGGTGCGGTTACGGCCGGATGAGGTGAACAGGAATCAATGGTATAGGGTCTGACTTGACCGAACTTAATTTGTCCGCATATTCGAATTTATGAGTTACTCTTACAAGGGAGATGTTGCATTATTATACAAGAAGTGTATTTATTTTTATTTATTTACATATTTATTACAATTAAAATTATAATAAACTAAGTTAAAGGGCAGTAGCATCGAAGTATAACGGCCGAACTACATGGATTTTCATAATATAAGCTTCATGAGAAATATTGATCCACCCTGACGTTTAAAAGAAACTCAGTTTGTAGTAAACCAAATATGCAACAATCTTACCAAAGTGGCGATTAACTTAAAAGGAAGCGATGTACTAATTTCTCAACAGGAGCTGCACATTTTTTCATTTTATTATCGGTGGTCCAAGCCTTAGCTCTAAGTTTTTTGCCCAACATAATTTGACATTTGTTTGTTTGACAATTTCAAATATAAAGACGAGCAGGGAGGGCCAAAAGTTACCATGCGGTTTAAAAATTTAATAACTTTTTCGTTTATATATATTTTTTTCAGATTATAATGGGTGATCCAAGTAGAGATACTTTTTCAAAAGCCTTTTTTGACAGATCATGTGTGAGTCCTGTCACGGTGTCATGTTATTTTTTGTTTAGTATTGTTTGGCATTTCATCATGGAAAGACTTACGCCTGAACAACGTTTACAAATCGTTGAACTTTATAACGAAAATTCAGGTTCTGTGAGGAATGTGTTCTTGAGAGCCAGCATCCATTATTTGACAATATTCGACCGAATAGAACACGTCCAGCACGCAGTAAAGAAAATGTAGCGGCCGTAGCTGAAAGTGTACACCAAGACCGTTCGGAGCAACTCGGACTGACAACTGGAACGACTTGGCCCATTTAACGTTGAGATCTTAAATTGAAAGGGTACAAAATACAGCTTGTGCAAGAACTGAAGCCGCCCGACGTTCCCAAGCGACATCGCTTCGCTCTATGGGCTTTTGAAAAGTTCCAAGAATATCCGACGTTTTCAAGCCAAATTTTGTTCAGCGATGAGGTCCATTTCTGGCTCAATGGGCATGGTAACTAGCCAAATCTCCTCATTTGGGACGAAGAGCAATCAGAAGCTTCCACTTCATCCAAAAAAAAAATAACGGTTTGGTGTGGTTTGTGGGCCTTTGGAATCATCGGTCCATATTTCAAAAATGATGCCGGTGAGAACGAAACCGTCAATGGCGACTGTTATCGTGCCATGCTAGCCGACTTTTTGATGCCTGAAATTGAAGCTCTTGATCTCGGCGACATTTGGTTTCAACAAGACGGTGCCACTTCCCACACATCGCATTTATCAATGGATTTATTGAGAGAACACTTCGGTGAGCGGATAATTTCACGTTTTTGGCCGGTAGATTGGCCACCAAGATCGTGTGATATCACATCGTTAGACTTTTAAGCAGACACACTCGCTTCGATTCAGGCCTTGGAGCAAAACATCACGCGTGTCAATCACCAGTTACCAGTCGAAATGCTCGAACGAGTCATCGAAAATTGGACTCAACGGATGGACCATCTTAGACGTAGCCGCGGCCAACATTTGATAGACAAAATCTTCAAAAGTGAAATGCCAAAGAATGTTCTTTCAAATGTTAATAAACATTCCCCGTTCAATTTAATTTTTCTATGTTTTTTTCTTTGAACAAGTAGGGAACCTCGAAATTGACCACGCTATATAAATAACACTTAGAGAATAGGTAATGGAGAGATTCACAACTGAACAAAGAACCAGAATCATAGAATTTTATTACTTAAATTAGCGATCAATTATTTTAGCGCAAACGCATACTGAAGCTCATTTTCATTGGGAATGGCTTTGTTAATAAGCAGAACTGTAGGTTTTGGGGTTCTGAAAATCCAAGAGCAATTCATCAACGCCAATTGCACCACATTAGGGTTACAGTATGGTGTGGGATCACATCTACAAATATCATTGGGCCGTACTTCTTCGAGTATGAAGATGGAAGTGCTGTAACCGTAAATGGAGAGCGGTATCGGTTTATGATAGAAAATTTTGTACGTCCTGCTCTTGAAAACAGGCCTGAGATGTGGTTTCAACAGGCGGAGCCACTGCCCGCGACACAATGACACTTTTATGTCAAATTTTTGGAGAACGAATAATTTCCATAAATTTAGAAATTATTTATCCAGCGCGATCTCCAGATATATCAGCAGCCAACTATTTTCTTTGGGGTTATTTGAAATAGCGAGTATATGTTAACAAGCACGAGACAATCCTTCAACTCAAGGCCAATATTGTTGCAGAAATTCGAACGCTACAGCCATACATTTTGAAAGATGTTACGGAATATGCTCTAAAACGAGTCCATCAGTGCGAAGCTGAAAACAGAAGTCATTTATGTGACATTATTTTTCATATTTAGTGTAAACAACTTTGCATTTTGTATATTGTCCTAAGAAGAGGGCAATTTTTAAGTGACTGATGCAGCAATTGAATTGTTTCTCTGGCTGTATCATATGTGGCGCCGTCTTGTTGGAACCACATGCCCTCCACATTTATTTCTTCAATTCTAGGCAAGAAAAAACTGGTTATCATTTCACGATACCAAACACCATTGACTGTTTGCGCTTGACCTGCCTCATTTTCATAAAAAAAAAGGTCCAATGATTCCTCCAGCCCAAAAACCACACCACACAGTGACACGTTGAGGATGCATTTGCTTCTCGTGAATCACTCGAGGATTTTCCGCACCCCAAATGCGACAATTCTGCCTATTGACGAAGCCATCAAGATGAAAATGGGCCTCGTCACAGAAGATTATTTTATCGGCAAAATCAGCATTTTCACGTTGTCTCTCCAATACCCAATTAACGAACTCCCTTTCGTGTAGCGCTCCATTTTTACAAACCTCGTACCTTCTACTAACAAACAATAACAATTGTTCAAATGTCAAACAATGACACTTCGAATGTTGCCAGTTTTAAAAATTGCGTTCTTCTTGGGACACCCTTTAGTATAATCTGAGAAAAAAAAACATAATGAACGAAAATGTTATTAAAGTTTTTATCCCCATGGTAACACATGAACAGTGCGTTAAGACCTTTTACGAAACTGGACATTCAAATCGAAATGCATTTCGTGACTTTATAAAGAAAATTATCTTGAGCGAAGAAGAGGTACACTTTCACCTTAGTGGATTCTTCACAAGCAGAATTGCCGCATTTCGGCAAATGAGAATCTTCTGGTGATTGTTAAAAAGTCTATGCTCGCGAGATAATAACGGCCTTCTTGTGGCCAGGAATTTAGGATATGGACCTGGACGATATGTAGTTCCAACAGAATGGAAGCACTTGCCAAAAATTCAATGAAAAATGGAATTTTTTGCGCAAGAAATTTAATGGCCGTGATATCACACGTCGTGGCGATGTTAATTTGATGCCATAATTATGTGATTTGATACCGTTGGACTTCTTTCTTTGGGGATATTTAAAAGAAAATGTGATCGTCAATACGCCAAGAAACAATTTAGTAGCTGATGGATGAGATATTTCGGCACTTTAACAAGATTCAGCCTCAATTATGCCTCCGAGTCATTGAAATTATAGGCTATCGAATAGAGGTACCGGAGCCAAGAAGAGTATTTGGTCGATATTTTGTTTCACACATAATTAAAATGAATCCTTCTTATATAATAAAAAATATTACTATAATACTCTGAAAACTATTTGTTTTATTTACTATTATTATCGTGCGTTTTAGTTGGATTACCTTATCTTAAAAAACACATAACTCGTAAAGAAAAAAAGCCGACCCACTCTAGTAAACACCATAAGAAAAAAACGTTACAACGACGACACCATGGCAATCAAACCAAGCCGGGCAACATCATCTCACCGAAGCAGAAGCTTACCAATTTATATTTACTCGTGTTAGTCCGGGCAACTCAAAACACTCCAACAACCGATCGGCCGAGCGGCCAACCAATCAACCCATCAATGAATTCCAACCAAGGAAATGTCAAAACAATTGCATTACAGGACAAATCTCCAGAGAATAGCCAGCAGGTGGTGGTGGCGGCGCTTGTGGTGGTGGTCTGCTAATGTCAAAACTTTTCAAGATTTCTTCGATGGCCGGAATAGTTTAACGAACGACCAACAACTTCAATAAAATCTGGAACAATTTCGTTTTTTTTTCTTCTTCTTTATACTCGCCCGAGTGGTGGTAAAACGCGAAGGAGGTGGGGTGAGTAGCCCATAAACGTTACTTGCTCCTTGAGAATTTCTCAATAAAATATTGAGGAGGAATTCAAAGGAACCCAAATCAAAAGTTAATGAGAAGCAAAGCATACCTGCGGGAGAACTTTTCACAAAAGGTGACATAATTAAACCTGGCATGTGCTGGATGGTGTGCATACTTTTCTGATGAGTTTTGAAAGTGAGCACAAATTAAAGCATATTTTCAAGTGTTTCTTTAACGTTGCCGTGCGGGGGCTGTTTGGGGTTGTTTGTTGGCAAACAGCGGCGAAGGCAAAAATTAATTATGAAAATTTTTACGATAACTTTTCGCAAATATTCTGCATGCGTTTTTCTCACTTTTTTCGTTTTGCTTGATTTCTTCTTTTATCTTGATGCCGCTGCTTTAACAACAATTGCGAAATTATGTCTTCGTTGCGTGCAGTTAGGAAAAGGGCGTTAGAAATCTTTGGAAAAGTTTTTAAATTTTCCCATAAATAAAACGTTTTTCGTTTTCTCTGGTGGCACTTGGTAGGGGGGGAGTACAGGTATTGCACAGTGATGTCCTAAAAGAAACGTTTTAGTTAATGTCAGCTACCTGGGATATATTTTGAAATAACTGGTGAATTAAAGGCTGCTTTTTGATAGGTACAGTTTGAGCTGTAGCGTCGAAATCTGAAATGTTAAGGAGACAAATTATTATGATCCTAATAGATCTCTGGAAGCAGAGCGTTGGTTGACTGCTCGTATATATTTAGAATGAGAATGTTTTGGACTTGGCGTTATTGAGTATTTTCCTCTCTACATCGATGTGAAACAACGAAAAAGTTTTCTGTATAACAATGCCATAATCAAAAGATGTAGAAACATTATGTCGGATTAATAGTCTCTCTTTAAGAACATGATTACAAAATACTTAGACATTAGAATGTCTAATTCTTTTTGTAATCATGATCTAATAAAGCTCATGTAATTTTCTTAAATATTTAACGCAATATTTGGCCAAATTTTAATATAATTTCGACTAACATAAATTCGCCAACTATAATTTCGTTCTGTTTTAAACATTAAGTTCAAAGCAATAGGGGAGGTGCCTCCCGGCTTTGTCCAAACATGGCAGAATCGACGCTGCAAATATTTCTTGGCAAAACGTAAAAAAATGTAAAAAATTTCGTAAAGATCAATGTTGATAGTGTTGATCTACTGGCGAATAATTACTAACCAAGCACGTATCAGTCGGTTGAGTCGACTTAGATATGCCTTCACTCGGAGAGCAGCCTATTTCATGTTTTGGACAGGTGAGTTGGGCACTAGATCGTGTAATATTACACCTTTAGACCTTTTTCTTTGGGGCTATGTCAAGTCCAAAGTCTATGTTATGAAACCAGTTACAATTCAGGTTTTGTAAGCCAACATTACGCGTGTCATTAACGGCATACCGGTCGAAATGCTCGAACGAAACATCCAAAATTGGACCCTCAGAATAGACACCCTGAGGCGTAGTTGCGGTCAACAATTGAAGCAAATTATATTAAAAATATAAATGGCATAAAATGTTTGATTTGAACTTTTTATGCATTTTTTATTTAAAAAAAGTACTTCTAGATTGATAAAGCTTTAGCTGCCAATTAGAAAATTATGGTTATGTATTATTCGAACTGCAAATTGTAATGCTTTTGTGGTAATTAAAAAAACTGCTTATTCGGCTCAAAAAAAGGATTTATTCAAAAACCGGAAAATGGAGATTTTTAAGAAACGAAAGTTTTTATTTGCTTTGAAATCTAACTGATCACCCCAATTAAATATAATGTCCATCTGACTTGCAATGTGCTTAATAATGTTTGACGACATAAGCATCATTTGGTAATAACTAAAAGGAGTCGGCTAAGTTACAGCTAATGGAGGGACGAGGACAAGACAAGGAATTATTTTCCGACGCGTGGTTATCAAAAAGAAATAAAACGCATCTTATTTAAAATTATTGCCAAGTGTTTAGCTTAATTATAAATATAAGGGTCTGCCATTATGTTTTAAAAATTATTTCGGGCAAGTGGCCGCTGCTACTGTCTCAAATAAATTGCAGCCGAGAGGCCTAATTTTCGACCACTTTTTGCAGAATTTGAGGCCGTATGTCAGAAAAACCGAGATGAATAGATTTATCTGCGTAGAAAGATCGACTTCTCATAACCCCACAAAAAATAGTCCAGCTGTAGTAAATAGCGCTATCTTTAAGGTCACGCCACAGGCCCACGACGCGATATAATGCGCTCACTAAGAGTTTCCTACCATAAATTGATTGTTTTGTTGGCTGTATGACATGTAGCGCCGTCTTGTTGGAACCAAAGGTCGTCCACATCAACATCCTTCAATTCAGACACGAACAATTCATTAATTATGGCTCTATAGCGTTCCCCATTGGACTGTTATATTACGGCCAGCTTCATTTTTGATGCAATATGCCCAATGATTCTCTCTGCCCATAGAGCACACCAAACAGTGACTTTTTGAGGATGTAACGGCGTCTCAATAATGGCTTGTGAATTTTCATTACTCTAAATGTGATAATTTTGGTTATTAACGTACCCATTCAACCAACAGTAAGCTTCATCGCTGAACAAATTTTTCAGGATCGATGGCCATCTCGTTTTGGGCACATTCACCAAGTGACAGCTGTCAAAAAGATCAACTCCGAAAAAAGTGTGGCCAGATTGAAAACGTAACGACTAATACAAGTACCCTTTTTAACGATGTGGAAATAAAATCTACCAGAAAAAGTATATGAAGCCTGCTGCAATTTCGTTTAACTATGTATTAACTATGTATATTAGATGGCAGGTGCTACTTTGGGCCTTACGAGAAGAAAAACAATTAAGACCCTGGTCGAAGATTTTAACCCACCGGCGGGTGAGAAGTTCCCTGGGGACCTTTTTCATTTTCAAACTGAAATTAATCCTTGATGGTCCATGGGAAGTATACCCGATCCCCACATGTATCACAAGGAAATTTTATCTAGAATCGTTTTCAAGCGATCCGACCAATAGTTTAGTTTCTATTAAGATTTAAATGTGTTTAGTACGTGAACATGTGAAAAGGTCCGCTGGGACCTTGTAATGAAATTTCAAGAAATCGTTAATAAATGTACTGTCTTTTAGCTTGTTTTATTGTTTGATCACATCACAAACGTGTTCCTTGAATTTTAGTTACTTTTTGGATTATTTTATTGTCCCTTTCCTTGAAAAAAATAAACTTTCCGTCCTTTTTTGAATTTTTGTTACAGTCCCTTTTGAGTTGTTTGAATTTACCCTTACCTTTTACGCATACCCTTACCTACTCTTACTCTCACATAGACGCAGATGTACAAGATAGAAGCCAGGAAGACGTAGAAAAGAGTATAAAAGCGGCTGTAGTTTCGTAAACCAAATCAGTGAAAGTTGAGACAGTGAACAGTGAACATCGAGTGCGAAATTTTATTTTGAATTTTATAAAGACAAATAAAAGTACAATACAATGGCAGAGGAAAATTTAGACATTGCTGAAATTGTGGTACGGGGTAGTAAACGCTACCAGCAAATGAGTGAGGATGTAAGACGTGCAGTGGATGATAGATTTGCAGACTTCATGAGTGCAGAGATGAGTGATGACGATGAAGGTGCTATTCCTGCATTTGGTATTGAAGGTGCGGATGATGACGATTTCACATATCGAGCGAATTTTCATGTTGATGATTCGGATGCGGAAACTGAACCACATATCAATGAAGATATTAGTGATGACGACGATGATGAAGAGGAAGAAACTGATGATCAGCAAACAAGTGACAATTACTTCATTTCCAAAGATGGCACCAAATAGACTAAAAATGCACCACCGACTTCCCGTACTCTTGCTCATAACGTGGTCGACTACACAAGGAGGAATCCGGGACCAGTAGGAACCACATACGATTCCTTTTACCATATTCCGCTCTCTCATCACCGAAGACATGGCGTACATCATAATACGCGAATCAAATTGTAAAGGCAGGGAAGTGAACGCTGCATGGAATTTGGCAAATCCAACTAACACAAAGGAATGGAAACCAAAAAAATGTAAAAAATGCGTTTTCATTAAAATTCCATACAAATAGAAATAGGTCCCTGTGGACCTTGTACTTCGTATAAGGGCAACGGATGACTCAACCGTCGAAGGGTTAAAATATCGGTTTCTTTGCGGAGCTGAAAGAAAACGAAGAATTTATAAACATATTTATTATAACTTAGGTGGATAGGGCCAAAATAACAAAATAATAATAATAAACACCGAGGCCTCGAGTTTGAAAAAAGAGTTTTATTTATTTATCTGCTTTAGCCTGCTTTATCTATTGATGGATTAAGAACTTTCTCCATGGGTGGAATTCTAACAGTGTGACATTTATAAGTAAAATAGCTGGACCCATACAGGCTCGCCCTGACAAGTAAGTTTCAAGTATTCAGACAGGCAGTTTTTTTGGACGTGGTCCTCATGGAACTAACACTATTAATTTTGGCGATCGCAAAAATTAAATAACTGTTGTGAATTTGTTAGACTTATGCGCTAACTTCGTACGAGGGCGGTTCGGAAAGTTCTTAGCCTATCAATGAAAGAGAATAGTTAGTTTTTCAAAAATATTTTTATTTTTCAATACAATCTCCTGAAATACACTTAGTCCAACGCTTATCTAGCAATTCTATCCCTTGATTAAAATAGTTTTCCTCAAGGTCTTCAAAATAGTGGTTTACAACTGTAATTGCATCTTCATTTGAGGAAAAACGCTTGCCAGCAAGGAATTTTTTTAGATTTGGGAACAGGTAAAAGTTACTGGGAGCTAAATCAGGAGAATAGGGTGGGTGGTCAAGCAACTCGTACTTTAATTCGTTGATTTTAGCCATTGTTAAAACACTCTTGTGCGCTGGTGCGTTGTCTTGATGAAAAAATATTTTTTGTGTTGTTAGCCAGGACGTTTTTCTCGAATTTGTACATTTAATTGATCTAAAAGGTTGCAATAGTACTCTGAATTTATTGTTTTACCCTTTTGCAGATAGTCAATCAATAAAATACCTTTGAAGTCCCAAAATCCTTTGCCATAACCTTACCCGCCGATTAAATTGTTTTTGCCTTCTTTGGGGCACTTCCTCCAGCTTCAGTCCTTAGTTTGGATTGTTCTTTTGTCTCTGGAGTATAGTGGTGGATCCATGTCTCATCAACAGTTATAAAACGACGCTTAAAATCCATTTTATTTCGCTGAAAACGATCCAAACAAGCTTGAGAAATGTTCATTCTTATGCGTTTTTGGTCGATTGTTAAAAAGTCCAGCACCCATTTTGCAGAAAGCTTCTTCATCTGTAGTTCTTCATGCAAAATTAAATGGACTCGATCATTTGAGATGCCCATGATATTAGCTATTTCACGCACTTTTATTCGTCGATCATTTAGTACCATATCATGCACTTTGGCTACAATTTCTGTTGTTGTTGCTATTTTTGGACGTCCACTACGTGGTACATCTTCAATGCTTGTACGACCACGTTTAAATTCAGCAGCCCAATTTTTTACTGTTGCATATGAAGGAGCACTTTCACATAACACATTCACCATATCATTATGAATTTCTTGTCCCGATAAACCTTTTTTATGTAAATATTTAATGACACCACGTATTTCTAATTTTTCCATTGTAAAAAAATCGCGGATGCGTCTTTTGTGAACACCTGTTTTTATATGAAGGAGTTGCCAGATACAAAACAAAATTTAACATGTGTTCATAGAGATGGAAGTTTCCAAAACACTTAACTTTTTTCTGTTAATACCGCGCTTTTTGTGCTAGGCTAAGAAGTTTCCGAACCGCCCTCGTAAACTATTTAAACGCAATCAAAAATTTAGTAGTACCAATACTAGTAGTACATGGTAATGTGCTACAACAACACAGCAGCTTTAAAAAATTTTAAATGTTTAAAAAAATTTGAAATATGAAACCTGAATAAGGCCAGTGTTCTGCCCATCACTCCAACAATTACGACTGACCCAAAAATCAATGGATTCGTGAGATTTATTTGGTAAAATTAAAAACAAAAATCGATAACTTCGAACATTTAAATTATTGAATTTTTAAAATAGATATTCATTTTTTTAAAAAAAATTTAAATAGTTTCACAAATGAAGAAGATCTTTTTAATTTGTACATGGCCTCGAGCCAGACAATCCAGAATAATTTAAATAAATAAAATAGGATCAACTATACTTTACGAGGTTGCTATTTATATTTCGGGTCTTGACAACACTAGTGTTTCCAGATGCAAACTGGAACTTCCATTGGAAACCTTGACATTTTTTAGGATAACCAAGCCGTTTTGTCATTTGAGGGCGAATTGTTTTGTTTACAGTTTTTTGAAAACTCATCTCAATCAAAAAATGTAATTATCCCGTGAACATTTTCGTGCGATGATTTTTACGATTTTCAGCGTGGGTTATCGAGACAAGAGTGTTTAAATCAACTTTTTTCGACTTTTGGCGATGAACCACTATCAAAAAACCACTGTTAAACGCTGGTACCAAGAGTTCACTCTCGGACGCCATTCGCTCCAGGATGAAGGACGTGAAGGACGTCCAACTTTGGTCACTTTGCCAGAAAACATCGATGCTGCGCGTGAACTGATTCAGCAAGATAGACATGTGACATACCATGAGATTGAGGCATCCTTAGACATTAGTATGAATATCGCATGTTCATTTGACCGTGAAAAAATATGTTCTCGTTGGATACCAAATAATTGGATGTATGCTCAAAAAAAGGCTCGTATGGATTGGTGCAAAGACATGTTAAAAAATAGAAACTGCGATAGCTCAAAGGCTGTGTATAGCATTGTCACAGGTGACGAATCATGGATCTATTCATATGAACCCGAAACAAAACAGCAATAGACCGTATGGGTCTTTCAAGACGAGCCAAATCCAACAAAAGTTGTTCGTAAAAGAAGTACATCGAAAATTAAAATTGTTTCAACTTTCATCATGGAGTGGTCAGATAATGAGAACCGTATCGCTGTTATAGCGATTTTCATGTGTGAAATGAAAAAAAGCGATATTTTCAAAACGCTTCGTCTACCGATGCATAAAACTGTTTGAGGAGACTGGAGATGTAAAAGACCGCCACCGGTCGGGCCGCCCACACTCTGTTCGAACTCCGCATGTCATCAAAGCCGTTAAATGAAGAATATACAGAAATCTGCTCCGAAAAGAGAAAATCATGGCCCGTGAGATGAATATCACGCAAAAGACCATGAGTCGAATCATTAAAAAAGACTTGGGACTTGGGGCTTTCAAAAACGTACCGGACAATTATTGACTGTAGCTTTAAAAAAAAAATAAGATTGAAAAATGCAAACGTCTTTTGGTGAAGCACGCTGATAACTTGCACAGAAAAATTTTGTTCTCCGATGAAAAAAAGTTTTACCGTTCAGGAAAAATTAAGGAATCTAAGGAAGCATCTGAACTGATCCCAAGGGTGGAAAAGGGTCATCACCCAGCTTTAGTTATGGTGGGTGTCTCTTACGAAGGGGTCACTGACCTGCATTTTTGCCAAAGTTAACCAAGAAACCGTTTTGGAAGCTGTTGTGAAGTCTCTTAATAATTCCCTGTTCCAAAACCAGCTATGGACTTTCCAGCAGGATTCTGCGGATTCAGCGTTCATTTCCTCTGAAAAATTGGCCCTTAGGCAGTCCTGATTTGAACCCATTGGATTACAAATTGTGGACGGTTTTAGAGGACAGGGTTTGTGACAAAGATACCCCAACATTAGATCTCTTAAAACTGATTTGGTTCGAGCTGTGGCCAATTTTCCAATGGACGAGGTTTGTGCATCTATTAACGATTGGCCAGTGCGACTTAAGGCGTGTGTAAAGGCAAAAGGCGGACATTTCGAATGAGTGGATTCTTTTTGGATACAATATACATCAATAAATATATTAAAAAATAGTTGGTCAAAAACGTTCAGTACTTTTTATTTTACAGCATAAAACGTGTGTAACAGTTTGTATGTCCCTACTAAGTACAACCATCTGTTTGCCTACAGTGTTCGAAGAATTGAGGAAAAATAATAAGAGAAGACGGATCATTTTGCATCACGACAATGCGAACTCTCACACATCAGCTGAAACGATGAGCTATTTGACCACTCAAGATGACCAATTAGGCCCGCATCGCCCAAAGCAGCTGTTGATGCGTTCAAAAGTAATGTTTTGGAGGTGTCTCAATCGGAGTGGAAAAAGTGATTCGCATGCAAATGTGTATTGATCTTAAAGGAGAATATTTTAAAAAACAATAAACCATTTGCAATGATAAATTATTGTGCTTTTATTGCCGCACCTGAAACATATAAATAGCAACCCTCGTAATAATAAAATTTTAAATAACATTTTTTTTTATAAATTATTATTGTACTTATAATATAGAATGTACACCCAAAGAACAGATACATTGCCACAGCCGAATTTTTTGCCAACCGAATAATTGAGTTTGCAAGAACAAATTCGATCATTACAACTGGATGTTGCTTGTTGCATTAGAATTGTCAGTAAACAATATTGAAAGTAGAAATGAAGTATCGGAGGCTTAATTTTTTTCCGGTTATAAACATCCATATATCGCACTTGCAAAAACTGTTTACTTGTATTTATTAAGTACACTTAAACATAAAGCCGATGTAGTCGTTTTCTCAATAAAAGAATGGAGAAAACAAGAAAGATTTTTTTAGCTAAAATTTGAATTTATTTTAAAATAATTGTAAGACTTTTAGTAAATACCAATTTCTTGCAGTACTTGTTATTAAGTCGCCACTATTCGCCCTATAAAACCTTAGGTAAGCAAACGCTACGAGTATTTCCCCTCCCCTACCTAGTTTAATAAAAATAATTTCCTTAAGAAGAATTTAATAAAACGTGTTATTATCAAATTTTAGCTTACTAAATGCTCTACATTCCGAACGGCTTGAAGTAATGAATAATTGAATATTTTTGTTAAACAAACAAAAAAGCTGTACCTGCACACAATTAGTTATAACAAATTGCTTGCCATCACCACCAATAATTGGTTGCAACAATTAATCGTATGCAAAACTATTGGTTACCGCAACTACCAGTTGTGACAACTAAATAATGTTCCGCATTTCATTGGTGTGACAAATCTATAGGTTGTGTGCACAATTCTTTTTCATTGGTGTGACAAATCTATAGGTTGTGTGCACAATTCTTTAATCATATTCATCATCTAGTGGTATGTCGAACCGAATATTCATTGTCATTAAAAACATTCGGTGATGGCAACTGATATTCTTTTTCTGTTGCAACTGAATTTTAGTAGTTCTTACCGATTTCCAACTGATTTTCTATCTGTGTGTGTAGAATTTTTTACAAATCGGTCAATCCCTTCCAGAACAGCTATATTTTAAGTAAAGCCCAAAAATAATTTTTTTGCCATTTAAAAATAATAAATAAATAAATAAATAAATAAATATTAAATAATTAAAAAATATTTACCTCCCGCAGCACCAAAAAATATAAAAATAAAATTATTAAAATATATTTATAAAGAAGCCTTTTATAAACTTTTTGAGCAGAATAAAATTTTTAGGTATATATTATATATTCTGACTTAATATTCTTTTGCTTCCATATCCAAATACTTACCTGGTCTCACGGCATCTTAAATATATTTTATACTATAATGTTTTAAATTTGCCAACTTGCTGAGTGTAATTATTTATTTTACTAATGAGCAAGAAATCTATATGATAACCCACTGTGCACATTACGTTAGTGTTAGCCAACACATACTTTCGCCACCTTTCGACGTGCTCTTCTACGAATTTTCAGACTTAAAAGTCGGAAATCCTCCTTGAACTGACTTGAACTTTGATTTGAAACACGTGTTTTCTATGGAATTTGACAACACCAACTAAGACTGTAGTGGCGTGGAGTGACATACATTTTCTTTAAGGATTAGGGAAATGTAAGCATAAATTTGCATTGATTGTGAGCCCCAAAAACTCGGCAATACTTTTGCTTCTAGTAAGCATCAGTTCACGTATAAGAACGTGTGTGGAGGCTGCCTTCACTGAAAGTCTTAAGGACTTTCCTTTTGAAAAGAAAACAATCTACCCCCAGACGACAAGAACGTTGCCAAAACATAACCACCGCCAGTTTTTTTTTTTAATTTTGTATTCTTTTTTTTTATTGGTAGGTTGGTTGTTGTACTTTTGAGGAGAAATCTTAATATTTGTCATGAATAAATCATGATTTCTTAACATTATGGCCGTTTGTTGGCTGACTTGAAAACTTGACAAAAAGAAACTTTGTTAAATTAAATAAATTCTTGTTGTTAAACTGTTTTCATTTTTGTCCTGCTGATCATTCCTTTGAAATTTTAAACCACTTCGTCGGTTTGTTGGTGCCGGCTGAGGCTGATGTTGCCACCATTAGTCGTTTATTTTTTTCTGTAATTCTTAATTAAAGTCTCTTGTCGTAGGCAAAGTGATGGAGAAATAATGCTGGCTGGTGGGAGCGGTTGGCGTACTTTACAACCACGCTTGTAAAAATTATGTATGGAAGTTCTTAAATGGCATTCAATAATTAAAAATATTGTAAAGGCATTCATTCATTCGCATTCATATACTTATACAGACATGCACTTGTATGTACACAAACAAGCTCATTTGAACTGGGACTGTATGGTCAGAGTAATAAATTGGGAGTTGGGTTTAAAAAAAAGGTCTGCAAGACAGTTTGGGAATGAGGCAACTGGTCACTGTTCTCCCGCAAACTAATAGCGACTCCGCTTTGGAGTCCTTGGAAATACTCTCTACAAAAGATTGAATTTCTAAACTTTGACAGAAAATAAAAAAATCTTTATTTTCTATATTGCCATATTCGACAAAAAAATTCTTTGATTATTCGTTTACATAATTCAAATGGTTTTATCTGCCTCTAGGCGTCCCTTTGGTTTCTAAAGGTTCAAAGGTGACAACGTTTATTTTAGAAATTTCATGGAGTGTCTGTTACTGCTTTATTGTTTTTTATTAGCATATGATTTATATTTTTTTTAATCAGTAATGTTTTGACTGACAATTAGTTCCATTAAATAGTTTTAAGTCTGCTCCCAATATTCTCTACACGCAGAGAAAAGATATGGTTACACTATGGTCACCGCAACAATAATATGTTCTCTCCAATAAAAGCATGATCGTCGCAACCATAGTATTGTTTTTTGCATTTCATTTTGACAATAGTATGATTGCGACAATATTGCTATTGTTGAAATGTAACAATAGTATTATTGCCAAATTTAGAAATGAAAATATGGTTGTAGCAACCATATAAACATGGTTAGTGCAACAAAAGTATTGTTGTTTAAAATTTACGTTAACAATAATATGATTACGGCAATCATACAGTATGGTTGTGACTATGAACATAACAAAACAGGTTTTGTAGAGAATACATGTATGTGTGTGCGTATGTTTTTTTGATATACAAAAAAAACACATACACACGATACAGTGAATGGTTGCTGTCCATTAAAAAAAATAACAATCGGAAGGTAGTTCGAGGGATTTTTATTGTCTTTACTTTGTTCGGTGAAATGCTCTAATACCGACTGGTTCTCGTTTATTTAAAATCTGCCTGCACTTAAGTATATAGCCATTGATCATGGTTTAATCACATTCGTTGCTTGGTGTCTACGGATGGTGAAGTAGCATTCACCTCTGCTGGCAACTAAAAGTATTTTTGACCGTTGGAATATATATTTTGGTTTCTTGAATGAAATGTTCAATAAAAACGTGGCCTCAAAATTGGCTATGATCTAATAGTAATGCAATTTATAATAACTTGCTTAATAAAAATCTCTATTTTTGAATAACAACATTACCCAATCCTAATAAATAATTTTGGGGATCATAGTATGGTTGAGTGTGAATCATACTATGGTTGTGGGGATCATAGTATGGTTGCGTGCGAATCATACTATGGTTGTGAGGATCATACTATGGTTGTATGAGAAACATACTATGGTTGTGAGGATAATAATATGGTTGTGAAGATAATAATATGGTTGAGTGTGAATCATACTATTGTTGTGATGATCATAGTATGGTTGTGGAGATCATAGTATGGTTGAGTGTGAATCATACTATGGTTGTGGGGATCATAGTATGGTTATGTGTGAATAATACTATTGTTGTGAGGATCATAATATTGTTGTGGCACAACCATATAGCCAACAATAGTATGATCCTCTTCGAGTATTGTCACCACAACCATACTTTTTTTCTGCGTGTACAGACAAAGGATACACAAAAAATCACTCATTGAAATGAGGGTACGGGTACGCATCGCACTTAAAAATTACTTTGGCTTGCAAATGGTCCAGTGTACAACCGAGGAAAAATACAAATATAGAATGTCACCATTGCACGCAAGAATAAGGTGTATGGAGTTCTTGCTAAAATTGGCTTATACCCTACCACACGCAGAGAAAAAACATGGTTACTACATGGTCACGGCAATAATAATATGTTCTCCGCAATAAAAGTATGTTCGTCGCAACCATAGCATTGTTAACTTAATTTATTTTGGACAATAGTATAATTGCTGCAATATTAATATTGTTGAAATGTAACAATAGTATTATTGCCAAATTTAAAAATAAAAATATGGTTATAGCAACAATATAAATATGGTTGGTGTCACAAAAGTATTGAGTTTTGCGTTTTATGTTAACAATAATATGATTACGGCAATCATACTGTATGATTGTAATTTTTCTTCATTTGAGTATGCTTTTAAGTACAAATGTTATTGCAATAATAGTACTTTTTTTAGCGAAATTAAAATTTTTTAAACAAGCTGCTTTGGCTGTAAAATAAAATTTTCTACTGTAAAATAAATCACTCGTATTATTTTGAATTTACTGTATTTTTGAATAATTTTTATAATTCAAATCTATTGTTGACAACTTAAACCAATTCTAATAAATAATATTGGGGATCAAATCTATTGTCGACTACTTAAACAAATTCTAATAAATTATATTGGGGATCATAGTATAATTGTGTGTGAGCATACTATGGTTGTAGGGACCATAACATGGTTGCGTGTGAATCATACTATGGTTGTGAGGATCATACTATGGTTGTATATGAAACATACTATGGTTGTGAGGATCATACTATGGTTGTATATGAAACATACTATGGTTGTGAGGATCATACTATGGTTGAGTGTGAATCATACTATGGTTGTGGGGATCCTAATATGGTTATGTGTGAATCATACTATTGTTGTGAGGATCATAGTATGGTTGTATTTGAGTCATACTATTGTTGTGAGGATCATAATATTGTTGTACCACAACCATATGCCCAACAATAGTATTATCGTCTTCGAATATTGTCACCACAATCATACTTTTTTTCTGCGTGCACAAGATGATGTCATTATGTGTTAAAGCATATTTTTTAATGCGCACTCGATCATTGCAGTGCTTTTCGTTTACGATTCTCTGGACGGCAATCAATTGTAAATTGGGTAACTTTATTGAGAACAGCAGGGAATGTGTCATGTGTACGAAGGGGGCCAGAGAAAAGGATTACTACACCACAAAACATCGAGAGAGTTAGAACAGCAGTACTGCAATCTCCGAAACGCTACCAGAAGTAGAAGGCGTATATCAACCGTCCCGACACCTTGCAAGACCAATATTGAGGCTGAAATTGGCAGAATACCAGTCGACATGCTTGTTAAAGTTCATGAAAACTTCAAAAAAACGTATGGATAGGGATGGTCGACATTTGCCAGATACACTATTTAAAACCATGAAATTTAAAAATTCCCTTACCGTTAAATATAACTAAGGTACAAAACAAATATTTCTAAGGTTCATATTTTCAATATTTCATTCCCAAATAAGCAAAAAACTGCGCTCCACCCTGTATAAAATATGTAGAATATGCTACGAAATGGCAAAATTGAGGACCTCTTCAACATGTTGGCTGCATCTTCCGATCCACTTATTTCTTCTCAGCGGCATGTAAAGTCACGAATAGAATTAGTAAATAATTATAATTATAGTTGAAATGATTAGTGTTTTTAATATACTTTCTCTTACGAATTGTAATGAATATTTTACAGAAAATTCAGTTTTTTTAAGTTGTTTGGTAATAATTTAAAAGTATAAAATCCTTATAACCTTAAGTCGTAAAGCAACAAAATTAAGCTTATAGAAGCCCTCAAGATAAAGGGTGAACAATCTAGAGGTATTTTTTAATAGAGGTTTTTTCACAGATTGTGCGTGAGTTGTGTTAAACTTTTTTTTTTAAGTATTGTTGTCATTTCATAATGGAAAGACTTACACCGCGAAAACCGCGGTTTAATGCGTTTTATGGGTCGATGGTGAGTTGGCCGCCTAGATCGTGTGATATCGCACCTTTAGACTGTTTTCTTTGGGGCTAAGTAAAGTCAAAGACTAAAAAAATAAACCAGCTACGATTCAGGTTTTCGAAGCCATCATTAACGTTATACCGGAGGAAATGCTCGCGCGAGTCTTCCAAAATTGGACCGTGAGAATGAACACCCCAAGGCGTAGTTGCGGCCAGCATTTGAAGAAAATTATATACAAAAAATAAATGGCATAAAATGTTCTTTCGAATGAACAATAAAGATTCCGCACTTGATTTGAATTTTTTTTATTTTTTTTTAAATTGAAAAAAAAACCTCTAGATTTATCACCCGCTAGCTTAGACTTCTGTTTCGCTTGACATTATTAAACCGCAATTTGATTTGATTCTCAGCAGGCTCTACAAATTTATCCTTAAGGCAGCTCAACAAATTACTAAAAATAAACAAAACAAAAAAAACATAATTAAAAATGTTATAATGATATTAAATCTACATACAATTAAATAAATTAATTTTTGTATTCGGCCTTTAAAAATAGAACAAAAAATAAGAACCTTCGCCTCGAGCTCGATATAATAATTATTTAGTTAAATTTACATGTGTTGAACACAAATTGGATATGTGACGCGCAAAATAGAAAGGGACCTAAGGGTAAAAACCTGTTTTGTTCAGGAGAGCCATTTTAAAGATTTAAATACGTGTATCTTTGGTGTAGAATCGTCGACTTCACTTTCAAAAAACGCGCATATCTCTGGGAGGGAACACTTTTGCGGCATGGGATCGGTCTTATTCGATGCTCAGATGTTGTTCACATAAAAAAAAGAAAAAAATTAAAAAAAAAATTTAACCCTTAGGTCCCTTTCTCTATGCGCTGTCACATATAGAATTTTTTGGGGATTAACAGAAGTTTAGCAGATATATAAATTCAAATATTCTTTGTAATTTGTTTTGTGATAAAAATGTTGGTTTACAATAAATTGCCTAAGGGTTCTACTAAAGTGGCGAGGAGTGTATCGAACCTTTAAGTATGCACAGGGTGTCCGTCGGGAACGTATACTACTTTCTTTGGTTATAATTTTTGATAAAAATGAAAGACAATCGATCTTAAACTGATAAATGTTTTATTTAATGTCGGCAATTATGTATGGAATACAGTATCAGATAAATGTCCGCCTATGTTAGTCTCACAAATGCGAGCCCTTTTCAGCACATTTTTCATTACATTCTCATAAATTTTACGCGGTATTTTATTAATTTCGTCACGAATATTTTTAGAGTTGCTCGAGCGTTTCTGGTTTGTTTGCATAAACCTTGCTTTTCAGATATCTCTACAAAAAGAAGTTCAGAGCAGTCAAATCAGGCGACCTGGAGGTCCATCAACATCACCATTTCTTGAAATAACTTGTTGTGGAAAGAGTTCTCGCAGCTATTCCATTGTAATCCTGGCTGTACGCGATGTGGCACCGGGTTGTTGATACCACATGTTTATCAAGCCCAAAGCATTTCAATCATATCACGATATCGTTCCCCATTGCTACCGTTAAGCCGTTTTCATTTTCATAGAAGTAAGGTGCAACGATTCCTCCTGACCAAATTGCACACCAGACAGTCACTTTTAATGGGTGCAAAGGTAACTGAAGAATAGTTTGAGGGCTTTCAATTGCCCAGAACCGACTTTTCTGTTAATTCACATATCCATTCAAATAAAAATGTGCCTCGTCACTCATTATGAATTTTTCATGAAAATCGGGGTTGTCATAGGCGAACTGTAACATCCTAACGACATATGTAAGGCGGCGTAAATGGTCTTGTGGATCATTGTGGAAAATTGTGGCCACTGTTGTTCTTTGATAACCAAGCTACTGAGCACGGCGTCGAATTGAGGTTGATGGATTGTTTTGAACTCTTTCTTGAGCAGCACTAATGTTTTCGGCCGATCTTGCAGTACGTTGTGGTCCATGCTTGGGTCTATCAGCTACAGACCCTCTTTCTTCGAAATCATTTACTACACGATAAATAGTGCGTTTTGTTGGCACGTTGTTTCTCCCAAAAATTTCACGTTACTTTTTCATCGTTTCAGTAATCGATGATTGATTTTGTTAAATGTTTTAACGATTAACATTTTACCATCGAATATTTTTCCATAATAAATTTGCCACGTCTCTACTTTACGACTGCCACATATGAACTGTTAAGACTAACGTTTGCCAAAATGGCGGTAAAACAAAGTAGTATACCTTTCCGGCGGACACCCTGTATTTGACTTCATCTTATGCGAGTTTTCAGCATATGTGACAGCGCATAGAGAAAGGGACCTAAGGGTAAAAAAATCAATTTTCATTTTTTTTCTTTTTTTGATGAGGCCAACATCTGAGCATCGAATGAGACCGATCCCATGCCCCAAAAGTGTTCTCTCCCAGAGATATGCACGTTTTATGAAAGTGAAGTCGACGATTCTAAGCGCAAAATAGAAAGGGACCTAATCTTGAAAATCGCTCTCCTGAACAAAACTTTAATCAACTTTTCACTTTTTTTTTGATGTGGTCAACATCTGAGCATCGAATGAGTCCCATGCCCCAAAACAGTCCCATGCCCCAAATGTGTTCCCTCCCAGAGATATGCGCGTTTTATGAAATTGAAGTCGACGATTCTAAGAGCAAATAAAAAGGGACCTAATCTATAAAATGGCTCTCCTGAACAAAACAGTTTTTTAGCCTTAGGTCCCTTTCTATTTTGCGCGTCACATATTCAGAACGCTTCAGGGTATTATAAATTCAACCCGCCAAACTTCAGCTGTTTTACAATAAGTTTTTTAATATTATTTTCCAAAATTTACCACACCTCTCTCGTTCAAAGTAATTGCAAGACTTTTGCGCGAAGTTAAGCTCAGTAATTATGGCAAACACAGTTTTCCATCATTAAAAACTCTTTGTGTGTTCATGTAACTGACTGTGTGTTTGTAGCCAAAGTAAATGTCTGTGTGTGTGTGTGCACACAAACATACTTACATAGACATAATGCCCATGGTCCTGAACATATACATATAAGAGTATATGTATGTATGCATGCGCATGAAATGTGATTATTTTTCATAAAGCTTATTGTGCGTTTTTACTGCATTAAAACACCTGAGACATGAAAATGGAAATCATGTCGTTGTTCAACGTCTGACTGAATGAATGAATGAAAGCGTCCATAGTATGTTAAATATTTAATTATAACGCCATAAAAACATATCCTTCATGCCTTTGTTTTTTTTGTGTTTCTCTCGCTGCTGCATCGTCTTGTGGCCTGTTTTCCTTATTTGCTCACCTTCACAGAACGAGAGATCAACAGCAGGGTATGACTTCTTGTCATACGTTCACCACGTCGCCACATGGCATGCGCCCCCTTGCTAGATGTCGTAATCATCACAGTTTTGCAATAATATGAATATGTGTGCGTGTGTATGTGTGTGTTCTTTGCATGTCCTTTGCTTGGTGACCATAATGTTATGTATCAAGTATTTATGTACACATACAAACGCGCGTACACGTATTTATATATGTCGAGTATGTATAAGTACATAAATGTGTGTTTGTGTATGTGTCTGTGCGTTGCCCGGTAATTAAAAGAAATATTGGTTCAGTTTTTATCGATAAAAGGATAAATCGAGTGTGTGTGGTTGTTTGAGTATGGCGCTCAGCAGCCATGATAGGGAAATTGTTTGCCTTCTAGTATGTCTCTGAAGGCCAGGTCAGAAGGCCCTTACGTCTAATTTAAACCTCTTTTTAAATACAAGTCATTGGAAGTGTAGGCCTTCACACCTCCCTTCCCTATGCTGACCTTCTACGGTTACCGATACATTATATCGTCAACCGATACTATCAGTTCCCACAACTGAAAATTGCCACGTACCCAATCAACATTCGGTTAAAGCCATGGAATACATGGTTAGTATGTGCAACTAGCAACATTCGCTTGGCAAAAAATCGGTTGTGGCAACTACTTAGTAGGGACATAAATACTGTTACAACATTGAACACACCCATTTCAATAGTAGAAATGAACATACAACGTAAATGTCATATGGGTTTTGAAAGCTACGGTCAATAGAGTGAGTCTGTAACGGGATTTTAAAATTGTATCAACTTATATCATGGAGTGGTCAGATAAGAGAACCGTATCGCTGTAATAGCGCTTTTCAAGTGTGAAATGAAAAAAAGCGATATTTTCAAAAAGCTCCGGCCGCTAAGGATTAGCTGCATGTTCGTCTACCAATGCATAAAACTGTTTGAGGAGCCTGGAGATGTAAAACACCGCCACCGGTCGGGCCGCCCACGCTCTGTTCGAACACCGCATGTCATCAAAGCCGTTAAATCAAGAATTTACAGAAATTCGCTCCGAAAACAGAAATTCATGGCCCGTGAGATGAATATCAAGCAAAAGTCCATGAGTCGAATCATTAAAAAATACTTTGGACTTTCAAACGACGTACCGGCCAGATTTGAACCCATTGGATTTCAAATTGTAGATGGTTTTAGAGGACAAGGTTTGTCACAAAAGATACCCCAACATTGGATCTCTTAAGACTGCTTTGGTTCGAGCTGTGGCCAATTTTCCAATAGACGAGGTTCGTGCAGCTATTAACGATTGGCCAGTGCAACAGAAGGCGTGTGTAAAGGCAAAAAGCGGTTATTTCGAATACATAGATTCTTTTTGGATACAATATACATCAATAAATATATTAAAAAATATTTGGTCCAAAAACATTCAGTACTTTTTTATTTTACAGCATAAAACGTGTGGAACAGTATTAATGTCCCTACTAAGAAGACTACAAAATCTTATCCCACGAGAAAAGAAAGGTATCAGTCTTCATACAATTTTCCCAAAAATTATTGCATTCTTTTGTCATACCAATTTTTGTCATTTTTGTCATCCGGTCTTCTGATTTTCCATCAAAAAATGAAAAAAGTAGTGAACAATTCTCAAGTTGAACAATCCTAAGCTTTTATACTCACCAAATAATTAAAATGTATATTTGTAAAAAAACTGTATATTTGTATTCCAGGCCATTCCTAAAGTCACCTTTTTGGCCTAGGAACCTTGGATCTGAGTTTTAAATTTTTCAAAATCCTACAGATAGCTGCATTGTTGTATTTCGAATGAAGCAAGGGACGTTTGCGGCTGGGGCTGGTCGTAAATTAAACAAAATCTTTAAAATAGGTCCGTATTATGTTTTTAGAGCAATACACTATATTGAGTACACATATGGCCCTTGGACGGGAACAATATCTAAGAATTGAAAAGTCTTTGAGTTAAATATTTTTTGCTACTTAATTGTCATAACTTCGGACTTTGGCCATAAATGTGATTTTTTAACGGGGGTTTGGCACCACCCACTATTCCTTCAATCCCACGAGAGCCGGTTCTATGGACCGGGTTAACCCGAAGAGCAATTCTTCGGCCAAGACGGTCACCCCGGCACAAAGTTGCCGCTACTACAACAACACCATTCATCCAGGATGTGTTTCAACCTATGCTAACATTATATGTTCCAAATATCATCATCATATCTCGAAAAGTTAATGAGATATCGTCTGTTTTAGATCAGAATTGTGTACACGGTGCCATGTCCCCATGTCCAATTTTACCATATCATAAAATTTCCTAATTCAATCGAAAATGCATTCATTCTGTTAAATGCATCATTCGATTTTTTAAAGGGGAAGTGGCACCGCCCTCATTTCTTCAAAAACGTGTTTAGATCATTATCTATATGTGACCCGGCCTATGAAAAGGTGGCTTATGACTCAAAAAAAAAATGTTCCACTTTTTTTGGTTTCGATAGTTTTTGAGACGCTCTTTCACGTGGTGAAAACTAGAAAGTTCTAACTTGCTTAGAAGTGTACTAAAAATGTAGAGAAAGAAGAGCACAAATAAAAGAAAAACAGAATTTTATTGAAAATCCAGAATCAAGATAATAAATGAAATTGAAAAATTTAAAAACAGGATTGAACGCTGCCACCTTTTCGTAGGCCGGGTCACATATAAGTTTATGAGATATTGCTTATAATTATATACGAGTAGTTACCAGGCCTTGTGAGGGGAAAATTTTTACCTCTTGACAGATCTGGCCCAGGTTTAAGGCCAATTGTTGCAGGTGTTGCAAGCTCAATGACAAATTTAGTAAACTTTGCATACTTATACTTTGGTGGTACGAATAGTAAACTCCTCCTATAAGTATATGGTCCTTTATAAGAAAGCCTTGCGCATTTTCTTACAGAATACGAACACGTTCACAAAAAAAAATCACAAACAATATCAGCAATGCTGTCTATTCTAAATGGAACTACGAATAGCCCTACTTAAGGAAGAGGATTATGCTCATCTATTGGATCGGCGGGAGGGATAGCAAGCAATGTCTTAGGATTTTTTTATTTGGATAACTGTGGTATGCTTCTCACCAGTACTACATGTTCAGCCAGTCGAATGGAAGTACGCGCAGAGAAATAATGTTGTTACTTTATGGTCACGGCAACAATAATGTGTTCCCTGCAATAAAAGTATGTTCGTCGCAACTATAGCATTGATTTTTGAATTTCATTTTGACAATAGTATGAATGCAGCAATAACAATATTGTTAAAATGTAATAATACGTCAATTCCATGTGAAACCGATCACTTTTTACAAGTAGGTCTTCGATTTGGACGAAATTTTGTGCATAGTTTCACTTTGGTTTTAATACGTTTTTTTTTAAACTCTTAACTTTTGTTCTAGTTACGATATTTGAGAATTTTTTTTAAACTATCAGAATTAAATTGATGTATACAATATATATTTTTATATCGGTCTCCATATTATTATTAATTATTTTCTGTTTGTCATTTATGAGGATTTTTTATTTACATTACAAATAGCAACAAAGAGCCATAAATACGAGGGTTGATATTTATATTTCGGGATGAAAACACAGTAATTTATCATTGGAAACGGTTTCATTGTTTTTCAAAATATTCTCCTTTAAGATCAATACACTTTTTCATGCGCACAAACTATTTTTTGAAGCACTTTTTCTACTCCGATTGAGACACCTCCTAAACATGGTTTTTGAACGCTTCAACAGCAGCTTCGGGCGATAAAAACGTTGCCCACGCATTTTTGCTTCATGCTGGCGAATAAGAAGAATTCTTTGGGTGCCAAATCTGGGCTGTACGGTAGATGGCCCATTAATTCGAGATCTTGAGTGTTCAAATAGCTCATCGTTTCAGATGATGTGTGAGAGCTTGTATTGTAGTGATGTAAAATGATCCGTCTTCCCTTATTATCTTTCCTCATTTCTTCGCACTCTGTTGGCACTATTGGTTCTATACCACTCAGAATTGACCGTCCTACATTCCACTAAAGGCACAACATGGACGATTATACCGAAAAAATCATTTGCTCCGATGTACTTCTTCCACGAACACCTTTTGTTGTATTTGGATCATCTTGAAAGACTTATACGATCGATTGCTGTTTTGTTTCGGGCTCATATGCATAGATCCATGATTCGTCACCTGTGACAATGTTATACTTAGTAGGGACATAAATACTGTTACACACGTTTTATGCTGTAAAATAAAAGGTACTGAATGTTTTTAGACCAAATATTTTTTAATATATTTATTGATGTATATTGTATCCGAAAAGAATCTACTTATTCGAAATGCCTGCCTTTTGCCTTTACACACACCTTAAGTCGCACTGGCCAATCGTCAACAGCTGCACGAACCTCTTCCATTGGAAAATTGGACACAGCTCGAACCAAAGCAGTCTTAAGAGATCAAATGTTGGGGTATCTTTTGTGACAAACCTTGTCCTTTAAAACCGTTAACAATTTGTAATCCAATGGGTTCAAATCTGGACTGCCTGAGGGTCATTCTTTAGAGGAAATGAACGCTGGCAAATTGTTTCGAAGACAGACTGGGACGTTTTAGCCTTATGGGCTGGCGCAGAATCCTGCTGGAAAGTCCATGGTTGGTTTTGGAACATGGAATTGTTAACAGGCTTCACAACAATTTTCAAAACGGTTTCTTGGTAAACTTTGGCCGATGTTTTGACTCCTTGTTCGCAGAAATGCAGGATAGTGATCGTAAGCGACACCCCTCCAAACCATGACTGAAGCTGGGTGATGACCCTTTTCCACCCTTGGGATCAGTTCAGATGCTTCCTTAGATGACCGCGCATACACTCTATCATTTAGCTTGTTAAATTTTTCCTGAACGGTAAAAATTTTTTCATCGCTGAACAAAATTTTTCTGTGCGTGCTTCACTAAAAAACGTTTGTATTTTTCAATCCTATTTTTTTTTTAAAGCTGCAGTCAATAAATGTCCGGTACGTCGTTGGAAAGCCCCAAGTCTCAAATCTTCTTTAATGATTCGACTCATGCAGTTTTGCGTGATGTTCATCTCACGGGCAATGATTTTCTGTTTTCGGAGCGGATTTCTGTTAATTCTTGATTTAACGGCTTTGGTAACATGCGGTGTTAGAACAGAATGTGGGCGGCCCGACCGGTGGCGGTCTTTTGCATCTCCAGTCTCCTCAAACAGCTTTATGCATCAGCCTTTTTTTGAGCATTCGTCAAATTATGTGGGATCCAACGAGAACAAATGCAAAATGCAATATCTTTTTGATGCTTGTCATACTTATGCCCAAGGATGCCTCAATCTCACGGCACGTCAATTGTCGGTCTTGCTTAATCAGTGCAAGCACAGCATCGATGGTTTCTGGCAAAGTAACCGAAGTTGGACGTCCTTCTTGAAATTCATCCTGGAGTAAACGGCGCCTGAGACTGAACTCTGAATAGAGGCATCCGTTGTAAAGTTTGCTATGGCCCTAATGGTATGGTAAAAAAGTATTGTGCAGCCACGAAAATCAATGTCACTTTGCCATTTTGTTAAAAAATTGTTTTCTATTTAAATATAGAAGCAAGAGGTCTTGAGCCGGTTAATCCCTGTTCAATGTGTAAAAAACGGCATGGCTATTATTTTAAAAAAATAGCATATAATTTTTTTTATAAAACATTTTTTGTAAACCTTAACTTAGTCCTGATAGTTAAAACAAAGATTGGAAATATCATCACTAAAACAAGAGTTGCGAATTTTTTGAAAAAGATTTTTTTAAAAATCCCAAACTGTATTTTTTATAACACCAAAGTAAGCCGATATACAAATTTCGTCAAAAGCGAAGATCTACTTGTGAAAAGCGATCGATTACACATTATTGCCAAATTAAAAAATAAAAATAAGCTTGTAGCTACATTTTAAATACTCATATGGTTGGTGCGACAAGAGAATTCAGTTTTTGGTTTTAGATAAACGGTAATATGATTACTACAATCATACCGTACAATTGTAGTTTTTAAAAATATGGTTACAGTATTAAGAACAATATTATTGTTACGGAAAATATTACTTTTTATCTGTAAATAATTTTTTTTTAAAACAACCTGCTTTGGTTTTGTATAACTGAAATATTTTTAATAAAAAAAGCACATACGTATTTTTTAAATTAATTTTTCTACTGTAAAGAAAAAGTTTAATTATTGAATATAATGTATTTTTAAATGTTTTACTAAATAAAAATCTCTAGTGTTGACAGCATAACCCAATTCTACTAAATAATATTGGGGATCATAGTTGAGTAGGACCATACTATGGTTGCAGAGATCATAACATGGTTGCGCGTGTCTCATAATATGGTTGTGAAGATCATATTATGGTTGTGAGAATCATACTATGATTGTATGTGTATTGTTGTGAGGATCATAATCAAGGGTGGTTAAATTTAAAGGGCCGTTGATTTTGAATAAAACAAAAATTATTTAGGAAATTACTGTTATTTCTTTTATTATGATAATATTGGTTTGGTTCAATTATGTATGGAACAAAATATCGTACAAATTTTTTATGACGTTGATGCATAATTGAGGTTCTATGCCATCAATGTGTCGAATTATCTCATCCTTTAGCTCTTGAATTGTTGCTGGCTTATCGACGTACACCTTTTCTTTCAAATAACCCCAAAGAAAGAAGTCCAACGGTGTCAAATCACATGATCATGGCGCTCAATTAACATCGCCACGACGTTAGATAACACGGCCATTGAATTTGTCGCGCAAAAGAGCCATTGTTTCATTAGCTGTGTGGCAAGAGACACCGTCCTGTTGACACCATATATCGTTCACATCCATATCTTCCAATTCGGGCCATAAAAAGTTCGTTATCATCTCACGACAGCGAACACCATTCACAGTAACTGACTGACCGGCCTCATTTTGTTAAAAATTCGGCCCGATGATGCCGTCAGCTTATTAACCGCACCAAATAATCACACTATGTGGGTACATTGTTTTTTCGACAATCACTCTTGGATTATCATTCGCCCAAATGCGGCAATTCTGCTTATTGACGAATCCACTGAGGTGAAAATGATCCTCATCACTGAAGATGATTTTTCTTCGAAAATTGATCATCCACTGTTGCCTAACTTAAACGCGTTGCTGGCTTGTGTATCTTTCCATGGTTCAATTTGAGTCTGTCTGAAATTGTGAAATATCAAATGAAATGCAGAAAAAACTTGACGTTTAGGTGTGGTTCACATTCAACATAGGCCCTTAAAATTGAACCACCCTTTATGATTTTGGGGATCATAGAATGGTTGTATGTTAATTATACTTTTGTTGTGAGGATCATAATATGATTTTGGGAATCATAGTATGGTAGTATGTAAATCATAACTTCATTGTGAGGATCATAATATTCTACCACAACAATAATATGATGCTTTTGGAATATTGTTATCCCACCTAAACAGTCTTTCTTCTTGTAATAGGCATATTGAATGTCTTTGTATTGAAGCTCTTAAAAGGCCTATTTGCCTGCCTCTTTTACGATGGCCTTTACAGTTCCGCAACTTTCACTCCGCATACCATTATACGAGTATGTTTGTAAACGTATGCACAAATGAGTGATTTGACCGTGTAAGTGCATATATGTATACACACATACGGGTGTGTGTGTGTTTGTATTATTTAATAATGATGAATTTTTCTGCAAGGTAAATTAATTAATAATCGTTCGAATTGGCATTAAAATATTATAATTGAATTTCTTTAATTATATCATAGCCTTAATGTATTCAACACATGTGTGCAGTTTCCATGTGAGACCACATTTAATACAAATAGGGTCGTAAATGATTCGTACTTAACGTACACGTCCACATAGCCTCCCGGGGTTGCGTTAATATATACGGACAATATTTCTTTTAGTGTTGGTCTAAGAATTCCTTAAGTGCTGGTTGACAGCAGCAAAACAATGTAAATACTTTTGTTTAATACGGCATCATGACTAAATGTGTGTTAAAAAGATCAATGTATTTTGGCTCTGTCAATGGATTCACAGGTAAAATTAGCGTTGTGTTTATAAGGTTTGGTATTTCAGTTTACATAAGTACAAGTATAAGTTCATGCATAAACTCAGAGGATAGCAGATGTAAAAATTGTCTATGAAGTAGGAGCAGAAACTCAAGTAAAACGCTCGATGTAGATTAAGTGGTATTTTCGTAAATTTTTTAAATTGCCGAAGGATTGGCGCTTTTTTAATCGTCATTTCATTTTAGGTCTAAAGTTATCTTCACGCAGAGAAAAAACATAGTTACTACATGGTCACGGCAATAACAGTATTTTCTCCACAATATAAGTATGTTCGTTGCAACCAAAGCATTGTTAACTGAATTTAGTTTTGACAATAGTATATTTCCTGCAACATTAATATTGTAGAAATGTAACAATAGTAGTTTTGCCAAATTTAAAAATGAAAATATGCCTATAGCAACAATATAAATATGGTTGGTGCGACAAAAGTATTGTGTTTTGCGTTTTATGTTAACAATAAAATGATTACGGCAATCATACTGTATGATTGTATTTTTTCTTTATTTAAATATGCTTTTAAGAACAAATGTTATTGGTACGGATCAAATACAATAATAGTACTTTTTTATCGAAATTAGAATTTTTTAAACAAACGCTCACTTTTATTTAAACTTATTTTTTCTACTCTAAAATCAATCACTCCTATTATTTTGAGTTTAACGTTTTTCTGAATAATTTTCATAATTCAAATCTATTGTCGACAACTTTAACAAATTCTAATAAATTATATTGGAGATCATAGTATAATTATGTGTGATCATACTATGGTTGTGAGGATCATACTAAGGTTGCGTATGAATCATACTATGGTTGTGAGGATCATACTATTGTATTTGAAACATACTATTATTGTTAGGATCATACTATAGTTGTGGAGATCATAGTATGGTTGAGTGTGAGTCATACTATGGCTGTGGGGATGGTTATGTGTGAATCATACTATTGTTGTTAGGATCATAGTATGGTTGTATTTGAATCATACTATTGTTGTGAGGATCATAAAATTGTTGTACCACAAGCAAATACCTAACAATAGTATTATCCTCTTCGAATATTGTCACCACAACCATACTTTTTTTCTGCGTGTTTAAACTTAATTAAATAAATTAAATAAGAAATGAAGCGATTCCGCTCAGATTGATGTATACATTTGGACATGCATTTGTTGACACAATTATGCCAAATATAGGTACAGAGTTCACAATACGAGTAGCATTGTAAATCCAGGATAAAATCATTGGCAATACCCCTGGCGATCTATGCGAACAAATACTATGATACAAGAGTATTCATTGCGTATTAAAATAATGCCTATGTAACATTGACCTCAAAAAAGGTAAGCATAGTAACAATAAGAACTACCGACCAATTGCAGTTTGATCAGCACTTTTAACGATGATGGATATTATGGTCAATCACCATTTTTTGAATTACAGTAAGTGGCAGATATAAGAACATCTTTTGCAGGAAAAGATCGCATATAAGAAAGTTTCTTCAAAACACCGTGACCTTTTAATTCGTTTTGGTAAAAAAAAGGAGTTCATAAAAGAACAACGTTTAAAAGGAGAAAATGGGTAAAAGAATTAGTTGTCAAGCAATTCAAATGAAAATTGCCCTTGAGAAAATACTGCTCTAAAAAATTTGTTTATTTAGAAAAAAATACTATTTGCAATAGTAAGAAGTTTTCAATACTAAGTAACTATTAAGTACTAAGTAAAATGTTGTGTTTTAAACTACACGCAGAAAAAAGTATGGTTGGTGTGACAATATTCGAAGAGGATTATACTATTGTTGGGTATATGGTTGTGACACAACAATAATATGATCCTCACAACAATAGTATGATTCAAATACAACCATACTATAATCCTCACTGCAATAGTATGATTCACACATAGCCATACTATGATCCCCACAACCATAGTATGATCCTCACAACCATAGTATGATCTTCACAACCATAATATGATTCACACGCAACCATGCTATTATCCCTACAACCATAGTATGATTCACTCAAGCATACTATGATCCCTTAAATTATTTATTAGGATTGGGTAATGTTGTTATTCAAAAATAGAGATTTGTATCAAGCAAGTTGTATTAAATTGCATTACAATTAGTTAACAGCCAGAATTAAGGCCATGTTTTATTGAACATTTCATTCAAGAAACAAAAATATATATTCCAACGGCAGTTGAAAATACTTTTAGTTCCCAGCAGGGGTGAATGCTACTTCACCATCCGTAGACCCCAAGAAACGAATGTGATTAAACTATGATCAATGGTTTAATCACGAGAACCAGTCGGTATTAGAGTATTGCACTGAAAAAAGTAAACACAATAAAAATCCTACGAACTACCTTCCAATTGTTGTTGTATTTTATAATGGAAAACAACCATGTACTGTATCGTATGTGTTTTTTTGGTATATCAAAAAAACGCACACATATATGTATGCTCTATAAAACCTGTTTTGTTACGTTCATAGTCGCAACCATACTGTATGATTGCCGTAATCATATTATTGTTAACGTAAATTTTAAACAACAATGCTTTTGTTGCACCAACTATGTTTATATGGTTGCTAAAACCATATTTTCATTTCTAAATTTGGCAATAATACTATTGTTACTTTTTAACAATAGTAATGTTATCGCAATCATACTGTTGTCAAAATAAAATTCAAAAAACAATACTATGGTTGCGACGAACATGCTTTTATTGTAGAGAACATACTATTGTTGCGGTGACCATTGTGTAACCATATCTTTTCTCTGCGTGTAAAAAGCATGATTTGCTAGTTCTTCATTCGCATTACAATGGCTAAATATACTTTGAAAAAAATAGTGACCTAATTTTTGTTATTTTACTGTAGAATATAAAAACCATAAAAAAAATTTAATGCCATTTCTAATTAAAACTCCCAACTAATACTACTCATTTTTTAATTGTTACTATTTTTTAATTGTTTTACTTTAAAAAAATATTAAAAAATACATTTTGCTGGTCATGCTTTTCTACAAAAGATTTTAATTATGCTATTTCTATATTATACCATCAATAAACATAGTTTACAAATCCACACATATACTCGTAGGATATCCATAGAAAATTTATAAATTTGTATGGAAATTGACAGTATAAATCCAAGATAATGAAATCAACTGAAATTTGGTCTTATATGCGAATGCTATGTAAAAAAAATTCTTAAATTTTTATAATAAAAAAATCGATATGTATGCACATAAGAAATAAATTTCTTACAAACAATAATTGCTTATAAGAAAAAAGCCATGTAAGAAACTTATGTTATAAGTCGACTTTCTTTTAACCGTTGTCTACTTCGATTGACCTTCTCATCGATCGACGGTATGGCTTTCGTGAACGCAGATCTATGGGAGACCTGATGCACGCAGAAAAAAAGTATGGTTGTGATGAAAATTTTCGAAGAGGATAATACTATTGTTGGGTATATGGTTGTGGTACAACAATATTATGGCCCTCACAACAATATTATAATTCAAATACAACCATACTATGATCCTTACAACAATAGAATGAATCACACATAATCATACTATGATCCCCACAACCATAGTATGATTCACACTCAACCATACTATGATCTCCACAACTATAGTATGATCCTCACAACCATAGTATGTTTCATATACAACCATAGTATGGTCCTCACAACCATATTATGATTCACACGCAACCATGTTATGTTATTATCACACACAATTAAACTATGATCCCCGATATTATTTAATAGAATTTGTTTGAGTTGTCGACAATAGATTTGATCCCCAATATTATTTATTAAAATTGGTTTAAGTTGTCAACAATAGATTAGAATTATGAATATTATTCAAAAATACATTAAATTCAAAATATTTGGAGTGATTTATTTCACAGTAGAAAAAATAAGTTTAAATAAACGTAAGCGTTTTTATTAAAAATATTTCAGATAAACAAAGCCAAAACAGCTTGTTTAAAAAATTTTAATTTCGATAAAAAAAGTAATATTGCATTAAATCCGTACCAATAACATTTGTTCTAAAAAGCATATTTAAATGAAGAAAAATTACAATCATACAGTATGATTGCCGTAATCATTTCATTGTTAACATTAAACGCAAAACACAATACTTTTGTATTATTTATATTGTTGCTATAACCATATATTCATTTTTAAATTTGGCAATAATACTATTGTTACATTTCAACAATATTAATATTGCAGCAATTATACTATTGTCAAAAATAAATTCAGTTAACAATGCTATGGTTGCGACGAACATACTTTTGTTGTGGAGAACATATTATTATTGCCGTGACCATGTAGTAACCATGTTTTTTTCTCTGCGGGTGGTGAGTGTTCCTTTTGCAAGTCGATAAATTCACCAGCTTGCTGAAAGTGGTTCTGGATATTAACCAAAACGATTACGACAGAGTGCATCGCGGCACATTTTTATCAGAGTTAACTGATTTCGACGTCGGTACTGATTTCTATCGATTTAAAAATAGTTTTTTTCCGAGATAATTCTGTTGTTGTAGTAAGCTATTAATGCAAGATTCGGTTCTTTCTCTTTAAATTGTATTCAATGATCGCCTGAATCTGAAAATAAACTCATGAGTTCCATCGCTACCAACTACGGCGTCAGTCAATCATATTCGACCGTAGACCGAGCACACTGCTCAAGAGATGATGAGGCAAACTATAAGTTACACTCTCATCGAGGAGCTTTCGAGGATTCTGGGCGATTACTGAAAACGTACACTCAATTCGGATTCAATAAAACATTTTACATATGGATCAGTTGGTTTCGTCCAAGGAAGGATTTTGTTGCGGAACAGTGTAATTGTTCCCTAACAATGCAAGTGTGGGCCGCACTAGTATTGTAGGTAGTGGTTTGGATATAACAGAACAAACTTAGATTCAAACATGAGTAAGAACGGCTGGAATTTCCGAATAGCGATTCCAATGTGTAAAATAATGTCCATACACCATGGAAAAACTACTCTGTATAACAGCAATACGTGTGTGAATTATTTCAAAGCAGTGAATGAATGAATTATTTAATGAACAGCTTATTGGCTTGAGATAAGTTCACCATCTGCTTCTCAAATGGATACAATGAGGAGCACGTATCACGTTATTTATGTTGACAAATTACCACATATTGGAAGTTATCACTGGTACTAAATAAGACCATAAAACGTACATCACAGACTAAAACATGTCACTAAATGAAAATTACTTTATATGCACCGCTGAATATAATGAAAACTAAAAGAGGTTAACAAATCAGTGCAGGCAATGAGACCATGAGTGCTTAAAATGTATTCCTTCCCGCCGCTGGTTATATTCAGGAATAAAATTGGTTAGCCCGTCGATACAAAATATACGAGGGCGACCGCAAAAGTAACTGGCCTAACATAAAAAGAACCGTTTTTTTTTGGAATTATTATTAATTATTTTTCAACATAATCTCCTTCCAACTCAAAACACTTACTTCATCAAACGTTTTTCAAGTTTTTTAATTCCATCCGAAAAAATAAGATTTTTCAAGACCTTCAAAATATGCCTCAGTTTCAGCAATAACCTTGCTATTGGACGAATATTTTTTGCCACCGAGAAATTTTTTAAATTTGAAAACAAAAAATAATCAGATGGAGCTAAATCTGGACTATGTGGTGGATGCGGAGCAATTTCAAATCGTAATTCGGCCAGTTTTTGTTGAGTTAAAATGTCGTGTGTGAAGGAGCATTATCTTGCTGAAAGAGAACTTTTTTTTTCTAAATGCGATCGATTCATCTTGATTTCTCCACTCAACCGATCCAATAACGCACAATAATATTCACTATTTCTAGTTTTTCCTTTCTCAAGATAATCAAAAAATATTATACCCCTTGCATCCCAAAATACTGTGGCCATTACTGTTCCTGCTGACTTAACAGTTTTCGCCTTCTTGGGACCACATTTACCAGCTTCTATCCATTGTTTTGACTGTTCTTTGCATTCTGGGATGTAGTGATGGATCCATGTTTCATCAACAGTCATGAATCGGCGCAAGAACTCTATTGGATTACGCTGATAAATCGCTAAAAGCTCCTCGGAATTGGTCCAACGGACGATTTTTTGGGGCAAAGTCAACAAACGCGGCACCCATCTTGCGGATAGCTTTTTCATGTGGAGTTCATCATGTAAAATACTCCAAACTTGCTTTTCGTGTATTTTAACAATATCAGCAAGTTCTCTGAGTTTTATTCGTCTATCTTTAGTCACTTCATAAAATATTTTTCTAATGTTTTCAATAGTAGTAGCAGTTTTCGGTCTTCCAGAGCGTTGTTCATCTTCCGTACTTGAACGACAGATTTTAAATTCTTGAACCCAGGATTTCACGGTTGAGTATGATGGTGCATTATCACCATGAACAGAATCCAATTCATCTTTGATTAGTTGTGGCGTATAACCTTTCATATAAAAGTCTTAAATTACCGCACTAAACTCTTTATTTACCATTTTTCAAAAATTATAAAACTTGTTTACTTCAATCACCTATAACAAAGAAAATAATCATTCAATATTTCGGAAATTTTGACAGATGGCTTATAAAAGATGGCTTTTAAAAAACAAAACAAAAAGTTGATAGTAAAACAGAAAATGTGCCAGGCCAGTTAGTTTTGCGGTCGCCCTCGTACAATAAGACCACACACAAAGAAATTGTCAGTTGAAAATCGGTCCGAACAAAAAAATAGAAGAAATACTTAAGTCGGGCTTGACCGACTTAATTATATCCTGCACTTATGGCTGTTTGAACCACCTTGGACGTAAGATTTCAAAACTAATGTCATATTTGAATTTGTAAATAAATTGCATTTTTCTTTATTGCTTAATCTTTATGAAATTAATTTATCAGTCTTGTATAAAAGATATAAGATATATAAGTCTACACAAATTTAGAGATTTGGTTTAGAGAACATCTTACATCTATAACAGCGAAAGCTTACAAGAGAGCAAAATATCATGAGTGAAAAGAATAATTGACTACGAGAAGGAAAAACAAATTATAAAACCTTCATTCAAAAAAATGCAATGTTTTTGGTAAAATCGGTTGAACAAATAAGTGGGAGCTATATCTATATCTAAATCGTTTTTTCTTTAAGTTCAACAGAGTCCGTCGAATGCACAATTAACTTACTTATGAATAATATTATCAAGATAAGATCTAAAATCATCGGAGTTCCTAGCAGAAAACATATGTGTAAATTTGTTATTGTATTTATTTTTACTTTTAGTAGTCCTCTTGGTCATACATTTACCCACCAAATCGTTTTCGATATCTTTTTTGGTTCAGGATTTAGAAAAAGGCCTTTGTGCATTTCTTTATAGAAATTATCAAAAAATTATTGTAAAAGGCATATGATTTTTTTTTTCACAAAGGCCTTTTCAATTTCAACATCAATATTTCTAGTAAGCCTATTTTAATTTGCCCATATAAATGACAAAAACTAAAGTGACATTCAGTTCGAGTATAGAAGTTGTATCTGGTTATTTTATACTTATACTCGCAGCCACCAAACGCGGAAGCTTTCTATAAAACTCCGCTTAAAATTGACGGCACCAAATACATCAGTCTACATTCACTTTAAAATTCCATGCCTAAATATTATCATTTGTTTTATGATAACCCCTTGCACTTACTTCTGAATAGATTTTCATCCAAATTACTGTTTATTTTAATTTAAGTCACTCAACATTTTTTTCAAACCTTGATAAAAATATTAATTAATATAATTAAAAACTAATATTATTGAGTAACAAGTAAAAACGTCGCTAAAATCGGTCGGACCAAATATTACATACCCTCTTCCATGGATTATGTTCAAAGCAAGAGTCATAATAATTAGGCCTCTTTGTATGTGAGCTAAATTAAATCATCGAGCAATATGGCCCCGATCCTTAACAATTAATAACCACTCCATAGAACTTCTTTGTACTGAGTTTTGTCCAAATCAAACAATAAATGTGGCTTCCAGAGCGTCAGGACCTAAATCGAGAGGGACCTTTGTATTAGGGCTGTATAAAATCATGGACCGATATGGTCTAAATTATAAACAGTTAATATTCATGCCAAGAAACTATTTTGTATCAAATTCCGACAAGATCAGAATATAAATGAGGTTTCTAGAACGCCGGTGCCTGAACTCGGGAAGGTACTTTGTGTGGAGGCTATATCAAAACATTTACCACTTTAGCCCACATGCAATCCTAAATAGGCTTTGATCAAAAGGCAATTTCATACCAAGTTGCAGGTCAATCCCATGACAATGACTTGTATACAAAATAGCCCCAAATGGTGCGATTTTTAAAGATGTTGTTTGAGTCCTTGTATAGGGATCATTTTTTTTCCTCTGAATGGATTAAGTCAATTAAAAATTCCAAACAACTTGCAACAACAATACATTTCTCTGCAAAGTTTGGACTTTCTAGGATGACCGCTATCGTGCTTTCAACAAACACACTGACATACGGCCCGTTGGTCATCGCTAGAACATCTTAGGATTGTACACAGATCAAATTTAAATATAACTTTATAGGGTATTAGATCAATATTTTGAGGTGTATCAAACGAAATGCAAAATTTGGTACATTTGTTAATTTTGACATAGAAAATGGCAATACTTAATAGGCCTATGAGATATTCATGTGTCACTCAAAATCGAGCTTTAAACTCCAATATTTTTTTTTTAAAAAAAACGTGGCAAATCTTTATACGTATGGATTGCAATTATTAATTTTAGAAAATACTGCAAAATTAATAAATTCAACAGTTTTTTTGGCTCTCGTGTAAAGTATCTGAAAAACGCATTTGCCTTCTGCTAAGAACACCGACGATATGTGACTTCTGGAGCAAAAACATAAATTTTGATGGAAGTATATGTGGGAGCGATATCTAACTGTGAACCGATTTCCTTCAATTCCCATAATTCCTTGGTTCAAAAAACTGCCAAATTGCATTAAGATTGGATCTAATGCAACCGTTTTTGTTGGCTCTCCTGTAAAGTATATGAAAAACGCATTGGCCTTCTGCTAAGAACACCGACGATAGGTGGCTTCTGGAGCTAAAACATAATATCGGATGGAAGCATATGTGGGAGCAATATCGAAATATGAACGGATTTCCTTCAATTTCAATAATTTCGGTCCATGGTTCAAAAAACTGCCGAATTTCATTAAGATTGGATGTAACATATGGCTTCTAGAACTAAAAACATAATATGAAATGAACTTTTGTGTGTGGGAGCTAAATCTGAGCCGATTTACTCCAATTTTAGTAACGTCCTTCCTTGAAGAACAAAAATGTGCTAAGTTTCATCAAAATTGGATGTGATATTTGTCGTCTTAATTTTAAGACATTTTATCGATTGAATATATTTAGCAGGAGCTATTTTTATATCTGAATCGTCTTTTTTCAATTTCAATTACCTCCGTGCTTGGCGCAAAAAAACTAGCTTGTGGCAAATTTCATCAAGAGCTATAACATAAAATCATTTTTTTTCAATTTTAATTACCTCCGTGCTTGGTGCAAAAAACTAGCTTGTGGCAAATTTCATCAAGAGCTAAAACATAAAATCAGTTGAAAATAAGCATGGGAACTATATGTAAATCTTAGCCGATTTTCTTAATTAGCACCCATTCAAAAAACATACTCTGTTTAAAATAATGAATATCGGACAACAATCTCGACCTGTAGTTTGATAACAAGCCTTAGGTGGACAGCAGACGAACTAATGAACTTTAAGGACACGAACTGGCGTACTTGAAGTATAAAGTCGAACAATTATTACCAGAAATCTTGCGAAATGACATGTAAAAATGGACAAAACAGGCACAAATGTGTATTAACAATGGTGGCAGCAACTTGACGGATGTCATTTTTTCCATTTAACAGAAAAAACGTAAGGTTCCACAGAAATTTTTACCACTCAAAATTATTTTATTTTTGTATTGAACAAGAAAGTTATTCAAAAACAATATTGAATGATTAATTTTACCCAACTTTGACATGTACGATCAAGGCACTTGTATAGGGTGATTTATCTAGAGGTATTTATTCAAAAGGGGTTTTTCACAGATTACGAGTGAGTTGTGTTAAACTACTTTTTTTCTTTTCAGTATTGTTTGCATTTCAACACGGAAGGACTTACACCACAAAAACCACGGTTTTCGAGCATTTCGCCGTACCGGTCTTCAGCACCACCTTCATTTAATGCTGAAGTGGCTTTTCCAGATTGGCGTGCTTCCTTAATAGAGTCTGTTATCAGGCTTGAGCAGCTGTATTGGGAAATTAACATATTGACGAACAATAGGACCGAGACCGACAATGTCTTAACCGGAACAATGCTCAACATGATGACACTGACTAGTGACCCCCATGTGGTAAAAATCCAAAAGAAATTAAATAATTTCTTTAATATATATTTTCTCGCAATAATGGCGCAGATACCTAGTATGATAACTAAACAAGAGGTTAAAACCTAAGATAAAATCCGGGTCTGAATGTCTGTCATATCGCATCTTTTCTGATAATTCCAGCTCTGAGAAATAATCTCATGCACATCCTCTTGATTTAAGGCATGTACGATATCTGCACCTTAAAGGAATATTACGGTAAGCACGTATCACGTTATTTATGTTGACAAATTGTCACATATTTGAAGTTATTACTGGTACTTAATAAGGTCATAAAACGAATATCACCGAGCAGTACAATTGACTTAATGACTACACCTAGGTTAACACGTCGAAAGTATATAAAAACTCAAAGGTAACCACTGACCAGCTCTTAGAATAATGAAGGCTAAAAATGGTTAACACCATGCACTTATGGTCTTGGGTGCTGTTATCGGAGAGAATTTGGAAGCATGTCCATGCCTACTTAAATGCACTACACCACACTATTTTACATGTTATTGGGTTCGAACAAAACGTACCTAAATTTAAATTGGCCAAAAATGCATATGAAATAGAACAGTATGATCTATATTATTAAAAAAAAATATTAATATACTATGATTTATTTCTTAAACAAATTTTATAATTTTATTTATATTTTCTTATATAGAAATAAAATTGAAAAAAAATATATTAATTAAAATATGACTCTATAATATATGTAGATTGTACTTATAGTGTTCTTCTTCATATGACAAAATTTTATAATAATTGGCCAATAACTTCTAAGAAAGCAAGATTTGTAGTTAATCCCAAAAATTAACTAAATTTTTCGAACCCAAAAAAAAATAAATAAAATAAAACTAATTATTAAAAACAATTGATAGTGCCAACGATTATAAGAGATTCAATAAACTTCCGAGCAAAACTAAATTGTAGACATGAAACATTCTGACCTCATTACGTCGTAGTGCTGAATCAGAATCACTACCTAATTCCATTAGACAGTGCTCATATATCCGTCCGTCTGTCCATCTATCATTGTAATCGGACTGACGATCGCAATTACGAACCAAATCCTATGAAATTTGGTACATTCTTTTGGTTTGCACGAAGCACTGTGGGGTCAGATATAGGTAAAGTGGGGATTAATTCAGGGAAGCCCATAATTATTGATATTTATATTTCTTTGGAATAACTATACATTATTTAGTAAAAAAAATGGTTTTTGATAAAAAATTGATAGACAATAATTTTTTTTATTTAAAAAATAGAAGAAAAATAATATGTACAAATATGCATTTAAACCTATTTTAGGTATTACTGTGATAAAAGTCAACATCATCATTATTATCATCATCTTCTTCTTCTTCTTCTTCTTCTTCTTCTTCATCATCATCATTGTCGCCTTCTTCGGGTAGAATTAATAATTCCAATGCCAACTGTGGTATTTTGTGTGGTTTTGTTTTTCTACTAGTTTTACTCATGCTGGTAATGAATGGATCTGAAGTAAGCAAAAATCTATTAAATATATTTTCATTAGTTTTTTCTCGGCTGGATTTACGAGCAAAGTATTCCCTATACTTTTTAAAATCTTTGTTTCGGCAAAAGGGCATTAGATATTATTTCCGGTCCATGAATAAAAAATTTATGAAGGGTAGTAGACATTTTATACCATGGATATTTTTCAACAAAATGCCTGGCAGTCTTGTGAGCAATGTCTCTAAACGTTTCACTATTTACCTCGTGGCCACACGACACGACAATAATTAGCATTCTGTTAATTAGCTCTAGATCCAGTTGTGTTATTTCTGAGGAAACTTCTGCATTCTGAAAAAACCTTCTCGCGGTATTGCCATCATTTGTGTTGCCAAAGCCTGGTTTTGGTTGGTCAATGATCAATCCAGTTCTTTCTCTGAAATCTTTTTGAATTCTAGTTTTTGTGTCTTTAACAACTTGTTTATCATTATCTGATCTAGCTTGCCACTTTTTAAGTGGTAATTTATATGCCACATGCAGAAGACACACAAAAAACCTAATCCAGCCATGGAGAATAGATAATCCGAACTGATACGTATCCTTGTTTACACTTCTGGTAATCATTTGATCAATACAGTTAAAATCTTTGCTCGTAGCACCACAAACGTAACATTTTTGTGTGGAGGTTGTTGTTAATAGCATTACATACTTTGCCATCAATCATCACTAATATTAGTTTGTGATTTATTTTCATTGATTTATCACCGAGTAATACAACGGAATCCTTGAGAGTTTTTATTTCATCCTCTACTCTTTCTTTTTCAAGTTTTGAAGTACTTACTGTTTCTTTCAAAAATGCAATTTTTATGGGTCTGCACAATCTAGTAGAAGAAGGTCGAGGATTTTGCCAAATGGTTTTATTCATACAGACAATTTTTAATGGCACTAAAGATGTAATAAATACTGCAGAATCACTAGCGTCAGAGCCGTGAAATGCTTGTTTATAAGAGCTATGACCGGAACTTCCATCAAAGCCCCACTTAGAGTACAAAGTCATTTGAGATAGTTCCTCGGCTTTTAATGACTCCAGCACAGAATTCTGTACCAAAGCTAGACGCTCAGCGGTATGTTCTAAGAGTCCTTGTAGACTGACTTGCGCTGATGTTTCAGAAAAGTTCATATGTTCTTGTTGTGGATAACATTTTTTCTTAGCTTTTTGGACTTTTTTATAAGATGGAAGTTTATCCAGCATAGCCTTTCTAATGACATCATATTGGTGTCGAGTTAGCTTGGCTTCAACTAAAACCGAAAGAGCATTCTCAGCAGTTACTTGTTGTGTTGGTACCTGTTTGAAAAGTTTTCTACATTTTGTCGCCCTTGTTGGAGATGATATTAATTCCTTAACTATTTTTGACGCATCAGTTTTTCCAGAAGCTCTCAAGCTCATTTGTGTGGCATAAGCCAAAACGGGCAAAGGAATATTCTCTCTTAACTCCTTACATTTCTTAGCCTTTGTGTTTTCTTTACACTCCTCAAATGAGAGCTCTTTGCGTCCTCGTTTTATTAATGGTGTTGATGGTGGAACAAACGAGATAGAAGCATCAAGCCAATTCTTATTATCGTTTAAAAAAAATTTTTCTTTCCTGTGACATTTTTCCCACCGAAGCTTATATTCTGAGCAGAAATAATTAAATCTTTTGATAAAATCGAGCATATTTGCAGGGTCGACACGTTTGATTACTTCCCATCTCAGAAGCTTTAATTTATCTTTAAGTAATTGAGCTTCTGTATTTTTCATGAAATTATGTAGTTCACGACGAGAAATAAAAATGGTTTTCGGAGTTGTTCCTAAAAAAATAAGATTTATTGTTTAAAACTTGCAATTTTTTATTTGTTTTCCCTTGTACCAAATAATGAATATTTACTTTACAATTACACAACACTTCAAATAAAAAACATCACAGTAAATCACAGTAAACAGACACAATGAATACAAAATACAAATTAATATGACAATACCGAATTTTTAATACCCTGCCTTTATGCTACAAAATACCTTAATATATTGGATATCAACAGCTTATATTATATAGATGGAAACCATACTCATATGTTCACATGTTTATGACCAAATTTTTTATGTAAGGTACAATAATCAATAACAATATAAAGAGATGGAACCGTGACGTGATTTATACAGTGTTCGTGATTAACATAATATTCGCGAAATTCATATACATATGTATATGAACGTAACTTCATGACAAATTTGTGCGTTATTACCTATTTAAATGAGGTAATTAGGCGATTAAAATTAAATTTAAATATTGTGTTGGTGAAAATGAAAACTAGATATTTAGTATAAATTTCATTTAACTATTGTTGGGCCTAAAATATTGGCCCTAAGTGTTTCGGTGATAATTCCGTGAACTTTAAACTACTAATGCCATTATAGCATGGACATATGTGAAAATTTTTATTCCTTGTAATTAAAACAGAACTTTTTTGCGTAAGTGAGCGTGAGTCAAAACTAACTCACGCACCCATCTCTAATGGAAACCAAACTTATTAACAACAACAACTTTAATACCGAAAATAACTCATATGTTCACATGTTTATGACCAAATTTTTTATGTAAGGTACAATAATCAATAACAATATAAAGAGATGGAACCGTGACGTGATTTATACAGTGTTCGTGATTAACATAATATTCGCGAAATTCATATACATATGTATATGAACGTAACTTCATGACAAATTTGTGCGTTATTACCTATTTAAATGAGGTAATTAGGCGATTAAAATTAAATTTAAATATTGTGTTGGTGAAAATGAAAACTAGATATTTAGTATAAATTTCATTTAACTATTGTTGGGCCTAAAATATTGGCCCTAAGTGTTTCGGTGATAATTCCGTGAACTTTAAACTACTAATGCCATTATAGCATGGACATATGTGAAAATTTTTATTCCTTGTAATTAAAACAGAACTTTTTTGCGTAAGTGAGCGTGAGTCAAAACTAACTCACGCACCCATCTCTAATGGAAACCAAACTTATTAACAACAACAACTTTAATACCGAAAATAAACACAAAAGAGAGTAAGAAACAAACAAGTTGAATTTTTGTTTGTTTTCAGCATATGTTTTTAGCAACTGGAGTTCATTCACAATAACTTAAATAAGTAAAAAAACGCAGTAAATCCGCAAGATTTTTTTTTTGGATATATAAGCTGATATATCATATTATAACAGCATTTAATAAAATTTGCTTGGTCTCGCCCAGAAACTTGTTAAAACTCAATGTATATATCGAAAATACCACATATATGGAGCACTTTTAAAAAAAAAACATTAAAAATATTTGCAAAACATTTATCTAAACAAAATATATTTAATTATATACCCAAATACCTGAAGTTGATGGTTCCATTGTAAAATTTTTATTTTTAGAAGACTTAGTAACAATTATAAGAAGTCGAAATATCTTAATTTTCTATTTTTGCCAATTCACGCTGAATTTGTAAAAATTGTTTAACTTTGACCGCTCACTGCAAATAAAGTAAATTACTCAGAGCAGTAATTTTAGCAATTAGTGATGTAGAATTTTATTCACTTTTACCCAATACCAAATATGACGGTGTAACATAAACTTCAGCTTTTGTATTAATCCTCACTTTTGGTACATTTGACCCCTCTGTGCGAAGGTCTAGTTGAAAATTTGATTTTACCGGTACATGGTTTGATATTATTTAAAGGTTTATCCAATTTAGAGCCTGTAGCAGAGCATTGAGCAGCTAGACTTACAGCCGGCTTCGTGACGGCTCGAAACATGCCGCCGTTGAATGCGACCTACGAAGTTTTTCTTTAAAATTTTGCAATACAATTTTTACAATTTTTAATTATAATCGTCATTTCTACAAGATGAAAAGCTTTCATTTAGTACATCCACTTCCATTATTGGCTAGTGGAATCATCTGGAATCGGACATAAAAAAGTATTTGACGCAGAACTCGACGACACAGACACATTAAGGTGGTGGAAAATTAACAAACAGGTATATCTTAATACTAATGACGTTGTATTATTTGATATATTTTATTTTGGAATTTCCCAGCGTTAGCATAATTAAATAAAAATTCATTAGTATTCCAGCAACAAATGTTTTCTTAGAATTATTTTCCTGCGTAGGGGCACTAATAACTGCAAAGAGATTATCACTAAATCCGAATACCGTTTAAAAGTACTATTTATTCATGATAATTACGATATTTATAAAAATAATAATAAATTAATACTAAAATGTCGTTTCCCTTAAAAAAGGCCGCTCATGTGCAATTTAGCGGCAGCTAATGAAAACTAGTCGACTGCAGCCAACTTTTAGCCGCCTCCGCGTATTTTGACGCCAGCCGCCGCCGACCAAAGTATATTTCACAAAAAGCGACTGACATCGATCTATGGTAAAACTGGCCCATATTAATCCACGTTTTTAAATACTCCCACACAAACCTCCGTCAAGATTTTTAGTCATATCGCTCTTGAACCCTTAAATTATTTTTGATCGTGCTCATAATTCGCATGGTATATTATAGGCGACCACTAAATAACTCCGGCGGAACTGGACTATATAGGTCGACATTTCTTCATTGCCTCTATACGATATGAGGAGAGTTTTGAAAAACCTGGGTTTTCCGAAACCCTAGATCGTGTGATATCATACCTTCAGACTTTTTTTTGGGCTAAGCGAAGGCTAAAATCTGTGCTGACAAAACAGCTACGATTCAGGTTTTGGAAGCCATTAACGCTCATTAACGCCATACCGATCAAAATGCTCAACCAGGTCATCCAAAAGTGGACCTTCAGAATGGACACCCTGAGGCATAGTTGCGGCCAACATTTGAAGGAATTTATATTCAAAAAATAAATGGCATCAAACGCCCTTTCGAATGAACAATAAAGATTCCACACTTGACTAAATTTTTTGTATTATTTTTTTTATTTTTAAAAAAATGCTTCTAGATTAATCACCCGTTACATTACATCCGATTCTGATTTCGTAGAATGCAGTACAAGCTACCAATATTTAACCATGGTACAGTTATCGGTCCTTATTTTCGAATAGCCTTAATTTAAATCACAAATTATATACGATTGTGCTCAAATTGAGCATAGTGCATTATGAGGTACTTGAAGTACTTGAAGTAAAAAAAGTTAAGTTTGGCTGTGCCGAACTTTGGATACCCTCCACCAGATTCCCAAATAAAACCAAATTTGGTGCGGAAGTGTGTTCTATATAGAATTCTTTATGTGCAAAATTTCATTTCGATAGGTCAAGCTTGTGGTGAGTTATCGTCATATTATTTCTCAAAGCCCATGAGACCGTTTGTGTGGGAGATACCTGTCGTTATGTAGAAAATCACCTCGATATGTCTAGTTTGTAGTAAGTTATTGTCATATTATTTTTCAAGGCCCATGAGACCGTTTTTGTGGGAGGTACCAGTAGGGCCTTTTTGATCTTAGCCAAATTTAGCGCAAAAGTCTGTTCTATATATTAATCTTTATGCCAAAAATTTCGTCTCGATAGGTCAAGTGTGTGGTGAGTTATTGTAATATTATTTATCAAGGCCCAGGAGACCGTTAGTGTGTGAGGTACCAGTAGGACTTTTCCGATCTCAACCGAATTCAGCGTAGAAGTGTGTTGTATATAGAAATCTTGATGTGTAAAATTTCATTTCGAGAGGTCAAGTTTGTGGCGAGTTATAGTCATATTATTTCTCAAGCCCCATAAGGCCGTTTGTATGGGAGGTAAAAGAAATGGTGGCCCAATCTAAACCATTTTTACATAGATGATTGCGGTATATAGAGATTATTTTTTGCAAAATTTCAATGATTTTGCTCAAGAAACTGGACGGATATTTCCAAATAAAAAACTATTTTTTATGAGGTAGTGTCGGTTGGGGGTCTCCAACACCAACTTCCCCTAGAGCTATATAGCCCATCTTCAATACCAACCATGCTAGGTTAACCACACATGTTTGTGCAGCTCCCTAGCTGTTTTCTATCTTGTTTTCAGCAGACGGACAGCCGGACAACATGCCTAGATCGTCATAGAATTTTACGAGGATCAAGAATATATATACTTTGTTGGGTCTCCGATGATTATTTCAAGGTGTTACAGACAGAATGACAAAACTAATATACCCTCCACTGTATGGTGGAGGGTATAAAAAACTTATATTATTCTATCAGCCCCCATATAAATGACCTCTTTGATTTAAAGTCACAACACAGAACATATTTTAAATTCGATCTAGCTCAAATCAAGTACAGCGCGTTATGAACGACCTGTAACTGAAACTTAGTGAAATATTTACCGAAATATTTACCTTCTACTCTAGAACTCACATACACAATCCGGCCTTGCTCAAAATCCAATTAAAGGAGCAGAATCTTTGAAATGTTATAGACGTGTCGGTTGTCTCATAGTCGTCCTCGCCCAACTTAAACTTTTTTGTTCTTATGTGTCGTTTTGAATATTTTTGGTCTTTTTGGCAATAAAGTATCATAAGCTCCAACTTCGATTCACAAATCCAAAATAAAATCCCTTTTATTTTGTAGAACATCCATACTTGCGAATATTTTTATTTGAACTCATGCATTTCTTCTCAAAGGCAATTTGCATTTAACTCAATGCTCTGAAAGGTTTTTTAGTGAACACTTTTTTTTTGGTAATTCGGACATTTCGCTAGACCAAATATTAGATTCACTTTTAGTTTTCCAAACCAACTCTACAACATTTTCCGGTTCTCACAAATTACCCACCAAAAAAATCCATACTTTCTTCAATCCACTCAAACCACTCGAAGCTGTGACAAATGCACAAATGTCCATGATATTTGTGCAATGTACCTTGGCACGTCTATTTAAAAAGGCAGAAAAAAAACCCACTTGACCACTTTGCATTCCCATTTCAATTTAATTAAAATTCCATGAAATTGCTTTTCACACCTTTCCAAACAAATGGAAATGGGGAGGCTTCGCAACAACAACAACAAATGTCACACCAACATACCATCAGGCAATCTTTTTGAGTCGAACATTTCATGAGGCAACAACTGTTCATCAGAAGTCTGCCACCACTTCATGTACATTTTGAGTTTTTTTTTGGTTTTGTTCAAAAGCTATTTATTTATAACTTTGTCTATTAAGTGGACAAGTGAAAGCACCAGCGGACGGACGGACGCCTGACTAAAGGAAGGAAGGCACAAAGGACAGACAAAGAATCTGACAGACGAGCAAATGGGACACTCTCACTGTGTCTACTCTCATCGAGGTGTTTTTACTTGTCCACCGTCCATTACCATTTGACGATTGCAATTGTATTAAAGCCAAAAGACGTGAACACTAGAGGCGGAAGTCCTGAAAGAGTGGCATGGACTGACTCGCTGTGGGGTGTGAGGTGAGGTGTATGGTGTGACATATGGGAAATGAGAAACTAAACAAAAATGTGTCATATTTCCGTGACATGTACAATTTGATTTTGTAAAGTGCACTTAAATATGTTACAGTTGTGGGGTATTACCCGTTCGCTTTATCGTCCTGGCTTCAAAGGAGCTGAAGTGAGAGATGGACAAATGTGGAATGGGCGTCTGTGTTTCCCTGATGTACTGTGCATGTCCGGCAAGCCAATTTACACTTATGATTTTAATGATTTTTACGTCGGTTGGTTGCGTAAAGATTATTCCTATTTTGATGTCAGGAAGTATTTTAGATTCGTTCACCGAATTACTTTAAATTCATAAGCTAAGAGAGAGAAAGGTTTTGATTTTAAAGTGAACACTAAGAAAATCATAAAATATCGTACCATTTATCTAGTTGACCCCATCGAAGAAGTCAAGAATGCATATTAAGAATTTATGTCACTCATTTTTATTGTATGTCCAGACAAATGTTTTTGTAGATAAGTCATGTCACACTTACGCTTAATATACTCGTATCCTCACTTTTAGGAGTGTATTCACATTAAGCGGGATTTATTAGTCAAGCGAAAAAACCCGCTTCAGGCCCCCGCTAAGAGCAAAATTCAAATTTTTAATAAAAAAAAAGCATATGTGACAGCGCATAGAGAAACGGACCTAAGGGTAAAAAAATCAATTTCCATTTTTTTTCTTTTTTTGATGTGGACAACATCTGAGCATCGAATGAGACCGATCCTATGTCCCAAAAGTGTTCCCTCCCAGAGATATGAGCGTTTTATGAAAGTGAAGTCGACGATTCTAAGCGCAAATAGAAAGGGACGTCTTTAAAATGGCTCTCCTGAACAAAACATTTCATCAACTTTTCACTTTTTTTTGATGTGGACAACATCTGAGCATCGAATGAGACCGATCCCATGCCCCAAAAGTGTTCCCTCCCAGAGATATGCGCGTTTTATGAAAGTGAAGTCGACGATTTTAAGCGCAAATAGAAAGGGACCTAATCTTTAAAATGGCTCTTCTGAACAAAACTGGGGTTTAACCTTAGGTCACTTTCTATTTTTCGCAACACATATAGCTCTTATATTAACTGAAAACAAATAAAGGTGTGCTGCTACTTCGTTTCCAAAAAAAAATTGTATTTCTGTCAAATAGTCATAACATTGGAACCGTAGGATCCTTGGGCTTCGTTTAGGTAATTTTGGAAAGGTAAGAGGAAGGACTATATTTTAAGAGAAAAAAAACACTAATCCGACCACTGATTCAGAACTCAGCAAATTTTACCCTAGTACCTCCCGACCACTAATACGAACATTTTCAAGCCGCTTTCATTTCGCCCCCTGGCATTTTCGGGCAGGCTTGTTGACTGACATGTTTTCATGAAAAGAGCCAGGGAATACGCTGGTTAAATTTGTCTAATAGTGAATGAATCACCCTGTATATGTAAAGGGGGGTCCAACCTTAATGCACGATGCACACCTTAACGTCAAGTTTTTTGTCCAACTTAATTTTACATTTCATTGTTTCACAGTTCGACAAATCCAACCGTGGAGAGGTACAATTGTGGTGCGCGTTGTTGAAAACTGTTACGCAAATGGACGTTCAAGTCAAAATGCACTAATTGCACTACGTAATTTTTTGGTCAGAATAATCGAACAAATGTGTCCACAATCGACAGAATAGAAAAGAAATGTATGCTCACTCATTTCGTTCAACAATCGCTCTGTCATTGGGCCGTACTTCTTCGAAAATGAGGTCGGCCAAGCAGTTACAGTGAACGGTGTTCGCTATCGCGAGATGATAACGGACTTCTTGTGGCCAGATATTAATATAGACCTGGACGATATGTTGTTATTACAGGATGAATGGTGCCACTTGCCACACAGCCAACAAAATAATGGCGCTTTGAGCAATTCAATGGCCGTGTTATCGCACGTTGTGGCGATGTTAATTGGCCGCTACGATCATGTGTTTTGACACCGTTTGACTTATTTTTTGGGGATATTTAGAAGAAAACGTGTACGTCAATAAGCCAAGAACAAATCAAAGGGTAACGGATGCGACAATTTGGCACTTTACCGAAATTGAACCTCCATTATGTCTCAGGGTCATTGAAAATATGGAACCATCGGATAGAGGTATGGCATGGAAAATAAACTTTTTGCTTTATTTCCAATTAACAACGTTAGTTTTAGTTAGACCATCCCTTATATTCTGACTTGGCGTACAAATGTAAGAACGCCCCTTTCAGACTTTGTTTCTGCAAACTTTTAAAATATGTGCTAGTGTTGAATTTTTCTTGAGGTAAAAATTGTCACCATATATATATATATTACTTTATATACTTATATTACTTTCCAAAAGTTAGGACTTAATCTACCTTTTGGATATATCACCATATTAATGTTACTTTTAGAAGTTTTTTGCATAAATATCACCACCATCCACTCCAAAAGTAACGAAATTCTCACAACAGGTTCCTTTTGGCTCGGAAATATGTACAGGGTACTTAACGTTATAATTGGGCAAAGCGCCTGGCAACTCTTAACATAGAAATACCACATTTCATGAACTATAGGGTGGAGCGCGATTATTTGCTTATTAGGGAATGAAAAAAAATATTATAAACTTATAAAAATTTATTTTATATATTAATTTTACTGATCAGTAACGGAATTTTTAAACTACATGGTTTTAATTATTGTAGCTGGCAAATGTCGACCTTCGATATCCACACACTGCTGCATGCGTTTTCTAAAGTTTTCATGAACTCTAGCAAGCATGTCGACTGGTATTCTGCCAGTTTCATCCTCAATATTGTTAATTAGGTCTTCCAAGGTGTTGGGAGGGTGGATATACAGCTTCGACTTCAGGTAACCACATATGAAAAAATAAAAAATGGCTAAGTCTGGTGAGCGTGCCACCCTTCAAAGAGATAAGCCCTCCAGGAAACATTTACCTCAAAACAAGTCATGGTAACCCTCGCTGTGTGTGCAGTGGCACCATCCTGTTGAAACCATGTATCCTCTAATTGCAATGCCTCAAGAGCCGGCTAAAAGATATCCTGTATCATAGTCAAGTACTTTCGGAGTTCACAGTTACGGCAAGACGGTTATCCTGGAAAAAAATGAGGGCCAGTACCGAATATTTTGTTTATTTACACACCCACTGTGGTGAAAATGTGCCTTATTAGAAAAGAACACAATTGCGTCACGGGGTATAATTGCAAGAATGTCTTCATAAGAGGTCCGCCAAGTCAAATAGTCCCGTGCTGACAATTGTTGGACCACGCACATTCTATACGGATGAAAATTAAGTTTATCATGTAGAATCCGGTGGAGAGAACGTCTTCAAATGCCAAGAGCAAGTGATTGCTTCCGAGCAGAGCGTTTCGTAGATTGCAGTACTGCGGCTCTAACTCTCTCGATGTTTTGTGGTGTTGTTATCCTTCTCTCAGGTCCCCTTCGTACATATGACACATTCCCTGATGTTCTCAATGAAGTTACCAAATTTACAATTGATTGCCATCTAGCAACACGTAAACGAAAAGCACGCTGCACTGCAATGTTCGAGTGCGCATTTGAAAAATAAGCTTCATCACAAAATAACCTCTCCTCATGTCCAATGCATGATGGCAAAAAGGGGGAGGATACAAATCTTCCCGCAGCCACTATAAGCCACGCACACTCTTCACTCTCTTCGATCGGCAGTACCGCTACAGCCTGAGTGCAAAAAAACAAATAAGCCCGCTCCACCCTGTTTTAGAGATATAACATAAATATTAGGAACCTACCTTACTTAATTTGTCTGCTTGTTTGGAAAATTAAGCCGCTTGACTAGCCCATAGTGGTGTTACACACTCTATATGTAGTAAGGGTTATAATGACTTTGAGTTATTGTTTAAAAATCTTAAAAAAAATAATGTTAGGCTCCATGTAAAGTATACCGGTCGTTTCAGAATCACTATCTCATTCTACTCGTATTAAGCGATGACCGTCCGCCTGTCCATCTGTTGTTGTAATTAACGTACAGGTGGCAACTACAAACCGAGTTCGATGGAAATTGGTACATTCACCTTGTTTGGACCAAGGATTTGACCTTTTGGTCATCGCTCAACATTTTCAGGATTTTCCCAATTTTAGAAACTACAGCTCTTCAAGCGTCATACTACATCCGATTCCAAATATTGGGCCATATCGTTCCATGTTTTCCAATAGGTTCCAGACAGAGATCTCTACTGATTTAAGGGGCTGCAGCTTTAGAAGCCACATATAAAACCTGAGAAACGAAATTTGGCATAGTACGTAAGGAGCGACCTGTAAATAACTATGGTGAATCTGGACCACACAGGTCCATATTTTCGTCTAGCCAACATACAAAAGTCCTTTCTTAATTAAAAACATACTGATCTAAAAGCCACATATAACATTTGATGTGGACCAAATTTCGAATAGAGCCTTGGGGCACGCACCACCCTTTTCTGGTGAAATTGTAACATATAGGTCCATGTTTTAGAATAGCTCCAACCCAAAAGTCTTCCAATTTGATAAACTGCAGCTCTGAAAATAAATCCGATTACGTTCAAATTTTGCATGGTACGTAACGAGCGATCAATGATTATAGCTCATGAAACTGGACAAAAAAGAACATATGTTCGTATAGCCTTTGATTTTCGAGCCTACAACCTTAAGCCCACATATTAAATCCGAATTCGACCAAATTCCGCACAGAATTTTTTTAGTTACGAGACAGATTTCTTGCATTCAGTATAAATATGTCCATGTCCCCAAAGGTGCATAATTAAATCGGTAAGGAAATTTCCTTGTTCTTTGGTTCACTATGTATATGAAGCTACCCGTTAGTGAGACATAAGGTCCTGTAGTCAAGTCATCTAACTAAGAGAAAAGCAGAATGAATGATATTTCTAGATTAGGAACAAAATTTCTTGTATATAAGAAACCGGTGCATACGTACCCACCGGTTTTCGGAATAATATTTCCTTATTCCGATTTTTAAAAAAAAAATAGGTTCTTCGTGCCTAAATGTAGCAAATCATAATATTAGGTGAATACTATAGGAAAAAAAATTATTCTTTTTAAACCCTCCTTACTTGCTGACTTGAGTCCCAAAACATCCCTTTTAGAACAAGGGGAAACTTCTCTCAAATCAGTGAGCTGTGCGCGATTCAATTCCTATTCTCACTTACCGAGACCTTCTGGCTAATAAATCTTACTTGTAGAGATAAATCTCTTACTCGTAAAGTCGCCGATATTTAGGTGGTGAACACACGCCGCTCAAAATTTGTTAGATATGCCTTTCCGATGATGAAACAGAGGTTATTGGCATGATAGTCGAGCACACTCCTATCGCACCATGGCGAACCACTTTTTAAACACTTCAGCTAATTTTTAGTTATGCATTCTAGATTTGTTATTTCGTTTGCAACGCCAAAAACTATTGATCGGAGTATATGTGACGCTCAAAATAGAAAGGGACCTAAGGGTAAAAACCAGTTTTGTTCAGTAGAGCCATTTTAAAGATTTAAATGCGCGTATCTTTGGTGTACCATCACTTTCATAAAACGCGCATATCTCTGGGAGGAAACACTTTTGGGTCATGGGATCGGTCTCATTCGATGCTTAGATTTTGTCCACATCAAAAAAAAGTGAAAATCTATTATTTTACCCTTAGGTCCTATTCTCTATGCACATATACCTATTCTTAGTAGGGTCATAAATACTGTTACACACGTTTTATGCTGTAAACTGAATGTTTTTGGACCAAATATTTTTTAATATATTTATTGATGTATATAGTAACAAAAAAGAATCTACTTATTCGAAATTTCCGCCTTTTGCCTTTACACACGCCTTAAGTCACACTGGCCAATCGTCAATAGCTTCACGAACCTCGTCTATTAGAAAATTGGCCACAGCTCGAACCAAAGCAGTCTTAAGAGATCCAATGTTGGGGTATCTTTTGTGACAAACCTTGTCCTCTAAAGCCGTCCACAATTCGTAATCCAATGAGTTAAAATCTGGACTGCCTGAGGGCCATTCCTTAGAGGAAATGAACGCTGGCAAATTGTTTCAAAGCCAGGCCTGGAACGTTTTAGCCTTATGAGACGGCGCAGAATCCTGCTGGAAAGTACATGGCTGGGAATTGTTAAAAGGCTTTATAACAGCTTCTAAAACGGTTTCTTCGTAAACTTTGGCCGATGTTTTGACTCCTTGTTCGCAGAAATGCAGGTCAGTGACCCCATCGTAAGAGACACCCCACCAAACCATGACCATGAAGCTGGGTGATGACCCTTTTCCCACCCTTGGGATCAGTTCAGATGCTTCCTTAGATGACCGCGCATACACGCTATCATTTTGCTTGTTAAATTTTTCCCGAACGGTAAACATTTTTTCACCGGTGAACAAAATTTTTCTGTGCAAGTTATCAGCGTGCTTCACCAAAAGACGTTTGCATTTTTCAATCCTATTTTTTTTAAAGCTGCAGTCAATAAAGGTACGGTACGTCGTTTGAAAGCTCCATGTCCCAAGTCTTTTTTAATGATTCGACTCATGGACTTTTGCGTGATATTCATCTCACGGGCAATGATTTTCAGTTTTCGGAGCGGATTTCTATGAATTCTTGATTTAACGGCTTTGATGACATGCGGGCGTAGGCGGCCCGACCGCTGCACAGTGGGAAAATTACGAAAAAAATTGGAAATAATTCGGCCATTTCGTTTGTAATGGTCCGATTTAAATGAAAATTTACATTAACCTTCTTGAAGTGTTACTGAGCTTAAGTTTTGAATTTCATGCATCTGTGTTTAACAGGTGCTGCACAGTGGGCCCTCAAAGTTGGTCACCTCGAGTTAAAATTTTCTTTTTCAAGCCGCCAAAAGCGTATTTGTGGTCCGATCGTAATAATTTTTTCTTTAGTGAAATCTGCTGGACAAACCCAACCAAAAATGTTATTACAAATTTTTTCATATCTCGTACAATAAAAAAGATATCGGGACTTAAAGTTTTTTTTTCGAAAAATTTGCTTTGGATTTTCTGGGATTATTTTATTTTTGGGAATCAGTTTTAGGTGAATCGGGGAAAATTTAATCCTGGTTTAAAGAAAATACTTTGGTTAATGTTTTAAAAAAAGAATTGTAGCAAAATCACCAATAATATGAAAATGCCAGCTGTTCAAAGTCAACTATTGCGAAAAAAGTGGGATTTTGAGTGTTTTACGGCGAAAAGGTACCTTTACTCTTATGTCAATAACTTTAATGTTTCTTAAGTAACATACAAAAAATTTGCATTTATTTCAAAGAAAACTTTATGCTTAATACAAATAATAAGCAACTGTGACCCTAGTCGGTACTTTTCTTGCTCCAGGCGTCTCCAAATATGGGCATTTTTTTCAAAAAAAATTGAGTTTGAGCTCAAATAAAAAAAATCGCCACACTGCTGGCCCAATTTGGTGCTATAAGTCAGTTAACTACATATGTTTTCTAAAATCCCAAGCAAAGAAATTTTGCGGGAGGCCATTTCTAGGACAAAAAAAAATGAGTTTTTGTTAAAAAATCCCATTTCTGGGATTTTGTTTTCCCCTGTGTCAAATTTTAGAAAAGTGGCAACTCCAATTTTTTTTTTGAATAAGTTTTTCATTTTGTCACAAAAATATTGATACTACGTAAAAAAATCAGGTTTATATCTCCAACCAGCAAAATTTTACAGTGGTCTGAAATATTGACTTTTTTTGCTACCTTCACAAAAAAAATTTTTTTTCTCGTTTTTATCAATTATTATTCAACATATTGAGTTAATTGCATTCTTTTTTATAATCTGTTAAAACTAGAGGTAATTACCTTTCCATTGGTATATAAAAAGTATATCCTTTTACCTACACTTATAACAGCACGTGCGCTGGAATAAGACCCCTTTGAGTAAAATATTAATTTTTTTGGTAAATAGCAATTTCATTTTGTGAGAGATCAATGTTGTTGCATTTAAAAAAATCAAATTTACACATTTCCAATCGCAAAAAAGTAATTTAATTGTTGCAGATAGAAAATTTGAATAAAAAGATGCTATTGACTTCATTTTTTGTGAAAAACTTTTTTTTAAATAAATTAACATTTAAATAAATCTTATAATTAAAAAACATTAAACTTAAATGATTTTATTCCACGTCCAGCATATCTAATAAATCAGAAAATTCTTCTTCGTCTCCATGCGTCATTTCGTGGTACGAAGTCAACTTACTTCTCATGGAGGATAAAAAAGGATCTGAAGATAATAATAAACTATTAAGTAAGTCTTCGTTTTGTGCTATTCTTGAGCATTTTCTTGTGGAAAATTGTTGAACATATCTGAAGTCTCGATTTCTAGCTTCTTGTGGTTCTTCAGTTAACTCGCCTATAGGGAGAAGGTGAGACTCGATTATTTGTTTCCCATGGAACAGGACTCTGTGTATAGTTGGCGTTAGATCTTTCCAGGGATAGAGATCAGCAAGCATTTTTAAAATTCGTTCGGCGTAAACTCCAAATTTATCGGAATTAATCTTTTGTTTGGAATTCAGAGCTAAAAGCAATATATTAACCATTCGAATCAACTCCTTATTGATTCCAGTTATTTCTGCAGCTGTATTATAGTCTGTGAAGAATCTTCTGGCAGTGTTTCCATCATTTGTATTCCCAAAGTTCGAGCGTGGTTTAGAAATATTTAGGCCAGTTTGTTGTTTAAATGCATCTTGAATTCTTTTTTTTTCACTTGCTCTCATTTCATGCATTTCTTTGTTAGCTCGAATGTTTTTCCTTTCATTTCCTGGTATAGATTTATACTTAATGTCATAAGCAAGGTTTAGAAAGTGTTCTAGAAACCTGATTCGAGCATGTAACGGTGCTATTCCAAACTCAAGGGTATCTTCATTGACTACTGAATTATTCGAAGCGTTTGAAAAATTAACTTTGCTTTTATTGCAAATGAAACACTTCCAGCTAGATTTGTTTCCTGTAATATCGTTTGCGGCTTTTCCATCTACCATTGTCAGGAACATTTTAAAAGATATTGTAATAGAATACCTGTCGAATTTAAATGCAAAATCTTCTAATCTCGAAATATCATCTTTTAATTTGTCTGTGATGGCTTTAGTTAAATCACTCGTTTCTTTATGATATACGAAGGAGATTGGTCTGCAATAAATTTTGGAGCCAGGTGTTGGATTACGCCATATTGCTTCAGTAGGGTTTGATTTTCTGCGCGAAGTTGAAGGTAAGGTAGAGTCTAAATTTAACCTCAGAGGAACCAAAGATGCCATGAATACGCTCTTGAATTCGATCTGGGTAGATTGGCTATCAGAGCATTGTTTGTATTCCGAAAGTGCTGACAAACCATCACATCCCCACTTGCATATTAATTGAAGATGGCTGTTGTTGATTTTTTTTAGTTGTTCCTCATTCAATGTTGTTATTATCCTACTGGCAGTATTTTGGAGAAGTAGTTCCAAACTAACGCTGCCGGCCTTTTCTGTAATTATCACTGGGTTTGGCAAAATTTCCATTTTTCGTTCCTTTATTCGGTTGTATGCGGGAAACATGTCACATCCTTTATCAAGCAGCATTCTTCTTAAATGAGTGTACTTGTTCTTACTCAATCCCAATTCGATGATTAAAGCTAATGCTTCTTCCTCGCTAAAACCAGGACATGGTGTTGCAATACTTCTTTCAATGCGTTGGAGCCGCCTTGGTGATGCTTCCGTTAACACGTCTGCAATTCTTTTTGCGCTAGATGGCCGATTTTCCACCGTCAGTAATTCCTTGAATGTATCACAAATCTTTGAAGGTGAATGATTTGCCATCTCAGCCGACAACCGTTGTTTCTTTGCCTTTGGACATAGATCGTCGTATTCCTTAGTAGGAGCACCCACTAAAGCAGGGACAGTTTTAAATTCAATTATACTGTCGAGCCACTCAGTTGGTAATCTTGAATAATTCCTGTGATACTTCTCCATGAGCCGGTCAAATTTTTTCAAAAAATTTAATACTTTGCTGCTTTCGTTAGATTGTGTTATCTCGCTATATGTTGACTCTATGCACTCTATTAAATATGCTACTCTGTTCTCCATTTTCCGAAGTTTGGTGTTTTTTAAAAATTCAACAAGTTCTTGAACAAGGAGTGTTATCGTCATGGCGGATTAATTTGTTATGATAAACCCATAAAAAATCGGCGGTTCTTATATCAATGAGTAATACTTACAGGTAATCACAATAATATCCGCAATTAATACTTGACTAAAATACCAGGTATTCCCCAAAAATACATTTATAATAATGAATTTTTATGTACACAGGTACATTCGCCTAAAATGTTGCACAATATTCCGGACATAGGGGACAGGTATTCCCCCAAAACATATAAGAATGAATGTTTAGGTACCTAGATCCATACTATACAATACTAACCATTTTCCGTTTTTACACAATATGTAAACAATAATGGTAAAAATATATATTTTTGCTATTTATGGATAGGTACGAGAATTTTTAAAATTGGTATTCTTACCTATAAAATTCATACTTTACTCAAAGGGGTCTTATTCCAGCGCACGTGCTGTTATAAGTGTAGGTAAAAGGATATACTTTTTATATACCAATGGAAAGGTAATTACCTCTAGTTTTAACAGATTATAAAAAAGAATGCAATTAACTCAATATGTTGAATAATAATTGATAAAAACGAGAAAAAATTTTTTTTTTGTGAAGGTAGCAAAAAAAGTCAATATTTCAGACCACTGTAAAATTTTGCTGGTTGGAGATATAAACCTGATTTTTTTACGTAGTATCAATATTTTTGTGACAAAATGAAAAACTTATTAAAAAAAAAAATTGGAGTTGCCACTTTTCTAAAATTTGACACAGGGGAAAACAAAATCCCAGAAATGGGATTTTTTAACAAAAACTCATTTTTTTTGTCCTAGAAATGGCCTCCCGCAAAATTTCTTTGCTTGGGATTTTAGAAAACATATGTAGTTAACTGACTTATAGCACCAAATTGGGCCAGCAGTGTGGCGATTTTTTTTATTTGAGCTCAAACTCAATTTTTTTTGAAAAAAATGCCCATATTTGGAGACGCCTGGAGCAAGAAAAGTACCGACTAGGGTCACAATTGCTTATTATTTGTATTAAGCATAAAGTTTTCTTTGAAATAAATGCAAATTTTTTGTATGTTACTTAAGAAACATTAAAGTTATTGACATAAGAGTAAAGGTACCTTATCGCCGTAAAACACTCAAAATCCCACTTTTTTCGCAATAGTTGACTTTGAACAGCTGGCATTTTCATATTATTGGTGATTTTGCTACAATTCTTTTTTTAAAACATTAACCAAAGTGTTTTCTTTAAACCAGGATTAAATTTTCCCCGATTCACCTAAAACTGATTCCCAAAAATAAAATAATCCCAGAAAATCCAAAGCAAATTTTTCGAAAAAAAACTTTAAGTCCCGATATCTTTTTTATTGTACGAGATATGAAAAAATTTGTAATAACATTTTTGGTTGGGTTTGTCCAGCAGATTTCACTAAAGAAAAAATTATTACGATCGGACCACAAATACGCTTTTGGCGGCTTGAAAAAGAAAATTTTAACTCGAGGTGACCAACTTTGAGGGCCCACTGTGCAGCACCTGTTAAACACAGATGCATGAAATTCAAAACTTAAGCTCAGTAACACTTCAAGAAGGTTAATGTAAATTTTCATTTAAATCGGACCATTACAAACGAAATGGCCGAATTATTTCCAATTTTTTTCGTAATTTTCCCACTGTGCGCTGGCGGTCTTTTACTTCTTCAGCCTCCTCAAACAGTTTTATGCAACGGTAGACGAAAAGGCAGCTAACCCCTAGTGGCCGGAGCGTTTTGAAAGTATCGCTTTTTTCATTTTACACTTGAAAAGCCACTCCATGATGAAAGTTGAAACCATTTAAAAATCCCGTTACAGACTAACGCTATTGAGGTTTTCTTTCAAACCCCAAATGACATTAACGGGGTATGTTCAGTTCTACCATTGAAATGGGTGTGTTAAATGTTGTAACAGTATTTATGTCCCTACTAAGTTTTTATACATACTCTTGATCTTCGTAACATTGAAAGACGATCTAGCCCTAACCGTCTAAGTGTTCGTGAGATTGCTTATACGTAGTCATAAGCTCTTTGGTAATGTAAATCGGCGAAATGGGCTCAGGGGGAAATGTGTCTTTAGGGACTAATGCTACCTCGGAAAAAGTACACTTCTTAGAGTATTTACAAATCTGAATTTCTGGTAGACGAACAATTGTAAAAATGGCAACTGTTAGTTGGGAGGCACTAAATACCTTAAAAATTACATAGTTGCAGGAGGTTTCGGCTCATGCCGCCGTTTCGGCTCATGTCATAGCACAAAGCTATGCCAGTAGTCGAAACTTTCGTCTGATATTTGACTTACTGGTAAAATTTAGTTTCGCCTGTCGTACATCTCGATCTCCTCACATTGGCGTCATTCCACTTGTCTCTTTTTTCCCTGGAATGTTCCCTCCTCCTCAATTTTTATGTTCAATTGCTACACGCAGAGAAAAGACATGGTTACTATATGGTCACGGCAACAATAATATGTTCTCTACAATAAAAGCATGTTCGTCGCAACCATAGTATTGTTTTATGAGTTTTATTTTAACGACAGTATGATTGCGGCAATAATAATATTATTGAAATGTAACAATACTATTATTGCTAAATTTAGAAATGAAACTATGGTTGTAGCAACCATGTAAATATGTTGGTGTGACAAAAGTATTGTTGTTAAAGATTTATGTTAACAATAATATGATTACGGTAATCATACTGTATGGTTGAGTCTATGAACAAAGCATAACAGGTTTTAAAGACTAAGTGTGTGTGTGTGTATTTTTTTTTGGTATACCAAAAAAACATACACAGGCACGATACAGCGCATGGTTGTTGTTCATTATAAAAAACAACAACAATCGGAAGGCAGTGTGAGGGAGTTTAATGTGTTTACTCTGTTCGGTGGAATACTCTACTGCCGACTGGTTCCCGATTATTTAAAATCTGCCTGCACTTAAGTATTTAGCCAGTCATCATGGTTTGATTACGTTCATCACTTGGGGTCTACGGATGGTAAAGAAGCATTCAACCCCTGTAGTCACCACTGCTTGCAACTAAAAGTCTTCGACTACCTTTTGAATATATTTTTGTTCTTAAATAATATATTCAAAGAAACATTGTCTCAAATCTGCCTAGGAGCTAATTTTAAAAAAGCTTAATAAGAATCTCTAATGTTGAATAATAACATAACCCAATCCTTAAACAAAATTTGGAGATCATAGTATGGTTGAGTGGAATCATATTATAGTTGTAGGGATCATAATATGGTGCGTGTGAATCATACTTTGGTTGTGAGGATCATACTATGGTTGTATGAGAAAGATAATATTGTTGTGAGAATCATAATATGGTAGGCTCATAATATGGTTGTGGGGATCATAGCATGGTTGTGTGTTAATCATACTATTGTTGTGAGGATCATAATATTGTTGTGCCACAACCATATACCCAATAATAGTATGATCCTCTTCGAATATTGTCACCACAACCATACTTTTTTCTGCGTGTATCATGTTGCTGGGCAGTAGTTTTAAAAGCAAACATATTATTGCTTTTGATTTCAATTCTCCAGTGAACCATTTCAGAAGTAACTCATGCTACTGCTCTCATGCACAAATATTGGCATTTATTTACAATTTATTTAAAAACATCACTTTTTTAACATTTATGTCCCAGAGCAGTGACTGCATAGGAGGGGGCATAGGGTCAATGGACATATGAGGAAATAGTTTTGCTTTTATTTTGTAACAAAACTTGTATTTGTTTGATGTTAGCTGTAGAGCCATTACTCGTTGGACAAAGGACTGTACATTAGAGTCGGTTCAAAAATACTAAGGTCCCCATATTAGAATATAACTCAAAATGAAGACACTAGCCTAGGATTGACAAAATCTCTGACATGAATTTATCCGGTGGTGCCAATTATAAAATGTCTATTAAATGGCTACACTTTCTTGCCAAGAATTAGTTTGAGTCGACCCACTTTAATGTGTACATACATACGAGTGTTTACGCAGTGATTTTATTTTAAAATTTATAAAATATGTTGTTTTGTAGAAATAAAAACAACTTGACAATATGACAGCTTTATATCAATAAATACATACACGGCCATACAAACAATAAAAATATGCATACATTCGCATGTTTGGCTGTGTATTTGTATGTGTGCGAGAATTTTATTGTGTTTTCTGTTATAAACAAATAGAGAATAAACTGTCACATGCACATGGACAGCAAAAAATGACACATGAATATTCATACTAAAATAAACACAGTCAGACAAATTCTGTGCATGTGTGCAGATGTGGAGGTAGAAGTTAAAATATATACAAACAGTGGCGGAATATGCAGGACCTTCAATTCGAGCTTAACATAAATTTGTTATGTTTTTCAAGAACTCGGGATAACAGTTTATCGACGCTTTTAGGTAGAGACCGCTATGGTGTGATGTAGAGTGGGCCGCCGTGATGTGGTGGAAGTGTGCACGGCTATCATACCAGTAAACCGTGGTTCAAACCCGCGTAAAAACATTTTACAATATTTTAACGGCGGGTTTTCACCTCGTAAATGCCGGCGACTTTACGGGTAAGAGATTTATCTCTAAGCCATGTTAAAACTTCTCTGTAAAATGCATTAGCCTTTTGGAGTCGACTTTAAGTAGAAGGCCCCGGTTAGTGAGTATACGAATTATATTCTGCACAGCAGAACAGAGTAGTTTCTCCTTGTTCATTAAGGAGATGTTGTGGGACTTAAGTTAGTAATTACAGAGTCTTTTGCTAATGTTTTATGTCTCCTTCTTGCACTTAAACATCTTGACCCATTCGTTTTCACTATGTAATGCAATTTCCGGTTTACACTTTTCCAACGGATTTTTAGTCAATTCACCTGTAAAAGCTGTTTACTCGTTCCATTTTAAAGGGTGGTTAAATTTTAAAGGGTCAATGTTGACTTTGATAAAAACACAAATTATTTATGAAATTATTGTCATTTCGTTTTATTATGTTAATATTGGTGTGGTTGGAACAAAATATCGGCCAAAAGGTCGCCGCGACCTCGGCGGCACACCTATAAGCGATGGTTCACATTTTCGATGACGCTGAGGCATAATTGAGGTTCTATACCGTTAATGTCCCGAATTATCTCATCCTTTAGCTCTTGAATTGTTTGCTGGCTTATCGACGCACACATTTTCTTTCAAATAACCCAAAAGAAAGAAGTTCAACGGTGTCAAATTACATGATCTTGGCGGGCAATTAACGTCGCCACGACGTGAGATTGAATCTTGGCGGCCATTGAATTTGTCGCGCAAAAGAGCCATTGTTTCGTTGGCTGGCTAACACCGTCCTGTTGAATCCACATATCGTCCACATCCATATCTTCTAATTCGGGCCATAAAAAGTTCGTTATCATCTGACGATAGCGAACACCATTCACAGTAACTGCCTGGCCGGCCTCATTGTGGAAAAACTATATAATGCCGCCAGCCCATAAACCGCACCAAACAGTCACTCTTTGTGAGTGCATTTCTTTTTCGACAATCACTCTTGGATTATCATTCGCCCAAATGCGGCAATTTTGCTTATTGACGAATCCACTGAGGTGAAAATGTGCCTCATCACTGAAGATGATTTTCTTCGAAAATTAATCATCCACTGTTGCCATTTCTTGTCACCATTCTGACCTATGATGACGTTTGTTACGCTTGTGTATCTTTCAATGTTTCAAATTGGATTAGTCTGAAATTGAGAAATATCAAATGAAATGCAGAAAAAAACTTGACATTTGTGGTGTGGTTCACATTCAACATCGGCCTTTAAAATTTAGCCACCCTTTACATAAATTGCGTTTTTTCACATTTTTTTACTTATTTATCAATGTGATAACTTCAGCAAGTTTTGGCCGAATTAATGAGATTCTCGTTTCCGAACTATGTCTCCTTTTTTTGTTACCGTTTATAACCTCCCGCCAAATTTGAATTGTTTTTCTTATACTTTTTAAAATTTACATCATAGGGCCCACATTTTTTTCGGAGTTGGTCTTATTGAGATCTGTTACTTGATTTATGATCAGTTTGGTTTGCCATTTCATTATGAATAGACTTACTCCAGAACAACGTTTGCGTGCTAAGTAGATCCAAAATGAGAACGCCAGCGATCCTGATTTTTACAAGAAAATTTGTGAAGCGATGAAGCTCAATTTTGGTTGAATGGGTATGAAATAACCAAAGTTGTCGCATTTGGAGTAATGAAAATCCACAAGCCATTGTTGGTGTGCTCTATGCGCAGATGGAATCATTGGTCCACATTTATTCAAAAATGAAGCCGACCATAATGTTACAGTCAATGAGGAACGCTATATAGGCATGATTAATGACTTGTTCGTTAGAGGATGTTGATGCGGACGTCCTTTGTTTCCCACAAGATGGAGCTACATGCCATACGAGGGTTGCCATGTATATTTCGTGTCCAAACAGTTCTAGTGTTCCAGATGTAAACTGGAACTTCCATTGGAAACTTTGTCATTTTTTAGCATAACTTCACTCAGAACGTTTTGTCATTTGAGGGCGAATTGTTTTGTTTGCAGTGTGTTAAAAATTCATTTCAGTCAAAAAATGGCATTATCCCGTGAACATTTTCGTGCGATAATTTTTTACGATTTTCGGCGTGGGTTATCGAGACAAGAGTGTTTAAATCAACTTGTTTCGACTTTTGGCGATGAAGCACCAACAACCACTGTTAATTGCTGGTATAAATGAATTTCTTGAAGTACGTCCTACTTCGGTTACTTTGCCAGAAACCATTGATGCTGAGCGTGAAATAATTAAGCAAGATCGACATGTGACATGCTTTGAGATGTAGGCATCCTTGGGCATTAGTATGACAAGCATCAATAAGATATTGTACGTTCATTTGGCCGTGAAACAAATTTGTTCTCGATGGATCACACATAATTTAACGAATGCTCAAAAAAGGCTCGTATGGATTAGTGTTAAATAGTATAACTGTGGTAGCTCAAAGACAGTGTAAAGCATTGTCACAGGTGACGAATCATGGATCTATCCATCTAAACCCAAAACAGCAATCGACCGTATGGATCTTGCAAGACGAGTCAAATCCAACAAATGTTGATCGTGGAAGAAATACATCGAAGCAAAAAATTGCGTTTTTTTCGGTATAACCGACTATGTTGCCACAGTGCCGTAAGTCAAACGTAGGACAGTGATATACCCACCATCTGTTTGCCAACAGTGTTCGAAGATATGATGAAAGATAACAAGAGAAAACGGATCATTTTGCATCACGACAACGCGAGCTCTCACACATCAGCTGAAACGATGAGCTATTTGACCACTCAAAATGTCAAATTGATGGGCCATGGGCGCCCGCAGCAGCTGTTGAGGCGTTCAAAAATCATGTTTTAGAGGTGTCTCAATCGGCGTGAAAAAAGTGATTTGAAAATTAGTTTGTTCGCATGCAAAAGTGTATTGATCTCAAAGAAGAATATTTTGAAAAACAATAAAACCATTTCCAATGATAACTTATTGTGTTTGTATTGCCGGATCCGAAATATAAATAGCAACCCTCGTACATCCATCGAAACAATCAATTTTTTGAAGGAAAATTTTGGTGAGCGCATTATCTCGCGTCGTGGGCAGGGCGCCTGGCCCTCAAAATCGATTTAACACTAGTTGGACTATTTTTTGTGGGGTATCGAGTACGTACAGTTGCTTGTCTAAGCAGATAAACTCGACACGATTGACGCCTTGCTGAAATACGGTCCCAAATGCAGCAAAATGTGGTCGAAAATTAGGCCTCTCGGCTGGATTTATTCGAGCTCGGCCACTTGTCTGAAATCATTTTTTAAACATAAGGGCAAACTCTTTATAACTATATATAAGATTATACTACATGCGTTTTTTTCTTCTTAAGTCTGAAAAAAAACCTTTTATATGTACTTAGTAGGGACATAAATACTGTTACAACATTGAACACACCCATTTCAATAGTAGAACTGAACATAGCCCCTTAATGTCATATGGGTTTTGAAAGCTAACCTCAATAGCGTTTGTCTGTAACGGGATTTTAAAATTGTTTCAACTTTTATCATGGAGTGGTCAGATAATGAAAACCGTATCGCTGTAATAGCGCTTTTCAAGTGTGAAATGAAAAAAGCGATATTTTCAAAACGCTTCGGTCACTTGGGATTAGCCGCATGTTCGTCTACCGATGCATAAAACTGTTTGAGGAGTCTGGAGATGTAAAAGACCACCTCCGGTCGGGCCGCCCAAGCTCTGTTCGAACACCGCATGTCATCAAGCCGTTAAATCAAGAATTCACTGAAATCCGCTCCGAAAAGATGAATCACGCAAAAGTCTATGAGTCGAATCATTAAAAAAGACTTGGGACTTGGACGTACCGGCCATTTATTGACTGCAGCTTTAATAATATGGACATATCGGTACGCAAATTACAGCGGGTTTACTTCCATCTAAAAACTATGGATTTATTTTGAAGATTTGATTTAGATTGAGGCCAAGCCCAAAGAATTTGCCAATTCAATTCATGGTAGGTGGTATGAAAGTTTTCGCCTGGTCGAAATTAACGACGATTTTTCTTTCTTCTATCATTGCTTCTTTTTTAAACAATTTTTTTCATCCACTTTCTTACTTCGGGTATTTTTTCAGTCCACACTTTATTTTTATTCTTCCTAATGTTGCCAAGATTTTTCTTGGAACATTTTCGAAATATTTTTCTCTTTGGACAGCTTTTTTCCCTTTATTACCCTTTTTACTATATTTAACCATTTTGAACCTGTTTTTCCACTTAACATTTTTTAATTTTTGTTGTATATTTTGGCCCCTTTTGTATTACTCGTTGGGGGTATAGTTCCAAACATGTTCGCCCTTTGTATTAACATTGATCAATTTTACTGTTTCAGCTTCTCTCTACTAAACTTTAAATTGTATTTTACATTGTAACATTTTCTATTCTTAGGTTAATCTAAAAATGCTCACTTTTCGGACTTCTGAGTAGAATTTTTTGCAGGCTTACACTTTGAACAATACATGTGTTTTTTTTAATCAGGACTTTTTTTCAAAAATGGTCCTTTCGACCGACTATGAAGACATGAATAAAAGCACGCAAATACATCCTTTTTGCAACTATGGTCCCGTTAGCGGCTTTGGAAGACTATGAACTGTGATAAAAATATTGCTTAAATAGGCATTTATATCCCATGCAGCTGATGAGGTTTAAAAGGCATTTTTCTTACTTTAAGGCCTCCAACACCCTACCTTCAATATATATGATGCATGATATTAAAGGTATCTGTGTTTGCGTAGGTCTGCAAAAGTATTTGCATACATGCATATTTACAAAACATATGATTTACAGGACGTGTTGTGCTGTCTGTATGAGTGGGCGCGTGTGTTACTGTGTATGTGTGTTCAACTTATATTTTACAAAACTTTATGCAAAAGTCAATACGTGAAGAAGAAAAAACTGCAACATTCATTCATGTCACACATACTCATCCGTTCGTTGACTTGATTTTTGGTGTTATTCTGTGTTTTGCTTTTGTTGCTGTGTTACACAAATGTGTATCCCTTCGATGATGGCGATGATGCTGATGAATGCGATCCTTTTACTCTGTGCAAGTCACAGTAGTCAGGAAAGTGTTTTTTTTTTCATTTGTTTAAATAAATAGCTGCTTTATAGAATTAGCTGATGTAGCCTTTAGAATGAATTATATTATCCCACTGTAGAGCCTGCACGCAGAGAAAATATATGGTTACTATATGGTCACCGCAACAATAATATGTTCTCTACAAGCATGTTCGTTGCAACCATAGTATTGTTTTTTGAATTTCATTTTGACAACAGTATGATTGCGGCAATATTAATATTGTTGAAATGTAACAATAGTATTATTGCCAAATTTAGAAATAAAAATATGGTTGTAGCTACCATATAAACATGGTTGGTGCAACAAAAGTATTGTTGTTTAAAGATTACGGTAACAATAATATGATTACGGCAATCAAACCGCATGGTTATGAATATGAACATAACATAACAGGTTTTATAGAGCATACATGTACCGACTGGTTCTCGTTTATTTAAAATCTGGCTGCACTTAAGTATATAGCCATTGATAATGGTTTAATCACATTCGTTACTTGGAGTCTACGGATGATGAAGTAGCATTCACCCCTGCTGGCAACTAAAAGTATTTTCGAATGCCGGTGGAATATTTTTTTTTTGTTTCTTGAATGAAATATTCAATAAAAACATGGCCTCAAATCTGGCTATGATCTAATTGTATTGCAATTTAAAATAACTTGCTTGATAAAAATATTTTTTTGTGAATAACAACATTACCCAATCCAAATAAATAATTTTGGGGATCATACGAGTAGTATGGTTGAGTGCGAATCATACTATTGTGGAGTGTGAATCATACTATATTTAAGTGTGAATCATACTATGGTTGTGGGATTATAGTATAGTTACGTGTGAATCATACTATTGTTGTAAGTATCATAATATGGTTGCATGAGAAACATGTTTGTGAGGATCATAATATGGTTGTGGAGATAATAGTATGGTAGAGTGTGAATCATAATTTTGTTGTGAGGATCATAGTATGGTTGTGGAGAACATAGAATGGTTGAGTGTGAATTATGCTATGGTTGAGGGGATCATAGTATGGTTATGTGTAAATCATACTATTGTTGTGAGGATCATAATATTGTTGTGCCACAACCATATACCCAACAATAGTATGATCCTCTTCGAATATTGTAACCCCAACCATCCTTTTTTTTTGAGTGTGGTCCAAAATTCGCATTCAGTTTTTAAAAACCCAAGAGTTAAGAGCCAATATTATCTCTAGATAGCGAACACCATTTACGGTATCTGCTTGGTCGCCGACATTTTTAAAGAAGTACCGTCCGGTGACGGAACGAACTTAATAAGAATGCACAGGTGATTTCACACTTCGTACAGAATCGATTTGAAGAAATGTGCGCACAATACTTGTGATTGTAAACACATTTGGTCGATTATGCTAACAAAAAAATACGAAGTAAGCGAAATATATTTTGATTTTGACTCCCATTATCGTAAGAGGCTTTATCAATCTTAACGCGCTGATAGATTGTGTACTCCTCCACGGTTGAGTTTGTCGATCTCTAAAACAAAGAAATGACAAATTAAATTGGGCAAACCCTTGACGTTAAGGTGTGACTCACAATTAATATCGAATGAACTACCCTTTAGTATATTACGATATACTAAAGGGTAATTTATATTATACTGGTCCATTCTTCAATGTATCTCCTTAACAAATAGCCTGGGCGCACAAAGACGGCGGCTTCCCATTTGCACTTTCTCAAAATACTTTTTGCATTTTGGCTAAGTTCGAGGTAACGGCCGGACCCTTAATCCAAAAATCTGGCGTATTCAAACATGGACATATCGGAAACTCAAAGCAATGCAATTTTCTCCCAAATCCGAATATTAAATTTTTATTTATGATCTGGGTAAACTTACAGCCCCTACCATGGTGAAAGGGGCTCAAAACAATGCAATTTTCTCCCAATTCAAATATAACATTTTTTTATAATCTGGATAAATTAACAACGCAGGCCGTGGTTCCAAGAGACCCTACAATCTGTTTTCTATTAGCATTTCTGCGAATCCAGTTGTGCGGCCACGCCTAACTAGCTTTTTTATTCATATCAAGTTTAGAACCCATGAACATGGAACATGCACGCAAAGAAAAAATATGGTTACTATATGATCACGGCAATAATAATAATATGTTCTCCGCAATAAAAGTATGTTCTTCCTTACCATAGTATTGTTTTCTGAATTTAATTTTGACAAAAGTATGATTGCCGCAATAATAGTATTGTTGAAATGTATCAATAGTATTATTACCTAATTTAAAAATGAAAATATCGTTGTAGCTAAAATATAAATATGGTTGGTGCGACTAAAGTACTGTTTTTTGGGTATTTTGTTAACAATAATATGTTTACGGCAATCATACTTTATGATTGTAACTGTTCTTCATTTGAAAACAATTCTATTGTTATGGGTCTTATAATAAGAGTACTTTTTATACAGAAATAAAAAAAATTCAAATTGCTTTGGTTTTGTTTAACTTAAAAATTTTAATTAAATGCAGTTAAGTTTTTTAAACCGGGTTTTACTGTTAAATAAATCACTCCTATTATTTTGAATTCAATGTATTTTTAAATAATTTTTATAATACAAATCTATTAACAACTTAACCCAATTCTAATAAATAACTTTGGGTATTATAGTACAATTGTGTCAGATCATACTATGGTTGTAGATATCATACATGGTTGCTTGTGAATCATACTATGGTTGCGAGGATCATACTATGGTTGTATGTAAAACATACTATGGTCGTGAGGTTCACAATATGGTTGTGGAGATCAAAGTATGAGTGTGAATCATACAATGGCTGTGGAGATCATAGTATGGTTATGTATGAATCATAGTATTGTTGTGAGGATCATAGTATGATTGTGAGGATCATAGTATGGTTGTATTTGAATCATTATATTGTTGTGAGGATTATAATATTGTTGTACCACAACCATATACCCAATAAAGTATGATGCTCTTCGAATATTGTTATCCCAACCATACTTTTTTTACGTGTGCGCATTGTAATTATTGACATTTGGCAACTTATTCCTACGATGCCATTATGAAAGGCTGTCAAATTCGAAATAATTTTCTAATCTTGCTAAAATTGGACACGTTGGGTCCAACAAAGGTCTTGCGGTAAAAATGCTACCAGTAGTAAACACTGACAAATGGATACTTATGTTAAAGTAAATTTTATTACGAATTAAATACGGATTCCTTTTTCTAGATTTGTCGGATTCGGACTCATCGACCATAATTCTTATAAGTGGCCATTGCAACTACATTCACATCATGGTACTTAAATCAAAAATCAAGTAAAAACATAATCGGAATATACGTTTATTTAAAATTTTTGGATAAATTTGTTATAACTGTCAAAGGCAAATTAAAATACTTTTCTATTGACCATATTGGTCTCAATCTACAAATTACTACGTTTTGAAGTTATATTGTGGTGGATAATGGGCCATTTCCAAACCACTATTCTATATATGCATATATGGGTCATTATGTATTTATTTATTATGGGTGAATGCATGTATGCGCCTCCGATTGCATACATTTCTGCACCGGTATTTGCAGTAGGAACAGCATGTGTACACCAGCACACCATTGCAATTTTGTAACATTTAAATATTTACACTCAAAATGACAATTGCATATGTATGAAAGTGTGTGTGTGTTTGTGTGGTTTTGAGATGTCACATTGTTGGGTGAAAATTTCACACAACGAAATGCAACAAATTGTTGGCAACAGAATGAAAAATAGATAATAATTATAAAATTTAAAAAAAAAACACACCCTATCCACAACCAATCACATTTAAACTGTACCTTACCACAAGTACACATGACTTTATGAATATTTTATTCACTTGTATCTAGTTATAGTTTTTACTGTTCGCAAATTCCATTTTCTTCCATTTTATTGCCAAAGATTAAATTGCTATTTGCTGCAGAGTTTTTTTTTTGCAATTCAAACGAATTTTTTACAAAATTTATGGATTTACCAGGCACTTTATAAACTATTGTAGAGCGCATAAACACAAATTGATTGTTGTGGGACACCATATACAAATCCTCAAAGTATGCTGTTTAATGCATGAAATGGGGGGAAATGTGAAATCAGCCTTAAATCATTTTACACGTTTCGTTTTACTACAGGAGTCAAAGTCCCATAAAATTGTAAATGAATTTACAATAAAACTGTTGTTGTTTTTTTATGGATAGTATGTGTTTTGCTACATTTTAGTAAACAAATACAAAATTTAAATATTCCGAACATTTGTAATTCTCAAAGTATGCCAAGTTATAAAAATGAATATTTTTTTTATTCCTGAAAGTATTTTCAGAGTTTTTGCTGTAAGAAGTTAAATTCTATTAAAAATATGCATAGCCTTAGAGGGCGATTTAACTATTGTAAGCGTAATAAGAAGGCATTTTAAGTTTTTAAGACAGTGGGGCCAAATCTTATGTAATATGGAATGCGCCTAAAGTGATATTAACAACCCATAAAATCTACAAAGCTCAATTTAATTTTGAAACAGCTGTGTACATAGTATGACTTGCAATCGAAGCCAATACATTTCACTAATTCTTTACATTGGTTCTGAAAAAAGGAATAAAAGTCTCGAGCAAGAATAAAAACTTAATTACTTCACAAGCTAAAAGTCAGTCGGCCAATATGGCAGGAATTATTTCAGTGAGTTGCTTGTGTCCTCACTTTTTGACAATAATACTTTTTCTGTAAGAAGTAAAATTCTATTAAAAATATGCCAAGCCTAAGAGCGTGATTTAACTATTGTAAGCGCTATGGTTGCAGTAAGAAGGCATTTCAAGTTTTAAAGACAATGGGGCCAAATCATATATAAGTATACTATGGGATTCGCCCCAAAGTGATATTAACAACCGATAAAATCAACAAAGCTCAATATCAATTTGAAACAGTATGACTTGCAATCGAAGCCAATATATTTCACTAATTTTTTACGTTGATTCTGAAAAAAGGAGTAAAAGATTCGAGCAAGAATAAAAACTTAATAACTTCACAAGCTAATAGTCAGTCAGCCAATATAGTAGGAATTGTTTCAGTGAGTTGCTTGTGTCCTCACTTTTTGACAATAATACTTCCGATATGGGTATTTCTCCAGAAGTGTCAACAACAGTTAAAAAATTCAAAGTATAAAAAATTCATTTTTTATAGAGAATCTATCAATTTTTACTAATATAAAAACAATTTTCATTTATTCATGGCACCATCTGATATATTCGAATATAAACAACTGCAAAAGTTCTGTTTTTAACATTTCTTTTGCATATTTTGCTTTAATTAATGATCGTAATGAGGGACATTATGCATTGACATAGCTTCTCTAAATCTCTGTTTATATTTAGAGGATATAAAAAAATATAAAAGAAACGAGGCGATTCTCAATAACGGTACATTTTCACTTTCCTTTGCTCTATGTTTCGATGTCACGTGTGACATCCGAAAACTACATTTGCTATCAGCGCGTCGGAGGTATTTGTACAAAGTGCATTAAATTTAAGTTGCAAAGAGAGTTTTCTGTTGCAAATTAAATAAAAAAGTTGGTGGAAATAATCAATACTTCCCTCTTTATACCTACTTAAAGTTTGTAGCGTGCGACATCGTAAGTGTAAAATGTATTATTTTTTGGGACGTTAATTCGAAATATAATTTTTTATAATGAACTATATAGGTAAAAACGGTGGCAGGAAAAATAAAGCGGTGGAGAGAAAGATTAAAGAACGATGAAAAAAGATAAATATTCTTTTTTTCCTTTACTAAAGATATTTTGTTAGCCTCAAAATTTTAGTTTTGGAAATAAATATACTGAATCTATTAAAAATCATTTATAATTATCTTATCTGTGTTTGATTACATAAAAAATACAATAATAAACACAAAAAGTAAACAAAGAAACATAAAAAGTACGATGAAAAAAAAATCACGTGCGACATGTCACGTGCGACTGCGATAAAACATTATTAAAAACAAATACTTAATATTTTTGAACAAAATAGAAAAAAATAAGATAAATCTGTGCATAACATTTAAAAATTAGTGGCTTTAAAATATTCCTTCAGGTTTTGCTGAATTCAATGTTTTTATAGAAATTTTCGAAGTCGACTTCTGTTTTTGTCACATGCGAATAACGTAGTTTTTTGTAATTATCTTGAGAACGATCAATTGGACAAAATCAACCTTTACACCAATTATTGTGCTAATCAAGACGTACAACTTTCGCTTTTGCCAAAATGTCACGTTCGACATCAGAGAATTGCCCATATGTGACAGCGCATAGAGAAAGGGACCTAAGGGTAAAAAATCAATTTTCACTTTTTTTTTTTGATGTGGACAACATCTGAGCATCGAATGAGATCGATCAAATGCCCCAAAAGTGTTCCCTCCCAGAGATATGCGCGTTTTATGAAAGTGATGGTACACCAAAGATACACGTATTTAAATCTTTAAAATGGCTCTCCTGAACAAAACTGGTTTTTACCCTTAGGTCCCTTTCTATTTTGCGAGTCACATATTTAAAAATCAAGCAATGTTTCGTATACTTAGTAGGGACATATATACTGTAACACACGTTTTATGCTGTAAACTGAAATATACTGAATGTTTTTGGACCAAATATTTTTTAATATATTTATTGATGTATATTGTATCCCAAAAGAATCTACTTATTCAAAATGCCCGCCTTTTGCCTTTACACACGCCTTAAGTCGCACTGGCCAATCGTCAATAGCTGCACGAACCTCGTCCATTGGAAAATTGGCCACAGCTCTAACCAAAGCAGTCTTAAGAGATCCAATGTTGGGGTATCTTTTGTGACAAACCTTGTCCTCTAAAACCGTCTACAATTTGTAATCCCAAGGGTTTAAATCTGGATTGACAGAGGGCCATTCATCTGATTAAATGATCGCTGGCAAATTGTTTCGAAGCCAGGCCTGGGACGTTTTAGCCTTATGGGCCGGCGCAGAATCCTGCTGCAAAGTCCATGGTTGGTTTTGGAACAGGGAATTGTTAAGAGGCTTCACAACAGCTTCCAAAATGGTTTTTTGGTAAACTTTGGCCGATGTTTTTTTGACTCCTTGTTCGCAGAAATGCAGGTCAGTGACCCCATCGTAAGAGACATCCCACCAAATCATGACTGAAGCTGGGTGATGACCCTTTTCCCACCCTTGGGATCAGTTCAGATGCTTCCTTAGATGACCGAGCATACACGCTATAATTTTGCTTGTTAAATTTTCCTGAACGGTAAAATTTTTTTCATCGGTGAACCAAATTTTTCTGTGCAAATTATCAGCGTGCTTCTCCAAAAGACGTTTGCATTTTTCAATCCTATTTTTTTTAAAGCTGCAGTCAATAAATGTCCAGTACGTCTCTTGAAAGCCCTAAGTCCCAAGTCTTTTTTAATGATTCGACTCATAGACTTTTGCGTGATATTCATCTCACGGGCCATGATTTTCTGTTTTCGGAGCGGATTTCTGTGAATTCTCGATTTAACGGCTTTGGTAACATGTGGTGTTCGAACAGAGCGTGGGCCGCCCGACCGATGGCGGTCTTTTACATCTCCAGTCTTCTCAAACAGTTGTAAGCATCGGTAGACGAACATGCGGCTAAACCCTAATGGCCGGAGCGTTTTGAAAATATCGTTTTTTTTTATTTCACACTTGAAAAGCGCTTTTACAGTAATACGGTTCTCATTATCTGACAATTTTACAACTCCCGTTACAGACTAACGCTATTGAGGTTAGCTTTTTAAACCCATATGACATTAACGGGGTATGTTCAGTTCTACTATTAAAATGGGTGTGTTCAATGTTGTAACAGTATTTATGTCCCTACTAAGTATATAGACCTTTAAACTAGTACAGACCTTGTCGGCAGCACACATAATACTAGTATTGAGATGCCGAAACACACCAACGGCGAAACGTCCGTCTAGCGGACGCACCTAAGGGTTATGGTAACCCTTAGGTGGGCTGTGATGGTGAAAGTGTGTACCATCAAATCACTAGCAGTACTTTTGCAGTGGATATTTCTTAAATGTGTAGCAATAAAAAATAGCCACAATCCAAACATAAATTAAACTGTATTTCAGGTTTAGACCCAAAGGTTTACGGTCCATGTGACAGCGTAAATTAGGTCCTGTCACACATGAGTCTACCACCAGCATGCATATCCCCATATACGAGTATTGCCAACAATATAATGAAAAGCAACCCATGACGGAGAGTATAAAAGCTTCGGCTTGGGCGAACCAAAAAAATTGTCCATCGGTTATTTAAACAAATACAATCTCGGCTATTTATAAAACTACTGCATTTATTTAAAATGTATCCTCAAAATTATGCCATAAATAATGTTTTTCCTAAATTTGTATTCTTTTAACTAATTCACTGGCATAATTTCCTGTGCGTACACTAAATATTTGGTAAATGATGGCGAACTGACATCACCGAAATTTATCATTATTAAATCTAATCCCTTGTTGAAAATAACCCCAATGTATGTTATCAAATTTCCAATTACAAATACTATTTCCGGTTATAAACATTAATCCGCTTGCCAATGGGATCTAATTTCGGTTGTTTTATGCATAAAAGTTTGCAGCAATAATTGAAATGTCCAAAATGGTTAAATTACTGCAAATATTCGCTTCGTAGTTGGCTAATGATGGTAAATGTCACCAAGAGACCAACTATAGAGAAAAGATAATCACTAAAGCCTATTTATTGTTTTTTAATTTGGCTGTTTAGCTATGTGACTCGAGTGGTAAGCTAGGAGGCGTTACAGATATTAAATCACCAGCAACTATGAAATTAACATTCAGGTAAGGTTCCAAAGATAAAATTTAAGCAGAAAGAGCATCAAACACTTTAAATGAGGTCACTCTTACTGCACGTTTAAAGAAACCCGTAATATATGCTGTGTGTTTCGACCACGAATCTAACCCCAAGAAAGCTAAATTCTAGAATTGTGGCCGATAATAAAAGAGATTATTATAAATCACATACTTTTAACGCTTCAGCAGTTTTACCTTATTCAGCATTAAGTTTTTACCTTAGCATGAATTAATTAACCTTAGCATGAATTACATTTTATTAAATAATTCCCACACATTTAGTTTTTAAGATACGCCCTAAAAGTGTGCAATGTTTTATGCCATTCACTTTATTAATACCACCTTCAAATGTACTCAAGTTAATCGTTTAGTAATTATTAGTTTGAAGGCCTCATTAAAATGTGAATGATGTTTATTACTAAGCGGATAAAACTACGCATATTGAATAATATAGATTTCAAAAGCACTTAGAAAAAACCATAACATACTTTTAGGATTTAAAGCTTAAAAAAACTATTACATTATTCATGCGCTATTTGAAATAAATCTCAAAAATAACAACAACCAACACAAAAAAGTAAACACAAATAAATACAACATGCATTGATTTACAATTTAACATTTATATATTTTTTTTAGAAAAAAAAAGAATTTTTTATTGCAAACACATACTGGTAACTGTATTTTTAGGTCATTACAAACGTCATCAATAATCATTGGCTTTGGTTGGTATTAATGATTTTGAAATGCTTGATTTGTAAATACTCCAAATAGCGCATGTACTTGATGCAAATATGCTGCAGCTTTTAATTCCATAAATATGCAGCAACTTATGGGGTTAACAACGTAAATCGATATATTTATGGATTGGCAAATAGGGATTATGAAAGCTAAACTACAAAAGTCAACAAATTGTTTATTTTAATAATTCATAAAGTTTCGCTGTAGTGTAGGACTAGAGGTCAGAATTGAAATACGTATAAAGCAATTAAAAAAAGGTCATAGCTTTAAATAAGTTAAGCAGCTCTTTGGGGTAAACCCTAAAAAACTAAAAATTGTTCTCCTGAAAAGTTTGAAATAACAATTAAACATTTTTTTCTTGAGAGAATAGATTATCTCGTATGTGATTAAAACATATGCATTTAAGTCAAATTCGATTTGGTACTAAATTTTTTAATAAATCATGATTTTGATGGACGGATTTCAGTTTTTACACAGCAAACCAATATGGGCGCACCTTATTTATTAAAAATTTGATTGAATTGTTAAATCGACTGCAAAATATTTTTCATCGATCATATACCGGTATGGCAAGAAATGCCGTTTAGTGTAGGGTGTTTTTTAGACGTGTGGTTTTAAATTTCGCCAAACTTTTTTCGGAGTTAGTCTTTTAGACAGCTGTCACTTGATTTATGCTCAGTTTGGTCCGTCATTTCATAATGAATAGACCTACTCCGAAACAACAACTGCAAATCGTGGTGAATGGGCCCATAACGAGATGGCCACCGATTCTGATTTTTACAAGAAAATTTTGTTCAGCTGTAAAGCTCAGTTTTGTCTCATTTGGAGTAGTGAAAATCCACAAGCCATAATTAAGACGCCGTTATATTCATCGTTAAAGTCACTGTTAGGTGTGCTCTATGGGCCGAGGGATTCATTGGTCAATATTTCTTTGAAAATTAAACGGGTCATAATGCATCATTAAATGGAAAACGCTATAGACCCGTGATTAATGGCTGTCTTCGTGTCTGAATTGAAGGAAGTTGATGTGGACGACTTTTGGTTCCAAGAAATCAGCGCTACATGCCACACAGCCAACGAAACAATCAATTTAATGAAGGAAACTTTTGGTGAGCGCCTTATCTCGCGTCGTCGGCCTATGGCGTGGCGTTTTAACACCGCTGGATTATTTTTTGTGGGGTTATGTAAAGTCGATTGTCTACGCAGATACCCCCGACACGATGGACGCCTTGGAAGAGAATATTCGGCGCATTATTGCTGACATACGACCCGAAATGTTACTAAAAGTGGTCGAAAATTGGGCCTCTCGGTTTGATTTTATTCGGGACAGCTGCGTCGGCTACTTGCCCGAAATCATTTTTAAAACAAAATGGCAAGCCCTTATCTTTATAATAAGCTAAAATCTTGGCCATAACATTTAACTTTTTTAAATTTTTTCGCTGTGTGACTTTTATTATTTTTCCTTTAAGAGTGACTTCCTTTATTGCTTCTTCAAAACCACACGTTAAAAAAACACTCATATATAGGGTGATCCATCTTGCGTATTTTTTCAATAGCCTTTTTTCACAGATTTCGCGTGAGTTGTGTTCAACTTTATTTATTTTTTCTTTTCAGCATTGTTTGCCACTTCATCATGGAAAGACTTACACCGAAACAACGTTCCAAAATTGTGCAACTGTATAATGGAAATGAGCGTTCGGTGGGAATCTGTTTTCGACCACAATTTTGTTCAGTGAAGAGGCACATTTCTGGCTCAACGACAACGTCAATAAACATAATTGCCGCATTTTGGCTGAAGAACAATCATAAGAGGTTAAAGTGGTGCCATAATACCCAGAGAAAACTACGATCTGGTGCGGTTTATAAGCTGGTGGAGTAATCGGTCCATATTTTTTCAAAAATGATGATGGTCGGAACGTAACCGGACTATCGGACTTTTTGCTTCCTGAAATTGAAGCCTGTAATCTTGACGACATGTGGATTTAACAGGACGGGTCCACTTGTCATACAGCTGCTCTAACAATGGATCTATTAAGAGGACATTTCGAAGAGCAGCTAATTTTAAGTTTTGGACCGTTGAGCTGGTCGTCTAGATCGTGTAATATCACAGCTATGGACTTTTTTCTTTGGGGCTACGCAAAGTCCAAAGTCTAAGCTGACAAACCAGCTACGATTCAGGTTTTGGAAGCCAACATTACGCGTGTCATTAAAGCCATACATGTCGAAATGCTCGAACGAGTCATCCAAAATTGGACCCTCAGAATGGAAACCCTGGGGCGTAGTTGCGGCCAACATTTAAAGGAAATAATATTTAAACAAGTAAGTAAGTGCTATAGTCGGGAGTGGCCGACTCTATGATACCCGCACCACTATAAATGTGATTAAGTCTCCTGTTAATCGAAAGCACTCGTCGCTATTTCTATCTGTATCTATCACGCAAGCACTAAGCCTTTATACCCCATACCACTATGTGGTGAGGGTATAACAATTATAGTTGGTCCACATTTTCATACCTTGTTTTCGGACCCTGTGCCCTCCCACGGACGAGATAAATCATTTGGCTTGACATATTTAAAGTCCTGAGGCAATTCCCTGTCATTTGAGGGGTCACACTAAAATCCGGGTAAACCGAATCTTTTGGACCCTCCTAATGAACCCTGGGGCCCAAACAGGTCGAATTTTTTTCTGTATTTAAAATTGTAAGATAATTTCCTTTCATTTAAGGGGTCACACTTATATTTAAAATCATGGTTCCATTTTTTGGGTTCTGAAGGCCCCGTAGGTCCGAGAGGCGGGTCCAACTATTTTTTTTACATTTTGTGGTCAGTTCTACATCGAATGGCATATTTTTTTAATTTGTTGACCAATACACGCGACATCAACTGGATTTGGACCAAATCCGGGAGTTCCTTTGTATGGGGGGTCTATCAGAAAGTGCTCCGATATGGACCAAATTCAATAGCGTCCGTCCTTGTCCCAATATATTACCACATGCCAAGTTTTATCAAGTGCATAATTTATCGGTGCATAAATGCGACCTGTACTTTGATTACAAGAATAGATGGACATCTTTACATCCAGCCAGCCAGCCAGCCGACCAGCCAGCCAGCCGACCAGCCAGCCAGCCGACCAGCCAGCCAGCCGACCAGCCAGCCAGCCAGCCAGCCGCCCAGCCAGCCAGACAGACATGGCAAGATCGACTCAAAATGTAATTCTGAGCAACTTTCTCTCTGGTCCCGGTATTCTAACTCGATTCCTTCGATGTGTTACAAACGCAAGCACTAAGCCATTATACCCCATACCACTATGTGGTGCGGGTATAAAAATAAATGCCATGAAATTTTCTTCGAAAGAACCACAAATATTCCACATTTTATTTGATTTTTTTTATTTTTTTTTAATATTGAAAAAATACCTTTTTATAAAGTACATGGTTGCTGATGAATATCGCTACATTAAGAAACTCAAATAACTTTTTTTTCAGTGTATGGAATTTAATTTTCTTTTATTCATGGATTTCAAATGCCCCACCCTGCTCGTTGATGCATGTACGGTATCTTACCAAGAAGTTGTTCATTACTGCTTAGAGAGTTGAGACAGGAATAGCCGTAATTGTTTCTCGATAGATTGCTTTATTTCATTTAAATTTGTTGGTTTTGCTTTTTAGTCTTCCTGTTTGCAATAACCCCACAAGAAACAGTCAGGTGCACTAAGGTCAGCAATCTGGGGAACCAACGGAATGTGGAGTTTCTAGATTTTCTGTTGGTTTTTCTTTGTAGACTTCCTGTTTGCCATAACCCCACAAGTAAAAGTCAGGTGCACTAAGGTCAGGCGATCTGGAGACCCAACGGTTTGTGGAGTTTCTGGTTATTAGCTTTTAGCCAAATTTTCGTCGCAGTTCTGTCATAACAGGCCGGGCTATGTGAGTACACGGAGAAAAAAAACGGCCTCTGTAACATATTGTCCCAAACATATTTTGCAGGCAACATATATATGTTTGGAGCAGCTCCCAAACATATTATGTTTGGGCTAGCAGCAATTTTCCCAAACATACATATGATTGTATGCAAACATATATATGATTGTGTGTAAACATGTATATGATTGTATGCAAACATATATATGATTGTGTGCAAACGTATATATGATTGTGTACAAACATATATATGATTGTGTGCAAACATATATATGATTGTGTGCAAACATATATATGATTGTGTACAAATATATATATATATGATTTATGTTAGTGCGTGAGTGTGTTTGTTCAAAGAAGATGATAAGCGCACATAGTATGTACAATGTACGTACGCTCGTTTGAAACGTACGCTGTAAAACAACAACAAATTTCTTTCACCGTTCACCAAATACATATTCAATAAAAAAAACGACCTTAAGCTTAGCCAGACGAGTAAACAGCATCAAATAATAATACCCTTTGGTGTCGGTCCCATTCCTCCTCCTCATACACACGGTTACCATATATTACCCTTCTTTGCACAATACGATGAGTCATACAATAACGCTCTCTGAGAGTAATACTCTCTAAAACTCTAAAAAAAATATGTTCTAACATATTTTTTTGACAAAAATATGTTAGGACACAATCATATCTTTTTTTGATATGTTAGAATTGTGCCCCTAACATATTATGATTGTGGGCAAACATAATATGTTAACACAGAAACATATATATGATTGTGCCCGTCCCCAAACATATATATGATTGCATGCAAACATATTTTTAACATATTTTTTTCTCCGTGTAGTTTACCACCATTGCTGAAACCAAACAGAGTTGAAAGAAATTCTCATTCGGCGTAATTCTGTATAAAAAAAAACTCTCCCAACATGCTCAAGTAACAGTCTCCAGTAATCGTAATGGTGTGACCATTTTCTTCGAAGAAGTAGGGCCCGACAATGGTGCGTGATGAAACTTCACACCACACTGTGACACGAAGTGAATGCAATCCTATCTCATGGAGTATTTGTGGGTTGAAAGCCTCCATTTTCGAGAACATTGTTTGTTTATGTTGCCGCCTTAATCGAAATGGGCCTCGTCAGACAGGGAGAGACAGTTCAACATGTTTCCGTCCTCCTTGACCTTTTAAAGCATCTTCTGGCAAAATTCCAAACAAATCTGGAAGTTTTCGCATTCAGTTTGTAGGCCATTTTAAATTGTATATGGGAATAAGTTTATATCTCTGTGCATAATTGACTGCAACGACTGTCTGCTTTTACCCATTTGAGCAGATAGCAGCTTTCATCGGCAATCCTATATTTTCGGTATTTCGATGTGTGTTGGAATGACAATGTATATATAAGTATACCCTATATTCTATGATAAAGGGTATACAATTGGAGGCTAAAGCGTATGGTGAGGATATTTTGTAGTCGATCTTGCCGGACTTAAGACTTTTCGTACTCGTTTTTGTTCTAATAGTATATCATACTTATGTGTGAAGGTCATCTTTAAATTTTATCTATATTATTTCTTTCCGCCACTTATTCTTAAGGGAACAAACTTATGTGTTCTTTAAAAACTACCATTTATGTTTTTCTTGTTAATACTCTCGCCAACTTATCATCCATACATTCTTACGTACACATATACATAAGGATATACAAGTACATAAGTACATGCCCTAGTTACTACATAAGTACCTACATACATAATTTCCTTAACAAAAACTGCCCACCATACAATTTTGCAAACTTTAACAGCCCGCTGTTAGGGCCACCCCTCTGCGTTATCTTTGATCAGTTCCTGATCACAGAAACCCTAAAAGTTTTGAGCGACAATGAAACATTTCTTTGTCGCCTACATTAGTTTTGCTTATCACCCGAAGCGAGCATATTTTAAAGTTTCATTAAAAATTACACATTTTTATGGCACAGTTTATGGAGCCTGCCACCACCTACCCCTCCGATAATTTGCCAACACAGCGCATATATTTTCCAGGAAGCTTAAGGAGGTGGCCACATAGCTAGCTGACTGCATGCTTGTGTGTTCAATAATGATGGGGGGAAATTAACACTAAACAGTTTCCCACAATCATTTAGCAGTGTTTGTGTGTGTGAGTGAGTATGAGAAAGAGTATGTGTGAGAATCATTTAGCACTGACTAGGTATGTATGGGTGTGTGAGTGTGTCAGAGCATGTGTGAGTGTTCGTCTATATGTGCATGGAAAATCATAGACTCACCATAAATTTTCATGGCTGATTATCTTTTATAACCGTAAATATACCATAAAATCCTCCACAGCCGCCCCCATTCGCTTAGCACCGGACAAGCAGCCAATGCACACATACACACATACATGTACCAACACTTGAACTGTTTAAACAGACACGCACACATATACATAAGTAATAATCTCAACACATTGTCCCCTGATAGAACTACACAGATAGCTACCACAACAGCCACAACGGCCATCGTAGCAGCATCGAGGGAAAATTGTAAATAACGTTTTTGGGATTTCAAAAGTGGAATACCGACTCCTCCGACCACTGGCAAACCGAACCGGGCCACTTACGTATATTTATATTGGAACACACATAGACAATTGTATAAGTGGCCCATATAAACGAGTGAACCATAAGCGAGCGCGCGTGTTTGTGAACGTATAAGAGCGTTTTTCGTTTGGACCCCATAAATTTTAATCACCGCTTATGGAACAATTTCTGTTAGTAATTGTCAGTCACTCACTGGGTCTCTTTTTATAGTGTGTTTTGGGGTCCACGAAAGCGAACGCTTACAGTGGTACGAAATGAAACAAATGGTGATCGCACTCGTAGTATAAGTATATAAAGAGATAGAGGACAAAAATAAGTTACAAGACGGTAATTCTTTAGTTCGATCGGCCCGAAGCCATTGATCCCAGGTCCAACTCAACAAAATTGAAAAATTAATGTCTTATTCAGATGAGTGAGCAAATTTTATTGATTTTGAGTCAGACAAAATAAGTTTGGCTAGGCCTAAACTTATTTGAGCCCCATAATAGATGATGGGTCCAATATAAAAATGTTGCCAAGAGATTGTGTTAAATGTACTGTTACACACGTTTTATGCTGTAATATAAAAAGAACTGAATGTTTTTCGAATAAATATTTTTTAATATATTTATTGATGTATATTGTATCCAAAAAGAATCTACTTATTCGAAATGTCCGCCTTTTGCCTTTACACACGCATTAAGTCGCACTGGCCAATCGTCAACAGCTGCACGAACCTCTTCCATTGGAAAATTGGACACAGCTCGAACCAAAGCAGTCGTAAGAGATCCAATGTTGGGGTATCTTTTGGGACAAACCTTGTTCTCTAAAACCGTCCACGATTTATAATCCAATGGGTTCAAATCTGGACTGCCTGAGGGAAATTCTTCAGAGGAATTGAACGTCGGCAAATTGTTTCGAAGCCAGGGCCGGGACGTTTTAGCCTTATGGGCCGGCGCAGAATCCTGCTGGAAAGTCCATGGCTGATTTTGGAACAAGGAATTGTTAAGAGGCTTCACAACAGCTTCCAAAACGTTTTATTGGTAAACTTTGGCCGATGTTTGCATTTTTCAATCCTAATTTTTTAAAGCTGCCGTCAATAAATGCCCGGTACGTCGTTTGAAAGCCCCTAGGCCCAACGTCTTTTTTAATGATTCGACTCATGGACTTTTGCGTGATATTCATCTCACTGGCCATGATTTTCTGTTTTCGGAGCGGATTTCTGTGAATTCTTGATTTAACGGCTTTGATGACATGCGGTGTTCGAACAGTGAGTGGGCGGCCCGACCGTAGGCGGTCTTTTACATCTCCAGTCTCTTCAAACAGTTTTATGCATCGGTAGACGAACATGCGGCTAATCCCTAGTGGCCGGAGCGTTTTAAAAATATCGCTTTTTTTCATTTCGCACTTGAAAAGCGCTATTACAGAGATACGGTTCTCATTTTCTGACCACTCCATGATGAATGTTGAAACAATTTTAAAATCCCGTTTTGTTGGCTAGGCCACGCTCTTATGTCCAATTTTAACACAATATAGTCCACAATAGTATGCTAATCATATATTTCATTCTGTTAACATTTTATAACAATCGGTCCTTAACTGCGATTTTTAAAGGGGGCGTGACACCGCCCACTTTTATTTCAAGATGTCTTTCGATCCAATCCAACATCATATGTTGCAAATCATCATCGTATCTCTTATAGTTGATGATATATTCTTATTTTTACCTTTTATTGTTGTGTAGGCGGTGCCACGCCTCCCTGTCCAATTTATCATAACAAAACTTGTAATAATTTCCTAGTCATTGATTTAATTCTGCTAAAATTATATAACGTTAGGATAATTTCTTTTGCGATGAATGTGGGTTTTTATAGTGAGTTGGCACCGCCTACTTTTCTCCAGTATGTGTTTCGATTCATGGCAACATCATATGTTCTAAATGTCATCGTTATGTTCCTATTAGTTCATTATCTTCAGATTCATCCTACGATAAAGAGTATAAAACTATAAAATTTCGTCACGAATCCGTATATTATATTTATTTTACAATTCGACTCAATTTAACCCCTTGACTTTTTGGTCGTTAGTCCCCAGAGCTACGAAAAATACGTCCATTCAAACATTGACATAGAAACAGTAAAATTCCCTCACTAATCTAAATATGATCGAACTTTTACTAATTGTCTTAGAATTGTAATCAGAAACAATTAAATTTGCTCACGAATATGAATATGACTTTCAAAAACCCACTTCCCGGGCTTTGAAGATGAAGCTGAAGTTCCTGAACAGCAAACTGACTGCCTAATCTTATGCGATCATGGGTGTGGGTCACAATAATATTCCTGGCAACGATTACGGACGAGTATGGTAGGACAAAATCCGAAACAATGGACGCGGCCGAGGCCTTGCAAACACGACCGCTGGGTCAGGATGAAAATCGATACACGGTTGTAAAATTAGGCGAACCAAATGGTCAAGCATTAGGTGAAATAGGTTAAATAAGCTTTTGGCAAAAACCGTCAGTACACTCACTGGAGCCCTAACAGGGTACAGTGCTACCGCGGAAGCTACATCGATAAAGACGAAGTAGTTCGAACTAATTTACGATAAATTTAGTTTAGGAATTGGGACTGCCGTCAGGACGGCAAACTCCCATTGGTTTGGTAAACGGCTAATGGTCGGAAAATTGTCTTATATTAACACGGGATGAACATTTTGAAGGTATTTGATCTTACAACGCTATAAAAAAGATACCAACGATAATGTTTAAAAGCCAACTTTCTGTTATTATATAAGCATGTACAGTCTCAGGCTTTAAATGCACTCACAAGACATTTTAAGAATAAAGAAATGCACACAATGACATAAATTTAAAACATGAGGCTAATTAACACTAAAGGGTTATTTGGGTCCTGCAAAACAGACCGGTTTCAGCTTGTAAATATAAATTTTCTCCATGAACTCTCCCGACATCTCTCAAACCTTTAACTTCTCTCTGAACCTCAGACATATGGTATCACAATAGGCCTTGTCCTCTAAGTGATCTTGCTATTAGGGGCGGGAAACGTTTCAGCCTAACCTACCCTACAACTTGGCTAATTGCGAGAGACTGGTCCAAAATCTCACATTCGCACACACAGAGTCGCTCTAAAGTAGCCAGACACACACACACACACACTAATGCATATTTCTCTAAAGTACCAAAATGGATTTATTCGATATTGTAGCGGAACAAAAGTCATCTACTGCTGGTGTAGTCGAGATGAGGAGGACAGACGATGAGTGTGTGCACTTGTATGTAGGGGTGCCGGTACTTCAAGTATCCAATTGTATGTGTTACATGTTAAACTTAAATTGTGCCTACCCAGCGAACATTTTCTATTCACTAAGTAACTTTTACGTTACAATAACACTAACTGGATAATATCATCACACGATATATCCATTTGGTGGTGAGTAGAGTTTCTCTTCCGGAAAATCCGGGCAAACGGAATGACAATTGTAATATAACATCCACTCTTCGGTGGTGGGTGTAAAAATAAATATCAATTTAACATTTTAAATTTGAATCAGCTGTAAAAAACAAGTACTGATATTTTTTTTAAATTTCTGGTTTTATTGGAAAGCTTGAAGTTTGCCATTTAATAATGGAACACAATATCAATTATAGACTGCCACAACTGACTCGGCAGTACCTTATTCGATCCACCCAATGTTTTAATAGATTTTCGATTGTTTCGGGTCAAATCTCTTCTATGGCAACATCGATTTTACTTTTTAACTTTTCAATTGTCTCTAAATGTTTGCGTAACTTTTATCCTTAATGGCTCACCTCAGAAACTTATTAATTGGGTTCAAATCATAGCTCCGAGGCGGCCAATTCACATCACCCTTTCGGCTGACTATTCCATTTTCAAAAAAAGTGCGTGAAATATCGATGGTTGCGTTGGCTGTGTAACTTGTGGTCCCGCCTTGTTGAAATCAAATGTCGTCCATGTCATTCTCTTGAATTTTTGGAAACAAATATTCATTGAGCATTGCGCGGTAGCTCTTACCGTTGCCGGTAGCGGTGGCTCCTTGCTCATTTTCGAAAAAAAAATTACCCAATATTGCTGTCAGCCACACCAAACATCGACTCGTTGTGGATGCATTGGTTTTTCAATAGGCACGTGTGGGTTATCTGAACCCCATATGCGGCAATCTTGCTTATTGACTTAGCACAAAGATGAAAATGATCTTTATGTGAAAAGATAATTTTTTGGTAAAATTCTTCATCTTCTGCCGTCCCGCATCGAATGGTGTTCAAAGTTCAGCCTTTCCAATAAAACTAAAAATTTGAAAAAAAACTATCAGCAGTTTTTTTTATAGCCGATTCAAATTTAAAATTTTAAATGGCCCGCTCTATACTTACAGCTAAATGACTATGGTTTATTTGTTATGCGGAAATTCCTGAAAATATTGCGAAACGCAAAAATTTTTCGTGTTTTCCCGGGATATGCAAAGGTCTGGGAAAAGATATACTCTATTGGTGAGGAAATGTACGCGAATTAAACAGCGAAGTAGCCACTTACAAAATAGTACATTTCGATCCGTTAGAGAATGTCCTAGTAGAGCATTTTTAAAGTAACAAAAAAAGGTATTGTAACTGAGTCGAATTCGTATAGTTTAAAAGATATAAAAGAATAAGAAAGGTACATATTTCATATGTCAAAACAAAACTTTTTCCATTTTTAAAATCCTGTTTAGACTTGAATACTTTGAAAGCTGTTTCCGATTGTACTATTTTAACCTGAGATAAGAGATTTTTAAAAAAGTATGCATATCTTAAATCCGAAATATCGAATTTTTTGAGTCGTCACTATCTATATAATGGGCGATCCAAGTAGAGATACCTTTTTCAATAGCCTTTTTTTGACAGATCACGTGTGAGTCGTGTCATGCTGTCCTGTCATTTTTGTTTAGTATAGTTTGTCATTTCATCATGGAAAGACTTACGCGAACAACGTCTACAAATCGTTCAACTTTATTACGAAAATTTACATTCTGTGAGAAATGTATTTCGTGCACTTCGTTGAACTTATTTTCAACATAATCGGCCTACTGATCGTACTATTTGCAACACCATCACCCATCTTGAGACCCAGCATTCATTATTGGATAATATTCGATCGAATAGACCATGTCCAGCACGCAGTGAAGAAAATGTAGAGGCCGTTGCTGAGAGTGTTTACCAAGACTATGTTGGCTCAATTGATATGTAAACAAGCAAAATTGCCGCATTTGGGACGAAGAGCAACCAGAAGAAGTTCAAGAGTTGCCACTTCATCCAGAAAAAACAACGGTTTGGTGTGGTTTGTTGGCCGGTGGAATCATCGGTCCATATTTATTCAAAAATGATGCCGGTAAGAACGTAACCGTCAATGGCAACCGTTATCGTGCCATGATAACCGACTACTTGTTGCCTGAAATGGAAGCTCGTGATCTCGGCGACATTTGGTTTCTACAAGACGGCGCCATTTCCCACACATCGCATCAATCAATGGATTTATTGAGAGAACACTTCGGTGAGCAGATAATTTCCCGGTTTGGGCCGGTCGATTGGCCACCAAGATCGTGTGATATCACACCATTAGACTTTGTCCTGTGGGGATATGTAAAGTCTAAAGTTTATGCGGACAAACGCTTTCATTTAGGCCTTAGAGCAAAACATCACGCGTGTCATTCGCCAGTTACCTGTAGAAATGCTCGAACGAGGCATCTAAAATTGGACTCAACGGATGAACCATTTGAGACGTAGCCATGGCCAACATTTGACAGATATAATCTTCAAAAAAAATAAATACTAAAGAATATTGTTTCAAATGATAATAAACATTCCCCATTCAATTTGAATGTTTTTTCTTTAAAAAAGCAGGGAACCTCGAAATGGATCACGCGTTTTAAAAAAATGGTGTGAAAAATGTAAAGTAATTCATCAATTGAACACGTCTGGGCCAATTTGGCTAAAATAGTTTTTCATTTGTTCGTAATTGCCAGAAGAAGGTTATTACGAAAGAAATTTTTGAGAAAACTCTCCGGAAATGTCAAGAAATTAGAAAAATCGAAAACTGATTTAAAGTAGGAACATTTTTGTGCAATTTTTTCGGAATGGCTTTTCGGTTGAACTACACAATCCGCTTTGAAGCTGTGAATCTTCTCACGGTAGACAAGTCTACTATACAATGACCAAGAATTGGGCCACAGCGAAATTGTTGCGAGAATGCAAAATCATCATTTAGGATGAATGCACGATGGTGCATATACGAGCTTTGAAGGCAGTTGACCGAACGATGAAGGATTTACGAGGTGATTCGAGACAAGTTGGTGGGCTTCCCATCATCCCGAAATCTACTGCTGTCGCTGAACTTATCTACTGCAGCCTAAAATCTTCGTCAAGAAGTTGAAACTGACCACGAACATGAGAGTTGCGTCGCAGAACCACTCATAGGCTCTAAAATTTTCGAGACAACTATTGGCGAATTTTTGAGAAAACTCTCCGGAAATGTCAATAAATTAGAAAAATCGAAAACTGATTTAAAGTAGGAACATTTTTGTGCAATTTTTTCGGAATGGCTTTTCGGTTGAACTACACAATCCGCTTTGAAGCTGTGAATCTTCTCACGGTAGACAAGTCTACTATACAATGACCAAGAATTGGGCCACAGCGAAATTGTTGCGAGAATGCAAAATCATCATTTAGGATGAATGCACGATGGTGCATATACGAGCTTTGAAGGCAGTTTACCGAACGATGAAGGATTTACGAGGTGATTCGAGACAAGTTGGTGGGCTTCCCATCATCCCAAAATCTACTGCTGTCGCTGAACTTATCTACTGCAGCCTAAAATCTTCGTCAAGAAGTTGAAACTGACCACGAACATGAGAGTTGCGTCGCAGAACCACTCATAGGCTCTAAAATTTTCGAGACAACTATTGGCGAATGGCAATGGCCAAATTTCAAGAAACATTGTTTCCACTAGATTGATATCGTTCCCGGCAAATTTTTGCGAGTTTGCCAAAGTGTTCCCATGGATCACCAAAGTTTTCCCAGTTATTACACAAAATTGTAAAAATCTCGATTAGATTAGTGAACACTAGCAGCGAAATATAAGGACGTCGATGGCTTGAATTTGATTATTCAAAGTCAAATCGCTGGAGACCTGCATTCGTACATATCCGTTGACAGTGTGACCCACAAGCATGAAGCGATAAACTATCCGACGGAATTGAACTCGCTAGATGTGTCAGGATCATAATTATGTTGCGGTATCTCAATGATCCGAAATTTTGCCAAAGTATGCGGTTATCCGTCAATGTAATTCATGTGACGATCATCAAGGGTAAATTTAAGTGAGAGGATATCCTTATCCAACGAATTCCTATTATTCCCACTGATCTTTCACTCCAATTCAAGAGGATTCAGTTTCCCGTTCGATTGGATTTTGCGAGGCCAATTCTTGGAAGTCTAAGGGATTAATCGCGAATTTCCCTGTTTTATGCACGGTCAGATGTACGTTGCCTGTCCGCGTGTTGGGAAATCGTGTTCGTTGTTTGTTTTTGCGCCGAAAAACAAATCAAGAAACATTGTTAATCATATCGCTCTCTACTAATTTCGATTCAATTTAAACAAATTGCATTAAAATTTGAATTATCTGTGTATTTTTTATCATTCTTGAGTTTGTTTGAAGGCATTAAATTGGGGCAAGTTGAAGTTGGCGGGTCCGCTAGTTTTAAATAAATTGTTGCGACGCTTTCACTGAAAACTTAAACGATCTCTTCACTAACCAAAATGTAACTAACAAGAGTTTTCTTTTTGATACCTGTAAAATGCCCATAAGTAAACAGTCGCCAAAACTTGTGTAAGCGGTGTGTAAGTGTATGTTTTTATTGTACTTAGTAGGGACATAAATACTGTTACAACATTGAACGCATCCATTTCCATAGTACAACTGAACATACCCCCTTAATGTCATATGGGTTTTGAAAGCTAACCTCAATAGCGTTAGTCTGTAACGGGATTTTAAAATTTTTCAAGTTTCATCATGGAGTGGTCAGATAATGAGAACCGTATCGCTGTAATAGCGCTGTTCAAGTGTGAAATGAAAAAAAAACGATATTTTCAAAACACTCCGGCCACTAGGGATAAGCCGCATGTTCGTCTACCGATGCATAAAACTGTTTGAGGAGACTGGAGATGTAAAAGACCCCTACCGGTCGGGCCGCCCACGCTCTGTTCGAACACCGTATGTCATCAAAGCCGTTAAATCAAGAATTCACAGAAATCCGCTCCGAAAACAGAAAATCATGGCCCGTAAGATGAATATCACGCAAAAGTCTATGAGTAGAATCATTAAAAAAGACTTGGGACTTGGGGCTTTCAAACGACGTAACGGACATTTATTGACTGCAACTTTAAAAAAAAGGATTGAAAAATGCAAACGTCTTTTGGTGAAGCACGCTGATAACTTGCACAGAAAAATTTTGATCACCGATGAAAAAATTTTTACCGATCAGGAAAAATTTAACAAGCAAATAATAGAGTGTATGCGCGGTCATCTTAGGAAGCATCTGAACTGATCCCAAGGGTGGAAAAGGGTCTTCACCCAGCTTCAGTCATGGTTTGGTGGGGTGTCTCTTACGATGGGGTCACTGACCTGCATTTCTGCAAACAAGGAGTCAAAACATCAGCCAAAGTTTATCAAGAAACCGTTTTGGAGCTGTTGTGAAGCCCCTTAACAATTCCCTGTTCCAAAACCAACCATGGACTTTCCAGCAGGGTTCTGCGCTGGCCCATAAGGCTCAAACGTCCCTGGCCTGGCTTCGAAACAATTTGCCAGCGTTCATTTCCTCTGAAGAATGGCCCTCAGGCAGTCCAGATTTGAACCCATTAGATTACAAATTGTGGACGGTTTAGAGGACAAGGTTTGTCACAAAAGATATCCCAACATTGGATCTATTAAGACTGCTTTGGTTCGAGCTGTGACCAATTTTCTAATAGACGAGGTTCGTGCAGCAGACGATTGGCCAGTGTGACTTAAGGCGTGTGTAAAGGCAAAAGGCGGAAATTTCGAATAAGTAGATTCTTTTTGGGTACAATATACATCAATAAATATATTAAAAAATATTTGGTCCAAAAAAATTCAGTACTTTTTATTTTACAGCGTAAAAAGTATGTAACAGTATTTATGTCCATACTAAGGAAAATAGCCTACTATCGTGAAATAGACTTGTCGAAGTGACTATACTTATAAAAGCCATAAATGTCGTTGGCGATGAAAACAATATTTGAAATGCTGGCAGGGTATGAATGTGTGTCTACCCAGCAAACGAAACATCAAAATGTTCCGATTTCAGATCAGAATTCTTACCGAGTTCGTAACGAATAATATATGAGAGACTTGACACAAACTCTGAACTAATTCTCTGAAAAAATCCACAGACAAACCGAACAGAATTCGTAACGATTTCGGTAAGAATTCTCGATAGAGTTCAGATATTGTTCAGAATTGTCTGATATCAGACATTGTCGGCAAATTTGGTTTACTGGGTATGCATAAGTAGTAAGTGTGTGTATACTATAAGTACGTACATATGCCTGGTGTCTGTAAGTGTGTTTGATAAAATAAAATATTAGACTTAACGTTGGTCACAAATTTCTGTTGATTCCTACGGCTACATACATGTGTATTTACGTCTGTGTTTTCATGTTTTCCAACTGCCGGCCTTAAAGTACAAACGTAAATATCTCCTCTGCTCAAAATTCTTTAACGTCTTCATATCCATCCCCAACCCCGCTTCTGATCTTCCCCGCTGCGATTTGGTAACAATTTGTTTTTGACATTGAGCCGTAAGTGCTGTCGTTTGTGTTGAATTTTTATTTATACCCTTCAAATGTATATGTACATTCTATGTATGTATGTGTGTGTGTCCACATGTGTATGTGCCAATTGTTTGCCAGCATGTTCAACATATTTTGGCTGTCGGTCTGTCTGTCTATGTATGCTTGTCTGTCTCTATTACGATATGTATCTTGTACAACATTCAGCAGCGGAAAGAAGAGTTGACAGGCCTAAGGTTTTGTGGAATATTTTAGAGCCGGGAGGTCTGCTTATATAAGTATATACAATGTTTATAACCGATAGATTCAGAATCACCACCTTAGATAAGATTGGTCCAGGTGTCGCAATAATCTTCATATAAAGATTGCTCCAAGTTCCCGGTACTGCCGCTCCTGAAGCATATTTAAGTCCAAACTTGCTCAAACTTATCGCATTGGTATAACCTATACCACACAGTGGTACAGGATATTATGACTTAGTAGTGACGCTTGCAACATCTTGAAAAAAGGGACAGCTACAGCTGTTCAGGTTTGGGCCAAGGACAACCCTATCCAAACTGGTCAATATAGGACCAAGATTTCATATAATACATATGTGACAGCGCATAGAGAAAGCGACCTTAGGGTAAAAAAAAATCAATTTTAATTTTGTTTTTGATGTGGACAACATCTGAGCATCGAATGAGACCGATCCCACGCCCCAAAAGTGTTCCCTCCCAGAGATATGCGCGTTTTATGAAAGTGATGGTGCACCAAAGATACACGTATTTAACTCTTTAAAATGGCTCTCCTGAACAAAACTGGTTTTTACCCTTAGGTCCCTTTCTATTTTGCGCGTCACATATGTGTTTTTCATGTTCAGAACCTGCAAATTTATATGCCACATATTGCTTTCGAATTAGACAAAATTTAGCATAACGCTTTACGAACAATAAATATCCAACTTAACCAGGAATAAATATCAATTTTTGTCGAGAAACCCCAATCAAAGGTCCCTGGCGTTTCGAGGTCTTACAGCTCTCGATGTCCTCGTGCTCAGAATTCCAAAGCATGCTATGCTTATGTGACAAATACGTAACTTATTCGAAATCATACCATCTTCTCGAACTGCGCCCGGCAAGGGTCTCCGCCAATTTGAGGTGATATCGCTCTAGAAGCCACAAATTGCATTTATTCAACGCCAAATTTCACATTGTACGTTTTGAGTGACCCCGTGATAGCTTGGGTAAAACTGGAAATCGAGCCATATCTAAAAGTCACAAACTTTGTCCGACCCTGTTCAAAATTAAAACAGAAGAGCGGACCCTTTTGAAATTCAGCTTACTTACTTGCATTCATTACAGTTTGATTTGGTGCTTGATTTGATTCGGAAGGCCTTTATGTTTAGTGAACTCTTAGATACCCCTTAGCCCCTACTGGTAACTCCCATACAAATGACCCTGTTTCAGTGAAGTTTAGAACCTACATATGTTGCTTAAAGTCCGGTCAATCTGTGAACACCGTAATATTTAAATAAGGGCTTTGTACTCATAGGTGACGCGCAAGATAGAAAGGGACCTAAGGGTAAAAACCAGTTTTGTTCAGGAGAGCCATTTTAAAGATTTAAATACGTGTGTCTTTGGTGTACCACCACTTTCATAAAACGCGCATATCTCTGGGAGGGAACACTTTTGGGGCATGGGATCGGTCTCATTCGGTCTCTCAGGAAGTGAAAATTGATATTTTTACCCTAAGGCCCCTTTCTCTATGCGCTGTCACATATATTAAAAAAAAATGCTTAACCATTTTGCCCACTTTCAGTGTTCGCATAATATCCTTTTTATTATTGGTGGGAATATAAGAAACAACTAATGATAAGTAATTGGAGCCTAAGCCACTCCCTTTCGTGTACCTATTACCCAAATGACACCGTCCGTGAGTTGATTAAAAACCAATGTTTGCCTTATGTATCAATGCTGCTTTAATTTTGTATTCTGCTCGTTTTCGCATATTTCTTCCAGTCTACTCAAACGTCTTACGTATGTTCGTTTTTGGTTATTCCAAATTCAAATTTTCAGAGAATATATCAAACACATTTAGAATGATTTGGAATATATTTCGAAAATGTGGAAGTTATCTCTTCTGAAAATCTAGAACAAAATATAAAATTTTTAATTTAAAAAAAAATAAACTTTCTGTTCATAAATACTAACGTTTAAGTACTGTTGACGAAAATATCTAAGTCGTCAACCACATATTTACTCATCTAAATTATTCACATAATTATTATAATTTTAAGTCTTTCATATTGTTAAATTTAAGTGCTTTTAATGTAAGTCCGAGTACTGTAAGTTTACAACGCATATATTTGTGCGTGTACTTATTTGCTTCGCTTTGTTACATCGACGCACTTGTGCGTCCCTACCCTCCTCTCTGCTGCATAAGCTTCATGCGTTACATCGATGCACTTGTGCGTCCCCCACTTCCCTCTTTACCATACGTTCAACACTATGTAAAACTGATCGAACCAAATGTGGGAGCAGAGAATGGGAAGAAAGCAGATAAGTGCACGCACAATCGTTCGAACATGCGTACGTTTGACCACCTGCACATCTAAGTCATGTTTGATCGATGCTGATGTTTGTCGTTTAGGTGGTCAGTGACATCGAACATGTTCGATTACTTGCAGCCGAAGCGAACTTATGTATAAATGTATTACACTATGTACATTATTTATTTGCACAATTTTAAGCTAAACTTCGGTTTGCTTGCTTAAATTCAAACTTAATTCGATCTCTCTTTTTTGGACTGTCAAGCAGGAAACACCATAAGTATCCTTAATATCTAACATTGTAACCTTTTATTACAGCTGTGATAAAAATAAATAAATTGTGAAACCACAGTGAAATAAATAACTAACACATTTTCTTTTCAATTTTCTAAATTCTTGAAATCTATTCAAACTGAATAATTTCTTGAACATTTTGTTGGTGCCGAAACCCGGGAATTAAATCAAATAATTTCCTTTTAATTAAATTCCTCTTTTCTTATAATTTTTAAATTTCGTGTTAAACGAAAATATAGTGCAATAGTTGTGAAAGTGAAAGTGTGTGCAAACTAAACATGAGTGATCTGGACAATTTAATTAACGAACAACGTGATTTGTTCGAATTATTAACAAAATATCAACGCCGATTTGAAGCAAAAAATGATAGTGAAAAAACTCACGGTTATGTTAATGCATTAGCCCAAAGGGTTGATGACATTTTCAACCGTTTTGAGACCCAAAATGATACGATCGTGCGTTTGATAAATGATATTTCCCTCAATGTCAATGATGTGCCGTATATGAACGAAGAAGTGTATTTTGAATTCTCTGAAATATATTTAACGTTCAAAGGCAAACTAATCGACTGTTTTCCAGATCACTCAGTAGCACAATCTCCAATTACTAGCACTTTTGTGGCACACAATAATCGTGCAGACACAACTATTGTATCAGACTCTAAACTTCCGAAAATTTCATTACCACAGTTCTCTGGAGAATATATGGAGTGGATTTCTTTCCGCGACATATATTTCTCTCTTGTACATCAAAACGATTCTCTTAATAAAATTCAAAAATTTTATTATTTAAAAGGTACGCTTACTGGCGAAGCTGCTAATTTAATAAGGAATATTTCAGCTACAGAAGCTAATTATGACTCAGCGTGGAAGGTTTTGGAATCAAGGTACCATAACAAGCGAATGCTTGTTGGTAGTTTGATTTCCAAACTGTTCAATGTTCAGAAATCTGATGGTGATTTTCAATCCATTAAAACGTTACTTGACACAGCTCAAGAATGTTTTTTTTTCTTTACAAAATTTGGATATTAGCACCGATACTTGGGATCCAATACTTGTACACCTGCTTGTCCAAAAACTAGATATTCAATCCCGTAGAGATTGGGAGCAGTCTTTAAAATCTTCGACTGAACTTCCTCTCATTTCTGAGCTATTTTCATTTCTAGAACGAACTTTTAGAGCGCTAGAGTCCTTGAGTGGTGAAACACCTACTACTTCTAAAACAAAATTCTTAAAAATTAACGATGTTTTTTTACAAACCAGTAAAGCTACTTGTAATTCTGGAAACTTTTCTAAACAAATCATTTTTTGTGCATTTTGTGGAAAAAATCATACACTTTTAAAATGCTTTCAATTTCTGGCCTTGCCATTGTCTGCAAAATATAAAGTTTTATCTGACAAAAATGTCTGTCGCAATTGTCTGTTAATCGGACATGATTACAACAATTGCAACTCTCCCTTTCTATGCATTACGTGCAAAAAACCTCATCACACTATTCTTCACTCAGATGAACCAGAAAGTCTGATTCCAAATCCAGCTGGTTTATCAACCAAATCTAATTGTGACCAATCCTACCAAATCACTTCTCTCAGTGCTCAATCTTTTGATTCAGTTTTACTCTACACGATAAGGCTTAACATCATTACAAATCGTGGCAAATTTCCTTTGCGGGCTCTATTAGACCCTGGATCTCAGGGCAGTTTGATATCAGAATCAACTGTACAACTACTAGGCCTCGAAAAGATTAAGTCACATTGTAAAGTGATTGGCATTGGAAATGGTTGTGAAAACTTATCCAAATATACTGTCAACCTTGACTTATGCTCTCGAAAAAATGAGCGAGTACTGTCATGTACAGCTCTTGTTCTTTCGAGTCTTTCTTCCTACACACCAAACCCTTCATCTAAACACATTGCAATGCCAAATATTAAAACCGATAGTTTGGCTGATCCTTTATACTATAAATCCGATTCCATAGATATAATTCTTGGATCGGATGTATGTTCAAAAATAAAAATCCCATCAGAGTCGTTTATTCATAACGACTTGTTCTTCCAAAATACATACTTTGGATGGGTATTTTCAGGACCTGCTAATTCCATTCCTGCAAGCAGAGTTTATATTAATAATGCAATTCTCAGATCACATTGCGAACCAAAAGAGAAAGTCACAAACCAAAAGTTTTCTATGGAAAAGCAGATTTGTGAAGACTACTTCAAACCAACCACACAAACAACAGAATCAGATCAACGTATGGCTAATTTACCATTTAAACCAACAACATGCATACAGGAGGAATCACTGCTTGATGTGAATATTAATGGTCTCACCCGCTGGAAAAATGTAGAGAAACGTAAGCAACATTTTTGGAAGAGATGGCACGGCGATTACCTCCTGAACCGTCTTCAAGCCCATCCCAAATGGCTTAAAGGCAGACCTGATGCAACCATTGGAGAGTTGGTTCTTACCGAAGACGAGCGATGTGGCCCAGGAAAATGGATATTGGGTCGTATTCAGGACATTAATACAGGGCCTAACAGACGAAAAAGGTGGTATTGTTCTAACTAAAACAAAATAATAAAAAGGCATATTACTTAAATATCATTTCTTCCAGAAAACTCACCTCAGACTGGCATAAATAAATCTTCCCTAATCAACCAAATTATGAACTACTAATTCGTTCCACCAAAAGGATGTATGAAGACGACGCTACTAGTGAATGCATATTCCGGATGGAGCCTACTGAACACGCTGTGAGTCGAAGCATAGCGGAGGTACACCCTCGACTAAAATTCTTCCAACGATAGGCCGTCCTCAACTGATATCCACACTCAAGAACATTCGTCCTTTTGGGGGGAGAATGTTGACGAAAATATTTAAGTCGTCAACCACATATTTACTCATCTAAATTATTCACATAATTATTATAATTTTAAGTCTTTCATATTGTTAAATTTAAGTGCTTTTAATGTAAGTCCGAGTACTGTAAGTTTACAACGCATATATTTGTGCGTGTACTTATTTGCTTCGCTTTGTTACATCGACGCACTTGTGCGTCCCTACCCTCCTCTCTGCTGCATAAGGTTCATGCGTTACATCGATGCACTTGTGCGTCCCCCACTTCCCTCTTTACCATACGTTCAACACTATGTAAAACTGATCGAACCAAATGTGGGAGCAGAGAATGGGAAGAAAGCAGATAAGTGCACGCACAATCGTTCGAACATGCGTACGTTTGACCACCTGCACATCTAAGTCATGTTTGATCGATGCTGATGTTTGTCGTTTAGGTGGTCAGTGACATCGAACATGTTCGATTACTTGCAGCCGAAGCGAACTTATGTATAAATGTATTACACTATGTACATTATTTATTTGCACAATTTTAAGCTAAACTTCGGTTTGCTTGCTTAAATTCAAACTTAATTCGATCTCTCTTTTTTGGACTGTCAAGCAGGAAACACCATAAGTATCCTTAATATCTAACATTGTAACCTTTTATTACAGCTGTGATAAAAATAAATAAATTGTGAAACCACAGTGAAATAAATAACTAAAACATTTTCTTTTCAATTTTCTAAATTCTTGAAATCTATTCAAACTGAATAATTTCTTGAACAAGTACTCTTAAAACCATTTAATACAAGCTATACGAGTAGAACTTTTGGTTAATCAAATATAATCTAGAAGTATTTTTTTTCAAAATAAAGAAAAAAATACAATAATTATAATCAGGTGTGGAATCTTTATTGTTCATTCGAAAGGACGTTTTATGCTATTTTTTTGAATGTAATTTCCTTCAAGATTTGACCTCAGGGTGTCCACTCTGAGGGTTCAATTTAGTATGACTAGTTCTAGCATTTCTACCGGTATGTTGGCTTCCAAAACCTGAATCGTAGCTGGTGTGTCAGCATAGACTTTGGGATTTACGTAGCCTTACAGAAATAAGTCAACGTGAAATAAGCTCAACCGTCAAAAAAGATGTAGCCTCAGAAACACTCACGAATATTTAAAAATATATATCACCAAAAATTCTATAACTACACATAAAGAACAGAATCGTTGCCATAACCAAATTTGTTGCCAACCGAATGATTGAGGTTTTAAGCACCTCGAGTATTCTTTCAGTACAATCGAATTTTATGAGGTGCTCTGTAATTTTTTAGTATCTGTGCAACATACCAAGTAACCCAACCATTAGAAGAGAATTTTTAGGTCTAGAATTCCCCTTACCACATTTGTTCAACGAAAAAAATTAATATTTTAGTAAAAGGTACAAAACTAGCGAAAATGCGTTCTTATTTATTTATTGAAATACCGAACGAAAAATGAACAAAAGCCTTTTCCTCCTGCGATGTCATATCCGACACGTATCCCAGAAAAACGTCAATCCATGATTTACAACAGGCCTGATTTAGAAAGACCTGCCCTAGTCCGCCGCTGTCTGTAACTGTATGTATTCGTGTAGTATGAATGTTTTGGAGCGAAAAAAGCTTAATTGTATACTTTACTTTTTTGCCATAGACTTTTTGTAATAATGACAAGTTTTGGTAGCAGTCTGCACTCGAAAGGAAGACGATTTAATTGACTGAAATTGAGGGGGGAAAAACGCACTTACATTCAATTGATTTGTTAGAGTCCTTACGCATACGGACTGGTAGCGGAGAAGATTTGAGCTATGTGATTTAATTTCAGTTTTAGGATAGGTTTTTATGCCAGCACTAGTGCCTGTATAAGATTTACGATTATCGGTTTAAAGGAAGGGAATACATACGATTTTTGGGGTATGAAAGCTGCGATTACAGGCTTTGACAATGGATTTTGTCTAAAATTGTTTTGATTTCGCTTTTTCCTAAAACAATTATGTTTTTAGTTCATACAGTTCTGTACACAAGGATATTAAAGGAGGAAACATTAAGAGGGTTAGGTTTAGTTCATAAACGATTCAGCACAACAATTTTGGAATTATTCATTAAATATAGGCAAAATCTTCGAATATGCAGACAAATTTAAAAATTGTCACAAATCGCTAAAATAAAAAACAAGTTTTAAATAAACAAGTGAACAAATTGTGATTTTGGCCAGGCCGAAGCTTTTGTATCTGTGCCATGGATTACGTTGTATTATGACATGGACAGAATTGGGCATTATGGTTACTTGTGGTGGGTCCTTGTTTGCCAGAACTAAATATAAACTGTTATCCTGTAGAGTTTTCTAAATTTTATTGTTTCTTGAAAATCCTTATGTCCATTGCAAAGGGGACTGAAGGGGCCCTAGACACTAAAATTCGAGCCTTAAACTTATTTAAATCATTAAAGTTAAATATATTGAGATTAGGTATGCATTTGCACTATTTCTTAGTAACCATATGTTTATGGTCGGAAGAACCTCCATTTTGGCGCTTTAGGAACCCTTAAAAAATGGGTCAGGAACTTTGTTCAGAGGCCAAAGGGCCCCTAAGCACACTTAGATTGGCTTTAGATTGACCTTAAATATAAACAAATCATGAAAGGAAAAGCATTATAAATTTAGTCAGGCATTACCACTTTTTCTGAGTAAACATATGTCGTTGATCGACGAGACCTCATTTTCGGCGCTCTGGGAACCTTTGACTTATGGGTCAAGACCTTAAGTAAAATAAAATCGTAGAATAAATTTTATTTTCGGATTCGGAACGAATTATTATTGATTTTTAAAGCACATATCTTCGTAGTTTAAGTAGTCGGAGTCTCCATGGGCCGGTCCGAGTTCCAAATTGACTGAAATATTAAACGAAGGTACACATTTTGATTTGTAAGAATATTTAACTGTTTTTTTTCTACTCATATGTCGCCGATTTTCCGCCACCTCAAATCAAGGTTGCAAAAGATGATACAATAGAAGTTTTTTGATACATTTCCGGCATCGAAAGTACCGTGACAACCGCGGCTCATTTACGGCTTACTTGATACATTTTACAAATGTTCCGAATTGTTGGCATTTTTACCCTAAAAGCACACTGTTGTTAAGGCTATTCTACGAAGCATTTTCAGTTACTGATCAATCCTAATGAAATGTTCCAAATTTCCTCAAGACTGGATATAATATGTGCGTTTCAGAGATGTGCGGAGGGACTGTTAGGAGGTTGTCTTCGCAGCCTGTGTGCAACACACATATACTAGATGCTCTGACATACTACCCATAATGCCTAGCGTAAGCGCCAGCTTATAACCAAATAAATTAGAGTAGTTTTTTCTTCAGAGCAACCCTTAACCCTAGAAATAAAAATACGCATATCTTTTGAAAGCAATACGCACATATCGAGTTGTGGAAAATAGCAAAAATTTAAAAAAGTGGAAAAAGGTGATTTATAAAAAAGGGGTCGCATAGCTTCCAAAAAGGGTAAAATTGCCAATTTTGTCGCACAACGGTAACGCTGAGTACAGCATCAAGTGATCGTATAAACAATTTTTCAATAAATTTGTATAGGCCCATGCACAAAAGTAACAATTGAGTTAATATTAGCGGACCCAAAATATATTCAAAAGTGAAACCTTGACTCGTTATACAGGGTAAAAGAAATAAAAACCTAGCAATATATGGTGTGGTAGTGCCGGCTAACCATTTTTGGACGATGAAAAATGTAGATACTTGTAAAGTATCACACCCGTTGTTAAGTCGTTTTAAACCATTTGTCCTTAACAAAGAAAAATGCCCAAAGAAACCCAAAATAAATACATCAAAAAAAGATTTTGAGCTATTTTCTCTAGTGAATAATGTTTGTATTAATCGTTTCGTATGTAAAGTTCACTGCAACGGATCTTTTCTGTGGTTTATTTCCTTTTTATCCTGTCCGTAGTATACATTTCAGCCTTTGAATAAAAATACAACTCATTGCCTATTTTAAGGCTAAACAAATTGATTTTCAGTTTTCGTTTTCACAGTTTCATTGGCAGCGGCCGACAAGCAAGTGTGGGGGGGAGATAGGGCTTTTACCAATCATTGAATATTTAATGAAAGCATCCGCTAATCTCTTATTTGTCATCATCTGCTTGTTTTTGTTTTGGGGCAGGATTTTTATGTGTATTTACGGCCAGCCATCAATTTAATTTAATAATTTGTTGTCATGCCAGCGAAACGATTCCGCAAAAAGGTCAATAAATGTCAATAGGCACATTGGAAATTTTCAGGAAAATACTCTTCCTCTCTTTCAGTCGCTTTCACTTCATCCCTCCAATACAATACGTTACGATAGTTTAAAGTATCTTAAGTCTGAAATTATAGATTTGAAATATTAATGGTTTTAACTAAACTTAAATTTTTTCTTTAGTCGGTTAAAAGCTCTATAACTGTTAAATGATAAGACCCATATTTCTATTAAGAACATAACAATCTTATATATAAAATTCTCGTGTCACAGTGTTTGTTACAAATCTCCTCCGAAACGGCTGGACCGATGTGTACGAAATTTTGTGTGTAAATCGGGTAGGTCAGCGAATCGACCAACATCTATTTTTCATGGGCCCGATAGGTGGCGCTGTTGTCGAAATTTAAAATGTTAACGTTTTATTTTACAAGGATGCCTTCTAGAGAAGTAAAATATAAGACCGACCCTTAATACTTTTGCAATTCCGTCAGTTTTCCAGAACATATCTACCCTCTATCTTCAACCCTTAGGTTGATTTTTTTTTAATTAATTTTTGGCGCGGGTGTGGTTTTATATCGAAATTCTATATGTATAGACCAATTTAAGTGAAATTCATAATGTACGTTAGAGTGGTTCTCATACATTTTTTTATTAATTAATTTTTGTTTCGGGTGTGGTTTTATATCGAAAATCTAAATGTTTGGACCAGTTTAAGTTAAATTCAGAATGTATGTTTAAGCCGGGCATTGCAGCAACTTTACTAGATTAAATATTCAAAATAACCCAGATGCAGTACGCAACATAAAAAACAATCGTCCATGGCCACAGTAATAAAACAGTGTAAAATTATCATAAAGTTAGCATTGGACAGGACATTTAAAGATATAAATTACAACGACAAACTGTTTGGCGGCATTCTGCTACTCCTTTCGAATGACTTCAGACAGACACTTCCCATTATACCACGTTCAACGGCTTAAAATCATCGATACTGAGTCGTATTGTTGAAAAAGTTCAACTGACAGTGAGCATGCGCTTTCAAACGCATCAGGATCCATCCGCCAAAACTTTCTTAAAACAACTATTAGGTATTGGCAATGGAAAAGTTGCTGTACATGAAAATACTAAATGCATAAAACTTCCAACCAATTTCTGCACAATCATCAACTCGCAAAATACTCTCATCGACCACATACGTATATCCCGATGTACACACACAATAAAAACCTTGAGTGGCTGGCAGTAAGAGCGATGTTGGCAGCAAAAATATGGACGTCAATGGATTAAATTCCAAGATACAACAGTTGTAGCCAGGGGACTTGGTGTCATACACATATGTCGATGCAGTTTGCGATATCGACGAAGCTGTCAATTATCCAATTGAGTTTTTGAATTTATTGGATATTCCGTGAACAGTGATTTATTCTTTAGATCCAATTTTCCACCACTCCTACACACATTTTGACCGGACCCTTGATATTGATTCTGAGCTCATCTAAAGTTCTCATCCAATTCTGGCCAATAATAATATTCTAACATGGCACGACAGCGCTCTTAATTGACTTGTCTCTTTAGGCACATGTGGGTTTGTTGCTGTCCAATAACGCCTATTTTTTTTATTAACAAAACCGCTCAGCCAGAAATAAGCTTCATGGCTGAAGATGATTTTTTGATGAAATTGAAAAAATGATTAAAGATACGAAATTGTTATTGGCCTATTGGGAAACTCGTTATTACTCTATAGCTTAGAAGTTACGCACAATCAAAATAGAGATGTGCCTTAAGTGTTAAGTCGCCGGCAAGAAAGCCCTGCTAAATTCAGTTTTACTAAGACTTGATAACTTTTTTGTTATTCCTTCATCAAGGTCTCAAGAAAGCGTTTCGGTGATTTTGCACCGCTGTGTTGTTCAATAGCATTTTGTGAGTGAAGAGGGCTTAAGATAAATTTCAGCTTATATTGCTTGAAAAAAGGGCGTTGTCCATATAACTGTCTGTTTAGCTGAGCCTTAGTTAGCAAGTTCGTCAGCTTATTCGTTACTATCAATGTAAGATGCCCAGGAACCCACATGATATCTAGGACGCAACTTCGTTCTTAACTGGCTATTTCATCTTTGCACTCTTCAAACATTCGTGACATGGCTGTCGTTGAGGATAGTTGAGCAGTATGGATGTCTGTAAGTATATTTGTCTTTCAGTCGCATTTACATAGGATAGAAATATTACTCGTAGATAACAGTATCAGTAGGGCATGCGGATGGATAAGAAAACTTTAGAGCAATTTGCCCAGCTTTCGCAGATCCGAATCTTAAGGAATTAATCTTTAACGGACTTAATCCAGACTAGGTCCAGTGAATTCTACTTAATAACTAAGTCAACTTAGGATGTTTTTATGTGGTGGCACGGACATAATGGTTATCTCGCTTTGGCCATTTTCCCCGTCCGACCGCAAGTGCGTCCTTCAGTTATTTTGGTTGTTTGAAAATAGCACATAAGTGACGATTACTACTCGTATCCGTACTCACACATACATTGAATATACGTTTAAGCCATAATAGAATCATTGAGGGAAACAAAACCAGTCAACAACTCAGGACAAAAACGCTGCATATTTTGTTGCCTGATAAATATTTAATGGGCCATAAGTTCTTTTTTTATTAGCGTATTATTCGTTTGTGTATTCTCGTTTTTTGAAGCGTCGGAAATTTGTTTGTTATTTTTTGATAAACTTCAAAAGCAGCCATAAATAATACTGGTATTTATGTGTTTTTTCGGTATTATTTTCATCGCATTCCTATGCTCGTAAATTATCAAGTTATTTTTATTCCGTTCAATGGAAAAACACTAAAGAGCAGTGACAATTTCGTATACGTACTTAGTTAAATGAATATTAGACATGAGCATTGGTAATATTAACGCCTTCAATAGAGAAATTAAGTTTCAGAGGTCTAAGTAGCAAACCAGGTCATTGTGCAAGCAAATCTTTATCGAACTGTTTAAGTCTTAAAATATTCGTTATAACTAAACCACACTATACCGAGTATTTTTTCCGATTTTTACGACTCCGGTGAAAGTTGAAAATTTCATGAGAAGAAAAGAAATCATTTTGTAACATTTGAATTTCTGAAGTGTAAATATAGCCTCGGTTTGGTTATAGAGTAAAATCTGTAAAAGCAGACTCAAAGATACCACGAACACATCAAAAAAATTGTCCCTTCCTTAAAATCCATTTCATGTGGCGCAGAAAGCAATCTATAAAAATATGATGAAATATGATGTAAAAGCCTTAAAAAGGTAGTAAAAGAGTACGACGGCTTCGACATGTCGCTCAAACGTAAATGCTCCAGTAAGAAACCCGTTTCACAATTACTTCCAACAAAATAGCAGACAGGGAAGGCCGAGCCCCAGTTGCAGGGGACTAATAGAACTATTAATTGTTCCATGTCCAGTAGCATCGCATAAACAATATTAAACAAATTAAGCGAATAGAACTATTAATTGTTCCATATCCAGTAGCATCGTATAAACGATATTAAACAAATGCATCCGAATGGGGCGTGTGTTGGTACCGAGGTGCAACTCATTTCAGAATTCGAGTTGGTTCGTTTTAAGTGCCGCAGAAAGCGATTGGTTTTAATCCCGAAAGCGGTTTGGTTTTAAAAATGGTTTAAAGTGCTCTTGGTTCTTGTTCAGTTCAAAATTGGTTCCAAACTTAAAGGACCAAACATATTTTTTGGTGAAATTTATTTTTGATAAAAAGAAAAAATATTTAAGCTAAGAAATGTTCCTAAAAACTAAAAGATATTAAAACAAAATCTCTTTAAACAAATGGATATTGATGCGCCGATTTTTTTTTCTGACCGAATCAGGTTTTTTTTTTATTTTTTTGCGGGTTTTGGATCGATTCTAAGTTCTAATCTTGAGGTATCTTTTTCAAAATATAAAAAAATTCAAATCAAGTGTGGGATCTTAATTGTTCAGTCGAAAGGACATTTCATGCCATTAATCTTTTAAATTTTATTTTCTTTAAATGTAGGTTACGCCTTAGGGTGTCCATTCTGAGGGTCCAATTTTGGATGGCCTGTTCGAGCATTTCGACCGGTATTGCGTTAATGACACGCGTAAAGTTGGCTTCGAAAACCTGAATCGTAGCTGGTAAGTCAGCATAGATTATGGGCTTTACGTAGCCCCAAAGAAAAAAGCCTAAAGGTGTGATATCATACGATCTAGGCGGCCACCTTACAGGTCCAAAACGTGAATTAGCTGCTTTTCGGAATGACCTCTTAATAGATCCATTGCTTGAGCAGCTGTATAGCAAGTGGCATCATACTATTGAAACCAAACGTCGTCAATATTACGGTCTTCAATTTCACGTAGCAAAATATCGGACACCCAAAAAACAAATAATTGGCATAAAATGTCCTTTCGAATGAACAATAAAGATTCCGCACTTAATTTGAATTTTTGTATTTTTTAATTTAAAAAAACACCTCTAGATTGATTACCCGATACTTGCAGTTAAAATTCCACACTCTCGCTATTGCGTTGACCGACATGGCTCAAATTACTTAAAAAGCCATGTGGATTTGATGAAAACATTTGTAGGGTCTTAAACGCTATTGTCGCCAAACTTCCGCAAATTTGCTACGTTATGAGTGATTAATAACCAACATTATGAATATTGGTCCGAATCTGTGCATAATTTGACTCACCTCCAAATTCCCCACTTTGAGTCTCAGCCACTGTAGAGACAATTCCGATTGTTCACTTTTTAACTTAATTTCCATACCACACAGTTTGTAACACCTAAAAGTAACTGATCGACACAAAACCATTCACGAGCAATTGTAGTTTTAACTTAACAGATCATATTTTAGTGTCTTATCAGTACGGGCTCCAAGAAGTAATTTACAGTGGCCTTCCTGAATATTTAGTAACCCTGACTTTTGTAGTCCCTTGTATGTAGCTGGGGTGTATAGATCTGAGAAATTTCCATGATATCTTTTGGACAGAAAGGTCTGTCGGGAATCTTAGCTAGATCTTGGCCCCTGTTGTATATCAAAACGATGTATCGCTTCAAGATGCGCGTCAGGCTAATTTCCGCGGAGAGCCGAGACAGCGCTCTCGTACGGCAGCAATAATCATTAGTCTTCGGGTATCTCATATACGAGCCCGGCTGACTTGAGCATATTTTGTAACATTTATCGTAGGAAGTCATTCCATTGGTAAAACGTCAAAACACTGGTCAAAGACCTTACAAGGTATACGAGTATAAGTATACTTATAGATTCTGAATCGTTAAAAAATCTAAGATGGTCTAGCCATTTCCGTCGGATTGTCTATGGAAAGCAAACTACAGGTCGCACTATTGAAGCTAGGTGACTGACATTTTGCAAATATATGTGGTAATACTCGAACGTTAGTACTGAAAATATACCGTATCTGTCAATAGGTTAAAAATTTTCCAACATAAGAGCCCAGTCGACCTCTTAAAAAATCACTTAATTTGTACTCGTAGTCTTTTTGTGAGATTTTTGATTAAACAAGGGTTGCTATATATTTTTGGCGCCATCTGACATTTCCATTGAAAAATTTGACTTTTTTTAGCATTGTTATTTTATAAAATTATTTTTCGGCTTGAGGTCATTTATTTAAACTCGTTGTTCTGTGTTGTTAAAGTTTTATTTGTCCCAATATTTCGATTGACTTCGTCAATTATCTTCAGGGGTTGTCAATTAACAAAACAATGTCGTCCGTCTGATAATCGCTGTCAACTGATTTTTGTGTTACTCACAGAACAACGAGTTTAAATAAATGACCTCAAGCCGAAAAATAATTTTATAACATAACAATTTTAAAGGTCTACTATTCACTTACAACATTTTTTAGCCTAAATGAACTCTGAACGTTTTGACGTTCGACCATCATTTGTGTTGTTTACAGTGACTTGAAAAAATCAATTTGGCAAAACAATTTAACTAACTCGTGAACATTTTGTGCGATCATGTTTCACAATTTTCGACGTGGATTATCACGACAAGAGTGCATCAATGAACTTAAATCTTTATATGACGATGAGGCACCATCCTATAGCTCTGTCAAAAACTGGTTTAATGAATTCAATCGTAGCCGAAGCTCGCTCAAAGACGAAGGTCGTGAAGGCCGTTCAAAAACGACAGTTATGCCAGAGAACATTGAAGCCGTACGTGAACTGATAATGCAAGATTGTCATGTGACATACCGTGAGATAGAGGCATCTTTGGGCATTTTTTCTCCCAGCATACATTCGATATTGCATGAACACCAGGCCGTAAAAAAGGTTTGTTATCGTTGGATACCGCACAATTTGACAATCGCTCAAAAAAAGGCTTGTGCCGATTAGTGGAAAGAAATTTTGAAAAAATACGATCGCTTCAACAGTCCTTTATAATATCATTAATCTATGCATATGAGCCCGAAACAAAACACCAATCGACCGTGTGGGGCTTCAAGACGAGCCAAATCCAACGAAAGTTATTCGTGGAAGAAGCACTTCGAAGCAAATGGTCTCCTGTTTCTTCGGAAAAACTGGTCATGTGACGGATATTCCGCTTGATCAACGTAGGACGGCCAATTCTGAGTGGTACGCCACTAATTGCTTGCCTGATGTTTTCGCAGAAACTCAAAAAAGAACAAGAGAAGGCGAATCATTGTGCACCATGGCAATGCGAGCTCTCACACATTGGCTCAAACCAGCGCCTTTTTGACCGGCTAAAACGTCGAATAGATGGGTCATCTGTCGTACATCCCTGACTTAACACACAATGACTTCTTTTTATTCCCGCTCATCAAGAAAAAAAAAGCATAGTTAACGATTTTTGTCGCCAGAAGATGCTGTTGAAGCGTTCAAAAACCATGTTTGGAGGTGTCTCAATCGGAGGGGAAAAAGTGCTTCGACAATTGGTTTGAGCGCATGCAAAAGTGTATAAAATATTCGCATTTTCATTATTAGGCCAGAAATATATATAGTAGCCTATATTGCCACTATCAACTCCGATCGTTATGAAATGTTCACACTATGCTAAGTTCGGCTAGGTAATATAGGGTGATCAATCTAAAACTATTTTTTAAAATAACAAAAAAATACAAAATTTCAAATCAAGTAAAGAATCTTTATTGTTCATTCGAAAGAACATTTTATGCCATTTACTTTTTGCATATAATTTCCTTCAAGTGTTGGCCGCAAACACGCCTCAGGGTGGCCATTCTGAGGGTCCAATTTTGTAAGACTCGTTCGAGTATTTCAACTAGTATGGCGAAATGCTGGAAAACCGTGGTTTTCACTGTAATGGAAAACAATACTGAAAATATAAAAAATTAAGTTTAACACAACTCATGCGTAATCTGTAAAGGAAGAACCCCTATTGAAAAAATACCTCTAGATTGCTCACCCTATACTTGTACGATGTGATTGGCCAAAAGAGCTTGGCACCGCCTACATACAACTAAAAATACCATTTGTGATGAACTGTTTACGATATTGGGAACATATTGTATTGGCATGGAACTGGGAATAGTGGCCAAAGCCACGTTTCATTACTTTGGCCACATTTAGTGCCAAAGTAATGGAACGATCGTTTTAAATTTTTTATCAGAATGAAATCAATGATTAAAGACAATGGCCTTTTAACTCTAAGCTTTTAAACGTCATATATTTTGAACAAAAGTTTGTAGTTGGTATGTATGATATTGGTATGGAAAGAAACCGAACCTGATGAAAAAGTGGTTGACGGTTAAACACATTTTCATAACGGAACGGAATCCATGATGAAGGGTATACAACTTTTGATTAAGCCGAACGTGTTTATTAAATTCGCTTCTGCTGACAACGAAAAATGTCTCTCTTGCCCTGTTACATGCTTCCTCCTCCTTACACCTACCCAAATTGCAAGCACCATTTCACTTCACAACATTTTTGGATACTAAATAATTTGTAATAAAAAAAAATCAAAATATTTGTAATTTCCGTTAAATAAACGGAAATTCAAAATAGAAGAGAGTTTCTGCTTCAACTAAATAAAAATCCATTAAAGCGGCAAATAGCTCACATTCCTCGGCAATCTACACTCACGTGCAGGCAACACATGTGGAAAACATTTAAATTTTCTACTCCTGCCGCTGATTTTGACCAAACGGCGCAAGTCTCTTATGTTTGGCCCCTACGACAAAAAAAAGTAAAACGTAACAATTTTATTGCAAAATTTGTTTGGCGAAAGAACGCAAATAAAATGTTTTATTACAAAAATTTCGGCATACAAATTGCCTTTTGCGCCTACTTTCATTTTCGTCGTTCGTCTCGCTTTTGTCGTAGCAACCATTAATCATTCCGTGTTGTTTGGTTATTTCTGACGGGGAAGATGTACGAGTATGGCAAAAGGAAAAAAACGACTTGGTGGTTGTCGCCTTAAATGGGCCGTCGAACATTGTACGAGTATCACTTACAAATCACTGTATTTTTCCACAAACAACAACGTATTGAATGGGTCCGCAATGTGGCAACATTTGCATGAAATCTAATAAAAAAATATATACATTGACTGTGTTACGACAGATGAACGGACGCACAATCTAAGGTCGTATTCATGTCCAGGTGGGGGAGATAATGCCTTCTGGTTCAAGTACATAGAAAACAGACTGATAAATTGGCTATACCGGAGAAAATTACACGAAAAATTACAAAGTGCAAATAATCAAATGATATATAACAACAGATATTTCTCCCAAGTGCCGATGTCATAAATGTTTCAAAAATAAACCAACAGCATAATAAGGGTAATATTTCATAATACTTACAGAAATGCTTCCAAAAAAATAGCCAGGCTAATACGGGCTATTTGTCATGTACGTCTTTTTGTTTTTCCTTTGATATCAGAAACAAGAGTCAATTCTGTCAATTCTTGGTAGTATCGTTTTCTTGACAAGTGAAACCCCACCTCTGAGAGAAATTCTTTTTGAATGTCTGTCTTGTTGGTGGGGTAGTCTCCTAAAATTATGCCAGATGTATTAAACCGAAATGACTACCTGAAGTAGACAAAATAAATTTGAACGTACTGTTTTACAGGGGTGTCCATTATGCAAGAATAAATGTGGACAGATCAATGTATTTATATTAAATTTTCTCATTTTTTTCCTACAGACAATTAAAGCCAAGTATTCTAGCTACAGCATCGAGCAAACGGGTCCGCTCTTTTCGATTCAACGTATAGGTTAACCAATTCGAGAACACTGGGTCACTTAACTATTAGTATTAGGCCAAAGAGCCTCTATATCTGTCGAGAAAATTACTTTGTTTTCAAATGTTTATTTATTTGATGGGTGATCAATCTAGAGGTATTTCTTCAGAACAAAAAAATACCAAAATTCAAATCAAGTGTGGAATCTTTATTGGTAATTTGAAAAGACAATTTATGGCATTTATTTTTTGAAAATTATTACCTTCAAATGTTGGCAACTGTATTATGGAAATGAGCGTCCGGTGAGAAACAGGAAGATCCGCTGTTTTCGACCAAAATTTTGTTCAGTGATGAGGCTTATTTCTGGCTCAACGGCAAAATCAATATTCAAACTTGCCGAACAAAAAAAAACCTAGACCACTTAAAGCAGTGCAACTTGAGTTCCGGAATTGGTAAGTTGTGCGCAACGGTCAAATCGCTCTATAACCCTGAAAGGAAGGATGATCGGACAGCAGTCACGTTTGGTGGTAGAGCAGTGACAGATCCGAAGCGGTGCGCGTGTTATTATAACCGGCTTTTCATTGAGCACCCAGAGAGTGATAAGGCGAAAAGGAGAGTATTGCGTGGTATCCGCGCTCTCCGAGTCGAAGAGGCACCACCACAATTTACCGTTGGTGAAGTTGCCCATGTCATCCGCACCGCAAAGTCATCAAAGGCGCTGGGTCCGGACGGAATCTCAATGCTTATGTTAAAGGACTTGGATACCCCGGGAGTAGAGTACATGACGAAAGTGCTCAATCTGTCGCTAGCCACTTACTTATAAGTAGCTCCCGATGCTTTAAAAATAGGCAGAGTGGGTTCGCTACTGAGGCCAGGCAAAGACGCAAGTGAAGGAGATTCGTACAAGCCAAACTCCTTGCTTTCTCCAGTAGCAAAGACGCTTGAAGCACTGCTCCTCCCCAGCCTGATCGAACACTTTCCTTGTGCTAATTATCAGCATGGATTCCGCAAGCAGTGCAGCACAAAAACTGCTTTACACGCCATCACCGGCCTTAACCAGAACTAGCCTTACGACTGGACGGTTCTCGTGGCTTTTGAACTAACAAAAGCTTTCGACACGGTCAATCATGCCGCTCTGTTCGAGGACAATGAAGTAACGTCCCTTCCGCCCAGTTTGAAACGTTGGGTCGTAAACTATATGTGTGGGCGCCAGTCATATGTAGAATTTAGAGACAGAAAGTCGAAGCCCCGTAGAGTTAAACAAGGACTTCCCCAGGGTGGAGTTATATCCCCGCCTCTGTGTAACCTCTACCTCTCTAAACTTCCTGCAGCACCAGACGGCGTTGAAAATGTGTCGTACGCTGACGATTGCACAATTCTGGCGCCAGGACATAAAGTGGATGACATATGCGAGAAAATCAACTGTTACCTCACTGACTTAGCACGCTTTTTCACTGCAAGGAATATGAAAATATCCGCCTCCAAATCATCCAATATCATCATAAAAAAGTCATCAACGTTTTTTCCAAAGAATTTTGTGCATATCCCGACCAAATTTTTGAAATTAATACCTTCACTTAAATGTGTGTAAAATCAAATGCGTAAATCGATTTTCATGATCTATGTCTCATTTTGTTCATAGGTTATGTGACTTGAAAGTAATAGGACTTGAAACTTTTTATCGTTTTGTATTTTTTATAAATTAAAAAAAAACTTTAATTTTTAGGCAAAAAATATTTTTTCTTCATACATTTATTTATAACTGGGAAACTGTTGCTTATGTAGCGAAACGTTGTATAAACAGATTAAAGGAATTATAATTTTAAATTTTTTTAAATTTGTTTCAGAGTATTCGGACTAGTGGACTACTTTCACAAACAATTATCAGAATTGAGTCCCGGAATCATGTTTTGTACTATGTAATTAAACTTGTCTACAAAAAGTTTGAATAGTATTTTCTTTATATTCCAACTTAAAGTATATTTCTCTACCTTGTTATATGATCCTTGAAGGTTCCTGTTTATTCTATAAGTATCTATCGTATTGTCTGCGTGGTATATGATAATATCATATACTTTTTAAAGATGACCGGGTTGATAAAGCTAACCTTTTGGCTGAAATGTTTGCAGAAAATTCTTCTAGTCGGAAAGCAATCAACCAATCCTCATTGCCTCAGATATTTTTTCGAACACGTGGCGTTAAAGGGGTTCTTGCGAGTTTCGATGTTAATAAATCCCCGGGCCCGGATGGTATTTCGGCACTTGTCATATGTAAGTGCTCTTCGATGCTAACCCGTCCATTAGGCAACCTTGCTTACCGTGCGGGTGTCTTCCCTGCCTGTTGCGGCAGTCTTCCCAGGGAGAAGCCAATAATCCGCTCTCCATGGTAATGGAGAGCATGGTGAACTACCATCTAGTTAGGTATTTAGAGACCAACGACCTGCTAAGTGATCGACATTATGGCTTCCGCAGAAATCGCTCTACTGGAGACCTGATGACGTTCTTGTCGGAACTTTGGAGTGGGTCCATCCACCAGTTTGGTAAGAATAAGGTCGTGGCTCTGGATATCTATCTCCAAGCCTTTGATAGAATGTGGCACGGTGCACTCATATCAAAGCTTTTGGCGTCGGTAATACCTTGCTCGTTTTATTTCGAGCTTTTTCGAGATCGCACTATACGAGTTGTAGTCGATTTGTTCTCATCCAGAGAACATAGGCTGCCCGCAGGTGTACCACAGGGTGCTGTGCTTTCTCCCTGACTTTTTTTTATTTTCATTGACGATCTTTTGGGTCAGACCATGAATCCAATCTACTCATTTGCAGATGATAGCAATATCTGTCATTCATTTTCATTCGACCGTAGACCGAGTCTTCAAGAAATTGAAGATAAAAGGCGAACCATTGATGAGACACTTGGCCAGGATTTACTGGCCATTTCCGAATGGGGTCAAGTGAATAGAGTAGATTCAAATGCGCGTAAGACACAGTGCTGCTTGTTGTATCACAAGCGATTTGCTGACCCAACAATGTCGTCAATTTCTATTGATGGAATGGACAATCATATGCTCTTAATGTTCTGGGCATAAAAGTACAATGTGACGTTCGTTCGAAGTGTGGAAAGAAGCACTCAAGTGAATATGCTTTTTAAAGCGGTGCAGGAAATATTTCACTCCGTCTGATCTTTTCAATATCTATGCAACTTATATCAGACTGAAGATGGAATATAACTCTCATATTTGGGCAGGTGCTCCAAAATCATCCTTGGAGCTTTTTGACCGTGTTCAAAGGAGAGCAATGGTGCTGATAGGTGACAGTAGGGTATCCAACTCTATTGTTTTCCTTGAGCATCGTCTGAATGTGGTTTGCGTGACGATAGAACATATCGTTACTTTCATGGTGTGTGTTCATCAGACATCGGTCGCCTTACTCTTCACGAGAGGATGTTCGGCAGGGATAAGCGACTTTCTAGGAAATCACACCTGTCTATTATCGATTGTACAGTTGGCCGCACTATACATTACAGATCAGATTCGTTTTTCGCTCGTACAGTCCGTATGTGGAATCGACTTCTTGCAAATGTATTTCCTACTAATTGCGACATCCAGAAATTGAAGGCAAGTTTCAATAAATATTATTCCGTTTCCCCCCCCTCTGATCCTTTACTTTCTACTCGCCAGCGCAATGCTCCGCATGTATAGGGGGCATCTACTGAGTGTAGGTAATTTAAAAAATAAAATAATAATACGCCTTCAGCAGAGTTTAACATGCCGAATTTTTGCGCCCGGGCTCACCCTTATATCATATATGTACCTAGAATCCAACTAACCTACGCGACAAGCAAATAATCGAAGAAAATATCTAGTGCAAAGCCCTTTTTTTCTGATCAGGATCTTATATAGTAATCATATTAATAATTATAATAGCATACTATTATAATTGTAAAACGATTGCCGTCACTCTGCACAATTCACCAGGATACTCATCTTTTTAACCCTGCTTAGATAACGTACGTCTGAGAGACGTACGACTTTTACATTTTGTTCTCTCCCTCTCCCGATCGTTAACGGAGAAACTTCGCACGTTCAGTTATCTCAGTCGTTACCAGTAGCTTATCGGTGGTGGTCGTTTTTGTGCGGTAAGTTCGTTTATTTTGGAGATATTTACAACACGTACGCTTGAGAGACGTATCGTTATCTTTTGTGTAACGTTTGACTTCTTTATATTATAGATTTTTTTGTCGTTTTCTGTGATATTTAATATATGATTGAACTATTTATATTTAAATTAGATATAAAAATGGCATATAAACGCTGCTTGGATGACACAGAAATTGCTGAGCTATTGAAAAGTGTATTGGACGACACAGATTCATCGGAAAATGTGTGTTACGAACAAATTTACGAAATGCCATACCCGACGAAGTCAACAATACACCTGGAAGCAGTAGAGATCAGACTGTCCCAAGTAAGAGAAGATACTGCGGCTTCTGCCCATCAAAAATTCGACGCATGTCAAAAATGGTATGTGTCAAATGCGATACAGCTGTATGTGGAGACCACAAATATTTAGTCTGCAATTCCTGCATATGATGCAATTTAATTTTAAATTTTTAAGTTTATAAACCTTAAAACTTATATTATTATCAAAATGCAGTACAAAAATTTTTATTTAGTTTTTTTTTTAACTGAATTTAAGTCCTTCAATGAAGGCTGCTTATTTTTTTTACTTTTTTAAGGCAACTGAAATATTGTCCTAAATTTTATTATTATTTATATATATATTTTTAAACTATGTTCCTATATAAAAGAAAACTGAATAAACTAATGATCTCAATCAAAACATTATTAATTTTATTTTCGTTGGAATCCGTAAAAGGATATAATTTATGATACGTCGTTTAGACGTATCGATATCTTTTGAGTACAAAAAAATAACGTTATCTAAGCAGGGTTAAACGAACATCATATAGTCCAGATACCATCGTCATGCCGCCAATAGTTTAGTAGGCTTTCACATTTCGACGCGTTTAATGGGCAATGCTATGCCTTTATTTGCATTTTCAAGAAAATATAATCTTTAATCAGTAGGATTTAGCCAAGTTGAATAGGACATACTACTCGCAACGAGTATACGGTACCACAACGGGAACTTTTCGTAGACCCAAGTAAGTTATGCTTTAGGCAGCTGACATTTAAAGCAAGACTATAACAACCGTACTGAAAATTGGATCTGTGCAGAACCAGTCATGTGACATTTCAACTGGACCAACTTCAGTATCAACCATATACAATCGTCATATCTTGAACAGGTAATGAGATTGAAAACCCCTGTATATTTTGGTACAAACAAAAAGTGTAGCGCATTGGAAAATACATTAAAGACCCTAAATACTCGTATGGTTCGATCAAATATGTTTCATTAAGTCATTAAGGTCATGTCTGCCTGTGTAGGTATTTCTTACTATAACTCCAAAAAGGTACTACCAATCGTTTTTAAATTTAACTTGTAATAGTTTTTGAAAGGGACCTAAGGGTAAAAACCAGGTTTGTTCAGGAGAGCTATTTTAAAGATTTAAATACGTGTATCTTTGGTGTAGAATCGTCGACTTCACTTTCATAAAACGCGCATATCTCTGGGAGGAACACTTTTGGACCATGGGATCGGTCTCATTCGATGCTCAGATGTTTTCCACATCAAAAAAAAAGTGAAAATTGATTTTTTTACCCTTAGGTCCTTTCCTCTAAGTGCTGTCACATATATGAGTAAAATGAGTCATATTGCCATATCCGTTCTGATACCTCCCACGCAAATGTATCATTAGTTGGTATTCTTGTAATATCATTTAAAAATTTTGCATCTCACTAAAAATCAAAACTTAAAAATCATGTTATAGGACAAAATTGGTGAGAAAAAGTTGGAACAACGCCCTATCTGTAGCTCCCACACAAATGGGAATACTGTTATATTTTAATAAAGGCTTTGTACTCGCATAGGAAAAAACTGGCTGACACGTCCCGTTCTGATACCTGTCATGCAGTTGCACCATTCCGCCCACTTAACGTATTATTGTAATATCTGACTGAAATTTGCTTACTTGTTTTAATTTTTTGAACGCTTACTAAACGGCGGAATATGCTTCACCCAGCCTGTATACATTTAGGCTTTTGTAGGTTAAATACCAACACACACTTTAGGGCATGTCCTTGCATACATTAAACGAATGCATACATTGAGGTCTCTTCGATTTTAAATTATTCATATTCATTTGATTGCCTTGTTATGTCGTGTTTTTTAAAGTGTGTATAAAGATTATTTCGTAAATGACCGAAATTTCATTAATGTGAAAAAAATCCATATCTCTAATTATCCCACTGCAATGGGGGGAAAACTTATTTACAGATATATTAAAAAGTTGTTATTTGTGCCATAAAACAGTAGAGCTCATTACTTGTAAACAACCCGCCCGCCCGCCCGTCCGGTGAGAGTGTTGCAAAGTTTTTAAAGTTAAAGGTTGTGTATGCCCTGTTGACCCAGAAAAAGGCGGGCACAGACTCTCGAACTGACTGTATCTTTAATTGCTGCTGAACCACAAATGCCAGGGTTTGGCCGATTGTTGTTGCAAGGCAAACACAGATAACCACATACAGACACTCAGCCTCACATAGATACATACACTCTACAGTCTCCTATGTGTGTAAGTCATGTATTTAAACAATATGTAAATATATGTATGTATAAACATGTAGCCTTCCTCTCTTCGCACCGGCCATATGGATAATGAAGAGGAAAGAGAGAACCAAAGAATGATCTCCTCCTGTTAAATGGCCGAGATGAGCAAATCCAACTTAGGTCATGTCGTTTTACACTTAAGTAAATATTTAAGTTCTTCAACACACTTACGCACATATGCGCCGAGAGCCAACAAATAAAGTTTCGAATTGGGTTTTATTCGGTTGTTGGTAGTGTTAGTTGGTAAACAATAATGTCCTTTGGAAGGACATTCAGAAAATAAACACACTTATACAGCGCTCTGGTAGTTAGCGTAAAATGGGGAAAGTATAATGCTGCAGAGGTTTAGGAACATCAGTACGGGCTATAGAGAAGAGCAAGGACACATTTAATTAAACCACTTTTAAGCAGCATTCTATAAGCAGAAAGTAAAGGGTGTTTTTGAATGAGATGGCTACCCATACAGGTTTTTACAAGAAAATTTTGTTCTGAAATGAAGCTCACTTTTGGTTGAATGGGTACGTTATAACCAAAATTGTCGCATTTGGAGTAATAAAACTCACAAGCCTTTGTTGCAACGCCGTTATATATTAAAAAATACTGTTTGGTGTGCTTTATAGGCAAAGGGAATATATGGTCCATAATTCTTCAAAAATTAAGCTATCCATAATGTTACACTCAATGGGGAACGCTTAAGAGCCATGATTAATGACTTTTTCGTGTCTCAATTTAAAGATGTTGATGTGGACGACCTTTGCTTCCAACAAGACGGCGCTACAAGCCATACAGCCAGCGAAACAATCAATTGATAAGTACTTAGTAGGGACATAAATACTGTTACACACGTTTTATGCTGTAAAATAATATTTTTTTGATGTATATTGTATTCGAAAAGAATCTACATATTCGAAATGTCCGCCTTTTGCCTTTACATACGCCTTAAGTCGCACTGGCCAATCGTCAATAGCTGCACGAACCTCGTCCATTGGAAAATTGGCCACAGCTCGAACCAAAGCAGTCTTAAGAGATCCAATGTTGGGGTATCTTTTGTGACAAACCTTGTTCTCTAAAACCGTCCACAATTTGTAATCCAATGGGTTCAAATCTGGACAGCCTGAAGGCCATTTTTCAGAGGAAATGAGCGCTGGCAAATTGTTTCGAAGCCAGGCCTGTGCAAGTTATCAGTGTGCTTCACCAAAAGACGTTTGCATTTTTCAATCCTATTTTTTTTTAAAGCTGCAGTCATTTAATGTCCGGTACGTCGTTCAAATGCCCCAAGTCTCAAGTATTTTTTAATGATTCGACTCATGGACTTTTGCGTGATATTCATCTCACGGGCCATGATTTTCTGTTTTCGGAGCGGATTTCTGTGAATTCTTGATTTAACGGCTTTGATGACATGCGGTGGTTGAACAGAGCGTGCGCGACCAGACGGGTGGCGGTCTTTTACATCTCCAGTCTCCTCAAACAGTTTTATGCATCGGTAGACGAACATGCGGCTTATCCCTAGTGGTTGGAGCGTTTTGAAAATATCGCTTTTTTTCATTTCACACTTGAAAAGCGCTATTACAGCGATACGGTTCTCATTATATGACCATGAAAGTTGAAACAATTTTAAAATCTCGTTCCAGACTAACGCTATTGAGGTTTGCTTTCAAAACCCATATGACATTAACGGGGTATGTTCAGTTTTACTATTGAAATAGGTGTGTAACAGTATTTATGTCCCTACTAAGTATTGAAGGAAACCTTTGGTGAGCGCATTATCTCGCGTCGTGGGCCTGTGGCGTGGCCACAAAGATCGTGCGATTTAACACCGATGGAATATTTTTTGTAAGGTTATGTAAAGACTCTTGTCTACGCAGATAAGCCCGACACGATTGACGACTTGAATGAGAATACTCGGCGCGACATATGGCTCCAAACGCTGCAAAAAGTGGTCAAAAATTGTGCCGCTCAGCTAAAATTTATTCGAGCCAGCCGGAGCGGCCAATTGCACGAAATCATTTTTAAGACCTAATAATGAAGCTAAATTCGTGGCCATAACATTAAATTACATGCGTTTTTTTTTTTCTTTAAAACCACACTTCGAAAAAACACCCTTTATTATCAAGCTTCTATGCCCGTCACTTTCCAATTTGTGCACAATTCATGTATTTTAAAATAAAGCCAATAACAGGTCTCCCTAGATTTTTTTTCCCACGTTGTCCGCTGCCTTCACACTTCCGTACTTGCCATCATTTTAATCGCTTTCCCTTCATTTCAATTTTACTACTTAACGACATTACAAAAATCTAGTCAACTCTACTCAAACACCGAAAAACAAACGGGAACAAAAATCGTTTTTATGGCCAGAAAATCTCATAAAACTCAAGCTACTGTTTTCGTTTTTCTTTTTCGAAGTGCTTCAGCATTTCGAAATTTATTTAGTATCGTGTCTGAGCTCATGTGGAAATAAAAAGTTTAAGAAGACATATGCATTTATGTCGGTGTGTACGCCATAAATATACAAATTTGCATGTAGATTTGGGTACAGTAAGAACCATTCGTACTGATGCACACAAGTGTTTTGAAGGATTCAAAAACTAGCCTAAAAAGTTGTACGCTACAAAAAGGAAAGACCTCGTCGAAATGTTGATCGGAGACTCTGAATTTTATTGTAAATAATGTTAGAGGGGAAATGTCCCTTTAAAGGAATGAAAGAACATCGAAAAAGTACACTATTTTGAGTTTTTGCTTACATACTCGTATAAAAACTTTTAGTGAATAAACAGTGGTTGAAGTGGGGACAGTAGATTTAATTAATGATAAATATTTTATCAATCTCTCAAAAAAATCAATTGTTTTCCTTCAATCATGAAATGGTTAAGGCCGGAAGTCCGACGAAACTTTGCCCATTGTTCAGAGTTGAACCAAGGATATACCTTTTAAAAAACTGATTTATATCTTTCCACAGATAACTATTTCATTCGAAATTTCAAAAAGAAATAGCTGTTTGTAAGTGGGCGATATCGGCATAGGAGAAAAAGGTTTCCTTTAAAAAGTACATTAAAGACACCTCTTGGACCTCTTCTAGTTGCTCTTCAGCCCAAATGTGCCTATTTTATTAATTGACATTGCCGTTAAGCCAGAAATGGGCCTCATCAGTGAACAAAATTTTGGTAGAAGCCAGTCTCTTACCGATCGCTCATTTCCATTATACAGTTAGTTGCACAATTAGGAGACGTTGTTGCGGTGTAAGTTTTTGCATGATAAAATGTCAAACAGTACTGAAAACAAATAAAAAATAAAGTTTAATACAACTCTCGTAAAAACTGTGAAAAAACCCTTTTAAAAAAATACCTCTAGATGGCTCACCCTATAGAATGATTTTAAATTAATTTTAGGAGGAAACAATTATGCTAATAATTTTCTGAGATCGAGACCAAAACTAAAAATTATTATAATTTAAAAAAATTGAGTTGTTGTTCAATAATTACTTACTAGCATTTAAGTACTCCTTAATATCTTTTAGCATATGAATATAAAACTATTAGACAGGTTTCAACATTTAAAAAAATTAAAAGGCCCATGTCTCTCTTAATAATTTTTTAAGATTTTTTTCTATGAAACGTATACAATCTAAAGGGTGGTCCAACCATAATGCACAATGTTAATTGTGAGTCACAATTTAACGTCAAGTTTTTTGCCCAACTTAATTTGAGATCCTGTCGGTTGTTGTTGAAACAACAATATATTTTATTTGGAAGTGTTGTTCGTCTATGAGGATCTGCTTCGATATCCAGGTGGAGGAAACGCGACGTTTGAACTAGATGCGTCCACAGCCTGGGGGTCAGCTGAGTGGGCTTGGCCGGACAATTGAAGAGGTGCCACACGTCATGCGGTTCTTGATGGCCGGCGGGACAGATGTCCGGAACGTAAGCATCAATTCGTGTCCAGGAAGAATTGAGGCGGCTGCACCATCCAGATCTCAGCTGGATCTCCTCAGGTGAAATCTCAGGGGGATGCTCCTCTAGCACTAATGTTGTTCAGACCTGCCTGCCGGGTTTTTTACTTCAATGTTTGACATATTCAACCATACGTAGATGAGCGAGCGTTTAAATCAAAATGAATTTCGTGCACTTCGTGATTATGTAGGCCAACAAATCGACCAAATGTGTCCACAGTGGATTTGTTAACAAGCAGAATTGCGCATTTGGTCAAATGAGAATCCACAAGTCATTGTTAAAAAAGCCGATGCATTTACAAGGAGTGCCTTTTTGGTGCGATTTATGGACTGGCGGCGTCATCGGGCCGAACTTCTTTAAAAATAAGTTCGGCAAAGCATTTTCCGTGAATGGTGTTCGCAATTGCGATATTATAACGGAGCGTTGCCTGACGCCATTTGATATTTCCATTGGAAAGTTTGACATTTTTTAGCATAAACTTACTCAGAACGTTTTGACGTACGACCATCATTTGTGTTGTTTACAGTGACTTGTAAAAATCAATTTGGCAAAAAAATGGAATTAACTCGTGAACATTTTCGTGCGATAATTTTTCACAACTTTCGACGGGGATTATCATGACAAGAGTGCGTCACGAAAGTTGTTTGTTGAAGAAGCACTTCGAAGCAAATGGTCGCCAGTTTCTTCGGCAAAACTGGTCATGTGGCGACTGTTCCGCTCGAGCAATGTAGGATGTCAATTCTGAGTGGTAAATTACAATTTGTTTGCCTGACGTCTTTGGAGAAATTCGAAAAACGAACAATAGAAGCCGTATGATTGTGCACCATGACAATACGAGCTCCCACACATAGGCTCGAACCAGCACCTTTTCGACATGCCAAAACGTCGAACTGATGGGTCATCTGTCGTACAGCCCTGACTTGGCACCCAATGACTTCTTTTTATTCCCGCATATGAATAAAAAAATGCGTGGTCAATGATTTTCTTCGCCAAAAGATGCTGTTGAAGCGTTCAAAAACCATGTTTTGGAGGTGTCTCAATCGGAGTGGAAAAAGTACTTCGACAATTGGTTTGAGTGCATGCAGAAGTGTTAAATCATGCTGGAGAATACTTTGGAAAACAACAAAACAATTTTTTATAATAAATATTCGCAGTTTCATTATTAGGCCAGAAATATATATAGCAGCCCTCGTAATTAATGGTTGAACATCGAAAGGGGCGTTTGTGAAGGGGCTATTTATTTGACATGCTTGGTTCAATATTACCTAAGATGGGTGTTGTTCGCTCTTAACGATCTATGCGAAATTTGAGCTACATGATATGAATGTGGAGGCTGCACGGAAATATGGAGCTATATGGTCCTGTTTTATCAGAATTTATAATTGTTCACTCATTAAGTACAATAGGAGACTAGAGCACAGTCGTATTTATTTGTGGTTTCTCGTACCACAAATCGGAAAAGGGCCTTTACGCGAGAGCTGTTCAAAAAAATTGGACCGCCAATATTACTTAATTTCATCAGAGACGGGTGTTGATCATTCGTAACGCTATCTCATTTGATAACAACGCTACATGAACTGACGGAAAAAGGGTTTAGAGTGTAGTTTCTCAAGCTAAAGGGATACAAATTGGGAGGAACCTTTGCGTGGGAGCTATTTAAAAATATGGACCAATATTATCCAGTTTTCCCAGAGACGAGTGTTGATCGTTCGTAACGCTATGGTAACTAGTATGATTACAACGTTACACGTACTAACGGACATTGTTTAATAGAAATAATCTCTATTCCCTTAAGCTCTATTCCCCTAATGCGTTACAAACATTAGCACTAAGCTTGTGTTTTGTCGAATTTTAATGGAAAATTTATCTAGTTTTCGGCAGTCTTAGTAGGCTCATACGAATACGGCCTTTACTTACTGTAGGTATATGTAAAAATCAAAGCGTTTTAACATGTGTTTTCTGAGAGACCGAGTCGAGGTAGTAGTACATGTATAAGTGTTTACATAAAAAAATAATTGCACATTTCCTTATTTATGCAGGTGTTGCCAACAACCTGGACACACGAAGTATTTGACATTACTTTTTCTGAAAAGTTTTTCACTTACAGCAAAAGTAAGGCAAGGGTAAAGCGAGAATGTTAACTGAATTTGGTACATTGTATTGACAGAAACTAGGGTGTGCTTGTTGGGGGACTTTACCTTCTTAAAGTAAGTTTTATCCATATGCTAAGTAAAGGGTTTTCCAATGGGGACATAACAATTTCGTATCTTTAAGTCAACGCACCCCCAAACACTTTTAATGAACTTTCAGTGTCGAAACGTTAGTCGAAGTCAACCTTTTCATCATGGTAAAACTCACTTACGAGCAACGTTTGAAAATCATTAAAACTTACTACCGAAATTCTGAGTCGGTGGTCGCAATTTTAAGAGCGCTTACTCCAATTTTCAGCCATAATAATCGTTCCACCCGACAGGCTGTACGAGCTTTAGTGGATAAATTTGGATCCAAATTATCACCTTTATATGTTCCGGCGCCAAAGAGACGCCTAAGCGACGAAAATATCGCAGCAATAAGTGCATCTGTTCAAAATGAGCCAAATCATTCGATTCCACGTCGTTCTCAAGTATAGGGCATCTCTCAAAACCACGCTGTGACGTATTTTGCAAAAAGATTCTTATAAGATCAAACTGACTTAAGAACTGGAGCCACTTGATCATTTGAAACGCCGAGTTGGGCTCTGGCAAAGATTCACAAAAATCCAGAATTTCTTCACAAAATCACCTTCATTGATAAAGCTTATTTCTGGCTGAGTGATTTTGTAAATAAACAAATTATGCATTATTGGACAGCAACAAACCCACATCTGATTCAACAACGCATCCGCAAAATATTACTGTGTGGTGTGGTTTTCATGCCGGATGTGTGATTGGGCCACATTTTTTGTCTATGAAAACAATCGTAATATAACCGTGCCATTTAAGAAAATTATATATAGCCAGAATTGGATGAGCCTGACATCGCTGATATGTGGTATCAACACGACGGTGCCACTAGCCACACAGCACGTGTTACAATAATTTTACTGAAAGGCAAATTCGGTAAACGTGTTATATCGACAAATGGTCCGGTCGAATGACTACCTCGTTTATGCGATTTAACGCCATTGTGTTTATTTTTATCGGACCGCAAAAATCATTGGTCTATGCCAAGAAGTCAACAACTTTAGACGAGCTCAGAGATTACATCCAACGCGAATTTGCCGTCGTTGCGGTTAAATTATGTGCAAGAGTGGTGGTGATCGTATGACCGAATTTCATTCTTAAAATGCAACATTTCTACTACACCTAAATAAATATATTTGAACTCTTTATCTTAAATATTCTGAGTTTTATTTATATACATATATTATATGTATAAAATTGTTTTGTCCTTAATGGACAACCCTGTATGTTCTTTTTAGCTTCAACATAAATCGTTGTCATCTTCCAATGATTACGAGTATTAGTCGGCTCTCTCAAAAGTGCACTTATTTAACCCTAATGTTGCTGCAAGCTTCTTCCTGATATCGCTAGAGAAAGTAACTTATATGATTATCTACTAGGATCCTAAAACAAAAAAATCATATACCCTCCTAAGGATATAAATTATTCCTACCCTTATTACTTCTTAAGTCCATAGCATTTGCGCCCATTTGAATTCTTGCAAAAATAATTTATGTTACTTTCGTTTAACAAAAACAAAAAAAAAACTAATTGAATGTCCCTTGACAAAAAACTTGGAGACCTTGACATCGTACACATACATAACCACATACGTTCCTCCCCTTCAAAAAACCCATAAACAATTCCAGCAGGAGAGGGAAAAGAAGACAAGGAAAACATTTAAGGCACCTTTTTCACTTTACTAGGTGACTATTTTTTCCCTCGCTTCTTATTACATTGACATTGAACCAAGGAATCAAATGAACCACCAATGGTCACAGAAAAAATCCAACAGACTTTCCATACGTCCTACAAGCTTTCGGCGATTGTGGTGGAGCTAGTGTTGCTTGCCTCACCTACTCACTGACCCATTCTGCTTGGTTGGTTGCTCGTTTTGAAAAACGTTTTAAAAAGTCATTTCTGTGTTAAATATTTCCTTAGACAATTTGCATTTTCAAGTTTTATGGTCATGGCATGTCGTATGCAATTATTGTGTAGAGTTTCTTCCGTTCGTTTTTTTTTTTTGCAATTGCCTTTCCCTTCCTTTCTTTGGCTTCGCTTCTTTTTTATAAGTAGACAAATGCTGCTACATCCACAAGTTTTCACACTTCCTTTTGGCATTACGTTCGGGTTTTCTGACTAAGAGTATGCGACAATTTTTCTACTGACCAAAATCCCCCTAGAAGTATTTCATTAGGAGGAAGTTATGAAAAGTGTGGTTATATCTAAGTTAGATCGTAGGACTTGTAACCTTAAGTTGGCTTAAAAAGTAGGATGAATTCTAATTTAGTAAATCGAAGCAGGTTATATACGTACGTAGGCTACATTATTGCCAGCGCATACCCTGAAGATAATATCGGTATAAACGACAGCGCAGACCCTTCATTTCCTTTGGTGCTGTGGAGATCCAGGCCAAAAATTACGCCCAAAATGAGCGGAGTCCTTGCCTGCATCTGTTTCTAAGTCAGGGGCGGTTGTAATTAATAAAATGGCGAGGGGTATAAAATAGAAACGCCATCATGCAAAATCAAACGAACAGAATAAAACTAATGGTGAAGAGAGTGAATAACCCAGTGCAGGACGCCGGTGGTCAGTATCTAGCGACTTTGTTTGCAATCGCTGGATATTGGGACGAAAACGACACCAAAGAGAAAAACAATACCGGTTGATTTAATAAAACGTCGATAGCGAATTCCTTTGAAAAAAGTAGAAATTTTTGAAGTCTCCAACGAAGTCGGTTTGCGAAACGCGTATTTTAGGAGATTTAAGTTGTTCTTAACATTTTTAGCCGAGAACTACGTGATCACGTCTATAAAACGGTTAGTTTAGAAGATATCAACGATTTAAGTTTTTATAAGAAAATCCAACTTTGTTTGGCCACGCGAAACTAGTGATCACGAATTCAGGCTCTTTTGTCGATTAGACGCTTAGTTTAGAAGATATCGACGATTTAAGTTTTTATAAGAAATCCAACTTTTTTGGCACGGGAAACTATTGATCACAAATTAAGGATCTTTTGTCGATTAGACGCTTAGTTTAGAAGATATCGATTAGAAGCTTAGTTTAGAAGATATCGACGATTTAAGTTTTTATAAGAAATCCAACTTTTTTGGCCCAGGAAACTAGTGATCACGAATTCAGACTCTTTTGTTGATTAGAAGCTTAGTTTAGAAGATATCAACGATTTAAGTTTTTATACGAACTTCCAACTTTTTTGGCCCAGGAACCTAGTGATCACGAATTAAGGCCCTTTTTTCGATTAGACGCTTAGTTTGGAAGATATCGACGATTTAAGTTATTATCAGAAATTCCAACTTTTTTGGCCCGGGAAACTAGTGATCACGAATTAAGGCTCTTTTGTCGATTAGACGCTTAGTTTATAAGATATGGACGATTTAAGTTTTAATAAGTAATTCCAACTTTTTTGACCCGGGAAACTAGTGATCACGAATTAAGGCTCTTTTGTCGATTAGACGCTTAGTTTAGAAAATATCGACGATTTAAGTTTTTATAAGAAATTCCAACTTTTTTGGCCCGGGAAACTAGTGATCACGAATTAAGGCTCTTTTGTCGATTAGACGCTTAGTTTAGAAGATATCGACGATATAAATTTTTATAAGTGATCACGAATTAAGGCTCTTTTGTCGATTAGACGATTAGTTTAGAAGATATCGACGATTTAAGTTTTTATAAGAAATTCCAACTTTTTTGGCCCGGGAAGCTATTGATCACGATATAAGGGTCTTTTGTCGATTAGACGCTTAGTTTAGAAGATATCGACGATTTAAGTTTTTATAAGAAATTCCAACTTTTTTGGCCCGGGAAACTAGTGATCACGAATTAAGGCTCTTTTGTCGATTAGACGCTCAACTTTTTTGGCCTGGAAAACTATTGAACACGATATAAAGCACTCTTGTCGATTAGACGCTTAGTTTAGAAAATATCGTCGATTTAAGTTTTTATATGAAAATCCAACTTTTTTGGTCCGGGAAACTATTGATCACGAATTAAGGCTCTTTTGTCGATTAGACGCTTAGTTTAGAAGATATCGACGATTTAAATTTTTATAAGAAATTCCAACTTTTTGGCCCGCGAAACTAGTGATCACGAATTAAGGCTCTTTTGTCGGTTAGACGCTTAGTTTAGAAGATATCGACGATTTAAGTTTTTATAAAAAATTCCAACTTTTTTGGCCCGTGAAACTAGTGATCACAAATTAAGGATCTTTTGTCGATTACACGCTTAGTTTAGAAGATATCGACGATTAAAGTTTTTATAAGAAATTCCAACTTTTTTGGCCCGGGAAACTAGTGATCACGAATTAAGGCTCTTTTGTCGATTAGACGCTTAGTTTAGAAGATATCGACAATTTAAATTGTTATAAGAAATACCAACTTTTTTGCCCGGGAATCTAGTGATCACGAATTAAGGCTCTTTTGACGATTAGACGCTTAGTTTAGATTATAGCGAAAATTTAAGTTTTTATACGAAACTCCAACTTTTTTGGCCCAGGATACTAGTGATCGCGAATTAAGGCTCTTTTGTCGATTAGACGCTTAGTTTAGAAGATATCGACGATTTAAGTTTTGATAAGAAATTTCAACTTTTTTGGCCCGGGAAACTAGTGATAACGAATTAAGGCTCTTTTGTCGATTAGACGCTTAGTTTAGAAGATATCGACGATTTAAGTTTTTAAAAGAAAATCCAACTTTTTTGGCCCGGGAAACTAAGCTCTTTTGTCGATTAGACGCTTAGTTTAGAAGATATCGACAATTTAAGTTGTTATAAGAAATTCCAACTTTTTTGGCCCAGGAAAGTGATCACGAATTAAGGCTTTTTTTTGTTGATTAGACGCTTAGTTAAGAAGATATCGACGATTTAAGTTTTGATAAGAAATTTCCACTTTTTTGGCCCGGGAAACTAGTGATAACGATTTAAGGCTCTTTTGTCGATTAGACGCTTAGTTTAGAAGATATCGATGATTTATGTTTTTAAAAGAAATCACAACTTTTTTGGCCCGGGAAACTAGTGATCACGAATTAAAGCTCTTTTGTCGATTAGACGCTTAGTTTAAAAGATATCGACGATTTAAGTTTTTATAAGAAATTCCAACTTTTTTGGCCCGGGAAACTAGTGATCACGAATTAAGGCTCTTTTGTCGATTAGACGCTTAGTTTAGAAGATATCGACGATATAAATTTTTATAAGTGATCACGAATTAAGGCTCTTTTGTCGATTAGACGCTTAGTTTAGAAGATATCGACGATTTAAGTTTTTATAAGAAATTCCAACTTTTTTGGCCCGGGAAGCTATTGATCACGATATAAGGGTCTTTTGTCGATTAGACGCTTAGTTTAGAAGATATCGACGATTTAAGTTTTTATAAGAAATTCCAACTTTTTTGGCCCGGGAAACTAGTGATCACGAATTAAGGCTCTTTTGTCGATTAGACGCTCAACTTTTTTGGCCTGGAAAACTATTGAACACGATATAAAGCACTCTTGTCGATTAGACGCTTAGTTTAGAAAATATCGTCGATTTAAGTTTTTATATGAAAATCCAACTTTTTTGGTCCGGGAAACTATTGATCACGAATTAAGGCTCTTTTGTCGATTAGACGCTTAGTTTAGAAGATATCGACGATTTAAGTTTTTGTATGAAAATCCAACTTTTTTGGTCCGGGCAACTAGTGATCACGAATTAAGGCTCTTTTGTCGATTAGACGCTTAGTCTAGAAGATATCGACGATTTAAGTTTTTATAAGAAATTCCAACGTTTTTGGCTAGCGAAACTAGTGATCACGATTAGACGATTAGACGCTTAGTTTAGAAGATATCGACGATTTAAATTTTTATAAGAAATTCCAACTTTTTGGCCCGCGAAACTAGTGATCACGAATTAAGGCTCTTTTGTCGGTTAGACGCTTAGTTTAGAAGATATCGACGATTTAAGTTTTTATAAAAAATTCCAACTTTTTTGGCCCGTGAAACTAGTGATCACAAATTAAGGATCTTTTGTCGATTACACGCTTAGTTTAGAAGATATCGACGATTAAAGTTTTTATAAGAAATTCCAACTTTTTTGGCCCGGGAAACTAGTGATCACGAATTAAGGCTCTTTTGTCGATTAGACGCTTAGTTTAGAAGATATCGACAATTTAAATTGTTATAAGAAATACCAACTTTTTTGCCCGGGAATCTAGTGATCACGAATTAAGGCTCTTTTGACGATTAGACGCTTAGTTTAGATTATAGCGACAATTTAAGTTTTTATACGAAACTCCAACTTTTTTGGCCCAGGATACTAGTGATCACGAATTAAGGCTCTTTTGTCGATTAGACGCTTAGTTTAGAAGATATCGACGATTTAAGTTTTGATAAGAAATTTCAACTTTTTTGGCCCGGGAAACTAGTGATAACGAATTAAGGCTCTTTTGTCGATTAGACGCTTAGTTTAGAAGATATCGACGATTTAAGTTTTTAAAAGAAATTCCAACTTTTTTGGCCCGGGAAACTAAGCTCTTTTGTCGATTAGACGCTTAGTTTAGAAGATATCGACAATTTAAGTTGTTATAAGAAATTCCAACTTTTTTGGCCCCGCGAAACTGGTGATCACGAATTCAGGCTCTTTTGTTGATTAGAAGCTTAGTTTAGAAGATATCAACGATTTAAGTTTTTATAAGAAATTCCAACTTTTTTGGCCCAGGAAAGTGATCACGAATTAAGGCTTTTTTTTGTTGATTAGACGCTTAGTTAAGAAGATATCGACGATTTAAGTTTTGATAAGAAATTTCCACTTTTTTGGCCCGGGAAACTAGTGATAACGATTTAAGGCTCTTTTGTCGATTAGACGCTTAGTTTAGAAGATATCGATGATTTATGTTTTTAAAAGAAATCACAACTTTTTTGGCCCGGGAAACTAGTGATCACGAATTAAAGCTCTTTTGTCGATTAGACGCTTAGTTTAAAAGATATCGACGATTTAAGTTTCTATAAGAAATTCCAACTTTTTTGGCCCGGGAAACTAGTGATCACGAATTAAGGCTCTTTTGTCGATTAGACGCTTAGTTTAGAAGATATCGACGATATAAATTTTTATAAGTGATCACGAATTAAGGCTCTTTTGTCGATTAGACGCTTAGTTTAGAAGATATCGACGATTTAAGTTTTTATAAGAAATTCCAACTTTTTTGGCCCGGGAAACTAGTGATCACGAATTAGGGCTCTTTTATCGATTAGACGCTTAGTTTAGAAGCTATCGACGATAGTTTTTAAATGAAAATCCAGCTTTTTTGGCCCGGGAAACTATTGATCACGAATTAAGGCTCTTTTGTCGATTAGACGCTTAGTTCAGAAGATATCGACAATTTAAATTGTTATAAGAAATACCAACTTTTTTGCCCGGGAATCTAGTGATCACGAATTAAGGCTCTTTTGACGATTAGACGCTTAGTTTAGAATATAGCGACAATTTAAGTTTTTATACGAAACTCTAACTTTTTTGGCCCAGGATACTAGTGATAACGAATTAAGGCTCTTTTGTCGATTAGACGCTTAGTTTAGAAGATATCGACGATTTAAGTTTTTAAAAGAAATTCCAACTTTTTTGGCCCGGGAAACTAAGCTCTTTTGTCGATTAGACGCTTAGTTTAGAAGATATCGACAATTTAAGTTGTTATAAGAATTCCAACTTTTTTGGCCCCGCGAAACTGGTGATCACGAATTCAGGCTCTTTTGTTGATTAGAAGCTTAGTTTAGAAGATATCAACGATTTAAGTTTTTATAAGAAATTCCAACTTTTTTGGCCCAGGAAAGTGATCACGAATTAAGGCTTTTTTTTTGTTGATTAGACGCTTAGTTAAGAAGATATCGACGATTTAAGTTTTGATAAGAAATTTCCACTTTTTTGGCCCGGGAAACTAGTGATCACGAATTAAGGCTCTTTTGTCGATTAGACGCTTAGTTTAGAAGATATCGATGATTTAAGTTTTTAAAAGAAATCCCAACTTTTTTGGCCCGGGAAACTAGTGATCACGAATTAAAGCTCTTTTGTCGATTAGACGCTTAGTTTAAAAGATATCGACGATTTAAGTTTTTATAAGAAATTCCAACTTTTTTGGCCCGGGAAACTAGTGATCACGAATTAAGGCTCTTTTGTCGATTAGACGCTTAGTTTAGAAGATATCGACGATTTAAGTTTTTATACGAAATTCCAACTTTTTTGGCCCGGGAAACTAGTGATCACGGATTAAGGCCGTGATCACGGATTAAGGCTCTTTTGTCGATTAGACGCATAGTTTAGTATATATCGACGATTTAAGTTTTTATATGAAAATCCAACTTTTTTGGCCCGGGAAACTATTGATCACGAATTAAGACTCTTTTGTCGATTAGACGCTTAGTTTAGAAGATATCGACGATTTAAGTTTTTATAAGAAATTCCAACTTTTTTGGCCCGGGAAACTAGTGATCACGAATTAAGGCTCTTTTGTCGATTAGACGCTTAGTTTAGAAGATATCGACGATTTAAGTTTTTATACGAAATTCCAACTTTTTTGGCCCGGGAAACTAGTGATCACGAATTAAGGCTCTTTTGTCGATTAGACGCTTAGTTTACGAGATATCGACGATTTAAGTTTTTATAAGAACTTTTTTGGCCTGGGAAACTATTGATCACGATAAAAGGCTCTTTTGTCGATTAGACGCTTAGTTTAGAAAATATCGACGATTTAAGTTTTTATATGAAAATCCAACTTTTTTGGTGATCACGAATTAAGACTCTTTTGTCGATTACTTTAGAAGATATCGACGATTTAAATTTTTATAAGAAATTCCAACTTTTTTGGCCCGGGAAACTAGTGATCACGAATTAAGGCTCTTTTGTCGATTAGACGCTTAGTTTAGAAGATATCGACGATTTAAGTTTTTATAAGAAATTTCAACTTTTTGGCCCCTAGAAACTATTGATCACGAATTAAGGCTCTTTTGTCGATTAGACGCTAAGTTAGGAGCTATCGACAATAGTTTTTATATGAAAATCCAGCTTTTTTGGCCCGGGAAACTATTGATCACGAATTAAGGCTCTTTTGTCGATTAGACGCTTAGTTTAGAAGATATCGACGATAGTTTCGAGATATAACAAATTCCAACTTTTTTGGCCCGGGAAACTAGTGATCACGAATTAAGGCTCTTTTGTCGATTAGACGCTATGTTTAGAAGATATCGACCATTTAAGTTTTTATAAGAAATTCCAACTTTTTTGGCCCGGGAAACTAGTGATCACGAATTAAGGCTCTTTTGTCGATTAGACGCTTAGTTTAGAAGATATCGACGATATAAGTTTTAATAAGAAATTTCAACTTTTTTGGCCCGGGAAACTAGTGATCACGAATTAAGGCTTTTTTGTCGATTAGACGCTTAGTTTACAAGATATCGACGATTTAAGTTTTTATAAGAACTTTTTTGGCCTGGGAAACTATTGATCACGATATAAGGCTCTTTTGTCGATTAGACGCTTAGTTTAGAAAATATCGATTTAAGTTTTTATATGAAAATCCAACTTTTTTGGAGATCACGAATTAAGACTCTTTTGTCGATTTGACGCTTACTTTAGAAGATATCGACGATTTAAATTTTTATAAGAAATTCCAACTTTTTTGGCCCGGGAAACTAGTGATCACGAATTAAGGCTCTTTTGTCGATTAGACGCTTAGTTTAGAAGATATCGACGATTTAAGTTTTTATACGAAATTCCAACTTTTTTGGCCCGGGAAACTAGTGATCACGGATTAAGGCCGTGATCACGGATTAAGGCTCTTTTGTCGATTAGACGCATAGTTTAGTATATATCGACGATTTAAGTTTTTATATGAAAATACAACTTTTTTGGCCCGGGAAACTATTGATCACGAATTAAGACTCTTTTGTCGATTAGACGCTTAGTTTAGAAGATATCGACGATTTAAGTTTTTATAAGAAATTCCAACTTTTTTGGCCCCGGAAACTAGTGATCACGAATTAAGGCTCTTTTGTCGATTAGACGCTTAGTTTAGAAGATATCGACGATTTAAGTTTTTATACGAAATTCCAACTTTTTTGGCCCGGGAAACTAGTGATCACGAATTAAGGCTCTTTTGTCGATTAGACGCTTAGTTTACGAGATATCGACGATTTAAGTTTTTATAAGAACTTTTTTGGCCTGGGAAACTATTGATCACGATAAAAGGCTCTTTTGTCGATTAGACGCTTAGTTTAGAAAATATCGACGATTTAAGTTTTTATATGAAAATCCAACTTTTTTGGTGATCACGAATTAAGACTCTTTTGTCGATTACTTTAGAAGATATCGACGATTTAAATTTTTATAAGAAATTCCAACTTTTTTGGCCCGGGAAACTAGTGATCACGAATTAAGGCTCTTTTGTCGATTAGACGCTTAGTTTAGAAGATATCGACGATTTAAGTTTTTATAAGAAATTTCAACTTTTTGGCCCCTAGAAACTATTGATCACGAATTAAGGCTCTTTTGTCGATTAGACGCTAAGTTAGGAGCTATCGACAATAGTTTTTATATGAAAATCCAGCTTTTTTGGCCCGGGAAACTATTGATCACGAATTAAGGCTCTTTTGTCGATTAGACGCTTAGTTTAGAAGATATCGACGATAGTTTCGAGATATAACTTATCCAACTTTTTTGGCCCGGGAAACTAGTGATCACGAATTAAGGCTCTTTTGTCGATTAGACGCTATGTTTAGAAGATATCGACCATTTAAATTTTTATAAGAAATTCCAACTTTTTTGGCCCGGGAAACTAGTGATCACGAATTAAGGCTCTTTTGTCGATTAGACGCTTAGTTTAGAAGATATCGACGATATAAGTTTTTATAAGAAATTCCAACTTTTTTGGCCCGGGAAACTAGTGATCACGAATTAAGGCTTTTTTGTCGATTAGACGCTTAGTTTACAAGATATCGACGATTTAAGTTTTTATAAGAACTTTTTTGGCCTGGGAAACTATTGATCACGATACAAGGCTCTTTTGTCGATTAGACGCTTAGTTTAGAAAATATCGATTTAAGTTTTTATATGAAAATCCAACTTTTTTGGAGATCACGAATTAAGACTCTTTTGTCGATTTGACGCTTACTTTAGAAGATATCGACGATTTAAATTTTTATAAGAAATTCCAACTTTTTTGGCCCGGGAAACTAGTGATCACGAATTAAGGCTCTTTTGTCGATTAGACGCTTAGTTTAGAAGATATCGACGATATAAGTTTTTATAAGAAATTCCAACTTTTTTGGCCCGGGAAACTAGTGATCACGAATTAAGGCTCTTTTGTCGATTAGACGCTATGTTTAGAAGATATCGACCATTTAAGTTTTTTAAGAAATTTCAAATTTTTTGGCCCGGGAAACTAGTGATCACGAATTAAGGCTCTTTTGTCGATTAGACGCTAAGTTAGGAGCTATCGACAATAGTTTTTATATGAAAATCCAGCTTTTTTGGCCCGGGAAACTATTGATCACGAATTAAGGCTCTTTTGTCGATTAGACGCTTAGTTTAGAAGATATCGACGATTTAAGTTTTTATAACAAATTCCAACTTTTTTGGCCCGGGAAACTAGTGATCACGAATTAAGGCTCTTTTGTCGATTAGACGCTTAGTTTAGAAGATATTTTCTATTTAATTTTTTATGAGAAATTCCTACTTTTTTGGCCCGGAAAACTAGTGATCACGAATTAAGGCTCTTTTGTCGATTAGACGCTTAGTTTAGAATATATCGACGATTTAAGTTTTTATAAGAAATTTCAAATTTTTTGGCCCGGGAAACTAGTGATCACGAATTAAGGCTCTTTTGTCGATTAGACGCTTAGTTTAGAAGATATCGACGATTTAATTTTTTATAAGAAATTCCAACTCCTTTGGCCCGGGAAACTAGTGATCACGAAATAAGGCTCTTTTGTCGATTAGACGCTTAGTTTAGAATATATCGACGATATAAATTTTTATAAGTGATCACGAATTAAGGCTCTTTTGTCGATTAGACGCTTAGTTTAGAAGATATCGACGATTTAAGTTTTTATAAGAAATTCCAACTTTTTTGGCCCGGGAAACTAGTGATCACGAATTAGGGCTCTTTTATCGATTAGACGCTTAGTTTAGAAGCTATCGACGATAGTTTTTAAATGAAAATCCAGCTTTTTTGGCCCGGGAAACTATTGATCACGAATTAAGGCTCTTTTGTCGATTAGACGCTTAGTTTAGAAAATATCGACGATTTAAGTTTTTATATGAAAATCCAACTTTTTTGGTGATCACGAATTAAGACTCTTTTGTCGATTACTTTAGGATATCGACGATTTAAATTTTTATAAGATATTCCAACTTTTTTGGCCCGGGAAACTAGTGATCACGAATTAAGGCTCTTTTGTCGATTAGACGCTTAGTTTAGAAGATATCGACGATTTAAATTTTTATAAGAAATTTCAACTTTTTGGCCCCTAGAAACTATTGATCACGAATTAAGGCTCTTTTGTCGATTAGACGCTAAGTTAGGAGCTATCGACAATAGTTTTTATATGAAAATCCAGCTTTTTTGGCCCGGGAAACTATTGATCACGAATTAAGGCTCTTTTGTCGATTAGACGCTTAGTTTAGAAGATATCGACGATAGTTTCGAGATATAACAAATTCCAACTTTTTTGGCCCGGGAAACTAGTGATCACGAATTAAGGCTCTTTTGTCGATTAGACGCTATGTTTAGAAGATATCGACCATTTAAGTTTTTATAAGAAATTCCAACTTTTTTGGCCCGGGAAACTAGTGATCACGAATTAAGGCTCTTTTGTCGATTAGACGCTTAGTTTAGAAGATATCGACGATATAAGTTTTTATAAGAAATTCCAACTTTTTTGGCCCGGGAAACTAGTGATCACGAATTAAGGCTTTTTTGTCGATTAGACGCTTAGTTTACAAGATATCGACGATTTAAGTTTTTATAAGAACTTTTTTGGCCTGGGAAACTATTGATCACGATACAAGGCTCTTTTGTCGATTAGACGCTTAGTTTAGAAAATATCGATTTAAGTTTTTATATGAAAATCCAACTTTTTTGGAGATCACGAATTAAGACTCTTTTGTCGATTTGACGCTTACTTTAGAAGATATCGACGATTTAAATTTTTATAAGAAATTCCAACTTTTTTGGCCCGGGAAACTAGTGATCACGAATTAAGGCTCTTTTGTCGATTAGACGCTTAGTTTAGAAGATATCGACGATATAAGTTTTTATAAGAAATTCCAACTTTTTTGGCCCGGGAAACTAGTGATCACGAATTAAGGCTCTTTTGTCGATTAGACGCTTAGTTTAGAAGATATCGACGATATAAGTTTTTATAAGAAATTCCAACTTTTTTGGCCCGGGAAACTAGTGATCACGAATTAAGGCTCTTTTGTCGATTAGACGCTTAGTTTAGAAGATATCGACGATTTAAGTTTTTATAAGAAATTTCAACTTTTTGGCCCCTAGAAACTATTGATCACGAATTAAGGCTCTTTTGTCGATTAGACGCTAAGTTAGGAGCTATCGACAATAGTTTTTATATGAAAATCCAGCTTTTTTGGCCCGGGAAACTATTGATCACGAATTAAGGCTCTTTTGTCGATTAGACGCTTAGTTTAGAAGATATCGACGATTTAAGTTTTTATAACAAATTCCAACTTTTTTGGCCCGGGAAACTAGTGATCACGAATTAAGGCTCTTTTGTCGATTAGACGCTATGTTTAGAAGATATCGACCATTTAAGTTTTTATAAGAAATTCCAACTTTTTTGGCCCGGGAAACTAGTGATCACGAATTAAGGCTCTTTTGTCGATTAGACGCTTAGTTTAGAAGATATCGACGATATAAGTTTTTATAAGAAATTCCAACTTTTTTGGCCCGGGAAACTAGTGATCACGAATTAAGGCTCTTTTGTCGATTAGACGCTTAGTTTAGAAGATATCGACGATTTAAATTTTTATAAGAAATTTCAACTTTTTGGCCCCTAGAAACTATTGATCACGAATTAAGGCTCTTTTGTCGATTAGACGCTAAGTTAGGAGCTATCGACAATAGTTTTTATATGAAAATCCAGCTTTTTTGGCCCGGGAAACTATTGATCACGAATTAAGGCTCTTTTGTCGATTAGACGCTTAGTTTAGAAGATATCGACGATTTAAGTTTTTATAACAAATTCCAACTTTTTTGGCCCGGGAAACTAGTGATCAGGAATTAAGGCTCTTTTGTCGATTAGACGCTTAGTTTAGAAGATATTTTCTATTTAATTTTTTATGAGAAATTCCTACTTTTTTGGCCCGGAAAACTAGTGATCACGAATTAAGGCTCTTTTGTCGATTAGACGCTTAGTTTAGAATATATCGACGATTTAAGTTTTTATAAGAAATTTCAAATTTTTTGGCCCGGGAAACTAGTGATCACGAATTAAGGCTCTTTTGTCGATTAGACGCTATGTTTAGAAGATATCGACCATTTAAGTTTTTATAAGAAATTCCAACTTTTTTGGCCCGGGAAACTAGTGATCACGAATTAAGGCTCTTTTGTCGATTAGACGCTTAGTTTAGAAGATATCGACCATTTAAGTTTTTATAAGAAATTTCAAATTTTTTGGCTAGGGAAACTAGTGATCACGAATTAAGGTTCTTTTGTCGATTAGACGCTTAGTTTAGAAGATATCGACAATTTAAGTTGTTATAAGAAATTCCAATTTTTGGCCCGGGAAACTAGTGATCACGAATTAAGGCTCTTTTGTCGATTAGACGCTTAGTTTAGAAGATATCGACGATTCAAGTTTTTATATGAAAATCCAACTTTTTTGGCCCGGGAAACTAGTGATCACGAATTAAGGCTCTTTTGTCGATTAGACGCTTAGTTTAGAAGATATCGACGATTTAATTTTTTATAAGAAATTCCAACTCCTTTGGCCCGGGAAACTAGTGATCACGAAATAAGGCTCTTTTGTCGATTAGACGCTTAGTTTAGAAGATATCGACGATATAAATTTTTATAAGTGATCACGAATTAAGGCTCTTTTGTCGATTAGACGCTTAGTTTAGAAGATATCGACGATTTAAGTTTTTATAAGAAATTCCAACTTTTTTGGCCCGGGAAACTAGTGATCACGAATTAGGGCTCTTTTATCGATTAGACGCTTAGTTTAGAAGCTATCGACGATAGTTTTTAAATGAAAATCCAGCTTTTTTGGCCCGGGAAACTATTGATCACGAATTAAGGCTCTTTTGTCGATTAGACGCTTAGTTTAGAAGATATCGACAATTTAAATTGTTATAAGAAATACCAACTTTTTTGCCCGGGAATCTAGTGATCACGAATTAAGGCTCTTTTGACGATTAGACGCTTAGTTTAGAATATAGCGACAATTTAAGTTTTTATACGAAACTCCAACTTTTTTGGCCCAGGATACTAGTGATCACGAATTAAGGCTCTTTTGTCGATTAGACGCTTAGTTTAGAAGATATCGACGATTTAAGTTTTGATAAGAAATTTCAACTGTTTTGGCCCGGGAAACTAGTGATAACGAATTAAGGCTCTTTTGTCGATTAGACGCTTAGTTTAGAAGATATCGACGATTTAAGTTTTTAAAAGAAATTCCAACTTTTTTGGCCCGGGAAACTAAGCTCTTTTGTCGATTAGACGCTTAGTTTAGAAGATATCGACAATTTAAGTTGTTATAAGAATTCCAACTTTTTTGGCCCCGCGAAACTGGTCATCACGAATTCAGGCTCTTTTGTTGATTAGAAGCTTAGTTTAGAAGATATCAACGATTTAAGTTTTTATAAGAAATTCCAACTTTTTTGGCCCAGGAAAGTGATCACGAATTAAGGCTTTTTTTTGTTGATTAGACGCTTAGTTAAGAAGATATCGACGATTAAAGTTTTGATAAGAAATTTCCACTTTTTTGGCCCGGGAAACTAGTGATAACGATTTAAGGCTCTTTTGTCGATTAGACGCTTAGTTTAGAAGATATCGACGATTTAAGTTTTTAAAAGAAATCCCAACTTTTTTGGCCCGGGAAACTAGTGATCACGAATTAAAGCTCTTTTGTCGATTAGACGCTTAGTTTAAAAGATATCGACGATTTAAGTTTTTATAAGAAATTCCAACTTTTTTGGCCCGGGAAACTAGTGATCACGAATTAAGGCTCTTTTGTCGATTAGACGCTTAGTTTAGAAGATATCGACGATTTAAGTTTTTATACGAAATTCCAACTTTTTTGGCCCGGGAAACTAGTGATCACGGATTAAGGCCGTGATCACGGATTAAGGCTCTTTTGTCGATTAGACGCATAGTTTAGTATATATCGACGATTTAAGTTTTTGTATGAAAATCCAACTTTTTTGGCCCGGGAAACTATTGATCACGAATTAAGACTCTTTTGTCGATTAGACGCTTAGTTTAGAAGATATCGACGATTTAAGTTTTTATAAGAAATTCCAACTTTTTTGGCCCCGGAAACTAGTGATCACGAATTAAGGCTCTTTTGTCGATTAGACGCTTAGTTTACGAGATATCGACGATTTAAGTTTTTATAAGAACTTTTTTGGCCTGGGAAACTATTGATCACGATAAAAGGCTCTTTTGTCGATTAGACGCTTAGTTTAGAAAATATCGACGATTTAAGTTTTTATATGAAAATCCAACTTTTTTGGTGATCACGAATTAAGACTCTTTTGTCGATTACTTTAGAAGATATCGACGATTTAAATTTTTATAAGAAATTCCAACTTTTTTGGCCCGGGAAACTAGTGATCACGAATTAAGGCTCTTTTGTCGATTAGACGCTTAGTTTAGAAGATATCGACGATTTAAGTTTTTATAAGAAATTTCAACTTTTTGGCCCCTAGAAACTATTGATCACGAATTAAGGCTCTTTTGTCGATTAGACGCTAAGTTAGGAGCTATCGACAATAGTTTTTATATGAAAATCCAGCTTTTTTGGCCCGGGAAACCATTGATCACGAATTAAGGCTCTTTTGTCGATTAGACGCTTAGTTTAGAAGATATCGACGATAGTTTCGAGATATAACAAATTCCAACTTTTTTGGCCCGGGAAACTAGTGATCACGAATTAAGGCTCTTTTGTCGATTAGACGCTATGTTTAGAAGATATCGACCATTTAAGTTTTTATAAGAAATTCCAACTTTTTTGGCCCGGGAAACTAGTGATCACGAATTAAGGCTCTTTTGTCGATTAGACGCTTAGTTTAGAAGATATCGACGATATAAGTTTTTATAAGAAATTCCAACTTTTTTGGCCCGGGAAACTAGTGATCACGAATTAAGGCTTTTTTGTCGATTAGACGCTTAGTTTACAAGATATCGACGATTTAAGTTTTTATAAGAACTGTTTTGGCCTGGGAAACTATTGATCACGATATAAGGCTCTTTTGTCGATTAGACGCTTAGTTTAGAAAATATCGATTTAAGTTTTTATATGAAAATCCAACTTTTTTGGAGATCACGAATTAAGACTCTTTTGTCGATTTGACGCTTACTTTAGAAGATATCGACGATTTAAATTTTTATAAGAAATTCCAACTTTTTTGGCCCGGGAAACTAGTGATCACGAATTAAGGCTCTTTTGTCGATTAGACGCTTAGTTTAGAAGATATCGACGATTTAAGTTTTTATAACAAATTCCAACTTTTTTGGCCCGGGAAACTAGTGATCACGAATTAAGGCTCTTTTGTCGATTAGACGCTTAGTTTAGAAGATATTTTTTATTTAATTTTTTATGAGAAATTCCTACTTTTTTGGCCCGGAAAACTAGTGATCACGAATTAAGGCTCTTTTGTCGATTAGACGCTTAGTTTAGAATATATCGACGATTTAAGTTTTTATAAGAAATTTCAAATTTTTTGGAACGGGAAACTAGTGATCACGAATTAAGGCTCTTTTGTCGATTAGACGCTATGTTTAGAAGATATCGACCATTTAAGTTTTTATAAGAAATTCTAACTTTTTTGGCCCGGGAAACTAGTGATCACGAATTAAGGCTCTTTTGTCGATTAGACGCTTAGTTTAGAAGATATCGACGATATAAGTTTTTATAAGAAATTCCAACTTTTTTGGCCCGGGAAACTAGTGATCACGAATTAAGGCTCTTTTGTCGATTAGACGCTTAGTTTAGAAGATATCGACGATTTAAATTTTTATAAGAAATTTCAACTTTTTGGCCCCTAGAAACTATTGATCACGAATTAAGGCTCTTTTGTCGATTAGACGCTAAGTTAGGAGCTATCGACAATAGTTTTTATATGAAAATCCAGCTTTTTTGGCCCGGGAAACTATTGATCACGAATTAAGGCTCTTTTGTCGATTAGACGCTTAGTTTAGAAGATATCGACGATTTAAGTTTTTATAACAAATTCCAACTTTTTTGGCCCGGGAAACTAGTGATCACGAATTAAGGCTCTTTTGTCGATTAGACGCTTAGTTTAGAAGATATTTTCTATTTAATTTTTTATGAGAAATTCCTACTTTTTTGGCCCGGAAAACTAGTGATCACGAATTAAGGCTCTTTTGTCGATTAGACGCTTAGTTTAGAATATATCGACGATTTAAGTTTTTATAAGAAATTTCAAATTTTTTGGCCCGGGAAAGTAGTGATCACGAATTAAGGCTCTTTTGTCGATTAGACGCTATGTTTAGAAGATATCGACCATTTAAGTTTTTATAAGAAATTCCAACTTTTTTGGCCCGGGAAACTAGTGATCACGAATTAAGGCTCTTTTGTCGATTAGACGCTTAGTTTAGAAGATATCGACCATTTAAGTTTTTATAAGAAATTTCAAATTTTTTGGCTAGGGAAACTAGTGATCACGAATTAAGGTTCTTTTGTCGATTAGACGCTTAGTTTAGAAGATATCGACAATTTAAGTTGTTATAAGAAATTCCAATTTTTGGCCCGGGAAACTAGTGATCACGAATTAAGGCTCTTTTGTCGATTAGACGCTTAGTTTAGAAGATATCGACGATTCAAGTTTTTATATGAAAATCCAACTTTTTTGGCCCGGGAAACTAGTGATCACGAATTAAGGCTCTTTTGTCGATTAGACGCTTAGTTTAGAAGATATCGACGATTTAATTTTTTATAAGAAATTCCAACTCCTTTGGCCCGGGAAACTAGTGATCACGAAATAAGGCTCTTTTGTCGATTATACGCTTAGTTTAGAAGATATCGACGATATAAATTTTTATAAGTGATCACGAATTAAGGCTCTTTTGTCGATTAGACGCTTAGTTTAGAAGATATCGACGATTTAAGTTTTTATAAGAAATTCCAACTTTTTTGGCCCGGGAAACTAGTGATCACGAATTAGGGCTCTTTTATCGATTAGACGCTTAGTTTAGAAGCTATCGACGATAGTTTTTAAATGAAAATCCAGCTTTTTTGGCCCGGGAAACTATTGATCACGAATTAAGGCTCTTTTGTCGATTAGACGCTTAGTTTAGAAGATATCGACAATTTAAATTGTTATAAGAAATACCAACTTTTTTGCCCGGGAATCTAGTGATCACGAATTAAGGCTCTTTTGACGATTAGACGCTTAGTTTAGAATATAGCGACAATTTAAGTTTTTATACGAAACTCCAACTTTTTTGGCCCAGGATACTAGTGATCACGAATTAAGGCTCTTTTGTCGATTAGACGCTTAGTTTAGAAGATATCGACGATTTAAGTTTTGATAAGAAATTTCAACTGTTTTGGCCCGGGAAACTAGTGATAACGAATTAAGGCTCTTTTGTCGATTAGACGCTTAGTTTAGAAGATATCGACGATTTAAGTTTTTAAAAGAAATTCCAACTTTTTTGGCCCGGGAAACTAAGCTCTTTTGTCGATTAGACGCTTAGTTTAGAAGATATCGACAATTTAAGTTGTTATAAGAATTCCAACTTTTTTGGCCCCGCGAAACTGGTGATCACGAATTCAGGCTCTTTTGTTGATTAGAAGCTTAGTTTAGAAGATATCAACGATTTAAGTTTTTATAAGAAATTCCAACTTTTTTGGCCCAGGAAAGTGATCACGAATTAAGGCTTTTTTTTGTTGATTAGACGCTTAGTTAAGAAGATATCGACGATTAAAGTTTTGATAAGAAATTTCCACTTTTTTGGCCCGGGAAACTAGTGATAACGATTTAAGGCTCTTTTGTCGATTAGACGCTTAGTTTAGAAGATATCGACGATTTAAGTTTTTAAAAGAAATCCCAACTTTTTTGGCCCGGGAAACTAGTGATCACGAATTAAAGCTCTTTTGTCGATTAGACGCTTAGTTTAAAAGATATCGACGATTTAAGTTTTTATAAGAAATTCCAACTTTTTTGGCCCGGGAAACTAGTGATCACGAATTAAGGCTCTTTTGTCGATTAGACGCTTAGTTTAGAAGATATCGACGATTTAAGTTTTTATACGAAATTCCAACTTTTTTGGCCCGGGAAACTAGTGATCACGGATTAAGGCCGTGATCACGGATTAAGGCTCTTTTGTCGATTAGACGCATAGTTTAGTATATATCGACGATTTAAGTTTTTGTATGAAAATCCAACTTTTTTGGCCCGGGAAACTATTGATCACGAATTAAGACTCTTTTGTCGATTAGACGCTTAGTTTAGAAGATATCGACGATTTAAGTTTTTATAAGAAATTCCAACTTTTTTGGCCCCGGAAACTAGTGATCACGAATTAAGGCTCTTTTGTCGATTAGACGCTTAGTTTAGAAAATATCGACGATTTAAGTTTTTATATGAAAATCCAACTTTTTTGGTGATCACGAATTAAGACTCTTTTGTCGATTACTTTAGAAGATATCGACGATTTAAATTTTTATAAGAAATTCCAACTTTTTTGGCCCGGGAAACTAGTGATCACGAATTAAGGCTCTTTTGTCGATTAGACGCTAAGTTAGGAGCTATCGACAATAGTTTTTATATGAAAATCCAGCTTTTTTGGCCCGGGAAACCATTGATCACGAATTAAGGCTCTTTTGTCGATTAGACGCTTAGTTTAGAAGATATCGACGATAGTTTCGAGATATAACAAATTCCAACTTTTTTGGCCCGGGAAACTAGTGATCACGAATTAAGGCTCTTTTGTCGATTAGACGCTATGTTTAGAAGATATCGACCATTTAAGTTTTTATAAGAAATTCCAACTTTTTTGGCCCGGGAAACTAGTGATCACGAATTAAGGCTCTTTTGTCGATTAGACGCTTAGTTTAGAAGATATCGACGATATAAGTTTTTATAAGAAATTCCAACTTTTTTGGCCCGGGAAACTAGTGATCACGAATTAAGGCTTTTTTGTCGATTAGACGCTTAGTTTACAAGATATCGACGATTTAAGTTTTTATAAGAACTGTTTTGGCCTGGGAAACTATTGATCACGATATAAGGCTCTTTTGTCGATTAGACGCTTAGTTTAGAAAATATCGATTTAAGTTTTTATATGAAAATCCAACTTTTTTGGAGATCACGAATTAAGACTCTTTTGTCGATTTGACGCTTACTTTAGAAGATATCGACGATTTAAATTTTTATAAGAAATTCCAACTTTTTTGGCCCGGGAAACTAGTGATCACGAATTAAGGCTCTTTTGTCGATTAGACGCTTAGTTTAGAAGATATCGACGATTTAAGTTTTTATAAGAAATTTCAACTTTTTGGCCCCTAGAAACTATTGATCACGAATTAAGGCTCTTTTGTCGATTAGACGCTAAGTTAGGAGCTATCGACAATAGTTTTTATATGAAAATCCAGCTTTTTTGGCCCGGGAAACTATTGATCACGAATTAAGGCTCTTTTGTCGATTAGACGCTTAGTTTAGAAGATATCGACGATTTAAGTTTTTATAACAAATTCCAACTTTTTTGGCCCGGGAAACTAGTGATCACGAACTAAGGCTCTTTTGTCGATTAGACGCTTAGTTTAGAAGATATTTTCTATTTAATTTTTTATGAGAAATTCCTACTTTTTTGGCCCGGAAAACTAGTGATCACGAATTAAGGCTCTTTTGTCGATTAGACGCTTAGTTTAGAATATATCGACGATTTAAGTTTTTATAAGAAATTTCAAATTTTTTGGCCCGGGAAACTAGTGATCACGAATTAAGGCTCTTTTGTCGATTAGACGCTATGTTTAGAAGATATCGACCATTTAAGTTTTTATAAGAAATTCCAACTTTTTTGGCCCGGGAAACTAGTGATCACGAATTAAGGCTCTTTTGTCGATTAGACGCTTAGTTTAGAAGATATCGACCATTTAAGTTTTTATAAGAAATTTCAAATTTTTTGGCCCGGGAAACTAGTGATCACGAATTAAGGTTCTTTTGTCGATTAGACGCTTAGTTTAGAAGATATCGACAATTTAAGTTGTTATAAGAAAATCCAATTTTTGGCCCGGGAAACTAGTGATCACGAATTAAGGCTCTTTTGTCGATTAGACGCTTAGTTTAGAAGATATCGACGATTTAAGTTTTTATATGAAAATCCAACTTTTTTGGCCCGGGAAACTAGTGATCACGAATTAAGGCTCTTTTGTCGATTAGACGCTTAGTTTAGAAGATATCGACGATTTAAGTTTTTATAAGAAATTCCAACTCCTTTGGCCCGGGAAACTAGTGATCACGAAATAAGGCTCTTTTGTCGATTAGACGCTTAGTTTAGAAAATATCGACGATTTAAGTTTTTATATGAAAATCCAACTTTTTTGGTGATCACGAATTAAGGCTCTTTTGTCGATTAGACGCTAAGTTAGGAGCTATTGACGATAGCTTTTATACGAAAATCCAGCTTATTTGGCCCGGGAAACTATTGATCACGAATTAAGGCTCTTTTGTCGATTAGACGCTCAGTTTAGAAGTTATTGACAATTTAAGTTATTATAAGAAATTCCAACTTATTTGCCCGGGAAACTAGTGATCACGAATTAAGGCTCTTTTGTCGATTAGACGCTTAGTTTAAAAGATATCGACAATTTAAGTTTTTATAAGAAATTTCAACTTTTTTGGCCCGGGAAACTAGTGATCACAAATTAACGCTCTTTTGTCGATTAGACGCTTAGTTTAGAAGACGATTTAAGTTCTTATAAGAAACTCCAACTTTTTTGGCCCCGGGAAACGAATTAAGGTTCTTTTGCCGATTAGACGCTTAGTTTAGAAGATATCGACGATTTAAGTTTTTATAAGAAATTCCAACTTATTTGCCCGGGAAACTAGTGATCACGAATTAAGGCTCTTTTGTCGATTAGACGCTTAGTTTAGAAGATATCGACGATTTAAGTTTTTATAAGAAATTTCAAATTTTTTGGCCCGGGAAACTAGTGATCACGAATTAAGGTTCTTTTGTCGATTAGACGCTTAGTTTAGAAGATATCGACAATTTAAGTTGTTATAAGAAAATCCAATTTTTGGCCCGGGAAACTAGTGATCACGAATTAAGGCTCTTTTGTCGATTAGACGCTTAGTTTAGAAGATATCGACGATTTAAGTTTTTATAAGAAATTCCAACTTTTTTGGAACGGGAAACCAGTGATCACGACTTAAGGCTCTTTTGTCGATTAGACGCTTAGTTTAGAAGATATCGACAATTTAAGTTTTTATAAGAAATTCCAACTTTTTTGGCCCGGGAAACAAGTGATCACGAATTAAGGCTCTTTTGTCGATTAGACGCTTAGTTTAGAAGATCGACGATTTAAGTTTTTATAAGAAATTTCAAATTTTTTGGCCCGGGAAACTAGTGATCACGAATTAAGGCTCTTTTGTCGATTAGACGCTTAGTTTAGAAGATATCGACGATTTAAGTTTTTATAAGAAATTCCAACTTATTTGCCCGGGAAACTAGTGATCACGAATTAAGGCTCTTTTGTCGATTAGACGCTTAGTTTAGAAGATATCGACGATTTAAATTTTTTAAGAAATTCCAACTTTTTTGGCCCGGGAAACTAGTGATCACGAATTAAGGCTCTTTTGTCGATTAGACGCTTTGTTTAGAAGATATCGACGATTTAAGTTTTTATAAGAAATTTCAACTTTTTGGCCCGAGAAACTATTGATCTCGAATTAAGGCTCTTTTGTCGATTAGACGCTTAGTTTAGAAGATATCGACGATTTAAGTTTTTATAAGAAATGCCAACTTTTTGGCCCAGGAAACTAGTGAACACGAATTAAGGCTCTTTTGTCGATTAGACGCTTAGTTTAGAAGATATCGACGATTTAAGTTTTCATAAGAAATTCCAACTTTTTTGACCCGGGAAACTAGTGATCACGAATTAAGGCTCTTTTGTCGTTTAGACGCTTATTTTAGAAGATATCGACGATTTTAGTTTTTATAAGAAATTCCAACTTTTTTGGCCCGGGAAACTAGTGATCACGAATTAAGGCTCTTTTGTCGATTAAACACTTAGTTTAGAAGATATCGACGATTTAAGTTTTCATAAGAAATTCCAACTTTTTTGACCCGGGAAACTAGTGATCACGAATTAAGGCTCTTTTGTCGTTTAGACGCTTATTTTAGAAGATATCGACGATTTAAGTTTTTATAAGAAATTCCACCTTTTTTGGCCCAGGAAACTAGTGATCACGAATTAAGGCTCTTTTGTCGATTAGAAGCTTAGTTTAGAAGATATCGACGATTTAAGTTTTTATAAGAAATTCCAACTTTTTTGGCCCGGGAAACCAGTGATCACGACTTAAGGCTCTTTTGTCGATTAGACGCTTAGTTTAGAAGATATCGACGATTTAAGTTTTTATAAGAAATTCCAACTTTTTTGGCCCGGGAAACTAGTGATCACGACTTAAGGCTCTTTTGTCGATGAGACGCTTAGTTTAGAAGATATCGTCGATTTAAGTTTTTATAAGAAATTCCAAATTTGTTGGCCCGGTAAACAAGTGATCTCGAATTAAGGCTCTTTTGTCGATTAGACGCTTAGTTTAGAAGATATCGACGATTTAAATTTTTATAAGAAATTCCAACTTTTTTGGCCCGGGAAACTAGTGATCACGAATTAAGGCTCTTTTGTCGATTAGACGCTTAGTTTAGAAGATATCGACGATTTAAATTTTTATAAGAAATTTCAACTTTTTGCCCGGGAAACTAGTGATCACGAATTAAGGCTCTATCGTCGATTAGACGCTAAGTTAGGAGCTATCGACGATAGTTTTTATATGAAAATCCAGCTTTTTGGCCCGGGAAACTATTGATCACGAATTAAGGCACTTTTGTCGATTAGACGCTTAGTTTAGAAGATATCGACAATTAAAGTTTTTATAAGAAATTTCAACTTTTTTGGCCCGGGAAACTAGTGATCACAAATTAGAGCTCTTTTGTCGATTAGACGCTTAGTTTAGAAGATATCGACGATTTAAGTTCTTATAAGAAATTTCAACTTTTTTGGCCCAGGAAACTAGTGATCACGAATTAAGGCTCTTTTGTCGATTAGACGCTTAGTTTAGAAAATATCGACGATTTAAATTTTTATATGAAAATCCAACTTTTTTGGCCCGGGAAAGTGATCACGAACGAAGGCTCTTTTGTCGAGTAGACGCTTAGTTTAGAATATATCAACGATTTAAGTTTTTATAAGAAATTTCAACTTTTTTGGCCCGGGAAACTAGTGATCACGAATTAAAGCTCTTTTGTCGATTAGACGCTTAGTTTAGAAGATATCGACAATTTAAGTTTTTATAGGAATTTCAACTTTTTTGGCCTGGGAAACTATTGATCACGATATAAGGCTCTTTTGTCGATTAGACGCTTAGTTTAGAAGATATCGACGATTTAAGTTTTTATAAGAAATTCCAACTTTTTTGGCCCGGGAAACTAGTGATCACGAATTAAAGCTCTTTTGTCGATTAGACGCTTAGTTTAGAAGATATCGACAATTTAAGTTTTTATAAGAAATTTCAACTTTTTTGGCCCGGGAAACTAGTGATCATGAATTAAAGCTCTTTTGTCGATTAGGCGCTTAGTTTAGAAGATATCGACGATTTAAGTTCTTATAAGAAACTCCAACTTTTTTGGCCCGGGACACTAGTGATCACGAATTAAAGCTCTTTTGTCGATTAGACGCTTAGTTTAGAAGATATCGACAATTTAAGTTTTTATAAGAAATTCCAACTCTTTTGGCCCGGGAAACTTGTGATCACGAATTAAAGCTCTTTTGTCGATTAGACGCTTAGTTTAGAAGATATCGACAATTTAAGTTGTTATAAGAAATTCCAACTTTTGGCCCGGGAAACTAGTGATCACGAATTAAGGCTCTTTTGTCGATTAGACGCTTAGTTTAGAAAATATCGACGATTTAAATTTTTATATGAAAATCCAACTCTTTTGGCCCGGGAAAGTGATCACGAACGAAGGCTCTTTTGTCGATTAGACGCTTAGTTTGGAATATATAAACGATTTAAGTTTTTATAAGAAATTTCAACTTTTTTGGCCTGGGAAACTATTGATCACGATATAAGGCTCTTTTGTCGATTAGACGCTTAGTTAAGAAGATATCGACGATTTAAGTTTTTATAAGAAATTCCAACTTTTTTGGCCCGGGAAACTAGTGATCACGAATTAAAGCTCTTTTGTCGATTAGGCGCTTAGTTTAGAAGATATCGACAATTTAAGTTGTTATAAGAAATTTCAACTTATTTGCCCGGGAAACTAGTGATCACGAATTAAGGCTCTTTTGTCGATTAGACGCTTAGTTTAGAAGATATCGACAATTTAAGTTTTTATAAGAAATTTCAACTTTTTTGGCCCGGGAAACTTGTGATCACAAATTAAACTCTTTTGTCGATTAGACGCTTAGTTTAGAAGATATCGACGATATAAGTTTTTATAAGAAATTCCAACTTTTTGGCCCGGGAAAGTGATCACGAACGAAGGCTCTTTTGTCGATTAGACGCTTAGTTTTAGAATATATCAACGATTTAAGTTTTTATAAGAAATTCCAACTTTTTTGGCCCGGGAAACTAGTGATCACGAATTAAAGCTCTTTTGTCGATTAGACGCTTAGTTTAGAAGATATCGACAATTTAATTTTTATAAGAAATTTCAACTTTTTTGGCCCGTGAAACTAGTGATCACGAATTAAAGCTCTTTTGTCGATTAGGCGCTTAGTTTAGAAGATATCGACGATTTAAGTTTTTATAAGAAATTCCAACTTTTTTGGCCCGGGAAACTAGTGATCACGAATTAAAGCTCTTTTGTCGATTAGACGCTTAGTTTAGAAGATATCGACAATTTAAGTTTTTATAAGAAATTCCAACTTTTTGGCCCGGGAAACTAGTGATCATGAATTAAAGCTCTTTTGTCGATTAGGCGCTTAGTTTAGAAGATATCGACGATTTAAGTTCTTATAAGAAACTCCAACTTTTTTGGCCCGGGACACTAGTGATCACGAATTAAAGCTCTTTTGTCGATTAGACGCTTAGTTTAGAAGATATCGACAATTTAAGTTTTTATAAGAAATTCCAACTCTTTTGGCCCGGGAAACTTGTGATCACGAATTAAAGCTCTTTTGTCGATTAGACGCTTAGTTTAGAAGATATCGACGATATAAGTTTTTATAAGAAATTCCAACTTTTTGGCCCGGGAAAGTGATCACGAACGAAGGCTCTTTTGTCGATTAGACGCTTAGTTTAGAATATATCAACGATTTAAGTTTTTATAAGAAATTCCAACTTTTTTGGCCCGGGAAACTAGTGATCACGAATTAAAGCTCTTTTGTCGATTAGACGCTTAGTCTAGAAGATATCGACAATTTAATTTTTATAAGAAATTTCAACTTTTTTGGCCCGTGAAACTAGTGATCACGAATTAAAGCTCTTTTGTCGATTAGGCGCTTAGTTTAGAAGATATCGACGATTTAAGTTTTTATAAGAAATTCCAACTTTTTTGGCCCGGGAAACTAGTGATCACGAATTAAAGCTCTTTTGTCGATTAGACGCTTAGTTTAGAAGATATCGACAATTTAAGTTTTTATAAGAAATTCCAACTTTTTGGCCCGGGAAACTAGTGATCATGAATTAAAGCTCTTTTGTCGATTAGGCGCTTAGTTTAGAAGATATCGACGATTTAAGTTCTTTTAAGAAACTCCAACTTTTTTGGCCCGGGACACTAGTGATCACGAATTAAAGCTCTTTTGTCGATTAGACGCTTAGTTTAGAAGATATCGACAATTTAAGTTTTTATAAGAAATTCCAACTCTTTTGGCCCGGGAAACTTGTGATCACGAATTAAAGCTCTTTTGTCGATTAGACGCTTAGTTTAGAAGATATCGACAATTTAAGTTGTTATAAGAAATTCCAACTTTTGGCCCGGGAAACTAGTGATCACGAATTAAGGCTCTTTTGTCGATTAGACGCTTAGTTTAGAAAATATCGACGATTTAAATTTTTATATGAAAATCCAACTTTTTTGGCCCGGAAAGTGATCACGAACGAAGGCTCTTTTGTCGATTAGACGCTTAGTTTAGAATATATAAACGATTTAAGTTTTTATAAGAAATTTCAACTTTTTTGGCCCCTAGAAACTATTGATCACGAATTAAGGCTCTTTTGTCGATTAGACGCTAAGTTAGGAGCTATCGACAATAGTTTTTATATGAAAATCCAGCTTTTTTGGCCCGGGAAACTATTGATCACGAATTAAGGCTCTTTTGTCGATTAGACGCTTAGTTTAGAAGATATCGACGATTTAAGTTTTTATAACAAATTCCAACTTTTTTGGCCCGGGAAACTAGTGATCACGAATTAAGGCTCTTTTGTCGATTAGACGCTTAGTTTAGAAGATATTTTCTATTTAATTTTTTATGAGAAATTCCTACTTTTTTGGCCCGGAAAACTAGTGATCACGAATTAAGGCTCTTTTGTCGATTAGACGCTTAGTTTAGAATATATCGACGATTTAAGTTTTTATAAGAAATTTCAAATTTTTTGGCCCGGGAAACTAGTGATCACGAATTAAGGCTCTTTTGTCGATTAGACGCTATGTTTAGAAGATATCGACCATTTAAGTTTTTATAAGAAATTTCAAATTTTTTGGCCCGGGAAACTAGTGATCACGAATTAAGGTTCTTTTGTCGATTAGACGCTTAGTTTAGAAGATATCGACAATTTAAGTTGTTATAAGAAATTCCAATTTTTGGCCCGGGAAACTAGTGATCACGAATTAAGGCTCTTTTGTCGATTAGACGCTTAGTTTAGAAGATATCGACGATTTAATTTTTTATAAGAAATTCCAACTCCTTTGGCCCGGGAAACTAGTGATCACGAAATAAGGCTCTTTTGTCGATTAGACGCTTAGTTTAGAAGATATCGACGATATAAATTTTTATAAGTGATCACGAATTAAGGCTCTTTTGTCGATTAGACGCTTAGTTTAGAAGATATCGACGATATAAATTTTTATAAGTGATCACGAATTAAGGCTCTTTTGTCGATTAGACGCTTAGTTTAGAAGATATCGACAATTTAAATTATTATAAGAAATACCAACTTTTTTGCCCGGGAATCTAGTGATCACGAATTAAGGCTCTTTTGACGATTAGACGCTTAGTTTAGAATATAGCGACAATTTAAGTTTTTATACGAAACTCCAACTTTTTTGGCCCAGGATACTAGTGATCACGAATTAAGGCTCTTTTGTCGATTAGACGCTTAGTTTAGAAGATATCGACGATTTAAGTTTTGATAAGAAATTTCAACTTTTTTGGCCCGGGAAACTAGTGATAACGAATTAAGGCTCTTTTGTCGATTAGACGCTTAGTTTAGAAGATATCGACGATTTAAGTTTTTAAAAGAAATTCCAACTTTTTTGGCCCGGGAAACTAAGCTCTTTTGTCGATTAGACGCTTAGTTTAGAAGATATCGACAATTTAAGTTGTTATAAGAATTCCAACTTTTTTGGCCCCGCGAAACTGGTGATCACGAATTCAGGCTCTTTTGTTGATTAGAAGCTTAGTTTAGAAGATATCAACGATTTAAGTTTTTATAAGAAATTCCAACTTTTTTGGCCCAGGAAAGTGATCACGAATTAAGGCTTTTTTTTGTTGATTAGACGCTTAGTTAAGAAGATATCGACGATTTAAGTTTTGATAAGAAATTTCCACTTTTTTGGCCCGGGAAACTAGTGATAACGATTTAAGGCTCTTTTGTCGATTAGACGCTTAGTTTAGAAGATATCGACGATTTAAGTTTTTAAAAGAAATCCCAACTTTTTTGGCCCGGGAAACTAGTGATCACGAATTAAAGCTCTTTTGTCGATTAGACGCTTAGTTTAAAAGATATCGACGATTTAAGTTTTTATAAGAAATTCCAACTTTTTTGGCCCGGGAAACTAGTGATCACGAATTAAGGCTCTTTTGTCGATTAGACGCTTAGTTTAGAAGATATCGACGATTTAAGTTTTTATACGAAATTCCAACTTTTTTGGCCCGGGAAACTAGTGATCACGGATTAAGGCCGTGATCACGGATTAAGGCTCTTTTGTCGATTAGACGCATAGTTTAGTATATATCGACGATTTAAGTTTTTGTATGAAAATCCAACTTTTTTGGCCCGGGAAACTATTGATCACGAATTAAGACTCTTTTGTCGATTAGACGCTTAGTTTAGAAGATATCGACGATTTAAGTTTTTATAAGAAATTCCAACTTTTTTGGCCCCGGAAACTAGTGATCACGAATTAAGGCTCTTTTGTCGATTAGACGCTTAGTTTACGAGATATCGACGATTTAAGTTTTTATAAGAACTTTTTTGGCCTGGGAAACTATTGATCACGATAAAAGGCTCTTTTGTCGATTAGACGCTTAGTTTAGAAAATATCGACGATTTAAGTTTTTATATGAAAATCCAACTTTTTTGGTGATCACGAATTAAGACTCTTTTGTCGATTACTTTAGAAGATATCGACGATTTAAATTTTTATAAGAAATTCCAACTTTTTGGCCCGGGAAAGTGATCACGAACGAAGGCTCTTTTGTCGATTAGACGCTTAGTTTAGAATATATCAACGATTTAAGTTTTTATAAGAAATTCCAACTTTTTTGGCCCGGGAAACTAGTGATCACGAATTAAAGCTCTTTTGTCGATTAGACGCTTAGTTTAGAAGATATCGACAATTTAATTTTTATAAGAAATTTCAACTTTTTTGGCCCGTGAAACTAGTGATCACGAATTAAAGCTCTTTTGTCGATTAGGCGCTTAGTTTAGAAGATATCGACGATTTAAGTTTTTATAAGAAATTCCAACTTTTTTGGCCCGGGAAACTAGTGATCACGAATTAAAGCTCTTTTGTCGATTAGACGCTTAGTTTAGAAGATATCGACAATTTAATTTTTATAAGAAATTTCAAATTTTTTGGCCCGGGAAACTAGTGATCACGAATTAAGGCTCTTTTGTCGATTAGACGCTATGTTTAGAAGATATCGACCATTTAAGTTTTTATAAGAAATTCCAACTTTTTTGGCCCGGGAAACTAGTGATCACGAATTAAGGCTCTTTTGTCGATTAGACGCTTAGTTTAGAAGATATCGACCATTTAAGTTTTTATAAGAAATTTCAAATTTTTTGGCCCGGGAAACTAGTGATCACGAATTAAGGTTCTTTTGTCGATTAGACGCTTAGTTTAGAAGATATCGACAATTTAAGTTGTTATAAGAAAATCCAATTTTTGGCCCGGGAAACTAGTGATCACGAATTAAGGCTCTTTTGTCGATTAGACGCTTAGTTTAGAAGATATCGACGATTTAAGTTTTTATATGAAAATCCAACTTTTTTGGCCCGGGAAACTAGTGATCACGAATTAAGGCTCTTTTGTCGATTAGACGCTTAGTTTAGAAGATATCGACGATTTAAGTTTTTATAAGAAATTCCAACTCCTTTGGCCCGGGAAACTAGTGATCACGAAATAAGGCTCTTTTGTCGATTAGACGCTTAGTTTAGAAAATATCGACGATTTAAGTTTTTATATGAAAATCCAACTTTTTTGGTGATCACGAATTAAGGCTCTTTTGTCGATTAGACGCTAAGTTAGGAGCTATTGACGATAGCTTTTATACGAAAATCCAGCTTATTTGGCCCGGGAAACTATTGATCACGAATTAAGGCTCTTTTGTCGATTAGACGCTCAGTTTAGAAGTTATTGACAATTTAAGTTATTATAAGAAATTCCAACTTATTTGCCCGGGAAACTAGTGATCACGAATTAAGGCTCTTTTGTCGATTAGACGCTTAGTTTAAAAGATATCGACAATTTAAGTTTTTATAAGAAATTTCAACTTTTTTGGCCCGGGAAACTAGTGATCACAAATTAACGCTCTTTTGTCGATTAGACGCTTAGTTTAGAAGACGATTTAAGTTCTTATAAGAAACTCCAACTTTTTTGGCCCCGGGAAACGAATTAAGGTTCTTTTGCCGATTTAAGTTTTTATAAGAAATTCCAACTTTTTTGGCCCGGGAAACTAGTGATCACGAATTAAAGCTCTTTTGTCGATTAGACGCTTAGTTTAGAAGATATCGACAATTTAATTTTTATAAGAAATTTCAAATTTTTTGGCCCGGGAAACTAGTGATCACGAATTAAGGCTCTTTTGTCGATTAGACGCTATGTTTAGAAGATATCGACCATTTAAGTTTTTATAAGAAATTCCAACTTTTTTGGCCCGGGAAACTAGTGATCACGAATTAAGGCTCTTTTGTCGATTAGACGCTTAGTTTAGAAGATATCGACCATTTAAGTTTTTATAAGAAATTTCAAATTTTTTGGCCCGGGAAACTAGTGATCACGAATTAAGGTTCTTTTGTCGATTAGACGCTTAGTTTAGAAGATATCGACAATTTAAGTTGTTATAAGAAAATCCAATTTTTGGCCCGGGAAACTAGTGATCACGAATTAAGGCTCTTTTGTCGATTAGACGCTTAGTTTAGAAGATATCGACGATTTAAGTTTTTATATGAAAATCCAACTTTTTTGGCCCGGGAAACTAGTGATCACGAATTAAGGCTCTTTTGTCGATTAGACGCTTAGTTTAGAAGATATCGACGATTTAAGTTTTTATAAGAAATTCCAACTCCTTTGGCCCGGGAAACTAGTGATCACGAAATAAGGCTCTTTTGTCGATTAGACGCTTAGTTTAGAAAATATCGACGATTTAAGTTTTTATATGAAAATCCAACTTTTTTGGTGATCACGAATTAAGGCTCTTTTGTCGATTAGACGCTAAGTTAGGAGCTATTGACGATAGCTTTTATACGAAAATCCAGCTTATTTGGCCCGGGAAACTATTGATCACGAATTAAGGCTCTTTTGTCGATTAGACGCTCAGTTTAGAAGTTATTGACAATTTAAGTTATTATAAGAAATTCCAACTTATTTGCCCGGGAAACTAGTGATCACGAATTAAGGCTCTTTTGTCGATAAGACGCTTAGTTTAAAAGATATCGACAATTTAAGTTTTTATAAGAAATTTCAACTTTTTTGGCCCGGGAAACTAGTGATCACAAATTAACGCTCTTTTGTCGATTAGACGCTTAGTTTAGAAGACGATTTAAGTTCTTATAAGAAACTCCAACTTTTTTGGCCCCGGGAAACGAATTAAGGTTCTTTTGCCGATTAGACGCTTAGTTTAGAAGATATCGACGATTTAAGTTTTTATAAGAAATTCCAACTTATTTGCCCGGGAAACTAGTGATCACGAATTAAGGCTCTTTTGTCGATTAGACGCTTAGTTTAGAAGATATCGACGATTTAAGTTTTTATAAGAAATTTCAAATTTTTTGGCCCGGGAAACTAGTGATCACGAATTAAGGCTCTTTTGTCGATTAGACGCTTAGTTTAGAAGATATCGACGATTTAAGTTTTTATAAGAATTCCAACTCTTTTGGCCCGGGAAACTAGTGATCACGAATTAAGGCTCTTTTGTCGATTAGACGCTTAGTTTAGAAGATATCGACGATTTAAGTTTTTATAAGAAATTCCAACTTTTTTGGAACGGGAAACCAGTGATCACGACTTAAGGCTCTTTTGTCGATTAGACGCTTAGTTTAGAAGATATCGACAATTTAAGTTTTTATAAGAAATTCCAACTTTTTTGGCCCGGGAAACAAGTGATCACGAATTAAGGCTCTTTTGTCGATTAGACGCTTAGTTTAGAAGATCGACGATTTAAGTTTTTATAAGAAATTTCAAATTTTTTGGCCCGGGAAACTAGTGATCACGAATTAAGGCTCTTTTGTCGATTAGACGCTTAGTTTAGAAGATATCGACGATTTAAGTTTTTATAAGAAATTCCAACTTATTTGCCCGGGAAACTAGTGATCACGAATTAAGGCTCTTTTGTCGATTAGACGCTTAGTTTAGAAGATATCGACGATTTAAATTTTTTAAGAAATTCCAACTTTTTTGGCCCGGGAAACTAGTGATCACGAATTAAGGCTCTTTTGTCGATTAGACGCTTTGTTTAGAAGATATCGACGATTTAAGTTTTTATAAGAAATTTCAACTTTTTGGCCCGAGAAACTATTGATCTCGAATTAAGGCTCTTTTGTCGATTAGACGCTTAGTTTAGAAGATATCGACGATTTAAGTTTTTATAAGAAATGCCAACTTTTTGGCCCAGGAAACTAGTGAACACGAATTAAGGCTCTTTTGTCGATTAGACGCTTAGTTTAGAAGATATCGACGATTTAAGTTTTCATAAGAAATTCCAACTTTTTTGACCCGGGAAACTAGTGATCACGAATTAAGGCTCTTTTGTCGTTTAGACGCTTATTTTAGAAGATATCGACGATTTTAGTTTTTATAAGAAATTCCAACTTTTTTGGCCCGGGAAACTAGTGATCACGAATTAAGGCTCTTTTGTCGATTAAACACTTAGTTTAGAAGATATCGACGATTTAAGTTTTCATAAGAAATTCCAACTTTTTTGACCCGGGAAACTAGTGATCACGAATTAAGGCTCTTTTGTCGTTTAGACGCTTATTTTAGAAGATATCGACGATTTAAGTTTTTATAAGAAATTCCACCTTTTTTGGCCCAGGAAACTAGTGATCACGAATTAAGGCTCTTTTGTCGATTAGAAGCTTAGTTTAGAAGATATCGACGATTTAAGTTTTTATAAGAAATTCCAACTTTTTTGGCCCGGGAAACCAGTGATCACGACTTAAGGCTCTTTTGTCGATTAGACGCTTAGTTTAGAAGATATCGACGATTTAAGTTTTTATAAGAAATTCCAACTTTTTTGGCCCGGGAAACTAGTGATCACGACTTAAGGCTCTTTTGTCGATGAGACGCTTAGTTTAGAAGATATCGTCGATTTAAGTTTTTATAAGAAATTCCAAATTTGTTGGCCCGGTAAACAAGTGATCTCGAATTAAGGCTCTTTTGTCGATTAGACGCTTAGTTTAGAAGATATCGACGATTTAAATTTTTATAAGAAATTCCAACTTTTTTGGCCCGGGAAACTAGTGATCACGAATTAAGGCTCTTTTGTCGATTAGACGCTTAGTTTAGAAGATATCGACGATTTAAATTTATAAATTTATAAGAAATTTCAACTTTTTGCCCGGGAAACTAGTGATCACGAATTAAGGCTCTTTTGTCGATTAGACGCTAAGTTAGGAGCTATCGACGATAGTTTTTATATGAAAATCCAGCTTTTTGGCCCGGGAAACTATTGATCACGAATTAAGGCACTTTTGTCGATTAGACGCTTAGTTTAGAAGATATCGACAATTAAAGTTTTTATAAGAAATTTCAACTTTTTTGGCCCGGGAAACTAGTGATCACAAATTAGAGCTCTTTTGTCGATTAGACGCTTAGTTTAGAAGATATCGACGATTTAAGTTCTTATAAGAAATTTCAACTTTTTTGGCCCAGGAAACTAGTGATCACGAATTAAGGCTCTTTTGTCGATTAGACGCTTAGTTTAGAAAATATCGACGATTTAAATTTTTATATGAAAATCCAACTTTTTTGGCCCGGGAAAGTGATCACGAACGAAGGCTCTTTTGTCGAGTAGACGCTTAGTTTAGAATATATCAACGATTTAAGTTTTTATAAGAAATTTCAACTTTTTTGGCCCGGGAAACTAGTGATCACGAATTAAAGCTCTTTTGTCGATTAGACGCTTAGTTTAGAAGATATCGACAATTTAAGTTTTTATAGGAATTTCAACTTTTTTGGCCTGGGAAACTATTGATCACGATATAAGGCTCTTTTGTCGATTAGACGCTTAGTTTAGAAGATATCGACGATTTAAGTTTTTATAAGAAATTCCAACTTTTTTGGCCCGGGAAACTAGTGATCACGAATTAAAGCTCTTTTGTCGATTAGACGCTTAGTTTAGAAGATATCGACAATTTAAGTTTTTATAAGAAATTTCAACTTTTTTGGCCCGGGAAACTAGTGATCATGAATTAAAGCTCTTTTGTCGATTAGGCGCTTAGTTTAGAAGATATCGACGATTTAAGTTCTTATAAGAAACTCCAACTTTTTTGGCCCGGGACACTAGTGATCACGAATTAAAGCTCTTTTGTCGATTAGACGCTTAGTTTAGAAGATATCGACAATTTAAGTTTTTATAAGAAATTCCAACTCTTTTGGCCCGGGAAACTTGTGATCACGAATTAAAGCTCTTTTGTCGATTAGACGCTTAGTTTAGAAGATATCGACAATTTAAGTTGTTATAAGAAATTCCAACTTTTGGCCCGGGAAACTAGTGATCACGAATTAAGGCTCTTTTGTCGATTAGACGCTTAGTTTAGAAAATATCGACGATTTAAATTTTTATATGAAAATCCAACTCTTTTGGCCCGGGAAAGTGATCACGAACGAAGGCTCTTTTGTCGATTAGACGCTTAGTTTGGAATATATAAACGATTTAAGTTTTTATAAGAAATTTCAACTTTTTTGGCCTGGGAAACTATTGATCACGATATAAGGCTCTTTTGTCGATTAGACGCTTAGTTAAGAAGATATCGACGATTTAAGTTTTTATAAGAAATTCCAACTTTTTTGGCCCGGGAAACTAGTGATCACGAATTAAAGCTCTTTTGTCGATTAGGCGCTTAGTTTAGAAGATATCGACAATTTAAGTTGTTATAAGAAATTTCAACTTATTTGCCCGGGAAACTAGTGATCACGAATTAAGGCTCTTTTGTCGATTAGACGCTTAGTTTAGAAGATATCGACAATTTAAGTTTTTATAAGAAATTTCAACTTTTTTGGCCCGGGAAACTTGTGATCACAAATTAAAGCTCTTTTGTCGATTAGACGCTTAGTTTAGAAGATATCGACGATATAAGTTTTTATAAGAAATTCCAACTTTTTTGGCCCGGGAAACTAGTGATCACGAATTAAAGCTCTTTTGTCGATTAGACGCTTAGTTTAGAAGATATCGACAATTTAATTTTTATAAGAAATTTCAACTTTTTTGGCCCGTGAAACTAGTGATCACGAATTAAAGCTCTTTTGTCGATTAGGCGCTTAGTTTAGAAGATATCGACGATTTAAGTTTTTATAAGAAATTCCAACTTTTTTGGCCCGGGAAACTAGTGATCACGAATTAAAGCTCTTTTGTCGATTAGACGCTTAGTTTAGAAGATATCGACAATTTAAGTTTTTATAAGAAATTCCAACTTTTTGGCCCGGGAAACTAGTGATCATGAATTAAAGCTCTTTTGTCGATTAGGCGCTTAGTTTAGAAGATATCGACGATTTAAGTTCTTATAAGAAACTCCAACTTTTTTGGCCCGGGACACTAGTGATCACGAATTAAAGCTCTTTTGTCGATTAGACGCTTAGTTTAGAAGATATCGACAATTTAAGTTTTTATAAGAAATTCCAACTCTTTTGGCCCGGGAAACTTGTGATCACGAATTAAAGCTCTTTTGTCGATTAGACGCTTAGTTTAGAAGATATCGACGATATAAGTTTTTATAAGAAATTCCAACTTTTTGGCCCGGGAAAGTGATCACGAACGAAGGCTCTTTTGTCGATTAGACGCTTAGTTTAGAATATATCAACGATTTAAGTTTTTATAAGAAATTCCAACTTTTTTGGCCCGGGAAACTAGTGATCACGAATTAAAGCTCTTTTGTCGATTAGACGCTTAGTTTAGAAGATATCGACAATTTAATTTTTATAAGAAATTTCAACTTTTTTGGCCCGTGAAACTAGTGATCACGAATTAAAGCTCTTTTGTCGATTAGGCGCTTAGTTTAGAAGATATCGACGATTTAAGTTTTTATAAGAAATTCCAACTTTTTTGGCCCGGGAAACTAGTGATCACGAATTAAAGCTCTTTTGTCGATTAGACGCTTAGTTTAGAAGATATCGACAATTTAAGTTTTTATAAGAAATTCCAACTTTTTGGCCCGGGAAACTAGTGATCATGAATTAAAGCTCTTTTGTCGATTAGGCGCTTAGTTTAGAAGATATCGACGATTTAAGTTCTTTTAAGAAACTCCAACTTTTTTGGCCCGGGACACTAGTGATCACGAATTAAAGCTCTTTTGTCGATTAGACGCTTAGTTTAGAAGATATCGACAATTTAAGTTTTTATAAGAAATTCCAACTCTTTTGGCCCGGGAAACTTGTGATCACGAATTAAAGCTCTTTTGTCGATTAGACGCTTAGTTTAGAAGATATCGACAATTTAAGTTGTTATAAGAAATTCCAACTTTTGGCCCGGGAAACTAGTGATCACGAATTAAGGCTCTTTTGTCGATTAGACGCTTAGTTTAGAAAATATCGACGATTTAAATTTTTATATGAAAATCCAACTTTTTTGGCCCGGGAAAGTGATCACGAACGAAGGCTCTTTTGTCGATTAGACGCTTAGTTTAGAATATATAAACGATTTAAGTTTTTATAAGAAATTTCAACTTTTTTGGCCCCTAGAAACTATTGATCACGAATTAAGGCTCTTTTGTCGATTAGACGCTAAGTTAGGAGCTATCGACAATAGTTTTTATATGAAAATCCAGCTTTTTTGGCCCGGGAAACTATTGATCACGAATTAAGGCTCTTTTGTCGATTAGACGCTTAGTTTAGAAGATATCGACGATTTAAGTTTTTATAACAAATTCCAACTTTTTTGGCCCGGGAAACTAGTGATCACGAATTAAGGCTCTTTTGTCGATTAGACGCTTAGTTTAGAAGATATTTTCTATTTAATTTTTTATGAGAAATTCCTACTTTTTTGGCCCGGAAAACTAGTGATCACGAATTAAGGCTCTTTTGTCGATTAGACGCTTAGTTTAGAATATATCGACGATTTAAGTTTTTATAAGAAATTTCAAATTTTTTGGCCCGGGAAACTAGTGATCACGAATTAAGGCTCTTTTGTCGATTAGACGCTATGTTTAGAAGATATCGACCATTTAAGTTTTTATAAGAAATTCCAACTTTTTTGGCCCGGGAAACTAGTGATCACGAATTAAGGCTCTTTTGTCGATTAGACGCTTAGTTTAGAAGATATCGACCATTTAAGTTTTTATAAGAAATTTCAAATTTTTTGGCCCGGGAAACTAGTGATCACGAATTAAGGTTCTTTTGTCGATTAGACGCTTAGTTTAGAAGATATCGACAATTTAAGTTGTTATAAGAAATTCCAATTTTTGGCCCGGGAAACTAGTGATCACGAATTAAGGCTCTTTTGTCGATTAGACGCTTAGTTTAGAAGATATCGACGATTTAATTTTTTATAAGAAATTCCAACTCCTTTGGCCCGGGAAACTAGTGATCACGAAATAAGGCTCTTTTGTCGATTAGACGCTTAGTTTAGAAGATATCGACGATATAAATTTTTATAAGTGATCACGAATTAAGGCTCTTTTGTCGATTAGACGCTTAGTTTAGAAGATATCGACGATATAAATTTTTATAAGTGATCACGAATTAAGGCTCTTTTGTCGATTAGACGCTTAGTTTAGAAGATATCGACAATTTAAATTATTATAAGAAATACCAACTTTTTTGCCCGGGAATCTAGTGATCACGAATTAAGGCTCTTTTGACGATTAGACGCTTAGTTTAGAATATAGCGACAATTTAAGTTTTTATACGAAACTCCAACTTTTTTGGCCCAGGATACTAGTGATCACGAATTAAGGCTCTTTTGTCGATTAGACGCTTAGTTTAGAAGATATCGACGATTTAAGTTTTTATAAGAAATTCCAACTTTTTTGGCCCAGGAAAGTGATCACGAATTAAGGCTTTTTTTTGTTGATTAGACGCTTAGTTAAGAAGATATCGACGATTTAAGTTTTGATAAGAAATTTCCACTTTTTTGGCCCGGGAAACTAGTGATAACGATTTAAGGCTCTTTTGTCGATTAGACGCTTAGTTTAGAAGATATCGACGATTTAAGTTTTTAAAAGAAATCCCAACTTTTTTGGCCCGGGAAACTAGTGATCACGAATTAAAGCTCTTTTGTCGATTAGACGCTTAGTTTAAAAGATATCGACGATTTAAGTTTTTATAAGAAATTCCAACTTTTTTGGCCCGGGAAACTAGTGATCACGAATTAAGGCTCTTTTGTCGATTAGACGCTTAGTTTAGAAGATATCGACGATTTAAGTTTTTATACGAAATTCCAACTTTTTTGGCCCGGGAAACTAGTGATCACGGATTAAGGCCGTGATCACGGATTAAGGCTCTTTTGTCGATTAGACGCATAGTTTAGTATATATCGACGATTTAAGTTTTTGTATGAAAATCCAACTTTTTTGGCCCGGGAAACTATTGATCACGAATTAAGACTCTTTTGTCGATTAGACGCTTAGTTTAGAAGATATCGACGATTTAAGTTTTTATAAGAAATTCCAACTTTTTTGGCCCCGGAAACTAGTGATCACGAATTAAGGCTCTTTTGTCGATTAGACGCTTAGTTTACGAGATATCGACGATTTAAGTTTTTATAAGAACTTTTTTGGCCTGGGAAACTATTGATCACGATAAAAGGCTCTTTTGTCGATTAGACGCTTAGTTTAGAAAATATCGACGATTTAAGTTTTTATATGAAAATCCAACTTTTTTGGTGATCACGAATTAAGACTCTTTTGTCGATTACTTTAGAAGATATCGACGATTTAAATTTTTATAAGAAATTCCAACTTTTTTGGCCCGGGAAACTAGTGATCACGAATTAAGGCTCTTTTGTCGATTAGACGCTTAGTTTAGAAGATATCGACGATTTAAGTTTTTATAAGAAATTTCAACTTTTTGGCCCCTAGAAACTATTGATCACGAATTAAGGCTCTTTTGTCGATTAGACGCTAAGTTAGGAGCTATCGACAATAGTTTTTATATGAAAATCCAGCTTTTTTGGCCCGGGAAACTATTGATCACGAATTAAGGCTCTTTTGTCGATTAGACGCTTAGTTTAGAAGATATCGACGATAGTTTCGAGATATAACAAATTCCAACTTTTTTGGCCCGGGAAACTAGTGATCACGAATTAAGGCTCTTTTGTCGATTAGACGCTATGTTTAGAAGATATCGACCATTTAAGTTTTTATAAGAAATTCCAACTTTTTTGGCCCGGGAAACTAGTGATCACGAATTAAGGCTCTTTTGTCGATTAGACGCTTAGTTTAGAAGATATCGACGATATAAGTTTTTATAAGAAATTCCAACTTTTTTGGCCCGGGAAACTAGTGATCACGAATTAAGGCTTTTTTGTCGATTAGACGCTTAGTTTACAAGATATCGACGATTTAAGTTTTTATAAGAACTTTTTTGGCCTGGGAAACTATTGATCACGATATAAGGCTCTTTTGTCGATTAGACGCTTAGTTTAGAAAATATCGATTTAAGTTTTTATATGAAAATCCAACTTTTTTGGAGATCACGAATTAAGACTCTTTTGTCGATTTGACGCTTACTTTAGAAGATATCGACGATTTAAATTTTTATAAGAAATTCCAACTTTTTTGGCCCGGGAAACTAGTGATCACGAATTAAGGCTCTTTTGTCGATTAGACGCTTAGTTTAGAAGATATCGACGATTTAAGTTTTTATAACAAATTCCAACTTTTTTGGCCCGGGAAACTAGTGATCACGAATTAAGGCTCTTTTGTCGATTAGACGCTTAGTTTAGAAGATATTTTCTATTTAATTTTTTATGAGAAATTCCTACTTTTTTGGCCCGGAAAACTAGTGATCACGAATTAAGGCTCTTTTGTCGATTAGACGCTTAGTTTAGAATATATCGACGATTTAAGTTTTTATAAGAAATTTCAAATTTTTTGGCCCGGGAAACTTGTGATCACGAATTAAGGCTCTTTTGTCGATTAGACGCTATGTTTAGAAGATATCGACCATTTAAGTTTTTATAAGAAATTCCAACTTTTTTGGCCCGGGAAACTAGTGATCACGAATTAAGGCTCTTTTGTCGATTAGACGCTTAGTTTAGAAGATATCGACCATTTAAGTTTTTATAAGAAATTTCAAATTTTTTGGCCCGGGAAACTAGTGATCACGAATTAAGGTTCTTTTGTCGATTAGACGCTTAGTTTAGAAGATATCGACAATTTAAGTTGTTATAAGAAATTCCAATTTTTGGCCCGGGAAACTAGTGATCACGAATTAAGGCTCTTTTGTCGATTAGACGCTTAGTTTAGAAGATATCGACGATTTAAGTTTTTATATGAAAATCCAACTTTTTTGGCCCGGGAAACTAGTGATCACGAATTAAGGCTCTTTTGTCGATTAGACGCTTAGTTTAGAAGATATCGACGATTTAAGTTTTTATAAGAAATTCCAACTCCTTTGGCCCGGGAAACTAGTGATCACGAAATAAGGCTCTTTTGTCGATTAGACGCTTAGTTTAGAAAATATCGACGATTTAAGTTTTTATATGAAAATCCAACTTTTTTGGTGATCACGAATTAAGGCTCTTTTGTCGATTAGACGCTAAGTTAGGAGCTATTGACGATAGCTTTTATATGAAAATCCAGCTTATTTGGCCCGGGAAACTATTGATCACGAATTAAGGCTCTTTTGTCGATTAGACGCTCAGTTTAGAAGTTATTGACAATTTAAGTTATTATAAGAAATTCCAACTTATTTACCCGGGAAACTAGTGATCACGAATTAAGGCTCTTTTGTCGATTAGACGCTTAGTTTAAAAGATATCGACAATTTAAGTTTTTATAAGAAATTTCAACTTTTTTGGCCCGGGAAACTAGTGATCACAAATTAACGCTCTTTTGTCGATTAGACGCTTAGTTTAGAAGACGATTTAAGTTCTTATAAGAAACTCCAACTTTTTTGGCCCCGGGAAACGAATTAAGGTTCTTTTGCCGATTAGACGCTTAGTTTAGAAGATATCGACGATTTAAGTTTTTATAAGAAATTCCAACTTATTTGCCCGGGAAACTAGTGATCACGAATTAAGGCTCTTTTGTCGATTAGACGCTTAGTTTAGAAGATATCGACGATTTAAGTTTTTATAAGAAATTTCAAATTTTTTGGCCCGGGAAACTAGTGATCACGAATTAAGGCTCTTTTGTCGATTAGACGCTTAGTTTAGAAGATATCGACGATTTAAGTTTTTATAAGAAATTCCAACTCTTTTGGCCCGGGAAACTAGTGATCACGAATTAAGGCTCTTTTGTCGATTAGACGCTTAGTTTAGAAGATATCGACGATTTAAGTTTTTATAAGAAATTCCAACTTTTTTGGAACGGGAAACCAGTGATCACGACTTAAGGCTCTTTTGTCGATTAGACGCTTAGTTTAGAAGATATCGACAATTTAAGTTTTTATAAGAAATTCCAACTTTTTTGGCCCGGGAAACAAGTGATCACGAATTAAGGCTCTTTTGTCGATTAGACGCTTAGTTTAGAAGATCGACGATTTAAGTTTTTATAAGAAATTTCAAATTTTTTGGCCCGGGAAACTAGTGATCACGAATTAAGGCTCTTTTGTCGATTAGACGCTTAGTTTAGAAGATATCGACGATTTAAGTTTTTATAAGAAATTCCAACTTATTTGCCCGGGAAACTAGTGATCACGAATTAAGGCTCTTTTGTCGATTAGACGCTTAGTTTAGAAGATATCGACGATTTAAATTTTTTAAGAAATTCCAACTTTTTTGGCCCGGGAAACTAGTGATCACGAATTAAGGCTCTTTTGTCGATTAGACGCTTTGTTTAGAAGATATCGACGATTTAAGTTTTTATAAGAAATTTCAACTTTTTGGCCCGAGAAACTATTGATCTCGAATTAAGGCTCTTTTGTCGATTAGACGCTTAGTTAAGAAGATATCGACGATTTAAGTTTTTATAAGAAATGCCAACTTTTTTGACCCGGGAAACTAGTGATCACGAATTAAGGCTCTTTTGTCGTTTAGACGCTTATTTTAGAAGATATCGACGATTTTAGTTTTTATAAGAAATTCCAACTTTTTTGGCCCGGGAAACTAGTGATCACGAATTAAGGCTCTTTTGTCGATTAAACACTTAGTTTAGAAGATATCGACGATTTAAGTTTTCATAAGAAATTCCAACTTTTTTGACCCGGGAAACTAGTGATCACGAATTAAGGCTCTTTTGTCGTTTAGACGCTTATTTTAGAAGATATCGACGATTTAAGTTTTTATAAGAAATTCCACCTTTTTTGGCCCAGGAAACTAGTGATCACGAATTAAGGCTCTTTTGTCGATTAGAAGCTTAGTTTAGAAGATATCGACGATTTAAGTTTTTATAAGAAATTCCAACTTTTTTGGCCCGGGAAACCAGTGATCACGACTTAAGGCTCTTTTGTCGATTAGACGCTTAGTTTAGAAGATATCGACGATTTAAGTTTTTATAAGAAATTCCAACTTTTTTGGCCCGGGAAACTAGTGATCACGACTTAAGGCTCTTTTGTCGATGAGACGCTTAGTTTAGAAGATATCGTCGATTTAAGTTTTTATAATAAATTCCAAATTTGTTGGCCCGGTAAACAAGTGATCTCGAATTAAGGCTCTTTTGTCGATTAGACGCTTAGTTTAGAAGATATCGACGATTTAAATTTTTATAAGAAATTCCAACTTTTTTGGCCCGGGAAACTAGTGATCACGAATTAAGGCTCTTTTGTCGATTAGACGCTTAGTTTAGAAGATATCGACGATTTAAGTTTTTATAAGAAATTTCAACTTTTTGCCCGGGAAACTAGTGATCACGAATTAAGGCTCTTTTGTCGATTAGACGCTAAGTTAGGAGCTATCGACGATAGTTTTTATATGAAAATCCAGCTTTTTGGCCCGGGAAACTATTGATCACGAATTAAGGCTCTTTTGTCGATTAGACGCTTAGTTTAGAAGATATCGACAATTAAAGTTTTTATAAGAAATTTCAACTTTTTTGGCCCGGGAAACTAGTGATCACAAATTAGAGCTCTTTTGTCGATTAGACGCTTAGTTTAGAAGATATCGACGATTTAAGTTCTTATAAGAAATTTCAACTTTTTTGGCCCAGGAAACTAGTGATCACGAATTAAGGCTCTTTTGTCGATTAGACGCTTAGTTTAGGAAATATCGACGATTTAAATTTTTATATGAAAATCCAACTTTTTTGGCCCGGGAAAGTGATCACGAACGAAGGCTCTTTTGTCGAGTAGACGCTTAGTTTAGAATATATCAACGATTTAAGTTTTTATAAGAAATTTCAACTTTTTTGGCCCGGGAAACTAGTGATCACGAATTAAAGCTCTTTTGTCGATTAGACGCTTAGTTTAGAAGATATCGACAATTTAAGTTTTTATAGGAATTTCAACTTTTTTGGCCTGGGAAACTATTGATCACGATATAAGGCTCTTTTGTCGATTAGACGCTTAGTTTAGAAGATATCGACGATTTAAGTTTTTATAAGAAATTCCAACTTTTTTGGCCCGGGAAACTAGTGATCACGAATTAAAGCTCTTTTGTCGATTAGACGCTTAGTTTAGAAGATATCGACAATTTAAGTTTTTATAAGAAATTTCAACTTTTTTGGCCCGGGAAACTAGTGATCATGAATTAAAGCTCTTTTGTCGATTAGGCGCTTAGTTTAGAAGATATCGACGATTTAAGTTCTTATAAGAAACTCCAACTTTTTTGGCCCGGGACACTAGTGATCACGAATTAAAGCTCTTTTGTCGATTAGACGCTTAGTTTAGAAGATATCGACAATTTAAGTTTTTATAAGAAATTCCAACTCTTTTGCCCGGGAAACTTGTGATCACGAATTAAAGCTCTTTTGTCGATTAGACGCTTAGTTTAGAAGATATCGACAATTTAAGTTGTTATAAGAAATTCCAACTTTTGGCCCGGGAAACTAGTGATCACGAATTAAGGCTCTTTTGTCGATTAGACGCTTAGTTTAGAAAATATCGACGATTTAAATTTTTATATAAAAATCCAACTCTTTTGGCCCGGGAAAGTGATCACGAACGAAGGCTCTTTGGCGATTAGACGCTTAGTTTAGAATATATAAACGATTTAAGTTTTTATAAGAAATTCCAACTTTTTTGGCCCGGGAAACCAGTGATCACGACTTAAGGCTCTTTTGTCGATTAGACGCTTAGTTTAGAAGATATCGACGATTTAAGTTTTTATAAGAAATTCCAACTTTTTTGGCCCGGGAAACTAGTGATCACGACTTAAGGCTCTTTTGTCGATGAGACGCTTAGTTTAGAAGATATCGTCGATTTAAGTTTTTATAATAAATTCCAAATTTGTTGGCCCGGTAAACAAGTGATCTCGAATTAAGGCTCTTTTGTCGATTAGACGCTTAGTTTAGAAGATATCGACGATTTAAATTTTTATAAGAAATTCCAACTTTTTTGGCCCGGGAAACTAGTGATCACGAATTAAGGCTCTTTTGTCGATTAGACGCTTAGTTTAGAAGATATCGACGATTTAAGTTTTTATAAGAAATTTCAACTTTTTGCCCGGGAAACTAGTGATCACGAATTAAGGCTCTTTTGTCGATTAGACGCTAAGTTAGGAGCTATCGACGATAGTTTTTATATGAAAATCCAGCTTTTTGGCCCGGGAAACTATTGATCACGAATTAAGGCTCTTTTGTCGATTAGACGCTTAGTTTAGAAGATATCGACAATTAAAGTTTTTATAAGAAATTTCAACTTTTTTGGCCCGGGAAACTAGTGATCACAAATTAGAGCTCTTTTGTCGATTAGACGCTTAGTTTAGAAGATATCGACGATTTAAGTTCTTATAAGAAATTTCAACTTTTTTGGCCCAGGAAACTAGTGATCACGAATTAAGGCTCTTTTGTCGATTAGACGCTTAGTTTAGGAAATATCGACGATTTAAATTTTTATATGAAAATCCAACTTTTTTGGCCCGGGAAAGTGATCACGAACGAAGGCTCTTTTGTCGAGTAGACGCTTAGTTTAGAATATATCAACGATTTAAGTTTTTATAAGAAATTTCAACTTTTTTGGCCCGGGAAACTAGTGATCACGAATTAAAGCTCTTTTGTCGATTAGACGCTTAGTTTAGAAGATATCGACAATTTAAGTTTTTATAGGAATTTCAACTTTTTTGGCCTGGGAAACTATTGATCACGATATAAGGCTCTTTTGTCGATTAGACGCTTAGTTTAGAAGATATCGACGATTTAAGTTTTTATAAGAAATTCCAACTTTTTTGGCCCGGGAAACTAGTGATCACGAATTAAAGCTCTTTTGTCGATTAGACGCTTAGTTTAGAAGATATCGACAATTTAAGTTTTTATAAGAAATTTCAACTTTTTTGGCCCGGGAAACTAGTGATCATGAATTAAAGCTCTTTTGTCGATTAGGCGCTTAGTTTAGAAGATATCGACGATTTAAGTTCTTATAAGAAACTCCAACTTTTTTGGCCCGGGACACTAGTGATCACGAATTAAAGCTCTTTTGTCGATTAGACGCTTAGTTTAGAAGATATCGACAATTTAAGTTTTTATAAGAAATTCCAACTCTTTTGCCCGGGAAACTTGTGATCACGAATTAAAGCTCTTTTGTCGATTAGACGCTTAGTTTAGAAGATATCGACAATTTAAGTTGTTATAAGAAATTCCAACTTTTGGCCCGGGAAACTAGTGATCACGAATTAAGGCTCTTTTGTCGATTAGACGCTTAGTTTAGAAAATATCGACGATTTAAATTTTTATATAAAAATCCAACTCTTTTGGCCCGGGAAAGTGATCACGAACGAAGGCTCTTTTGTCGATTAGACGCTTAGTTTAGAATATATAAACGATTTAAGTTTTTATAAGAAATTCCAACTTTTTTGGCCCGGGAAACTAGTGATCACGAATTAAAGCTCTTTTGTCGATTAGGCGCTTAGTTTAGAAGATATCGACAATTTAAGAAATTTCAACTTATTTGCCCGGGAAACTAGTGATCACGAATTAAGGCTCTTTTGTCGATTAGACGCTTAGTTTAGAAGATATCGACAATTTAAGTTTTTATAAGAAATTTCAACTTTTTTGGCCCGGGAAACTTGTGATCACAAATTAAAGCTCTTTTGTCGATTAGACGCTTAGTTTAGAAGATATCGACGATATAAGTTTTTATAAGAAATTCCAACTTTTTGGCCCGGGAAAGTGATCACGAACGAAGGCTCTTTTGTCGATTAGACGCTTAGTTTAGAATATATCAACGATTTAAGTTTTTATAAGAAATTCCAACTTTTTTGGCCCGGGAAACTAGTGATCACGAATTAAAGCTCTTTTGTCGATTAGACGTTTAGTTTAGAAGATATCGACAATTTAATGTTTATAAGAAATTTCAACTTTTTTGGCCCGTGAAACTAGTGATCACGAATTAAAGCTCTTTTGTCGATTAGGCGCTTAGTTTAGAAGATATCGACGATTTAAGTTTTTATAAGAAATTCCAACTTTTTTGGCTCGGGAAACTTGTGATCACAAATTAAAGCTCTTTTGTCGATTAGACGCTTAGTTTAGAAGATATCGACGATATAAGTTTTTATAAGAAATTCCAACTTTTTGGCCCGGGAAAGTTATCACGAACGAAGGCTCTTTTGTCGATTAGACGCTTAGTTTAGAATATATCAACGATTTAAGTTCTTATAAGAAACTCCAACTTTTTTGGCCCGGGACACTAGTGATCACGAATTAAAGCTCTTTTGTCGATTAGACGCTTAGTTTAGAAGATATCGACAATTTAAGTTTTTATAAGAAATTCCAACTCTTTTGGCCCGGGAAACTTGTGATCACGAATTAAAGCTCTTTTGTCGATTAGACGCTTAGTTTAGAAGATATCGACAATTTAAGTTGTTATAAGAAATTCCAACTTTTGGCCCGGGAAACTAGTGATCACGAATTAAAGCTCTTTTGTCGATTAGACGCTTAGTTTATAAAATATCGACGATTTAAGTTTTTATAAGAAATTTCAATTTTTTTGGCCCGGGAAACTAATGATCACGAATTAAGGCTCTTTTGTCGTTTAGACGCTTAGTTTAGAAGATATCGACAATTTAAGTTTTTATAAGAAATTTCATCTTTTTTGGCCCGGGAAACTTGTGATCAAAAATTAAAGCTCTTTTGTCGATAAGACGCTTAGTTTAGAAGATATCGACGATTTAAATTTTTATATGAAAATCCAACTTTTTTGGCCCGGGAAAGTGATCACGAACGAAGGCTCTTTTGTCGATTAGACGCTTAGTTTAGAATATATAAACGATTTAAGTTTTTATAAGAAATTTCAACTTTTTTGGCCTGGGAAACTATTGATCACGATAGAAGGCTCTTTTGTCGATTAGACGCTTAGTTAAGAAGATATCGACGATTTAAGTTTTTATAAGAAATTCCAACTTTTTTGGCCCGGGAAACTAGTGATCACGAATTAAAGCTCTTTTGTCGATTAGACGCTTAGTTTAGAAGATATCGACAATTTAAGTTTTTATAAGAAATTCCAACTTTTTTGGCCCGGGAAACTAGTGATCACGAATTAAAGCTCTTTTGTCGATTAGACGCTTAGTTTATAAAATATCGACGATTTAAGTTTTTATAAGAAATTTCAATTTTTTTGGCCCGGGAAACTAATGATCACGAACTAAGGCTCTTTTGTCGATTAGACGCTTAGTTTAGAAGATATCGACGATTTAAGTTGTTATATGAAAATCCAACTTTTTTGGCCCGGGAAACTAGTGATCAAGAATTAAGGCTCTTTTGTCGATAAGACGCTTAGTTTAGAAGATATCGACGATTTAAGTTTTTATAAGAAATTTAAACTTTTTTGGCCCGGGAAACTAGTGATCAAGAATTAAGGCTCTTTTGTCGATAAGACGCTTAGTTTAGAAGATATCGACGATTTAAGTTTTTATAAGAAATTTTAAATTTTTTGGCCCGGGAAACTAGTGATCACGAATTAAGGCTCTTTTGTCGATTAGACGCTTAGTTTAGAAGATATCGACGATTTAAGTTTTTATAAGAAATTCCAACTTTTTTGGCTCGGGAAACTTGTGATCACAAATTAAAGCTCTTTTGTCGATTAGACGCTTAGTTTAGAAGATATCGACGATATAAGTTTTTATAAGAAATTCCAACTTTTTGGCCCGGGAAAGTGATCACGAACGAAGGCTCTTTTGTCGATTAGACGCTTAGTTTAGAATATATCAACGATTTAAGTTCTTATAAGAAACTCCAACTTTTTTGGCCCGGGACACTAGTGATCACGAATTAAAGCTCTTTTGTCGATTAGACGCTTAGTTTAGAAGATATCGACAATTTAAGTTTTTATAAGAAATTCCAACTCTTTTGGCCCGGGAAACTTGTGATCACGAATTAAAGCTCTTTTGTCGATTAGACGCTTAGTTTAGAAGATATCGACAATTTAAGTTGTTATAAGAAATTCCAACTTTTGGCCCGGGAAACTAGTGATCACGAATTAAAGCTCTTTTGTCGATTAGACGCTTAGTTTATAAAATATCGACGATTTAAGTTTTTATAAGAAATTTCAATTTTTTTGGCCCGGGAAACTAATGATCACGAATTAAGGCTCTTTTGTCGATTAGACGCTTAGTTTAGAAGATATCGACAATTTAAGTTTTTATAAGAAATTTCATCTTTTTTGGCCCGGGAAACTTGTGATCAAAAATTAAAGCTCTTTTGTCGATAAGACGCTTAGTTTAGAAGATATCGACGATTTAAATTTTTATATGAAAATCCAACTTTTTTGGCCCGGGAAAGTGATCACGAACGAAGGCTCTTTTGTCGATTAGACGCTTAGTTTAGAATATATAAACGATTTAAGTTTTTATAAGAAATTTCAACTTTTTTGGCCTGGGAAACTATTGATCACGATAGAAGGCTCTTTTGTCGATTAGACGCTTAGTTAAGAAGATATCGACGATTTAAGTTTTTATAAGAAATTCCAACTTTTTTGGCCCGGGAAACTAGTGATCACGAATTAAAGCTCTTTTGTCGATTAGACGCTTAGTTTAGAAGATATCGACAATTTAAGTTTTTATAAGAAATTCCAACTTTTTTGGCCCGGGAAACTAGTGATCACGAATTAAAGCTCTTTTGTCGATTAGACGCTTAGTTTATAAAATATCGACGATTTAAGTTTTTATAAGAAATTTCAATTTTTTTGGCCCGGGAAACTAATGATCACGAACTAAGGCTCTTTTGTCGATTAGACGCTTAGTTTAGAAGATATCGACGATTTAAGTTGTTATATGAAAATCCAACTTTTTTGGCCCGGGAAACTAGTGATCAAGAATTAAGGCTCTTTTGTCGATAAGACGCTTAGTTTAGAAGATATCGACGATTTAAGTTTTTATAAGAAATTTAAACTTTTTTGGCCCGGGAAACTAGTGATCAAGAATTAAGGCTCTTTTGTCGATAAGACGCTTAGTTTAGAAGATATCGACGATTTAAGTTTTTATAAGAAATTTTAAATTTTTTGGCCCGGGAAACTAGTGATCACGAATTAAGGCTCTTTTGTCGATTAGACGCTTAGTTTAGAAGATATCGACGATTTAAGTTTTTATATGAAAATCCAACTTTTTTGGCCCGGGAAACTAGCGATCACGAATTAAGGCTCTTTTGTCGATTAGACGCTTAGTTTAGAAGATATCGACGATTTAAATTTTTATAAGAAATTCCAACTTTTTTGGCCCAGGAAACTAGTGATCACGAAATAAGGCTCTTTTGTCGATTAGACGCTTGGTTTAGAAGATATCGACGATTTAAGTTTTTATAAGAAAATTCAACTTTTTTGGCCCGGGAAACTAGTGATCACGAATTAAGGCTCTTTTGTAGATTAGACGCTTAGTTTAGAAGATATCGACGATTTAAGTTTTTATAAGAAATGCCAACTTTTTTGGCCCCGGAAACTAGTGATCACGAATTAAGGCTCTTTTGTCGATTAGACGCTTAGTTTAGAAGATTTAAGTTTTTATAAGAAATTCCAACTTTTTTGGCCCGGGAAACTAGTGATCACGAATTAAGGCTCTCTTGTCGATTAGACACTTAGTTTAGAAGATATCGACAATTTAAGTTTTTATAAGAAATTTAAACTTTTTTGGCCCGGGAAACTAGTGATCACGAATTAAGGCTCTTTTGTCGATTAGACGCTTAGTTTAGAAGATATCGACGATTTAAATTTTTATATGAAAATCCAACTTTTTTGGCCGGAGAAACTAGTGATCACGACTTAAGGCTCTTTTGTCGATTAGACGCTTAGTTTAGAAGATATCGACGATTTAAATTTTTATAAGAAATTCCAACTTTTTTGGCCCGGGAAACTAGTGAACACGAATTAACGCTCTTTTGTCGATTAGACGCTTAGTTTAGAAGATATCGACGATTTAAGTTTTTATAATAAATTCCAACTTTTTTGGCCCGGGAAACTAGTGAACACGAATTAACGCTCTTTTGTCGATTAGACGCTTAGTTTAGAAGATATCGACGATTTAAGTTTTTATAATAAATTCCAACTTTTTTGGCCCGGGAAACTAGTGAACACGAATTAAGGCTCTTTTGTCGATTAGACGCTTAGTTTAGAAGATATCGACGATTTAAGTTTTTATAAGAAATTCCAACTTATTTGCCCGGGAAACTAGTGAACACGAATTAAGGCTCTTTTGTCGATTAGACGCTTAGTTTAGAAGATATCGACAATTCAAGTTTTTATAAGAAATTCCAACTTTTTTGGCCCGGGAAACTAGTGATCATGAATTAAAGCTCTTTTGTCGATTAGAAGATATCGACGATTTAAGTTCTTATAAGAAACTCCAACTTTTTTGGCCCGGGACACTAGTGATCACGAATTAAAGCTCTTTTGTCGATTAGACGCTTAGTTTAGAAGATATCGACAATTTAAGTTTTTATAAGAAATTCCAACTCTTTTGGCCCGGGAAACTTGTGATCACGAATTAAAGCTCTTTTGTCGATTAGACGCTTAGTTTAGAAGATATCGACAATTTAAGTTGTTATAAGAAATTCCAACTTTTGGCCCGGGAAACTAGTGATCACGAATTAAGGCTCTTTTGTCGATTAGACGCTTAGTTTAGAAAATATCGACGATTTAAATTTTTATATGAAAATCCAACTTTTTTGGCCCGGGAAAGTGATCACGAACGAAGGCTCTTTTGTCGATTAGACGCTTAGTTTAGAATATATAAACGATTTAAGTTTTTATAAGAAATTTCAACTTTTTTGGCCTGGGAAACTATTGATCACGATATAAGGCTCTTTTGTCGATTAGACGCTTAGTTAAGAAGATATCGACGATTTAAGTTTTTATAAGAAATTCCAACTTTTTTGGCCCGGGAAACTATTGATCACGAATTAAAGCTCTTTTGTCGATTAGGCGCTTAGTTTAGAAGATATCGACAATTTAAGTTGTTATAAGAAATTTCAACTTATTTGCCCGGGAAACTAGTGATCACGAATTAAGGCTCTTTTGTCGATTAGACGCTTAGTTTAGAAGATATCGACAATTTAAGTTTTTATAAGAAATTTCAACTTTTTTGGCCCGGGAAACTTGTGATCAAAAATTAAAGCTCTTTTGTCGATAAGACGCTTAGTTTAGAAGATATCGACGATATAAGTTTTTATAAGAAATTCCAACTTTTTGGCCCGGGAAAGTGATCACGAACGAAGGCTCTTTTGTCGATTAGACGCTTAGTTTAGAATATATCAACGATTTAAGTTTTTATAAGAAATTCCAACTTTTTTGGCCCGGGAAACTAGTGATCACGAATTAAAGCTCTTTTGTCGATTAGACGCTTAGTTTAGAAGATATCGACAATTTAATTTTTATAAGAAATTTCAACTTTTTTGGCCCGGGAAACTAGTGATCACGAATTAAAGCTCTTTTGTCGATTAGGCGCTTAGTTTAGAAGATATCGACGATTTAAGTTTTTATAAGAAATTCCAACTTTTTTGGCCCGGGAAACTAGTGATCACGAATTAAAGCTCTTTTGTCGATTAGACGCTTAGTTTAGAAGATATCGACAATTTAAGTTTTTATAAGAAATTCCAACTTTTTTGGCCCGGGAAACTAGTGATCACGAATTAAAGCTCTTTTGTCGATTAGACGCTTAGTTTATAAAATATTGACGATTTAAGTTTTTATAAGAAATTTCAATTTTTTTGGCCCGGGAAACTAATGATCACGAATTAAGGCTCTTTTGTCGTTTAGACGCTTAGTTTAGAAGATATCGACGATTTAAGTTGTTATATGAAAATCCAACTTTTTTGGCCCGGGAAACTAGTGAACACGAATTAAGGCTCTTTTGTCGATTAGACGCTTAGTTTAGAAGATATCGGCGATTTAAGTTTTTATAAGAAATGCCAACTTTTTTGGCCCGGGAAACTAGTGAACTCGAATTAAGGCTCTTTTGTCGATTAGACGCTTAGTTTAGAAGATATCGACGATTTAAGTTTTTATAAGAAATTTCAACGTTTTTGGCCCGGGAAACTAGTGATCACGAATTAAGGCTCTTTTGTCGATTAGACGCTTAGTTTAGAAGATATCGACGATTTAAGTTTTTAGAAGAAATTTCAACTTTTTTGGCCCGGGAAACTAGTGATCAAGAATTAAGGCTCTTTTGTCGATAAGACGCTTAGTTTAGAAGATATCGACGATTTAAGTTTTTATAAGAAATTTTAAATTTTTTGGCCCGGGAAACTAGTGATCACGAATTAAGGCTCTTTTGTCGATTAGACGCTTAGTTTAGAAGATATCGACGATTTAAGTTTTTATATGAAAATCCAACTTTTTTGGCCGGAGAAACTAGTGATCACGACTTAAGGCTCTTTTGTCGATTAGACGCTTAGTTTAGAAGATATCGACGATTTAAATTTTTATAAGAAATTCCAAATTTTTTGGCCCGGGAAACTAGTGAACACGAATTAACGCTCTTTTGTCGATTAGACGCTTAGTTTAGAAGATATCGACAATTTAAGTTTTTATAAGAAATTTCAACTTTTTTGGCCCGGGAAACTAGTGATCATGAATTAAAGCTCTTTTGTCGATTAGGCGCTTAGTTTAGAAGATATCGACGATTTAAGTTCTTATAAGAAACTCCAACTTTTTTGGCCCGGGACACTAGTGATCACGAATTAAAGCTCTTTTGTCGATTAGACGCTTAGTTTAGAAGATATCGACAATTTAAGTTTTTATAAGAAATTCCAACTCTTTTGCCCGGGAAACTTGTGATCACGAATTAAAGCTCTTTTGTCGATTAGACGCTTAGTTTAGAAGATATCGACAATTTAAGTTGTTATAAGAAATTCCAACTTTTGGCCCGGGAAACTAGTGATCACGAATTAAGGCTCTTTTGTCGATTAGACGCTTAGTTTAGAAAATATCGACGATTTAAATTTTTATATAAAAATCCAACTCTTTTGGCCCGGGAAAGTGATCACGAACGAAGGCTCTTTTGTCGATTAGACGCTTAGTTTAGAATATATAAACGATTTAAGTTTTTATAAGAAATTTCAACTTTTTTGGCCTGGGAAACTATTGATCACGATATAAGGCTCTTTTGTCGATTAGACGCTTAGTTAAGAAGATATCGACGATTTAAGTTTTTATAAGAAATTCCAACTTTTTTGGCCCGGGAAACTAGTGATCACGAATTAAAGCTCTTTTGTCGATTAGGCGCTTAGTTTAGAAGATATCGACAATTTAAGTTGTTATAAGAAATTTCAACTTATTTGCCCGGGAAACTAGTGATCACGAATTAAGGCTCTTTTGTCGATTAGACGCTTAGTTTAGAAGATATCGACAATTTAAGTTTTTATAAGAAATTTCAACTTTTTTGGCCCGGGAAACTTGTGATCACAAATTAAAGCTCTTTTGTCGATTAGACGCTTAGTTTAGAAGATATCGACGATATAAGTTTTTATAAGAAATTCCAACTTTTTGGCCCGGGAAAGTGATCACGAACGAAGGCTCTTTTGTCGATTAGACGCTTAGTTTAGAATATATCAACGATTTAAGTTTTTATAAGAAATTCCAACTTTTTTGGCCCGGGAAACTAGTGATCACGAATTAAAGCTCTTTTGTCGATTAGACGTTTAGTTTAGAAGATATCGACAATTTAATGTTTATAAGAAATTTCAACTTTTTTGGCCCGTGAAACTAGTGATCACGAATTAAAGCTCTTTTGTCGATTAGGCGCTTAGTTTAGAAGATATCGACGATTTAAGTTTTTATAAGAAATTCCAACTTTTTTGGCTCGGGAAACTTGTGATCACAAATTAAAGCTCTTTTGTCGATTAGACGCTTAGTTTAGAAGATATCGACGATATAAGTTTTTATAAGAAATTCCAACTTTTTGGCCCGGGAAAGTGATCACGAACGAAGGCTCTTTTGTCGATTAGACGCTTAGTTTAGAATATATCAACGATTTAAGTTCTTATAAGAAACTCCAACTTTTTTGGCCCGGGACACTAGTGATCACGAATTAAAGCTCTTTTGTCGATTAGACGCTTAGTTTAGAAGATATCGACAATTTAAGTTTTTATAAGAAATTCCAACTCTTTTGGCCCGGGAAACTTGTGATCACGAATTAAAGCTCTTTTGTCGATTAGACGCTTAGTTTAGAAGATATCGACAATTTAAGTTGTTATAAGAAATTCCAACTTTTGGCCCGGGAAACTAGTGATCACGAATTAAAGCTCTTTTGTCGATTAGACGCTTAGTTTATAAAATATCGACGATTTAAGTTTTTATAAGAAATTTCAATTTTTTTGGCCCGGGAAACTAATGATCACGAATTAAGGCTCTTTTGTCGATTAGACGCTTAGTTTAGAAGATATCGACAATTTAAGTTTTTATAAGAAATTTCATCTTTTTTGGCCCGGGAAACTTGTGATCAAAAATTAAAGCTCTTTTGTCGATAAGACGCTTAGTTTAGAAGATATCGACGATTTAAATTTTTATATGAAAATCCAACTTTTTTGGCCCGGGAAAGTGATCACGAACGAAGGCTCTTTTGTCGATTAGACGCTTAGTTTAGAATATATAAACGATTTAAGTTTTTATAAGAAATTTCAACTTTTTTGGCCTGGGAAACTATTGATCACGATAGAAGGCTCTTTTGTCGATTAGACGCTTAGTTAAGAAGATATCGACGATTTAAGTTTTTATAAGAAATTCCAACTTTTTTGGCCCGGGAAACTAGTGATCACGAATTAAAGCTCTTTTGTCGATTAGACGCTTAGTTTAGAAGATATCGACAATTTAAGTTTTTATAAGAAATTCCAACTTTTTTGGCCCGGGAAACTAGTGATCACGAATTAAAGCTCTTTTGTCGATTAGACGCTTAGTTTATAAAATATCGACGATTTAAGTTTTTATAAGAAATTTCAATTTTTTTGGCCCGGGAAACTAATGATCACGAACTAAGGCTCTTTTGTCGATTAGACGCTTAGTTTAGAAGATATCGACGATTTAAGTTGTTATATGAAAATCCAGCTTTTTTGGCCCGGGAAACTAGTGATCAAGAATTAAGGCTCTTTTGTCGATAAGACGCTTAGTTTAGAAGATATCGACGATTTAAGTTTTTATAAGAAATTTAAACTTTTTTGGCCCGGGAAACTAGTGATCAAGAATTAAGGCTCTTTTGTCGATAAGACGCTTAGTTTAGAAGATATCGACGATTTAAGTTTTTATAAGAAATTTTAAATTTTTTGGCCCGGGAAACTAGTGATCACGAATTAAGGCTCTTTTGTCGATTAGACGCTTAGTTTAGAAGATATCGACGATTTAAGTTTTTATATGAAAATCCAACTTTTTTGGCCCGGGAAACTAGCGATCACGAATTAAGGCTCTTTTGTCGATTAGACGCTTAGTTTAGAAGATATCGACGATTTAAATTTTTATAAGAAATTCCAACTTTTTTGGCCCAGGAAACTAGTGATCACGAAATAAGGCTCTTTTGTCGATTAGACGCTTGGTTTAGAAGATATCGACGATTTAAGTTTTTATAAGAAAATTCAACTTTTTTGGCCCGGGAAACTAGTGATCACGAATTAAGGCTCTTTTGTAGATTAGACGCTTAGTTTAGAAGATATCGACGATTTAAGTTTTTATAAGAAATGCCAACTTTTTTGGCCCCGGAAACTAGTGATCACGAATTAAGGCTCTTTTGTCGATTAGACGCTTAGTTTAGAAGATTTAAGTTTTTATAAGAAATTCCAACTTTTTTGGCCCGGGAAACTAGTGATCACGAATTAAGGCTCTCTTGTCGATTAGACACTTAGTTTAGAAGATATCGACAATTTAAGTTTTTATAAGAAATTTAAACTTTTTTGGCCCGGGAAACTAGTGATCACGAATTAAGGCTCTTTTGTCGATTAGACGCTTAGTTTAGAAGATATCGACGATTTAAATTTTTATATGAAAATCCAACTTTTTTGGCCGGAGAAACTAGTGATCACGACTTAAGGCTCTTTTGTCGATTAGACGCTTAGTTTAGAAGATATCGACGATTTAAATTTTTATAAGAAATTCCAACTTTTTTGGCCCGGGAAACTAGTGAACACGAATTAACGCTCTTTTGTCGATTAGACGCTTAGTTTAGAAGATATCGACGATTTAAGTTTTTATAATAAATTCCAACTTTTTTGGCCCGGGAAACTAGTGAACACGAATTAACGCTCTTTTGTCGATTAGACGCTTAGTTTAGAAGATATCGACGATTTAAGTTTTTATAATAAATTCCAACTTTTTTGGCCCGGGAAACTAGTGAACACGAATTAAGGCTCTTTTGTCGATTAGACGCTTAGTTTAGAAGATATCGACGATTTAAGTTTTTATAAGAAATTCCAACTTATTTGCCCGGGAAACTAGTGATCACGAATTAAGGCTCTAGTTTAGAAGAAATCGACGATTTAAATTTTTATAAGAAATTCCAACTTTTTTGGCCCGGGAAACTAGTGAACACGAATTAAGGCTCTTTTGTCGATTAGACGCTTAGTTTAGAAGATATCGACAATTCAAGTTTTTATAAGAAATTCCAACTTTTTTGGCCCGGGAAACTAGTGATCATGAATTAAAGCTCTTTTGTCGATTAGGCGCTTAGTTTAGAAGATATCGACGATTTAAGTTCTTATAAGAAACTCCAACTTTTTTGGCCCGGGACACTAGTGAGCACGAATTAAAGCTCTTTTGTCGATTAGACGCTTAGTTTAGAAGATATCGACAATTTAAGTTTTTATAAGAAATTCCAACTCTTTTGGCCCGGGAAACTTGTGATCACGAATTAAAGCTCTTTTGTCGATTAGACGCTTAGTTTAGAAGATATCGACAATTTAAGTTGTTATAAGAAATTCCAACTTTTGGCCCGGGAAACTAGTGATCACGAATTAAGGCTCTTTTGTCGATTAGACGCTTAGTTTAGAAAATATCGACGATTTAAATTTTTATATGAAAATCCAACTTTTTTGGCCCGGGAAAGTGATCACGAACGAAGGCTCTTTTGTCGATTAGACGCTTAGTTTAGAATATATAAACGATTTAAGTTTTTATAAGAAATTTCAACTTTTTTGGCCTGGGAAACTATTGATCACGATATAAGGCTCTTTTGTCGATTAGACGCTTAGTTAAGAAGATATCGACGATTTAAGTTTTTATAAGAAATTCCAACTTTTTTGGCCCGGGAAACTATTGATCACGAATTAAAGCTCTTTTGTCGATTAGGCGCTTAGTTTAGAAGATATCGACAATTTAAGTTGTTATAAGAAATTTCAACTTATTTGCCCGGGAAACTAGTGATCACGAATTAAGGCTCTTTTGTCGATTAGACGCTTAGTTTAGAAGATATCGACAATTTAAGTTTTTATAAGAAATTTCAACTTTTTTGGCCCGGGAAACTTGTGATCAAAAATTAAAGCTCTTTTGTCGATAAGACGCTTAGTTTAGAAGATATCGACGATATAAGTTTTTATAAGAAATTCCAACTTTTTGGCCCGGGAAAGTGATCACGAACGAAGGCTCTTTTGTCGATTAGACGCTTAGTTTAGAATATATCAACGATTTAAGTTTTTATAAGAAATTCCAACTTTTTTGGCCCGGGAAACTAGTGATCACGAATTAAAGCTCTTTTGTCGATTAGACGCTTAGTTTAGAAGATATCGACAATTTAATTTTTATAAGAAATTTCAACTTTTTTGGCCCGGGAAACTAGTGATCACGAATTAAAGCTCTTTTGTCGATTAGGCGCTTAGTTTAGAAGATATCGACGATTTAAGTTTTTATAAGAAATTCCAACTTTTTTGGCCCGGGAAACTAGTGATCACGAATTAAAGCTCTTTTGTCGATTAGACGCTTAGTTTAGAAGATATCGACAATTTAAGTTTTTATAAGAAATTCCAACTTTTTTGGCCCGGGAAACTAGTGATCACGAATTAAAGCTCTTTTGTCGATTAGACGCTTAGTTTATAAAATATTGACGATTTAAGTTTTTATAAGAAATTTCAATTTTTTTGGCCCGGGAAACTAATGATCACGAATTAAGGCTCTTTTGTCGTTTAGACGCTTAGTTTAGAAGATATCGACGATTTAAGTTGTTATATGAAAATCCAACTTTTTTGGCCCGGGAAACTAGTGAACACGAATTAAGGCTCTTTTGTCGATTAGACGCTTAGTTTAGAAGATATCGGCGATTTAAGTTTTTATAAGAAATGCCAACTTTTTTGGCCCGGGAAACTAGTGAACTCGAATTAAGGCTCTTTTGTCGATTAGACGCTTAGTTTAGAAGATATCGACGATTTAAGTTTTTATAAGAAATTTCAACGTTTTTGGCCCGGGAAACTAGTGATCACGAATTAAGGCTCTTTTGTCGATTAGACGCTTAGTTTAGAAGATATCGACGATTTAAGTTTTAATAAGAAATTCCAACTTTTTGGCCCGGGAAACTAGTGATCACGAATTAAAGCTCTTTTGTCGATTAGGCGCTTAGTTTAGAAGATATCGACGATTTAAGTTCTTATAAGAAACTCCAACTTTTTTGGCCCGGGAAACTAGTGATCACGAATTAAAGCTCTTTTGTCGATTAGACACTTAGTTTAGAAGATATCGACGATTTAAGTTTTTATAAGATAGTCCAACTTTTTTGGCCCGGGAAACTAGTGATCACGAATTAAGGCTCTTATGTCGATTAGACGCTTAGTTTAAAAGATATCGACGATTTAAGTTTTTATAAGAAATTCCCAATTTTTTGGCCCGGGAAACAAGTGATCACGAATTAAGGCTCTTTTGTCGATTAGACGCTTAGTTTAGAAGATATCGACGATTTAAATTTTTATAAGAAATTCCAACTTTTTTGGCCCGGGAAACTAGTGAACACGAATTAAGGCTTTTTTGTCGATTAGACGCTTAGTTTAGAAGATATTGACGATTTAAGTTTTTATAAGAAATGCCAACTTTTTTGGCCGGGAAACTAGTGAACACGAATTAAGGCTCTTTTGTCGATTAGACGCTTAGTTTAGAAGATATCGACGATTTAAGTTTTAATAAGAAATTCCAACTTTTTTGGCCCGGGAAACTAGTGATCACGAATTAAAGCTCTTTTGTCGATTAGGCGCTTAGTTTAGAAGATATCGACGATTTAAGTTTTTATAAGAAACTCCAACTTTTTTGGCCCGGGAAACTAGTGATCACGAATTAAAGCTCTTTTGTCGATTAGACACTTAGTTTAGAAGATATCGACGATTTAAGTTTTTATAAGATAGTCCAACTTTTTTGGCCCGGGAAACTAGTGATCACGAATTAAGGCTCTTTTGTCGATTAGACGCTTAGTTTAGAAGATATCGACGATTTAAGTTTTTTTAAAAAATTCCAAATTTTTTGCCCGGGAAACAAGTGATCACGAATTAAGGCTCTTTTGTCGATTAGACGCTTAGTTTAGAAGATATCGACGATTTAAGTTTTTATAAGAAATTTCAACTTTTTTGGCCCGGGAAACTAGTGATCACGAATTAAGGCTCTTTTGTCGATTAGACGCTTAGTTTAGAAGATATTGACGATTTAAGTTTTTATAAGAAATGCCAACTTTTTTGGCCGGGAAACTAGTGAACACGAATTAAGGCTTTTTTGTCGATTAGACGCTTAGTTTAGAAGATATTGACGATTTAAGTTTTTATAAGAAATGCCAACTTTTTTGGCCGGGAAACTAGTGAACACGAATTAAGGCTCTTTTGTCGATTAGACGCTTAGTTTAGAAGATATCGACGATTTAAGTTTTAATAAGAAATTCCAACTTTTTTGGCCCGGGAAACTAGTGATCACGAATTAAGGCTCTTTTGTCGATTAGACGCTTAGTTTAGAAGATATCGACGATTTAAGTTTTTATATGAAAATCCAACTTTTTTGGCCGGAGAAACTAGTGATCACGACTTAAGGCTCTTTTGTCGATTAGACGCTTAGTTTAGAAGATATCGACGATTTAAGTTTTTATATGAAAATCCAACTTTTTTGGCCCGGGAAACTAGTGATCACGAATTAAGGCTCTTTTGTCGATTAGACGCTTAGTTTAGAAGATATCGACGATTTAAATTTTTATAAGAAATTCCAACTTTTTTGGCCCAGGAAACTAGTGATCACGAAATAAGGCTCTTTTGTCGATTAGACGCTTGGTTTAGAAGATATCGACGATTTAAGTTTTTATAAGAAATTCCAACTTTTTTGGCCCGGGAAACTAGTGATCACGAATTAAGGCTCTTTTGTCGATTAGACGCTTAGTTTAAAAGATTTAAGTTTTTTAAGAAATTCCAACTTTTTTGGCCCGGGAAACTAGTGATCACGAATTAAGGCTCTCTTGTCGATTAGACGCTTAGTTTAGAAGATATCGACGATTTAAGTTTTTATAAGAAATTCCAACTTTTTTGGCCCGGGAAACTAGTGAACACGAATTAAGGCTCTTTTGTCGATTAGACGCTTAGTTTAGAAGATATCGACGATTTAAGTTTTTATAACAAATTCCAACTTTTTTCGCCCGGGAAACTAGTGAACACGAATTAAGGCTCTTTTGTCGATTAGACGCTTAGTTTAGAAGATATCGACGATTTAAATTTTTATAAGAAATTCCAAATTTTTTGGCCCGGGAAACTAGTGAACACGAATTAACGCTCTTTTGTCGATTAGACGCTTAGTTTAGAAGATATCGACGATTTAAGTTTTTATAAGAAATTCCAACTTTTTTGGCCCGGGAAACTAGTGAACACGAATTAAGGCTCTTTTGTCGATTAGACGCTTAGTTTAGAAGATATCGACGATTTAAGTTTTTATAACAAATTCCAACTTTTTTCGCCCGGGAAACTAGTGAACACGAATTAAGGCTCTTTTGTCGATTAGACGCTCAGTTTAGAAGATATCGACGATTTAAGTTTTTATAAGAAATTCCAACTTATTTGCCCGGGAAACTAGTGATCACGAATTAAGGCTCTTTTGTCGATTAGACGCTTAGTTTAGAAGAAATCGACGATTTAAATTTTTATAAGAAATTCCAACTTTTTTGGCCCGGGAAACTAGTGAACACGAATTAAGGCTCTTTTGTCGATTAGACGCTTAGTTTAGAAGATATCGACGATTTAAGTTTTTATAAGAATGCCAACTTTTTTGGCCCGGAAAACTAGTGAACACGAATTAAGGCTCTTTTGTCGATTAGACGCTTAGTTTAGAAGCTATCAACGATTTAAGTTTTTATAAGAAATTCCAACTTTTTTGGCCTGGGAAACTATTGATCAAGATATAAGGCTCTTTTGTCGATTAGACGCTCAGTTTAGAAGATATCGACGATTTAAGTTTTTATAAGAAATGCCAATTTTTTTGGCCCGGGAAACTAGTGAACACGAATTAAGGCTCTTTTGTCGAATAGACGCTTAGTTTAGAAGATATCGACGATTTAAGTTTTTATAAGAAATTCCAACTTTTTTGGCCCGGGAAACTAGTGATCACGAATTAAAGCTCTTTTGTCGATTAGGCGCTTAGTTTAGAAGATATCGACGATTTAAGGTCTTATAAGAAACTCCAACTTTTTTGGCCCGGGAAACTAGTGATCACGAATTAAGACTCTTTTGTCGATTAGACGCTTAGTTTAGAAGATATCGACGATTTAAGTTTTTATAAGAAATTCCAAATTTTTTGGCCCCGGAAACAAGTGATCACGAATTAAGTCACTTTTGTCGATTAGACGCTTCGTTTAGAAGATATCGACGATTTAAGTTTTTATGAAAAATTCCAACTTTTTTGGCCCGGGAAACTAGTGATCACGAATTAAGGCTCTTTTGTCGATTAGACGCTTAGTTTAGAAGATATCGACGATTTAAGTTTTTATAAGAAATTCCAACTTTTTTGGCCCCGGAAACTAGTGATCACGAATTAAGGCTCTTTTGTCGATTAGACGCTTAGTTTAGAAGATATCGACGATTTAAGTTTTTATAAGAAATTCCAAATTTTTTGGCCCGGAAACTATTGATCACGAATTATGGCTCTTTTGTCGATTAGACGCTTAGTTTAGAAGATATCGACGATTTAAGTTTTTATAAGAAATTTCAACTTTTTTGGCCGTAGAAACTAGTGATCACGAATTATGGCTATGGAAATCACGAATAAGGCTCTTTTGTCGATTAGACGCTTAGTTTAGAAGATATCGTCGATTTAAATTTTTATGAGAAATTCCAACTTTTTTGGCCCGGGAAACTAGTGATCACGAATTATGGCTCTTTCGTCGATTAGACGCTTAGTTTAGAAGATATCGACGATTTAAGTTTTTATAACAAATTCCAACTTATTTGCCCGGGAAACTAGTGATCACGAATTAAGGCTCTTTTGTCGATTAGACGCTTAGTTTAGAAGATATCGACGATTTAAGTTTTTATAAGAAATTCCAACTTTTTTGGCCCGGGAAACTAGACACGAATTAAGGCTCTTTTGTCGATTAGACGCTTAGTTTAGAAGATATCGACGATTTAAATTTTTATAAGAAATTCCAAATTTTTTGGCCCGGGAAACTAGTGAACACGAATTAACGCTCTTTTGTCGATTAGACGCTTAGTTTAGAAGATATCGACGATTTAAGTTTTTATAAGAAATTCCAACTTTTTTGGCCCGGGAAACTAGTGAACACGAATTAAGGCTCTTTTGTCGATTAGACGCTTAGTTTAGAAGATATCGACGATTTAAGTTTTTATAACAAATTCCAACTTTTTTCGCCCGGGAAACTAGTGAACACGAATTAAGGCTCTTTTGTCGATTAGACGCTCAGTTTAGAAGATATCGGGAAACTAGTGATCACGAATTATGGCTCTTTCGTCGATTAGACGCTTAGTTTAGAAGATATCGACGATTTAAGTTTTTATAAGAAATTCCAACTTTTTTGGCCCCGAAAACTAGTGATCACGAATTAAGGCTCTTTTGTCGATTAGACGCTTATTTTAGAAGATATCGACGATTTAAGTTTTTATAACAAATTCCAACTTATTTGCCCGGGAAACTAGTGATCACGAATTAAGGCTCTTTTGTCGATTAGACGCTAGTTTAGAAGATATCGACGATTTAAGTTTTTATAAGAAATTCCAACTTTTTTGGCCCGGGAAACTAGTGAACACGAATTAAGGCTCTTTTGTCGATTAGACGCTTGGTTTAGAAGATATCGACGATTTAAATTTTTATGAGAAATTCCAACTTTTTTGGCCCGGGAAACTAGTGATCACGAAATAAGGCTCTTTTGTCGATTAGACGCTTGGTTTAGAAGATATCGACGATTTAAGTTTTTATAAGAAATTCCAACTTTTTTGGCCCCGGAAACTAGTGATCACGAATTATGGCTCTTTCGTCGAATAGACGCTTAGTTTAGAAGATATCGACGATTTAAGTTTTTATAAGAATTTCCAACTTTTTTGGCCCGGGAAACTAGTGATCACGAATTAAGGCTCTTTTGTCGATTAGACGCTTAGTTTAGAAGATATCGACGATTTAAGTTTTTATAAGAAATTTCAACTTTTTTTGCCCGGGAAGCTAGTGATCACGAATTATGGCTCTTTTGTCGATTAGACGCTTAGTTTAGAAGATATCGTCGATATAAGTTTTTATGAGAAATTCCAACTTTTTTGGCCCGGGAAACTAGTGATCACGAATTAAGGCTCTTTTGTCGATTAGACGCTTAGTTTAGAAGATATCGACGATTTAAGTTTTTATAAGAAATTCCAACTTTTTTGGCCCCGGAAACTAGTGATCACGAATTAAGGCTCTTTTGTCGATTAGACGCTTAGTTTAGAAGATATCCACGATTTAAGTTTTTATAAGAAATTCCAAATTTTTTGGCCCGGGAAACTAGTGATCACGAATTAAGGCTCTTTTGTCGATTAGACGCTTAGTTTAGAAGATATCGACGATTTAAGTTTTTATAAGAAATTCCAAATTTTTGGCCCGGGAAACTAGTGATCACGAATTAAAGCTCTTTTGTCGATTAGACACTTAGTTTAGAAGATATCGACGATTTAAGTTTTTATAAGATAGTCCAACTTTTTTGGCCCGGGAAACTAGTGATCACGAATTAAGGCTCTTTTGTCGATTAGACGCTTAGTTTAGAAGATATCGACGATTTAAGTTTTTATAAGAAATTCCAAATTTTTTGCCCGGGAAACAAGTGATCACGAATTAAGGCTCTTTTGTCGATTAGACGCTTAGTTTAGAAGATATCGACGATTTAAGTTTTTATAAGAAATTTCAACTTTTTTGGCCCGGGAAACTAGTGATCACGAATTAAGGCTCTTTTGTCGATTAGACGCTTAGTTTAGAAGATATTGACGATTTAAGTTTTTATAAGAAATGCCAACTTTTTTGGCCGGGAAACTAGTGAACACGAATTAAGGCTTTTTTGTCGATTAGACGCTTAGTTTAGAAGATATTGACGATTTAAGTTTTTATAAGAAATGCCAACTTTTTTGGCCGGGAAACTAGTGAACACGAATTAAGGCTCTTTTGTCGATTAGACGCTTAGTTTAGAAGATATCGACGATTTAAGTTTTAATAAGAAATTCCAACTTTTTTGGCCCGGGAAACTAGTGATCACGAATTAAAGCTCTTTTGTCGATTAGGCGCTTAGTTTAGAAGATATCGACGATTTAAGTTCTTATAAGAAACTCCAACTTTTTTGGCCCGGGAAACTAGTGATCACGAATTAAAGCTCTTTTGTCGATTAGACACTTAGTTTAGAAGATATCGACGATTTAAGTTTTTATAAGAAATTCCAACTTTTTTGGCCCGGGAAACTAGTGATCACGAATTATGGCTCTTTTGTCGATTAGACGCTTAGTTTAGAAGATATCGACGATTTAAGTTTTTATAAGAAATTCCAAATTTGTTGGCCCGGGAAACAAGTGATCACGAATTAAGGCTCTTTTGTCGATTAGACGCTTAGTTTAGAAGATATCGACGATTTAAGTTTTTATAAGAAATTCCAACTTTTTTGGCCCGGGAAACTAGTGATCACGAATTAAGGCTCTTTTGTCGATTAGACGCTTAGTTTAGAAGATATCGACGATTTAAGTTTTTATATGAAAATCCAACTTTTTTGGCCCGGGAAACTAGTGATCACGAATTAAGGCTCTTTTGTCGATTAGACGCTTAGTTTAGAAGATATCGACGATTTAAGTTTTTATATGAAAATCCAACTTTTTTGGCCCGGGAAACTAGTGATCACGAATTAAGGCTCTTTTGTCGATTAGACGCTTAGTTTAGAAGATATCGACGATTTAAATTTTTATAAGAAATTCCAACTTTTTTGGCCCAGGAAACTAGTGATCACGAAATAAGGCTCTTTTGTCGATTAGACGCTTGGTTTAGAAGATATCGACGATTTAAGTTTTTATAAGAAATTCCAACTTTTTTGGCCCGGGAAACTAGTGATCACGAATTAAGGCTCTTTTGTCGATTAGACGCTTAGTTTAAAAGATTTAAGTTTTTATAAGAAATTCCAACTTTTTTGGCCCGGGAAACTAGTGATCACGAATTAAGGCTCTCTTGTCGATTAGACGCTTAGTTTAGAAGATATCGACGATTTAAGTTTTTATAAGAAATTCCAACTTTTTTCGCCCGGGAAACTAGTGAACACGAATTAAGGCTCTTTTGTCGATTAGACGCTCAGTTTAGAAGATATCGGGAAACTAGTGATCACGAATTATGGCTCTTTCGTCGATTAGACGCTTATTTTAGAAGATATCGACGATTTAAGTTTTTATAACAAATTCCAACTTATTTGCCCGGGAAACTAGTGATCACGAATTAAGGCTCTTTTGTCGATTAGACGCTTAGTTTAGAAGATATCGACGATTTAAGTTTTTATAAGAAATTCCAACTTTTTTGGCCCGGGAAACTAGTGAACACGAATTAAGGCTCTTTTGTCGATTAGACGCTTGGTTTAGAAGATATCGACGATTTAAATTTTTATGAGAAATTCCAACTTTTTTGGCCCGGGAAACTAGTGATCACGAAATAAGGCTCTTTTGTCGATTAGACGCTTGGTTTAGAAGATATCGACGATTTAAGTTTTTATAAGAAATTCCAACTTTTTTGGCCCCGGAAACTAGTGATCACGAATTATGGCTCTTTCGTCGAATAGACGCTTAGTTTAGAAGATATCGACGATTTAAGTTTTTATAAGAAATTCCAACTTTTTTGGCCCGGGAAACTAGTGATCACGAATTAAGGCTCTTTTGTCGATTAGACGCTTAGTTTAGAAGATATCGACGATTTAAGTTTTTATAAGAAATTTCAACTTTTTTTGCCCGGGAAGCTAGTGATCACGAATTATGGCTCTTTTGTCGATTAGACGCTTAGTTTAGAAGATATCGTCGATATAAGTTTTTATGAGAAATTCCAACTTTTTTGGCCCGGGAAACTAGTGATCACGAATTAAGGCTCTTTTGTCGATTAGACGCTTAGTTTAGAAGATATCGACGATTTAAGTTTTTATAAGAAATTCCAACTTTTTTGGCCCCGGAAACTAGTGATCACGAATTAAGGCTCTTTTGTCGATTAGACGCTTAGTTTAGAAGATATCGACGATTTAAGTTTTTATAAGAAATTCCAAATTTTTTGGCCCGGGAAACTAGTGATCACGAATTAAGGCTCTTTTGTCGATTAGACGCTTAGTTTAGAAGATATCGACGATTTAAGTTTTTATAAGAAATTCCAAATTTTTGGCCCGGGAAACTAGTGATCACGAATTAAAGCTCTTTTGTCGATTAGACACTTAGTTTAGAAGATATCGACGATTTAAGTTTTTATAAGATAGTCCAACTTTTTTGGCCCGGGAAACTAGTGATCACGAATTAAGGCTCTTTTGTCGATTAGACGCTTAGTTTAGAAGATATCGACGATTTAAGTTTTTATAAGAAATTCCAAATTTTTTGCCCGGGAAACAAGTGATCACGAATTAAGGCTCTTTTGTCGATTAGACGCTTAGTTTAGAAGATATCGACGATTTAAGTTTTTATAAGAAATTTCAACTTTTTTGGCCCGGGAAACTAGTGATCACGAATTAAGGCTCTTTTGTCGATTAAACGCTTAGTTTAGAAGATATTGACGATTTAAGTTTTTATAAGAAATGCCAACTTTTTTGGCCGGGAAACTAGTGAACACGAATTAAGGCTTTTTTGTCGATTAGACGCTTAGTTTAGAAGATATTGACGATTTAAGTTTTTATAAGAAATGCCAACTTTTTTGACCGGGAAACTAGTGAACACGAATTAAGGCTCTTTTGTCGATTAGACGCTTAGTTTAGAAGATATCGACGATTTAAGTTTTAATAAGAAATTCCAACTTTTTTGGCCCGGGAAACTAGTGATCACGAATTAAAGCTCTTTTGTCGATTAGGCGCTTAGTTTAGAAGATATCGACGATTTAAGTTCTTATAAGAAACTCCAACTTTTTTGGCCCGGGAAACTAGTGATCACGAATTAAAGCTCTTTTGTCGATTAGACACTTAGTTTAGAAGATATCGACGATTTAAGTTTTTATAAGAAATTCCAACTTTTTTGGCCCGGGAAACTAGTGATCACGAATTATGGCTCTTTTGTCGATTAGACGCTTAGTTTAGAAGATATCGACGATTTAAGTTTTTATAAGAAATTCCAAATTTTTTGGCCCGGGAAACAAGTGATCACGAATTAAGGCTCTTTTGTCGATTAGACGCTTAGTTTAGAAGATATCGACGATTTAAGTTTTTATAAGAAATTCCAACTTTTTTGGCCCGGGAAACTAGTGATCACGAATTAAGGCTCTTTTGTCGATTAGACGCTTAGTTTAGAAGATATCGACGATTTAAGTTTTTATATGAAAATCCAACTTTTTTGGCCCGGGAAACTAGTGATCACGAATTAAGGCTCTTTTGTCGATTAGACGCTTAGTTTAGAAGATATCGACGATTTAAATTTTTATAAGAAATTCCAACTTTTTTGGCCCAGGAAACTAGTGATCACGAAATAAGGCTCTTTTGTCGATTAGACGCTTGGTTTAGAAGATATCGACGATTTAAGTTTTTATAAGAAATTCCAACTTTTTTGGCCCGGGAAACTAGTGATCACGAATTAAGGCTCTTTTGTCGATTAGACGCTTAGTTTAAAAGATTTAAGTTTTTATAAGAAATTCCAACTTTTTTGGCCCGGGAAACTAGACACGAATTAAGGCTCTTTTGTCGATTAGACGCTTAGTTTAGAAGATATCGACGATTTAAATTTTTATAAGAAATTCCAAATTTTTTGGCCCGGGAAACTAGTGAACACGAATTAACGCTCTTTTGTCGATTAGACGCTTAGTTTAGAAGATATCGACGATTTAAGTTTTTATAAGAAATTCCAACTTTTTTCGCCCGGGAAACTAGTGAACACGAATTAAGGCTCTTTTGTCGATTAGACGCTTAGTTTAGAAGATATCGGGAAACTAGTGATCACGAATTATGGCTCTTTCGTCGATTAGACGCTTAGTTTAGAAGATATCGACGATTTAAGTTTTTATAAGAAATTCCAACTTTTTTGGCCCCGAAAACTAGTGATCACGAATTAAGGCTCTTTTGTTGATTAGACGCTTATTTTAGAAGATATCGACGATTTAAGTTTTTATAACAAATTCCAACTTATTTGCCCGGGAAACTAGTGATCACGAATTAAGGCTCTTTTGTCGATTAGACGCTTAGTTTAGAAGATATCGACGATTTAAGTTTTTATAAGAAATTCCAACTTTTTTGGCCCGGGAAACTAGTGAACACGAATTAAGGCTCTTTTGTCGATTAGACGCTTGGTTTAGAAGATATCGACGATTTAAATTTTTATGAGAAATTCCAACTTTTTTGGCCCGGGAAACTAGTGATCACGAAATAAGGCTCTTTTGTCGATTAGACGCTTGGTTTAGAAGATATCGACGATTTAAGTTTTTATAAGAAATTCCAACTTTTTTGGCCCCGGAAACTAGTGATCACGAATTATGGCTCTTTCGTCGAATAGACGCTTAGTTTAGAAGATATCGACGATTTAAGTTTTTATAAGAAATTCCAACTTTTTTGGCCCGGGAAACTAGTGATCACGAATTAAGGCTCTTTTGTCGATTAGACGCTTAGTTTAGAAGATATCGACGATTTAAGTTTTTATAAGAAATTTCAACTTTTTTTGCCCGGGAAGCTAGTGATCACGAATTATGGCTCTTTTGTCGATTAGACGCTTAGTTTAGAAGATATCGTCGATATAAGTTTTTATGAGAAATTCCAACTTTTTTGGCCCGGGAAACTAGTGATCACGAATTAAGGCTCTTTTGTCGATTAGACGCTTAGTTTAGAAGATATCGACGATTTAAGTTTTTATAAGAAATTCCAACTTTTTTGGCCCCGGAAACTAGTGATCACGAATTGAGGCTCTTTTGTCGATTAGACGCTTAGTTTAGAAGATATCGACGATTTAAGTTTTTATAAGAAATTCCAAATTTTTTGGCCCGGGAAACTAGTGATCACGAATTAAGGCTCTTTTGTCGATTAGACGCTTAGTTTAGAAGATATCGACGATTTAAGTTTTTATAAGAAATTCCAAATTTTTGGCCCGGGAAACTAGTGATCACGAATTAAAGCTCTTTTGTCGATTAGACACTTAGTTTAGAAGATATCGACGATTTAAGTTTTTATAAGATAGTCCAACTTTTTTGGCCCGGGAAACTAGTGATCACGAATTAAGGCTCTTTTGTCGATTAGACGCTTAGTTTAGAAGATATCGACGATTTAAGTTTTTATAAGAAATTCCAAATTTTTTGCCCGGGAAACAAGTGATCACGAATTAAGGCTCTTTTGTCGATTAGACGCTTAGTTTAGAAGATATCGACGATTTAAGTTTTTATAAGAAATTTCAACTTTTTTGGCCCGGGAAACTAGTGATCACGAATTAAGGCTCTTTTGTCGATTAGACGCTTTGTTTAGAAGATATTGACGATTTAAGTTTTTATAAGAAATGCCAACTTTTTTGGCCGGGAAACTAGTGAACACGAATTAAGGCTTTTTTGTCGATTAGACGCTTAGTTTAGAAGATATTGACGATTTAAGTTTTTATAAGAAATGCCAACTTTTTTGGCCGGGAAACTAGTGAACACGAATTAAGGCTCTTTTGTCGATTAGACGCTTAGTTTAGAAGATATCGACGATTTAAGTTTTAATAAGAAATTCCAACTTTTTTGGCCCGGGAAACTAGTGATCACGAATTAAAGCTCTTTTGTCGATTAGGCGCTTAGTTTAGAAGATATCGACGATTTAAGTTCTTATAAGAAACTCCAACTTTTTTGGCCCGGGAAACTAGTGATCACGAATTAAAGCTCTTTTGTCGATTAGACACTTAGTTTAGAAGATATCGACGATTTAAGTTTTTATAAGAAATTCCAACTTTTTTGGCCCGGGAAACTAGTGATCACGAATTATGGCTCTTTTGTCGATTAGACGCTTAGTTTAGAAGATATCGACGATTTAAGTTTTTATAAGAAATTCCAAATTTTTTGGCCCGGGAAACAAGTGATCACGAATTAAGGCTCTTTTGTCGATTAGACGCTTAGTTTAGAAGATATCGACGATTTAAGTTTTTATAAGAAATTCCAACTTTTTTGGCCCGGGAAACTAGTGATCACGAATTAAGGCTCTTTTGTCGATTAGACGCTTAGTTTAGAAGATATCGACGATTTAAGTTTTTATATGAAAATCCAACTTTTTTGGCCGGAGAAACTAGTGATCACGACTTAAGGCTCTTTTGTCGATTAGACGCTTAGTTTAGAAGATATCGACGATTTAAGTTTTTATATGAAAATCCAACTTTTTTGGCCCGGGAAACTAGTGATCACGAATTAAGGCTCTTTTGTCGATTAGACGCTTAGTTTAGAAGATATCGACGATTTAAATTTTTATAAGAAATTCCAACTTTTTTGGCCCAGGAAACTAGTGATCACGAAATAAGGCTCTTTTGTCGATTAGACGCTTGGTTTAGAAGATATCGACGATTTAAGTTTTTATAAGAAATTCCAACTTTTTTGGCCCGGGAAACTAGTGATCACGAATTAAGGCTCTTTTGTCGATTAGACGCTTAGTTTAAAAGATTTAAGTTTTTATAAGAAATTCCAACTTTTTTGGCCCGGGAAACTAGTGATCACGAATTAAGGCTCTCTTGTCGATTAGACGCTTAGTTTAGAAGATATCGACGATTTAAGTTTTTATAAGAAATTCCAACTTTTTTGGCCCGGGAAACTAGTGAACACGAATTAAGGCTCTTTTGTCGATTAGACGCTTAGTTTAGAAGATATCGACGATTTAAGTTTTTATAACAAATTCCAACTTTTTTCGCCCGGGAAACTAGTGAACACGAATTAAGGCTCTTTTGTCGATTAGACGCTTAGTTTAGAAGATATCGACGATTTAAATTTTTATAAGAAATTCCAAATTTTTTGGCCCGGGAAACTAGTGAACACGAATTAACGCTCTTTTGTCGATTAGACGCTTAGTTTAGAAGATATCGACGATTTAAGTTTTTATAAGAAATTCCAACTTTTTTGGCCCGGGAAACTAGTGAACACGAATTAAGGCTCTTTTGTCGATTAGACGCTTAGTTTAGAAGATATCGACGATTTAAGTTTTTATAACAAATTCCAACTTTTTTCGCCCGGGAAACTAGTGAACACGAATTAAGGCTCTTTTGTCGATTAGACGCTCAGTTTAGAAGATATCGACGATTTAAGTTTTTATAAGAAATTCCAACTTATTTGCCCGGGAAACTAGTGATCACGAATTAAGGCTCTTTTGTCGATTAGACGCTTAGTTTAGAAGAAATCGACGATTTAAGTTTTTATAAGAAATGCCAATTTTTTTGGCCCGGGAAACTAGTGAACACGAATTAAGGCTCTTTTGTCGAATAGACGCTTAGTTTAGAAGATATCGACGATTTAAGTTTTTATAAGAAATTCCAACTTTTTTGGCCCGGGAAACTAGTGATCACGAATTAAAGCTCTTTTGTCGATTAGGCGCTTAGTTTAGAAGATATCGACGATTTAAGGTCTTATAAGAAACTCCAACTTTTTTGGCCCGGGAAACTAGTGATCACGAATTAAGACTCTTTTGTCGATTAGACGCTTAGTTTAGAAGATATCGACGATTTAAGTTTTTATAAGAAATTCCAAATTTTTTGGCCCCGGAAACAAGTGATCACGAATTAAGTCACTTTTGTCGATTAGACGCTTAGTTTAGAAGATATCGACGATTTAAGTTTTTATGAAAAATTCCAACTTTTTTGGCCCGGGAAACTAGTGATCACGAATTAAGGCTGTTTTGTCGATTAGGCGCTTAGTTTAGAAGATATCGACGATTTAAGTTTTTATAAGAAATTCCAACTTTTTTGGCCCCGGAAACTAGTGATCACGAATTAAGGCTCTTTTGTCGATTAGACGCTTAGTTTAGAAGATATCGACGATTTAAGTTTTTATAAGAAATTCCAAATTTTTTGGCCCCGGAAACAAGTGATCACGAATTAAGTCACTTTTGTCGATTAGACGCTTAGTTTAGAAGATATCGACGATTTAAGTTTTTATGAAAAATTCCAACTTTTTTGGCCCGGGAAACTAGTGATCACGAATTAAGGCTCTTTTGTCGATTAGACGCTTAGTTTAGAAGATATCGACGATTTAAATTTTTATAAGAAATTCCAACTTTTTTGGCCCAGGAAACTAGTGATCACGAAATAAGGCTCTTTTGTCGATTAGACGCTTGGTTTAGAAGATATCGACGATTTAAGTTTTTATAAGAAATTCCAACTTTTTTGGCCCGGGAAACTAGTGATCACGAATTAAGGCTCTTTTGTCGATTAGACGCTTAGTTTAAAAGATTTAAGTTTTTATAAGAAATTCCAACTTTTTTGGCCCGGGAAACTAGACACGAATTAAGGCTCTTTTGTCGATTAGACGCTTAGTTTAGAAGATATCGACGATTTAAATTTTTATAAGATATTCCAAATTTTTTGGCCCGGGAAACTAGTGAACACGAATTAACGCTCTTTTGTCGATTAGACGCTTAGTTTAGAAGATATCGACGATTTAAGTTTTTATAAGAAATTCCAACTTTTTTCGCCCGGGAAACTAGTGAACACGAATTAAGGCTCTTTTGTCGATTAGACGCTTAGTTTAGAAGATATCGGGAAACTAGTGATCACGAATTATGGCTCTTTCGTCGATTAGACGCTTAGTTTAGAAGATATCGACGATTTAAGTTTTTATAAGAAATTCCAACTTTTTTGGCCCCGAAAACTAGTGATCACGAATTAAGGCTCTTTTGTCGATTAGACGCTTATTTTAGAAGATATCGACGATTTAAGTTTTTATAACAAATTCCAACTTATTTGCCCGGGAAACTAGTGATCACGAATTAAGGCTCTTTTGTCGATTAGACGCTTAGTTTAGAAGATATCGACGATTTAAGTTTTTATAAGAAATTCCAACTTTTTTGGCCCGGGAAACTAGTGAACACGAATTAAGGCTCTTTTGTCGATTAGACGCTTGGTTTAGAAGATATCGACGATTTAAATTTTTATGAGAAATTCCAACTTTTTTGGCCCGGGAAACTAGTGATCACGAAATAAGGCTCTTTTGTCGATTAGACGCTTGGTTTAGAAGATATCGACGATTTAAGTTTTTATAAGAAATTCCAACTTTTTTGGCCCCGGAAACTAGTGATCACGAATTATGGCTCTTTCGTCGAATAGACGCTTAGTTTAGAAGATATCGACGATTTAAGTTTTTATAAGAAATTCCAACTTTTTTGGCCCGGGAAACTAGTGATCACGAATTAAGGCTCTTTTGTCGATTAGACGCTTAGTTTAGAAGATATCGACGATTTAAGTTTTTATAAGAAATTTCAACTTTTTTTGCCCGGGAAGCTAGTGATCACGAATTATGGCTCTTTTGTCGATTAGACGCTTAGTTTAGAAGATATCGTCGATATAAGTTTTTATGAGAAATTCCAACTTTTTTGGCCCGGGAAACTAGTGATCACGAATTAAGGCTCTTTTGTCGATTAGACGCTTAGTTTAGAAGATATCGACGATTTAAGTTTTTATAAGAAATTCCAACTTTTTTGGCCCCGGAAACTAGTGATCACGAATTGAGGCTCTTTTGTCGATTAGACGCTTAGTTTAGAAGATATCGACGATTTAAGTTTTTATAAGAAATTCCAAATTTTTTGGCCCGGGAAACTAGTGATCACGAATTAAGGCTCTTTTGTCGATTAGACGCTTAGTTTAGAAGATATCGACGATTTAAGTTTTTATAAGAAATTCCAAATTTTTGGCCCGGGAAACTAGTGATCACGAATTAAAGCTCTTTTGTCGATTAGACACTTAGTTTAGAAGATATCGACGATTTAAGTTTTTATAAGATAGTCCAACTTTTTTGGCCCGGGAAACTAGTGATCACGAATTAAGGCTCTTTTGTCGATTAGACGCTTAGTTTAGAAGATATCGACGATTTAAGTTTTTATAAGAAATTCCAAATTTTTTGCCCGGGAAACAAGTGATCACGATTAAGGCTCTTTTGTCGATTAGACGCTTAGTTTAGAAGATATCGACGATTTAAGTTTTAATAAGAAATTCCAACTTTTTTGGCCCGGGAAACTAGTGATCACGAATTAAAGCTCTTTTGTCGATTAGGCGCTTAGTTTAGAAGATATCGACGATTTAAGTTCTTATAAGAAACTCCAACTTTTTTGGCCCGGGAAACTAGTGATCACGAATTAAAGCTCTTTTGTCGATTAGACACTTAGTTTAGAAGATATCGACGATTTAAGTTTTTATAAGAAATTCCAACTTTTTTGGCCCGGGAAACTAGTGATAACGAATTATGGCTCTTTTGTCGATTAGACGCTTAGTTAAGAAGATATCGACGATTTAAGTTTTTATAAGAAATTCCAACTTTTTTGGCCGGGAAACTAGTGAACACGAATTAAGGCTTTTTTGTCGATTAGACGCATAGTTTAGAAGATATTGACGATTTAAGTTTTTATAAGAAATGCCAACTTTTTTGGCCGGGAAACTAGTGAACACGAATTAAGGCTCTTTTGTCGATTAGACGCTTAGTTTAGAAGATATCGACGATTTAAGTTTTAATAAGAAATTCCAACTTTTTTGGCCCGGGAAACTAGTGATCACGAATTAAAGCTCTTTTGTCGATTAGGCGCTTAGTTTAGAAGATATCGACGATTTAAGTTCTTATAAGAAACTCCAACTTTTTTGGCCCGGGAAACTAGTGATCACGAATTAAAGCTCTTTTGTCGATTAGACACTTAGTTTAGAAGATATCGACGATTTAAGTTTTTATAAGAAATTCCAACTTTTTTGGCCCGGGAAACTAGTGATAACGAATTATGGCTCTTTTGTCGATTAGACGCTTAGTTTAGAAGATATCGACGATTTAAGTTTTTATAAGAAATTCCAAATTTTTTGGCCCGGGAAACAAGTGATCACGAATTAAGGCTCTTTTGTCGATTAGACGCTTAGTTTAGAAGATATCGACGATTTAAGTTTTTATAAGAAATTCCAACTTTTTTGGCCCGGGAAACTAGTGATCACGAATTAAGGCTCTTTTGTCGATTAGACGCTTAGTTTAGAAGATATCGACGATTTAAGTTTTTATATGAAAATCCAACTTTTTTGGCCGGAGAAACTAGTGATCACGACTTAAGGCTCTTTTGTCGATTAGACGCTTAGTTTAGAAGATATCGACGATTTAAGTTTTTATATGAAAATCCAACTTTTTTGGCCCGGGAAACTAGTGATCACGAATTAAGGCTCTTTTGTCGATTAGACGCTTAGTTTAGAAGATATCGACGATTTAAATTTTTATAAGAAATTCCAACTTTTTTGGCCCAGGAAACTAGTGATCACGAAATAAGGCTCTTTTGTCGATTAGACGCTTGGTTTAGAAGATATCGACGATTTAAGTTTTTATAAGAAATTCCAACTTTTTTGGCCCGGGAAACTAGTGATCACGAATTAAGGCTCTTTTGTCGATTAGACGCTTAGTTTAAAAGATTTAAGTTTTTATAAGAAATTCCAACTTTTTTGGCCCGGGAAACTAGTGATCACGAATTAAGGCTCTCTTGTCGATTAGACGCTTAGTTTAGAAGATATCGACGATTTAAGTTTTTATAAGAAATTCCAACTTTTTTGGCCCGGGAAACTAGTGAACACGAATTAAGGCTCTTTTGTCGATTAGACGCTTAGTTTAGAAGATATCGACGATTTAAGTTTTTATAACAAATTCCAACTTTTTTCGCCCGGGAAACTAGTGAACACGAATTAAGGCTCTTTTGTCGATTAGACGCTTAGTTTAGAAGATATCGACGATTTAAATTTTTATAAGAAATTCCAAATTTTTTGGCCCGGGAAACTAGTGAACACGAATTAACGCTCTTTTGTCGATTAGACGCTTAGTTTAGAAGATATCGACGATTTAAGTTTTTATAAGAAATTCCAACTTTTTTGGCCCGGGAAACTAGTGAACACGAATTAAGGCTCTTTTGTCGATTAGACGCTTAGTTTAGAAGATATCGACGATTTAAGTTTTTATAACAAATTCCAACTTTTTTCGCCCGGGAAACTAGTGAACACGAATTAAGGCTCTTTTGTCGATTAGACGCTCAGTTTAGAAGATATCGACGATTTAAGTTTTTATAAGAAATTCCAACTTATTTGCCCGGGAAACTAGTGATCACGAATTAAGGCTCTTTTGTCGATTAGACGCTTAGTTTAGAAGAAATCGACGATTTAAGTTTTTATAAGAAATGCCAATTTTTTTGGCCCGGGAAACTAGTGAACACGAATTAAGGCTCTTTTGTCGAATAGACGCTTAGTTTAGAAGATATCGACGATTTAAGTTTTTATAAGAAATTCCAACTTTTTTGGCCCGGGAAACTAGTGATCACGAATTAAAGCTCTTTTGTCGATTAGGCGCTTAGTTTAGAAGATATCGACGATTTAAGGTCTTATAAGAAACTCCAACTTTTTTGGCCCGGGAAACTAGTGATCACGAATTAAGACTCTTTTGTCGATTAGACGCTTAGTTTAGAAGATATCGACGATTTAAGTTTTTATAAGAAATTCCAAATTTTTTGGCCCCGGAAACAAGTGATCACGAATTAAGTCACTTTTGTCGATTAGACGCTTAGTTTAGAAGATATCGACGATTTAAGTTTTTATGAAAAATTCCAACTTTTTTGGCCCGGGAAACTAGTGATCACGAATTAAGGCTCTTTTGTCGATTAGGCGCTTAGTTTAGAAGATATCGACGATTTAAGTTTTTATAAGAAATTCCAACTTTTTTGGCCCCGGAAACTAGTGATCACGAATTAAGGCTCTTTTGTCGATTAGACGCTTAGTTTAGAAGATATCGACGATTTAAGTTTTTATAAGAAATTCCAAATTTTTTGGCCCCGGAAACAAGTGATCACGAATTAAGTCACTTTTGTCGATTAGACGCTTAGTTTAGAAGATATCGACGATTTAAGTTTTTATCAAAAATTCCAACTTTTTTGGCCCGGGAAACTAGTGATCACGAATTAAGGCTCTTTTGTCGATTAGACGCTTAGTTTAGAAGATATCGACGATTTAAGTTTTTATAAGAAATTCCAACTTTTTTGGCCCCGGAAACTAGTGATCACGAATTAAGGCTCTTTTGTCGATTAGACGCTTAGTTTAGAAGATATCGACGATTTAAGTTTTTATAAGAAATTCCAAATTTTTTGGCCCGGAAACTATTGATCACGAATTATGGCTCTTTTGTCGATTAGACGCTTAGTTTAGAAGATATCGACGATTTAAGTTTTTATAAGAAATTTCAACTTTTTTGGCCGTAGAAACTAGTGATCACGAATTATGGCTATGGAAATCACGAATAAGGCTCTTTTGTCGATTAGACGCTTAGTTTAGAAGATATCGTCGATTTAAATTTTTATGAGAAATTCCAACTTTTTTGGCCCGGGAAACTAGTGATCACGAATTATGGCTCTTTCGTCGATTAGACGCTTAGTTTAGAAGATATCGACGATTTAAGTTTTTATAAGAAATTCCAACTTTTTTGGCCCCGAAAACTAGTGATCACGAATTAAGGCTCTTTTGTCGATTAGACGCTTATTTTAGAAGATATCGACGATTTAAGTTTTTATAACAAATTCCAACTTATTTGCCCGGGAAACTAGTGATCACGAATTAAGGCTCTTTTGTCGATTAGACGCTTAGTTTAGAAGATATCGACGATTTAAGTTTTTATAAGAAATTCCAACTTTTTTGGCCCGGGAAACTAGTGAACACGAATTAAGGCTCTTTTGTCGATTAGACGCTTGGTTTAGAAGATATCGACGATTTAAATTTTTATGAGAAATTCCAACTTTTTTGGCCCGGGAAACTAGTGATCACGAAATAAGGCTCTTTTGTCGATTAGACGCTTGGTTTAGAAGATATCGACGATTTAAGTTTTTATAAGAAATTCCAACTTTTTTGGCCCCGGAAACTAGTGATCACGAATTATGGCTCTTTCGTCGAATAGACGCTTAGTTTAGAAGATATCGACGATTTAAGTTTTTATAAGAAATTCCAACTTTTTTGGCCCGGGAAACTAGTGATCACGAATTAAGGCTCTTTTGTCGATTAGACGCTTAGTTTAGAAGATATCGACGATTTAAGTTTTTATAAGAAATTTCAACTTTTTTTGCCCGGGAAGCTAGTGATCACGAATTATGGCTCTTTTGTCGATTAGACGCTTAGTTTAGAAGATATCGACGATTTAAGTTTTTATGAAAAATTCCAACTTTTTTGGCCCGGGAAACTAGTGATCACGAATTAAGGCTCTTTTGTCGATTAGACGCTTAGTTTAGAAGATATCGACGATTTAAGTTTTTATAAGAAATTCCAACTTTTGGCCCGGGAAACTAGTGATCACGAATTAAGGCTCTTTTGTCGATTAGACGCTTAGTTTAGAAAATATCGACGATTTAAATTTTTATATGAAAATCCAACTTTTTTGGCCCGGGAAAGTGATCACGAACGAAGGCTCTTTTGTCGATTAGACGCTTAGTTTAGAATATATAAACGATTTAAGTTTTTATAAGAAATTTCAACTTTTTTGGCCTGGGAAACTATTGATCACGATATAAGGCTCTTTTGTCGATTAGACGCTTAGTTAAGAAGATATCGACGATTTAAGTTTTTATAAGAAATTCCAACTTTTTTGGCCCGGGAAACTATTGATCACGAATTAAAGCTCTTTTGTCGATTAGGCGCTTAGTTTAGAAGATATCGACAATTTAAGTTGTTATAAGAAATTTCAACTTATTTGCCCGGGAAACTAGTGATCACGAATTAAGGCTCTTTTGTCGATTAGACGCTTAGTTTAGAAGATATCGACAATTTAAGTTTTTATAAGAAATTTCAACTTTTTTGGCCCGGGAAACTTGTGATCAAAAATTAAAGCTCTTTTGTCGATAAGACGCTTAGTTTAGAAGATATCGACGATATAAGTTTTTATAAGAAATTCCAACTTTTTGGCCCGGGAAAGTGATCACGAACGAAGGCTCTTTTGTCGATTAGACGCTTAGTTTAGAATATATCAACGATTTAAGTTTTTATAAGAAATTCCAACTTTTTTGGCCCGGGAAACTAGTGATCACGAATTAAAGCTCTTTTGTCGATTAGACGCTTAGTTTAGAAGATATCGACGATTTAATTTTTATAAGAAATTTCAACTTTTTTGGCCCGGGAAACTAGTGATCACGAATTAAAGCTCTTTTGTCGATTAGGCGCTTAGTTTAGAAGATATCGACGATTTAAGTTTTTATAAGAAATTCCAACTTTTTTGGCCCGGGAAACTAGTGATCACGAATTAAAGCTCTTTTGTCGATTAGACGCTTAGTTTAGAAGATATCGACAATTTAAGTTTTTATAAGAAATTCCAACTTTTTTGGCCCGGGAAACTAGTGATCACGAATTAAAGCTCTTTTGTCGATTAGACGCTTAGTTTATAAAATATTGACGATTTAAGTTTTTATAAGAAATTTCAATTTTTTTGGCCCGGGAAACTAATGATCACGAATTAAGGCTCTTTTGTCGTTTAGACGCTTAGTTTAGAAGATATCGACGATTTAAGTTGTTATATGAAAATCCAACTTTTTTGGCCCGGGAAACTAGTGAACACGAATTAAGGCTCTTTTGTCGATTAGACGCTTAGTTTAGAAGATATCGGCGATTTAAGTTTTTATAAGAAATGCCAACTTTTTTGGCCCGGGAAACTAGTGAACTCGAATTAAGGCTCTTTTGTCGATTAGACGCTTAGTTTAGAAGATATCGACGATTTAAGTTTTTATAAGAAATTTCAACGTTTTTGGCCCGGGAAACTAGTGATCACGAATTAAGGCTCTTTTGTCGATTAGACGCTTAGTTTAGAAGATATCGACGATTTAAGTTTTTAGAAGAAATTTCAACTTTTTTGGCCCGGGAAACTAGTGATCAAGAATTAAGGCTCTTTTGTCGATAAGACGCTTAGTTTAGAAGATATCGACGATTTAAGTTTTTATAAGAAATTTTAAATTTTTTGGCCCGGGAAACTAGTGATCACGAATTAAGGCTCTTTTGTCGATTAGACGCTTAGTTTAGAAGATATCGACGATTTAAGTTTTTATATGAAAATCCAACTTTTTTGGCCGGAGAAACTAGTGATCACGACTTAAGGCTCTTTTGTCGATTAGACGCTTAGTTTAGAAGATATCGACGATTTAAATTTTTATAAGAAATTCCAAATTTTTTGGCCCGGGAAACTAGTGATCATGAATTAAAGCTCTTTTGTCGATTAGGCGCTTAGTTTAGAAGATATCGACGATTTAAGTTCTTATAAGAAACTCCAACTTTTTTGGCCCGGGACACTAGTGATCACGAATTAAAGCTCTTTTGTCGATTAGACGCTTAGTTTAGAAGATATCGACAATTTAAGTTTTTATAAGAAATTCCAACTCTTTTGCCCGGGAAACTTGTGATCACGAATTAAAGCTCTTTTGTCGATTAGACGCTTAGTTTAGAAGATATCGACAATTTAAGTTGTTATAAGAAATTCCAACTTTTGGCCCGGGAAACTAGTGATCACGAATTAAGGCTCTTTTGTCGATTAGACGCTTAGTTTAGAAAATATCGACGATTTAAATTTTTATATAAAAATCCAACTCTTTTGGCCCGGGAAAGTGATCACGAACGAAGGCTCTTTTGTCGATTAGACGCTTAGTTTAGAATATATAAACGATTTAAGTTTTTATAAGAAATTTCAACTTTTTTGGCCTGGGAAACTATTGATCACGATATAAGGCTCTTTTGTCGATTAGACGCTTAGTTAAGAAGATATCGACGATTTAAGTTTTTATAAGAAATTCCAACTTTTTTGGCCCGGGAAACTAGTGATCACGAATTAAAGCTCTTTTGTCGATTAGGCGCTTAGTTTAGAAGATATCGACAATTTAAGTTGTTATAAGAAATTTCAACTTATTTGCCCGGGAAACTAGTGATCACGAATTAAGGCTCTTTTGTCGATTAGACGCTTAGTTTAGAAGATATCGACAATTTAAGTTTTTATAAGAAATTTCAACTTTTTTGGCCCGGGAAACTTGTGATCACAAATTAAAGCTCTTTTGTCGATTAGACGCTTAGTTTAGAAGATATCGACGATATAAGTTTTTATAAGAAATTCCAACTTTTTGGCCCGGGAAAGTGATCACGAACGAAGGCTCTTTTGTCGATTAGACGCTTAGTTTAGAATATATCAACGATTTAAGTTTTTATAAGAAATTCCAACTTTTTTGGCCCGGGAAACTAGTGATCACGAATTAAAGCTCTTTTGTCGATTAGACGTTTAGTTTAGAAGATATCGACAATTTAATGTTTATAAGAAATTTCAACTTTTTTGGCCCGTGAAACTAGTGATCACGAATTAAAGCTCTTTTGTCGATTAGGCGCTTAGTTTAGAAGATATCGACGATTTAAGTTTTTATAAGAAATTCCAACTTTTTTGGCTCGGGAAACTTGTGATCACAAATTAAAGCTCTTTTGTCGATTAGACGCTTAGTTTAGAAGATATCGACGATATAAGTTTTTATAAGAAATTCCAACTTTTTGGCCCGGGAAAGTGATCACGAACGAAGGCTCTTTTGTCGATTAGACGCTTAGTTTAGAATATATCAACGATTTAAGTTCTTATAAGAAACTCCAACTTTTTTGGCCCGGGACACTAGTGATCACGAATTAAAGCTCTTTTGTCGATTAGACGCTTAGTTTAGAAGATATCGACAATTAATTTTTTATAAGAAATTCCAACTCTTTTGGCCCGGGAAACTTGTGATCACGAATTAAAGCTCTTTTGTCGATTAGACGCTTAGTTTAGAAGATATCGACAATTTAAGTTGTTATAAGAAATTCCAACTTTTGGCCCGGGAAACTAGTGATCACGAATTAAAGCTCTTTTGTCGATTAGACGCTTAGTTTCTAAAATATCGACGATTTAAGTTTTTATAAGAAATTTCAATTTTTTTGGCCCGGGAAACTAATGATCACGAATTAAGGCTCTTTTGTCGATTAGACGCTTAGTTTAGAAGATATCGACAATTTAAGTTTTTATAAGAAATTTCATCTTTTTTGGCCCGGGAAACTTGTGATCAAAAATTAAAGCTCTTTTGTCGATAAGACGCTTAGTTTAGAAGATATCGACGATTTAAATTTTTATATGAAAATCCAACTTTTTTGGCCCGGGAAAGTGATCACGAACGAAGGCTCTTTTGTCGATTAGACGCTTAGTTTAGAATATATAAACGATTTAAGTTTTTATAAGAAATTTCAACTTTTTTGGCCTGGGAAACTATTGATCACGATAGAAGGCTCTTTTGTCGATTAGACGCTTAGTTAAGAAGATATCGACGATTTAAGTTTTTATAAGAAATTCCAACTTTTTTGGCCCGGGAAACTAGTGATCACGAATTAAAGCTCTTTTGTCGATTAGACGCTTAGTTTAGAAGATATCGACAATTTAAGTTTTTATAAGAAATTCCAACTTTTTTGGCCCGGGAAACTAGTGATCACGAATTAAAGCTCTTTTGTCGATTAGACGCTTAGTTTATAAAATATCGACGATTTAAGTTTTTATAAGAAATTTCAATTTTTTTGGCCCGGGAAACTAATGATCACGAACTAAGGCTCTTTTGTCGATTAGACGCTTAGTTTAGAAGATATCGACGATTTAAGTTGTTATATGAAAATCCAACTTTTTTGGCCCGGGAAACTAGTGATCAAGAATTAAGGCTCTTTTGTCGATAAGACGCTTAGTTTAGAAGATATCGACGATTTAAGTTTTTATAAGAAATTTAAACTTTTTTGGCCCGGGAAACTAGTGATCAAGAATTAAGGCTCTTTTGTCGATAAGACGCTTAGTTTAGAAGATATCGACGATTTAAGTTTTTATAAGAAATTTTAAATTTTTTGGCCCGGGAAACTAGTGATCACGAATTAAGGCTCTTTTGTCGATTAGACGCTTAGTTTAGAAGATATCGACGATTTAAGTTTTTATATGAAAATCCAACTTTTTTGGCCCGGGAAACTAGCGATCACGAATTAAGGCTCTTTTGTCGATTAGACGCTTAGTTTAGAAGATATCGACGATTTAAATTTTTATAAGAAATTCCAACTTTTTTGGCCCAGGAAACTAGTGATCACGAAATAAGGCTCTTTTGTCGATTAGACGCTTGGTTTAGAAGATATCGACGATTTAAGTTTTTATAAGAAAATTCAACTTTTTTGGCCCGGGAAACTAGTGATCACGAATTAAGGCTCTTTTGTAGATTAGACGCTTAGTTTAGAAGATATCGACGATTTAAGTTTTTATAAGAAATGCCAACTTTTTTGGCCCCGGAAACTAGTGATCACGAATTAAGGCTCTTTTGTCGATTAGACGCTTAGTTTAGAAGATTTAAGTTTTTATAAGAAATTCCAACTTTTTTGGCCCGGGAAACTAGTGATCACGAATTAAGGCTCTCTTGTCGATTAGACACTTAGTTTAGAAGATATCGACAATTTAAGTTTTTATAAGAAATTTAAACTTTTTTGGCCCGGGAAACTAGTGATCACGAATTAAGGCTCTTTTGTCGATTAGACGCTTAGTTTAGAAGATATCGACGATTTAAATTTTTATATGAAAATCCAACTTTTTTGGCCGGAGAAACTAGTGATCACGACTTAAGGCTCTTTTGTCGACTAGACGCTTAGTTTAGAAGATATCGACGATTTAAATTTTTATAAGAAATTCCAACTTTTTTGGCCCGGGAAACTAGTGAACACGAATTAACGCTCTTTTGTCGATTAGACGCTTAGTTTAGAAGATATCGACGATTTAAGTTTTTATAATAAATTCCAACTTTTTTGGCCCGGGAAACTAGTGAACACGAATTAAGGCTCTTTTGTCGATTAGACGCTTAGTTTAGAAGATATCGACGATTTAAGTTTTTATAAGAAATTCCAACTTATTTGCCCGGGAAACTAGTGATCACGAATTAAGGCTCTAGTTTAGAAGAAATCGACGATTTAAATTTTTATAAGAAATTCCAACTTTTTTGGCCCGGGAAACTAGTGAACACGAATTAAGGCTCTTTTGTCGATTAGACGCTTAGTTTAGAAGATATCGACAATTCAAGTTTTTATAAGAAATTCCAACTTTTTTGGCCCGGGAAACTAGTGATCATGAATTAAAGCTCTTTTGTCGATTAGGCGCTTAGTTTAGAAGATATCGACGATTTAAGTTCTTATAAGAAACTCCAACTTTTTTGGCCCGGGACACTAGTGATCACGAATTAAAGCTCTTTTGTCGATTAGACGCTTAGTTTAGAAGATATCGACAATTTAAGTTTTTATAAGAAATTCCAACTCTTTTGGCCCGGGAAACTTGTGATCACGAATTAAAGCTCTTTTGTCGATTAGACGCTTAGTTTAGAAGATATCGACAATTTAAGTTGTTATAAGAAATTCCAACTTTTGGCCCGGGAAACTAGTGATCACGAATTAAGGCTCTTTTGTCGATTAGACGCTTAGTTTAGAAAATATCGACGATTTAAATTTTTATATGAAAATCCAACTTTTTTGGCCCGGGAAAGTGATCACGAACGAAGGCTCTTTTGTCGATTAGACGCTTAGTTTAGAATATATAAACGATTTAAGTTTTTATAAGAAATTTCAACTTTTTTGGCCTGGGAAACTATTGATCACGATATAAGGCTCTTTTGTCGATTAGACGCTTAGTTAAGAAGATATCGACGATTTAAGTTTTTATAAGAAATTCCAACTTTTTTGGCCCGGGAAACTATTGATCACGAATTAAAGCTCTTTTGTCGATTAGGCGCTTAGTTTAGAAGATATCGACAATTTAAGTTGTTATAAGAAATTTCAACTTATTTGCCCGGGAAACTAGTGATCACGAATTAAGGCTCTTTTGTCGATTAGACGCTTAGTTTAGAAGATATCGACAATTTAAGTTTTTATAAGAAATTTCAACTTTTTTGGCCCGGGAAACTTGTGATCAAAAATTAAAGCTCTTTTGTCGATAAGACGCTTAGTTTAGAAGATATCGACGATATAAGTTTTTATAAGAAATTCCAACTTTTTGGCCCGGGAAAGTGATCACGAACGAAGGCTCTTTTGTCGATTAGACGCTTAGTTTAGAATATATCAACGATTTAAGTTTTTATAAGAAATTCCAACTTTTTTGGCCCGGGAAACTAGTGATCACGAATTAAAGCTCTTTTGTCGATTAGACGCTTAGTTTAGAAGATATCGACAATTTAATTTTTATAAGAAATTTCAACTTTTTTGGCCCGGGAAACTAGTGATCACGAATTAAAGCTCTTTTGTCGATTAGGCGCTTAGTTTAGAAGATATCGACGATTTAAGTTTTTATAAGAAATTCCAACTTTTTTGGCCCGGGAAACTAGTGATCACGAATTAAAGCTCTTTTGTCGATTAGACGCTTAGTTTAGAAGATATCGACAATTTAAGTTTTTATAAGAAATTCCAACTTTTTTGGCCCGGGAAACTAGTGATCATGAATTAAAGCTCTTTTGTCGATTAGGCGCTTAGTTTAGAAGATATCGACGATTTAAGTTCTTATAAGAAACTCCAACTTTTTTGGCCCGGGACACTAGTGATCACGAATTAAAGCTCTTTTGTCGATTAGACGCTTAGTTTAGAAGATATCGACAATTTAAGTTTTTATAAGAAATTCCAACTCTTTTGCCCGGGAAACTTGTGATCACGAATTAAAGCTCTTTTGTCGATTAGACGCTTAGTTTAGAAGATATCGACAATTTAAGTTGTTATAAGAAATTCCAACTTTTGGCCCGGGAAACTAGTGATCACGAATTAAGGCTCTTTTGTCGATTAGACGCTTAGTTTAGAAAATATCGACGATTTAAATTTTTATATAAAAATCCAACTCTTTTGGCCCGGGAAAGTGATCACGAACGAAGGCTCTTTTGTCGATTAGACGCTTAGTTTAGAATATATAAACGATTTAAGTTTTTATAAGAAATTTCAACTTTTTTGGCCTGGGAAACTATTGATCACGATATAAGGCTCTTTTGTCGATTAGACGCTTAGTTAAGAAGATATCGACGATTTAAGTTTTTATAAGAAATTCCAACTTTTTTGGCCCGGGAAACTAGTGATCACGAATTAAAGCTCTTTTGTCGATTAGGCGCTTAGTTTAGAAGATATCGACAATTTAAGTTGTTATAAGAAATTTCAACTTATTTGCCCGGGAAACTAGTGATCACGAATTAAGGCTCTTTTGTCGATTAGACGCTTAGTTTAGAAGATATCGACAATTTAAGTTTTTATAAGAAATTTCAACTTTTTTGGCCCGGGAAACTTGTGATCACAAATTAAAGCTCTTTTGTCGATTAGACGCTTAGTTTAGAAGATATCGACGATATAAGTTTTTATAAGAAATTCCAACTTTTTGGCCCGGGAAAGTGATCACGAACGAAGGCTCTTTTGTCGATTAGACGCTTAGTTTAGAATATATCAACGATTTAAGTTTTTATAAGAAATTCCAACTTTTTTGGCCCGGGAAACTAGTGATCACGAATTAAAGCTCTTTTGTCGATTAGACGTTTAGTTTAGAAGATATCGACAATTTAATGTTTATAAGAAATTTCAACTTTTTTGGCCCGTGAAACTAGTGATCACGAATTAAAGCTCTTTTGTCGATTAGGCGCTTAGTTTAGAAGATATCGACGATTTAAGTTTTTATAAGAAATTCCAACTTTTTTGGCTCGGGAAACTTGTGATCACAAATTAAAGCTCTTTTGTCGATTAGACGCTTAGTTTAGAAGATATCGACGATATAAGTTTTTATAAGAAATTCCAACTTTTTGGCCCGGGAAAGTGATCACGAACGAAGGCTCTTTTGTCGATTAGACGCTTAGTTTAGAATATATCAACGATTTAAGTTCTTATAAGAAACTCCAACTTTTTTGGCCCGGGACACTAGTGATCACGAATTAAAGCTCTTTTGTCGATTAGACGCTTAGTTTAGAAGATATCGACAATTTAAGTTTTTATAAGAAATTCCAACTCTTTTGGCCCGGGAAACTTGTGATCACGAATTAAAGCTCTTTTGTCGATTAGACGCTTAGTTTAGAAGATATCGACAATTTAAGTTGTTATAAGAAATTCCAACTTTTGGCCCGGGAAACTAGTGATCACGAATTAAAGCTCTTTTGTCGATTAGACGCTTAGTTTATAAAATATCGACGATTTAAGTTTTTATAAGAAATTTCAATTTTTTTGGCCCGGGAAACTAATGATCACGAATTAAGGCTCTTTTGTCGATTAGACGCTTAGTTTAGAAGATATCGACAATTTAAGTTTTTATAAGAAATTTCATCTTTTTTGGCCCGGGAAACTTGTGATCAAAAATTAAAGCTCTTTTGTCGATAAGACGCTTAGTTTAGAAGATATCGACGATTTAAATTTTTATATGAAAATCCAACTTTTTTGGCCCGGGAAAGTGATCACGAACGAAGGCTCTTTTGTCGATTAGACGCTTAGTTTAGAATATATAAACGATTTAAGTTTTTATAAGAAATTTCAACTTTTTTGGCCTGGGAAACTATTGATCACGATAGAAGGCTCTTTTGTCGATTAGACGCTTAGTTAAGAAGATATCGACGATTTAAGTTTTTATAAGAAATTCCAACTTTTTTGGCCCGGGAAACTAGTGATCACGAATTAAAGCTCTTTTGTCGATTAGACGCTTAGTTTAGAAGATATCGACAATTTAAGTTTTTATAAGAAATTCCAACTTTTTTGGCCCGGGAAACTAGTGATCACGAATTAAAGCTCTTTTGTCGATTAGACGCTTAGTTTATAAAATATCGACGATTTAAGTTTTTATAAGAAATTTCAATTTTTTTGGCCCGGGAAACTAATGATCACGAACTAAGGCTCTTTTGTCGATTAGACGCTTAGTTTAGAAGATATCGACGATTTAAGTTGTTATATGAAAATCCAACTTTTTTGGCCCGGGAAACTAGTGATCAAGAATTAAGGCTCTTTTGTCGATAAGACGCTTAGTTTAGAAGATATCGACGATTTAAGTTTTTATAAGAAATTTAAACTTTTTTGGCCCGGGAAACTAGTGATCAAGAATTAAGGCTCTTTTGTCGATAAGACGCTTAGTTTAGAAGATATCGACGATTTAAGTTTTTATAAGAAATTTTAAATTTTTTGGCCCGGGAAACTAGTGATCACGAATTAAGGCTCTTTTGTCGATTAGACGCTTAGTTTAGAAGATATCGACGATTTAAGTTTTTATATGAAAATCCAACTTTTTTGGCCCGGGAAACTAGCGATCACGAATTAAGGCTCTTTTGTCGATTAGACGCTTAGTTTAGAAGATATCGACGATTTAAATTTTTATAAGAAATTCCAACTTTTTTGGCCCAGGAAACTAGTGATCACGAAATAAGGCTCTTTTGTCGATTAGACGCTTGGTTTAGAAGATATCGACGATTTAAGTTTTTATAAGAAAATTCAACTTTTTTGGCCCGGGAAACTAGTGATCACGAATTAAGGCTCTTTTGTAGATTAGACGCTTAGTTTAGAAGATATCGACGATTTAAGTTTTTATAAGAAATGCCAACTTTTTTGGCCCCGGAAACTAGTGATCACGAATTAAGGCTCTTTTGTCGATTAGACGCTTAGTTTAGAAGATTTAAGTTTTTATAAGAAATTCCAACTTTTTTGGCCCGGGAAACTAGTGATCACGAATTAAGGCTCTCTTGTCGATTAGACACTTAGTTTAGAAGATATCGACAATTTAAGTTTTTATAAGAAATTTAAACTTTTTTGGCCCGGGAAACTAGTGATCACGAATTAAGGCTCTTTTGTCGATTAGACGCTTAGTTTAGAAGATATCGACGATTTAAATTTTTATATGAAAATCCAACTTTTTTGGCCGGAGAAACTAGTGATCACGACTTAAGGCTCTTTTGTCGATTAGACGCTTAGTTTAGAAGATATCGACGATTTAAATTTTTATAAGAAATTCCAACTTTTTTGGCCCGGGAAACTAGTGAACACGAATTAACGCTCTTTTGTCGATTAGACGCTTAGTTTAGAAGATATCGACGATTTAAGTTTTTATAATAAATTCCAACTTTTTTGGCCCGGGAAACTAGTGAACACGAATTAAGGCTCTTTTGTCGATTAGACGCTTAGTTTAGAAGATATCGACGATTTAAGTTTTTATAAGAAATTCCAACTTATTTGCCCGGGAAACTAGTGATCACGAATTAAGGCTCTAGTTTAGAAGAAATCGACGATTTAAATTTTTATAAGAAATTCCAACTTTTTTGGCCCGGGAAACTAGTGAACACGAATTAAGGCTCTTTTGTCGATTAGACGCTTAGTTTAGAAGATATCGACAATTCAAGTTTTTATAAGAAATTCCAACTTTTTTGGCCCGGGAAACTAGTGATCATGAATTAAAGCTCTTTTGTCGATTAGGCGCTTAGTTTAGAAGATATCGACGATTTAAGTTCTTATAAGAAACTCCAACTTTTTTGGCCCGGGACACTAGTGATCACGAATTAAAGCTCTTTTGTCGATTAGACGCTTAGTTTAGAAGATATCGACAATTTAAGTTTTTATAAGAAATTCCAACTCTTTTGGCCCGGGAAACTTGTGATCACGAATTAAAGCTCTTTTGTCGATTAGACGCTTAGTTTAGAAGATATCGACAATTTAAGTTGTTATAAGAAATTCCAACTTTTGGCCCGGGAAACTAGTGATCACGAATTAAGGCTCTTTTGTCGATTAGACGCTTAGTTTAGAAAATATCGACGATTTAAATTTTTATATGAAAATCCAACTTTTTTGGCCCGGGAAAGTGATCACGAACGAAGGCTCTTTTGTCGATTAGACGCTTAGTTTAGAATATATAAACGATTTAAGTTTTTATAAGAAATTTCAACTTTTTTGGCCTGGGAAACTATTGATCACGATATAAGGCTCTTTTGTCGATTAGACGCTTAGTTAAGAAGATATCGACGATTTAAGTTTTTATAAGAAATTCCAACTTTTTTGGCCCGGGAAACTATTGATCACGAATTAAAGCTCTTTTGTCGATTAGGCGCTTAGTTTAGAAGATATCGACAATTTAAGTTGTTATAAGAAATTTCAACTTATTTGCCCGGGAAACTAGTGATCACGAATTAAGGCTCTTTTGTCGATTAGACGCTTAGTTTAGAAGATATCGACAATTTAAGTTTTTATAAGAAATTTCAACTTTTTTGGCCCGGGAAACTTGTGATCAAAAATTAAAGCTCTTTTGTCGATAAGACGCTTAGTTTAGAAGATATCGACGATATAAGTTTTTATAAGAAATTCCAACTTTTTGGCCCGGGAAAGTGATCACGAACGAAGGCTCTTTTGTCGATTAGACGCTTAGTTTAGAATATATCAACGATTTAAGTTTTTATAAGAAATTCCAACTTTTTTGGCCCGGGAAACTAGTGATCACGAATTAAAGCTCTTTTGTCGATTAGACGCTTAGTTTAGAAGATATCGACAATTTAATTTTTATAAGAAATTTCAACTTTTTTGGCCCGGGAAACTAGTGATCACGAATTAAAGCTCTTTTGTCGATTAGGCGCTTAGTTTAGAAGATATCGACGATTTAAGTTTTTATAAGAAATTCCAACTTTTTTGGCCCGGGAAACTAGTGATCACGAATTAAAGCTCTTTTGTCGATTAGACGCTTAGTTTAGAAGATATCGACAATTTAAGTTTTTATAAGAAATTCCAACTTTTTTGGCCCGGGAAACTAGTGATCACGAATTAAAGCTCTTTTGTCGATTAGACGCTTAGTTTATAAAATATTGACGATTTAAGTTTTTATAAGAAATTTCAATTTTTTTGGCCCGGGAAACTAATGATCACGAATTAAGGCTCTTTTGTCGTTTAGACGCTTAGTTTAGAAGATATCGACGATTTAAGTTGTTATATGAAAATCCAACTTTTTTGGCCCGGGAAACTAGTGAACACGAATTAAGGCTCTTTTGTCGATTAGACGCTTAGTTTAGAAGATATCGGCGATTTAAGTTTTTATAAGAAATGCCAACTTTTTTGGCCCGGGAAACTAGTGAACTCGAATTAAGGCTCTTTTGTCGATTAGACGCTTAGTTTAGAAGATATCGACGATTTAAGTTTTTATAAGAAATTTCAACGTTTTTGGCCCGGGAAACTAGTGATCACGAATTAAGGCTCTTTTGTCGATTAGACGCTTAGTTTAGAAGATATCGACGATTTAAGTTTTTAGAAGAAATTTCAACTTTTTTGGCCCGGGAAACTAGTGATCAAGAATTAAGGCTCTTTTGTCGATAAGACGCTTAGTTTAGAAGATATCGACGATTTAAGTTTTTATAAGAAATTTTAAATTTTTTGGCCCGGGAAACTAGTGATCACGAATTAAGGCTCTTTTGTCGATTAGACGCTTAGTTTAGAAGATATCGACGATTTAAGTTTTTATATGAAAATCCAACTTTTTTGGCCGGAGAAACTAGTGATCACGACTTAAGGCTCTTTTGTCGATTAGACGCTTAGTTTAGAAGATATCGACGATTTAAATTTTTATAAGAAATTCCAAATTTTTTGGCCCGGGAAACTAGTGAACACGAATTAACGCTCTTTTGTCGATTAGACGCTTAGTTTAGAAGATATCGACGATTTAAGTTTTTATAAGAAATTCCAACTTTTTTGGCCCGGGAAACTAGTGAACACGAATTAAGGCTCTTTTGTCGATTAGACGCTTAGTTTAGAAGATATCGACGATTTAAGTTTTTATAACAAATTCCAACTTTTTTCGCCCGGGAAACTAGTGAACACGAATTAAGGCTCTTTTGTCGATTAGACGCTTAGTTTAGAAGATATCGACGATTTAAGTTTTTATAAGAAATTCCAACTTATTTGCCCGGGAAACTAGTGATCACGAATTAAGGCTCTTTTGTCGATTAGACGCTTAGTTTAGAAGATATAGACGATTTAAGTTTTTATAAGAAATTCCAACTTTTTTGGCCTGGGAAACTATTGATCAAGATATAAGGCTCTTTTGTCGATTAGACGCTTAGTTTAGAAGATATAGACGATTTAAGTTTTTATAAGAAATTCCAACTTATTTGCCCGGGAAACTAGTGATCACGAATTAAGGCTCTTTTGTCGATTAGACGCTTAGTTTAGAAGATATCGACGATTTAAATTTTTATAAGAAATTCCAACTTTTTTGGCCCGGGAAACTTGTGAACACGAATTAAGGCTCTTTTGTCGATTACACGCTTAGTTTAGAAGATATTGACGATTTAAGTTTTTATAAGAAATGCCAACTTTTTTGGCCGGGAAACTAGTGAACACGAATTAAGGCTCTTTTGTCGATTAGACGCTTAGTTTAGAAGATATCGACGATTTAAGTTTTAATAAGAAATTCCAACTTTTTGGCCCGGGAAACTAGTGATCACGAATTAAAGCTCTTTTGTCGATTAGGCGCTTAGTTTAGAAGATATCGACGATTTAAGTTCTTATAAGAAACTCCAACTTTTTTGGCCCGGGAAACTAGTGATCACGAATTAAAGCTCTTTTGTCGATTAGACACTTAGTTTAGAAGATATCGACGATTTAAGTTTTTATAAGATAGTCCAACTTTTTTGGCCCGGGAAACTAGTGATCACGAATTAAGGCTCTTATGTCGATTAGACGCTTAGTTTAAAAGATATCGACGATTTAAGTTTTTATAAGAAATTCCCAATTTTTTGGCCCGGGAAACAAGTGATCACGAATTAAGGCTCTTTTGTCGATTAGACGCTTAGTTTAGAAGATATCGACGATTTAAATTTTTATAAGAAATTCCAACTTTTTTGGCCCGGGAAACTAGTGAACACGAATTAAGGCTTTTTTGTCGATTAGACGCTTAGTTTAGAAGATATTGACGATTTAAGTTTTTATAAGAAATGCCAACTTTTTTGGCCGGGAAACTAGTGAACACGAATTAAGGCTCTTTTGTCGATTAGACGCTTAGTTTAGAAGATATCGACGATTTAAGTTTTAATAAGAAATTCCAACTTTTTTGGCCCGGGAAACTAGTGATCACGAATTAAAGCTCTTTTGTCGATTAGGCGCTTAGTTTAGAAGATATCGACGATTTAAGTTTTTATAAGAAACTCCAACTTTTTTGGCCCGGGAAACTAGTGATCACGAATTAAAGCTCTTTTGTCGATTAGACACTTAGTTTAGAAGATATCGACGATTTAAGTTTTTATAAGATAGTCCAACTTTTTTGGCCCGGGAAACTAGTGATCACGAATTAAGGCTCTTTTGTCGATTAGACGCTTAGTTTAGAAGATATCGACGATTTAAGTTTTTTTAAAAAATTCCAAATTTTTTGCCCGGGAAACAAGTGATCACGAATTAAGGCTCTTTTGTCGATTAGACGCTTAGTTTAGAAGATATCGACGATTTAAGTTTTTATAAGAAATTTCAACTTTTTTGGCCCGGGAAACTAGTGATCACGAATTAAGGCTCTTTTGTCGATTAGACGCTTAGTTTAGAAGATATTGACGATTTAAGTTTTTATAAGAAATGCCAACTTTTTTGGCCGGGAAACTAGTGAACACGAATTAAGGCTTTTTTGTCGATTAGACGCTTAGTTTAGAAGATATTGACGATTTAAGTTTTTATAAGAAATGCCAACTTTTTTGGCCGGGAAACTAGTGAACACGAATTAAGGCTCTTTTGTCGATTAGACGCTTAGTTTAGAAGATATCGACGATTTAAGTTTTAATAAGAAATTCCAACTTTTTTGGCCCGGGAAACTAGTGATCACGAATTAAGGCTCTTTTGTCGATTAGACGCTTAGTTTAGAAGATATCGACGATTTAAGTTTTTATATGAAAATCCAACTTTTTTGGCCGGAGAAACTAGTGATCACGACTTAAGGCTCTTTTGTCGATTAGACGCTTAGTTTAGAAGATATCGACGATTTAAGTTTTTATATGAAAATCCAACTTTTTTGGCCCGGGAAACTAGTGATCACGAATTAAGGCTCTTTTGTCGATTAGACGCTTAGTTTAGAAGATATCGACGATTTAAATTTTTATAAGAAATTCCAACTTTTTTGGCCCAGGAAACTAGTGATCACGAAATAAGGCTCTTTTGTCGATTAGACGCTTGGTTTAGAAGATATCGACGATTTAAGTTTTTATAAGAAATTCCAACTTTTTTGGCCCGGGAAACTAGTGATCACGAATTAAGGCTCTTTTGTCGATTAGACGCTTAGTTTAAAAGATTTAAGTTTTTATAAGAAATTCCAACTTTTTTGGCCCGGGAAACTAGTGATCACGAATTAAGGCTCTCTTGTCGATTAGACGCTTAGTTTAGAAGATATCGACGATTTAAGTTTTTATAAGAAATTCCAACTTTTTTGGCCCGGGAAACTAGTGAACACGAATTAAGGCTCTTTTGTCGATTAGACGCTTAGTTTAGAAGATATCGACGATTTAAGTTTTTATAACAAATTCCAACTTTTTTCGCCCGGGAAACTAGTGAACACGAATTAAGGCTCTTTTGTCGATTAGACGCTTAGTTTAGAAGATATCGACGATTTAAATTTTTATAAGAAATTCCAAATTTTTTGGCCCGGGAAACTAGTGAACACGAATTAACGCTCTTTTGTCGATTAGACGCTTAGTTTAGAAGATATCGACGATTTAAGTTTTTATAAGAAATTCCAACTTTTTTGGCCCGGGAAACTAGTGAACACGAATTAAGGCTCTTTTGTCGATTAGACGCTTAGTTTAGAAGATATCGACGATTTAAGTTTTTATAACAAATTCCAACTTTTTTCGCCCGGGAAACTAGTGAACACGAATTAAGGCTCTTTTGTCGATTAGACGCTCAGTTTAGAAGATATCGACGATTTAAGTTTTTATAAGAAATTCCAACTTATTTGCCCGGGAAACTAGTGATCACGAATTAAGGCTCTTTTGTCGATTAGACGCTTAGTTTAGAAGAAATCAACGATTTAAATTTTTATAAGAAATTCCAACTTTTTTGGCCCGGGAAACTAGTGAACACGAATTAAGGCTCTTTTGTCGATTAGACGCTTAGTTTAGAAGATATCGACGATTTAAGTTTTTATAAGAATGCCAACTTTTTTGGCCCGGAAAACTAGTGAACACGAATTAAGGCTCTTTTGTCGATTAGACGCTTAGTTTAGAAGCTATCAACGATTTAAGTTTTTATAAGAAATTCCAACTTTTTTGGCCTGGGAAACTATTGATCAAGATATAAGGCTCTTTTGTCGATTAGACGCTCAGTTTAGAAGATATCGACGATTTAAGTTTTTATAAGAAATGCCAATTTTTTTGGCCCGGGAAACTAGTGAACACGAATTAAGGCTCTTTTGTCGAATAGACGCTTAGTTTAGAAGATATCGACGATTTAAGTTTTTATAAGAAATTCCAACTTTTTTGGCCCGGGAAACTAGTGATCACGAATTAAAGCTCTTTTGTCGATTAGGCGCTTAGTTTAGAAGATATCGACGATTTAAGGTCTTATAAGAAACTCCAACTTTTTTGGCCCGGGAAACTAGTGATCACGAATTAAGACTCTTTTGTCGATTAGACGCTTAGTTTAGAAGATATCGACGATTTAAGTTTTTATAAGAAATTCCAAATTTTTTGGCCCCGGAAACAAGTGATCACGAATTAAGTCACTTTTGTCGATTAGACGCTTCGTTTAGAAGATATCGACGATTTAAGTTTTTATGAAAAATTCCAACTTTTTTGGCCCGGGAAACTAGTGATCACGAATTAGGCTCTTTTGTCGATTAGACGCTTAGGTTTAGAAGATATCGACGATTTAAGTTTTTATAAGAAATTCCAACTTTTTTGGCCCCGGAAACTAGTGATCACGAATTAAGGCTCTTTTGTCGATTAGACGCTTAGTTTAGAAGATATCGACGATTTAAGTTTTTATAAGAAATTCCAAATTTTTTGGCCCGGAAACTATTGATCACGAATTATGGCTCTTTTGTCGATTAGACGCTTAGTTTAGAAGATATCGACGATTTAAGTTTTTATAAGAAATTTCAACTTTTTTGGCCGTAGAAACTAGTGATCACGAATTATGGCTATGGAAATCACGAATAAGGCTCTTTTGTCGATTAGACGCTTAGTTTAGAAGATATCGTCGATTTAAATTTTTATGAGAAATTCCAACTTTTTTGGCCCGGGAAACTAGTGATCACGAATTATGGCTCTTTCGTCGATTAGACGCTTAGTTTAGAAGATATCGACGATTTAAGTTTTTATAAGAAATTCCAACTTTTTTGGCCCCGAAAACTAGTGATCACGAATTAAGGCTCTTTTGTCGATTAGACGCTTATTTTAGAAGATATCGACGATTTAAGTTTTTATAACAAATTCCAACTTATTTGCCCGGGAAACTAGTGATCACGAATTAAGGCTCTTTTGTCGATTAGACGCTTAGTTTAGAAGATATCGACGATTTAAGTTTTTATAAGAAATTCCAACTTTTTTGGCCCGGGAAACTAGACACGAATTAAGGCTCTTTTGTCGATTAGACGCTTAGTTTAGAAGATATCGACGATTTAAATTTTTATAAGAAATTCCAAATTTTTTGGCCCGGGAAACTAGTGAACACGAATTAACGCTCTTTTGTCGATTAGACGCTTAGTTTAGAAGATATCGACGATTTAAGTTTTTATAAGAAATTCCAACTTTTTTGGCCCGGGAAACTAGTGAACACGAATTAAGGCTCTTTTGTCGATTAGACGCTTAGTTTAGAAGATATCGACGATTTAAGTTTTTATAACAAATTCCAACTTTTTTCGCCCGGGAAACTAGTGAACACGAATTAAGGCTCTTTTGTCGATTAGACGCTCAGTTTAGAAGATATCGGGAAACTAGTGATCACGAATTATGGCTCTTTCGTCGATTAGACGCTTAGTTTAGAAGATATCGACGATTTAAGTTTTTATAAGAAATTCCAACTTTTTTGGCCCCGAAAACTAGTGATCACGAATTAAGGCTCTTTTGTCGATTAGACGCTTATTTTAGAAGATATCGACGATTTAAGTTTTTATAACAAATTCCAACTTATTTGCCCGGGAAACTAGTGATCACGAATTAAGGCTCTTTTGTCGATTAGACGCTAGTTTAGAAGATATCGACGATTTAAGTTTTTATAAGAAATTCCAACTTTTTTGGCCCGGGAAACTAGTGAACACGAATTAAGGCTCTTTTGTCGATTAGACGCTTGGTTTAGAAGATATCGACGATTTAAATTTTTATGAGAAATTCCAACTTTTTTGGCCCGGGAAACTAGTGATCACGAAATAAGGCTCTTTTGTCGATTAGACGCTTGGTTTAGAAGATATCGACGATTTAAGTTTTTATAAGAAATTCCAACTTTTTTGGCCCCGGAAACTAGTGATCACGAATTATGGCTCTTTCGTCGAATAGACGCTTAGTTTAGAAGATATCGACGATTTAAGTTTTTATAAGAAATTCCAACTTTTTTGGCCCGGGAAACTAGTGATCACGAATTAAGGCTCTTTTGTCGATTAGACGCTTAGTTTAGAAGATATCGACGATTTAAGTTTTTATAAGAAATTTCAACTTTTTTTGCCCGGGAAGCTAGTGATCACGAATTATGGCTCTTTTGTCGATTAGACGCTTAGTTTAGAAGATATCGTCGATATAAGTTTTTATGAGAAATTCCAACTTTTTTGGCCCGGGAAACTAGTGATCACGAATTAAGGCTCTTTTGTCGATTAGACGCTTAGTTTAGAAGATATCGACGATTTAAGTTTTTATAAGAAATTCCAACTTTTTTGGCCCCGGAAACTAGTGATCACGAATTAAGGCTCTTTTGTCGATTAGACGCTTAGTTTAGAAGATATCGACGATTTAAGTTTTTATAAGAAATTCCAAATTTTTGGCCCGGGAAACTAGTGATCACGAATTAAAGCTCTTTTGTCGATTAGACACTTAGTTTAGAAGATATCGACGATTTAAGTTTTTATAAGATAGTCCAACTTTTTTGGCCCGGGAAACTAGTGATCACGAATTAAGGCTCTTTTGTCGATTAGACGCTTAGTTTAGAAGATATCGACGATTTAAGTTTTTATAAGAAATTCCAAATTTTTTGCCCGGGAAACAAGTGATCACGAATTAAGGCTCTTTTGTCGATTAGACGCTTAGTTTAGAAGATATCGACGATTTAAGTTTTTATAAGAAATTTCAACTTTTTTGGCCCGGGAAACTAGTGATCACGAATTAAGGCTCTTTTGTCGATTAGACGCTTAGTTTAGAAGATATTGACGATTTAAGTTTTTATAAGAAATGCCAACTTTTTTGGCCGGGAAACTAGTGAACACGAATTAAGGCTTTTTTGTCGATTAGACGCTTAGTTTAGAAGATATTGACGATTTAAGTTTTTATAAGAAATGCCAACTTTTTTGGCCGGGAAACTAGTGAACACGAATTAAGGCTCTTTTGTCGATTAGACGCTTAGTTTAGAAGATATCGACGATTTAAGTTTTAATAAGAAATTCCAACTTTTTTGGCCCGGGAAACTAGTGATCACGAATTAAAGCTCTTTTGTCGATTAGGCGCTTAGTTTAGAAGATATCGACGATTTAAGTTCTTATAAGAAACTCCAACTTTTTTGGCCCGGGAAACTAGTGATCACGAATTAAAGCTCTTTTGTCGATTAGACACTTAGTTTAGAAGATATCGACGATTTAAGTTTTTATAAGAAATTCCAACTTTTTTGGCCCGGGAAACTAGTGATCACGAATTATGGCTCTTTTGTCGATTAGACGCTTAGTTTAGAAGATATCGACGATTTAAGTTTTTATAAGAAATTCCAAATTTTTTGGCCCGGGAAACAAGTGATCACGAATTAAGGCTCTTTTGTCGATTAGACGCTTAGTTTAGAAGATATCGACGATTTAAGTTTTTATAAGAAATTCCAACTTTTTGGCCCGGGAAACTAGTGATCACGAATTAAGGCTCTTTTGTCGATTAGACGCTTAGTTTAGAAGATATCGACGATTTAAGTTTTTATATGAAAATCCAACTTTTTTGGCCCGGGAAACTAGTGATCACGAATTAAGGCTCTTTTGTCGATTAGACGCTTAGTTTAGAAGATATCGACGATTTAAGTTTTTATATGAAAATCCAACTTTTTTGGCCCGGGAAACTAGTGATCACGAATTAAGGCTCTTTTGTCGATTAGACGCTTAGTTTAGAAGATATCGACGATTTAAATTTTTATAAGAAATTCCAACTTTTTTGGCCCAGGAAACTAGTGATCACGAAATAAGGCTCTTTTGTCGATTAGACGCTTGGTTTAGAAGATATCGACGATTTAAGTTTTTATAAGAAATTCCAACTTTTTTGGCCCGGGAAACTAGTGATCACGAATTAAGGCTCTTTTGTCGATTAGACGCTTAGTTTAAAAGATTTAAGTTTTTATAAGAAATTCCAACTTTTTTGGCCCGGGAAACTAGTGATCACGAATTAAGGCTCTCTTGTCGATTAGACGCTTAGTTTAGAAGATATCGACGATTTAAGTTTTTATAAGAAATTCCAACTTTTTTCGCCCGGGAAACTAGTGAACACGAATTAAGGCTCTTTTGTCGATTAGACGCTCAGTTTAGAAGATATCGGGAAACTAGTGATCACGAATTATGGCTCTTTCGTCGATTAGACGCTTATTTTAGAAGATATCGACGATTTAAGTTTTTATAACAAATTCCAACTTATTTGCCCGGGAAACTAGTGATCACGAATTAAGGCTCTTTTGTCGATTAGACGCTTAGTTTAGAAGATATCGACGATTTAAGTTTTTATAAGAAATTCCAACTTTTTTGGCCCGGGAAACTAGTGAACACGAATTAAGGCTCTTTTGTCGATTAGACGCTTGGTTTAGAAGATATCGACGATTTAAATTTTTATGAGAAATTCCAACTTTTTTGGCCCGGGAAACTAGTGATCACGAAATAAGGCTCTTTTGTCGATTAGACGCTTGGTTTAGAAGATATCGACGATTTAAGTTTTTATAAGAAATTCCAACTTTTTTGGCCCCGGAAACTAGTGATCACGAATTATGGCTCTTTCGTCGAATAGACGCTTAGTTTAGAAGATATCGACGATTTAAGTTTTTATAAGAAATTCCAACTTTTTTGGCCCGGGAAACTAGTGATCACGAATTAAGGCTCTTTTGTCGATTAGACGCTTAGTTTAGAAGATATCGACGATTTAAGTTTTTATAAGAAATTTCAACTTTTTTTGCCCGGGAAGCTAGTGATCACGAATTATGGCTCTTTTGTCGATTAGACGCTTAGTTTAGAAGATATCGTCGATATAAGTTTTTATGAGAAATTCCAACTTTTTTGGCCCGGGAAACTAGTGATCACGAATTAAGGCTCTTTTGTCGATTAGACGCTTAGTTTAGAAGATATCGACGATTTAAGTTTTTATAAGAAATTCCAACTTTTTTGGCCCCGGAAACTAGTGATCACGAATTAAGGCTCTTTTGTCGATTAGACGCTTAGTTTAGAAGATATCGACGATTTAAGTTTTTATAAGAAATTCCAAATTTTTTGGCCCGGGAAACTAGTGATCACGAATTAAGGCTCTTTTGTCGATTAGACGCTTAGTTTAGAAGATATCGACGATTTAAGTTTTTATAAGAAATTCCAAATTTTTGGCCCGGGAAACTAGTGATCACGAATTAAAGCTCTTTTGTCGATTAGACACTTAGTTTAGAAGATATCGACGATTTAAGTTTTTATAAGATAGTCCAACTTTTTTGGCCCGGGAAACTAGTGATCACGAATTAAGGCTCTTTTGTCGATTAGACGCTTAGTTTAGAAGATATCGACGATTTAAGTTTTTATAAGAAATTCCAAATTTTTTGCCCGGGAAACAAGTGATCACGAATTAAGGCTCTTTTGTCGATTAGACGCTTAGTTTAGAAGATATCGACGATTTAAGTTTTTATAAGAAATTTCAACTTTTTTGGCCCGGGAAACTAGTGATCACGAATTAAGGCTCTTTTGTCGATTAGACGCTTAGTTTAGAAGATATTGACGATTTAAGTTTTTATAAGAAATGCCAACTTTTTTGGCCGGGAAACTAGTGAACACGAATTAAGGCTTTTTTGTCGATTAGACGCTTAGTTTAGAAGATATTGACGATTTAAGTTTTTATAAGAAATGCCAACTTTTTTGACCGGGAAACTAGTGAACACGAATTAAGGCTCTTTTGTCGATTAGACGCTTAGTTTAGAAGATATCGACGATTTAAGTTTTAATAAGAAATTCCAACTTTTTTGGCCCGGGAAACTAGTGATCACGAATTAAAGCTCTTTTGTCGATTAGGCGCTTAGTTTAGAAGATATCGACGATTTAAGTTCTTATAAGAAACTCCAACTTTTTTGGCCCGGGAAACTAGTGATCACGAATTAAAGCTCTTTTGTCGATTAGACACTTAGTTTAGAAGATATCGACGATTTAAGTTTTTATAAGAAATTCCAACTTTTTTGGCCCGGGAAACTAGTGATCACGAATTATGGCTCTTTTGTCGATTAGACGCTTAGTTTAGAAGATATCGACGATTTAAGTTTTTATAAGAAATTCCAAATTTTTTGGCCCGGGAAACAAGTGATCACGAATTAAGGCTCTTTTGTCGATTAGACGCTTAGTTTAGAAGATATCGACGATTTAAGTTTTTATAAGAAATTCCAACTTTTTTGGCCCGGGAAACTAGTGATCACGAATTAAGGCTCTTTTGTCGATTAGACGCTTAGTTTAGAAGATATCGACGATTTAAGTTTTTATATGAAAATCCAACTTTTTTGGCCCGGGAAACTAGTGATCACGAATTAAGGCTCTTTTGTCGATTAGACGCTTAGTTTAGAAGATATCGACGATTTAAATTTTTATAAGAAATTCCAACTTTTTTGGCCCAGGAAACTAGTGATCACGAAATAAGGCTCTTTTGTCGATTAGACGCTTGGTTTAGAAGATATCGACGATTTAAGTTTTTATAAGAAATTCCAACTTTTTTGGCCCGGGAAACTAGTGATCACGAATTAAGGCTCTTTTGTCGATTAGACGCTTAGTTTAAAAGATTTAAGTTTTTATAAGAAATTCCAACTTTTTTGGCCCGGGAAACTAGACACGAATTAAGGCTCTTTTGTCGATTAGACGCTTAGTTTAGAAGATATCGACGATTTAAATTTTTATAAGAAATTCCAAATTTTTTGGCCCGGGAAACTAGTGAACACGAATTAACGCTCTTTTGTCGATTAGACGCTTAGTTTAGAAGATATCGACGATTTAAGTTTTTATAAGAAATTCCAACTTTTTTCGCCCGGGAAACTAGTGAACACGAATTAAGGCTCTTTTGTCGATTAGACGCTTAGTTTAGAAGATATCGGGAAACTAGTGATCACGAATTATGGCTCTTTCGTCGATTAGACGCTTAGTTTAGAAGATATCGACGATTTAAGTTTTTATAAGAAATTCCAACTTTTTTGGCCCCGAAAACTAGTGATCACGAATTAAGGCTCTTTTGTCGATTAGACGCTTATTTTAGAAGATATCGACGATTTAAGTTTTTATAACAAATTCCAACTTATTTGCCCGGGAAACTAGTGATCACGAATTAAGGCTCTTTTGTCGATTAGACGCTTAGTTTAGAAGATATCGACGATTTAAGTTTTTATAAGAAATTCCAACTTTTTTGGCCCGGGAAACTAGTGAACACGAATTAAGGCTCTTTTGTCGATTAGACGCTTGGTTTAGAAGATATCGACGATTTAAATTTTTATGAGAAATTCCAACTTTTTTGGCCCGGGAAACTAGTGATCACGAAATAAGGCTCTTTTGTCGATTAGACGCTTGGTTTAGAAGATATCGACGATTTAAGTTTTTATAAGAAATTCCAACTTTTTTGGCCCCGGAAACTAGTGATCACGAATTATGGCTCTTTCGTCGAATAGACGCTTAGTTTAGAAGATATCGACGATTTAAGTTTTTATAAGAAATTCCAACTTTTTTGGCCCGGGAAACTAGTGATCACGAATTAAGGCTCTTTTGTCGATTAGACGCTTAGTTTAGAAGATATCGACGATTTAAGTTTTTATAAGAAATTTCAACTTTTTTTGCCCGGGAAGCTAGTGATCACGAATTATGGCTCTTTTGTCGATTAGACGCTTAGTTTAGAAGATATCGTCGATATAAGTTTTTATGAGAAATTCCAACTTTTTTGGCCCGGGAAACTAGTGATCACGAATTAAGGCTCTTTTGTCGATTAGACGCTTAGTTTAGAAGATATCGACGATTTAAGTTTTTATAAGAAATTCCAACTTTTTTGGCCCCCGGAAACTAGTGATCACGAATTGAGGCTCTTTTGTCGATTAGACGCTTAGTTTAGAAGATATCGACGATTTAAGTTTTTATAAGAAATTCCAAATTTTTTGGCCCGGGAAACTAGTGATCACGAATTAAGGCTCTTTTGTCGATTAGACGCTTAGTTTAGAAGATATCGACGATTTAAGTTTTTTATAAGAAATTCCAAATTTTTGGCCCGGGAAACTAGTGATCACGAATTAAAGCTCTTTTGTCGATTAGACACTTAGTTTAGAAGATATCGACGATTTAAGTTTTTATAAGATAGTCCAACTTTTTTGGCCCGGGAAACTAGTGATCACGAATTAAGGCTCTTTTGTCGATTAGACGCTTAGTTTAGAAGATATCGACGATTTAAGTTTTTATAAGAAATTCCAAATTTTTTGCCCGGGAAACAAGTGATCACGAATTAAGGCTCTTTTGTCGATTAGACGCTTAGTTTAGAAGATATCGACGATTTAAGTTTTTATAAGAAATTTCAACTTTTTTGGCCCGGGAAACTAGTGATCACGAATTAAGGCTCTTTTGTCGATTAGACGCTTTGTTTAGAAGATATTGACGATTTAAGTTTTTATAAGAAATGCCAACTTTTTTGGCCGGGAAACTAGTGAACACGAATTAAGGCTTTTTTGTCGATTAGACGCTTAGTTTAGAAGATATTGACGATTTAAGTTTTTATAAGAAATGCCAACTTTTTTGGCCGGGAAACTAGTGAACACGAATTAAGGCTCTTTTGTCGATTAGACGCTTAGTTTAGAAGATATCGACGATTTAAGTTTTAATAAGAAATTCCAACTTTTTTGGCCCGGGAAACTAGTGATCACGAATTAAAGCTCTTTTGTCGATTAGGCGCTTAGTTTAGAAGATATCGACGATTTAAGTTCTTATAAGAAACTCCAACTTTTTTGGCCCGGGAAACTAGTGATCACGAATTAAAGCTCTTTTGTCGATTAGACACTTAGTTTAGAAGATATCGACGATTTAAGTTTTTATAAGAAATTCCAACTTTTTTGGCCCGGGAAACTAGTGATCACGAATTATGGCTCTTTTGTCGATTAGACGCTTAGTTTAGAAGATATCGACGATTTAAGTTTTTATAAGAAATTCCAAATTTTTTGGCCCGGGAAACAAGTGATCACGAATTAAGGCTCTTTTGTCGATTAGACGCTTAGTTTAGAAGATATCGACGATTTAAGTTTTTATAAGAAATTCCAACTTTTTTGGCCCGGGAAACTAGTGATCACGAATTAAGGCTCTTTTGTCGATTAGACGCTTAGTTTAGAAGATATCGACGATTTAAGTTTTTATATGAAAATCCAACTTTTTTGGCCGGAGAAACTAGTGATCACGACTTAAGGCTCTTTTGTCGATTAGACGCTTAGTTTAGAAGATATCGACGATTTAAGTTTTTATATGAAAATCCAACTTTTTTGGCCCGGGAAACTAGTGATCACGAATTAAGGCTCTTTTGTCGATTAGAACGCTTAGTTTAGAAGATATCGACGATTTAAATTTTTATAAGAAATTCCAACTTTTTTTGGCCCAGGAAAACTAGTGATCACGAAATAAGGCTCTTTTGTCGATTAGACGCTTGGTTTAGAAGATATCGACGATTTAAGTTTTTATAAGAAATTCCAACTTTTTTGGCCCGGGAAACTAGTGATCACGAATTAAGGCTCTTTTGTCGATTAGACGCTTAGTTTAAAAGATTTAAGTTTTTATAAGAAATTCCAACTTTTTTGGCCCGGGAAACTAGTGATCACGAATTAAGGCTCTCTTGTCGATTAGACGCTTAGTTTAGAAGATATCGACGATTTAAGTTTTTATAAGAAAATTCCAACTTTTTTGGCCCGGGAAACTAGTGAACACGAATTAAGGCTCTTTTGTCGATTAGGACGCTTAGTTTAGAAGATATCAGACGATTTTAAGGTTTTTTATAACAAATTCCAACTTTTTTCGCCCGGGAAACTAGTGAACACGAATTAAGGCTCTTTTGTCGATTAGACGCTTAGTTTAGAAGATATCGACGATTTAAATTTTTATAAGAAATTCCAAATTTTTTGGCCCGGGAAACTAGTGAACACGAATTAACGCTCTTTTGTCGATTAGACGCTTAGTTTAGAAGATATCGACGATTTAAGTTTTATAAGAAATTCCAACTTTTTTGGCCCGGGAAACTAGTGAACACGAATTAAGGCTCTTTTGTCGATTAGACGCTTAGTTTAGAAGATATCGACGATTTAAGTTTTTATAACAAATTCCAACTTTTTTCGCCCGGGAAACTAGTGAACACGAATTAAGGCTCTTTTGTCGATTAGACGCTCAGTTTAGAAGATATCGACGATTTAAGTTTTTATAAGAAATTCCAACTTATTTGCCCGGGAAACTAGTGATCACGAATTAAGGCTCTTTGTCGATTAGACGCTTAGTTTAGAAGAAATCGACGATTTAAGTTTTTATAAGAAATGCCAATTTTTTTTTGCCCGGGAAACTAGTGAACACGAATTAAGGCTCTTTTGTCCGAATAGACGCTTAGTTTAGAGATATCGACGATTTAAGTTTTATAAGAAATTCCAACTTTTTTGGCCGGGAAACTAGTGATCACGAATTAAAGCTCTTTTGTCGATTAGGCGCTTAGTTTAGAAGATATCGACGATTTAAGGTCTTATAAGAAACTCCAACTTTTTTGGCCCGGGAAACTAGTGATCACGAATTAAGGCTCTTTTGGTCGATTAGACGCTTAGTTTAGAAGATATCGACGATTTAAGTTTTTATAAGAAATTCCAAATTTTTTGGCCCCGGAAACAAGTGATCACGAATTAAGTCACTTTTGTCCGATTAGACGCTTAGTTTAGAAGATATCGACGATTTAAGTTTTTATGAAAAATTCCAACTTTTTGGCCCGGGAAACTAGTGATCACGAATTAAGGCTGTTTTGTCGATTAGGCGCTTAGTTTAGAAGATATCGACGATTTAAGTTTTTATAAGAAAATTCCACTTTTTGGCCCCGGAAACTAGTGATCACGAATTAAGGCTCTTTTGTCGATTAGACGCTTAGTTTAGAAGATATCGACCGATTTAAGTTTTTATAAGAAATTCCAAATTTTTTGGCCCCGGAAACAAGTGATCACGAATTAAGTCACTTTTGTCGATTAGACGCTTAGTTTAGAAGATATCGACGATATTAAGTTTTTATGAAAAATCTTCCAACTTTTTGGCCCGGGAAACTAGTGATCACGAATTAAGGCTCTTTTGTCGATTAGGACGCTTAGTTTAAAAGATTTAAGTTTTTATAAGAAATTCCAACTTTTTTTGGCCCCGGGAAACTAGACACGAATTAAGGCTCCTTTTGTCGATTAGACGCTTAGTTTAGAAGATATCGACGATTTAAATTTTTATAAGATATTCCAAATTTTTTGGCCCGGGAAACTAGTGAACACGAATTAACGCTCTTTTGTCGATTAGACGCTTAGTTTAGAAGATATCGACGATTTAAGTTTTTATAAGAAATTCCAACTTTTTTCGCCCGGGAAACTAGTGAACACGAATTAAGGCTCTTTTGTCGATTAGACGCTTAGTTTAGAAGATATCGGAAACTAGTAGGATCACGGAATTATGGCTTCTTTCGTCGATTAGACGCTTAGTTTAGAAGATATCGACGATTAAGTTTTTATAAGAATTCCAACTTTTTTGGCCCCGAAAAACTAGTGATCACGAATTAAGGCTCTTTGTCGATTAGACGCTTATTTTAGAAGATATCGACGATTTAAGTTTTTATAACAAATTCCAACTTATTTGCCCGGGAAACTAGTGATCACGAATTAAGGCTCTTTTGTCGATTAGACGCTTAGTTTAGAAGATATCGACGATTTAAGTTTTTATAAGAAATTCCAACTTTTTTGGCCCGGGAAACTAGTGAACACGAATTAAGGCTCTTTTGTCGATTAGGACGCTTGGTTTAGAAGATATCGACGATTTAAATTTTTATGAGAAATTCCAACTTTTTTGGCCCGGGAAACTAGTGATCACGAAATAAGGCTCTTTTGTCGATTAGACGCTTGGTTTAGAAGATTATCGACGATTTAAGTTTTTTATAAGAAATTCCAACTTTTTTGGCCCCGGAAACTAGTGATCACGAATTATGGCTCTTTCGTCGAATAGACGCTTAGTTTAGAAGATATCGACGATTAAGTTTTTATAAGAAATTCCAACTTTTTTGGCCCGGGAAACTAGTGATCACGAATTAAGGCTCTTTTGTCGATTAGACGCTTAGTTTAGGAAGATATCGACGATTTAAGTTTTTATAAGAAATTTCAACTTTTTTTGCCCGGGAAGCTAGTGATCACGAATTATGGCTCTTTTGTCGATTAGACGCTTAGTTTAGAAGATATCGTCGATATAAGTTTTTATGAGAAATTCCAACTTTTTTGGCCCGGGAAACTAGTGATCACGAATTAAGGCTCTTTTGTCGATTAGACGCTTAGTTTAGAAGATATCGACGATTTAAGTTTTTATAAGAAATTCCAACTTTTTTGGCCCCGGAAACTAGTGATCACGAATTGAGGCTCTTTTGTCGATTAGACGCTTAGTTTAGAAGATATCGACGATTTAAGTTTTTATAAGAAATTCCAAATTTTTTGGCCCGGGAAACTAGTGATCACGAATTAAGGCTCTTTTGTCGATTAGACGCTTAGTTTAGAAGATATCGACGATTTAAGTTTTTATAAGAAATTCCAAATTTTTGGCCCGGGAAACTAGTGATCACGAATTAAAGCTCTTTTGTCGATTAGACACTTAGTTTAGAAGATATCGACGATTTAAGTTTTTATAAGATAGTCCAACTTTTTTGGCCCGGGAAACTAGTGATCACGAATTAAGGCTCTTTTGTCGATTAGACGCTTAGTTTAGAAGATATCGACGATTTAAGTTTTTATAAGAAATTCCAAATTTTTTGCCCGGGAAACAAGTGATCACGATTAAGGCTCTTTTGTCGATTAGACGCTTAGTTTAGAAGATATCGACGATTTAAGTTTTAATAAGAAATTCCAACTTTTTTGGCCCGGGAAACTAGTGATCACGAATTAAAGCTCTTTTGTCGATTAGGCGCTTAGTTTAGAAGATATCGACGATTTAAGTTCTTATAAGAAACTCCAACTTTTTTGGCCCGGGAAACTAGTGATCACGAATTAAAGCTCTTTTGTCGATTAGACACTTAGTTTAGAAGATATCGACGATTTAAGTTTTTATAAGAAATTCCAACTTTTTTGGCCCGGGAAACTAGTGATAACGAATTATGGCTCTTTTGTCGATTAGACGCTTAGTTAAGAAGATATCGACGATTTAAGTTTTTATAAGAAATTCCAACTTTTTTGGCCGGGAAACTAGTGAACACGAATTAAGGCTTTTTTGTCGATTAGACGCATAGTTTAGAAGATATTGACGATTTAAGTTTTTATAAGAAATGCCAACTTTTTTGGCCGGGAAACTAGTGAACACGAATTAAGGCTCTTTTGTCGATTAGACGCTTAGTTTAGAAGATATCGACGATTTAAGTTTTAATAAGAAATTCCAACTTTTTTGGCCCGGGAAACTAGTGATCACGAATTAAAGCTCTTTTGTCGATTAGGCGCTTAGTTTAGAAGATATCGACGATTTAAGTTCTTATAAGAAACTCCAACTTTTTTGGCCCGGGAAACTAGTGATCACGAATTAAAGCTCTTTTGTCGATTAGACACTTAGTTTAGAAGATATCGACGATTTAAGTTTTTATAAGAAATTCCAACTTTTTTGGCCCGGGAAACTAGTGATAACGAATTATGGCTCTTTTGTCGATTAGACGCTTAGTTTAGAAGATATCGACGATTTAAGTTTTTATAAGAAATTCCAAATTTTTTGGCCCGGGAAACAAGTGATCACGAATTAAGGCTCTTTTGTCGATTAGACGCTTAGTTTAGAAGATATCGACGATTTAAGTTTTTATAAGAAATTCCAACTTTTTTGGCCCGGGAAACTAGTGATCACGAATTAAGGCTCTTTTGTCGATTAGACGCTTAGTTTAGAAGATATCGACGATTTAAGTTTTTATATGAAAATCCAACTTTTTTGGCCGGAGAAACTAGTGATCACGACTTAAGGCTCTTTTGTCGATTAGACGCTTAGTTTAGAAGATATCGACGATTTAAGTTTTTATATGAAAATCCAACTTTTTTGGCCCGGGAAACTAGTGATCACGAATTAAGGCTCTTTTGTCGATTAGACGCTTAGTTTAGAAGATATCGACGATTTAAATTTTTATAAGAAATTCCAACTTTTTTGGCCCAGGAAACTAGTGATCACGAAATAAGGCTCTTTTGTCGATTAGACGCTTGGTTTAGAAGATATCGACGATTTAAGTTTTTATAAGAAATTCCAACTTTTTTGGCCCGGGAAACTAGTGATCACGAATTAAGGCTCTTTTGTCGATTAGACGCTTAGTTTAAAAGATTTAAGTTTTTATAAGAAATTCCAACTTTTTTGGCCCGGGAAACTAGTGATCACGAATTAAGGCTCTCTTGTCGATTAGACGCTTAGTTTAGAAGATATCGACGATTTAAGTTTTTATAAGAAATTCCAACTTTTTTGGCCCGGGAAACTAGTGAACACGAATTAAGGCTCTTTTGTCGATTAGACGCTTAGTTTAGAAGATATCGACGATTTAAGTTTTTATAACAAATTCCAACTTTTTTCGCCCGGGAAACTAGTGAACACGAATTAAGGCTCTTTTGTCGATTAGACGCTTAGTTTAGAAGATATCGACGATTTAAATTTTTATAAGAAATTCCAAATTTTTTGGCCCGGGAAACTAGTGAACACGAATTAACGCTCTTTTGTCGATTAGACGCTTAGTTTAGAAGATATCGACGATTTAAGTTTTTATAAGAAATTCCAACTTTTTTGGCCCGGGAAACTAGTGAACACGAATTAAGGCTCTTTTGTCGATTAGACGCTTAGTTTAGAAGATATCGACGATTTAAGTTTTTATAACAAATTCCAACTTTTTTCGCCCGGGAAACTAGTGAACACGAATTAAGGCTCTTTTGTCGATTAGACGCTCAGTTTAGAAGATATCGACGATTTAAGTTTTTATAAGAAATTCCAACTTATTTGCCCGGGAAACTAGTGATCACGAATTAAGGCTCTTTTGTCGATTAGACGCTTAGTTTAGAAGAAATCGACGATTTAAGTTTTTATAAGAAATGCCAATTTTTTTGGCCCGGGAAACTAGTGAACACGAATTAAGGCTCTTTTGTCGAATAGACGCTTAGTTTAGAAGATATCGACGATTTAAGTTTTTATAAGAAATTCCAACTTTTTTGGCCCGGGAAACTAGTGATCACGAATTAAAGCTCTTTTGTCGATTAGGCGCTTAGTTTAGAAGATATCGACGATTTAAGGTCTTATAAGAAACTCCAACTTTTTTGGCCCGGGAAACTAGTGATCACGAATTAAGACTCTTTTGTCGATTAGACGCTTAGTTTAGAAGATATCGACGATTTAAGTTTTTATAAGAAATTCCAAATTTTTTGGCCCCGGAAACAAGTGATCACGAATTAAGTCACTTTTGTCGATTAGACGCTTAGTTTAGAAGATATCGACGATTTAAGTTTTTATGAAAAATTCCAACTTTTTTGGCCCGGGAAACTAGTGATCACGAATTAAGGCTCTTTTGTCGATTAGGCGCTTAGTTTAGAAGATATCGACGATTTAAGTTTTTATAAGAAATTCCAACTTTTTTGGCCCCGGAAACTAGTGATCACGAATTAAGGCTCTTTTGTCGATTAGACGCTTAGTTTAGAAGATATCGACGATTTAAGTTTTTATAAGAAATTCCAAATTTTTTGGCCCCGGAAACAAGTGATCACGAATTAAGTCACTTTTGTCGATTAGACGCTTAGTTTAGAAGATATCGACGATTTAAGTTTTTATCAAAAATTCCAACTTTTTTGGCCCGGGAAACTAGTGATCACGAATTAAGGCTCTTTTGTCGATTAGACGCTTAGTTTAGAAGATATCGACGATTTAAGTTTTTATAAGAAATTCCAACTTTTTTGGCCCCGGAAACTAGTGATCACGAATTAAGGCTCTTTTGTCGATTAGACGCTTAGTTTAGAAGATATCGACGATTTAAGTTTTTATAAGAAATTCCAAATTTTTTGGCCCGGAAACTATTGATCACGAATTATGGCTCTTTTGTCGATTAGACGCTTAGTTTAGAAGATATCGACGATTTAAGTTTTTATAAGAAATTTCAACTTTTTTGGCCGTAGAAACTAGTGATCACGAATTATGGCTATGGAAATCACGAATAAGGCTCTTTTGTCGATTAGACGCTTAGTTTAGAAGATATCGTCGATTTAAATTTTTATGAGAAATTCCAACTTTTTTGGCCCGGGAAACTAGTGATCACGAATTATGGCTCTTTCGTCGATTAGACGCTTAGTTTAGAAGATATCGACGATTTAAGTTTTTATAAGAAATTCCAACTTTTTTGGCCCCGAAAACTAGTGATCACGAATTAAGGCTCTTTTGTCGATTAGACGCTTATTTTAGAAGATATCGACGATTTAAGTTTTTATAACAAATTCCAACTTATTTGCCCGGGAAACTAGTGATCACGAATTAAGGCTCTTTTGTCGATTAGACGCTTAGTTTAGAAGATATCGACGATTTAAGTTTTTATAAGAAATTCCAACTTTTTTGGCCCGGGAAACTAGTGAACACGAATTAAGGCTCTTTTGTCGATTAGACGCTTGGTTTAGAAGATATCGACGATTTAAATTTTTATGAGAAATTCCAACTTTTTTGGCCCGGGAAACTAGTGATCACGAAATAAGGCTCTTTTGTCGATTAGACGCTTGGTTTAGAAGATATCGACGATTTAAGTTTTTATAAGAAATTCCAACTTTTTTGGCCCCGGAAACTAGTGATCACGAATTATGGCTCTTTCGTCGAATAGACGCTTAGTTTAGAAGATATCGACGATTTAAGTTTTTATAAGAAATTCCAACTTTTTTGGCCCGGGAAACTAGTGATCACGAATTAAGGCTCTTTTGTCGATTAGACGCTTAGTTTAGAAGATATCGACGATTTAAGTTTTTATAAGAAATTTCAACTTTTTTTGCCCGGGAAGCTAGTGATCACGAATTATGGCTCTTTTGTCGATTAGACGCTTAGTTTAGAAGATATCGACGATTTAAGTTTTTATGAAAAATTCCAACTTTTTTGGCCCGGGAAACTAGTGATCACGAATTAAGGCTCTTTTGTCGATTAGACGCTTAGTTTAGAAGATATCGACGATTTAAGTTTTTATAAGAAATTCCAACTTTTTTGGCCCCGGAAACTAGTGATCACGAATTAAGGCTCTTTTGTCGATTAGACGCTTAGTTTAGAAGATATCGACGATTTAAGTTTTTATAAGAAATTCCAAATTTTTTGGCCCGGAAACTATTGATCACGAATTATGGCTCTTTTGTCGATTAGACGCTTAGTTTAGAAGATATCGACGATTTAAGTTTTTATAAGAAATTTCAACTTTTTTGGCCGTAGAAACTAGTGATCACGAATTATGGCTATGGAAATCACGAATAAGGCTCTTTTGTCGATTAGACGCTTAGTTTAGAAGATATCGTCGATTTAAATTTTTATGAGAAATTCCAACTTTTTTGGCCCGGGAAACTAGTGATCACGAATTATGGCTCTTTCGTCGATTAGACGCTTAGTTTAGAAGATATCGACGATTTAAGTTTTTATAAGAAATTCCAACTTTTTTGGCCCCGAAAACTAGTGATCACGAATTAAGGCTCTTTTGTCGATTAGACGCTTATTTTAGAAGATATCGACGATTTAAGTTTTTATAACAAATTCCAACTTATTTGCCCGGGAAACTAGTGATCACGAATTAAGGCTCTTTTGTCGATTAGACGCTTAGTTTAGAAGATATCGACGATTTAAGTTTTTATAAGAAATTCCAACTTTTTTGGCCCGGGAAACTAGTGAACACGAATTAAGGCTCTTTTGTCGATTAGACGCTTGGTTTAGAAGATATCGACGATTTAAATTTTTATGAGAAATTCCAACTTTTTTGGCCCGGGAAACTAGTGATCACGAAATAAGGCTCTTTTGTCGATTAGACGCTTGGTTTAGAAGATATCGACGATTTAAGTTTTTATAAGAAATTCCAACTTTTTTGGCCCTGGAAACTAGTGATCACGAATTATGGCTCTTTCGTCGAATAGACGCTTAGTTTAGAAGATATCGACGATTTAAGTTTTTATAAGAAATTCCAACTTTTTTGGCCCGGGAAACTAGTGATCACGAATTAAGGCTCTTTTGTCGATTAGACGCTTAGTTTAGAAGATATCGACGATTTAAGTTTTTATAAGAAATTTCAACTTTTTTTGCCCGGGAAGCTAGTGATCACGAATTATGGCTCTTTTGTCGATTAGACGCTTAGTTTAGAAGATATCGTCGATATAAGTTTTTATGAGAAATTCCAACTTTTTTGGCCCGGGAAACTAGTGATCACGAATTAAGGCTCTTTTGTCGATTAGACGCTTAGTTTAGAAGATATCGACGATTTAAGTTTTTATAAGAAATTCCAACTTTTTTGGCCCCGGAAACTAGTGATCACGAATTAAGGCTCTTTTGTCGATTAGACGCTTAGTTTAGAAGATATCGACGATTTAAGTTTTTATAAGAAATTCCAAATTTTTTGGCCCGGGAAACTAGTGATCACGAATTAAGGCTCTTTTGTCGATTAGACGCTTAGTTTAGAAGATATCGACGATTTAAGTTTTTATAAGAAATTCCAAATTTTTGGCCCGGGAAACTAGTGATCACGAATTAAAGCTCTTTTGTCGATTAGACACTTAGTTTAGAAGATATCGACGATTTAAGTTTTTATAAGAAATTCCAAATTTTTTGGCCCGGGAAACTAGTGATCACGAATTAAGGCTCTTTTGTCGATTAGACGCTTAGTTTAGAAGATATCGACGATTTAAGTTTTTATAAGAAATTCCAAATTTTTTGGCCCGGGAAACTAGTGATCACGAATTAAGGCTCTTTTGTCGATTAGACGCTTAGTTTAGAAGATATCGACGATTTAAGTTTTTATAAGAAATTCCAAATTTTTTGCCCGGGAAACAAGTGATCACGAATTAAGGCTCTTTTGTCGATTAGACGCTTAGTTTAGAAGATATCGACGATTTAAGTTTTTATAAGAAATTTCAACTTTTTTGGCCCGGGAAACTAGTGATCACGAATTAAGGCTCTTTTGTCGATTAGACGCTTAGTTTAGAAGATATTGACGATTTAAGTTTTTATAAGAAATGCCAACTTTTTTGGCCGGGAAACTAGTGAACACGAATTAAGGCTTTTTTGTCGATTAGACGCTTAGTTTAGAAGATATTGACGATTTAAGTTTTTATAAGAAATGCCAACTTTTTTGGCCGGGAAACTAGTGAACACGAATTAAGGCTCTTTTGTCGATTAGACGCTTAGTTTAGAAGATATCGACGATTTAAGTTTTAATAAGAAATTCCAACTTTTTTGGCCCGGGAAACTAGTGATCACGAATTAAAGCTCTTTTGTCGATTAGGCGCTTAGTTTAGAAGATATCGACGATTTAAGTTCTTATAAGAAACTCCAACTTTTTTGGCCCGGGAAACTAGTGATCACGAATTAAAGCTCTTTTGTCGATTAGACACTTAGTTTAGAAGATATCGACGATTTAAGTTTTTATAAGAAATTCCAACTTTTTTGGCCCGGGAAACTAGTGATCACGAATTATGGCTCTTTTGTCGATTAGACGCTTAGTTTAGAAGATATCGACGATTTAAGTTTTTATAAGAAATTCCAAATTTTTTGGCCCGGGAAACAAGTGATCACGAATTAAGGCTCTTTTGTCGATTAGACGCTTAGTTTAGAAGATATCGACGATTTAAGTTTTTATAAGAAATTCCAACTTTTTTGGCCCGGGAAACTAGTGATCACGAATTAAGGCTCTTTTGTCGATTAGACGCTTAGTTTAGAAGATATCGACGATTTAAGTTTTTATATGAAAATCCAACTTTTTTGGCCGGAGAAACTAGTGATCACGACTTAAGGCTCTTTTGTCGATTAGACGCTTAGTTTAGAAGATATCGACGATTTAAGTTTTTATATGAAAATCCAACTTTTTTGGCCCGGGAAACTAGTGATCACGAATTAAGGCTCTTTTGTCGATTAGACGCTTAGTTTAGAAGATATCGACGATTTAAATTTTTATAAGAAATTCCAACTTTTTTGGCCCAGGAAATAAGGCTCTTTTGTCGATTAGACGCTTGGTTTAGAAGATATCGACGATTTAAGTTTTTATAAGAAATTCCAACTTTTTTGGGAAACTAGTGATCACGAATTAAGGCTCTTTTGTCGATTAGAAGCTTAGTTTAAAAGATTTAAGTTTTTATAAGAAATTCCAACTTTTTTGGCCCGGGAAACTAGTGATCACGAATTAAGGCTCTCTTGTCGATTAGACGCTTAGTTTAGAAGATATCGACGATTTAAGTTTTTATAAGAAATTCCAACTTTTTTGGCCCGGGAAACTAGTGAACACGAATTAAGGCTCTTTTGTCGATTAGACGCTTAGTTTAGAAGATATCGACGATTTAAGTTTTTATAACAAATTCCAACTTTTTTCGCCCGGGAAACTAGTGAACACGAATTAAGGCTCTTTTGTCGATTAGACGCTTAGTTTAGAAGATATCGACGATTTAAATTTTTATAAGAAATTCCAAATTTTTTGGCCCGGGAAACTAGTGAACACGAATTAACGCTCTTTTGTCGATTAGACGCTTAGTTTAGAAGATATCGACGATTTAAGTTTTTATAAGAAATTCCAACTTTTTTGGCCCGGAAAACTAGTGAACACGAATTAAGGCTCTTTTGTCGATTAGACGCTTAGTTTAGAAGATATCGACGATTTAAGTTTTTATAACAAATTCCAACTTTTTTCGCCCGGGAAACTAGTGAACACGAATTAAGGCTCTTTTGTCGATTAGACGCTCAGTTTAGAAGATATCGACGATTTAAGTTTTTATAAGAAATTCCAACTTATTTGCCCGGGAAACTAGTGATCACGAATTAAGGCTCTTTTGTCGATTAGACGCTTAGTTTAGAAGAAATCGACGATTTAAATTTTTATAAGAAATTCCAACTTTTTTGGCCCGGGAAACTAGTGAACACGAATTAAGGCTCTTTTGTCGATTAGACGCTTAGTTTAGAAGATATCGACGATTTAAGTTTTTATAAGAATGCCAACTTTTTTGGCCCGGGAAACTAGTGAACACGAATTAAGGCTCTTTTGTCGATTAGACGCTTAGTTTAGAAGCTATCAACGATTTAAGTTTTTATAAGAAATTCCAACTTTTTTGGCCTGGGAAACTATTGATCAAGATATAAGGCTCTTTTGTCGATTAGACGCTCAGTTTAGAAGATATCGACGATTTAAGTTTTTATAAGAAATGCCAATTTTTTTGGCCCGGGAAACTAGTGAACACGAATTAAGGCTCTTTTGTTGAATAGACGCTTAGTTTAGAAGATATCGACGATTTAAGTTTTTATAAGAAATTCCAACTTTTTTGGCCCGGGAAACTAGTGATCACGAATTAAAGCTCTTTTGTCGATTAGGCGCTTAGTTTAGAAGATATCGACGATTTAAGGTCTTATAAGAAACTCCAACTTTTTTTGGCCCGGGAAACTAGTGATCACGAATTAAGACTCTTTTGTCGATTAGACGCTTAGTTTAGAAGATATCGACGATTTAAGTTTTTATAAGAAATTCCAAATTTTTTGGCCCCGGAAACAAGTGATCACGAATTAAGTCACTTTTGTCGATTAGACGCTTAGTTTAGAAGATATCGACGATTTAAGTTTTTATGAAAAATTCCAACTTTTTTGGCCCGGGAAACTTGTGATCACGAATTAAGGCTCTTTTGTCGATTAGACGCTTAGTTTAGAAGATATCGACGATTTAAGTTTTTATAAGAAATTCCAACTTTTTTGGCCCCGGAAACTAGTGATCACGAATTAAGGCTCTTTTGTCGATTAGACGCTTAGTTTAGAAGATATCGACGATTTAAGTTTTTATAAGAAATTCCAAATTTTTTGGCCCGGAAACTATTGATCACGAATTATGGCTCTTTTGTCGATTAGACGCTTAGTTTAGAAGATATCGACGATTTAAGTTTTTATAAGAAATTTCAACTTTTTTGGCCGTAGAAACTAGTGATCACGAATTATGGCTATGGAAATCACGAATAAGGCTCTTTTGTCGATTAGACGCTTAGTTTAGAAGATATCGTCGATTTAAATTTTTATGAGAAATTCCAACTTTTTTGGCCCGGGAAACTAGTGATCACGAATTATGGCTCTTTCGTCGATTAGACGCTTAGTTTAGAAGATATCGACGATTTAAGTTTTTATAAGAAATTCCAACTTTTTTGGCCCCGGAAACTAGTGATCACGAATTAAGGCTCTTTTGTCGATTAGACGCTTATTTTAGAAGATATCGACGATTTAAGTTTTTATAACAAATTCCAACTTATTTGCCCGGGAAACTAGTGATCACGAATTAAGGCTCTTTTGTCGATTAGACGCTTAGTTTAGAAGTATCGACGATTTAAGTTTTTATAAGAAATTCCAACTTTTTTGGCCCGGGAAACTAGTGATCACGAAATAAGGCTCTTTTGTCGATTAGACGCTTGGTTTAGAAGATATCGACGATTTAAGTTCTTATAAGAAATTCCAACTTTTTTGGCCCCGGAAACTAGTGATCACGAATTATGGCTCTTTCGTCGAATAGACGCTTAGTTTAGAAGATATCGACGATTTAAGTTTTTATAAGAAATTCCAACTTTTTTGGCCCGGGAAACTAGTGATCACGAATTAAGGCTCTTTTGTCGATTAGACGCTTAGTTTAGAAGATATCGACGATTTAAGTTTTTATAAGAAATTTCAACTTTTTTTGCCCGGGAAGCTAGTGATCACGAATTATGGCTCTTTTGTCGATTAGACGCTTAGTTTAGAAGATATCGTCGATATAAGTTTTTATGAGAAATTCCAACTTTTTTGGCCCGGGAAACTAGTGATCACGAATTAAGGCTCTTTTGTCGATTAGACGCTTAGTTTAGAAGATATCGACGATTTAAGTTTTTATAAGAAATTCCAACTTTTTTGGCCCCGGAAACTAGTGATCACGAATTAAGGCTCTTTTGTCGATTAGACGCTTAGTTTAGAAGATATCGACGATTTAAATTTTTATAAGAAATTCCAAATTTTTTGGCCCCGGAAACTATTGATCACGAATTATGGCTCTTTTGTCGATTAGACGCTTAGTTTAGAAGATATCGACGATTTAAGTTTTTATAAGAAATTTCAACTTTTTTGGCCGTAGAAACTAGTGATCACGAATTATGGCTATGGAAATCACGAATAAGGCTCTTTTGTCGATTAGACGCTTAGTTTAGAAGATATCGTCGATTTAAATTTTTATGAGAAATTCCAACTTTTTTGGCCCGGGAAACTAGTGATCACGAATTATGGCTCTTTTGTCGATTAGACGCTTAGTTTAGAAGATATCGACGATTTAAGTTTTTATAAGAAATTCCAACTTTTTTGGCCCCGGAAACTAGTGATCACGAATTAAGGCTCTTTTGTCGATTAGACGCTTATTTTAGAAGATATCGACGATTTAAGTTTTTATAACAAATTCCAACTTATTTGCCCGGGAAACTAGTGATCACGAATTAAGGCTCTTTTGTCGATTAGACGCTTAGTTTAGAAGATATCGACGATTTAAGTTTTTATAAGAAATTCCAACTTATTTGCCCGGGAAACTAGTGATCACGAATTAAGGCTCTTTTGTCGATTAGACGCTTAGTTTAGAAGATATCGACGATTTAAGTTTTTATAAGAAATGCCAATTTTTTTGGCCCGGGAAACTAGTGAACACGAATTAAGGCTCTTTTGTCGATTAGACGCTTATTTTAGAAGATATCGACGATTTTAGTTTTTATAAGAAATTCCAACTTTTTTGGCCCGGGAAACTAGTGATCACGAATTAAGGCTCTTTTGTCGATAAAACGCTTAGTTTAGAAGATATCGACGATTTAAGTTTTTATAACAAATTCCAACTTATTTGCCCGGGAAACTAGTGATCACGAATTAAGGCTCTTTTGTCGATTAGACGCTTAGTTTAGAAGATATCGACGATTTAAATTTTTATAAGAAATTCCAACTTTTTTGGCCCGGGAAACTAGTGAACACGAATTAAGGCTCTTTTGTCGATTAGACGCTTAGTTTAGAAGATATCGACGATTTAAGTTTTTATAAGAAATGCCAATTTTTTTGGCCCGGGAAACTAGTGAACACGAATTAAGGCTCTTTTGTCGATTAGACGCTTAGTTTAGAAGATATCGACGATTTAAGTTTTTATAAGAAATTTCAAATTTTTTGGCCCGGGAAACTAGTGATCACGAATTATGGCTATGGAAACTAGTGATCACGAATTAAGGCTCTTTTGTCGATTAGACGCATAGTTTAGAAGATATCGTCGATTTAAGTTTTTATGAGAAATTCCAACTTTTTTGGCCCGGGAAACTAGTGATCACGAATTATGGCTATGGAAACTAGTGATCACGAATTAAGGCTCTTTTGTCGATTAGACGCATAGTTTAGAAGATATCGTCGATTTAAGTTTTTATGAGAAATTCCAACTTTTTTGGCCCGGGAAACTAGTGATCACGAATTATGGCTCTTTTGTCGATTAGACGCTTAGTTTAGAAGATATCGACGATTTAAGTTTTTATGAGAAATTCCAACTTTTTTGGCCCGGGAAACTAGTGATCACGAATTAAGGCTCTTTTGTCGATTAGACGCTTAGTTTAGAAGATATCGACGATTTAAGTTTTTATAAGAAATTTCAACTTTTTTTGCCCGGGAAGCTAGTGATCACGAGTTATGGCTCTTTTGTCGATTAGACGCTTAGTTTAGAAGATATCATCGATATAAATTTTTATGAGAAATTCCTACTTTTTTGGCCCGGGAAACTAGTGATCACGAATTATGGCTCTTTTGTCGATTAGACGCTTAGTTTAGAAGATATCGACGATTTAAGTTTTTATAAGAAATTCCAACTTTTTTGGCCCGGGAAACTAGTGATCACGAATTAAGGCTCTTTTGTCGATTAGACGCTTAGTTTAGAAGATATCGACGATTTAAGTTTTTATAAGAAATTCCAACTTTTTTGGCCCGGGAAACTAGTGGTCACGAATTATGGCTCTTTTGTCGATTAGACGCATAGTTTAGAAGATATCGACGATTAAAGTTTTTAAAGGAATTCCAAATTTTTGGCCCCGGAAACTATTGATCACGAATTATGGCTCTTTTGTCGATTAGACGCTTAGTTTAGAAGATATCGACGATTTAAGTTTTTATAAGAAATTCCAACTTTTTTGGCCCGGGAAACTAGTGATCACGAATAAAGGCTCTTTTGTCGATTAGACGCTTAGTTTAGAAGATATCGACGATTTAAGTTTTTATAAGAAATTCCAACTTTTTTGGCCCCGGGAAACAAGTGATCACGAATTAAGGCTCTTTTGTCGATTAGACGGTTAGTTTAGAAGATATCGACGATTTAAGTTTTTATAAGAAATTTCAAATTTTTTGGCCCGGGAAACTAGTGATCACGAATTATGGCTATGGAAACTAGTGATCACGAATTAAGGCTCTTTTGTCGATTAGATGCATAGTTTAGAAGATATCGTCGATTTAAGTTTTTATGAGAAATTCCAACTTTTTTGGCCCGGGAAACTAGTGATCACGAATTATGGCTCTTTTGTCGATTAGACGCTTAGTTTAGAAGATATTGACGATTTAAGTTTTTATAAGAAATTCCAACTTTTTTGGCCCCGGAAACTAGTGATCACGAATTAAGGCTCTTTTGTCGATTAGACGCTTAGTTTAGAAGATATCGACGATTTAAGTTTTTATAAGAAATTCCAACTTTTTTGGCCCGGGAAACTAGTGATCACGAATTAAGGCTCTTTTGTCGATTAGACGCTTAGTTTAGAAGATATCGACGATTTAAGTTTTTATAAGAAATTCCAACTTTTTGGCCCCGGAAACTAGTGATCACGAATTATGGCTCTTTTGTCGATTAGACGCTTAGTTTAGAAGATATCGACGATTTAAGTTTTTATAAGAAATTCCAACTTTTTTGGCCCGGGAAACTAGTGATCACGAATTAAGGCTCTTTTGTCGATTAGACGCTTAGTTTAGAAGATATCGACGATTTAAGTTTTTATAAGAAATTCCAACTTTTTTGGCCCCGGAAGCTAGTGATCACGAATTATGGCTCTTTTGTCGATTAGACGCTTAGTTTAGAAGATATCGTCGATATAAGTTTTTATGAGAAATTCCAACTTTTTTGGCCCGGGAAACTAGTGATCACGAATTAAGGCTCTTTTGTCGATTAGACGCTTAGTTTAGAAGATATCGACGATTTAAGTTTTTATAAGAAATTTCAACTTTTTTTGCCCGGGAAGCTAGTGATCACGAATTATGGCTCTTTTGTCGATTAGACGCTTAGTTTAGAAGATATCGTCGATATAAGTTTTTATGAGAAATTCCAACTTTTTTGGCCCGGGAAACTAGTGATCACGAATTATGGCTCTTTTGTCGATTAGACGCTTAGTTAAGAAGATATCGACGATTTAAGTTTTTATAAGAAATTCCAACTTTTTTGGCCCGGGAAACTAGTGATCACGAATTAAGGCTCTTTTGTCGATTAGACGCTTAGTTTAGAAGATATCGACGATTTAAGTTTTTATAAGAAATTCCAACTTTTTTGGCCCGGGAAACTAGTGGTCACGAATTATGGCTCTTTTGTCGATTAGACGCATAGTTTAGAAGATATCGACGATTTAAGTTTTTATAAGAAATTCCAAATTTTTGGCCCCGGAAACTATTGATCACGAATTATGGCTCTTTTGTCGATTAGACGCTTAGTTTAGAAGATATCGACGATTTAAGTTTTTATAAGAAATTCCAACTTTTTTGGCCCGGGAAACTAGTGAACACGAATTATGGCTCTTTTGTCGATTAGACGCTTAGTTTAGAAGATATCGACGATTTAAGTTTTTATAAGAAATTCCAACTTTTTTGGCCCCGGGAAGCTAGTGATCACGAATTATGGCTCTTTTGTCGATTAGACGGTTAGTTTAGAAGATATCGACGATTTAAGTTTTTATAAGAAATTTCAACTTTTTTTGCCCCGGAAACTAGTGATCACGAATTAAGTCTCTTTTGTCGATTAGACGCTTAGTTTAGAAGATATCGACGATTTAAGTTTTTATAAGAAATTCCAACTTTTTTGGCCCCGGAAACTAGTGATCACGAATTAAGGCTCTTTTGTCGATTAGACGCTTAGTTTAGAAGATATCGACGATTTAAGTTTTTATAAGAAATTCCAAATTTTTTGGCCCCGGAAACTATTGATCACGAATTATGGCTCTTTTGTCGATTAGACGCTTAGTTTAGAAGATATCGTCGATTTAAATTTTTATGAGAAATTCCAACTTTTTTGGCCCGGGAAACTAGTGATCACGAATTATGGCTCTTTTGTCGATTAGACGCTTAGTTTAGAAGATATCGACGATTTAAGTTTTTATAAGAAATTCCAACTTTTTTGGCCCCGGAAACTAGTGATCACGAATTAAGGCTCTTTTGTCGATTAGACGCTTAGTTTAGAAGATATCGACGATTTAAGTTTTTATAAGAAATTCCAACTTTTTTGGCCCCGGAAACTATTGATCACGAATTATGGCTCTTTTGTCGATTAGACGCTTAGTTTAGAAGATATCGACGATTTAAGTTTTTATAAGAAATTCCAAATTTTTTGGCCCCGGAAACTATTGATCACGAATTATGGCTCTTTTGGCGATTAGACGCTTAGTTTAGAAGATATCGACGATTTAAGTTTTTATAAGAAATTCCAACTTTTTTGGCCCGGGAAACTAGTGATCACGAATTAAGGCTCTTTTGTCGATTAGACGCTTAGTTTAGAAGATATCGACGATTTACGTTTTTATAAGAAATTCCAACTTTTTTGGCCCCGGAAACTAGTGATCACGAATTAAGGCTCTTTTGTCGATTAGACGCTCAGTTTAGAAGATATCGACGATTTAAGTTTTTATAAGAAATTCCAACTTTTTTGGCCCGGGAAACTAGTGATCACGAATTAAGGCTCTTTTGTCGACTAGACGCTTAGTTTAGAAGATATCGACGATTTAAGTTTTTATAAGAAACTTGTTTGGCCCGGGAAGCTAGTGATCACGAATTAAGGCTCTTTTGTCGATTAGGCGTTTAGTTTAGAAGATATCTTCGATTTAAGTTTTTATGAGAAATTCCAACTTTTTTGGCCCGGGAAACTAGTGGTCACGAATTAAGGCTCTTTTGTCGATTAGACGCTTAATTTAGAAGATATCGACGATTTAAGTTCTTATAAGAAATTTCAACTTTTTTGGCACGGAAAACTAGTGATCACGAATTATGGCTCTTTTGTCGATTAGACGCTTAGTTTAGAAGATATCGACGATTTAAGTTTTTATAAGAAATTCCAAATTTTTTGGCCCGGGAAACTAGTGATCACGAATTAAGACTCTTTTGTCGATTAGACGCTTAGTTTAGAAGATATCTTCGATTTAAGTTTTTATGAGAAATTCCAACTTTTTTGGCCCGGGAAACTAGTGATCACGAATTAAGGCTCTTTTGTCGATTAGACGCTTAGTTTAGAAGATATCGACGATTTAAGTTCTTATAAGAAATTTCAACTTTTTTGGCACGGAAAACTAGTGATCACGAATTATGGCTCTTTTGTCGATTAGACGCTTAGTTTAGAAGATATCGACGATTTAAGTTTTTATAAGAAATTCCAAATTTTTTGGCCCGGGAAACTAGTGATCACGAATTAAGGCTCTTTTGTCGATTAGACGCTCAGTTTAGAAGATATCGACGATTTAAGTTTTTATAAGAAATTTCAACTTTTTTGGCCGTAGAAACTAGTGATCACGAATTATGGCTATGGAAACTAGTGATCACGAATTAAGGCTCTTTTGTCGATTAGACGCTTAGTTTAGAAGATATCGTCGATTTAAATTTTTATGAGAAATTCCAACTTTTTTGGCCCGGGAAACTAGTGATCACGAATTATGGCTCTTTTGTCGATTAGACGCTTAGTTTAGAAGATATCGACGATTTAAGTTTTTATAAGAAATTCCAACTTTTTTGGCCCCGGAAACTAGTGATCACGAATTAAGGCTCTTTTGTCGATTAGACGCTTAGTTTAGAAGATATCGACGATTTAAGTTTTTATAAGAAATTCCAAATTTTTTGGCCCCGGAAACTATTGATCACGAATTATGGCTCTTTTGGCGATTAGACGCTTAGTTTAGAAGATATCGACGATTTAAGTTTTTATAAGAAATTCCAACTTTTTTGGCCCGGGAAACTAGTGATCACGAATTAAGGCTCTTTTGTCGATTAGACGCTTAGTTTAGAAGATATCGACGATTTAAGTTTTTATAAGAAATTCCAACTTTTTTGGCCCCGGAAACTAGTGATCACGAATTAAGGCTCTTTTGTCGATTAGACGCTCAGTTTAGAAGATATCGACGATTTAAGTTTTTATAAGAAATTCCAACTTTTTTGGCCCGGGAAACTAGTGATCACGAATTAAGGCTCTTTTGTCGATTAGACGCTTAGTTTAGAAGATATCGTCGATTTAAATTTTTATGAGAAATTACAACTTTTTTGGCCCGGGAAACTAGTGATCACGAATTATGGCTCTTTTGTCGATTAGACGCTTAGTTTAGAAGATATCGACGATTTAAGTTTTTATAAGAAATTCCAACTTTTTTGGCCCCGGAAACTAGTGATCACGAATTAAGGCTCTTTTGTCGATTAGACGCTTAGTTTAGAAGATATCGACGATTTAAGTTTTTATAAGAAATTCCAACTTTTTTGGCCCCGGAAACTAGTGATCACGAATTAAGGCTCTTTTGTCGATTAGACGCTTAGTTTAGAAGATATCGACGATTTAAGTTTTTATAAGAAATTCCAAATTTTTTGGCCCCGGAAACTATTGATCACGAATTATGGCTCTTTTGGCGATTAGACGCTTAGTTTAGAAGATATCGACGATTTAAGTTTTTATAAGAAATTCCAACTTTTTTGGCCCGGGAAACTAGTGATCACGAATTAAGGCTCTTTTGTCGATTAGACGCTTAGTTTAGAAGATATCGACGATTTACGTTTTTATAAGAAATTCCAACTTTTTTGGCCCCGGAAACTAGTGATCACGAATTAAGGCTCTTTTGTCGATTAGACGCTCAGTTTAGAAGATATCGACGATTTAAGTTTTTATAAGAAATTCCAACTTTTTTGGCCCGGGAAACTAGTGATCACGAATTAAGGCTCTTTTGTCGACTAGACGCTTAGTTTAGAAGATATCGACGATTTAAGTTTTTATAAGAAACTTGTTTGGCCCGGGAAGCTAGTGATCACGAATTAAGGCTCTTTTGTCGATTAGGCGTTTAGTTTAGAAGATATCTTCGATTTAAGTTTTTATGAGAAATTCCAACTTTTTTGGCCCGGGAAACTAGTGGTCACGAATTAAGGCTCTTTTGTCGATTAGACGCTTAGTTTAGAAGATATCGACGATTTAAGTTCTTATAAGAAATTTCAACTTTTTTGGCACGGAAAACTAGTGATCACGAATTATGGCTCTTTTGTCGATTAGACGCTTAGTTTAGAAGATATCGACGATTTAAGTTTTTATAAGAAATTCCAAATTTTTTGGCCCGGGAAACTAGTGATCACGAATTAAGACTCTTTTGTCGATTAGACGCTTAGTTTAGAAGATATCTTCGATTTAAGTTTTTATGAGAAATTCCAACTTTTTTGGCCCGGGAAACTAGTGATCACGAATTAAGGCTCTTTTGTCGATTAGACGCTTAGTTTAGAAGATATCGACGATTTAAGTTCTTATAAGAAATTTCAACTTTTTTGGCACGGAAAACTAGTGATCACGAATTATGGCTCTTTTGTCGATTAGACGCTTAGTTTAGAAGATATCGACGATTTAAGTTTTTATAAGAAATTCCAAATTTTTTGGCCCGGGAAACTAGTGATCACGAATTAAGGCTCTTTTGTCGATTAGACGCTCAGTTTAGAAGATATCGACGATTTAAGTTTTTATAAGAAATTTCAACTTTTTTGGCCGTAGAAACTAGTGATCACGAATTATGGCTATGGAAACTAGTGATCACGAATTAAGGCTCTTTTGTCGATTAGACGCTTAGTTTAGAAGATATCGTCGATTTAAATTTTTATGAGAAATTCCAACTTTTTTGGCCCGGGAAACTAGTGATCACGAATTATGGCTCTTTTGTCGATTAGACGCTTAGTTTAGAAGATATCGACGATTTAAGTTTTTATAAGAAATTCCAACTTTTTTGGCCCCGGAAACTAGTGATCACGAATTAAGGCTCTTTTGTCGATTAGACGCTTAGTTTAGAAGATATCGACGATTTAAGTTTTTATAAGAAATTCCAAATTTTTTGGCCCCGGAAACTATTGATCACGAATTATGGCTCTTTTGGCGATTAGACGCTTAGTTTAGAAGATATCGACGATTTAAGTTTTTATAAGAAATTCCAACTTTTTTGGCCCGGGAAACTAGTGATCACGAATTAAGGCTCTTTTGTCGATTAGACGCTTAGTTTAGAAGATATCGACGATTTAAGTTTTTATAAGAAATTCCAACTTTTTTGGCCCCGGAAACTAGTGATCACGAATTAAGGCTCTTTTGTCGATTAGACGCTCAGTTTAGAAGATATCGACGATTTAAGTTTTTATAAGAAATTCCAACTTTTTTGGCCCGGGAAACTAGTGATCACGAATTAAGGCTCTTTTGTCGACTAGACGCTTAGTTTAGAAGATATCGACGATTTAAGTTTTTATAAGAAACTTGTTTGGCCCGGGAAGCTAGTGATCACGAATTAAGGCTCTTTTGTCGATTAGGCGTTTAGTTTAGAAGATATCTTCGATTTAAGTTTTTATGAGAAATTCCAACTTTTTTGGCCCGGGAAACTAGTGATCACGAATTAAGGCTCTTTTGTCGATTAGACGCTTAGTTTAGAAGATATCGACGATTTAAGTTCTTATAAGAAATTTCAACTTTTTTGGCACGGAAAACTAGTGATCACGAATTATGGCTCTTTTGTCGATTAGACGCTTAGTTTAGAAGATATCGACGATTTAAGTTTTTATAAGAAATTCCAAATTTTTTGGCCCGGGAAACTAGTGATCACGAATTAAGACTCTTTTGTCGATTAGACGCTTAGTTTAGAAGATATCTTCGATTTAAGTTTTTATGAGAAATTCCAACTTTTTTGGCCCGGGAAACTAGTGATCACGAATTAAGGCTCTTTTGTCGATTAGACGCTTAGTTTAGAAGATATCGACGATTTAAGTTTTTATAAGAAACTTGTTTGGCCCGGGAAGCTAGTGATCACGAATTAAGGCTCTTTTGTCGATTAGACGCTAAGTTTAGAAGTATCGACGATTTAAGTTTTTATGAGAAATTCCAACTTTTTTGGCCCGGGAAACTAGTGATCACGAATTAAGGCTCTTTTGTCGATTAGACGCTTAGTTTAGAAGATATCGACGATTTAAGTTCTTATAAGAAATTTCAACTTTTTTGGCACGGAAAACTAGGGATCACGAATTATGGCTCTTCTGTCGATTAGACGCTTAGTTTAGAAGATATCGACGATTTAAGTTTTTATAAGAAATTCCAAATTTTTTGGCCCGGGAAACTAGTGATCACGAATTAAGACTCTTTTGTCGATTAGACGCTTAGTTTAGAAGATATCTTCGATTTAAGTTTTTATGAGAAATTCCAACTTTTTTGGCCCGGGAAACTAGTGATCACGAATTAAGGCTCTTTTGTCGATTAGACGCTTAGTTTAGAAGATATCGACGATTTAAGTTCTTATAAGAAATTTCAACTTTTTTGGCACGGAAAACTAGTGATCACGAATTATGGCTCTTTTGTCGATTAGACGCTTAGTTTAGAAGATATCGACGATTTAAGTTTTTATAAGAAATTCCAAATTTTTTGGCCCGGGAAACTAGTGATCACGAATTAAGGCTCTTTTGTCGATTAGACGCTCAGTTTAGAAGATATCGACGATTTAAGTTTTTATAAGAAATTCCAACTTTTTTGGCCCGGGAAACTAGTGATCACGAATTAAGGCTCTTTTGTCGATTAGACGCTTAGTTTAGAAGATATCGACGATTTAAGTTTTTATAAGAAACTTGTTTGGCCCGGGAAGCTAGTGATCACGAATTAAGGCTCTTTTGTCGATTAGACGCTAAGTTTAGAAGTATCGACGATTTAAGTTTTTATAAGAAATTCCAACTTTTTTGGCCCGGGAAACTAGTGATCACGAATTAAGACCCTTTTGTCGATTAGACGCTTAGTTTAGAAGATATCTTCGATTTAAGTTTTTATGAGAAATTCCAACTTTTTTGGCCCGGGAAACTAGTGATCACGAATTAAGGCTCTTTTGTCGATTAGACGCTTAGTTTAGAAGATATCGACGATATAAGTTCTTATAAGAAATTTCAACTTTTTTGGCACGGAAAACTAGTGATCACGAATTATGGCTCTTTTGTCGATTAGATGCTTAGTTTAGAAGATATCGACGATTTAAATTTTATAAGAAATTCCAAATTTTTTGGCCCCGGAAGCTATTGATCACGAATTAAGGCTCTTTTGTCGATTAGACGCTTAGTTTAGAAGATATCGACGATTTAAGTTTTTATAAGAAATTTCAACTTTTTTGGCCGCAGAAACTAGTGATCACGAATTAAGGCTCTTTTGTCGATTAGACGCTTAGTCTAATCGACCGGAAACTATTGATCACGAATTATGGCTCTTTTGTCGATTAGACGCTTAGTTTAGAAGATATCGACGATTTAAGTTTTTATAAGAAATTCCAACTTTTTTGGCCCGGGAAACTAGTGATCACGAATTAAGACTCTTTTGTCGATTAGACGCTTAGTTTAGAAGATATCTTCGATTTAAGTTTTTATGAGAAATTCCAACTTTTTTGGCCCGGGAAACTAGTGATCACGAATTAAGGCTCTTTTGTCGATTAGACGCTTAGTTTAGAAGATATCGACGATTTAAGTTTTTAAGTTTTTATAAGACGATTTAAGTTTTTATAAGAAATTCCAACTTTTTTGGCCCGGGAAACTAGTGATCACGAATTAAGACTCTTTTGTCGATTAGACGCTTAGTTTAGAAGATATCTTCAATTTAAGTTTTTATGAGAAATTCCAACTTTTTTGGCCCGGGAAACTAGTGATCACTAATTAAGGCTCTTTTGTCGATTAGACGCTTAGTTTAGAAGATATCGACGATTTAAGTTTTTATAAGAAATTTCAACTTTTTTGGCACGGAAAACTAGTGATCACGAATTATGGCTCTTTTGTCGATTAGACGCTTAGTTTAGAAGATATCGACGATTTAAGTTTTTATAAGAAATTTTAACTTTTTTGGCCCGGGAAACTAGTGATCACGAATTAAGGCTCTTTTGTCGATTAGACGCTTAGTTTAGAAGATATCGTCGACTTAAGTTTTTATGAGAAATTCCAACTTTTTTGGCCCGGGAAACTAGTGATCACAAATTAAGTCTCTTTTGTCGATTAGATGCTTAGTTTAGAAGATATCTTCGATTTAAGTTTTTATGAGAAATTCCAACTTTTTTGGCCCGGGAACTAGTGATCACAAATTAAGGCTCTTTTGTCGATTAGACGCTTAGTTTAGAAGATATCTTCGATTTAAGTTTTTATAAGAAATTCCAACTTTTTTGGCCCGGGAAGCTAGTGATCACGAATTAAGGCTCTTTTGTCGATTAGACGCTTAGTTTAGAAGATATCGACGATTTAAGTTTTTTATAAGAAATTCCAACTTTTTTGGCCCGGAAACTAGTGATCACGAATTAAGGCTCTTTTGTCGATTAGACGCTTAGTTTAGAAGATATCGTCGATTTAAGTTTTTATGAGAAATTCCAACTTTTTTTGGCCCTGAAACTAGTGATCACGAATTAAGGCTCTTTTGTCGATTAGACGCTTAGTTTAGAAGATATCGTCGATTTAAGTTTTTATGAGAAATCTCAACTTTTTTGGCCCGGGAAACTAGTGATCACGAATTATGGCTCTTTGTCGATTAGACGCTTAGTTTAGAAGATATCGACGATTTAAGTTTTTATATGAAAATCCAACTTTTTTGGCCCCGGAAACTAGTGATCACGAATTAAGGCTCTTTTGTCGATTAGACGCTTAGTTTAGAAGATATCGTCGTTTTAAGTTGTTATGAGAAATTCCAACTTTTTTGGCCCGGGAAACTAGTGATCACGAATTAAGGCTCTTTTGTCGATTAGACGCTTAGTTTAGAAGATATCGACGATTTAAGTTTTTATAAGAAATTCCAACTTTTTTGGCCCCGGAAACTAGTGATCACGAATTAAGGCTCTTTTGTCGATTAGACGCTTAGTTTAGAAGATATCTTCGATTTAAGTTTTTATGAGAAATTCCAACTTTTTTGGCCCGGGAAACTAGTGATCACAAATTAAGGCTCTTTTGTCGATTAGACGCTTAGTTTAGAAGATATGGACGATTTAAGTTTTTTTTAAAAAATTCCAACTTTTTTGGCCCGGGTAACTAGTGATCACGAATTAAGGCTCTTTTGTCGATTAGACGCTTAGTTTAGAAGATATCGACGATTTAAGTTTTTATATGAAAATCCAACTTTTTTGGCCCGAAAAATTATTGATCACGAATTAAGGCTCTTTTGTCGATTAGACGCTTAGTTTAGAAGATATCGACGATTTAACTTTTTATAAGAAATTTCAACTTTTTTGGCACGGAAAACTAGTGATCACGAATTATGGCTCTTTTGTCGATTAGACGCTTAGTTTAGAAGATATCGACGATTTAAGTTTTTATAAGAAATTTCAACTTTTTTGGCCAGGGAAACTAGTGATCACGAATTAAGACTCTTTTGTCGATTAGACGCTTAGTTTAGAAGATATCGCGATTTAAGTTTTTATAAGAAATTCCAACTTTTTTTGGCCCGGGAAACTAGTGATCACGAATTAAGGCTCTTTTGTCGATTAGACGCTTAGTTTAGAAGATATCGACGATTTAAGTTTTTATAAGAAATTCCAACTTTTTTGGCCCGGGAAACTAGTGATCACGAATTATGGCTCTTTTGTCGATTAGACGCTTAGTTTAGAAGATATGGACGATTTAAGTTTTTATAAGAAATTCCAACTTTTTTGGCCCCGGAAACTAGTGATCACGAATTAAAGCTCTTTTGTCGATTAGACGCTTAGTTTAGAAGATATCGACGATTTAAGTTTTTATAAGAAATTTCAACTTTTTTGGCCCGGGAAACTAGTGATCACGAATTGAGGCTCTTTTGTCGATTAGACGCTTAGTTTAGAAGATATGGACGATTTAAGTTTTTTTAAAAAATTCCAACTTTTTTGGCACGGAAAACTAGTGATCACGAATTATGGCTCTTTTGTCGATTAGACGCTTAGTTTAGAAGATATGGACGATTTAAGTTTTTATAAGAAATTCCAAATTTTTTGGCCCGGGAAACTAGTGATCACGAATTAAGGCTCTTTTGTCGATTAGACGCTAAGTTTAGAAGTATCGACGATTTAAGTTTTTATAAGAAATTCCAACTTTTTTGGCCCGGGAAACTAGTGATCACGAATTAAGACCCTTTTGTCGATTAGACGCTTAGTTTAGAAGATATCTTCGATTTAAGTTTTTATGAGAAATTCCAACTTTTTTGGCCCGGGAAACTAGTGATCACGAATTAAGGCTCTTTTGTCGATTAGACGCTTAGTTTAGAAGATATCGACGATATAAGTTCTTATAAGAAATTTCAACTTTTTTGGCACGGAAAACTAGTGATCACGAATTATGGCTCTTTTGTCGATTAGATGCTTAGTTTAGAAGATATCGACGATTTAAATTTTATAAGAAATTCCAAATTTTTTGGCCCCGGAAGCTATTGATCACGAATTAAGGCTCTTTTGTCGATTAGACGCTTAGTTTAGAAGATATCGACGATTTAAGTTTTTATAAGAAATTTCAACTTTTTTGGCCGCAGAAACTAGTGATCACGAATTAAGGCTCTTTTGTCGATTAGACGCTTAGTCTAATCGACCGGAAACTATTGATCACGAATTATGGCTCTTTTGTCGATTAGACGCTTAGTTTAGAAGATATCGACGATTTAAGTTTTTATAAGAAATTCCAACTTTTTTGGCCCGGGAAACTAGTGATCACGAATTAAGACTCTTTTGTCGATTAGACGCTTAGTTTAGAAGATATCTTCGATTTAAGTTTTTATGAGAAATTCCAACTTTTTTGGCCCGGGAAACTAGTGATCACGAATTAAGGCTCTTTTGTCGATTAGACGCTTAGTTTAGAAGATATCGACGATTTAAGTTTTTAAGTTTTTATAAGACGATTTAAGTTTTTATAAGAAATTCCAACTTTTTTGGCCCGGGAAACTAGTGATCACGAATTAAGACTCTTTTGTCGATTAGACGCTTAGTTTAGAAGATATCTTCAATTTAAGTTTTTATGAGAAATTCCAACTTTTTTGGCCCGGGAAACTAGTGATCACTAATTAAGGCTCTTTTGTCGATTAGACGCTTAGTTTAGAAGATATCGACGATTTAAGTTTTTATAAGAAATTTCAACTTTTTTGGCACGGAAAACTAGTGATCACGAATTATGGCTCTTTTGTCGATTAGACGCTTAGTTTAGAAGATATCGACGATTTAAGTTTTTATAAGAAATTTTAACTTTTTTGGCCCGGGAAACTAGTGATCACGAATTAAGGCTCTTTTGTCGATTAGACGCTTAGTTTAGAAGATATCGTCGACTTAAGTTTTTATGAGAAATTCCAACTTTTTTGGCCCGGGAAACTAGTGATCACAAATTAAGTCTCTTTTGTCGATTAGATGCTTAGTTTAGAAGATATCTTCGATTTAAGTTTTTATGAGAAATTCCAACTTTTTTGGCCCGGGAACTAGTGATCACAAATTAAGGCTCTTTTGTCGATTAGACGCTTAGTTTAGAAGATATCTTCGATTTAAGTTTTTATAAGAAATTCCAACTTTTTTGGCCCGGGAAGCTAGTGATCACGAATTAAGGCTCTTTTGTCGATTAGACGCTTAGTTTAGAAGATATCGACGATTTAAGTTTTTATAAGAAATTCCAACTTTTTTGGCCCGGGAAACTAGTGATCACGAATTAAGGCTCTTTTGTCGATTAGACGCTTAGTTTAGAAGATATCGTCGATTTAAGTTTTTATGAGAAATTCCAACTTTTTTTGGCCCTGAAACTAGTGATCACGAATTAAGGCTCTTTTGTCGATTAGACGCTTAGTTTAGAAGATATCGTCGATTTAAGTTTTTATGAGAAATCTCAACTTTTTTGGCCCGGGAAACTAGTGATCACGAATTATGGCTCTTTGTCGATTAGACGCTTAGTTTAGAAGATATCGACGATTTAAGTTTTTATATGAAAATCCAACTTTTTTGGCCCCGGAAACTAGTGATCACGAATTAAGGCTCTTTTGTCGATTAGACGCTTAGTTTAGAAGATATCGTCGTTTTAAGTTGTTATGAGAAATTCCAACTTTTTTGGCCCGGGAAACTAGTGATCACGAATTAAGGCTCTTTTGTCGATTAGACGCTTAGTTTAGAAGATATCGACGATTTAAGTTTTTATAAGAAATTCCAACTTTTTTGGCCCCGGAAACTAGTGATCACGAATTAAGGCTCTTTTGTCGATTAGACGCTTAGTTTAGAAGATATCTTCGATTTAAGTTTTTATGAGAAATTCCAACTTTTTTGGCCCGGGAAACTAGTGATCACAAATTAAGGCTCTTTTGTCGATTAGACGCTTAGTTTAGAAGATATGGACGATTTAAGTTTTTTTTAAAAAATTCCAACTTTTTTGGCCCGGGTAACTAGTGATCACGAATTAAGGCTCTTTTGTCGATTAGACGCTTAGTTTAGAAGATATCGACGATTTAAGTTTTTATATGAAAATCCAACTTTTTTGGCCCGAAAAATTATTGATCACGAATTAAGGCTCTTTTGTCGATTAGACGCTTAGTTTAGAAGATATCGACGATTTAAGTTTTTATAAGAAATTTCAACTTTTTTGGCACGGAAAACTAGTGATCACGAATTATGGCTCTTTTGTCGATTAGACGCTTAGTTTAGAAGATATCGACGATTTAAGTTTTTATAAGAAATTTCAACTTTTTTGGCCAGGGAAACTAGTGATCACGAATTAAGACTCTTTTGTCGATTAGACGCTTAGTTTAGAAGATATCGCGATTTAAGTTTTTATAAGAAATTCCAACTTTTTTGGCCCGGGAAACTAGTGATCACGAATTAAGGCTCTTTTGTCGATTAGACGCTTAGTTTAGAAGATATCGACGATTTAAGTTTTTATAAGAAATTCCAACTTTTTTGGCCCGGGAAACTAGTGATCACGAATTATGGCTCTTTTGTCGATTAGACGCTTAGTTTAGAAGATATGGACGATTTAAGTTTTTATAAGAAATTCCAACTTTTTTGGCCCCGGAAACTAGTGATCACGAATTAAAGCTCTTTTGTCGATTAGACGCTTAGTTTAGAAGATATCGACGATTTAAGTTTTTATAAGAAATTTCAACTTTTTTGGCCCGGGAAACTAGTGATCACGAATTGAGGCTCTTTTGTCGATTAGACGCTTAGTTTAGAAGATATGGACGATTTAAGTTTTTTTAAAAAATTCCAACTTTTTTGGCCCGGGAAACTAGTGATCACGAATTAAGGCTCTTTTGTCGATTAGACGCTTAGTTTAGAAGATATCGTCGATTTAAGTTTTTATGAGAAATTCCAACTTTTTTGGCCCGGGAAACTAGTGATCACGAATTAAAGCTCTTTTGTCGATTAGACGCTTAGTTTAGAAGATATCGACGATTTAAGTTTTTATATGAAAATCAAACATTTTTGGCCCGGAAAACTATTGATCACGAATTAAGGCTCTTTTGTCGATTAGACGCTTAGTTTAGAAGATATCGACGATTTAAGTTTTTATAAGAAATTCCAACTTTTTTGGCCCGGGAAACTAGTGATCACAAATTAAGGCTCTTTTGTCGATTAGACGCTTAGTTTAGAAGATATCGACGATTTGAGTTTTTATAAGAAATTCCAACTTTTTTGGCCCGGGAAACTAGTGATCACGAATTAAGGCTCTTTTGTCGATTAGACGCTTAGTTTAGAAGATATCGACGATATAAATTTTTATATGAAAATCCAACTTTTTTGGTCCCGGAAACTAGTGATCACGAATTAAGGCTCTTTTGTCGATTAGACGCTTAGTTTAGAAGATATCGTCGATTTAAGTTTTTATAAGAAATTCCAACTTTTTTGGCCCGGGAAACTAGTGATCACGAATTAAGACTCTTTTGTCGATTAGACGCTTAGTTTAGAAGATATCGCGATTTAAGTTTTTATAAGAAATCCCAACTTTTTTGGCCCGGGAAACTAGTGATCACGAATTAAGGCTCTTTTGTCGATTAGACGCTTAGTTTAGAAGATATCGACGATTTAAGTTTTTATAAGAAATTCCAACTTTTTTGGCCCGGGAAACTAGTGATCACGAATTATGGCTCTTTTGTCGATTAGACGCTTAGTTTAGAAGATATGGACGATTTAAGTTTTTATAAGAAATTCCAACTTTTTTGGCCCCGGAAACTAGTGATCACGAATTAAAGCTCTTTTGTCGATTAGACGCTTAGTTTAGAAGATATCGACGATTTAAGTTTTTATAAGAAATTTCAACTTTTTTGGCCCGGGAAACTAGTGATCACGAATTGAGGCTCTTTTGTCGATTAGACGCTTAGTTTAGAAGATATGGACGATTTAAGTTTTTTTAAAAAATTCCAACTTTTTTGGCCCGGGAAACTAGTGATCACGAATTAAGGCTCTTTTGTCGATTAGACGCTTAGTTTAGAAGATATCGTCGATTTAAGTTTTTATGAGAAATTCCAACTTTTTTGGCCCGGGAAACTAGTGATCACGAATTATGGCTCTTTTGTCGATTAGACGCTTAGTTTAGAAGATATGGACGATTTAAGTTTTTATAAGAAATTCCAACTTTTTTGGCCCCGGAAACTAGTGATCACGAATTAAGGCTCTTTTGTCGCTTAGACGCTTAGTTTAGAAGATATCGACGATTTAAGTTTTTTTTAAAAAATTCCAACTTTTTTGGCCCGGGAAACTAGTGATCACGAATTATGGCTCTTTTGTCGATTAGACGCTTAGTTTAGAAGATATGGACGATTTAAGTTTTTATAAGAAATTCCAACTTTTTTGGCCCCGGAAACTAGTGATCACGAATTAAGGCTCTTTTGTCGCTTAGACGCTTAGTTTAGAAGATATCGACGATTTAAGTTTTTTTTAAAAAATTCCAACTTTTTTGGCCCGGGAAATTAGTGATCACGAATTAAGGCTCTTTTGTCGATTAGACGCTTAGTTTAGAAGATATCGACGATTTAAGTTTTTATATGAAAATCCAACTTTTTTGGCCCGGAAAACTATTGATCACGAATTAAAGCTCTTTTGTCGATTAGACGCTTAGTTTAGAAGATATCGACGATTTAAGTTTTTATATGAAAATCAAACATTTTTGGCCCGGAAAACTATTGATCACGAATTAAGGCTCTTTTGTCGATTAGACGCTTAGTTTAGAAGATATCGACGATTTAAGTTTTTATAAGAAATTCCAACTTTATTGGCCCGGGAAACTAGTGATCACGAATTAAGGCTCTTTTGTCGATTAGACGCTTAGTTTAGAAGATATCGACGATATAAATTTTTATATGAAAATCCAACTTTTTTGGCCCCGGAAACTAGTGATCACGAATTAAGGCCCTTTTGTCGATTAGACGCTTAGTTTAGAAGATATCGTCGATTTAAGTTTTTATAAGAAATTCCAACTTTTTTGGCCCGGGAAACTAGTGATCACGAATTAAGGCTCTTTTGTCGATTAGACGCTTAGTTTAGAAGATATCGACGATTTAAGTTTTTATATGAAAATCCAACTTTTTTGGCCCGGAAAATTATTGATCACGAATTAAGGCTCTTTTGTCGATTATTGATCACGAATTAAGGCTCTTTTGTCGATTAGACGCTTAGTTTAGAAGATATCGTCGATTTAAGTTTTTATGAGAAATTCCAACTTTTTTGGCCCGGGAAACTATTGATCACGAATTAAGGCTCTTTTGTCGATTAGACGCTTAGTTTAGAAGATATCGACGATTTAAGTTTTTATATGAAAATCAAACATTTTTGGCCCGGAAAACTATTGATCACGAATTAAGGCTCTTTTGTCGATTAGACGCTTAGTTTAGAAGATATCGACGATTTAAGTTTTTATAAGAAATTTCAACTTTTTTGGCCCGGGAAATTAGTGATCACGAATTAAGGCTCTTTTGTCGATTAGACGCTTAGTTTAGAAGATATCGAAGATTTAAGTTTTTATAAGAAATTTCAACTTTTTTGGCCCGGGAAATTAGTGATCACGAATTAAGGCTCTTTTGTCGATTAGACGCTTAGTTTAGAAGATATCGACGATTTAAGTTTTTATAAGAAATTCCAACTTTTTTGGCCCGGGAAATTAGTGATCACGAATTAAGGCTCTTTTGTCGATTAGACGCTTAGTTTAGAAGATATCGACGATTTAAGTTTTTATATGAAAATCAAACATTTTTGGCCCGGAAAACTATTGATCACGAATTAAGGCTCTTTTGTCGATTAGACGCTTAGTTTAGAAGATATCGACGATTTAAGTTTTTATAAGAAATTTCAACTTTTTTGGCCCGGGAAATTAGTGATCACGAATTAAGGCTCTTTTGTCGATTAGACGCTTAGTTTAGAAGATATCGAAGATTTAAGTTTTTATAAGAAATTTCAACTTTTTTGGCCCGGGAAATTAGTGATCACGAATTAAGGCTCTTTTGTCGATTAGACGCTTAGTTTAGAAGATATCGACGATTTAAGTTTTTATAAGAAATTCCAACTTTTTTGGCCCGGGAAATTAGTGATCACGAATTAAGGCTCTTTTGTCGATTAGACGCTTAGTTTAGAAGATATCGACGATTTAAGTTTTTATATGAAAATCCAACTTTTTTGGCCCGGAAAACTATTGATCACGAATTAAAGCTCTTTTGTCGATTAGACGCTTAGTTTAGAAGATATCGACGATTTAAGTTTTTATATGAAAATCAAACATTTTTGGCCCGGAAAACTATTGATCACGAATTAAGGCTCTTTTGTCGATTAGACGCTTAGTTTAGAAGATATCGACGATTTAAGTTTTTATAAGACATTTCAACTTTTTTGGCCCGGGAAATTAGTGATCACGAATTAAGGCTCTTTTGTCGATTAGACGCTTAGTTTAGAAGATATCGACGATTTAAGTTTTTATAAGAAATTTCAACTTTTTTGGCTCGGGAAATTAGTGATCACGAATTAAGGCTCTTTTGTCGATTAGACGCTTAGTTTAGATGATATCGACGATTTAAGTTTTTATAAGAAACTCCAACTTTTTTGGCCCGGGAAATTAGTGATCACGAATTAAGGCTCTTTTGTCGATTAGACGCTTAGTTTAGAAGATATCGACGATTTAAGTTTTTATATGAAAATCCAACTTTTTTGGCCCGGAAAACTATTGATCACGAATTAAAGCTCTTTTGTCGATTAGACGCTTAGTTTAGAAGATATCGACGATTTAAGTTTTTATAAGAAACTCCAACTTTTTTGGCCCGGGAAATTAGTGATCACGAATTAAGGCTCTTTTGTCGATTAGACGCTTAGTTTAGAAGATATCGACGATTTAAGTTTTTATATGAAAATCCAACTTTTTTGGCCCGGAAAACTATTGATCACGAATTAAAGCTCTTTTGTCGATTAGACGCTTAGTTTAGAAGATATCGGCGATTTAAGTTTTTATAAGAAATTTCAACTTTTTTGGCCCGGGAAATTAGTGATCACGAATTAAGGCTCTTTTGTCGATTAGACGCTTAGTTTAGAAGATATCGACGATTTAAGTTTTTATAAGAAATTTCAACTTTTTTGGCCCGGGAAATTAGTGATCACGAATTAAGGCTCTTTTGTCGATTAGACGCTTAGTTTAGAAGATATCGACGATTTAAGTTTTTATAAGAAATTCCAACTTTTTTGGCCCGGGAAATTAGTGATCACGAATTAAGGCTCTTTTGCCGATTAGACGCTTAGTTTAGAAGATATCGACGATTTAAGTTTTTATAAGAAATTCCAACTTTTTTGGCCCGGGAAATTAGTGATCACGAATTAAGGCTCTTTTGTCGATTAGACGCTTAGTTTAGAAGATATCGACGATTTAAGTTTTTATATGAAAATCCAACTTTTTTGGCCCGGGAAACTAGTGATCACGAATTAAGGCTCTTTTGTCGATTAGACGCTTAGTTTAGAAGATATCGTCGATTTAAGTTTTTATGAGAAATTCCAACTTTTTTGGCCCGGGAAACTAGTGATCACGAATTAAGGCTCTTTTGTCGATTAGACGCTTAGTTTAGAAGATATCGTCGATTTAAGTTTTTATGAGAAATTCTAACTTTTTTGGCCCGGGAAACTAGTGATCACGAATTAAGGCTCTTTTGTCGATTAGACGCTTAGTTTAGAAGATATCGACGATTTAAGTTTTTATATGAAAATCAAACATTTTTGGCCCGGAAAACTATTGATCACGAATTAAAGCTCTTTTGTCGATTAGACGCTTAGTTTAGAAGATATCGACGATTTAAGTTTTTATAAGAAATTTCAACTTTTTTGGCCCGGGAAACTAGTGATCACGAATTGAGGCTCTTTTGTCGATTAGACGCTTAGTTTAGAAGATATGGACGATTTAAGTTTTTTTAAAAAATTCCAACTTTTTTGGCCCGGGAAACTAGTGATCACGAATTAAGGCTCTTTTGTCGATTAGACGCTTAGTTTAGAAGATATCGTCGATTTAAGTTTTTATGAGAAATTCCAACTTTTTTGGCCCGGGAAACTAGTGATCACGAATTATGGCTCTTTTGTCGATTAGACGCTTAGTTTAGAAGATATGGACGATTTAAGTTTTTATAAGAAATTCCAACTTTTTTGGCCCCGGAAACTAGTGATCACGAATTAAGGCTCTTTTGTCGCTTAGACGCTTAGTTTAGAAGATATCGACGATTTAAGTTTTTTTTAAAAAATTCCAACTTTTTTGGCCCGGGAAACTAGTGATCACGAATTATGGCTCTTTTGTCGATTAGACGCTTAGTTTAGAAGATATGGACGATTTAAGTTTTTATAAGAAATTCCAACTTTTTTGGCCCCGGAAACTAGTGATCACGAATTAAGGCTCTTTTGTCGCTTAGACGCTTAGTTTAGAAGATATCGACGATTTAAGTTTTTTTAAAAAATTCCAACTTTTTTGGCCCGGGAAATTAGTGATCACGAATTAAGGCTCTTTTGTCGATTAGACGCTTAGTTTAGAAGATATCGACGATTTAAGTTTTTATATGAAAATCCAACTTTTTTGGCCCGGAAAACTATTGATCACGAATTAAAGCTCTTTTGTCGATTAGACGCTTAGTTTAGAAGATATCGACGATTTAAGTTTTTATATGAAAATCAAACATTTTTGGCCCGGAAAACTATTGATCACGAATTAAGGCTCTTTTGTCGATTAGACGCTTAGTTTAGAAGATATCGACGATTTAAGTTTTTATAAGAAATTCCAACTTTATTGGCCCGGGAAACTAGTGATCACGAATTAAGGCTCTTTTGTCGATTAGACGCTTAGTTTAGAAGATATCGACGATATAAATTTTTATATGAAAATCCAACTTTTTTGGCCCCGGAAACTAGTGATCACGAATTAAGGCCCTTTTGTCGATTAGACGCTTAGTTTAGAAGATATCGTCGATTTAAGTTTTTATAAGAAATTCCAACTTTTTTGGCCCGGGAAACTAGTGATCACGAATTAAGGCTCTTTTGTCGATTAGACGCTTAGTTTAGAAGATATCGACGATTTAAGTTTTTATATGAAAATCCAACTTTTTTGGCCCGGAAAATTATTGATCACGAATTAAGGCTCTTTTGTCGATTATTGATCACGAATTAAGGCTCTTTTGTCGATTAGACGCTTAGTTTAGAAGATATCGTCGATTTAAGTTTTTATGAGAAATTCCAACTTTTTTGGCCCGGGAAACTATTGATCACGAATTAAGGCTCTTTTGTCGATTAGACGCTTAGTTTAGAAGATATCGACGATTTAAGTTTTTATATGAAAATCAAACATTTTTGGCCCGGAAAACTATTGATCACGAATTAAGGCTCTTTTGTCGATTAGACGCTTAGTTTAGAAGATATCGACGATTTAAGTTTTTATAAGAAATTTCAACTTTTTTGGCCCGGGAAATTAGTGATCACGAATTAAGGCTCTTTTGTCGATTAGACGCTTAGTTTAGAAGATATCGAAGATTTAAGTTTTTATAAGAAATTTCAACTTTTTTGGCCCGGGAAATTAGTGATCACGAATTAAGGCTCTTTTGTCGATTAGACGCTTAGTTTAGAAGATATCGACGATTTAAGTTTTTATAAGAAATTCCAACTTTTTTGGCCCGGGAAATTAGTGATCACGAATTAAGGCTCTTTTGTCGATTAGACGCTTAGTTTAGAAGATATCGACGATTTAAGTTTTTATATGAAAATCAAACATTTTTGGCCCGGAAAACTATTGATCACGAATTAAGGCTCTTTTGTCGATTAGACGCTTAGTTTAGAAGATATCGACGATTTAAGTTTTTATAAGAAATTTCAACTTTTTTGGCCCGGGAAATTAGTGATCACGAATTAAGGCTCTTTTGTCGATTAGACGCTTAGTTTAGAAGATATCGAAGATTTAAGTTTTTATAAGAAATTTCAACTTTTTTGGCCCGGGAAATTAGTGATCACGAATTAAGGCTCTTTTGTCGATTAGACGCTTAGTTTAGAAGATATCGACGATTTAAGTTTTTATAAGAAATTCCAACTTTTTTGGCCCGGGAAATTAGTGATCACGAATTAAGGCTCTTTTGTCGATTAGACGCTTAGTTTAGAAGATATCGACGATTTAAGTTTTTATATGAAAATCCAACTTTTTTGGCCCGGAAAACTATTGATCACGAATTAAAGCTCTTTTGTCGATTAGACGCTTAGTTTAGAAGATATCGACGATTTAAGTTTTTATATGAAAATCAAACATTTTTGGCCCGGAAAACTATTGATCACGAATTAAGGCTCTTTTGTCGATTAGACGCTTAGTTTAGAAGATATCGACGATTTAAGTTTTTATAAGACATTTCAACTTTTTTGGCCCGGGAAATTAGTGATCACGAATTAAGGCTCTTTTGTCGATTAGACGCTTAGTTTAGAAGATATCGACGATTTAAGTTTTTATAAGAAATTTCAACTTTTTTGGCTCGGGAAATTAGTGATCACGAATTAAGGCTCTTTTGTCGATTAGACGCTTAGTTTAGATGATATCGACGATTTAAGTTTTTATAAGAAACTCCAACTTTTTTGGCCCGGGAAATTAGTGATCACGAATTAAGGCTCTTTTGTCGATTAGACGCTTAGTTTAGAAGATATCGACGATTTAAGTTTTTATATGAAAATCCAACTTTTTTGGCCCGGAAAACTATTGATCACGAATTAAAGCTCTTTTGTCGATTAGACGCTTAGTTTAGAAGATATCGACGATTTAAGTTTTTATAAGAAACTCCAACTTTTTTGGCCCGGGAAATTAGTGATCACGAATTAAGGCTCTTTTGTCGATTAGACGCTTAGTTTAGAAGATATCGACGATTTAAGTTTTTATATGAAAATCCAACTTTTTTGGCCCGGAAAACTATTGATCACGAATTAAAGCTCTTTTGTCGATTAGACGCTTAGTTTAGAAGATATCGGCGATTTAAGTTTTTATAAGAAATTTCAACTTTTTTGGCCCGGGAAATTAGTGATCACGAATTAAGGCTCTTTTGTCGATTAGACGCTTAGTTTAGAAGATATCGACGATTTAAGTTTTTATAAGAAATTTCAACTTTTTTGGCCCGGGAAATTAGTGATCACGAATTAAGGCTCTTTTGTCGATTAGACGCTTAGTTTAGAAGATATCGACGATTTAAGTTTTTATAAGAAATTCCAACTTTTTTGGCCCGGGAAATTAGTGATCACGAATTAAGGCTCTTTTGCCGATTAGACGCTTAGTTTAGAAGATATCGACGATTTAAGTTTTTATAAGAAATTCCAACTTTTTTGGCCCGGGAAATTAGTGATCACGAATTAAGGCTCTTTTGTCGATTAGACGCTTAGTTTAGAAGATATCGACGATTTAAGTTTTTATATGAAAATCCAACTTTTTTGGCCCGGGAAACTAGTGATCACGAATTAAGACTCTTTTGTCGATTAGACGCTTAGTTTAGAAGATATCGTCGATTTAAGTTTTTATGAGAAATTCCAACTTTTTTGGCCCGGGAAACTAGTGATCACGAATTAAGGCTCTTTTGTCGATTAGACGCTTAGTTTAGAAGATATCGTCGATTTAAGTTTTTATGAGAAATTCTAACTTTTTTGGCCCGGGAAACTAGTGATCACGAATTAAGGCTCTTTTGTCGATTAGACGCTTAGTTTAGAAGATATCGACGATTTAAGTTTTTATATGAAAATCAAACATTTTTGGCCCGGAAAACTATTGATCACGAATTAAGGCTCTTTTCTCGATTAGACGCTTAGTTTAGAAGATATCGACGATTTAAGTTTTTATAAGAAATTTCAACTTTTTTGGCCCGGGAAATTAGTGATCACGAATTAAGGCTCTTTTGTCGATTAGACGCTTAGTTAAGAAGATATCGACGATTTAAGTTTTTATAAAAAATTCCAACTTTTTTGGCCCGGGAAATTAGTGATCACGAATTAAGGCTCTTTTGTCGATTAGACGCTTAGTTTAGAAGATATCGACGATTTAAGTTTTTATAAGAAATTTCAACTTTTTTGGCCAGGGAAACTAGTGATCACGAATTAAGACTCTTTTGTCGATTAGACGCTTAGTTTAGAAGATATCGCGATTTAAGTTTTTATAAGAAATTCCAACTTTTTTGGCCCGGGAAACTAGTGATCACGAATTAAGGCTCTTTTGTCGATTAGACGCTTAGTTTAGAAGATATCGACGATTTAAGTTTTTATAAGAAATTCCAACTTTTTTGGCCCGGGAAACTAGTGATCACAAATTAAGGCTCTTTTGTCGATTAGACGCTTAGTTTAGAAGATATCGACGATTTAAGTTTTTATAAGAAATTCCAACTTTTTTGGCCCGGGAAACTAGTGATCACGAATTAAGGCTCTTTTGTCGATTAGACGCTTAGTTTAGAAGATATCGACGATTTAAGTTTTTATAAGAAATTCCAACTTTTTTGGCCCGGGAAACTAGTGATCACGAATTATGGCTCTTTTGTCGATTAGACGCTTAGTTTAGAAGATATGGACGATTTAAGTTTTTATAAGAAATTCCAACTTTTTTGGCCCCGGAAACTAGTGATCACGAATTAAAGCTCTTTTGTCGATTAGACGCTTAGTTTAGAAGATATCGACGATTTAAGTTTTTATAAGAAATTTCAACTTTTTTGGCCCGGGAAACTAGTGATCACGAATTGAGGCTCTTTTGTCGATTAGACGCTTAGTTTAGAAGATATGGACGATTTAAGTTTTTATAAGAAATTTCAACTTTTTTGGCCCGGGAAATTAGTGATCACGAATTAAAGCTCTTTTGTCGATTAGACGCTTAGTTTAGAAGATATCGTCGATTTAAGTTTTTATGAGAAATTCCAACTTTTTTGGCCCGGGAAACTAGTGATCACGAATTAAGGCTCTTTTGTCGATTAGACGCTTAGTTTAGAAGATATCGTCGATTTAAGTTTTTATGAGAAATTCTAACTTTTTTGGCCCGGGAAACTAGTGATCACGAATTAAGGCTCTTTTGTCGATTAGACGCTTAGTTTAGAAGATATCGACGATTTAAGTTTTTATATGAAAATCAAACATTTTTGGCCCGGAAAACTATTGATCACGAATTAAGGCTCTTTTCTCGATTAGACGCTTAGTTTAGAAGATATCGACGATTTAAGTTTTTATAAGAAATTTCAACTTTTTTGGCCCGGGAAATTAGTGATCACGAATTAAGGCTCTTTTGTCGATTAGACGCTTAGTTAAGAAGATATCGACGATTTAAGTTTTTATAAAAAATTCCAACTTTTTTGGCCCGGGAAATTAGTAATCACGAATTAAGGCTCTTTTGTCGATTAGACGCTTAGTTTAGAAGATATCGACGATTTAAGTTTTTATAAGAAATTCCAACTTTTTTGGCCCGGGAAACTAGTGATCACAAATTAAGGCTCTTTTGTCGATTAGACGCTTAGTTTAGAAGATATCGACGATTTAAGTTTTTATAAGAAATTCCAACTTTTTTGGCCCGGGAAACTAGTGATCACGAATTAAGGCTCTTTTGTCGATTAGACGCTTAGTTTAGAAGATATCGACGATTTAAGTTTTTATAAGAAATTCCAACTTTTTTGGCCCGGGAAACTAGTGATCACGAATTATGGCTCTTTTGTCGATTAGACGCTTAGTTTAGAAGATATGGACGATTTAAGTTTTTATAAGAAATTCCAACTTTTTTGGCCCCGGAAACTAGTGATCACGAATTAAAGCTCTTTTGTCGATTAGACGCTTAGTTTAGAAGATATCGACGATTTAAGTTTTTATAAGAAATTTCAACTTTTTTGGCCCGGGAAACTAGTGATCACGAATTGAGGCTCTTTTGTCGATTAGACGCTTAGTTTAGAAGATATGGACGATTTAAGTTTTTATAAGAAATTTCAACTTTTTTGGCCCGGGAAATTAGTGATCACGAATTAAGGCTCTTTTGTCGATTAGACGCTTAGTTTAGAAGATATCGACGATTTAAGTTTTTATATGAAAATCCAACTTTTTTGGCCCGGAAAACTATTGATCACGAATTAAAGCTCTTTTGTCGATTAGACGCTTAGTTTAGAAGATATCGACGATTTAAGTTTTTATAAGAAATTCTAACTTTTTTGGCCCGGGAAACTAGTGATCACGAATTAAGGCTCTTTTGTCGATTAGACGCTTAGTTTAGAAGATATCGACGATTTAAGTTTTTATATGAAAATCAAACATTTTTGGCCCGGAAAACTATTGATCACGAATTAAGGCTCTTTTCTCGATTAGACGCTTAGTTTAGAAGATATCGACGATTTAAGTTTTTATAAGAAATTTCAACTTTTTTGGCCCGGGAAATTAGTGATCACGAATTAAGGCTCTTTTGTCGATTAGACGCTTAGTTAAGAAGATATCGACGATTTAAGTTTTTATAAAAAATTCCAACTTTTTTGGCCCGGGAAATTAGTGATCACGAATTAAGGCTCTTTTGTCGATTAGACGCTTAGTTTAGAAGATATCGACGATTTAAGTTTTTATAAGAAATTTCAACTTTTTTGGCCAGGGAAACTAGTGATCACGAATTAAGACTCTTTTGTCGATTAGACGCTTAGTTTAGAAGATATCGCGATTTAAGTTTTTATAAGAAATTCCAACTTTTTTGGCCCGGGAAACTAGTGATCACGAATTAAGGCTCTTTTGTCGATTAGACGCTTAGTTTAGAAGATATCGACGATTTAAGTTTTTATAAGAAATTCCAACTTTTTTGGCCCGGGAAACTAGTGATCACAAATTAAGGCTCTTTTGTCGATTAGACGCTTAGTTTAGAAGATATCGACGATTTAAGTTTTTATAAGAAATTCCAACTTTTTTGGCCCGGGAAACTAGTGATCACGAATTAAGGCTCTTTTGTCGATTAGACGCTTAGTTTAGAAGATATCGACGATTTAAGTTTTTATAAGAAATTCCAACTTTTTTGGCCCGGGAAACTAGTGATCACGAATTATGGCTCTTTTGTCGATTAGACGCTTAGTTTAGAAGATATGGACGATTTAAGTTTTTATAAGAAATTCCAACTTTTTTGGCCCCGGAAACTAGTGATCACGAATTAAAGCTCTTTTGTCGATTAGACGCTTAGTTTAGAAGATATCGACGATTTAAGTTTTTATAAGAAATTTCAACTTTTTTGGCCCGGGAAACTAGTGATCACGAATTGAGGCTCTTTTGTCGATTAGACGCTTAGTTTAGAAGATATGGACGATTTAAGTTTTTATAAGAAATTTCAACTTTTTTGGCCCGGGAAATTAGTGATCACGAATTAAAGCTCTTTTGTCGATTAGACGCTTAGTTTAGAAGATATCGTCGATTTAAGTTTTTATGAGAAATTCCAACTTTTTTGGCCCGGGAAACTAGTGATCACGAATTAAGGCTCTTTTGTCGATTAGACGCTTAGTTTAGAAGATATCGTCGATTTAAGTTTTTATGAGAAATTCTAACTTTTTTGGCCCGGGAAACTAGTGATCACGAATTAAGGCTCTTTTGTCGATTAGACGCTTAGTTTAGAAGATATCGACGATTTAAGTTTTTATATGAAAATCAAACATTTTTGGCCCGGAAAACTATTGATCACGAATTAAGGCTCTTTTCTCGATTAGACGCTTAGTTTAGAAGATATCGACGATTTAAGTTTTTATAAGAAATTTCAACTTTTTTGGCCCGGGAAATTAGTGATCACGAATTAAGGCTCTTTTGTCGATTAGACGCTTAGTTAAGAAGATATCGACGATTTAAGTTTTTATAAAAAATTCCAACTTTTTTGGCCCGGGAAATTAGTGATCACGAATTAAGGCTCTTTTGTCGATTAGACGCTTAGTTAAGAAGATATCGACGATTTAAGTTTTTATAAAAAATTCCAACTTTTTTGGCCCGGGAAACTAGTGATCACGAATTGAGGCTCTTTTGTCGATTAGACGCTTAGTTTAGAAGATATGGACGATTTAAGTTTTTATAAGAAATTTCAACTTTTTTGGCCCGGGAAATTAGTGATCACGAATTAAGGCTCTTTTGTCGATTAGACGCTTAGTTTAGAAGATATCGACGATTTAAGTTTTTATATGAAAATCCAACTTTTTTGGCCCGGAAAACTATTGATCACGAATTAAAGCTCTTTTGTCGATTAGACGCTTAGTTTAGAAGATATCGACGATTTAAGTTTTTATAAGAAATTTCAACTTTTTTGGCCCGGGAAATTAGTGATCACGAATTAAGGCTCTTTTGTCGATTAGACGCTTAGTTTAGAAGATATCGACGATTTAAGTTTTTATAAGAAATTCCAACTTTTTTGGCCCGGGAAATTAGTGATCACGAATTAAGGCTCTTTTGTCGATTAGACGCTTAGTTTAGAAGATATCGACGATTTAAGTTTTTATAAGAAATTTCAACTTTTTTGGCCCGGGAAATTAGTGATCACGAATTAAGGCTCTTTTGTCGATTAGACGCTTAGTTTAGAAGATATCGACGATTTAAGTTTTTATAAGAAATTCCAACTTTTTTGGCCCGGGAAATTAGTGATCACGAATTAAGGCTCTTTTGTCGATTAGACGCTTAGTTTAGAAGATATCGACGATTTAAGTTTTTATATGAAAATCCAACTTTTTTGGCCCGGAAAACTATTGATCACGAATTAAGGCTCTTTTGTCGATTAGACGCTTAGTTTAGAAGATATTGACGATTTAAGTTTTTATAAGAAATTTCAACTTTTTTGGCCCGGGAAACTAGTGATCACGAATTGAGGCTCTTTTGTCGATTAGACGCTTAGTTTAGAAGATATGGACGATTTAAGTTTTTTTTAAAAAATTCCAACTTTTTTGGCCCGGGAAACTAGTGATCACGAATTAAGGCTCTTTTGTCGATTAGACGCTTAGTTTAGAAGATATCGTCGATTTAAGTTTTTATAAGAAATTTCAACTTTTTTGGCCCGGGAAATTAGTGATCACGAATTAAGGCTCTTCTGTCGATTAGACGCTTAGTTTAGAAGATATCGACGATTTAAGTTTTTATAAGAAATTTCAACTTTTTTGGCCCGGGAAATTAGTGATCACGAATTAAGGCTCTTTTGTCGATTAGACGCTTAGTTTAGAAGATATCGACGATTTAAGTTTTTATATGAAAATCCAACTTTTTTGGCCCGGAAAACTATTGATCACGAATTAAAGCTCTTTTGTCGATTAGACGCTTAGTTTAGAAGATATCGACGATTTAAGTTTTTATAAGAAATTTCAACTTTTTTGGCCCGGGAAATTAGTGATCACGAATTAAGGCTCTTTTGTCGATTAGACGCTTAGTTTAGAAGATATCGACGATTTAAGTTTTTATAAGAAATTCCAACTTTTTTGGCCCGGGAAATGAGTGATCACGAATTAAGGCTCTTTTGTCGATTAGACGCTTAGTTTAGAAGATATCGACGATTTAAGTTTTTATAAGAAATTTCAACTTTTTTGGCCCGGGAAATTAGTGATCACGAATTAAGGCTCTTTTGTCGATTAGACGCTTAGTTTAGAAGATATCGACGATTTAAGTTTTTATAAGAAATTCCAACTTTTTTGGCCCGGGAAATTAGTGATCACGAATTAAGGCTCTTTTGTCGATTAGACGCTTAGTTTAGAAGATATCGACGATTTAAGTTTTTATATGAAAATCCAACTTTTTTGGCCCGGAAAACTATTGATCACGAATTAAGGCTCTTTTGTAGATTAGACGCTTAGTTTAGAAGATATCGTCGATTTAAGTTTTTATGAGAAATTCCAACTTTTTTGGCCCGGGAAACTAGTGATCACGAATTAAGACTCTTTTGTCGATTAGACGCTTAGTTTAGAAGATATCGTCGATTTAAGTTTTTATGAGAAATTCCAACTTTTTTGGCCCGGGAAACTAGTGATCACGAATTAAGGCTCTTTTGTCGATTAGACGCTTAGTTTAGAAGATATCGTCGATTTAAGTTTTTATGAGAAATTCTAACTTTTTTGGCCCGGGAAACTAGTGATCACGAATTAAGGCTCTTTTGTCGATTAGACGCTTAGTTTAGAAGATATCGACGATTTAAGTTTTTATATGAAAATCAAACATTTTTGGCCCGGAAAACTATTGATCACGAATTAAGGCTCTTTTCTCGATTAGACGCTTAGTTTAGAAGATATCGACGATTTAAGTTTTTATAAGAAATTTCAACTTTTTTGGCCCGGGAAACTAGTGATCACGAATTGAGGCTCTTTTGTCGATTAGACGCTTAGTTTAGAAGATATGGACGATTTAAGTTTTTTTTAAAAAATTCCAACTTTTTTGGCCCGGAAAACTATTGATCACGAATTAAAGCTCTTTTGTCGATTAGACGCTTAGTTTAGAAGATATCGACGATTTAAGTTTTTATAAGAAATTTCAACTTTTTTGGCCCGGGAAATTAGTGATCACGAATTAAGGCTCTTTTGTCGATTAGACGCTTAGTTTAGAAGATATCGACGATTTAAGTTTTTATAAGAAATTCCAACTTTTTTGGCCCGGGAAATTAGTGATCACGAATTAAGGCTCTTTTGTCGATTAGACGCTTAGTTTAGAAGATATCGACGATTTAAGTTTTTATATGAAAATCCAACTTTTTTGGCCCGGAAAACTATTGATCACGAATTAAGGCTCTTTTGTCGATTAGACGCTTAGTTTAGAAGATATCGACGATTTAAGTTTTTATAAGAAATTTCAACTTTTTTGGCCCGGGAAACTAGTGATCACGAATTGAGGCTCTTTTGTCGATTAGACGCTTAGTTTAGAAGATATGGACGATTTAAGTTTTTTTTAAAAAATTCCAACTTTTTTGGCCCGGGAAACTAGTGATCACGAATTAAGGCTCTTTTGTCGATTAGACGCTTAGTTTAGAAGATATCGTCGATTTAAGTTTTTATAAGAAATTTCAACTTTTTTGGCCCGGGAAATTAGTGATCACGAATTAAGGCTCTTCTGTCGATTAGACGCTTAGTTTAGAAGATATCGACGATTTAAGTTTTTATAAGAAATTTCAACTTTTTTGGCCCGGGAAATTAGTGATCACGAATTAAGGCTCTTTTGTCGATTAGACGCTTAGTTTAGAAGATATCGACGATTTAAGTTTTTATATGAAAATCCAACTTTTTTGGCCCGGAAAACTATTGATCACGAATTAAAGCTCTTTTGTCGATTAGACGCTTAGTTTAGAAGATATCGACGATTTAAGTTTTTATAAGAAATTTCAACTTTTTTGGCCCGGGAAATTAGTGATCACGAATTAAGGCTCTTTTGTCGATTAGACGCTTAGTTTAGAAGATATCGACGATTTAAGTTTTTATAAGAAATTCCAACTTTTTTGGCCCGGGAAATGAGTGATCACGAATTAAGGCTCTTTTGTCGATTAGACGCTTAGTTTAGAAGATATCGACGATTTAAGTTTTTATAAGAAATTTCAACTTTTTTGGCCCGGGAAATTAGTGATCACGAATTAAGGCTCTTTTGTCGATTAGACGCTTAGTTTAGAAGATATCGACGATTTAAGTTTTTATAAGAAATTCCAACTTTTTTGGCCCGGGAAATTAGTGATCACGAATTAAGGCTCTTTTGTCGATTAGACGCTTAGTTTAGAAGATATCGACGATTTAAGTTTTTATATGAAAATCCAACTTTTTTGGCCCGGAAAACTATTGATCACGAATTAAGGCTCTTTTGTAGATTAGACGCTTAGTTTAGAAGATATCGTCGATTTAAGTTTTTATGAGAAATTCCAACTTTTTTGGCCCGGGAAACTAGTGATCACAAATTAAGACTCTTTTGTCGATTAGACGCTTAGTTTAGAAGATATCGTCGATTTAAGTTTTTATGAGAAATTCCAACTTTTTTGGCCCGGGAAACTAGTGATCACGAATTAAGGCTCTTTTGTCGATTAGACGCTTAGTTTAGAAGATATCGTCGATTTAAGTTTTTATGAGAAATTCTAACTTTTTTGGCCCGGGAAACTAGTGATCACGAATTAAGGCTCTTTTGTCGATTAGACGCTTAGTTTAGAAGATATCGACGATTTAAGTTTTTATATGAAAATCAAACATTTTTGGCCCGGAAAACTATTGATCACGAATTAAGGCTCTTTTCTCGATTAGACGCTTAGTTTAGAAGATATCGACGATTTAAGTTTTTATAAGAAATTTCAACTTTTTTGGCCCGGGAAACTAGTGATCACGAATTGAGGCTCTTTTGTCGATTAGACGCTTAGTTTAGAAGATATGGACGATTTAAGTTTTTTTTAAAAAATTCCAACTTTTTTGGCCCGGAAAACTATTGATCACGAATTAAAGCTCTTTTGTCGATTAGACGCTTAGTTTAGAAGATATCGACGATTTAAGTTTTTATAAGAAATTTCAACTTTTTTGGCCCGGGAAATTAGTGATCACGAATTAAGGCTCTTTTGTCGATTAGACGCTTAGTTTAGAAGATATCGACGATTTAAGTTTTTATAAGAAATTCCAACTTTTTTGGCCCGGGAAATTAGTGATCACGAATTAAGGCTCTTTTGTCGATTAGACGCTTAGTTTAGAAGATATCGACGATTTAAGTTTTTATAAGAAATTTCAACTTTTTTGGCCCGGGAAATTAGTGATCACGAATTAAGGCTCTTTTGTCGATTAGACGCTTAGTTTAGAAGATATCGACGATTTAAGTTTTTATAAGAAATTCCAACTTTTTTGGCCCGGGAAATTAGTGATCACGAATTAAGGCTCTTTTGTCGATTAGACGCTTAGTTTAGAAGATATCGACGATTTAAGTTTTTATATGAAAATCCAACTTTTTTGGCCCGGAAAACTATTGATCACGAATTAAGGCTCTTTTGTCGATTAGACGCTTAGTTTAGAAGATATCGTCGATTTAAGTTTTTATGAGAAATTCCAACTTTTTTGGCCCGGGAAACTAGTGATCACGAATTAAGACTCTTTTGTCGATTAGACGCTTAGTTTAGAAGATATCGTCGATTTAAGTTTTTATGAGAAATTCCAACTTTTTTGGCCCGGGAAACTAGTGATCACGAATTAAGGCTCTTTTGTCGATTAGACGCTTAGTTTAGAAGATATCGTCGATTTAAGTTTTTATGAGAAATTCTAACTTTTTTGGCCCGGGAAACTAGTGATCACGAATTAAGGCTCTTTTGTCGATTAGACGCTTAGTTTAGAAGATATCGACGATTTAAGTTTTTATATGAAAATCAAACATTTTTGGCCCGGAAAACTATTGATCACGAATTAAGGCTCTTTTCTCGATTAGACGCTTAGTTTAGAAGATATCGACGATTTAAGTTTTTATAAGAAATTTCAACTTTTTTGGCCCGGGAAACTAGTGATCACGAATTGAGGCTCTTTTGTCGATTAGACGCTTAGTTTAGAAGATATGGACGATTTAAGTTTTTTTTTAAAAAATTCCAACTTTTTTGGCACGGGAAACTAGTGATCACGAATTAAGGCTCTTTTGTCGATTAGACGCTTAGTTTAGAAGATATCGTCGATTTAAGTTTTTATAAGAAATTTCAACTTTTTTGGCCCGGGAAATTAGTGATCACGAATTAAGGCTCTTCTGTCGATTAGACGCTTAGTTTAGAAGATATCGACGATTTAAGTTTTTATAAGAAATTTCAACTTTTTTGGCCCGGGAAATTAGTGATCACGAATTAAGGCTCTTTTGTCGATTAGACGCTTAGTTTAGAAGATATCGACGATTTAAGTTTTTATAAGAAATTCCAACTTTTTTGGCCCGGGAAATTAGTGATCACGAATTAAGGCTCTTTTGTCGATTAGACGCTTAGTTTAGAAGATATCGACGATTTAAGTTTTTATATGAAAATCCAACTTTTTTGGCCCGGAAAACTATTGATCACGAATTAAAGCTCTTTTGTCGATTAGACGCTTAGTTTAGAAGATATCGACGATTTAAGTTTTTATTTGAAAATCAAACATTTTTGGCCCGGAAAACTATTGATCACGAATTAAGGCTCTTTTGTCGATTAGACGCTTAGTTTAGAAGATATCGACGATTTAAATTTTTATAAGAAATTTCAACTTTTTTGGCCCGGGAAATTAGTGATCACGAATTAAGGCTCTTTTGTCGATTAGACGCTTAGTTTAGAAGATATCGACTATTTAAGTTTTTATAAGAAATTCCAACTTTTTTGGCCCGGGAAATTAGTGATCACGAATTAAGGCTCTTTTGTCGATTAGACGCTTAGTTTAGAAGATATCGACGATTTAAGTTTTTATATGAAAATCCAACTTTTTGGCCCGGAAAACTATTGATCACGAATAAAGGCTCTTTTGTCGATTAGACGCTTAGTTTAGAAGATATCGTCGATTTAAGTTTTTATGAGAAATTCCAACTTTTTTGGCCCGGGAAACTAGTGATCACGAATTAAGACTCTTTTGTCGATTAGACGCTTAGTTTAGAAGATATCGTCGATTTAAGTTTTTATGAGAAATTCCAACTTTTTTGGCCCGGGAAACTAGTGATCACGAATTAAGGCTCTTTTGTCGATTAGACGCTTAGTTTAGAAGATATCGTCGGTTTAAGTTTTTATGAGAAATTCTAACTTTTTTGGCCCGGGAAACTAGTGATCACGAATTAAGGCTCTTTTGTCGATTAGACGCTTAGTTTAGAAGATATCGACGATTTAAGTTTTTATATGAAAATCAAACATTTTTGGCCCGGAAAACTATTGATCACGAATTAAGGCTCTTTTCTCGATTAGACGCTTAGTTTAGAAGATATCGACGATTTAAGTTTTTATAAGAAATTTCAACTTTTTTGGCCCGGGAAACTAGTGATCACGAATTGAGGCTCTTTTGTCGATTAGACGCTTAGTTTAGAAGATATGGACGATTTAAGTTTTTTTTAAAAAATTCCAACTTTTTTGGCCCGGGAAACTAGTGATCACGAATTAAGGCTCTTTTGTCGATTAGACGCTTAGTTTAGAAGATATCGTCGATTTAAGTTTTTATAAGAAATTTCAACTTTTTTGGCCCGGGAAATTAGTGATCACGAATTAAGGCTCTTCTGTCGATTAGACGCTTAGTTTAGAAGATATCGACGATTTAAGTTTTTATAAGAAATTTCAACTTTTTTGGCCCGGGAAATTAGTGATCACGAATTAAGGCTCTTTTGTCGATTAGACGCTTAGTTTAGAAGATATCGACGATTTAAGTTTTTATAAGAAATTCCAACTTTTTTGGCCCGGGAAATTAGTGATCACGAATTAAGGCTCTTTTGTCGATTAGACGCTTAGTTTAGAAGATATCGACGATTTAAGTTTTTATATGAAAATCCAACTTTTTTGGCCCGGAAAACTATTGATCACGAATTAAAGCTCTTTTGTCGATTAGACGCTTAGTTTAGAAGATATCGACGATTTAAGTTTTTATATGAAAATCAAACATTTTTGGCCCGGAAAACTATTGATCACGAATTAAGGCTCTTTTGTCGATTAGACGCTTAGTTTAGAAGATATCGACGATTTAAGTTTTTATAAGAAATTTCAACTTTTTTGGCCCGGGAAATTAGTGATCACGAATTAAGGCTCTTTTGTCGATTAGACGCTTAGTTTAGAAGATATCGACGATTTAAGTTTTTATAAGAAATTTCAACTTTTTTGGCCCGGGAAATTAGTGATCACGAATTAAGGCTCTTTTGTCGATTAGACGCTTAGTTTAGAAGATATCGACGATTTAAGTTTTTATAAGAAATTCCAACTTTTTTGGCCCGGGAAATTAGTGATCACGAATTAAGGCTCTTTTGTCGATTAGACGCTTAGTTTAGAAGATATCGACGATTTAAGTTTTTATAAGAAATTCCAACTTTTTTGGCCCGGGAAACTAGTGATCACGAATTAAGACTCTTTTGTCGATTAGACGCTTAGTTTAGAAGATATCGTCGATTTAAGTTTTTATGAGAAATTCCAACTTTTTTGGCCCGGGAAACTAGTGATCACGAATTAAGGCTCTTTTGTCGATTAGACGCTTAGTTTAGAAGATTTCGTCGATTTAAGTTTTTATGAGAAATTCCAACTTTTTTGGCCCGGGAAACTAGTGATCACGAATTAAGGCTCTTTTGTCGATTAGACGCTTAGTTTAGAAGATTTCGTCGATTTAAGTTTTTATGAGAAATTCTAACTTTTTTGGCCCGGGAAACTAGTGATCACGAATTAAGGCTCTTTTGTCGATTAGACGCTTAGTTTAGAAGATTTCGTCGATTTAAGTTTTTATGAGAAATTCTAACTTTTTTGGCCCGGGAAATTAGTGATCACGAATTAAGGCTCTTTTGTCGATTAGACGCTTAGTTAAGAAGATATCGACGATTTAAGTTTTTATAAAAAATTCCAACTTTTTTGGCCCGGGAAATTAGTGATCACGAATTAAGGCTCTTTTGTCGATTAGACGCTTAGTTAAGAAGATATCGACGATTTAAGTTTTTATAAAAAATTCCAACTTTTTTGGCCCGGGAAATTAGTGATCACGAATTAAGGCTCTTTTGTCGATTAGACGCTTAGTTAAGAAGATATCGTCGATTTAAGTTTTTATGAGAAATTCTAACTTTTTTGTGATCACGAATTAAGGCTCTTTTGTCGATTAGACGCTTAGTTTAGAAGATATCGACGATTTAAGTTTTTATAAGAAATTTAAGAAAATATAAGAAATGTCGATTAGACGCTTAGTTTAGAAGATATCGCGATTTAAGTTTTTATAAGAAATTCCAACTTTTTTGGCCCGGGAAACTAGTGATCACGAATTAAGGCTCTTTTGTCGATTAGACGCTTAGTTTAGAAGATATCGACGATTTAAGTTTTTATAAGAAATTCCAACTTTTTTGGCCCGGGAAACTAGTGATCACAAATTAAGGCTCTTTTGTCGATTAGACGCTTAGTTTAGAAGATATCGACGATTTAAGTTTTTATAAGAAATTCCAACTTTTTTGGCCCGGGAAACTAGTGATCACGAATTAAGGCTCTTTTGTCGATTAGACGCTTAGTTTAGAAGATATCGACGATTTAAGTTTTTATAAGAAATTCCAACTTTTTTGGCCCGGGAAACTAGTGATCACGAATTATGGCTCTTTTGTCGATTAGACGCTTAGTTTAGAAGATATGGACGATTTAAGTTTTTATAAGAAATTCCATCTTTTTTGGCCCGGAAAATTATTGATCACGGATTAAGGCTCTTTTGTCGATTATTGATCACGAATTAAGGCTCTTTTGTCGATTAGACGCTTAGTTTAGAAGGTATCGTCGATTTAAGTTTTTATGAGAAATTCCAACTTTTTTGGCCCGGGAAACTAGTGATCACGAATTAAGGCTCTTTTGTCGAATAGACGCTTAGTTTAGAAGATATCGACGATTTAAGTTTTTATAAGAAATTTCAACTTTTTTGGCCCGGGAAATTAGTGATCACGAATTAAGGCTCTTTTGTCGAATAGACGCTTAGTTTAGAAGATATCGACGATTTAAGTTTTTATATGAAAATCCAACTTTTTTGGCCCGGAAAACTATTGATCACGAATTAAGGCTCTTTTGTCGATTAGACGCTTAGTTTAGAAGATATCGACGATTTAAGTTTTTATAAGAAATTTCAACTTTTTTGGCCCGGGAAATTAGTGATCACGAATTAAGGCTCTTTTGTCGAATAGACGCTTAGTTTAGAAGATATCGACGATTTAAGTTTTTATATGAAAATCCAACTTTTTTGGCCCGGAAAACTATTGATCACGAATTAAGGCTCTTTTGTCGATTAGACGCTTAGTTTAGAAGATATCGTCGATTTAAGTTTTTATGAGAAATTCCAACTTTTTTGGCCCGGGAAACTAGTGATCACGAATTAAGGCTCTTTTGTCGATTAGACGCTTAGTTTAGAAGATATCGTCGATTTAAGTTTTTATGAGAAATTTCAACTTTTTTGGCCCGGGAAACTAGTGATCACGAATTAAGGCTCTTTTGTCGATTAGACGCTTAGTTTAGAAGATATCGACGATTTAAGTTTTTATAAGAAATTTCAACTTTTTTGGCCCGGGAAACTAGTGATCACGAATTATGGCTCTTTTGTCGATTAGACGCTTAGTTTAGAAGATATAGACGATTTAAGTTTTTATAAGAAATTCCAACTTTTTTGGCCCCGGAAACTAGTGATCACGAATTAAAGCTCTTTTGTCGATTAGACGCTTAGTTTAGAAGATATCGACGATTTAAGTTTTTATAAGAAATTCCAACTTTTTTGGCCCCGGAAACTAGTGATCACGAATTAAGGCTCTTTTGTCGATTAGACGCTTAGTTTAGAAGATATCGACGATTTAAGTTTTTATAAGAAATTCCAACTCTTTAGGCCCGGGAAACTAGTGATCACGAATTAAGGCTTTTTTGTCGATTAGACGCTTTGTTTAGAAGATATCGACGATTTAAGTTTTTATAAGAAATTCCAACTTTTTTGGCCCTGGAAACTAGTGATCACGAATTAAGGCTCTTTTGTCGATTAGACGCTTAGTTTAGAAGATATCGACGATTTAAGTTTTTATAAGAAATTTCAACTTTTTTGGCCCGGGGAACTAGTGATCGCGAATTAAGGCTCTTTTGTCGATTAGACGCTTAGTTTAGTAGATATCGACGATTTAAGTTTTTATAAGAAATTCCAACTTTTTTGGCCCGGGGAACTAGTGATCACGGATTAAGGCTCTTTTGTCGATTAGACGCTTAGTTTAGAAGATATCGACGATTTAAGTTTTTATAAGAAATTCCAACTTTTTTGGCCCGGAAAATTATTGATCACGGATTAAGGCTCTTTTGTCGATTATTGATCACGAATTAAGGCTCTTTTGTCGATTAGACGCTTAGTTTAGAAGATATCGTCGATTTAAGTTTTTATGAGAAATTCCAACTTTTTTGGCCCGGGAAACTAGTGATCACGAATTAAGGCTCTTTTGTCGATTAGACGCTTAGTTTAGAAGATATCGACGATTTAAGTTTTTATATGAAAATCAAACATTTTTGGCCCGGAAAACTATTGATCACGAATTAAGGCTCTTTTGTCGATTAGACGCTTAGTTTAGAAGATATCGACGATTTAAGTTTTTTTTAAAAAATTCCAACTTTTTTGGCCCGGGAAACTAGTGATCACGAATTAAGGCTCTTTTGTCGATTAGACGCTTAGTTTAGAAGATATCGACGATTTAAGTTTTTATAAGAAATTCCAACTTTTTTTGGCCCGGGGAACTAGTGATCACGGATTAAGGCTCTTTTGTCGATTAGACGCTTAGTTTAGAAGATATCGACGATTTAAGTTTTTATAAGAAATTCCAACTTTTTTGGCCCGGAAAATTATTGATCACGGATTAAGGCTCTTTTGTCGATTATTGATCACGAATTAAGGCTCTTTTGTCGATTAGACGCTTAGTTTAGAAGGTATCGTCGATTTAAGTTTTTATGAGAAATTCCAACTTTTTTGGCCCGGGAAACTAGTGATCACGAATTAAGGCTCTTTTGTCGATTAGACGCTTAGTTTAGAAGATATCGACGATTTAAGTTTTTATATGAAAATCAAACATTTTTGGCCCGGAAAACTATTGATCACGAATTAAGGCTCTTTTGTCGATTAGACGCTTATTTTAGAAGATATCGACGATTTAAGTTTTTATAAGAAATTTCAACTTTTTTGGCCCGGGAAATTAGTGATCACGAATTAAGGCTCTTTTGTCGAATAGACGCTTAGTTTAGAAGATATCGACGATTTAAGTTTTTATATGAAAATCCAACTTTTTTGGCCCGGAAAACTATTGATCACGAATTAAGGCTCTTTTGTCGATTAGACGCTTAGTTTAGAAGATATCGTCGATTTAAGTTTTTATGAGAAATTCCAACTTTTTTGGCCCGGGAAACTAGTGATCACGAATTAAGGCTCTTTTGTCGATTAGACGCTTAGTTTAGAAGATATCGTCGATTTAAGTTTTTATGAGAAATTCCAACTTTTTTGGCCCGGGAAACTAGTGATCACGAATTAAGGCTCTTTTGTCGATTAGACGCTTAGTTTAGAAGATATCGTCGATTTAAGTTTTTATGAGAAATTCTAACTTTTTTGGCCCGGGAAACTAGTGATCACGAATTAAGGCTCTTTTGTCGATTAGACGCTTAGTTTAGAAGATATCGACGATTTAAGTTTTTATAAGAAATTTCAACTTTTTTGGCCCGGGGAACTAGTGATCACGGATTAAGGCTCTTTTGTCGATTAGACGCTTAGTTTAGAAGATATCGACGATTTAAGTTTTTATAAGAAATTCCAACTTTTTTGGCCCGGAAAATTATTGATCACGGACTAAGGCTCTTTTGTCGATTATTGAGCACGAATTAAGGCTCTTTTGTCGATTAGACGCTTAGTTTAGAAGATATCGTCGATTTAAGTTTTTATGAGAAATTCCAACTTTTTTGGCCCGGGAAACTAGTGATCACGAATTAAGGCTCTTTTGTCGATTAGACGCTTAGTTTAGAAGATATCGACGATTTAAGTTTTTATATGAAAATCAAACATTTTTGGCCCGGAAAACTATTGATCACGAATTAAGGCTCTTTTGTCGATTAGACGCTTAGTTTAGAAGATATCGACGATTTAAGTTTTTATAAGAAATTTCAACTTTTTTGGCCCGGGAAATTAGTGATCACGAATTAAGGCTCTTTTGTCGATTAGACGCTTAGTTTAGAAGATAACGACGATTTAAGTTTTTATAAGAAATTTCAACTTTTTTGGCCCGGGAAATTAGTGATCACGAATTAAGGCTCTTTTGTCGATTAGACGCTTAGTTTAGAAGATATCGACGATTTAAGTTTTTATATGAAAATCCAACTTTTTTGACCCGGAAAACTATTGATCACGAATTAAGGCTCTTTTGTCGATTAGACGCTTAGTTTAGAAGATATCGTCGATTTAAGTTTTTACGAGAAATTCCAACTTTTTTGGCCCGGGAAACTAGTGATCACGAATTAAGGCTCTTTTGTCGATCAGACGCTTAGTTTAGAAGATATCGTCGATTTAAGTTTTTATGAGAAATTCCAACTTTTTTGGCCCGGGAAACTAGTGATCACGAATTAAGGCTCTTTTGTCGATTAGACGCTTAGTTTAGAAGATATCGTCGATTTAAGTTTTTATGAGAAATTCTAACTTTTTTGGCCCGGGAAACTAGTGATGACGAATTAAGGCTCTTTTGTCGATTAGACGCTTAGTTTAGAAGATATCGACGATTTAAGTTTTTATAAGAAATTTCAACTTTTTTGGCCAGGGAAACTAGTGATCACGAATTAAGGCTCTTTTGTCGATTAGACGCTTAGTTTAGAAGATATCGACGATTTAAGTTTTTTTTTAAAAATTCCAACTTTTTTGGCCCGGGAAACTAGTGATCACGAATTAAGGCTCTTTTGTCGATTAGACGCTTAGATTAGAAGATATGGACGATTTAAGTTTTTATAAGAAATTCCAACTTTTTTGGCCCCGGAAACTAGTGATCACGAATTAAAGCTCTTTTGTCGATTAGACGCTTAGTTTAGAAGATATCGACGATTTAAGTTTTTATAAGAAATTCCAACTTTTTTGGCCCGGGAAACTAGTGATCACGAATTATGGCTCTTTTGTCGATTAGACGCTTAGTTTAGAAGATATGGACGATTTAAGTTTTTATAAGAAATTCCAACTTTTTTGGCCCCGGAAACTAGTGATCACGAATTAAGGCTCTTTTGTCGATTAGACGCTTAGTTTAGAAGATATCGACGATTTAAGTTTTTATAAGAAATTTCAACTTTTTTGGCCCGGGAAACTAGTGATCACGAATTAAGGCTCTTTTGTCGATTAGACGCTTAGTTTAGAAGATATCGTCGATTTAAGTTTTTATGAGAAATTCCAACTTTTTTGGCCCGGGAAACTAGTGATCACGAATTAAGGCTCTTTTGTCGATTAGACGCTTAGTTTAGAAGATATCGTCGATTTAAGTTTTTATGAGAAATTCTAACTTTTTTGGCCCGGGAAACTAGTGATCACGAATTAAGGCTCTTTTGTCGATTAGACGCTTAGTTTAGAAGATATCGACGATTTAAGTTTTTATAAGAAATTTCAACTTTTTTGGCCCGGGGAACTAGTGATCACGGATTAAGGCTCTTTTGTCGATTAGACGCTTAGTTTAGAAGATATCGACGATTTAAGTTTTTATAAGAAATTCCAACTTTTTTGGCCCGGAAAATTATTGATCACGGACTAAGGCTCTTTTGTCGATTATTGAGCACGAATTAAGGCTCTTTTGTCGATTAGACGCTTAGTTTAGAAGATATCGTCGATTTAAGTTTTTATGAGAAATTCCAACTTTTTTGGCCCGGGAAACTAGTGATCACGAATTAAGGCTCTTTTGTCGATTAGACGCTTAGTTTAGAAGATATCGACGATTTAAGTTTTTATATGAAAATCAAACATTTTTGGCCCGGAAAACTATTGATCACGAATTAAGGCTCTTTTGTCGATTAGACGCTTAGTTTAGAAGATATCGACGATTTAAGTTTTTATAAGAAATTTCAACTTTTTTGGCCCGGGAAATTAGTGATCACGAATCAAGGCTCTTTTGTCGATTAGACGCTTAGTTTAGAAGATAACGACGATTTAAGTTTTTATAAGAAATTTCAACTTTTTTGGCCCGGGAAATTAGTGATCACGAATTAAGGCTCTTTTGTCGATTAGACGCTTAGTTTAGAAGATATCGTCGATTTAAGTTTTTACGAGAAATTCCAACTTTTTTGGCCCGGGAAACTAGTGATCACGAATTAAGGCTCTTTTGTCGATCAGACGCTTAGTTTAGAAGATATCGTCGATTTAAGTTTTTATGAGAAATTCCAACTTTTTTGGCCCGGGAAACTAGTGATCACGAATTAAGGCTCTTTTGTCGATTAGACGCTTAGTTTAGAAGATATCGACGATTTAAGTTTTTATAAGAAATTTCAACTTTTTTGGCCCGGGGAACTAGTGATCACGGATTAAGGCTCTTTTGTCGATTAGACGCTTAGTTTAGAAGATATCGACGATTTAAGTTTTTATAAGAAATTCCAACTTTTTTGGCCCGGAAAATTATTGATCACGGACTAAGGCTCTTTTGTCGATTATTGAGCACGAATTAAGGCTCTTTTGTCGATTAGACGCTTAGTTTAGAAGATATCGTCGATTTAAGTTTTTATGAGAAATTCCAACTTTTTTGGCCCGGGAAACTAGTGATCACGAATTAAGGCTCTTTTGTCGATTAGACGCTTAGTTTAGAAGATATCGACGATTTAAGTTTTTATATGAAAATCAAACATTTTTGGCCCGGAAAACTATTGATCACGAATTAAGGCTCTTTTGTCGATTAGACGCTTAGTTTAGAAGATATCGACGATTTAAGTTTTTATAAGAAATTTCAACTTTTTTGGCCCGGGAAATTAGTGATCACGAATTAAGGCTCTTTTGTCGATTAGACGCTTAGTTTAGAAGATAACGACGATTTAAGTTTTTATAAGAAATTTCAACTTTTTTGGCCCGGGAAATTAGTGATCACGAATTAAGGCTCTTTTGTCGATTAGACGCTTAGTTTAGAAGATATCGACGATTTAAGTTTTTTTTTAAAAATTCCAACTTTTTTGGCCCGGGAAACTAGTGATCACGAATTAAGGCTCTTTTGTCGATTAGACGCTTAGATTAGAAGATATGGACGATTTAAGTTTTTATAAGAAATTCCAACTTTTTTGGCCCCGGAAACTAGTGATCACGAATTAAAGCTCTTTTGTCGATTAGACGCTTAGTTTAGAAGATATCGACGATTTAAGTTTTTATAAGAAATTCCAACTTTTTTGGCCCGGGAAACTAGTGATCACGAATTATGGCTCTTTTGTCGATTAGACGCTTAGTTTAGAAGATATGGACGATTTAAGTTTTTATAAGAAATTCCAACTTTTTTGGCCCCGGAAACTAGTGATCACGAATTAAGGCTCTTTTGTCGATTAGACGCTTAGTTTAGAAGATATCGACGATTTAAGTTTTTATAAGAAATTCCAACTTTTTTGGCCCGGGAAACTAGTGATCACGAATTAAGGCTCTTTTGTCGATTAGACGCTTAGTTTAGAAGATATCGACGATTTAAGTTTTTATAAGAAATTCCAACTTTTTTGGCCCGGGAAACTAGTGATCACGAATTAAGGCTCTTTTGTCGATTAGACGCTTAGTTTAGAAGATATCGACGATTTAAGTTTTTATAAGAAATTTCAACTTTTTTGGCCCGGGAAACTAGTGATCACGAATTAAGGCTCTTTTGTCGATTAGACGCTTAGTTTAGAAGATATCGACGATTTAAGTTTTTATAAGAAATTCCAACTTTTTTGGCCCGGGAAACTAGTGATCACGAATTAAGGCTCTTTTGTCGATTAGACGCTTAGTTTAGAAGATATCGCGATTTAAGTTTTTATAAGAAATTCCAACTTTTTTGGCCCGGGAAACTAGTGATCACGAATTAAGGCTCTTTTGTCGATTAGACGCTTAGTTTAGAAGATATCGACGATTTAAGTTTTTATAAGAAATTCCAACTTTTTTGGCCCGGGAAACTAGTGATCACGAATTATGGCTCTTTTGTCGATTAGACGCTTAGTTTAGAAGATATCGACGATTTAAGTTTTTATAAGAAATTCCAACTTTTTTGGCCCCGGAAACTAGTGATCACGAATTAAAGCCCTTTTGTCGATTAGACGCTTAGTTTAGAAGATATCGACGATTTAAGTTTTTTTTAAAAAATTCCAACTTTTTTGGCCCGGGAAATTAGTGATCACGAATTAAGGCTCTTTTGTCGATTAGACGCTTAGTTTAGAAGATATCGACGATTTAAGTTTTTATATGAAAATCCAACTTTTTTGGCCCGGAAAACTATTGATCACGAATTAAAGCTCTTTTGTCGATTAGACGCTTAGTTTAGGAGATATCGACGATTTAAGTTTTTATATGAAAATCAAACATTTTTGGCCCGGAAAACTATTGATCACGAATTAAGGCTCTTTTGTCGATTAGACGCTTAGATTAGAAGATATGGACGATTTAAGTTTTTATAAGAAATTCCAACTTTTTTGGCCCCGGAAACTAGTGATCACGAATTAAAGCTCTTTTGTCGATTAGACGCTTAGTTTAGAAGATATCGACGATTTAAGTTTTTATAAGAAATTCCAACTTTTTTGGCCCGGGAAACTAGTGATCACGAATTATGGCTCTTTTGTCGATTAGACGCTTAGTTTAGAAGATATGGACGATTTAAGTTTTTATAAGAAATTCCAACTTTTTTGGCCCCGGAAACTAGTGATCACGAATTAAGGCTCTTTTGTCGATTAGACGCTTAGTTTAGAAGATATCGACGATTTAAGTTTTTATAAGAAATTCCAACTTTTTTGGCCCGGGAAACTAGTGATCACGAATTAAGGCTCTTTTGTCGATTAGACGCTTAGTTTAGAAGATATCGACGATTTAAGTTTTTATAAGAAATTCCAACTTTTTTGGCCCGGGAAACTAGTGATCACGAATTAAGGCTCTTTTGTCGATTAGACGCTTAGTTTAGAAGATATCGACGATTTAAGTTTTTATAAGAAATTTCAACTTTTTTGGCCCGGGAAACTAGTGATCACGAATTAAGGCTCTTTTGTCGATTAGACGCTTAGTTTAGAAGATATCGTCGATTTAAGTTTTTATGAGAAATTCCAACTTTTTTGGCCCCGGAAACTAGTGATCACGAATTAAGGCTCTTTTGTCGCTTAGACGCTTAGTTTAGAAGATATCGACGATTTAAGTTTTTTTTAAAAAATTTCAACTTTTTTGGCCCGGGAAACTAGTGATCACGAATTATGGCTCTTTTGTCGATTAGACGCTTAGTTTAGAAGATATGGACGATTTAAGTTTTTATAAGAAATTCCAACTTTTTTGGCCCCGGAAACTAGTGATCACGAATTAAGGCTCTTTTGTCGCTTAGACGCTTAGTTTAGAAGATATCGACGATTTAAGTTTTTTTTAAAAAATTCCAACTTTTTTGGCCCGGGAAATTAGTGATCACGAATTAAGGCTCTTTTGTCGATTAGACGCTTAGTTTAGAAGATATCGACGATTTAAGTTTTTATATGAAAATCCAACTTTTTTGGCCCGGAAAACTATTGATCACGAATTAAAGCTCTTTTGTCGATTAGACGCTTAGTTTAGAAGATATCGACGATTTAAGTTTTTATATGAAAATCAAACATTTTTGGCCCGGAAAACTATTGATCACGAATTAAGGCTCTTTTGTCGATTAGACGCTTAGTTTAGAAGATATCGACGATTTAAGTTTTTATAAGAAATTCCAACTTTTTTGGCCCGGGAGTGATTTGGAGTGATCACAAATTAAGGCTCTTTTGTCGATTAGACGCTTAGTTTAGAAGAAATCGACGATTTAAGTTTTTATAAGAAATTCCAACTTTTTTGGCCCGGGAAACTAGTGATAACGAATTAAGGCTCTTTTGTCGATTAGACGCTTAGTTTAGAAGATATCGACGATATAAATTTTTATATGAAAATCCAACTTTTTTGGCCCCGGAAACTAGTGATCACGAATTATGGCTCTTTTGTCGATTAGACGCTTAGTTTAGAAGATATCGACGATTTAAGTTTTTATAAGAAATTCCAACTTTTTTGGCCCGGGAAACTAGTGATCACGAATTAAGGCTCTTTTGTCGATTAGACGCTTAGTTTAGAAGATATCGTCGATTTAAGTTTTTACGAGAAATTCCAACTTTTTTGGCCCGGGAAACTAGTGATCACGAATTAAGGCTCTTTTGTCGATCAGACGCTTAGTTTAGAAGATATCGTCGATTTAAGTTTTTATGAGAAATTCCAACTTTTTTGGCCCGGGAAACTAGTGATCACGAATTAAGGCTCTTTTGTCGATTAGACGCTTAGTTTAGAAGATATCGTCGATTTAAGTTTTTATGAGAAATTCTAACTTTTTTGGCCCGGGAAACTAGTGATCACGAATTAAAGCTCTTTTGTCGATTAGACGCTTAGTTTAGAAGATATCGACGATTTAAGTTTTTATAAGAAATTCCAACTTTTTTGGCCCGGGAAACTAGTGATCACGAATTATGGCTCTTTTGTCGATTAGACGCTTAGTTTAGAAGATATGGACGATTTAAGTTTTTATAAGAAATTCCAACTTTTTTGGCCCCGGAAACTAGTGATCACGAATTAAGGCTCTTTTGTCGATTAGACGCTTAGTTTAGAAGATATCGACAATTTAAGTTTTTATAAGAAATTCCAACTTTTTTGGCCCGGGAAACTAGTGATCACGAATTAAGGCTCTTTTGTCGATTAGACGCTTAGTTTAGAAGATATCGACGATTTAAGTTTTTATAAGAAATTCCAACTTTTTTGGCCCGGGAAACTAGTGATCACGAATTAAGGCTCTTTTGTCGATTAGACGCTTAGTTTAGAAGATATCGACGATTTAAGTTTTTATAAGAAATTTCAACTTTTTTGGCCCGGGAAACTAGTGATCACGAATTAAGGCTCTTTTGTCGATTAGACGCTTAGTTTAGAAGATATCGACGATTTAAGTTTTTATAAGAAATTCCAACTTTTTTGGCCCGGGAAACTAGTGATCACGAATTAAGGCTCTTTTGTCGATTAGACGCTTAGTTTAGAAGATATCGCGATTTAAGTTTTTATAAGAAATTCCAACTTTTTTGGCCCGGGAAACTAGTGATCACGAATTAAGGCTCTTTTGTCGATTAGACGCTTAGTTTAGAAGATATCGACGATTTAAGTTTTTATAAGAAATTCCAACTTTTTTGGCCCGGGAAACTAGTGATCACGAATTATGGCTCTTTTGTCGATTAGACGCTTAGTTTAGAAGATATCGACGATTTAAGTTTTTATAAGAAATTCCAACTTTTTTGGCCCCGGAAACTAGTGATCACGAATTAAAGCTCTTTTGTCGATTAGACGCTTAGTTTAGAAGATATCGACGATTTAAGTTTTTTTAAAAAATTCCAACTTTTTTGGCCCGGGAAATTAGTGATCACGAATTAAGGCTCTTTTGTCGATTAGACGCTTAGTTTAGAAGATATCGACGATTTAAGTTTTTATATGAAAATCCAACTTTTTTGGCCCGGAAAACTATTGATCACGAATTAAAGCTCTTTTGTCGATTAGACGCTTAGTTTAGAAGATATCGACGATTTAAGTTTTTATATGAAAATCAAACATTTTTGGCCCGGAAAACTATTGATCACGAATTAAGGCTCTTTTGTCGATTAGACGCTTAGATTAGAAGATATCGACGATTTAAGTTTTTATAAGAAATTCCAACTTTTTTGGCCAGGGAAACTAGTGATCACGAATTAAGGCTCTTTTGTCGATTAGACGCTTAGTTTAGAAGATATCGACGATTTAAGTTTTTTTTTAAAAATTCCAACTTTTTTGGCCCGGGAAACTAGTGATCACGAATTAAGGCTCTTTTGTCGATTAGACGCTTAGATTAGAAGATATGGACGATTTAAGTTTTTATAAGAAATTCCAACTTTTTTGGCCCCGGAAACTAGTGATCACGAATTAAAGCTCTTTTGTCGATTAGACGCTTAGTTTAGAAGATATCGACGATTTAAGTTTTTATAAGAAATTCCAACTTTTTTGGCCCGGGAAACTAGTGATCACGAATTATGGCTCTTTTGTCGATTAGACGCTTAGTTTAGAAGATATGGACGATTTAAGTTTTTATAAGAAATTCCAACTTTTTTGGCCCCGGAAACTAGTGATCACGAATTAAGGCTCTTTTGTCGATTAGACGCTTAGTTTAGAAGATATCGACAATTTAAGTTTTTATAAGAAATTCCAACTTTTTTGGCCCGGGAAACTAGTGATCACGAATTAAGGCTCTTTTGTCGATTAGACGCTTAGTTTAGAAGATATCGACGATTTAAGTTTTTATAAGAAATTCCAACTTTTTTGGCCCGGGAAACTAGTGATCACGAATTAAGGCTCTTTTGTCGATTAGACGCTTAGTTTAGAAGATATCGACGATTTAAGTTTTTATAAGAAATTTCAACTTTTTTGGCCAGGGAAACTAGTGATCACGAATTAAGGCTCTTTTGTCGATTAGACGCTTAGTTTAGAAGATATCGACGATTTAAGTTTTTATAAGAAATTCCAACTTTTTTGGCCCGGGAAACTAGTGATCACGAATTAAGGCTCTTTTGTCGATTAGACGCTTAGTTTAGAAGATATCGCGATTTAAGTTTTTATAAGAAATTCCAACTTTTTTGGCCCGGGAAACTAGTGATCACGAATTAAGGCTCTTTTGTCGATTAGACGCTTAGTTTAGAAGATATCGACGATTTAAGTTTTTATAAGAAATTCCAACTTTTTTGGCCCGGGAAACTAGTGATCACGAATTATGGCTCTTTTGTCGATTAGACGCTTAGTTTAGAAGATATCGACGATTTAAGTTTTTATAAGAAATTCCAACTTTTTTGGCCCCGGAAACTAGTGATCACGAATTAAAGCTCTTTTGTCGATTAGACGCTTAGTTTAGAAGATATCGACGATTTAAGTTTTTTTAAAAAATTCCAACTTTTTTGGCCCGGGAAATTAGTGATCACGAATTAAGGCTCTTTTGTCGATTAGACGCTTAGTTTAGAAGATATCGACGATTTAAGTTTTTATATGAAAATCCAACTTTTTTGGCCCGGAAAACTATTGATCACGAATTAAAGCTCTTTTGTCGATTAGACGCTTAGTTTAGAAGATATCGACGATTTAAGTTTTTATATGAAAATCAAACATTTTTGGCCCGGAAAACTATTGATCACGAATTAAGGCTCTTTTGTCGATTAGACGCTTAGATTAGAAGATATGGACGATTTAAGTTTTTATAAGAAATTCCAACTTTTTTGGCCCCGGAAACTAGTGATCACGAATTAAAGCTCTTTTGTCGATTAGACGCTTAGTTTAGAAGATATCGACGATTTAAGTTTTTATAAGAAATTCCAACTTTTTTGGCCCGGGAAACTAGTGATCACGAATTATGGCTCTTTTGTCGATTAGACGCTTAGTTTAGAAGATATGGACGATTTAAGTTTTTATAAGAAATTCCAACTTTTTTGGCCCCGGAAACTAGTGATCACGAATTAAGGCTCTTTTGTCGATTAGACGCTTAGTTTAGAAGATATCGACGATTTAAGTTTTTATAAGAAATTCCAACTTTTTTGGCCCGGGAAACTAGTGATCACGAATTAAGGCTCTTTTGTCGATTAGACGCTTAGTTTAGAAGATATCGACGATTTAAGTTTTTATAAGAAATTCCAACTTTTTTGGCCCGGGAAACTAGTGATCACGAATTAAGGCTCTTTTGTCGATTAGACGCTTAGTTTAGAAGATATCGTCGATTTAAGTTTTTATGAGAAATTCCAACTTTTTTGGCCCGGGAAACTAGTGATCACGAATTATGGCTCTTTTGTCGATTAGACGCTTAGTTTAGAAGATATGGACGATTTAAGTTTTTATAAGAAATTCCAACTTTTTTGGCCCCGGAAACTAGTGATCACGAATTAAGGCTCTTTTGTCGCTTAGACGCTTAGTTTAGAAGATATCGACGATTTAAGTTTTTTTTAAAAAATTTCAACTTTTTTGGCCCGGGAAACTAGTGATCACGAATTATGGCTCTTTTGTCGATTAGACGCTTAGTTTAGAAGATATGGACGATTTAAGTTTTTATAAGAAATTCCAATTTTTTTGGCCCCGGAAACTAGTGATCACGAATTAAGGCTCTTTTGTCGCTTAGACGCTTAGTTTAGAAGATATCGACGATTTAAGTTTTTTTAAAAAATTCCAACTTTTTTGGCCCGGAAAACTATTGATCACGAATTAAAGCTCTTTTGTCGATTAGACGCTTAGTTTAGAAGATATCGACGATTTAAGTTTTTATATGAAAATCAAACATTTTTGGCCCGGAAAACTATTGATCACGAATTAAGGCTCTTTTGTCGATTAGACGCTTAGTTTAGAAGATATCGACGATTTAAGTTTTTATAAGAAATTCCAACTTTTTTGGCCCGGGAGTGATTTGGAGTGATCACAAATTAAGGCTCTTTTGTCGATTAGACGCTTAGTTTAGAAGATATCGACGATTTAAGTTTTTATAAGAAATTCCAACTTTTTTGGCCCGGGAAACTAGTGATAACGAATTAAGGCTCTTTTGTCGATTAGACGCTTAGTTTAGAAGATATCGACGATATAAATTTTTATATGAAAATCCAACTTTTTTGGCCCCGGAAACTAGTGATCACGAATTAAGGCTCTTTTGTCGATTAGACGCTTAGTTTAGAAGATATCGTCGATTTAAGTTTTTATAAGAAATTCCAACTTTTTTGGCCCGGGAAACTAGTGATCACGAATTAAGGCTCTTTTGTCGATTAGACGCTTAGTTTAGAAGATATCGACGATTTAAGTTTTTATATGAAAATCCAACTTTTTTGGCCCGGAAAATTATTGATCACGAATTAAGGCTCTTTTGTCGATTATTGATCACGAATTAAGGCTCTTTTGTCGATTAGACGCTTAGTTTAGAAGATATCGTCGATTTAAGTTTTTATGAGAAATTCCAACTTTTTTGGCCCGGGAAACTATTGATCACGAATTAAGGCTCTTTTGTCGATTAGACGCTTAGTTTAGAAGATATCGACGATTTAAGTTTTTATATGAAAATCAAACATTTTTGGCCCGGAAAACTATTGATCACGAATTAAGGCTCTTTTGTCGATTTGACGCTTAGTTTAGAAGATATCGACGATTTAAGTTTTTATAAGAAATTTCAACTTTTTTGGCCCGGGAAATTAGTGATCACGAATTAAGGCTCTTTTGTCGATTAGACGCTTAGTTTAGAAGATATCGAAGATTTAAGTTTTTATAAGAAATTTCAACTTTTTTGGCCCGGGAAATTAGTGATCACGAATTAAGGCTCTTTTGTCGATTAGACGCTTAGTTTAGAAGATATCGACGATTTAAGTTTTTATAAGAAATTCCAACTTTTTTGGCCCGGGAAATTAGTGATCACGAATTAAGGCTCTTTTGTCGATTAGACGCTTAGTTAAGAAGATATCGACGATTTAAGTTTTTATATGAAAATCAAACATTTTTGGCCCGGAAAACTATTGATCACGAATTAAGGCTCTTTTGTCGATTAGACGCTTAGTTTAGAAGATATCGACGATTTAAGTTTTTATAAGAAATTTCAACTTTTTTGGCCCGGGAAATTAGTGATCACGAATTAAGGCTCTTTTGTCGATTAGACGCTTAGTTTAGAAGATATCGAAGATTTAAGTTTTTATAAGAAATTTCAACTTTTTTGGCCCGGGAAATTAGTGATCACGAATTAAGGCTCTTTTGTCGATTAGACGCTTAGTTTAGAAGATATCGACGATATAAATTTTTATATGAAAATCCAACTTTTTTGGCCCCGGAAACTAGTGATCACGAATTAAGGCTCTTTTGTCGATTAGACGCTTAGTTTAGAAGATATCGTCGATTTAAGTTTTTATAAGAAATTCCAACTTTTTTGGCCCGGGAAACTAGTGATCACGAATTAAGGCTCTTTTGTCGATTAGACGCTTAGTTTAGAAGATATCGACGATTTAAGTTTTTATATGAAAATCCAACTTTTTTGGCCCGGAAAATTATTGATCACGAATTAAGGCTCTTTTGTCGATTATTGATCACGAATTAAGGCTCTTTTGTCGATTAGACGCTTAGTTTAGAAGATATCGTCGATTTAAGTTTTTATGAGAAATTCCAACTTTTTTGGCCCGGGAAACTATTGATCACGAATTAAGGCTCTTTTGTCGATTAGACGCTTAGTTTAGAAGATATCGACGATTTAAGTTTTTATATGAAAATCAAACATTTTTGGCCCGGAAAACTATTGATCACGAATTAAGGCTCTTTTGTCGATTTGACGCTTAGTTTAGAAGATATCGACGATTTAAGTTTTTATAAGAAATTTCAACTTTTTTGGCCCGGGAAATTAGTGATCACGAATTAAGGCTCTTTTGTCGATTAGACGCTTAGTTTAGAAGATATCGAAGATTTAAGTTTTTATAAGAAATTTCAACTTTTTTGGCCCGGGAAATTAGTGATCACGAATTAAGGCTCTTTTGTCGATTAGACGCTTAGTTTAGAAGATATCGACGATTTAAGTTTTTATAAGAAATTCCAACTTTTTTGGCCCGGGAAATTAGTGATCACGAATTAAGGCTCTTTTGTCGATTAGACGCTTAGTTAAGAAGATATCGACGATTTAAGTTTTTATATGAAAATCAAACATTTTTGGCCCGGAAAACTATTGATCACGAATTAAGGCTCTTTTGTCGATTAGACGCTTAGTTTAGAAGATATCGACGATTTAAGTTTTTATAAGAAATTCCAACTTTTTTGGCCCCGGAAACTAGTGATCACGAATTAAAGCTCTTTTGTCGATTAGACGCTTAGTTTAGAAGATATCGACGATTTAAGTTTTTATAAGAAATTCCAACTTTTTTGGCCCGGGAAACTAGTGATCACGAATTATGGCTCTTTTGTCGATTAGACGCTTAGTTTAGAAGATATGGACGATTTAAGTTTTTATAAGAAATTCCAACTTTTTTGGCCCCGGAAACTAGTGATCACGAATTAAGGCTCTTTTGTCGATTAGACGCTTAGTTTAGAAGATATCGACGATTTAAGTTTTTATAAGAAATTCCAACTTTTTTGGCCCGGGAAACTAGTGATCACGAATTAAGGCTCTTTTGTCGATTAGACGCTTAGTTTAGAAGATATCGACGATTTAAGTTTTTATAAGAAATTCCAACTTTTTTGGCCCGGGAAACTAGTGATCACGAATTAAGGCTCTTTTGTCGATTAGACGCTTAGTTTAGAAGATATCGACGATTTAAGTTTTTATAAGAAATTTCAACTTTTTTGGCCCGGGAAACTAGTGATCACGAATTAAGGCTCTTTTGTCGATTAGACGCTTAGTTTAGAAGATATCGACGATTTAAGTTTTTATAAGAAATTCCAACTTTTTTGGCCCGGGAAACTAGTGATCACGAATTAAGGCTCTTTTGTCGATTAGACGCTTAGTTTAGAAGATATCGTCGATTTAAGTTTTTATGAGAAATTCCAACTTTTTTGGCCCGGGAAACTAGTGATCACGAATTATGGCTCTTTTGTCGATTAGACGCTTAGTTTAGAAGATATGGACGATTTAAGTTTTTATAAGAAATTCCAACTTTTTTGGCCCCGGAAACTAGTGATCACGAATTAAGGCTCTTTTGTCGCTTAGACGCTTAGTTTAGAAGATATCGACGATTTAAGTTTTTTTTAAAAAATTTCAACTTTTTTGGCCCGGGAAACTAGTGATCACGAATTATGGCTCTTTTGTCGATTAGACGCTTAGTTTAGAAGATATGGACGATTTAAGTTTTTATAAGAAATTCCAACTTTTTTGGCCCCGGAAACTAGTGATCACGAATTAAGGCTCTTTTGTCGCTTAGACGCTTAGTTTAGAAGATATCGACGATTTAAGTTTTTTTAAAAAATTCCAACTTTTTTGGCCCGGGAAATTAGTGATCACGAATTAAGGCTCTTTTGTCGATTAGACGCTTAGTTTAGAAGATATCGACGATTTAAGTTTTTATATGAAAATCCAACTTTTTTGGCCCGGAAAACTATTGATCACGAATTAAAGCTCTTTTGTCGATTAGACGCTTAGTTTAGAAGATATCGACGATTTAAGTTTTTATATGAAAATCAAACATTTTTGGCCCGGAAAACTATTGATCACGAATTAAGGCTCTTTTGTCGATTAGACGCTTAGTTTAGAAGATATCGACGATTTAAGTTTTTATAAGAAATTCCAACTTTTTTGGCCCGGGAGTGATTTGGAGTGATCACAAATTAAGGCTCTTTTGTCGATTAGACGCTTAGTTTAGAAGATATCGACGATTTAAGTTTTTATAAGAAATTCCAACTTTTTTGGCCCGGGAAACTAGTGATAACGAATTAAGGCTCTTTTGTCGATTAGACGCTTAGTTTAGAAGATATCGACGATATAAATTTTTATATGAAAATCCAACTTTTTTGGCCCCGGAAACTAGTGATCACGAATTAAGGCTCTTTTGTCGATTAGACGCTTAGTTTAGAAGATATCGTCGATTTAAGTTTTTATAAGAAATTCCAACTTTTTTGGCCCGGGAAACTAGTGATCACGAATTAAGGCTCTTTTGTCGATTAGACGCTTAGTTTAGAAGATATCGACGATTTAAGTTTTTATATGAAAATCCAACTTTTTTGGCCCGGAAAATTATTGATCACGAATTAAGGCTCTTTTGTCGATTATTGATCACGAATTAAGGCTCTTTTGTCGATTAGACGCTTAGTTTAGAAGATATCGTCGATTTAAGTTTTTATGAGAAATTCCAACTTTTTTGGCCCGGGAAACTATTGATCACGAATTAAGGCTCTTTTGTCGATTAGACGCTTAGTTTAGAAGATATCGACGATTTAAGTTTTTATATGAAAATCAAACATTTTTGGCCCGGAAAACTATTGATCACGAATTAAGGCTCTTTTGTCGATTTGACGCTTAGTTTAGAAGATATCGACGATTTAAGTTTTTATAAGAAATTTCAACTTTTTTGGCCCGGGAAATTAGTGATCACGAATTAAGGCTCTTTTGTCGATTAGACGCTTAGTTTAGAAGATATCGAAGATTTAAGTTTTTATAAGAAATTTCAACTTTTTTGGCCCGGGAAATTAGTGATCACGAATTAAGGCTCTTTTGTCGATTAGACGCTTAGTTTAGAAGATATCGACGATTTAAGTTTTTATAAGAAATTCCAACTTTTTTGGCCCGGGAAATTAGTGATCACGAATTAAGGCTCTTTTGTCGATTAGACGCTTAGTTAAGAAGATATCGACGATTTAAGTTTTTATATGAAAATCAAACATTTTTGGCCCGGAAAACTATTGATCACGAATTAAGGCTCTTTTGTCGATTAGACGCTTAGTTTAGAAGATATCGACGATTTAAGTTTTTATAAGAAATTTCAACTTTTTTGGCCCGGGAAATTAGTGATCACGAATTAAGGCTCTTTTGTCGATTAGACGCTTAGTTTAGAAGATATCGAAGATTTAAGTTTTTATAAGAAATTTCAACTTTTTTGGCCCGGGAAATTAGTGATCACGAATTAAGGCTCTTTTGTCGATTAGACGCTTAGTTTAGAAGATATCGACGATTTAAGTTTTTATAAGAAATTCCAACTTTTTTGGCCCGGGAAATTAGTGATCACGAATTAAGGCTCTTTTGTCGATTAGACGCTTAGTTTAGAAGATATCGACGATTTAAGTTTTTATATGAAAATCCAACTTTTTTGGCCCGGAAAACTATTGATCACGAATTAAAGCTCTTTTGTCGATTAGACGCTTAGTTTAGAAGATATCGACGATTTAAATTTTTATATGAAAATCAAACATTTTTGGGGCCCGGAAAACTATTGATCACGAATTAAGGCTCTTTTGTCGATTAGACGCTTAGTTTAGAAGATATCGACGATTTAAGTTTTTATAAGAAATTTCAACTTTTTTGGCCCGGGAAATTAGTGATCACGAATTAAGGCTCTTTTGTCGATTAGACGCTTAGTTTAGAAGATATCGACGATTTAAGTTTTTATAAGAAATTTCAACTTTTTTGGCTCGGGAAATTAGTGATCACGAATTAAGGCTCTTTTGTCGATTAGACGCTTAGTTTAGAAGATATCGACGATTTAAGTTTTTATAAGAAATTTCAACTTTTTTGGCCCGGGAAATTAGTGATCACGAATTAAGGCTCTTTTGTCGATTAGACGCTTAGTTTAGAAGATATCGACGATTTAAGTTTTTATAAGAAATTCCAACTTTTTTGGCCCGGGAAATTAGTGATCACGAATTAAGGCTCTTTTGTCGATTAGACGCTTAGTTTAGAAGATATCGACGATTTAAGTTTTTATATGAAAATCCAACTTTTTTGGCCCGGAAAACTATTGATCACGAATTAAAGCTCTTTTGTCGATTAGACGCTTAGTTTAGAAGATATCGACGATTTAAGTTTTTATATGAAAATCAAACATTTTTGGCCCGGAAAACTATTGATCACGAATTAAGGCTCTTTTGTCGATTAGACGCTTAGTTTAGAAGATATCGACGATTTAAGTTTTTATAAGAAATTTCAACTTTTTTGGCTCGGGAAATTAGTGATCACGAATTAAGGCTCTTTTGTCGATTAGACGCTTAGTTTAGAAGATATCGACGATTTAAGTTTTTATAAGAAATTTCAACTTTTTTGGCCCGGGAAATTAGTGATCACGAATTAAGGCTCTTTTGTCGATTAGACGCTTAGTTTAGAAGATATCGACGATTTAAGTTTTTATAAGAAATTCCAACTTTTTTGGCCCGGGAAATTAGTGATCACGAATTAAGGCTCTTTTGTCGATTAGACGCTTAGTTTAGAAGATATCGACGATTTAAGTTTTTATATGAAAATCCAACTTTTTTGGCCCGGAAAACTATTGATCACGAATTAAAGCTCTTTTGTCGATTAGACGCTTAGTTTAGAAGATATCGACGATTTAAGTTTTTATATGAAAATCAAACATTTTTGGCCCGGAAAACTATTGATCACGAATTAATGCTCTTTTGTCGATTAGACGCTTAGTTTAGAAGATATCGACGATTTAAGTTTTTATAAGAAATTTCAACTTTTTTGGCCCGGGAAATTAGTGATCACGAATTAAGGCTCTTTTGTCGATTAGACGCTTAGTTTAGAAGATATCGACGATTTAAGTTTTTATAAGAAATTTCAACTTTTTTGGCCCGGGAAATTAGTGATCACGAATTAAGGCTCTTTTGTCGATTAGACGCTTAGTTTAGAAGATATCGACGATTTAAGTTTTTATAAGAAATTCCAACTTTTTTGGCCCGGGAAATTAGTGATCACGAATTAAGGCTCTTTTGTCGATTAGACGCTTAGTTAAGAAGATATCGACGATTTAAGTTTTTATATGAAAATCAAACATTTTTGGCCCGGAAAACTATTGATCACGAATTAAGGCTCTTTTGTCGATTAGACGCTTAGTTTAGAAGATATCGACGATTTAAGTTTTTATAAGAAATTTCAACTTTTTTGGCCCGGGAAATTAGTGATCACGAATTAAGGCTCTTTTGTCGATTAGACGCTTAGTTTAGAAGATATCGAAGATTTAAGTTTTTATAAGAAATTTCAACTTTTTTGGCCCGGGAAATTAGTGATCACGAATTAAGGCTCTTTTGTCGATTAGACGCTTAGTTTAGAAGATATCGACGATTTAAGTTTTTATAAGAAATTCCAACTTTTTTGGCCCGGGAAATTAGTGATCACGAATTAAGGCTCTTTTGTCGATTAGACGCTTAGTTTAGAAGATATCGACGATTTAAGTTTTTATATGAAAATCCAACTTTTTTGGCCCGGAAAACTATTGATCACGAATTAAAGCTCTTTTGTCGATTAGACGCTTAGTTTAGAAGATATCGACGATTTAAGTTTTTATATGAAAATCAAACATTTTTGGGGCCCGGAAAACTATTGATCACGAATTAAGGCTCTTTTGTCGATTAGACGCTTAGTTTAGAAGATATCGACGATTTAAGTTTTTATAAGAAATTTCAACTTTTTTGGCCCGGGAAATTAGTGATCACGAATTAAGGCTCTTTTGTCGATTAGACGCTTAGTTTAGAAGATATCGACGATTTAAGTTTTTATAAGAAATTTCAACTTTTTTGGCTCGGGAAATTAGTGATCACGAATTAAGGCTCTTTTGTCGATTAGACGCTTAGTTTAGAAGATATCGACGATTTAAGTTTTTATAAGAAATTCCAACTTTTTTGGCCCGGGAAATTAGTGATCACGAATTAAGGCTCTTTTGTCGATTAGACGCTTAGTTTAGAAGATATCGACGATTTAAGTTTTTATATGAAAATCCAACTTTTTTGGCCCGGAAAACTATTGATCACGAATTAAAGCTCTTTTGTCGATTAGACGCTTAGTTTAGAAGATATCGACGATTTAAGTTTTTATATGAAAATCAAACATTTTTGGCCCGGAAAACTATTGATCACGAATTAAGGCTCTTTTGTCGATTAGACGCTTAGTTTAGAAGATATCGACGATTTAAGTTTTTATAAGAAATTTCAACTTTTTTGGCCCGGGAAATTAGTGATCACGAATTAAGGCTCTTTTGTCGATTAGACGCTTAGTTTAGAAGATATCGACGATTTAAGTTTTTATAAGAAATTTCAACTTTTTTGGCCCGGGAAATTAGTGATCACGAATTAAGGCTCTTTTGTCGATTAGACGCTTAGTTTAGAAGATATCGACGATTTAAGTTTTTATAAGAAATTCCAACTTTTTTGGCCCGGGAAATTAGTGATCACGAATTAAGGCTCTTTTGTCGATTAGACGCTTAGTTTAGAAGATATCGACGATTTAAGTTTTTATATGAAAATCCAACTTTTTTGGCCCGGAAAACTATTGATCACGAATTAAGGTTTTTTTGTCGATTAGACGCTTAGTTTAGAAGATATCGACGATTTAAGTTTTTATATGAAAATCAAACATTTTTGGCCCGGAAAACTATTGATCACGAATTAAGGCTCTTTTGTCGATTAGACGCTTAGTTTAGAAGATATCGACGATTTAAGTTTTTATAAGAAATTTCAACTTTTTTGGCCCGGGAAATTAGTGATCACGAATTAAGGCTCTTTTGTCGATTAGACGCTTAGTTTAGAAGATATCGACGATTTAAGTTTTTATAAGAAATTCCAACTTTTTTGGCCCGGGAAATTAGTGATCACGAATTAAGGCTCTTTTGTCGATTAGACGCTTAGTTTAGAAGATATCGACGATTTAAGTTTTTATATGAAAATCCAACTTTTTTGGCCCGGAAAACTATTGATCACGAATTAAGGCTTTTTTGTCGATTAGACGCTTAGTTTAGAAGATATCGTCGATTTAAGTTTTTATGAGAAATTCCAACTTTTTTGGCCCGGGAAACTAGTGATCACGAATTAAGACTCTTTTGTCGATTAGACGCTTAGTTTAGAAGATATCGTCGATTTAAGTTTTTATGAGAAATTCCAACTTTTTTGGCCCGGGAAACTAGTGATCACGAATTAAGGCTCTTTTGTCGATTAGACGCTTAGTTTAGAAGATATCGTCGATTTAAGTTTTTATGAGAAATTCTAACTTTTTTGGCCCGGGAAACTAGTGATCACGAATTAAGGCTCTTTTGTCGATTAGACGCTTAGTTTAGAAGATATCGACGATTTAAGTTTTTATAAGAAATTCCAACTTTTTTGGCCCCGGAAACTAGTGATCACGAATTAAGGCTCTTTTGTCGATTAGACGCTTAGTTTAGAAGATATCGACGATTTAAGTTTTTATAAGAAATTCCAACTCTTTAGGCCCGGGAAACTAGTGATCACGAATTAAGGCTTTTTTGTCGATTAGACGCTTTGTTTAGAAGATATCGACGATTTAAGTTTTTATAAGAAATTCCAACTTTTTTGGCCCTGGAAACTAGTGATCACGAATTAAGGCTCTTTTGTCGATTAGACGCTTAGTTTAGAAGATATCGACGATTTAAGTTTTTATAAGAAATTTCAACTTTTTTGGCCCGGGGAACTAGTGATCGCGAATTAAGGCTCTTTTGTCGATTAGACGCTTAGTTTAGTAGATATCGACGATTTAAGTTTTTATAAGAAATTCCAACTTTTTTGGCCCGGGGAACTAGTGATCACGGATTAAGGCTCTTTTGTCGATTAGACGCTTAGTTTAGAAGATATCGACGATTTAAGTTTTTATAAGAAATTCCAACTTTTTTGGCCCGGAAAATTATTGATCACGGATTAAGGCTCTTTTGTCGATTATTGATCACGAATTAAGGCTCTTTTGTCGATTAGACGCTTAGTTTAGAAGATATCGTCGATTTAAGTTTTTATGAGAAATTCCAACTTTTTTGGCCCGGGAAACTAGTGATCACGAATTAAGGCTCTTTTGTCGATTAGACGCTTAGTTTAGAAGATATCGACGATTTAAGTTTTTATATGAAAATCAAACATTTTTGGCCCGGAAAACTATTGATCACGAATTAAGGCTCTTTTGTCGATTAGACGCTTAGTTTAGAAGATATCGACGATTTAAGTTTTTTTAAAAAATTCCAACTTTTTTGGCCCGGGAAACTAGTGATCACGAATTAAGGCTCTTTTGTCGATTAGACGCTTAGTTTAGAAGATATCGACGATTTAAGTTTTTATAAGAAATTCCAACTTTTTTTGGCCCGGGGAACTAGTGATCACGGATTAAGGCTCTTTTGTCGATTAGACGCTTAGTTTAGAAGATATCGACGATTTAAGTTTTTATAAGAAATTCCAACTTTTTTGGCCCGGAAAATTATTGATCACGGATTAAGGCTCTTTTGTCGATTATTGATCACGAATTAAGGCTCTTTTGTCGATTAGACGCTTAGTTTAGAAGGTATCGTCGATTTAAGTTTTTATGAGAAATTCCAACTTTTTTGGCCCGGGAAACTAGTGATCACGAATTAAGGCTCTTTTGTCGATTAGACGCTTAGTTTAGAAGATATCGACGATTTAAGTTTTTATATGAAAATCAAACATTTTTGGCCCGGAAAACTATTGATCACGAATTAAGGCTCTTTTGTCGATTAGACGCTTATTTTAGAAGATATCGACGATTTAAGTTTTTATAAGAAATTTCAACTTTTTTGGCCCGGGAAATTAGTGATCACGAATTAAGGCTCTTTTGTCGAATAGACGCTTAGTTTAGAAGATATCGACGATTTAAGTTTTTATATGAAAATCCAACTTTTTTGGCCCGGAAAACTATTGATCACGAATTAAGGCTCTTTTGTCGATTAGACGCTTAGTTTAGAAGATATCGTCGATTTAAGTTTTTATGAGAAATTCCAACTTTTTTGGCCCGGGAAACTAGTGATCACGAATTAAGGCTCTTTTGTCGATTAGACGCTTAGTTTAGAAGATATCGTCGATTTAAGTTTTTAAGAGAAATTTCAACTTTTTTGGCCCGGGAAACTAGTGATCACGAATTAAGGCTCTTTTGTCGATTAGACGCTTAGTTTAGAAGATATCGTCGATTTAAGTTTTTATGAGAAATTCCAACTTTTTTGGCCCGGGAAACTAGTGATCACGAATTAAGGCTCTTTTGTCGATTAGACGCTTAGTTTAGAAGATATCGTCGATTTAAGTTTTTATGAGAAATTCTAACTTTTTTGGCCCGGGAAACTAGTGATCACGAATTAAGGCTCTTTTGTCGATTAGACGCTTAGTTTAGAAGATATCGACGATTTAAGTTTTTATAAGAAATTTCAACTTTTTTGGCCCGGGGAACTAGTGATCACGGATTAAGGCTCTTTGTCGATTAGACGCTTAGTTTAGAAGATATCGACGATTTAAGTTTTTATAAGAAATTCCAACTTTTTTGGCCCGGAAAATTATTGATCACGGACTAAGGCTCTTTTGTCGATTATTGAGCACGAATTAAGGCTCTTTTGTCGATTAGACGCTTAGTTTAGAAGATATCGTCGATTTAAGTTTTTATGAGAAATTCCAACTTTTTTGGCCCGGGAAACTAGTGATCACGAATTAAGGCTCTTTTGTCGATTAGACGCTTAGTTTAGAAGATATCGACGATTTAAGTTTTTATATGAAAATCAAACATTTTTGGCCCGGAAAACTATTGATCACGAATTAAGGCTCTTTTGTCGATTAGACGCTTAGTTTAGAAGATATCGACGATTTAAGTTTTTATAAGAAATTTCAACTTTTTTGGCCCGGGAAATTAGTGATCACGAATTAAGGCTCTTTTGTCGATTAGACGCTTAGTTTAGAAGATAACGACGATTTAAGTTTTTATAAGAAATTTCAACTTTTTTGGCCCGGGAAATTAGTGATCACGAATTAAGGCTCTTTTGTCGATTAGACGCTTAGTTTAGAAGATAACGACGATTTAAGTTTTTATAAGAAATTTCAAATTTTTTGGCCCGGGAAACTAGTGATCACGAATTAAGGCTCTTTTGTCGATTAGACGCTATGTTTAGAAGATATCGACCATTTACGTTTTTATAAGAAATTCCAACTTTTTTGGCCCGGGAAACTAGTGATCACGAATTAAGGCTCTTTTGTCGATTAGACGCTTAGTTTAGAAGATATCGACGATATAAGTTTTTATAAGAAATTCCAACTTTTTTGGCCCGGGAAACTAGTGATCACGAATTAAGGCTCTTTTGTCGATTAGACGCTTAGTTTAGAAGATATCGACGATTTAAATTTTTATAAGAAATTTCAACTTTTTGGCCCCTAGAAACTATTGATCACGAATTAAGGCTCTTTTGTCGATTAGACGCTAAGTTAGGAGCTATCGACAATAGTTTTTATATGAAAATCCAGCTTTTTTGGCCCGGGAAACTATTGATCACGAATTAAGGCTCTTTTGTCGATCAGACGCTTAGTTTAGAAGATATCGTCGATTTAAGTTTTTATGAGAAATTCCAACTTTTTTGGCCCGGGAAACTAGTGATCACGAATTAAGGCTCTTTTGTCGATTAGACGCTTAGTTTAGAAGATATCGTCGATTTAAGTTTTTATGAGAAATTCTAACTTTTTTGGCCGGGAAACTAGTGATGACGAATTAAGGCTCTTTTGTCGATTAGACGCTTAGTTTAGAAGATATCGACGATTTAAGTTTTTATAAGAAATTTCAACTTTTTTGGCCAGGGAAACTAGTGATCACGAATTAAGGCTCTTTTGTCGATTAGACGCTTAGTTTAGAAGATATCGACGATTTAATTTTTTTTTTAAAAATTCCAACTTTTTTGGCCCGGGAAACTAGTGATCACGAATTAAGGCTCTTTTGTCGATTAGACGCTTAGATTAGAAGATATGGACGATTTAAGTTTTTATAAGAAATTCCAACTTTTTTGGCCCCGGAAACTAGTGATCACGAATTAAAGCTCTTTTGTCGATTAGACGCTTAGTTTAGAAGATATCGACGATTTAAGTTTTTATAAGAAATTCCAACTTTTTTGGCCCGGGAAACTAGTGATCACGAATTATGGCTCTTTTGTCGATTAGACGCTTAGTTTAGAAGATATGGACGATTTAAGTTTTTATAAGAAATTCCAACTTTTTTGGCCCCGGAAACTAGTGATCACGAATTAAGGCTCTTTTGTCGATTAGACGCTTAGTTTAGAAGATATCGACGATTTAAGTTTTTATAAGAAATTCCAACTTTTTTGGCCCGGGAAACTAGTGATCACGAATTAAGGCTCTTTTGTCGATTAGACGCTTAGTTTAGAAGATATCGACGATTTAAGTTTTTATAAGAAATTCCAACTTTTTTGGCCCGGGAAACTAGTGATCACGAATTAAGGCTCTTTTGTCGATTAGACGCTTAGTTTAGAAGATATCGACGATTTAAGTTTTTATAAGAAATTTCAACTTTTTTGGCCCGGGAAACTAGTGATCACGAATTAAGGCTCTTTTGTCGATTAGACGCTTAGTTTAGAAGATATCGCGATTTAAGTTTTTATAAGAAATTCCAACTTTTTTGGCCCGGGAAACTAGTGATCACGAATTAAGGCTCTTTTGTCGATTAGACGCTTAGTTTAGAAGATATCGACGATTTAAGTTTTTATAAGAAATTCCAACTTTTTTGGCCCGGGAAACTAGTGATCACGAATTATGGCTCTTTTGTCGATTAGACGCTTAGTTTAGAAGATATCGACGATTTAAGTTTTTATAAGAAATTCCAACTTTTTTGGCCCCGGAAACTAGTGATCACGAATTAAAGCTCTTTTGTCGATTAGACGCTTAGTTTAGAAGATATCGACGATTTAAGTTTTTTTAAAAAATTCCAACTTTTTTGGCCCGGGAAATTAGTGATCACGAATTAAGGCTCTTTTGTCGATTAGACGCTTAGTTTAGAAGATATCGACGATTTAAGTTTTTATATGAAAATCCAACTTTTTTGGCCCGGAAAACTATTGATCACGAATTAAAGCTCTTTTGTCGATTAGACGCTTAGTTTAGAAGATATCGACGATTTAAGTTTTTATATGAAAATCAAACATTTTTGGCCCGGAAAACTATTGATCACGAATTAAGGCTCTTTTGTCGATTAGACGCTTAGATTAGAAGATATGGACGATTTAAGTTTTTATAAGAAATTCCAACTTTTTTGGCCCCGGAAACTAGTGATCACGAATTAAAGCTCTTTTGTCGATTAGACGCTTAGTTTAGAAGATATCGACGATTTAAGTTTTTATAAGAAATTCCAACTTTTTTGGCCCGGGAAACTAGTGATCACGAATTATGGCTCTTTTGTCGATTAGACGCTTAGTTTAGAAGATATGGACGATTTAAGTTTTTATAAGAAATTCCAACTTTTTTGGCCCCGGAAACTAGTGATCACGAATTAAGGCTCTTTTGTCGATTAGACGCTTAGTTTAGAAGATATCGACGATTTAAGTTTTTATAAGAAATTCCAACTTTTTTGGCCCGGGAAACTAGTGATCACGAATTAAGGCTCTTTTGTCGATTAGACGCTTAGTTTAGAAGATATCGACGATTTAAGTTTTTATAAGAAATTCCAACTTTTTTGGCCCGGGAAACTAGTGATCACGAATTAAGGCTCTTTTGTCGATTAGACGCTTAGTTTAGAAGATATCGACGATTTAAGTTTTTATAAGAAATTTCAACTTTTTTGGCCCGGGAAACTAGTGATCACGAATTAAGGCTCTTTTGTCGATTAGACGCTTAGTTTAGAAGATATCCTCGATTTAAGTTTTTATGAGAAATTCCAACTTTTTTGGCCCCGGAAACTAGTGATCACGAATTAAGGTTTTTTTTGTCGCTTAGACGCTTAGTTTAGAAGATATCGACGATTTAAGTTTTTTTTAAAAAATTTCAACTTTTTTGGCCCGGGAAACTAGTGATCACGAATTATGGCTCTTTTGTCGATTAGACGCTTAGTTTAGAAGATATGGACGATTTAAGTTTTTATAAGAAATTCCAACTTTTTTGGCCCCGGAAACTAGTGATCACGAATTAAGGCTCTTTTGTCGCTTAGACGCTTAGTTTAGAAGATATCGACGATTTAAGTTTTTTTAAAAAATTCCAACTTTTTTGGCCCGGGAAATTAGTGATCACGAATTAAGGCTCTTTTGTCGATTAGACGCTTAGTTTAGAAGATATCGACGATTTAAGTTTTTATATGAAAATCCAACTTTTTTGGCCCGGAAAACTATTGATCACGAATTAAAGCTCTTTTGTCGATTAGACGCTTAGTTTAGAAGATATCGACGATTTAAGTTTTTATATGAAAATCAAACATTTTTGGCCCGGAAAACTATTGATCACGAATTAAGGCTCTTTTGTCGATTAGACGCTTAGTTTAGAAGATATCGACGATTTAAGTTTTTATAAGAAATTCCAACTTTTTTGGCCCGGGAGTGATTTGGAGTGATCACAAATTAAGGCTCTTTTGTCGATTAGACGCTTAGTTTAGAAGATATCGACGATTTAAGTTTTTATAAGAAATTCCAACTTTTTTGGCCCGGGAAACTAGTGATAACGAATTAAGGCTCTTTTGTCGATTAGACGCTTAGTTTAGAAGATATCGACGATATAAATTTTTATATGAAAATCCAACTTTTTTGGCCCCGGAAACTAGTGATCACGAATTATGGCTCTTTTGTCGATTAGACGCTTAGTTTAGAAGATATCGACGATTTAAGTTTTTATAAGAAATTCCAACTTTTTTGGCCCGGGAAACTAGTGATCACGAATTAAGGCTCTTTTGTCGACTAGACGCTTAGTTTAGAAGATATCGTCGATTTAAGTTTTTACGAGAAATTCCAACTTTTTTGGCCCGGGAAACTAGTGATCACGAATTAAGGCTCTTTTGTCGATCAGACGCTTAGTTTAGAAGATATCGTCGATTTAAGTTTTTATGAGAAATTCCAACTTTTTTGGCCCGGGAAACTAGTGATCACGAATTAAGGCTCTTTTGTCGATTAGACGCTTAGTTTAGAAGATATCGTCGATTTAAGTTTTTATGAGAAATTCTAACTTTTTTGGCCCGGGAAACTAGTGATGACGAATTAAGGCTCTTTTGTCGATTAGACGCTTAGTTTAGAAGATATCGACGATTTAAGTTTTTATAAGAAATTTCAACTTTTTTGGCCAGGGAAACTAGTGATCACGAATTAAGGCTCTTTTGTCGATTAGACGCTTAGTTTAGAAGATATCGACGATTTAAGTTTTTTTTTAAAAATTCCAACTTTTTTGGCCCGGGAAACTAGTGATCACGAATTAAGGCTCTTTTGTCGATTAGACGCTTAGATTAGAAGATATGGACGATTTAAGTTTTTATAAGAAATTCCAACTTTTTTGGCCCCGGAAACTAGTGATCACGAATTAAAGCTCTTTTGTCGATTAGACGCTTAGTTTAGAAGATATCGACGATTTAAGTTTTTATAAGAAATTCCAACTTTTTTGGCCCGGGAAACTAGTGATCACGAATTATGGCTCTTTTGTCGATTAGACGCTTAGTTTAGAAGATATGGACGATTTAAGTTTTTATAAGAAATTCCAACTTTTTTGGCCCCGGAAACTAGTGATCACGAATTAAGGCTCTTTTGTCGATTAGACGCTTAGTTTAGAAGATATCGACGATTTAAGTTTTTATAAGAAATTCCAACTTTTTTGGCCCGGGAAACTAGTGATCACGAATTAAGGCTCTTTTGTCGATTAGACGCTTAGTTTAGAAGATATCGACGATTTAAGTTTTTATAAGAAATTCCAACTTTTTTGGCCCGGGAAACTAGTGATCACGAATTAAGGCTCTTTTGTCGATTAGACGCTTAGTTTAGAAGATATCGACGATTTAAGTTTTTATAAGAAATTTCAACTTTTTTGGCCCGGGAAACTAGTGATCACGAATTAAGGCTCTTTTGTCGATTAGACGCTTAGTTTAGAAGATATCGACGATTTAAGTTTTTATAAGAAATTCCAACTTTTTTGGCCGGGAAACTAGTGATCACGAATTAAGGCTCTTTTGTCGATTAGACGCTTAGTTTAGAAGATATCGCGATTTAAGTTTTTATAAGAAATTCCAACTTTTTTGGCCCGGGAAACTAGTGATCACGAATTAAGGCTCTTTTGTCGATTAGACGCTTAGTTTAGAAGATATCGACGATTTAAGTTTTTATAAGAAATTTCAACTTTTTTGGCCCGGGAAACTAGTGATCACGAATTATGGCTCTTTTGTCGATTAGACGCTTAGTTTAGAAGATATCGACGATTTAAGTTTTTATAAGAAATTCCAACTTTTTTGGCCCCGGAAACTAGTGATCACGAATTAAAGCTCTTTTGTCGATTAGACGCTTAGTTTAGAAGATATCGACGATTTAAGTTTTTTAAAAAATTCCAACTTTTTTGGCCCGGGAAATTAGTGATCACGAATTAAGGCTCTTTTGTCGATTAGACGCTTAGTTTAGAAGATATCGACGATTTAAGTTTTTATATGAAAATCCAACTTTTTTGGCCCGGAAAACTATTGATCACGAATTAAAGCTCTTTTGTCGATTAGACGCTTAGTTTAGAAGATATCGACGATTTAAGTTTTTATATGAAAATCAAACATTTTTGGCCCGGAAAACTATTGATCACGAATTAAGGCTCTTTTGTCGATTAGACGCTTAGATTAGAAGATATGGACGATTTAAGTTTTTATAAGAAATTCCAACTTTTTTGGCCCCGGAAACTAGTGATCACGAATTAAAGCTCTTTTGTCGATTAGACGCTTAGTTTAGAAGATATCGACGATTTAAGTTTTTATAAGAAATTCCAACTTTTTTGGCCCGGGAAACTAGTGATCACGAATTATGGCTCTTTTGTCGATTAGACGCTTAGTTTAGAAGATATGGACGATTTAAGTTTTTATAAGAAATTCCAACTTTTTTGGCCCCGGAAACTAGTGATCACGAATTAAAGCTCTTTTGTCGATTAGACGCTTAGTTTAGAAGATATCGACGATTTAAGTTTTTATAAGAAATTCCAACTTTTTTGGCCCGGGAAACTAGTGATCACGAATTAAGGCTCTTTTGTCGATTAGACGCTTAGTTTAGAAGATATCGACGATTTAAGTTTTTATAAGAAATTCCAACTTTTTTGGCCCGGGAAACTAGTGATCACGAATTAAGGCTCTTTTGTCGATTAGACGCTTAGTTTAGAAGATATCGACGATTTAAGTTTTTATAAGAAATTTCAACTTTTTTGGCCCCGGAAACTAGTGATCACGAATTAAGGCTCTTTTGTCGATTAGACGCTTAGTTTAGAAGATATCGTCGATTTAAGTTTTTATGAGAAATTCCAACTTTTTTGGCCCCGGAAACTAGTGATCACGAATTAAGGCTCTTTTGTCGCTTAGACGCTTAGTTTAGAAGATATCGACGATTTAAGTTTTTTTTAAAAAATTTCAACTTTTTTGGCCCGGGAAACTAGTGATCACGAATTATGGCTCTTTTGTCGATTAGACGCTTAGTTTAGAAGATATGGACGATTTAAGTTTTTATAAGAAATTCCAACTTTTTTGGCCCCGGAAACTAGTGATCACGAATTAAGGCTCTTTTGTCGCTTAGACGCTTAGTTTAGAAGATATCGACGATTTAAGTTTTTTTAAAAAATTCCAACTTTTTTGGCCCGGGAAATTAGTGATCACGAATTAAGGCTCTTTTGTCGATTAGACGCTTAGTTTAGAAGATATCGACGATTTAAGTTTTTATATGAAAATCCAACTTTTTTGGCCCGGAAAACTATTGATCACGAATTAAAGCTCTTTTGTCGATTAGACGCTTAGTTTAGAAGATATCGACGATTTAAGTTTTTATATGAAAATCAAACATTTTTGGCCCGGAAAACTATTGATCACGAATTAAGGCTCTTTTGTCGATTAGACGCTTAGTTTAGAAGATATCGACGATTTAAGTTTTTATAAGAAATTCCAACTTTTTTGGCCCGGGAGTGATTTGGAGTGATCACAAATTAAGGCTCTTTTGTCGATTAGACGCTTAGTTTAGAAGATATCGACGATTTAAGTTTTTATAAGAAATTCCAACTTTTTTGGCCCGGGAAACTAGTGATAACGAATTAAGGCTCTTTTGTCGATTAGACGCTTAGTTTAGAAGATATCGACGATATAAATTTTTATATGAAAATCCAACTTTTTTGGCCCCGGAAACTAGTGATCACGAATTATGGCTCTTTTGTCGATTAGACGCTTAGTTTAGAAGATATCGACGATTTAAGTTTTTATAAGAAATTCCAACTTTTTTGGCCCGGGAAACTAGTGATCACGAATTAAGGCTCTTTTGTCGATTAGACGCTTAGTTTAGAAGATATCGTCGATTTAAGTTTTTACGAGAAATTCCAACTTTTTTGGCCCGGGAAACTAGTGATCACGAATTAAGGCTCTTTTGTCGATCAGACGCTTAGTTTAGAAGATATCGTCGATTTAAGTTTTTATGAGAAATTCCAACTTTTTTGGCCCGGGAAACTAGTGATCACGAATTAAGGCTCTTTTGTCGATTAGACGCTTAGTTTAGAAGATATCGTCGATTTAAGTTTTTATGAGAAATTCTAACTTTTTTGGCCCGGGAAACTAGTGATGACGAATTAAGGCTCTTTTGTCGATTAGACGCTTAGTTTAGAAGATATCGACGATTTAAGTTTTTATAAGAAATTTCAACTTTTTTGGCCAGGGAAACTAGTGATCACGAATTAAGGCTCTTTTGTCGATTAGACGCTTAGTTTAGAAGATATCGACGATTTAAGTTTTTTTTTAAAAATTCCAACTTTTTTGGCCCGGGAAACTAGTGATCACGAATTAAGGCTCTTTTGTCGATTAGACGCTTAGATTAGAAGATATGGACGATTTAAGTTTTTATAAGAAATTCCAACTTTTTTGGCCCCGGAAACTAGTGATCACGAATTAAAGCTCTTTTGTCGATTAGACGCTTAGTTTAGAAGATATCGACGATTTAAGTTTTTATAAGAAATTCCAACTTTTTTGGCCCGGGAAACTAGTGATCACGAATTATGGCTCTTTTGTCGATTAGACGCTTAGTTTAGAAGATATGGACGATTTAAGTTTTTATAAGAAATTCCAACTTTTTTGGCCCCGGAAACTAGTGATCACGAATTAAGGCTCTTTTGTCGATTAGACGCTTAGTTTAGAAGATATCGACGATTTAAGTTTTTATAAGAAATTCCAACTTTTTTGGCCCGGGAAACTAGTGATCACGAATTAAGGCTCTTTTGTCGATTAGACGCTTAGTTTAGAAGATATCGACGATTTAAGTTTTTATAAGAAATTCCAACTTTTTTGGCCCGGGAAACTAGTGATCACGAATTAAGGCTCTTTTGTCGATTAGACGCTTAGTTTAGAAGATATCGACGATTTAAGTTTTTATAAGAAATTTCAACTTTTTTGGCCCGGGAAACTAGTGATCACGAATTAAGGCTCTTTTGTCGATTAGACGCTTAGTTTAGAAGATATCGACGATTTAAGTTTTTATAAGAAATTCCAACTTTTTTGGCCCGGGAAACTAGTGATCACGAATTAAGGCTCTTTTGTCGATTAGACGCTTAGTTTAGAAGATATCGCGATTTAAGTTTTTATAAGAAATTCCAACTTTTTTGGCCCGGGAAACTAGTGATCACGAATTAAGGCTCTTTTGTCGATTAGACGCTTAGTTTAGAAGATATCGACGATTTAAGTTTTTATAAGAAATTTCAACTTTTTTGGCCCGGGAAACTAGTGATCACGAATTATGGCTCTTTTGTCGATTAGACGCTTAGTTTAGAAGATATCGACGATTTAAGTTTTTATAAGAAATTCCAACTTTTTTGGCCCCGGAAACTAGTGATCACGAATTAAAGCTCTTTTGTCGATTAGACGCTTAGTTTAGAAGATATCGACGATTTAAGTTTTTTTAAAAAATTCCAACTTTTTTGGCCCGGGAAATTAGTGATCACGAATTAAGGCTCTTTTGTCGATTAGACGCTTAGTTTAGAAGATATCGACGATTTAAGTTTTTATATGAAAATCCAACTTTTTTGGCCCGGAAAACTATTGATCACGAATTAAAGCTCTTTTGTCGATTAGACGCTTAGTTTAGAAGATATCGACGATTTAAGTTTTTATATGAAAATCAAACATTTTTGGCCCGGAAAACTATTGATCACGAATTAAGGCTCTTTTGTCGATTAGACGCTTAGATTAGAAGATATGGACGATTTAAGTTTTTATAAGAAATTCCAACTTTTTTGGCCCCGGAAACTAGTGATCACGAATTAAAGCTCTTTTGTCGATTAGACGCTTAGTTTAGAAGATATCGACGATTTAAGTTTTTATAAGAAATTCCAACTTTTTTGGCCCGGGAAACTAGTGATCACGAATTATGGCTCTTTTGTCGATTAGACGCTTAGTTTAGAAGATATGGACGATTTAAGTTTTTATAAGAAATTCCAACTTTTTTGGCCCGGGAAACTAGTGATCACGAATTAAGGCTCTTTTGTCGATTAGACGCTTAGTTTAGAAGATATCGACGATTTAAGTTTTTATAAGAAATTTCAACTTTTTTGGCCCGGGAAACTAGTGATCACGAATTAAGGCTCTTTTGTCGATTAGACGCTTAGTTTAGAAGATATCGACGATTTAAGTTTTTATAAGAAATTCCAACTTTTTTGGCCCGGGAAACTAGTGATCACGAATTAAGGCTCTTTTGTCGATTAGACGCTTAGTTTAGAAGATATCGTCGATTTAAGTTTTTATGAGAAATTCCAACTTTTTTGGCCCGGGAAACTAGTGATCACGAATTATGGCTCTTTTGTCGATTAGACGCTTAGTTTAGAAGATATGGACGATTTAAGTTTTTATAAGAAATTCCAACTTTTTTGGCCCCGGAAACTAGTGATCACGAATTAAGGCTCTTTTGTCGCTTAGACGCTTAGTTTAGAAGATATCGACGATTTAAGTTTTTTTTAAAAAATTTCAACTTTTTTGGCCCGGGAAACTAGTGATCACGAATTATGGCTCTTTTGTCGATTAGACGCTTAGTTTAGAAGATATGGACGATTTAAGTTTTTATAAGAAATTCCAACTTTTTTGGCCCCGGAAACTAGTGATCACGAATTAAGGCTCTTTTGTCGCTTAGACGCTTAGTTTAGAAGATATCGACGATTTAAGTTTTTTTAAAAAATTCCAACTTTTTTGGCCCGGGAAATTAGTGATCACGAATTAAGGCTCTTTTGTCGATTAGACGCTTAGTTTAGAAGATATCGACGATTTAAGTTTTTATATGAAAATCCAACTTTTTTGGCCCGGAAAACTATTGATCACGAATTAAAGCTCTTTTGTCGATTAGACGCTTAGTTTAGAAGATATCGACGATTTAAGTTTTTATATGAAAATCAAACATTTTTGGCCCGGAAAACTATTGATCACGAATTAAGGCTCTTTTGTCGATTAGACGCTTAGTTTAGAAGATATCGACGATTTAAGTTTTTATAAGAAATTCCAACTTTTTTGGCCCGGGAGTGATTTGGAGTGATCACAAATTAAGGCTCTTTTGTCGATTAGACGCTTAGTTTAGAAGATATCGACGATTTAAGTTTTTATAAGAAATTCCAACTTTTTTGGCCCGGGAAACTAGTGATAACGAATTAAGGCTCTTTTGTCGATTAGACGCTTAGTTTAGAAGATATCGACGATATAAATTTTTATATGAAAATCCAACTTTTTTGGCCCCGGAAACTAGTGATCACGAATTAAGGCTCTTTTGTCGATTAGACGCTTAGTTTAGAAGATATCGTCGATTTAAGTTTTTATGAGAAATTCCAACTTTTTTGGCCCGGGAAACTATTGATCACGAATTAAGGCTCTTTTGTCGATTAGACGCTTAGTTTAGAAGATATCGACGATTTAAGTTTTTATATGAAAATCAAACATTTTTGGCCCGGAAAACTATTGATCACGAATTAAGGCTCTTTTGTCGATTTGACGCTTAGTTTAGAAGATATCGACGATTTAAGTTTTTATAAGAAATTTCAACTTTTTTGGCCCGGGAAATTAGTGATCACGAATTAAGGCTCTTTTGTCGATTAGACGCTTAGTTTAGAAGATATCGAAGATTTAAGTTTTTATAAGAAATTTCAACTTTTTTGGCCCGGGAAATTAGTGATCACGAATTAAGGCTCTTTTGTCGATTAGACGCTTAGTTTAGAAGATATCGACGATTTAAGTTTTTATAAGAAATTCCAACTTTTTTGGCCCGGGAAATTAGTGATCACGAATTAAGGCTCTTTTGTCGATTAGACGCTTAGTTAAGAAGATATCGACGATTTAAGTTTTTATATGAAAATCAAACATTTTTGGCCCGGAAAACTATTGATCACGAATTAAGGCTCTTTTGTCGATTAGACGCTTAGTTTAGAAGATATCGACGATTTAAGTTTTTATAAGAAATTTCAACTTTTTTGGCCCGGGAAATTAGTGATCACGAATTAAGGCTCTTTTGTCGATTAGACGCTTAGTTTAGAAGATATCGAAGATTTAAGTTTTTATAAGAAATTTCAACTTTTTTGGCCCGGGAAATTAGTGATCACGAATTAAGGCTCTTTTGTCGATTAGACGCTTAGTTTAGAAGATATCGACGATATAAATTTTTATATGAAAATCCAACTTTTTTGGCCCCGGAAACTAGTGATCACGAATTAAGGCTCTTTTGTCGATTAGACGCTTAGTTTAGAAGATATCGTCGATTTAAGTTTTTATAAGAAATTCCAACTTTTTTGGCCCGGGAAACTAGTGATCACGAATTAAGGCTCTTTTGTCGATTAGACGCTTAGTTTAGAAGATATCGACGATTTAAGTTTTTATATGAAAATCCAACTTTTTTGGCCCGGAAAATTATTGATCACGAATTAAGGCTCTTTTGTCGATTATTGATCACGAATTAAGGCTCTTTTGTCGATTAGACGCTTAGTTTAGAAGATATCGTCGATTTAAGTTTTTATGAGAAATTCCAACTTTTTTGGCCCGGGAAACTATTGATCACGAATTAAGGCTCTTTTGTCGATTAGACGCTTAGTTTAGAAGATATCGACGATTTAAGTTTTTATATGAAAATCAAACATTTTTGGCCCGGAAAACTATTGATCACGAATTAAGGCTCTTTTGTCGATTTGACGCTTAGTTTAGAAGATATCGACGATTTAAGTTTTTATAAGAAATTTCAACTTTTTTGGCCCGGGAAATTAGTGATCACGAATTAAGGCTCTTTTGTCGATTAGACGCTTAGTTTAGAAGATATCGAAGATTTAAGTTTTTATAAGAAATTTCAACTTTTTTGGCCCGGGAAATTAGTGATCACGAATTAAGGCTCTTTTGTCGATTAGACGCTTAGTTTAGAAGATATCGACGATTTAAGTTTTTATAAGAAATTCCAACTTTTTTGGCCCGGGAAATTAGTGATCACGAATTAAGGCTCTTTTGTCGATTAGACGCTTAGTTAAGAAGATATCGACGATTTAAGTTTTTATATGAAAATCAAACATTTTTGGCCCGGAAAACTATTGATCACGAATTAAGGCTCTTTTGTCGATTAGACGCTTAGTTTAGAAGATATCGACGATTTAAGTTTTTATAAGAAATTCCAACTTTTTTGGCCCCGGAAACTAGTGATCACGAATTAAAGCTCTTTTGTCGATTAGACGCTTAGTTTAGAAGATATCGACGATTTAAGTTTTTATAAGAAATTCCAACTTTTTTGGCCCGGGAAACTAGTGATCACGAATTATGGCTCTTTTGTCGATTAGACGCTTAGTTTAGAAGATATGGACGATTTAAGTTTTTATAAGAAATTCCAACTTTTTTGGCCCCGGAAACTAGTGATCACGAATTAAGGCTCTTTTGTCGATTAGACGCTTAGTTTAGAAGATATCGACGATTTAAGTTTTTATAAGAAATTCCAACTTTTTTGGCCCGGGAAACTAGTGATCACGAATTAAGGCTCTTTTGTCGATTAGACGCTTAGTTTAGAAGATATCGACGATTTAAGTTTTTATAAGAAATTCCAACTTTTTTGGCCCGGGAAACTAGTGATCACGAATTAAGGCTCTTTTGTCGATTAGACGCTTAGTTTAGAAGATATCGACGATTTAAGTTTTTATAAGAAATTTCAACTTTTTTGGCCCGGGAAACTAGTGATCACGAATTAAGGCTCTTTTGTCGATTAGACGCTTAGTTTAGAAGATATCGACGATTTAAGTTTTTATAAGAAATTCCAACTTTTTTGGCCCGGGAAACTAGTGATCACGAATTAAGGCTCTTTTGTCGATTAGACGCTTAGTTTAGAAGATATCGTCGATTTAAGTTTTTATGAGAAATTCCAACTTTTTTGGCCCGGGAAACTAGTGATCACGAATTATGGCTCTTTTGTCGATTAGACGCTTAGTTTAGAAGATATGGACGATTTAAGTTTTTATAAGAAATTCCAACTTTTTTGGCCCCGGAAACTAGTGATCACGAATTAAGGCTCTTTTGTCGCTTAGACGCTTAGTTTAGAAGATATCGACGATTTAAGTTTTTTTTTAAAAAATTTCAACTTTTTTGGCCCGGGAAACTAGTGATCACGAATTATGGCTCTTTTGTCGATTAGACGCTTAGTTTAGAAGATATGGACGATTTAAGTTTTTATAAGAAATTCCAACTTTTTTGGCCCCGGAAACTAGTGATCACGAATTAAGGCTCTTTTGTCGCTTAGACGCTTAGTTTAGAAGATATCGACGATTTAAGTTTTTTTAAAAAATTCCAACTTTTTTGGCCCGGGAAATTAGTGATCACGAATTAAGGCTCTTTTGTCGATTAGACGCTTAGTTTAGAAGATATCGACGATTTAAGTTTTTATATGAAAATCCAACTTTTTTGGCCCGGAAAACTATTGATCACGAATTAAAGCTCTTTTGTCGATTAGACGCTTAGTTTAGAAGATATCGACGATTTAAGTTTTTATATGAAAATCAAACATTTTTGGCCCGGAAAACTATTGATCACGAATTAAGGCTCTTTTGTCGATTAGACGCTTAGTTTAGAAGATATCGACGATTTAAGTTTTTATAAGAAGTTCCAACTTTTTTGGCCCGGGAGTGATTTGGAGTGATCACAAATTAAGGCTCTTTTGTCGATTAGACGCTTAGTTTAGAAGATATCGACGATTTAAGTTTTTATAAGAAATTCCAACTTTTTTGGCCCGGGAAACTAGTGATAACGAATTAAGGCTCTTTTGTCGATTAGACGCTTAGTTTAGAAGATATCGACGATATAAATTTTTATATGAAAATCCAACTTTTTTGGCCCCGGAAACTAGTGATCACGAATTAAGGCTCTTTTGTCGATTAGACGCTTAGTTTAGAAGATATCGTCGATTTAAGTTTTTATAAGAAATTCCAACTTTTTTGGCCCGGGAAACTAGTGATCACGAATTAAGGCTCTTTTGTCGATTAGACGCTTAGTTTAGAAGATATCGACGATTTAAGTTTTTATATGAAAATCCAACTTTTTTGGCCCGGAAAATTATTGATCACGAATTAAGGCTCTTTTGTCGATTATTGATCACGAATTAAGGCTCTTTTGTCGATTAGACGCTTAGTTTAGAAGATATCGTCGATTTAAGTTTTTATGAGAAATTCCAACTTTTTTGGCCCGGGAAACTATTGATCACGAATTAAGGCTCTTTTGTCGATTAGACGCTTAGTTTAGAAGATATCGACGATTTAAGTTTTTATATGAAAATCAAACATTTTTGGCCCGGAAAACTATTGATCACGAATTAAGGCTCTTTTGTCGATTTGACGCTTAGTTTAGAAGATATCGACGATTTAAGTTTTTATAAGAAATTTCAACTTTTTTGGCCCGGGAAATTAGTGATCACGAATTAAGGCTCTTTTGTCGATTAGACGCTTAGTTTAGAAGATATCGAAGATTTAAGTTTTTATAAGAAATTTCAACTTTTTTGGCCCGGGAAATTAGTGATCACGAATTAAGGCTCTTTTGTCGATTAGACGCTTAGTTTAGAAGATATCGACGATTTAAGTTTTTATAAGAAATTCCAACTTTTTTGGCCCGGGAAATTAGTGATCACGAATTAAGGCTCTTTTGTCGATTAGACGCTTAGTTAAGAAGATATCGACGATTTAAGTTTTTATATGAAAATCAAACATTTTTGGCCCGGAAAACTATTGATCACGAATTAAGGCTCTTTTGTCGATTAGACGCTTAGTTTAGAAGATATCGACGATTTAAGTTTTTATAAGAAATTTCAACTTTTTTGGCCCGGGAAATTAGTGATCACGAATTAAGGCTCTTTTGTCGATTAGACGCTTAGTTTAGAAGATATCGAAGATTTAAGTTTTTATAAGAAATTTCAACTTTTTTGGCCCGGGAAATTAGTGATCACGAATTAAGGCTCTTTTGTCGATTAGACGCTTAGTTTAGAAGATATCGACGATTTAAGTTTTTATAAGAAATTCCAACTTTTTTGGCCCGGGAAATTAGTGATCACGAATTAAGGCTCTTTTGTCGATTAGACGCTTAGTTTAGAAGATATCGACGATTTAAGTTTTTATATGAAAATCCAACTTTTTTGGCCCGGAAAACTATTGATCACGAATTAAAGCTCTTTTGTCGATTAGACGCTTAGTTTAGAAGATATCGACGATTTAAGTTTTTATATGAAAATCAAACATTTTTGGGGCCCGGAAAACTATTGATCACGAATTAAGGCTCTTTTGTCGATTAGACGCTTAGTTTAGAAGATATCGACGATTTAAGTTTTTATAAGAAATTTCAACTTTTTTGGCCCGGGAAATTAGTGATCACGAATTAAGGCTCTTTTGTCGATTAGACGCTTAGTTTAGAAGATATCGACGATTTAAGTTTTTATAAGAAATTTCAACTTTTTTGGCTCGGGAAATTAGTGATCACGAATTAAGGCTCTTTTGTCGATTAGACGCTTAGTTTAGAAGATATCGACGATTTAAGTTTTTATAAGAAATTCCAACTTTTTTGGCCCGGGAAATTAGTGATCACGAATTAAGGCTCTTTTGTCGATTAGACGCTTAGTTTAGAAGATATCGACGATTTAAGTTTTTATATGAAAATCCAACTTTTTTGGCCCGGAAAACTATTGATCACGAATTAAAGCTCTTTTGTCGATTAGACGCTTAGTTTAGAAGATATCGACGATTTAAGTTTTTATATGAAAATCAAACATTTTTGGCCCGGAAAACTATTGATCACGAATTAATGCTCTTTTGTCGATTAGACGCTTAGTTTAGAAGATATCGACGATTTAAGTTTTTATAAGAAATTTCAACTTTTTTGGCCCGGGAAATTAGTGATCACGAATTAAGGCTCTTTTGTCGATTAGACGCTTAGTTTAGAAGATATCGAAGATTTAAGTTTTTATAAGAAATTTCAACTTTTTTGGCCCGGGAAATTAGTGATCACGAATTAAGGCTCTTTTGTCGATTAGACGCTTAGTTTAGAAGATATCGACGATTTAAGTTTTTATAAGAAATTCCAACTTTTTTGGCCCGGGAAATTAGAGATCACGAATTAAGGCTCTTTTGTCGATTAGACGCTTAGTTAAGAAGATATCGACGATTTAAGTTTTTATATGAAAATCAAACATTTTTGGCCCGGAAAACTATTGATCACGAATTAAGGCTCTTTTGTCGATTAGACGCTTAGTTTAGAAGATATCGACGATTTAAGTTTTTATAAGAAATTTCAACTTTTTTGGCCCGGGAAATTAGTGATCACGAATTAAGGCTCTTTTGTCGATTAGACGCTTAGTTTAGAAGATATCGAAGATTTAAGTTTTTATAAGAAATTTCAACTTTTTTGGCCCGGGAAATTAGTGATCACGAATTAAGGCTCTTTTGTCGATTAGACGCTTAGTTTAGAAGATATCGACGATTTAAGTTTTTATAAGAAATTCCAACTTTTTTGGCCCGGGAAATTAGTGATCACGAATTAAGGCTCTTTTGTCGATTAGACGCTTAGTTTAGAAGATATCGACGATTTAAGTTTTTATATGAAAATCCAACTTTTTTGGCCCGGAAAACTATTGATCACGAATTAAAGCTCTTTTGTCGATTAGACGCTTAGTTTAGAAGATATCGACGATTTAAGTTTTTATATGAAAATCAAACATTTTTGGGGCCCGGAAAACTATTGATCACGAATTAAGGCTCTTTTGTCGATTAGACGCTTAGTTTAGAAGATATCGACGATTTAAGTTTTTATAAGAAATTTCAACTTTTTTGGCCCGGGAAATTAGTGATCACGAATTAAGGCTCTTTTGTCGATTAGACGCTTAGTTTAGAAGATATCGACGATTTAAGTTTTTATAAGAAATTTCAACTTTTTTGGCTCGGGAAATTAGTGATCACGAATTAAGGCTCTTTTGTCGATTAGACGCTTAGTTTAGAAGATATCGACGATTTAAGTTTTTATAAGAAATTCCAACTTTTTTGGCCCGGGAAATTAGTGATCACGAATTAAGGCTCTTTTGTCGATTAGACGCTTAGTTTAGAAGATATCGACGATTTAAGTTTTTATATGAAAATCCAACTTTTTTGGCCCGGAAAACTATTGATCACGAATTAAAGCTCTTTTGTCGATTAGACGCTTAGTTTAGAAGATATCGACGATTTAAGTTTTTATATGAAAATCAAACATTTTTGGCCCGGAAAACTATTGATCACGAATTAAGGCTCTTTTGTCGATTAGACGCTTAGTTTAGAAGATATCGACGATTTAAGTTTTTATAAGAAATTTCAACTTTTTTGGCCCGGGAAATTAGTGATCACGAATTAAGGCTCTTTTGTCGATTAGACGCTTAGTTTAGAAGATATCGACGATTTAAGTTTTTATAAGAAATTTCAACTTTTTTGGCCCGGGAAATTAGTGATCACGAATTAAGGCTCTTTTGTCGATTAGACGCTTAGTTTAGAAGATATCGACGATTTAAGTTTTTATAAGAAATTCCAACTTTTTTGGCCCGGGAAATTAGTGATCACGAATTAAGGCTCTTTTGTCGATTAGACGCTTAGTTTAGAAGATATCGACGATTTAAGTTTTTATATGAAAATCCAACTTTTTTGGCCCGGAAAACTATTGATCACGAATTAAGGTTTTTTTGTCGATTAGACGCTTAGTTTAGAATATATCGACGATTTAAGTTTTTATATGAAAATCAAACATTTTTGGCCCGGAAAACTATTGATCACGAATTAAGGCTCTTTTGTCGATTAGACGCTTAGTTTAGAAGATATCGACGATTTAAGTTTTTATAAGAAATTTCAACTTTTTTGGCCCGGGAAATTAGTGATCACGAATTAAGGCTCTTTTGTCGATTAGACGCTTAGTTTAGAAGATATCGAAGATTTAAGTTTTTATAAGAAATTTCAACTTTTTTGGCCCGGGAAATTAGTGATCACGAATTAAGGCTCTTTTGTCGATTAGACGCTTAGTTTAGAAGATATCGACGATTTAAGTTTTTATAAGAAATTCCAACTTTTTTGGCCCGGGAAATTAGTGATCACGAATTAAGGCTCTTTTGTCGATTAGACGCTTAGTTAAGAAGATATCGACGATTTAAGTTTTTATATGAAAATCAAACATTTTTGGCCCGGAAAACTATTGATCACGAATTAAGGCTCTTTTGTCGATTAGACGCTTAGTTTAGAAGATATCGACGATTTAAGTTTTTATAAGAAATTCCAACTTTTTTGGCCCGGGAAACTAGTGATCACGAATTAAGGCTCTTTTGTCGATTAGACGCTTAGTTTAGAAGATATCGACGATTTAAGTTTTTATAAGAAATTTCAACTTTTTTGGCCCGGGAAATTAGTGATCACGAATTAAGGCTCTTTTGTCGATTAGACGCTTAGTTTAGAAGATATCGAAGATTTAAGTTTTTATAAGAAATTTCAACTTTTTTGGCCCGGGAAATTAGTGATCACGAATTAAGGCTCTTTTGTCGATTAGACGCTTAGTTTAGAAGATATCGACGATTTAAGTTTTTATAAGAAATTCCAACTTTTTTGGCCCGGGAAATTAGTGATCACGAATTAAGGCTCTTTTGTCGATTAGACGCTTAGTTAAGAAGATATCGACGATTTAAGTTTTTATATGAAAATCAAACATTTTTGGCCCGGAAAACTATTGATCACGAATTAAGGCTCTTTTGTCGATTAGACGCTTAGTTTAGAAGATATCGACGATTTAAGTTTTTATAAGAAATTTCAACTTTTTTGGCCCGGGAAATTAGTGATCACGAATTAAGGCTCTTTTGTCGATTAGACGCTTAGTTTAGAAGATATGGACGATTTAAGTTTTTATAAGAAATTCCAACTTTTTTGGCCCGGGAAATTAGTGATCACGAATTAAGGCTCTTTTGTCGATTAGACGCTTAGTTTAGAAGATATCGACGATTTAAGTTTTTATAAGAAATTCCAACTTTTTTGGCCCGGGAAATTAGTGATCACGAATTAAGTCTCTTTTGTCGATTAGACGCTTAGTTTAGAAGATATCGACGATTTAAGTTTTTATATGAAAATCCAACTTTTTTGGCCCGGAAAACTATTGATCACGAATTAAAGCTCTTTTGTCGATTAGACGCTTAGTTTAGAAGATATCGACGATTTAAGTTTTTATATGAAAATCAAACATTTTTGGGGCCCGGAAAACTATTGATCACGAATTAAGGCTCTTTTGTCGATTAGACGCTTAGTTTAGAAGATATCGACGATTTAAGTTTTTATAAGAAATTTCAACTTTTTTGGCCCGGGAAATTAGTGATCACGAATTAAGGCTCTTTTGTCGATTAGACGCTTAGTTTAGAAGATATCGACGATTTAAGTTTTTATAAGAAATTTCAACTTTTTTGGCTCGGGAAATTAGTGATCACGAATTAAGGCTCTTTTGTCGATTAGACGCTTAGTTTAGAAGATATCGACGATTTAAGTTTTTATAAGAAATTCCAACTTTTTTGGCCCGGGAAATTAGTGATCACGAATTAAGGCTCTTTTGTCGATTAGACGCTTAGTTTAGAAGATATCGACGATTTAAGTTTTTATATGAAAATCCAACTTTTTTGGCCCGGAAAACTATTGATCACGAATTAAAGCTCTTTTGTCGATTAGACGCTTAGTTTAGAAGATATCGACGATTTAAGTTTTTATATGAAAATCAAACATTTTTGGCCCGGAAAACTATTGATCACGAATTAATGCTCTTTTGTCGATTAGACGCTTAGTTTAGAAGATATCGACGATTTAAGTTTTTATAAGAAATTTCAACTTTTTTGGCCCGGGAAATTAGTGATCACGAATTAAGGCTCTTTTGTCGATTAGACGCTTAGTTTAGAAGATATCGAAGATTTAAGTTTTTATAAGAAATTTCAACTTTTTTGGCCCGGGAAATTAGTGATCACGAATTAAGGCTCTTTTGTCGATTAGACGCTTAGTTTAGAAGATATCGACGATTTAAGTTTTTATAAGAAATTCCAACTTTTTTGGCCCGGGAAATTAGTGATCACGAATTAAGGCTCTTTTGTCGATTAGACGCTTAGTTAAGAAGATATCGACGATTTAAGTTTTTATATGAAAATCAAACATTTTTGGCCCGGAAAACTATTGATCACGAATTAAGGCTCTTTTGTCGATTAGACGCTTAGTTTAGAAGATATCGACGATTTAAGTTTTTATAAGAAATTTCAACTTTTTTGGCCCGGGAAATTAGTGATCACGAATTAAGGCTCTTTTGTCGATTAGACGCTTAGTTTAGAAGATATCGAAGATTTAAGTTTTTATAAGAAATTTCAACTTTTTTGGCCCGGGAAATTAGTGATCACGAATTAAGGCTCTTTTGTCGATTAGACGCTTAGTTTAGAAGATATCGACGATTTAAGTTTTTATAAGAAATTCCAACTTTTTTGGCCCGGGAAATTAGTGATCACGAATTAAGGCTCTTTTGTCGATTAGACGCTTAGTTTAGAAGATATCGACGATTTAAGTTTTTATATGAAAATCCAACTTTTTTGGCCCGGAAAACTATTGATCACGAATTAAAGCTCTTTTGTCGATTAGACGCTTAGTTTAGAAGATATCGACGATTTAAGTTTTTATATGAAAATCAAACATTTTTGGGGCCCGGAAAACTATTGATCACGAATTAAGGCTCTTTTGTCGATTAGACGCTTAGTTTAGAAGATATCGACGATTTAAGTTTTTATAAGAAATTTCAACTTTTTTGGCCCGGGAAATTAGTGATCACGAATTAAGGCTCTTTTGTCGATTAGACGCTTAGTTTAGAAGATATCGACGATTTAAGTTTTTATAAGAAATTTCAACTTTTTTGGCTCGGGAAATTAGTGATCACGAATTAAGGCTCTTTTGTCGATTAGACGCTTAGTTTAGAAGATATCGACGATTTAAGTTTTTATAAGAAATTCCAACTTTTTTGGCCCGGGAAATTAGTGATCACGAATTAAGGCTCTTTTGTCGATTAGACGCTTAGTTTAGAAGATATCGACGATTTAAGTTTTTATATGAAAATCCAACTTTTTTGGCCCGGAAAACTATTGATCACGAATTAAAGCTCTTTTGTCGATTAGACGCTTAGTTTAGAAGATATCGACGATTTAAGTTTTTATATGAAAATCAAACATTTTTGGCCCGGAAAACTATTGATCACGAATTAAGGCTCTTTTGTCGATTAGACGCTTAGTTTAGAAGATATCGACGATTTAAGTTTTTATAAGAAATTTCAACTTTTTTGGCCCGGGAAATTAGTGATTACGAATTAAGGCTCTTTTGTCGATTAGACGCTTAGTTTAGAAGATATCAACGATTTAAGTTTTTATAAGAAATTTCAACTTTTTTGGCCCGGGAAATTAGTGATCACGAATTAAGGCTCTTTTGTCGATTAGACGCTTAGTTTAGAAGATATCGACGATTTAAGTTTTTATAAGAAATTCCAACTTTTTTGGCCCGGGAAATTAGTGATCACGAATTAAGGCTCTTTTGTCGATTAGACGCTTAGTTTAGAAGATATCGACGATTTAAGTTTTTATATGAAAATCCAACTTTTTTGGCCCGGAAAACTATTGATCACGAATTAAGGTTTTTTTTGTCGATTAGACGCTTAGTTTAGAAGATATCGACGATTTAAGTTTTTATATGAAAATCAAACATTTTTGGCCCGGAAAACTATTGATCACGAATTAAGGCTCTTTTGTCGATTAGACGCTTAGTTTAGAAGATATCGACGATTTAAGTTTTTATAAGAAATTTCAACTTTTTTGGCCCGGGAAATTAGTGATCACGAATTAAGGCTCTTTTGTCGATTAGACGCTTAGTTTAGAAGATATCGACGATTTAAGTTTTTATAAGAAATTCCAACTTTTTTGGCCCGGGAAATTAGTGATCACGAATTAAGGCTCTTTTGTCGATTAGACGCTTAGTTTAGAAGATATCGACGATTTAAGTTTTTATATGAAAATCCAACTTTTTTGGCCCGGAAAACTATTGATCACGAATTAAGGCTTTTTTGTCGATTAGACGCTTAGTTTAGAAGATATCGTCGATTTAAGTTTTTATGAGAAATTCCAACTTTTTTGGCCCGGGAAACTAGTGATCACGAATTAAGACTCTTTTGTCGATTAGACGCTTAGTTTAGAAGATATCGTCGATTTAAGTTTTTATGAGAAATTCCAACTTTTTTGGCCCGGGAAACTAGTGATCACGAATTAAGGCTCTTTTGTCGATTAGACGCTTAGTTTAGAAGATATCGTCGATTTAAGTTTTTATGAGAAATTCTAACTTTTTTGGCCCGGGAAACTAGTGATCACGAATTAAGGCTCTTTTGTCGATTAGACGCTTAGTTTAGAAGATATCGACGATTTAAGTTTTTATATGAAAATCAAACATTTTTGGCCCGGAAAACTATTGATCACGAATTAAGGCTCTTTTCTCGATTAGACGCTTAGTTTAGAAGATATCGACGATTTAAGTTTTTATAAGAAATTTCAACTTTTTTGGCCCGGGAAATTAGTGATCACGAATTAAGGCTCTTTTGTCGATTAGACGCTTAGTTAAGAAGATATCGTCGATTTAAGTTTTTATGAGAAATTCCAACTTTTTTGGCCCGGGAAACTAGTGATCACGAATTAAGGCTCTTTTGTCGATTAGACGCTTAGTTTAGAAGATATCGTCGATTTAAGTTTTTATGAGAAATTCCAACTTTTTTGGCCCGGGAAACTAGTGATCACGAATTAAGGCTCTTTTGTCGATTAGACGCTTAGTTTAGAAGATATCGTCGATTTAAGTTTTTATGAGAAATTCTAACTTTTTTGGCCCGGGAAACTAGTGATCACGAATTAAGCCTCTTTTGTCGATTAGACGCTTAGTTTAGAAGATATCGACGATTTAAGTTTTTATAAGAAAATTCAACTTTTTTGGCCAGGGAAACTAGTGATCACGAATTAAGACTCTTTTGTCGATTAGACGCTTAGTTTAGAAGATATCGCGATTTAAGTTTTTATAAGAAATTCCAACTTTTTTGGCCCGGGAAACTAGTGATCACGAATTAAGGCTCTTTTGTCGATTAGACGCTTAGTTTAGAAGATATCGACGATTTAAGTTTTTATAAGAACTTCCAACTTTTTTGGCCCGGGAAACTAGTGATCACGAATTAAGGCTCTTTTGTCGATTAGACGCTTAGTTTAGAAGATATCGACGATTTAAGTTTTTATAAGAAATTCCAACTTTTTTGGCCCGGGAAACTAGTGATCACGAATTATGGCTCTTTTGTCGATTAGACGCTTAGTTTAGAAGATATCGACGATTTAAGTTTTTATAGGAAATTTCAAATTTTTTGGCTAGGGAAACTAGTGATCACGAATTGAGGCTCTTTTGTCGATTAGACGCTTAGTTTAGAAGATATGGACGATTTAAGTTTTTTTTAAAAAATTCCAACTTTTTTGGCCCGGGAAACTAGTGATCACGAATTAAGGCTCTTTTGTCGATTAGACGCTTAGTTTAGAAGATATCGTCGATTTAAGTTTTTATAAGAAATTTCAACTTTTTTGGCCCGGGAAATTAGTGATCACGAATTAAGGCTCTTTTGTCGATTAGACGCTTAGTTTAGAAGATATCGACGATTTAAGTTTTTTTTGGCCCGGGAAATTAGTGATCACGAATTAAGGCTCTTTTGTCGATTAGACGCTTAGTTTAGAAGATATCGTCGATTTAAGTTTTTATGAGAAATTCCAACTTTTTTGGCCCGGGAAACTAGTGATCACGAATTAAGGCTCTTTTGTCGATTAGACGCTTAGTTTAGAAGATATCGTCGATTTAAGTTTTTATGAGAAATTCCAACTTTTTTGGCCCGGGAAACTAGTGATCACGAATTAAGGCTCTTTTGTCGATTAGACGCTTAGTTTAGAAGATATCGTCGATTTAAGTTTTTATGAGAAATTCTAACTTTTTTGGCCCGGGAAACTAGTGATCACGAATTAAGGCTCTTTTGTCGATTAGACGTTTAGTTTAGAAGATATCGACGATTTAAGTTTTTATAAGAAATTTCAACTTTTTTGGCCAGGGAAACTAGTGATCACGAATTAAGACTCTTTTGTCGATTAGACGCTTAGTTTAGAAGATATCGCGATTTAAGTTTTTATAAGAAATTCCAACTTTTTTGGCCCGGGAAACTAGTGATCACGAATTAAGGCTCTTTTGTCGATTAGACGCTTAGTTTAGAAGATATCGACGATTTAAGTTTTTATAAGAACTTCCAACTTTTTTGGCCCGGGAAACTAGTGATCACGAATTAAGGCTCTTTTGTCGATTAGACGCTTAGTTTAGAAGATATCGACGATTTAAGTTTTTATAAGAAATTCCAACTTTTTTGGCCCGGGAAACTAGTGATCACGAATTATGGCTCTTTTGTCGATTAGACGCTTAGTTTAGAAGATATCGACGATTTAAGTTTTTATAGGAAATTTCAAATTTTTTGGCTAGGGAAACTAGTGATCACGAATTGAGGCTCTTTTGTCGATTAGACGCTTAGTTTAGAAGATATGGACGATTTAAGTTTTTTTTAAAAAATTCCAACTTTTTTGGCCCGGGAAACTAGTGATCACGAATTAAGGCTCTTTTGTCGATTAGACGCTTAGTTTAGAAGATATCGTCGATTTAAGTTTTTATAAGAAATTTCAACTTTTTTGGCCCGGGAAATTAGTGATCACGAATTAAGGCTCTTTTGTCGATTAGACGCTTAGTTTAGAAGATATCGACGATTTAAGTTTTTTTTGGCCCGGGAAATTAGTGATCACGAATTAAGGCTCTTTTGTCGATTAGACGCTTAGTTTAGAAGATATCGTCGATTTAAGTTTTTATGAGAAATTCCAACTTTTTTGGCCCGGGAAACTAGTGATCACGAATTAAGGCTCTTTTGTCGATTAGACGCTTAGTTTAGAAGATATCGTCGATTTAAGTTTTTATGAGAAATTCCAACTTTTTTGGCCCGGGAAACTAGTGATCACGAATTAAGGCTCTTTTGTCGATTAGACGCTTAGTTTAGAAGATATCGTCGATTTAAGTTTTTATGAGAAATTCTAACTTTTTTGGCCCGGGAAACTAGTGATCACGAATTAAGGCTCTTTTGTCGATTAGACGCTTAGTTTAGAAGATATCGACGATTTAAGTTTTTATAAGAAATTTCAACTTTTTTGGCCAGGGAAACTAGTGATCACGAATTAAGACTCTTTTGTCGATTAGACGCTTAGTTTAGAAGATATCGCGATTTAAGTTTTTATAAGAAATTCCAACTTTTTTGGCCCGGGAAACTAGTGATCACGAATTAAGGCTCTTTTGTCGATTAGACGCTTAGTTTAGAAGATATCGACGATTTAAGTTTTTATAAGAACTTCCAACTTTTTTGGCCCGGGAAACTAGTGATCACGAATTAAGGCTCTTTTGTCGATTAGACGCTTAGTTTAGAAGATATCGACGATTTAAGTTTTTATAAGAAATTCCAACTTTTTTGGCCCGGGAAACTAGTGATCACAAATTATGGCTCTTTTGTCGATTAGACGCTTAGTTTAGAAGATATCGACGATTTAAGTTTTTATAAGAAATTTCAACTTTTTTGGCCCGGGAAACTAGTGATCACGAATTGAGGCTCTTTTGTCGATTAGACGCTTAGTTTAGAAGATATGGACGATTTAAGTTTTTTTTAAAAAATTCCAACTTTTTTGGCCCGGGAAACTAGTGATCACGAATTAAGGCTCTTTTGTCGATTAGACGCTTAGTTTAGAAGATATCGTCGATTTAAGTTTTTATAAGAAATTTCAACTTTTTTGGCCCGGGAAATTAGTGATCACGAATTAAGGCTCTTTTGTCGATTAGACGCTTAGTTTAGAAGATATCGACGATTTAAGTTTTTATAAGAAATTTCAACTTTTTTGGCCCGGGAAATTAGTGATCACGAATTAAGGCTCTTTTGTCGATTAGACGCTTAGTTTAGAAGATATCGACGATTTAAGTTTTTATAAGAAATTCCAACTTTTTTGGCCCGGGAAATTAGTGATCACGAATTAAGGCTCTTTTGTCGATTAGACGCTTAGTTTAGAAGATATCGACGATTTAAGTTTTTATATGAAAATCCAACTTTTTTGGCCCGGAAAACTATTGATCACGAATTAAAGCTCTTTTGTCGATTAGACGCTTAGTTTAGAAGATATCGACGATTTAAGTTTTTATATGAAAATCAAACATTTTTGGCCCGGAAAACTATTGATCACGAATTAAGGCTCTTTTGTCGATTAGACGCTTAGTTTAGAAGATATCGACGATTTAAGTTTTTATAAGAAATTTCAACTTTTTTGGCCCGGGAAATTAGTGATCACGAATTAAGGCTCTTTTGTCGATTAGACGCTTAGTTTAGAAGATATCGACGATTTAAGTTTTTATAAGAAATTTCAACTTTTTTGGCCCGGGAAATTAGTGATCACGAATTAAGGCTCTTTTGTCGATTAGACGCTTAGTTTAGAAGATATCGACGATTTAAGTTTTTATAAGAAATTCCAACTTTTTTGGCCCGGGAAATTAGTGATCACGAATTAAGGCTCTTTTGTCGATTAGACGCTTAGTTTAGAAGATATCGTCGATTTAAGTTTTTATGAGAAATTCCAACTTTTTTGGCCCGGGAAACTAGTGATCACGAATTAAGACTCTTTTGTCGATTAGACGCTTAGTTTAGAAGATATCGTCGATTTAAGTTTTTATGAGAAATTCCAACTTTTTTGGCCCGGGAAACTAGTGATCACGAATTAAGGCTCTTTTGTCGATTAGACGCTTAGTTTAGAAGATATCGTCGATTTAAGTTTTTATGAGAAATTCTAACTTTTTTGGCCCGGGAAACTAGTGATCACGAATTAAGGCTCTTTTGTCGATTAGACGCTTAGTTTAGAAGATATCGACGATTTAAGTTTTTATATGAAAATCAAACATTTTTGGCCCGGAAAACTATTGATCACGAATTAAGGCTCTTTTCTCGATTAGACGCTTAGTTTAGAAGATATCGACGATTTAAGTTTTTATAAGAAATTTCAACTTTTTTGGCCCGGAAAACTAGTGATCACGAATTGAGGCTCTTTTGTCGATTAGACGCTTAGTTTAGAAGATATGGACGATTTAAGTTTTTTTTAAAAAATTCCAACTTTTTTGGCCCGGGAAATTAGTGATCACGAATTAAGGCTCTTTTGTCGATTAGACGCTTAGTTTAGAAGATATCGACGATTTAAGTTTTTATAAGAAATTTCAACTTTTTTGGCCCGGGAAATTAGTGATCACGAATTAAGGCTCTTTTGTCGATTAGACGCTTAGTTTAGAAGATATCGACGATTTAAGTTTTTATAAGAAATTCCAACTTTTTTGGCCCGGGAAATTAGTGATCACGAATTAAGGCTCTTTTGTCGATTAGACGCTTAGTTTAGAAGATATCGACGATTTAAGTTTTTATATGAAAATCCAACTTTTTTGGCCCGGAAAACTATTGATCACGAATTAAAGCTCTTTTGTCGATTAGACGCTTAGTTTAGAAGATATCGACGATTTAAGTTTTTATATGAAAATCAAACATTTTTGGCCCGGAAAACTATTGATCACGAATTAAGGCTCTTTTGTCGATTAGACGCTTAGTTTAGAAGATATCGTCGATTTAAGTTTTTATGAGAAATTCCAACTTTTTTGGCCCGGGAAACTAGTGATCACGAATTAAGACTCTTTTGTCGATTAGACGCTTAGTTTAGAAGATATCGTCGATTTAAGTTTTTATGAGAAATTCCAACTTTTTTGGCCCGGGAAACTAGTGATCACGAATTAAGGCTCTTTTGTCGATTAGACGCTTAGTTTAGAAGATATCGTCGATTTAAGTTTTTATGAGAAATTCTAACTTTTTTGGCCCGGGAAACTAGTGATCACGAATTAAGGCTCTTTTGTCGATTAGACGCTTAGTTTAGAAGATATCGACGATTTAAGTTTTTATATGAAAATCAAACATTTTTGGCCCGGAAAACTATTGATCACGAATTAAGGCTCTTTTCTCGATTAGACGCTTAGTTTAGAAGATATCGACGATTTAAGTTTTTATAAGAAATTTCAACTTTTTTGGCCCGGGAAATTAGTGATCACGAATTAAGGCTCTTTTGTCGATTAGACGCTTAGTTAAGAAGATATCGACGATTTAAGTTTTTATAAAAAACTCCAACTTTTTTGGCCCGGGAAATTAGTGATCACGAATTAAGGCTCTTTTGTCGATTAGACGCTTAGTTTAGAAGATATCTTTTGTCGATTAGACGCTTAGTTTAGAAGATATCGACGATTTAAGTTTTTATAAGAAATTCCAACTTTTTTGGCCCGGGAAATTAGTGATCACGAATTAAGGCTCTTTTGTCGATTAGACGCTTAGTTTAGAAGATATCGACGATTTAAGTTTTTATATGAAAATCCAACTTTTTTGGCCCGGAAAACTATTGATCACGAATTAAGGCTCTTTTGTCGATTAGACGCTTAGTTTAGAAGATATCGTCGATTTAAGTTTTTATGAGAAATTCTAACTTTTTTGGCCCGGGAAACTAGTGATCACGAATTAAGGCTCTTTTGTCGATTAGACGCTTAGTTTAGAAGATATCGACGATTTAAGTTTTTATATGAAAATCAAACATTTTTGGCCCGGAAAACTATTGATCACGAATTAAGGCTCTTTTCTCGATTAGACGCTTAGTTTAGAAGATATCGACGATTTAAGTTTTTATAAGAAATTTCAACTTTTTTGGCCCGGGAAATTAGTGATCACGAATTAAGGCTCTTTTGTCGATTAGACGCTTAGTTAAGAAGATATCGACGATTTAAGTTTTTATAAAAAACTCCAACTTTTTTGGCCCGGGAAATTAGTGATCACGAATTAAGGCTCTTTTGTCGATTAGACGCTTAGTTTAGAAGATATCGACGAATTAAGTTTTTATATGAAAATCCAACTTTTTTGGCCCGGAAAACTATTGATCACGAATTAAGAATCTTTTGTCGATTAGACGCTTAGTTTAGAAGATATCGTCGATTTAAGTTTTTATGAGAAATTCCAACTTTTTTGGCCCGGGAAACTAGTGATCACGAATTAAGGCTCTTTTGTCGATTAGACGCTTAGTTTAGAAGATATCGTCGATTTAAGTTTTTATGAGAAATTCCAACTTTTTTGGCCCGGGAAACTAGTGATCACGAATTAAGGCTCTTTTGTCGATTAGACGCTTAGTTTAGAAGATATCGTCGATTTAAGTTTTTATGAGAAATTCTAACTTTTTTGGCCCGGGAAACTAGTGATCACGAATTAAGGCTCTTTTGTCGATTAGACGCTTAGTTTAGAAGATATCGACGATTTAAGTTTTTATAAGAAATTTCAACTTTTTTGGCCAGGGAAACTAGTGATCACGAATTAAGACTCTTTTGTCGATTAGACGCTTAGTTTAGAAGATATCGCGATTTAAGTTTTTATAAGAAATTCCAACTTTTTTGGCCCGGGAAGCTAGTGATCACGAATTAAGGCTCTTTTGTCGATTAGACGCTTAGTTTAGAAGATATCGACGATTTAAGTTTTTATAAGAAATTCCAACTTCTTTGGCCCGGGAAACTAGTGATCACAAATTAAGGCTCTTTTGTCGATTAGACGCTTAGTTTAGAAGATATCGACGATTTAAGTTTTTATAAGAAATTCCAACTTTTTTGGCCCGGGAAACTAGTGATCACGAATTAAGGCTCTTTTGTCGATTAGACGCTTAGTTTAGAAGATATCGACGATTTAAGTTTTTATAAGACATTCCAACTTTTTTGGCCCGGGAAACTAGTGATCACGAATTATGGCTCTTTTGTCGATTAGACGCTTAGTTTAGAAGATATGGACGATTTAAGTTTTTATAAGAAATTCCAACTTTTTTGGCCCCGGAAACTAGTGATCACGAATTAAAGCTCTTTTGTCGATTAGACGCTTAGTTTAGAAGATATCGACGATTTAAGTTTATATAAGAAATTTCAACTTTTTTGGCCCGGGAAACTAGTGATCACGAATTGAGGCTCTTTTGTCGATTAGACGCTTAGTTTAGAAGATATGGACGATTTAAGTTTTTTTTAAAAAATTCCAACTTTTTTGGCCCGGGAAACTAGTGATCACGAATTAAGGCTCTTTTGTCGATTAGACGCTTAGTTTAGAAGATATCGTCGATTTAAGTTTTTATGAGAAATTCCAACTTTTTTGGCCCGGGAAACTAGTGATCACGAATTATGGCTCTTTTGTCGATTAGACGCTTAGTTTAGAAGATATGGACGATTTAAGTTTTTATAAGAAATTCCAACTTTTTTGGTCCCGGAAACTAGTGATCACGAATTAAGGCTCTTTTGTCGCTTAGACGCTTAGTTTAGAAGATATCGACGATTTAAGTTTTTTTAAAAAATTCCAACTTTTTTGGCCCGGGAAACTAGTGATCACGAATTAAGGCTGTTTTGTCGATTAGACGCTTAGTTTAGAAGATATCGACGATTTAAGTTTTTATAAGAAATTTCAACTTTTTTGGCCCGGGAAACTAGTGATCACGAATTAAGGCTCTTTTGTCGATTAGACGCTTAGTTTAGAAGATATCGACGATTTAAGTTTTTATAAGAAATTTCAACTTTTTTGGCCCGGGAAACTAGTGATCACGAATTATGGCTCTTTTGTCGATTAGACGCTTAGTTTAGAAGATATAGACGATTTAAGTTTTTATAAGAAATTCCAACTTTTTTGGCCCCGGAAACTAGTGATCACGAATTAAAGCTCTTTTGTCGATTAGACGCTTAGTTTAGAAGATATCGACGATTTAAGTTTTTATAAGAAATTCCAACTTTTTTGGCCCCGGAAACTAGTGATCACGAATTAAGGCTCTTTTGTCGATTAGACGCTTAGTTTAGAAGATATCGACGATTTAAGTTTTTATAAGAAATTCCACCTCTTTTGGCCCGGGAAACTAGTGATCACGAATTAAGGCTCTTTTGTCGATTAGACGCTTTGTTTAGAAGATATCGACGATTTAAGTTTTTATAAGAAATTCCAACTTTTTTGGCCCTGGAAACTAGTGATCACGAAATAAGGCTCTATCTATAGATATCGACGATTTAAGTTTTTATAAGAAATTTCAACTTTTTTGGCCCGGGGAACTAGTGATCACGAATTAAGGCTCTTTTGTCGATTAGACGCTTAGTTTAGAAGATATCGACGATTTAAGTTTTTATAAGAAATTCCAACTTTTTTGGCCCGGAAAATTATTGATCACGGATTAAGGCTCTTTTGTCGATTATTGATCACGAATTAAGGCTCTTTTGTCGATTAGACGCTTAGTTTAGAAGATATCGTCGATTTAAGTTTTTATGAGAAATTCCAACTTTTTTGGCCCGGGAAACTAGTGATCACGAATTAAGGCTCTTTTGTCGATTAGACGCTTAGTTTAGAAGATATCGACGATTTAAATTTTTATATGAAAATCAAACATTTTTGGCCCGGAAAACTATTGATCACGAATTAAGGCTCTTTTGTCGATTAGACGCTTAGTTTAGAAGATATCGACGATTTAAGTTTTTTTAAAAAATTCCAACTTTTTTGGCCCGGGAAACTAGTGATCACGAATTAAGGCTCTTTTGTCGATTAGACGCTTAGTTTAGAAGATATCGACGATTTAAGTTTTTATAAGAAATTTCAACCTTTTTGGCCCGGGGAACTAGTGATCACGAATTAAGGCTCTTTTGTCGATTAGACGCTTAGTCGATTAGACGCTTAGTTTAGAAGATATCGACGATTTAAGTTTTTATAAGAAATTCCAACTTTTTTGGCCCGGAAAATTATTGATCACGGATTAAGGCTCTTTTGTCGATTATTGATCACGAATTAAGGCTCTTTTGTCGATTAGACGCTTAGTTTAGAAGATATCGTCGATTTAAGTTTTTATGAGAAATTCCAACTTTTTTGGCCCGGGAAACTAGTGATCACGAATTAAGGCTCTTTTGTCGATTAGACGCTTAGTTTAGAAGATATCGACGATTTAAGTTTTTATATGAAAATCAAACATTTTTGGCCCGGAAAACTATTGATCACGAATTAAGGCTCTTTTGTCGATTAGACGCTTAGTTTAGAAGATATCGACGATTTAAGTTTTTATAAGAAATTTCAACTTTTTTGGCCCGGGAAATTAGTGATCACGAATTAAGGCTCTTTTGTCGAATAGACGCTTAGTTTAGAAGATATCGACGATTTAAGTTTTTATATGAAAATCCAACTTTTTTGGCCCGGAAAACTATTGATCACGAATTAAGGCTCTTTTGTCGATTAGACGCTTAGTTTAGAAGATATCGTCGATTTAAGTTTTTATGAGAAATTCCAACTTTTTTGGCCCGGGAAACTAGTGATCACGAATTAAGGCTCTTTTGTCGATTAGACGCTTAGTTTAGAAGATATCGTCGATTTAAGTTTTTATGAGAAATTTCAACTTTTTTGGCCCGGGAAACTAGTGATCACGAATTAAGGCTCTTTTGTCGATTAGACGCTTAGTTTAGAAGATATCGTCGATTTAAGTTTTTATGAGAAATTCCAACTTTTTTGGCCCGGGAAACTAGTGATCACGAATTAAGGCTCTTTTGTCGATTAGACGCTTAGTTTAGAAGATATCGTCGATTTAAGTTTTTATGAGAAATTTTAACTTTTTTGGCCCGGGAAACTAGTGATCACGAATTAAGGCTCTTTTGTCGATTAGACGCTTAGTTTAGAAGATATCGTCGATTTAAGTTTTTATGAGAAATTCCAACTTTTTTGGCCCGGGAAACTAGTGATCACGAATTAAGGCTCTTTTGTCGATTAGACGCTTAGTTTAGAAGATATCGTCGATTTAAGTTTTTATGAGAAATTCCAACTTTTTTGGCCCGGGAAACTAGTGATCACGAATTATGGCTCTTTTGTCGATTAGACGCTTAGTTTAGAAGATATGGACGATTTAAGTTTTTATAAGAAATTCCAACTTTTTTGGTCCCGGAAACTAGTGATCACGAATTAAGGCTCTTTTGTCGATTAGACGCTTAGTTTAGAAGATATCGTCGATTTAAGTTTTTATGAGAAATTCCAACTTTTTTGGCCCGGGAAACTAGTGATCACGAATTAAGGCTCTTTTGTCGATTAGACGCTTAGTTTAGAAGATATCGACGATTTAAGTTTTTATATGAAAATCAAACATTTTTGGCCCGGAAAACTATTGATCACGAATTAAGGCTCTTTTCTCGATTAGACGCTTAGTTTAGAAGATATCGACGATTTAAGTTTTTATAAGAAATTTCAACTTTTTTGGCCCGGGAAATTAGTGATCACGAATTAAGGCTCTTTTGTCGATTAGACGCTTAGTTAAGAAGATATCGACGATTTAAGTTTTTATAAAAAACTCCAACTTTTTTGGCCCGGGAAATTAGTGATCACGAATTAAGGCTCTTTTGTCGATTAGACGCTTAGTTTAGAAGATATCGACGAATTAAGTTTTTATATGAAAATCCAACTTTTTTGGCCCGGAAAACTATTGATCACGAATTAAGAATCTTTTGTCGATTAGACGCTTAGTTTAGAAGATATCGTCGATTTAAGTTTTTATGAGAAATTCCAACTTTTTTGGCCCGGGAAACTAGTGATCACGAATTAAGGCTCTTTTGTCGATTAGACGCTTAGTTTAGAAGATATCGTCGATTTAAGTTTTTATGAGAAATTCCAACTTTTTTGGCCCGGGAAACTAGTGATCACGAATTAAGGCTCTTTTGTCGATTAGACGCTTAGTTTAGAAGATATCGTCGATTTAAGTTTTTATGAGAAATTCTAACTTTTTTGGCCCGGGAAACTAGTGATCACGAATTAAGGCTCTTTTGTCGATTAGACGCTTAGTTTAGAAGATATCGACGATTTAAGTTTTTATAAGAAATTTCAACTTTTTTGGCCAGGGAAACTAGTGATCACGAATTAAGACTCTTTTGTCGATTAGACGCTTAGTTTAGAAGATATCGCGATTTAAGTTTTTATAAGAAATTCCAACTTTTTTGGCCCGGGAAGCTAGTGATCACGAATTAAGGCTCTTTTGTCGATTAGACGCTTAGTTTAGAAGATATCGACGATTTAAGTTTTTATAAGAAATTCCAACTTCTTTGGCCCGGGAAACTAGTGATCACAAATTAAGGCTCTTTTGTCGATTAGACGCTTAGTTTAGAAGATATCGACGATTTAAGTTTTTATAAGAAATTCCAACTTTTTTGGCCCGGGAAACTAGTGATCACGAATTAAGGCTCTTTTGTCGATTAGACGCTTAGTTTAGAAGATATCGACGATTTAAGTTTTTATAAGACATTCCAACTTTTTTGGCCCGGGAAACTAGTGATCACGAATTATGGCTCTTTTGTCGATTAGACGCTTAGTTTAGAAGATATGGACGATTTAAGTTTTTATAAGAAATTCCAACTTTTTTGGCCCCGGAAACTAGTGATCACGAATTAAAGCTCTTTTGTCGATTAGACGCTTAGTTTAGAAGATATCGACGATTTAAGTTTATATAAGAAATTTCAACTTTTTTGGCCCGGGAAACTAGTGATCACGAATTGAGGCTCTTTTGTCGATTAGACGCTTAGTTTAGAAGATATGGACGATTTAAGTTTTTTTTAAAAAATTCCAACTTTTTTGGCCCGGGAAACTAGTGATCACGAATTAAGGCTCTTTTGTCGATTAGACGCTTAGTTTAGAAGATATCGTCGATTTAAGTTTTTATGAGAAATTCCAACTTTTTTGGCCCGGGAAACTAGTGATCACGAATTATGGCTCTTTTGTCGATTAGACGCTTAGTTTAGAAGATATGGACGATTTAAGTTTTTATAAGAAATTCCAACTTTTTTGGTCCCGGAAACTAGTGATCACGAATTAAGGCTCTTTTGTCGCTTAGACGCTTAGTTTAGAAGATATCGACGATTTAAGTTTTTTTAAAAAATTCCAACTTTTTTGGCCCGGGAAACTAGTGATCACGAATTAAGGCTGTTTTGTCGATTAGACGCTTAGTTTAGAAGATATCGACGATTTAAGTTTTTATAAGAAATTTCAACTTTTTTGGCCCGGGAAACTAGTGATCACGAATTAAGGCTCTTTTGTCGATTAGACGCTTAGTTTAGAAGATATCGACGATTTAAGTTTTTATAAGAAATTTCAACTTTTTTGGCCCGGGAAACTAGTGATCACGAATTATGGCTCTTTTGTCGATTAGACGCTTAGTTTAGAAGATATAGACGATTTAAGTTTTTATAAGAAATTCCAACTTTTTTGGCCCCGGAAACTAGTGATCACGAATTAAAGCTCTTTTGTCGATTAGACGCTTAGTTTAGAAGATATCGACGATTTAAGTTTTTATAAGAAATTCCAACTTTTTTGGCCCCGGAAACTAGTGATCACGAATTAAGGCTCTTTTGTCGATTAGACGCTTAGTTTAGAAGATATCGACGATTTAAGTTTTTATAAGAAATTCCACCTCTTTTGGCCCGGGAAACTAGTGATCACGAATTAAGGCTCTTTTGTCGATTAGACGCTTTGTTTAGAAGATATCGACGATTTAAGTTTTTATAAGAAATTCCAACTTTTTTGGCCCTGGAAACTAGTGATCACGAAATAAGGCTCTATCTATAGATATCGACGATTTAAGTTTTTATAAGAAATTTCAACTTTTTTGGCCCGGGGAACTAGTGATCACGAATTAAGGCTCTTTTGTCGATTAGACGCTTAGTTTAGAAGATATCGACGATTTAAGTTTTTATAAGAAATTCCAACTTTTTTGGCCCGGAAAATTATTGATCACGGATTAAGGCTCTTTTGTCGATTATTGATCACGAATTAAGGCTCTTTTGTCGATTAGACGCTTAGTTTAGAAGATATCGTCGATTTAAGTTTTTATGAGAAATTCCAACTTTTTTGGCCCGGGAAACTAGTGATCACGAATTAAGGCTCTTTTGTCGATTAGACGCTTAGTTTAGAAGATATCGACGATTTAAATTTTTATATGAAAATCAAACATTTTTGGCCCGGAAAACTATTGATCACGAATTAAGGCTCTTTTGTCGATTAGACGCTTAGTTTAGAAGATATCGACGATTTAAGTTTTTTTAAAAAATTCCAACTTTTTTGGCCCGGGAAACTAGTGATCACGAATTAAGGCTCTTTTGTCGATTAGACGCTTAGTTTAGAAGATATCGACGATTTAAGTTTTTATAAGAAATTTCAACTTTTTTGGCCCGGAAAATTATTGATCACGGATTAAGGCTCTTTTGTCGATTATTGATCACGAATTAAGACTCTTTTGTCGATTAGACGCTTAGTCGATTAGACGCTTAGTTTAGAAGATATCGACGATTTAAGTTTTTATAAGAAATTCCAACTTTTTTGGCCCGGAAAATTATTGATCACGGATTAAGGCTCTTTTGTCGATTATTGATCACGAATTAAGGCTCTTTTGTCGATTAGACGCTTAGTTTAGAAGATATCGTCGATTTAAGTTTTTATGAGAAATTCCAACTTTTTTGGCCCGGGAAACTAGTGATCACGAATTAAGGCTCTTTTGTCGATTAGACGCTTAGTTTAGAAGATATCGACGATTTAAGTTTTTATATGAAAATCAAACATTTTTGGCCCGGAAAACTATTGATCACGAATTAAGGCTCTTTTGTCGATTAGACGCTTAGTTTAGAAGATATCGACGATTTAAGTTTTTATAAGAAATTTCAACTTTTTTGGCCCGGGAAATTAGTGATCACGAATTAAGGCTCTTTTGTCGAATAGACGCTTAGTTTAGAAGATATCGACGATTTAAGTTTTTATATGAAAATCCAACTTTTTTGGCCCGGAAAACTATTGATCACGAATTAAGGCTCTTTTGTCGATTAGACGCTTAGTTTAGAAGATATCGTCGATTTAAGTTTTTATGAGAAATTCCAACTTTTTTGGCCCGGGAAACTAGTGATCACGAATTAAGGCTCTTTTGTCGATTAGACGCTTAGTTTAGAAGATATCGTCGATTTAAGTTTTTATGAGAAATTTCAACTTTTTTGGCCCGGGAAACTAGTGATCACGAATTAAGGCTCTTTTGTCGATTAGACGCTTAGTTTAGAAGATATCGTCGATTTAAGTTTTTATGAGAAATTCCAACTTTTTTGGCCCGGGAAACTAGTGATCACGAATTAAGGCTCTTTTGTCGATTAGACGCTTAGTTTAGAAGATATCGTCGATTTAAGTTTTTATGAGAAATTTTAACTTTTTTGGCCCGGGAAACTAGTGATCACGAATTAAGGCTCTTTTGTCGATTAGACGCTTAGTTTAGAAGATATCGTCGATTTAAGTTTTTATGAGAAATTCCAACTTTTTTGGCCCGGGAAACTAGTGATCACGAATTAAGGCTCTTTTGTCGATTAGACGCTTAGTTTAGAAGATATCGTCGATTTAAGTTTTTATGAGAAATTCCAACTTTTTTGGCCCGGGAAACTAGTGATCACGAATTATGGCTCTTTTGTCGATTAGACGCTTAGTTTAGAAGATATGGACGATTTAAGTTTTTATAAGAAATTCCAACTTTTTTGGTCCCGGAAACTAGTGATCACGAATTAAGGCTCTTTTGTCGCTTAGACGCTTAGTTTAGAAGATATCGACGATTTAAGTTTTTTTAAAAAATTCCAACTTTTTTGGCCCGGGAAACTAGTGATCACGAATTAAGGCTGTTTTGTCGATTAGACGCTTAGTTTAGAAGATATCGACGATTTAAGTTTTTATAAGAAATTTCAACTTTTTTGGCCCGGGAAACTAGTGATCACGAATTAAGGCTCTTTTGTCGATTAGACGCTTAGTTTAGAAGATATCGACGATTTAAGTTTTTATAAGAAATTTCAACTTTTTTGGCCCGGGAAACTAGTGATCACGAATTATGGCTCTTTTGTCGATTAGACGCTTAGTTTAGAAGATATAGACGATTTAAGTTTTTATAAGAAATTCCAACTTTTTTGGCCCCGGAAACTAGTGATCACGAATTAAAGCTCTTTTGTCGATTAGACGCTTAGTTTAGAAGATATCGACGATTTAAGTTTTTATAAGAAATTCCAACTTTTTTGGCCCCGGAAACTAGTGATCACGAATTAAGGCTCTTTTGTCGATTAGACGCTTAGTTTAGAAGATATCGACGATTTAAGTTTTTATAAGAAATTCCACCTCTTTTGGCCCGGGAAACTAGTGATCACGAATTAAGGCTCTTTTGTCGATTAGACGCTTTGTTTAGAAGATATCGACGATTTAAGTTTTTATAAGAAATTCCAACTTTTTTGGCCCTGGAAACTAGTGATCACGAAATAAGGCTCTATCTATAGATATCGACGATTTAAGTTTTTATAAGAAATTTCAACTTTTTTGGCCCGGGGAACTAGTGATCACGAATTAAGGCTCTTTTGTCGATTAGACGCTTAGTTTAGAAGATATCGACGATTTAAGTTTTTATAAGAAATTCCAACTTTTTTGGCCCGGAAAATTATTGATCACGGATTAAGGCTCTTTTGTCGATTATTGATCACGAATTAAGGCTCTTTTGTCGATTAGACGCTTAGTTTAGAAGATATCGTCGATTTAAGTTTTTATGAGAAATTCCAACTTTTTTGGCCCGGGAAACTAGTGATCACGAATTAAGGCTCTTTTGTCGAATTAAGGCTCTTTTGTCGATTAGACGCTTAGTTTAGAAGATATCGACGATTTAAGTTTTTATATGAAAATCAAACATTTTTGGCCCGGAAAACTATTGATCACGAATTAAGGCTCTTTTGTCGATTAGACGCTTAGTTTAGAAGATATCGACGATTTAAGTTTTTTTTAAAAAATTCCAACTTTTTTGGCCCGGGAAACTAGTGATCACGAATTAAGGCTCTTTTGTCGATTAGACGCTTAGTCGATTAGACGCTTAGTTTAGAAGATATCGACGATTTAAGTTTTTATAAGAAATTCCAACTTTTTTGGCCCGGAAAATTATTGATCACGGATTAAGGCTCTTTTGTCGATTATTGATCACGAATTAAGGCTCTTTTGTCGATTAGACGCTTAGTTTAGAAGATATCGTCGATTTAAGTTTTTATGAGAAATTCCAACTTTTTTGGCCCGGGAAACTAGTGATCACGAATTAAGGCTCTTTTGTCGATTAGACGCTTAGTTTAGAAGATATCGACGATTTAAGTTTTTATATGAAAATCAAACATTTTTGGCCCGGAAAACTATTGATCACGAATTAAGGCTCTTTTGTCGATTAGACGCTTAGTTTAGAAGATATCGTCGATTTAAGTTTTTATGAGAAATTCCAACTTTTTTGGCCCGGGAAACTAGTGATCACGAATTAAGGCTCTTTTGTCGATTAGACGCTTAGTTTAGAAGATATCGTCGATTTAAGTTTTTATGAGAAATTCCAACTTTTTTGGCCCGGGAAACTAGTGATCACGAATTAAGGCTCTTTTGTCGATTAGACGCTTAGTTTAGAAGATATCGTCGATTTAAGTTTTTATGAGAAATTTCAACTTTTTTGGCCCGGGAAACTAGTGATCACGAATTAAGGCTCTTTTGTCGATTAGACGCTTAGTTTAGAAGATATCGTCGATTTAAGTTTTTATGAGAAATTCCAACTTTTTTGGCCCGGGAAACTAGTGATCACGAATTAAGGCTCTTTTGTCGATTAGACGCTTAGTTTAGAAGATATCGTCGATTTAAGTTTTTATGAGAAATTTTAACTTTTTTGGCCCGGGAAACTAGTGATCACGAATTAAGGCTCTTTTGTCGATTAGACGCTTAGTTTAGAAGATATCGACGATTTAAGTTTTTATAAGAAATTCCAACTTTTTTGGCCAGGGAAACTAGTGATCACGAATTAAGACTCTTTTGTCGATTAGACGCTTAGTTTAGAAGATATCGCGATTTAAGTTTTTATAAGAAATTCCACCTCTTTTGGCCCGGGAAACTAGTGATCACGAATTAAGGCTCTTTTGTCGATTAGACGCTTTGTTTAGAAGATATCGACGATTTAAGTTTTTATATGAAAATCAAACATTTTTGGCCCGGAAAACTATTGATCACGAATTAAGGCTCTTTTCTCGATTAGACGCTTAGTTTAGAAGATATCGACGATTTAAGTTTTTATAAGAAATTTCAACTTTTTTGGCCCGGGAAATTAGTGATCACGAATTAAGGCTCTTTTGTCGATTAGACGCTTAGTTAAGAAGATATCGACGATTTAAGTTTTTATAAAAAACTCCAACTTTTTTGGCCCGGGAAATTAGTGATCACGAATTAAGGCTCTTTTGTCGATTAGACGCTTAGTTTAGAAGATATCGACGAATTAAGTTTTTATATGAAAATCCAACTTTTTTGGCCCGGAAAACTATTGATCACGAATTAAGAATCTTTTGTCGATTAGACGCTTAGTTTAGAAGATATCGTCGATTTAAGTTTTTATGAGAAATTCCAACTTTTTTGGCCCGGGAAACTAGTGATCACGAATTAAGGCTCTTTTGTCGATTAGACGCTTAGTTTAGAAGATATCGTCGATTTAAGTTTTTATGAGAAATTCCAACTTTTTTGGCCCGGGAAACTAGTGATCACGAATTAAGGCTCTTTTGTCGATTAGACGCTTAGTTTAGAAGATATCGTCGATTTAAGTTTTTATGAGAAATTCTAACTTTTTTGGCCCGGGAAACTAGTGATCACGAATTAAGGCTCTTTTGTCGATTAGACGCTTAGTTTAGAAGATATCGACGATTTAAGTTTTTATAAGAAATTTCAACTTTTTTGGCCAGGGAAACTAGTGATCACGAATTAAGACTCTTTTGTCGATTAGACGCTTAGTTTAGAAGATATCGCGATTTAAGTTTTTATAAGAAATTCCAACTTTTTTGGCCCGGGAAGCTAGTGATCACGAATTAAGGCTCTTTTGTCGATTAGACGCTTAGTTTAGAAGATATCGACGATTTAAGTTTTTATAAGAAATTCCAACTTCTTTGGCCCGGGAAACTAGTGATCACAAATTAAGGCTCTTTTGTCGATTAGACGCTTAGTTTAGAAGATATCGACGATTTAAGTTTTTATAAGAAATTCCAACTTTTTTGGCCCGGGAAACTAGTGATCACGAATTAAGGCTCTTTTGTCGATTAGACGCTTAGTTTAGAAGATATCGACGATTTAAGTTTTTATAAGACATTCCAACTTTTTTGGCCCGGGAAACTAGTGATCACGAATTATGGCTCTTTTGTCGATTAGACGCTTAGTTTAGAAGATATGGACGATTTAAGTTTTTATAAGAAATTCCAACTTTTTTGGCCCCGGAAACTAGTGATCACGAATTAAAGCTCTTTTGTCGATTAGACGCTTAGTTTAGAAGATATCGACGATTTAAGTTTATATAAGAAATTTCAACTTTTTTGGCCCGGGAAACTAGTGATCACGAATTGAGGCTCTTTTGTCGATTAGACGCTTAGTTTAGAAGATATGGACGATTTAAGTTTTTTTTAAAAAATTCCAACTTTTTTGGCCCGGGAAACTAGTGATCACGAATTAAGGCTCTTTTGTCGATTAGACGCTTAGTTTAGAAGATATCGTCGATTTAAGTTTTTATGAGAAATTCCAACTTTTTTGGCCCGGGAAACTAGTGATCACGAATTATGGCTCTTTTGTCGATTAGACGCTTAGTTTAGAAGATATGGACGATTTAAGTTTTTATAAGAAATTCCAACTTTTTTGGTCCCGGAAACTAGTGATCACGAATTAAGGCTCTTTTGTCGCTTAGACGCTTAGTTTAGAAGATATCGACGATTTAAGTTTTTTTAAAAAATTCCAACTTTTTTGGCCCGGGAAACTAGTGATCACGAATTAAGGCTGTTTTGTCGATTAGACGCTTAGTTTAGAAGATATCGACGATTTAAGTTTTTATAAGAAATTTCAACTTTTTTGGCCCGGGAAACTAGTGATCACGAATTAAGGCTCTTTTGTCGATTAGACGCTTAGTTTAGAAGATATCGACGATTTAAGTTTTTATAAGAAATTTCAACTTTTTTGGCCCGGGAAACTAGTGATCACGAATTATGGCTCTTTTGTCGATTAGACGCTTAGTTTAGAAGATATAGACGATTTAAGTTTTTATAAGAAATTCCAACTTTTTTGGCCCCGGAAACTAGTGATCACGAATTAAGGCTCTTTTGTCGATTAGACGCTTAGTTTAGAAGATATCGACGATTTAAATTTTTATATGAAAATCAAACATTTTTGGCCCGGAAAACTATTGATCACGAATTAAGGCTCTTTTGTCGATTAGACGCTTAGTTTAGAAGATATCGACGATTTAAGTTTTTTTAAAAAATTCCAACTTTTTTGGCCCGGGAAACTAGTGATCACGAATTAAGGCTCTTTTGTCGATTAGACGCTTAGTTTAGAAGATATCGACGATTTAAGTTTTTATAAGAAATTTCAACTTTTTTGGCCCGGAAAATTATTGATCACGGATTAAGGCTCTTTTGTCGATTATTGATCACGAATTAAGACTCTTTTGTCGATTAGACGCTTAGTCGATTAGACGCTTAGTTTAGAAGATATCGACGATTTAAGTTTTTATAAGAAATTCCAACTTTTTTGGCCCGGAAAATTATTGATCACGGATTAAGGCTCTTTTGTCGATTATTGATCACGAATTAAGGCTCTTTTGTCGATTAGACGCTTAGTTTAGAAGATATCGTCGATTTAAGTTTTTATGAGAAATTCCAACTTTTTTGGCCCGGGAAACTAGTGATCACGAATTAAGGCTCTTTTGTCGATTAGACGCTTAGTTTAGAAGATATCGACGATTTAAGTTTTTATATGAAAATCAAACATTTTTGGCCCGGAAAACTATTGATCACGAATTAAGGCTCTTTTGTCGATTAGACGCTTAGTTTAGAAGATATCGACGATTTAAGTTTTTATAAGAAATTTCAACTTTTTTGGCCCGGGAAATTAGTGATCACGAATTAAGGCTCTTTTGTCGAATAGACGCTTAGTTTAGAAGATATCGACGATTTAAGTTTTTATATGAAAATCCAACTTTTTTGGCCCGGAAAACTATTGATCACGAATTAAGGCTCTTTTGTCGATTAGACGCTTAGTTTAGAAGATATCGTCGATTTAAGTTTTTATGAGAAATTCCAACTTTTTTGGCCCGGGAAACTAGTGATCACGAATTAAGGCTCTTTTGTCGATTAGACGCTTAGTTTAGAAGATATCGTCGATTTAAGTTTTTATGAGAAATTTCAACTTTTTTGGCCCGGGAAACTAGTGATCACGAATTAAGGCTCTTTTGTCGATTAGACGCTTAGTTTAGAAGATATCGTCGATTTAAGTTTTTATGAGAAATTCCAACTTTTTTGGCCCGGGAAACTAGTGATCACGAATTAAGGCTCTTTTGTCGATTAGACGCTTAGTTTAGAAGATATCGTCGATTTAAGTTTTTATGAGAAATTTTAACTTTTTTGGCCCGGGAAACTAGTGATCACGAATTAAGGCTCTTTTGTCGATTAGACGCTTAGTTTAGAAGATATCGTCGATTTAAGTTTTTATGAGAAATTCCAACTTTTTTGGCCCGGGAAACTAGTGATCACGAATTAAGGCTCTTTTGTCGATTAGACGCTTAGTTTAGAAGATATCGTCGATTTAAGTTTTTATGAGAAATTCCAACTTTTTTGGCCCGGGAAACTAGTGATCACGAATTATGGCTCTTTTGTCGATTAGACGCTTAGTTTAGAAGATATGGACGATTTAAGTTTTTATAAGAAATTCCAACTTTTTTGGTCCCGGAAACTAGTGATCACGAATTAAGGCTCTTTTGTCGCTTAGACGCTTAGTTTAGAAGATATCGACGATTTAAGTTTTTTTAAAAAATTCCAACTTTTTTGGCCCGGGAAACTAGTGATCACGAATTAAGGCTGTTTTGTCGATTAGACGCTTAGTTTAGAAGATATCGACGATTTAAGTTTTTATAAGAAATTTCAACTTTTTTGGCCCGGGAAACTAGTGATCACGAATTAAGGCTCTTTTGTCGATTAGACGCTTAGTTTAGAAGATATCGACGATTTAAGTTTTTATAAGAAATTTCAACTTTTTTGGCCCGGGAAACTAGTGATCACGAATTATGGCTCTTTTGTCGATTAGACGCTTAGTTTAGAAGATATAGACGATTTAAGTTTTTATAAGAAATTCCAACTTTTTTGGCCCCGGAAACTAGTGATCACGAATTAAAGCTCTTTTGTCGATTAGACGCTTAGTTTAGAAGATATCGACGATTTAAGTTTTTATAAGAAATTCCAACTTTTTTGGCCCCGGAAACTAGTGATCACGAATTAAGGCTCTTTTGTCGATTAGACGCTTAGTTTAGAAGATATCGACGATTTAAGTTTTTATAAGAAATTCCACCTCTTTTGGCCCGGGAAACTAGTGATCACGAATTAAGGCTCTTTTGTCGATTAGACGCTTTGTTTAGAAGATATCGACGATTTAAGTTTTTATAAGAAATTCCAACTTTTTTGGCCCTGGAAACTAGTGATCACGAAATAAGGCTCTATCTATAGATATCGACGATTTAAGTTTTTATAAGAAATTTCAACTTTTTTGGCCCGGGGAACTAGTGATCACGAATTAAGGCTCTTTTGTCGATTAGACGCTTAGTTTAGAAGATATCGACGATTTAAGTTTTTATAAGAAATTCCAACTTTTTTGGCCCGGAAAATTATTGATCACGGATTAAGGCTCTTTTGTCGATTATTGATCACGAATTAAGGCTCTTTTGTCGATTAGACGCTTAGTTTAGAAGATATCGTCGATTTAAGTTTTTATGAGAAATTCCAACTTTTTTGGCCCGGGAAACTAGTGATCACGAATTAAGGCTCTTTTGTCGAATTAAGGCTCTTTTGTCGATTAGACGCTTAGTTTAGAAGATATCGACGATTTAAGTTTTTATATGAAAATCAAACATTTTTGGCCCGGAAAACTATTGATCACGAATTAAGGCTCTTTTGTCGATTAGACGCTTAGTTTAGAAGATATCGACGATTTAAGTTTTTTTTAAAAAATTCCAACTTTTTTGGCCCGGGAAACTAGTGATCACGAATTAAGGCTCTTTTGTCGATTAGACGCTTAGTCGATTAGACGCTTAGTTTAGAAGATATCGACGATTTAAGTTTTTATAAGAAATTCCAACTTTTTTGGCCCGGAAAATTATTGATCACGGATTAAGGCTCTTTTGTCGATTATTGATCACGAATTAAGGCTCTTTTGTCGATTAGACGCTTAGTTTAGAAGATATCGTCGATTTAAGTTTTTATGAGAAATTCCAACTTTTTTGGCCCGGGAAACTAGTGATCACGAATTAAGGCTCTTTTGTCGATTAGACGCTTAGTTTAGAAGATATCGACGATTTAAGTTTTTATATGAAAATCAAACATTTTTGGCCCGGAAAACTATTGATCACGAATTAAGGCTCTTTTGTCGATTAGACGCTTAGTTTAGAAGATATCGTCGATTTAAGTTTTTATGAGAAATTCCAACTTTTTTGGCCCGGGAAACTAGTGATCACGAATTAAGGCTCTTTTGTCGATTAGACGCTTAGTTTAGAAGATATCGTCGATTTAAGTTTTTATGAGAAATTCCAACTTTTTTGGCCCGGGAAACTAGTGATCACGAATTAAGGCTCTTTTGTCGATTAGACGCTTAGTTTAGAAGATATCGTCGATTTAAGTTTTTATGAGAAATTTCAACTTTTTTGGCCCGGGAAACTAGTGATCACGAATTAAGGCTCTTTTGTCGATTAGACGCTTAGTTTAGAAGATATCGTCGATTTAAGTTTTTATGAGAAATTCCAACTTTTTTGGCCCGGGAAACTAGTGATCACGAATTAAGGCTCTTTTGTCGATTAGACGCTTAGTTTAGAAGATATCGTCGATTTAAGTTTTTATGAGAAATTTTAACTTTTTTGGCCCGGGAAACTAGTGATCACGAATTAAGGCTCTTTTGTCGATTAGACGCTTAGTTTAGAAGATATCGACGATTTAAGTTTTTATAAGAAATTCCAACTTTTTTGGCCAGGGAAACTAGTGATCACGAATTAAGACTCTTTTGTCGATTAGACGCTTAGTTTAGAAGATATCGCGATTTAAGTTTTTATAAGAAATTCCAACTTTTTTGGCCCGGGAAACTAGTGATCACGAATTAAGGCTCTTTTGTCGATTAGACGCTTAGTTTAGAAGATATCGACGATTTAAGTTTTTATAAGAAATTCCAACTTTTTTGGCCCCGGAAACTAGTGATCACAAATTAAGGCTCTTTTGTCGATTAGACGCTTAGTTTAGAAGATATCGTCGATTTAAGTTTTTATGAGAAATTCCAACTTTTTTGGCCCGGGAAACTAGTGATCACGAATTAAGGCTCTTTTGTCGATTAGACGCTTAGTTTAGAAGATATCGTCGATTTAAGTTTTTATGAGAAATTTCAACTTTTTTGGCCCGGGAAACTAGTGATCACGAATTAAGGCTCTTTTGTCGATTAGACGCTTAGTTTAGAAGATATCGTCGATTTAAGTTTTTATGAGAAATTCCAACTTTTTTGGCCCGGGAAACTAGTGATCACGAATTAAGGCTCTTTTGTCGATTAGACGCTTAGTTTAGAAGATATCGTCGATTTAAGTTTTTATGAGAAATTTTAACTTTTTTGGCCCGGGAAACTAGTGATCACGAATTAAGGCTCTTTTGTCGATTAGACGCTTAGTTTAGAAGATATCGACGATTTAAGTTTTTATAAGAAATTCCAACTTTTTTGGCCAGGGAAACTAGTGATCACGAATTAAGACTCTTTTGTCGATTAGACGCTTAGTTTAGAAGATATCGCGATTTAAGTTTTTATAAGAAATTCCAACTTTTTTGGCCCGGGAAACTAGTGATCACGAATTAAGGCTCTTTTGTCGATTAGACGCTTAGTTTAGAAGATATCGACGATTTAAGTTTTTATAAGAAATTCCAACTTTTTTGGCCCCGGAAACTAGTGATCACAAATTAAGGCTCTTTTGTCGATTAGACGCTTAGTTTAGAAGATATCGTCGATTTAAGTTTTTATGAGAAATTCCGACTTTTTTGGCCCGGGAAACTAGTGATCACGAATTATGGCTCTTTTGTCGATTAGACGCTTAGTTTAGAAGATATGGACGATTTAAGTTTTTATAAGAAATTCCAACTTTTTTGGCCCGGGAAACTAGTGACCACGAATTAAGGCTCTTTTGTCGATTAGACGCTTAGTTTAGAAGATATCGTCGATTTAAGTTTTTATGAGAAATTCCAACTTTTTTGGCCCGGGAAACTAGTGATCACGAATTATGGCTCTTTTGTCGATTAGACGCTTAGTTTAGAAGATATGGACGATTTAAGTTTTTATAAGAAATTCCAACTTTTTTGGCCCCGGAAACTAGTGATCACGAATTAAGGCTCTTTTGTCGATTAGACGCTTAGTTTAGAAGATATCGACGATTTAAGTTTTTATAAGAAATTTCAACTTTTTTGGCCCGGGAAACTAGTGATCACGAATTAAGGCTCTTTTGTCGATTAGACGCTTAGTTTAGAAGATATCGACGATTTAAGTTTTTATAAGAAATTTCAACTTTTTTGGCCCGGGAAACTAGTGATCACGAATTAAGGCTCTTTTGTCGATTAGACGCTTAGTTTAGAAGATATCGACGATTTAAGTTTTTATAAGAAATTCCAACTTTTTTGGCCCGGGGAACTAGTGATCACGGATTAAGGCTCTTTTGTCGATTAGACGCTTAGTTTAGAAGATATCGACGATTTAAGTTTTTATAAGAAATTCCAACTTTTTTGGCCGAGGAAACAAGTGATCACGAATTAAGGCTCTTTTGTCGATTATTGATCACGAATTAAGGCTCTTTTGTCGATTAGACGCTTAGTTTAGAAGATATCGTCGATTTAAGTTTTTATGAGAAATTCCAACTTTTTTGGCCCGGGAAACTAGTGATCACGAATTAAGGCTCTTTTGTCGATTAGACGCTTAGTTTAGAAGATATCGACGATTTAAGTTTTTATATGAAAATCAAACATTTTTGGCCCGGAAAACTATTGATCACGAATTAAGGCTCTTTTGTCGATTAGACGCTTAGTTTAGAAGATATCGACGATTTAAGTTTTTATAAGAAATTTCAACTTTTTTGGCCCGGGAAATTAGTGATCACAATTTAAGGCTCTTTTGTCGATTAGACGCTTAGTTTAGAAGATAACGACGATTTAAGTTTTTATAAGAAATTTCAACTTTTTTGGCCCGGGAAATTAGTGATCACGAATTAAGGCTCTTTTGTCGATTAGACGCTTAGTTAAGAAGATATCGACGATTTAACTTTTTATAAAAAATTCCAACTTTTTTGGCCCGGGAAATTAGTGATCACGAATTAAGGCTCTTTTGTCGATTAGACGCTTAGTTTAGAAGATATCGACGATTTAAGTTTTTATATGAAAATCCAACTTTTTTGACCCGGAAAACTATTGATCACGAATTAAGGCTCTTTTGTCGATTAGACGCTTAGTTTAGAAGATATCGTCGATTTAAGTTTTTACGAGAAATTCCAACTTTTTTGGCCCGGGAAACTAGTGATCACGAATTAAGGCTCTTTTGTCGATCAGACGCTTAGTTTAGAAGATATCGTCGATTTAAGTTTTTATGAGAAATTCCAACTTTTTTGGCCCGGGAAACTAGTGATCACGAATTAAGGCTCTTTTGTCGATTAGACGCTTAGTTTAGAAGATATCGTCGATTTAAGTTTTTATGAGAAATTCTAACTTTTTTGGCCCGGGAAACTAGTGATGACGAATTAAGGCTCTTTTGACGATTAGACGCTTAGTTTAGAAGATATCGACGATTTAAGTTTTTATAAGAAATTTCAACTTTTTTGGCCAGGGAAACTAGTGATCACGAATTAAGGCTCTTTTGTCGATTAGACGCTTAGTTTAGAAGATATCGACGATTTAAGTTTTTTTTTAAAAATTCCAACTTTTTTGGCCCGGGAAACTAGTGATCACGAATTAAGGCTCTTTTGTCGATTAGACGCTTAGATTAGAAGATATGGACGATTTAAGTTTTTATAAGAAATTTCAACTTTTTTGGCCCGGGAAACTAGTGATCACGAATTAAGGCTCTTTTGTCGATTAGACGCTTAGTTTAGAAGATATCGACGATTTAAGTTTTTATAAGAAATTTCAACTTTTTTGGCCCGGGGAAACTAGTGATCACGAATTAAGGCTCTTTTGTCGATTAGACGCTTAGTTTAGAAGATATCGAAGATTTAAGTTTTTATAAGAAATTCCAACTTTTTTGGCCCGGGAAACTAGTGATCACGAATTAAGGCTCTTTTGTCGATTAGACGCTTAGTTTAGAAGATATCGACGATTTAAGTTTTTATAAGAATTTCCAACTTTTTTGGCCCGGGAAACTAGTGATCACGAATTAAGGCTGTTTTGTCGATTAGACGCTTAGTTTAGAAGATATCGACGATTTAAGTTTTTATAAGAAATTCCAACTTTTTTGGCCCCGGAAACTAGTGATCACGAATTAAAGCTCTTTTGTCGATTAGACGCTAAGTTTAGAAGATATCGACGATTTAAGTTTTTATAAGAAATTCCAACTTTTTTGACCCCGGAAACTAGTGATCACGAATTAAGGCTCTTTTGTCGATTAGACGCTTAGTTTAGAAGATAATGACGATTTAAGTTTTTATAAGAAATTCCAACTTTTTTGGCCCGGGAAACTAGTGATCACGAATTAAGGCTCTTTTGTCGATTAGACGCTTAGTTTAGAAGATATCGACGATTTAAGTTTTTATAAGAAATTTCAACTTTTTTGGCCCTGGAAACTAGTAATCACGAATTGAGGCTCTTTTGTCGATTAGACGCTTAGTTTAGAAGATATGGACGATTTAAGTTTTTTTAAAAAATTCCAACTTTTTTGGCCCGGGGAAACTAGTGATCACGAATTATGGCTCTTTTGTCGATTAGACGCTTAGTTTAGAAGATATCGACGATTTAAGTTTTTATAAGAAATTTCAACTTTTTTGGCCCGGGGAACTAGTGATCACGAATTAAGGCTCTTTTGTCGATTAGACGCTTAGTTTAGAAGATATCGTCGATTTAAGTTTTTATGAGAAATTCCAACTTTTTTGGCCCGGGAAACTAGTGATCACGAATTAAGGCTCTTTTGTCGATTAGACGCTTAGTTTAGAAGATATCGTCGATTTAAGTTTTTATGAGAAATTCCAACTTTTTTGGCCCGGGAAACTAGTGATCACGAATTAAGGCTCTTTTGTCGATTAGACGCTTAGTTTAGAAGATATCGTCGATTTAAGTTTTTATGAGAAATTTCAACTTTTTTGGCCCGGGAAACTAGTGATCACGAATTAAGGCTCTTTTGTCGATTAGACGCTTAGTTTAGAAGATATCGTCGATTTAAGTTTTTATGAGAAATTCCAACTTTTTTGGCCCGGGAAACTAGTGATCACGAATTAAGGCTCTTTTGTCGATTAGACGCTTAGTTTAGAAGATATCGTCGATTTAAGTTTTTATGAGAAATTTTAACTTTTTTGGCCCGGGAAACTAGTGATCACGAATTAAGGCTCTTTTGTCGATTAGACGCTTAGTTTAGAAGATATCGACGATTTAAGTTTTTATAAGAAATTCCAACTTTTTTGGCCAGGGAAACTAGTGATCACGAATTAAGACTCTTTTGTCGATTAGACGCTTAGTTTAGAAGATATCGCGATTTAAGTTTTTATAAGAAATTCCAACTTTTTTGGCCCGGGAAACTAGTGATCACGAATTAAGGCTCTTTTGTCGATTAGACGCTTAGTTTAGAAGATATCGACGATTTAAGTTTTTATAAGAAATTCCAACTTTTTTGGCCCCGGAAACTAGTGATCACAAATTAAGGCTCTTTTGTCGATTAGACGCTTAGTTTAGAAGATATCGTCGATTTAAGTTTTTATGAGAAATTCCAACTTTTTTGGCCCGGGAAACTAGTGATCACGAATTAAGGCTCTTTTGTCGATTAGACGCTTAGTTTAGAAGATATCGTCGATTTAAGTTTTTATGAGAAATTTCAACTTTTTTGGCCCGGGAAACTAGTGATCACGAATTAAGGCTCTTTTGTCGATTAGACGCTTAGTTTAGAAGATATCGTCGATTTAAGTTTTTATGAGAAATTCCAACTTTTTTGGCCCGGGAAACTAGTGATCACGAATTAAGGCTCTTTTGTCGATTAGACGCTTAGTTTAGAAGATATCGTCGATTTAAGTTTTTATGAGAAATTTTAACTTTTTTGGCCCGGGAAACTAGTGATCACGAATTAAGGCTCTTTTGTCGATTAGACGCTTAGTTTAGAAGATATCGACGATTTAAGTTTTTATAAGAAATTCCAACTTTTTTGGCCAGGGAAACTAGTGATCACGAATTAAGACTCTTTTGTCGATTAGACGCTTAGTTTAGAAGATATCGCGATTTAAGTTTTTATAAGAAATTCCAACTTTTTTGGCCCGGGAAACTAGTGATCACGAATTAAGGCTCTTTTGTCGATTAGACGCTTAGTTTAGAAGATATCGACGATTTAAGTTTTTATAAGAAATTCCAACTTTTTTGGCCCCGGAAACTAGTGATCACAAATTAAGGCTCTTTTGTCGATTAGACGCTTAGTTTAGAAGATATCGTCGATTTAAGTTTTTATGAGAAATTCCGACTTTTTTGGCCCGGGAAACTAGTGATCACGAATTATGGCTCTTTTGTCGATTAGACGCTTAGTTTAGAAGATATGGACGATTTAAGTTTTTATAAGAAATTCCAACTTTTTTGGCCCGGGAAACTAGTGACCACGAATTAAGGCTCTTTTGTCGATTAGACGCTTAGTTTAGAAGATATCGTCGATTTAAGTTTTTATGAGAAATTCCAACTTTTTTGGCCCGGGAAACTAGTGATCACGAATTATGGCTCTTTTGTCGATTAGACGCTTAGTTTAGAAGATATGGACGATTTAAGTTTTTATAAGAAATTCCAACTTTTTTGGCCCCGGAAACTAGTGATCACGAATTAAGGCTCTTTTGTCGATTAGACGCTTAGTTTAGAAGATATCGACGATTTAAGTTTTTATAAGAAATTTCAACTTTTTTGGCCCGGGAAACTAGTGATCACGAATTAAGGCTCTTTTGTCGATTAGACGCTTAGTTTAGAAGATATCGACGATTTAAGTTTTTATAAGAAATTTCAACTTTTTTGGCCCGGGAAACTAGTGATCACGAATTAAGGCTCTTTTGTCGATTAGACGCTTAGTTTAGAAGATATCGACGATTTAAGTTTTTATAAGAAATTCCAACTTTTTTGGCCCGGGGAACTAGTGATCACGGATTAAGGCTCTTTTGTCGATTAGACGCTTAGTTTAGAAGATATCGACGATTTAAGTTTTTATAAGAAATTCCAACTTTTTTGGCCGAGGAAACAAGTGATCACGAATTAAGGCTCTTTTGTCGATTATTGATCACGAATTAAGGCTCTTTTGTCGATTAGACGCTTAGTTTAGAAGATATCGTCGATTTAAGTTTTTATGAGAAATTCCAACTTTTTTGGCCCGGGAAACTAGTGATCACGAATTAAGGCTCTTTTGTCGATTAGACGCTTAGTTTAGAAGATATCGACGATTTAAGTTTTTATATGAAAATCAAACATTTTTGGCCCGGAAAACTATTGATCACGAATTAAGGCTCTTTTGTCGATTAGACGCTTAGTTTAGAAGATATCGACGATTTAAGTTTTTATAAGAAATTTCAACTTTTTTGGCCCGGGAAATTAGTGATCACAATTTAAGGCTCTTTTGTCGATTAGACGCTTAGTTTAGAAGATAACGACGATTTAAGTTTTTATAAGAAATTTCAACTTTTTTGGCCCGGGAAATTAGTGATCACGAATTAAGGCTCTTTTGTCGATTAGACGCTTAGTTAAGAAGATATCGACGATTTAACTTTTTATAAAAAATTCCAACTTTTTTGGCCCGGGAAATTAGTGATCACGAATTAAGGCTCTTTTGTCGATTAGACGCTTAGTTTAGAAGATATCGACGATTTAAGTTTTTATATGAAAATCCAACTTTTTTGACCCGGAAAACTATTGATCACGAATTAAGGCTCTTTTGTCGATTAGACGCTTAGTTTAGAAGATATCGTCGATTTAAGTTTTTACGAGAAATTCCAACTTTTTTGGCCCGGGAAACTAGTGATCACGAATTAAGGCTCTTTTGTCGATCAGACGCTTAGTTTAGAAGATATCGTCGATTTAAGTTTTTATGAGAAATTCCAACTTTTTTGGCCCGGGAAACTAGTGATCACGAATTAAGGCTCTTTTGTCGATTAGACGCTTAGTTTAGAAGATATCGTCGATTTAAGTTTTTATGAGAAATTCTAACTTTTTTGGCCCGGGAAACTAGTGATGACGAATTAAGGCTCTTTTGACGATTAGACGCTTAGTTTAGAAGATATCGACGATTTAAGTTTTTATAAGAAATTTCAACTTTTTTGGCCAGGGAAACTAGTGATCACGAATTAAGGCTCTTTTGTCGATTAGACGCTTAGTTTAGAAGATATCGACGATTTAAGTTTTTTTTTAAAAATTCCAACTTTTTTGGCCCGGGAAACTAGTGATCACGAATTAAGGCTCTTTTGTCGATTAGACGCTTAGATTAGAAGATATGGACGATTTAAGTTTTTATAAGAAATTTCAACTTTTTTGGCCCGGGAAACTAGTGATCACGAATTAAGGCTCTTTTGTCGATTAGACGCTTAGTTTAGAAGATATCGACGATTTAAGTTTTTATAAGAAATTTCAACTTTTTTGGCCCGGGAAACTAGTGATCACGAATTAAGGCTCTTTTGTCGATTAGACGCTTAGTTTAGAAGATATCGAAGATTTAAGTTTTTATAAGAAATTCCAACTTTTTTGGCCCGGGAAACTAGTGATCACGAATTAAGGCTCTTTTGTCGATTAGACGCTTAGTTTAGAAGATATCGACGATTTAAGTTTTTATAAGAATTTCCAACTTTTTTGGCCCGGGAAACTAGTGATCACGAATTAAGGCTGTTTTGTCGATTAGACGCTTAGTTTAGAAGATATCGACGATTTAAGTTTTTATAAGAAATTCCAACTTTTTTGGCCCCGGAAACTAGTGATCACGAATTAAAGCTCTTTTGTCGATTAGACGCTAAGTTTAGAAGATATCGACGATTTAAGTTTTTATAAGAAATTCCAACTTTTTTGACCCCGGAAACTAGTGATCACGAATTAAGGCTCTTTTGTCGATTAGACGCTTAGTTTAGAAGATAATGACGATTTAAGTTTTTATAAGAAATTCCAACTTTTTTGGCCCGGGAAACTAGTGATCACGAATTAAGGCTCTTTTGTCGATTAGACGCTTAGTTTAGAAGATATCGACGATTTAAGTTTTTATAAGAAATTTCAACTTTTTTGGCCCTGGAAACTAGTAATCACGAATTGAGGCTCTTTTGTCGATTAGACGCTTAGTTTAGAAGATATGGACGATTTAAGTTTTTTTAAAAAATTCCAACTTTTTTGGCCCGGGAAACTAGTGATCACGAATTATGGCTCTTTTGTCGATTAGACGCTTAGTTTAGAAGATATCGACGATTTAAGTTTTTATAAGAAATTTCAACTTTTTTGGCCCGGGGAACTAGTGATCACGAATTAAGGCTCTTTTGTCGATTAGACGCTTAGTTTAGAAGATATCGACGATTTAAGTTTTTATAAGAAATTCCAACTTTTTTGGCCCGGGGAACTAGTGATCACGAATTAAGGCTCTTTTGTCGATTAGACGCTTAGTTTAGAAGATATCTACGATTTAAGTTTTTATAAGAAATTCCAACTTTTTTGGCCCCGGAAACTAGTGATCACGATTTAAAGCTCTTTTGTCGATTAGACGCTTAGTTTAGAAGATATCGACGATTTAAGTTTTTATAAGAAATTTCAACTTTTTTGGCCCGGGAAACTAGTGATCACGAATTAAGGCTCTTTTGTCGATTAGACGCTTAGTTTAGAAGATATCGACGATTTAAGTTTTTATAAGAAATTCCAACTTTTTTGGCCCGGGAAACTAGTGATCACGAATTATGGCTCTTTTGTCGATTAGACGCTTAGTTTAGAAGATATGGACGATTTAAGTTTTTATAAGAAATTCCAACTTTTTTGGCCCCGGAAACTAGTGATCACGAATTAAGGCTCTTTTGTCGATTAGAAGCTTAGTTTAGAAGATATCGACAATTTAAGTTTTTATATGAAAATCCAACTTTTTTGGCCCGGGAAACTAGTGATCACGAATTATGGCTCTTTTGTCGATTAGACGCTTAGTTTAGAAGATATGGACGATTTAAGTTTTTATAAGAAATTCCAACTTTTTTGGCCCCGGAAACTAGTGATCACGAATTAAGGCTCTTTTGTCGATTAGACGCTTAGTTTAGAAGATATCGACGATTTAAGTTTTTATAAGAAATTCCAAATTTTTTGGCCCCGGAAACTATTGATCACGAATTATGGCTCTTTTGTCGATTAGACGCTTAGTTTAGAAGATATCGACGATTTAAGTTTTTATAAGAAATTCCAACTTTTTTGGCCCCGGAAACTAGTGATCTCGAATTAAGGCTCTTTTGTTTATTAGACGCTCAGTTTAGAAGATATCGACGATTTAAGTTTTTATAAGAAATTCCAACTTTTTTGGCCCGGGAAACTAGTGATCACGAATTAAGGCTCTTTTGTCGATTAGACGCTTAGTTTAGAAGATATCGACGATTTAAGTTTTTATAAGAAATTCCAACTTTTTTGGCCCCGGAAACTAGTAATCACGAATTGAGGCTCTTTTGTCGATTAGACGCTTAGTTTAGAAGATATCTACGATTTAAGTTTTTATAAGAAATTCCAACTTTTTTGGCCCCGGAAACTAGTGATCACGAATTAAAGCTCTTTTGTCGATTAGACGCTTAGTTTAGAAGATATCGACGATTTAAGTTTTTATAAGAAATTCCAACTTTTTTGGCCCGGGAAACTAGTGATCACGAATTATGGCTCTTTTGTCGATTAGACGCTTAGTTTAGAAGATATGGACGATTTAAGCTTTTATAAGAAATTCCAACTTTTTTGGCCCCGGAAACTAGTGATCACGAATTAAGGCTCTTTTGTCGATTAGACGCTTAGTTTAGAAGATATCGACGATTTAAGTTTTTATAAGAAATTCCAACTTTTTTGGCCCGGGAAACTAGTGATCACGAATTAAGGCTCTTTTGTCGATTAGACGCTTAGTTTAGAAGATATCGTCGATTTAAGTTTTTATGAGAAATTCCAACTTTTTTGGCCCGGGAAACTAGTGATCACGAATTAAGGCTCTTTTGTCGATTAGACGCTTAGTTTAGAAGATATCGTCGATTTAAGTTTTTATGAGAAATTTTAACTTTTTTGGCCCGGGAAACTAGTGATCACGAATTAAGGCTCTTTTGTCGATTAGACGCTTAGTTTAGAAGATATCGACGATTTAAGTTTTTATAAGAAATTCCAACTTTTTTGGCCAGGGAAACTAGTGATCACGAATTAAGACTCTTTTGTCGATTAGACGCTTAGTTTAGAAGATATCGCGATTTAAGTTTTTATAAGAAATTCCAACTTTTTTGGCCCGGGAAACTAGTGATCACGAATTAAGGCTCTTTTGTCGATTAGACGCTTAGTTTAGAAGATATCGACGATTTAAGTTTTTATAAGAAATTCCAACTTTTTTGGCCCCGGAAACTAGTGATCACAAATTAAGGCTCTTTTGTCGATTAGACGCTTAGTTTAGAAGATATCGTCGATTTAAGTTTTTATGAGAAATTCCAACTTTTTTGGCCCGGGAAACTAGTGATCACGAATTAAGGCTCTTTTGTCGATTAGACGCTTAGTTTAGAAGATATCGTCGATTTAAGTTTTTATGAGAAATTTCAACTTTTTTGGCCCGGGAAACTAGTGATCACGAATTAAGGCTCTTTTGTCGATTAGACGCTTAGTTTAGAAGATATCGTCGATTTAAGTTTTTATGAGAAATTCCAACTTTTTTGGCCCGGGAAACTAGTGATCACGAATTAAGGCTCTTTTGTCGATTAGACGCTTAGTTTAGAAGATATCGTCGATTTAAGTTTTTATGAGAAATTTTAACTTTTTTGGCCCGGGAAACTAGTGATCACGAATTAAGGCTCTTTTGTCGATTAGACGCTTAGTTTAGAAGATATCGACGATTTAAGTTTTTATAAGAAATTCCAACTTTTTTGGCCAGGGAAACTAGTGATCACGAATTAAGACTCTTTTGTCGATTAGACGCTTAGTTTAGAAGATATCGCGATTTAAGTTTTTATAAGAAATTCCAACTTTTTTGGCCCGGGAAACTAGTGATCACGAATTAAGGCTCTTTTGTCGATTAGACGCTTAGTTTAGAAGATATCGACGATTTAAGTTTTTATAAGAAATTCCAACTTTTTTGGCCCCGGAAACTAGTGATCACAAATTAAGGCTCTTTTGTCGATTAGACGCTTAGTTTAGAAGATATCGTCGATTTAAGTTTTTATGAGAAATTCCGACTTTTTTGGCCCGGGAAACTAGTGATCACGAATTATGGCTCTTTTGTCGATTAGACGCTTAGTTTAGAAGATATGGACGATTTAAGTTTTTATAAGAAATTCCAACTTTTTTGGCCCGGGAAACTAGTGACCACGAATTAAGGCTCTTTTGTCGATTAGACGCTTAGTTTAGAAGATATCGTCGATTTAAGTTTTTATGAGAAATTCCAACTTTTTTGGCCCGGGAAACTAGTGATCACGAATTATGGCTCTTTTGTCGATTAGACGCTTAGTTTAGAAGATATGGACGATTTAAGTTTTTATAAGAAATTCCAACTTTTTTGGCCCCGGAAACTAGTGATCACGAATTAAGGCTCTTTTGTCGATTAGACGCTTAGTTTAGAAGATATCGACGATTTAAGTTTTTATAAGAAATTTCAACTTTTTTGGCCCGGGAAACTAGTGATCACGAATTAAGGCTCTTTTGTCGATTAGACGCTTAGTTTAGAAGATATCGACGATTTAAGTTTTTATAAGAAATTTCAACTTTTTTGGCCCGGGAAACTAGTGATCACGAATTAAGGCTCTTTTGTCGATTAGACGCTTAGTTTAGAAGATATCGACGATTTAAGTTTTTATAAGAAATTCCAACTTTTTTGGCCCGGGGAACTAGTGATCACGGATTAAGGCTCTTTTGTCGATTAGACGCTTAGTTTAGAAGATATCGACGATTTAAGTTTTTATAAGAAATTCCAACTTTTTTGGCCGAGGAAACAAGTGATCACGAATTAAGGCTCTTTTGTCGATTATTGATCACGAATTAAGGCTCTTTTGTCGATTAGACGCTTAGTTTAGAAGATATCGTCGATTTAAGTTTTTATGAGAAATTCCAACTTTTTTGGCCCGGGAAACTAGTGATCACGAATTAAGGCTCTTTTGTCGATTAGACGCTTAGTTTAGAAGATATCGACGATTTAAGTTTTTATATGAAAATCAAACATTTTTGGCCCGGAAAACTATTGATCACGAATTAAGGCTCTTTTGTCGATTAGACGCTTAGTTTAGAAGATATCGTCGATTTAAGTTTTTACGAGAAATTCCAACTTTTTTGGCCGAGGAAACAAGTGATCACGAATTAAGGCTCTTTTGTCGATTATTGATCACGAATTAAGGCTCTTTTGTCGATTAGACGCTTAGTTTAGAAGATATCGACGATTTAAGTTTTTATAAGAAATTTCAACTTTTTTGGCCCGGGAAATTAGTGATCACAATTTAAGGCTCTTTTGTCGATTAGACGCTTAGTTTAGAAGATAACGACGATTTAAGTTTTTATAAGAAATTTCAACTTTTTTGGCCCGGGAAATTAGTGATCACGAATTAAGGCTCTTTTGTCGATTAGACGCTTAGTTAAGAAGATATCGACGATTTAACTTTTTATAAAAAATTCCAACTTTTTTGGCCCGGGAAATTAGTGATCACGAATTAAGGCTCTTTTGTCGATTAGACGCTTAGTTTAGAAGATATCGACGATTTAAGTTTTTATATGAAAATCCAACTTTTTTGACCCGGAAAACTATTGATCACGAATTAAGGCTCTTTTGTCGATTAGACGCTTAGTTTAGAAGATATCGTCGATTTAAGTTTTTACGAGAAATTCCAACTTTTTTGGCCCGGGAAACTAGTGATCACGAATTAAGGCTCTTTTGTCGATCAGACGCTTAGTTTAGAAGATATCGTCGATTTAAGTTTTTATGAGAAATTCCAACTTTTTTGGCCCGGGAAACTAGTGATCACGAATTAAGGCTCTTTTGTCGATTAGACGCTTAGTTTAGAAGATATCGTCGATTTAAGTTTTTATGAGAAATTCTAACTTTTTTGGCCCGGGAAACTAGTGATGACGAATTAAGGCTCTTTTGACGATTAGACGCTTAGTTTAGAAGATATCGACGATTTAAGTTTTTATAAGAAATTTCAACTTTTTTGGCCAGGGAAACTAGTGATCACGAATTAAGGCTCTTTTGTCGATTAGACGCTTAGTTTAGAAGATATCGACGATTTAAGTTTTTTTTTAAAAATTCCAACTTTTTTGGCCCGGGAAACTAGTGATCACGAATTAAGGCTCTTTTGTCGATTAGACGCTTAGATTAGAAGATATGGACGATTTAAGTTTTTATAAGAAATTTCAACTTTTTTGGCCCGGGAAACTAGTGATCACGAATTAAGGCTCTTTTGTCGATTAGACGCTTAGTTTAGAAGATATCGACGATTTAAGTTTTTATAAGAAATTTCAACTTTTTTGGCCCGGGAAACTAGTGATCACGAATTAAGGCTCTTTTGTCGATTAGACGCTTAGTTTAGAAGATATCGAAGATTTAAGTTTTTATAAGAAATTCCAACTTTTTTGGCCCGGGAAACTAGTGATCACGAATTAAGGCTCTTTTGTCGATTAGACGCTTAGTTTAGAAGATATCGACGATTTAAGTTTTTATAAGAATTTCCAACTTTTTTGGCCCGGGAAACTAGTGATCACGAATTAAGGCTGTTTTGTCGATTAGACGCTTAGTTTAGAAGATATCGACGATTTAAGTTTTTATAAGAAATTCCAACTTTTTTGGCCCCGGAAACTAGTGATCACGAATTAAAGCTCTTTTGTCGATTAGACGCTAAGTTTAGAAGATATCGACGATTTAAGTTTTTATAAGAAATTCCAACTTTTTTGACCCCGGAAACTAGTGATCACGAATTAAGGCTCTTTTGTCGATTAGACGCTTAGTTTAGAAGATAATGACGATTTAAGTTTTTATAAGAAATTCCAACTTTTTTGGCCCGGGAAACTAGTGATCACGAATTAAGGCTCTTTTGTCGATTAGACGCTTAGTTTAGAAGATATCGACGATTTAAGTTTTTATAAGAAATTTCAACTTTTTTGGCCCTGGAAACTAGTAATCACGAATTGAGGCTCTTTTGTCGATTAGACGCTTAGTTTAGAAGATATGGACGATTTAAGTTTTTTTAAAAAATTCCAACTTTTTTGGCCCGGGAAACTAGTGATCACGAATTATGGCTCTTTTGTCGATTAGACGCTTAGTTTAGAAGATATCGACGATTTAAGTTTTTATAAGAAATTTCAACTTTTTTGGCCCGGGGAACTAGTGATCACGAATTAAGGCTCTTTTGTCGATTAGACGCTTAGTTTAGAAGATATCGACGATTTAAGTTTTTATAAGAAATTCCAACTTTTTTGGCCCGGGGAACTAGTGATCACGAATTAAGGCTCTTTTGTCGATTAGACGCTTAGTTTAGAAGATATCTACGATTTAAGTTTTTATAAGAAATTCCAACTTTTTTGGCCCCGGAAACTAGTGATCACGATTTAAAGCTCTTTTGTCGATTAGACGCTTAGTTTAGAAGATATCGACGATTTAAGTTTTTATAAGAAATTTCAACTTTTTTGGCCCGGGAAACTAGTGATCACGAATTAAGGCTCTTTTGTCGATTAGACGCTTAGTTTAGAAGATATCGACGATTTAAGTTTTTATAAGAAATTCCAACTTTTTTGGCCCGGGAAACTAGTGATCACGAATTATGGCTCTTTTGTCGATTAGACGCTTAGTTTAGAAGATATGGACGATTTAAGTTTTTATAAGAAATTCCAACTTTTTTGGCCCCGGAAACTAGTGATCACGAATTAAGGCTCTTTTGTCGATTAGAAGCTTAGTTTAGAAGATATCGACAATTTAAGTTTTTATATGAAAATCCAACTTTTTTGGCCCGGGAAACTAGTGATCACGAATTATGGCTCTTTTGTCGATTAGACGCTTAGTTTAGAAGATATGGACGATTTAAGTTTTTATAAGAAATTCCAACTTTTTTGGCCCGGGAAACTAGTGATCACGAATTAAGGCTCTTTTGTCGATTAGACGCTTAGTTTAGAAGATATCGACGATTTAAGTTTTTATAAGAAATTCCAACTTTTTTGGCCCCGGAAACTAGTGATCACGAATTAAGGCTCTTTTGTCGATTAGACGCTTAGTTTAGAAGATATCGACGATTTAAGTTTTTATAAGAAATTCCAAATTTTTTGGCCCCGGAAACTATTGATCACGAATTATGGCTCTTTTGTCGATTAGACGCTTAGTTTAGAAGATATCGACGATTTAAGTTTTTATAAGAAATTCCAACTTTTTTGGCCCCGGAAACTAGTGATCACGAATTAAGGCTCTTTTGTCGATTAGACGCTCAGTTTAGAAGATATCGACGATTTAAGTTTTTATAAGAAATTCCAACTTTTTTGGCCCGGGAAACTAGTGATCACGAATTAAGGCTCTTTTGTCGATTAGACGCTTAGTTTAGAAGATATCGACGATTTAAGTTTTTATAAGAAATTCCAACTTTTTTGGCCCCGGAAACTAGTAATCACGAATTGAGGCTCTTTTGTCGATTAGACGCTTAGTTTAGAAGATATCTACGATTTAAGTTTTTATAAGAAATTCCAACTTTTTTGGCCCCGGAAACTAGTGATCACGAATTAAAGCTCTTTTGTCGATTAGACGCTTAGTTTAGAAGATATCGACGATTTAAGTTTTTATAAGAAATTCCAACTTTTTTGGCCCGGGAAACTAGTGATCACGAATTATGGCTCTTTTGTCGATTAGACGCTTAGTTTAGAAGATATGGACGATTTAAGCTTTTATAAGAAATTCCAACTTTTTTGGCCCCGGAAACTAGTGATCACGAATTAAGGCTCTTTTGTCGATTAGACGCTTAGTTTAGAAGATATCGACGATTTAAGTTTTTATAAGAAATTCCAACTTTTTTGGCCCGGGAAACTAGTGATCACGAATTAAGGCTCTTTTGTCGATTAGACGCTTAGTTTAGAAGATATCGACGATTTAAGTTTTTATAAGAAATTCCAACTTTTTTGGCCCGGGAAACTAGTGATCACGAATTAAGGCTCTTTTGTCGATTAGACGCTTAGTTTAGAATATATCGACGATTTAAGTTTTTATAAGAAATTTCAACTTTTTTGGCCCGGGAAACTAGTGATCACGAATTAAGGCTCTTTTGTCGATTAGACGCTTTGTTTAGAAGATATCGACGATTTAAGTTTTTATAAGAAATTCCAACTTTTTTGGCCCTGGAAACTAGTGATCACGAATTAAGGCTCTTTTGTCGATTAGACGCTTAGTTTAGAAGATATCGACGATTTAAGTTTTTATAAGAAATTCCAACTTTTTTGGCCCGGGAAACTAGTGATCACGAATTAAGGCTCTTTTGTCGATTAGACGCTTAGTTTAGAAGATATCGACGATTTAAGTTTTTATAAGAAATTCCAACTTTTTTGGCCCCGGAAACTAGTGATCACGAATTAAGGCTCTTTTGTCGATTAGACGCTTAGTTTAGAAGATAATGACGATTTAAGTTTTTATAAGAAATTCCAACTTTTTTGGCCCGGGAAACTAGTGATCACGAATTAAGGCTCTTTTGTCGATTAGACGCTTAGTTTAGAAGATATCGACGATTTAAGTTTTTATAAGAAATTTCAACTTTTTTGGCCCGAGGAACTAGTGATCACGAATTAAGGCTCTTTTGTCGATTAGACGCTTAGTTTAGAAGATATCGACGATTTAAGTTTTTATAAGAAATTCCAACTTTTTTGGTCCGGGAAACTAGTGATCACGAATTATGGCTCTTTTGTCGATTAGACGCTTAGTTTAGAAGATATGGACGATTTAAGTTTTTATAAGAAATTTCAACTTTTTTGGCCCGGGGAACTAGTGATCACGAATTAAAGCTCTTTTGTCGATTAGACGCTTAGTTTAGAAGATATGGACGATTTAAGTTTTTATAAGAAATTCCAACTTTTTTGGCCCTGGAAACTAGTAATCACGAATTGAGGCTCTTTTGTCGATTAGACGCTTAGTTTAGAAGATATGGACGATTTAAGTTTTTTTAAAAAATTCCAACTTTTTTGGCCCGGGAAACTAGTGATCACGAATTATGGCTCTTTTGTCGATAAGACGCTTAGTTTAGAAGATATCGACGATTTAAGTTTTTATAAGAAATTTCAACTTTTTTGGCCCGGGGAACTAGTGATCACGAATTAAGGCTCTTTTGTCGATTAGACGCTTAGTTTAGAAGATATCGACGATTTAAGTTTTTATAAGAAATTCCAACTTTTTTGGCCCGGGGAACTAGTGATCACGAATTAAGGCTCTTTTGTCGATTAGACGCTTAGTTTAGAAGATATCTACGATTTAAGTTTTTATAAGAAATTCCAACTTTTTTGGCCCCGGAAACTAGTGATCACGAATTAAAGCTCTTTTGTCGATTAGACGCTTAGTTTAGAAGATATCGACGATTTAAGTTTTTATAAGAAATTTCAACTTTTTTGGCCCGGGAAACTAGTGATCACGAATTAAGGCTCTTTTGTCGATTAGACGCTTAGTTTAGAAGATATCGACGATTTAAGTTTTTATAAGAAATTCCAACTTTTTTGGCCCGGGAAACTAGTGATCACGAATTATGTCTCTTTTGTCGATTAGACGCTTAGTTTAGAAGATATGGACGATTTAAGTTTTTATAAGAAATTCCAACTTTTTTGGCCCCGGAAACTAGTGATCACGAATTAAGGCTCTTTTGTCGATTAGAAGCTTAGTTTAGAAGATATCGACAATTTAAGTTTTTATATGAAAATCCAACTTTTTTGGCCCGGGAAACTAGTGATCACGAATTATGGCTCTTTTGTCGATTAGACGCTTAGTTTAGAAGATATGGACGATTTAAGCTTTTATAAGAAATTCCAACTTTTTTGGCCCCGGAAACTAGTGATCACGAATTAAGGCTCTTTTGTCGATTAGACGCTTAGTTTAGAAGATATCGACGATTTAAGTTTTTATAAGAAATTCCAACTTTTTTGGCCCGGGAAACTAGTGATCACGAATTAAGGCTCTTTTGTCGATTAGACGCTTAGTTTAGAAGATATCGACGATTTAAGTTTTTATAAGAAATTCCAACTTTTTTGGCCCGGGAAACTAGTGATCACGAATTAAGGCTCTTTTGTCGATTAGACGCTTAGTTTAGAAGATATCGACGATTTAAGTTTTTATAAGAAATTTCAACTTTTTTGGCCCGGGAAACTAGTGATCACGAATTAAGGCTCTTTTGTCGATTAGACGCTTTGTTTAGAAGATATCGACGATTTAAGTTTTTATAAGAAATTCCAACTTTTTTGGCCCTGGAAACTAGTGATCACGAATTAAGGCTCTTTTGTCGATTAGACGCTTAGTTTAGAAGATATCGACGATTTAAGTTTTTATAAGAAATTCCAACTTTTTTGGCCCGGGAAACTAGTGATCACGAATTAAGGCTCTTTTGTCGATTAGACGCTTAGTTTAGAAGATATCGACGATTTAAGTTTTTATAAGAAATTCCAACTTTTTTGGCCCCGGAAACTAGTGATCACGAATTAAGGCTCTTTTGTCGATTAGACGCTTAGTTTAGAAGATAATGACGATTTAAGTTTTTATAAGAAATTCCAACTTTTTTGGCCCGGGAAACTAGTGATCACGAATTAAGGCTCTTTTGTCGATTAGACGCTTAGTTTAGAAGATATCGACGATTTAAGTTTTTATAAGAAATTTCAACTTTTTTGGCCCGAGGAACTAGTGATCACGAATTAAGGCTCTTTTGTCGATTAGACGCTTAGTTTAGAAGATATCGACGATTTAAGTTTTTATAAGAAATTCCAACTTTTTTGGTCCGGGAAACTAGTGATCACGAATTATGGCTCTTTTGTCGATTAGACGCTTAGTTTAGAAGATATGGACGATTTAAGTTTTTATAAGAAATTTCAACTTTTTTGGCCCGGGGAACTAGTGATCACGAATTAAAGCTCTTTTGTCGATTAGACGCTTAGTTTAGAAGATATGGACGATTTAAGTTTTTATAAGAAATTCCAACTTTTTTGGCCCTGGAAACTAGTAATCACGAATTGAGGCTCTTTTGTCGATTAGACGCTTAGTTTAGAAGATATGGACGATTTAAGTTTTTTTAAAAAATTCCAACTTTTTTGGCCCGGGAAACTAGTGATCACGAATTATGGCTCTTTTGTCGATAAGACGCTTAGTTTAGAAGATATCGACGATTTAAGTTTTTATAAGAAATTTCAACTTTTTTGGCCCGGGGAACTAGTGATCACGAATTAAGGCTCTTTTGTCGATTAGACGCTTAGTTTAGAAGATATCGACGATTTAAGTTTTTATAAGAAATTCCAACTTTTTTGGCCCGGGGAACTAGTGATCACGAATTAAGGCTCTTTTGTCGATTAGACGCTTAGTTTAGAAGATATCTACGATTTAAGTTTTTATAAGAAATTCCAACTTTTTTGGCCCCGGAAACTAGTGATCACGAATTAAAGCTCTTTTGTCGATTAGACGCTTAGTTTAGAAGATATCGACGATTTAAGTTTTTATAAGAAATTTCAACTTTTTTGGCCCGGGAAACTAGTGATCACGAATTAAGGCTCTTTTGTCGATTAGACGCTTAGTTTAGAAGATATCGACGATTTAAGTTTTTATAAGAAATTCCAACTTTTTTGGCCCGGGAAACTAGTGATCACGAATTATGTCTCTTTTGTCGATTAGACGCTTAGTTTAGAAGATATGGACGATTTAAGTTTTTATAAGAAATTCCAACTTTTTTGGCCCCGGAAACTAGTGATCACGAATTAAGGCTCTTTTGTCGATTAGAAGCTTAGTTTAGAAGATATCGACAATTTAAGTTTTTATATGAAAATCCAACTTTTTTGGCCCGGGAAACTAGTGATCACGAATTATGGCTCTTTTGTCGATTAGACGCTTAGTTTAGAAGATATGGACGATTTAAGTTTTTATAAGAAATTCCAACTTTTTTGGCCCGGGAAACTAGTGATCACGAATTAAGGCTCTTTTGTCGATTAGACGCTTAGTTTAGAAGATATCGACGATTTAAGTTTTTATAAGAAATTCCAACTTTTTTGGCCCCGGAAACTAGTGATCACGAATTAAGGCTCTTTTGTCGATTAGACGCTTAGTTTAGAAGATATCGACGATTTAAGTTTTTATAAGAAATTCCAAATTTTTTGGCCCCGGAAACTATTGATCACGAATTATGGCTCTTTTGTCGATTAGACGCTTAGTTTAGAAGATATCGACGATTTAAGTTTTTATAAGAAATTCCAACTTTTTTGGCCCCGGAAACTAGTGATCACGAATTAAGGCTCTTTTGTCGATTAGACGCTCAGTTTAGAAGATATCGACGATTTAAGTTTTTATAAGAAATTCCAACTTTTTTGGCCCGGGAAACTAGTGATCACGAATTAAGGCTCTTTTGTCGATTAGACGCTTAGTTTAGAAGATATCGACGATTTAAGTTTTTATAAGAAATTCCAACTTTTTTGGCCCCGGAAACTAGTAATCACGAATTGAGGCTCTTTTGTCGATTAGACGCTTAGTTTAGAAGATATGGACGATTTAAGTTTTTTTAAAAAATTCCAACTTTTTTGGCCCGGGAAACTAGTGATCACGAATTATGGCTCTTTTGTCGATTAGACGCTTAGTTTAGAAGATATCGACGATTTAAGTTTTTATAAGAAATTTCAACTTTTTTGGCCCGGGGAACTAGTGATCACGAATTAAGGCTCTTTTGTCGATTAGACGCTTAGTTTAGAAGATATCGACGATTTAAGTTTTTATAAGAAATTCCAACTTTTTTGGCCCGGGGAACTAGTGATCACGAATTAAGGCTCTTTTGTCGATTAGACGCTTAGTTTAGAAGATATCTACGATTTAAGTTTTTATAAGAAATTCCAACTTTTTTGGCCCCGGAAACTAGTGATCACGAATTAAAGCTCTTTTGTCGATTAGACGCTTAGTTTAGAAGATATCGACGATTTAAGTTTTTATAAGAAATTTCAACTTTTTTGGCCCGGGAAACTAGTGATCACGAATTAAGGCTCTTTTGTCGATTAGACGCTTAGTTTAGAAGATATCGACGATTTAAGTTTTTATAAGAAATTCCAACTTTTTTGGCCCGGGAAACTAGTGATCACGAATTATGGCTCTTTTGTCGATTAGACGCTTAGTTTAGAAGATATGGACGATTTAAGTTTTTATAAGAAATTCCAGCTTGTTTGGCCCCGGAAACTAGTGATCACGAATTGAGGCTCTTTTGTCGATTAGACGCTTAGTTTAGAAGATATGGACGATTTAAGTTTTTATAAGAAATTCCAACTTTTTTGGCCCCGGAAACTAGTGATCACGAATTAAGGCTCTTTTGTCGATTAGAAGCTTAGTTTAGATGATATCGACAATTTAAGTTTTTATATGAAAATCCAACTTTTTTGGCCCGGGAAACTAGTGATCACGAATTATGGCTCTTTTGTCGATTAGACGCTTAGTTTAGAAGATATGGACGATTTAAGTTTTTATAAGAAATTCCAACTTTTTTGGCCCGGGAAACTAGTGATCACGAATTAAGGCTCTTTTGTCGATTAGACGCTTAGTTTAGAAGATATCGACGATTTAAGTTTTTATAAGAAATTCCAACTTTTTTGGCCCCGGAAACTAGTGATCACGAATTAAGGCTCTTTTGTCGATTAGACGCTTAGTTTAGAAGATATCGACGATTTAAGTTTTTATAAGAAATTCCAAATTTTTTGGCCCCGGAAACTATTGATCACGAATTATGGCTCTTTTGTCGATTAGACGCTTAGTTTAGAAGATATCGACGATTTAAGTTTTTATAAGAAATTCCAACTTTTTTGGCCCGGGAAACTAGTGATCACGAATTAAGGCTCTTTTGTCGATTAGACGCTTAATTTAGAAGATATCGACGATTTAAGTTTTTATAAGAAATTCCAACTTTTTTGGCCCCGGAAACTAGTGATCACGAATTAAGGCTCTTTTGTCGATTAGACGCTCAGTTTAGAAGATATCGACGATTTAAGTTTTTATAAGAAATTCCAACTTTTTTGGCCCGGGAAACTAGTGATCACGAATTAAGGCTCTTTTGTCGATTAGACGCTTAGTTTAGAAGATATCGACGATTTAAGTTTTTATAAGAAATTCCAACTTGTTTGGCCCGGGAAGCTAGTGATCACGAATTAAGGCTCTTTTGTCGATTAGACGCTAAGTTTAGAAGTATCGACGATTTAAGTTTTTATAAGAAATTCCAACTTTTTTGGCCCGGGAAACTAGTGATCACGAATTAAGACTCTTTTGTCGATTAGACGCTTAGTTTAGAAGATATCTTCGATTTAAGTTTTTATGAGAAATTCCAACTTTTTTGGCCCGGGAAACTAGTGATCACGAATTAAGGCTCTTTTGTCGATTAGACGCTTAGTTTAGAAGATATCGACGATTTAAGTTTTTATAAGAAATTTCAACTTTTTTGGCACGGAAAACTAGTGATCACGAATTATGGCTCTTTTGTCGATTAGACGCTTAGTTTAGAAGATATCGACGATTTAAGTTTTTATGAGAAATTCCAACTTTTTTGGCCCGGGAAACTAGTGATCACGAATTAAGGCTCTTTTGTCGATTAGACGCTTAGTTTAGAAGATATCGACGATTTAAGTTTTTATAAGAAATTTCAACTTTTTTGGCACGGAAAACTAGTGATCACGAATTATGGCTCTTTTGTCGATTAGACGCTTAGTTTAGAAGATATCGACGATTTAAGTTTTTATAAGAAATTCCAAATTTTTTGGCCCCGGAAACTAGTGATCACGAATTAAGGCTCTTTTGTCGATTAGACGCTTAGTTTAGAAGATATCGACGATTTAAGTTTTTATAAGACATTCCAACTTTTTTGGCCCGGGAAACTAGTGATCACGAATTATGGCTCTTTTGTCGATTAGACGCTTAGTTTAGAAGATATCGACGATTTAAGTTTTTATAAGAAATTCCAACTTTTTTGGCCCCGGAAACTAGTGATCACGAATTAAGGCTCTTTTGTCGATTAGACGCTCAGTTTAGAAGATATCGACGATTTAAGTTTTTATAAGAAATTCCAACTTTTTTGGCCCTGGAAACTAGTGATCACGAATTAAGGCTCTTTTGTCGATTAGACGCTTAGTTTAGAAGATATCGACGATTTAACTTTTTATAAGACATTCCAACTTTTTTGGGCCGGGAAACTAGTGATCACGAATTAAGGCTCTTTTGTCGATTAGACGCTTAGTTTAGAAGATATCGACGATTTAAGTTTTTATAAGACATTCCAACTTTTTTGGCCCGGGAAACTAGTGATCACGAATTAAGGCTCTTTTGTCGATTAGACGCTAAGTTTAGAAGTATCGACGATTTAAGTTTTTATAAGAAATTCCAACTTTTTTGGCCCGGGAAACTAGTGATCACGAATTAAGACTCTTTTGTCGATTAGACGCTTAGTTTAGAAGATATCTTCGATTTAAGTTTTTATGAGAAATTCCAACTTTTTTGGCCCGGGAAACTAGTGATCACGAATTAAGGCTCTTTTGTCGATTAGACGCTTAGTTTAGAAGATATCGACGATTTAAGTTTTTATAAGAAATTTCAACTTTTTTGGCACGGAAAACTAGTGATCACGAATTATGGCTCTTTTGTCGATTAGACGCTTAGTTTAGAAGATATCGACGATTTAAGTTTTTATAAGAAATTCCAACTTTTTTGGCCCCGGAAACTAGTGATCACGAATTAAGGCTCTTTTGTCGATTAGACGCTTAGTTTAGAAGATATCGACGATTTAAGTTTTTATAAGAAATTCCAACTTTTTTGGCCCGGGAAACTAGTGATCACGAATTAAGGCTCTTTTGTCGATTAGACGCTTAGTTAAGAAGATATCGACGATTTAAGTTTTTATAAGAAATTCCAACTTTTTTGGCCCCGGAAACTAGTGATCACGAATTAAGGCTCTTTTGTCGATTAGACGCTCAGTTTAGAAGATATCGACGATTTAAGTTTTTATAAGAAATTCCAACTTTTTTGGCCCTGGAAACTAGTGATCACGAATTAAGGCTCTTTTGTCGATTAGACGCTTAGTTTAGAAGATATCGAAGATTTAAGTTTTTATGAGAAATTCCAACTTTTTTGGCCCGGGAAACTAGTGATCACGAATTAAGGCTCTTTTGTCGATTAGACGCTTAGTTTAGAAGATATCGACGATTTAAGTTTTTATATGAAAATCCAACTTTTTTGGCCCGGGAAACTAGTGATCACGAATTAAGGCTCTTTTGTCGATTAGACGCTTAGTTTAGAAGTATCGACGATTTAAGTTTTTATAAGAAATTCCAACTTTTTTGGCCCGGGAAACTAGTGATCACGAATTAAGACTCTTTTGTCGATTAGACGCTTAGTTTAGAAGATATCTTCGATTTAAGTTTTTATGAGAAATTCCAACTTTTTTGGCCAGGGAAACTAGTGATCACGAATTAAGGCTCTTTTGTCTATTAGACGCTTAGTTTAGAAGATATGGACGATTTAAGTTTTTATAAGAAATTTCAACTTTTTTGGCACGGAAAACTAGTGATCACGAATTATGGCTCTTTTGTCGATTAGACGCTTAGTTTAGAAGATATCGACGATTTAAGTTTTTATAAGAAATTCCAACTTTTTTGGCCCCGGAAACTAGTGATCACGAATTAAGGCTCTTTTGTCGATTAGACGCTTAGTTTAGAAGATATCGACGATTTAAGTTTTTATAAGAAATTCCAACTTTTTTGGCCCGGGAAACTAGTGATCACGAATTAAGGCTCTTTTGTCGATTAGACGCTTAGTTAAGAAGATATCGACGATTTAAGTTTTTATAAGAAATTCCAACTTTTTTGGCCCCGGAAACTAGTGATCACGAATTAAGGCTCTTTTGTCGATTAGACGCTCAGTTTAGAAGATATCGACGATTTAAGTTTTTATAAGAAATTCCAACTTTTTTGGCCCTGGAAACTAGTGATCACGAATTAAGGCTCTTTTGTCGATTAGACGCTTAGTTTAGAAGATATCGAAGATTTAAGTTTTTATAAGAAATTCCAACTTTTTTGGCCCGGGAAACTAGTGATCACGAATTAAGGCTCTTTTGTCGATTAGACGCTTAGTTTAGAAGATATCGACGATTTAAGTTTTTATAAGAAATTCCAACTTTTTTGGCCCCGGAAACTAGTGATCACGAATTAAAGCTCTTTTGTCGATTAGACGCTTAGTTTAGAAGATATCGACGATTTAAGATTTTATAAGACATTCCAACTTTTTTGGCCCGGGAAACTAGTGATCACGAATTAAGGCTCTTTTGTCGATTAGACGCTTAGTTTAAAAGATATCGACGATTTAACTTTTTATAAGACATTCCAACTTTTTTGGGCCGGGAAACTAGTGATCACGAATTAAGGCTCTTTTGTCGATTAGACGCTTAGTTTAGAAGATATCGACGATTTAAGTTTTTATAAGAAATTCCAACTTTTTTGGCCCGGGAAACTAGTGATCACGAATTAAGGCTCTTTTGTCGATTAGACGCTTAGTTTAGAAGATATCGACGATTTAAGTTTTTATAAGAAATTCCAACTTTTTTGGCCCTGGAAACTAGTGATCACGAATTAAGGCTCTTTTGTCGATTAGACGCTTAGTTTAGAAGATATCGACGATTTAACTTTTTATAAGACATTCCAACTTTTTTGGGCCGGGAAACTAGTGATCACGAATTAAGGCTCTTTTGTCGATTAGACGCTTAGTTTAGAAGATATCGACGATTTAAGTTTTTATAAGACATTCCAACTTTTTTGGCCCGGGAAACTAGTGATCACGAATTAAGGCTCTTTTGTCGATTAGACGCTAAGTTTAGAAGTATCGACGATTTAAGTTTTTATAAGAAATTCCAACTTTTTTGGCCCGGGAAACTAGTGATCACGAATTAAGACTCTTTTGTCGATTAGACGCTTAGTTTAGAAGATATCTTCGATTTAAGTTTTTATGAGAAATTCCAACTTTTTTGGCCCGGGAAACTAGTGATCACGAATTAAGGCTCTTTTGTCGATTAGACGCTTAGTTTAGAAGATATCGACGATTTAAGTTTTTATAAGAAATTTCAACTTTTTTGGCACGGAAAACTAGTGATCACGAATTATGGCTCTTTTGTCGATTAGACGCTTAGTTTAGAAGATATCGACGATTTAAGTTTTTATAAGAAATTCCAACTTTTTTGGCCCCGGAAACTAGTGATCACGAATTAAGGCTCTTTTGTCGATTAGACGCTTAGTTTAGAAGATATCGACGATTTAAGTTTTTATAAGAAATTCCAACTTTTTTGGCCCGGGAAACTAGTGATCACGAATTAAGGCTCTTTTGTCGATTAGACGCTTAGTTTAGAAGATATGGACGATTTAAGTTTTTATAAGAAATTCCAACTTTTTTGGCCCGGGAAACTAGTGATCACGAATTAAGGCTCTTTTGTCGATTAGACGCTTAGTTTAGAAGATATCTTCGATTTAAGTTTTTATGAGAAATTCCAACTTTTTTGGCCCGGGAAACTAGTGATCACGAATTAAGGCTCTTTTGTCGATTAGACGCTTAGTTTAGAAGATATCGACGATTTAAGTTTTTATAAGAAATTTCAACTTTTTTGGCACGGAAAACTAGTGATCACGAATTATGGCTCTTTTGTCGATTAGACGCTTAGTTTAGAAGATATCGACGATTTAAGTTTTTATAAGAAATTCCAACTTTTTTGGCCCCGGAAACTAGTGATCACGAATTAAGGCTCTTTTGTCGATTAGACGCTTAGTTTAGAAGATATCGACGATTTAAGTTTTTATAAGAAATTCCAACTTTTTTGGCCCGGGAAACTAGTGATCACGAATTAAGGCTCTTTTGTCGATTAGACGCTTAGTTTAGAAGATATGGACGATTTAAGTTTTTATAAGAAATTCCAACTTTTTTGGCCCGGGAAACTAGTGATCACGAATTAAGGCTCTTTTGTCGATTAGACGCTTAGTTTAGAAGATATCGACGATTTAAGTTTTTATAAGAAATTCCAACTTTTTTGGCCCCGGAAACTAGTGATCACGAATTAAGGCTCTTTTGTCGATTAGACGCTTAGTTTAGAAGATATCGACGATTTAAGTTTTTATAAGAAATTCCAAATTTTTTGGCCCCGGAAACTATTGATCACGAATTATGGCTCTTTTGTCGATTAGACGCTTAGTTTAGAAGATATCGACGATTTAAGTTTTTATAAGAAATTCCAACTTTTTTGGCCCGGGAAACTAGTGATCACGAATTAAGACTCTTTTGTCGATTAGACGCTTAGTTTAGAAGATATCTTCGATTTAAGTTTTTATGAGAAATTCCAACTTTTTTGGCCAGGGAAACTAGTGATCACGAATTAAGGCTCTTTTGTCGATTAGACGCTTAGTTTAGAAGATATCGACGATTTAAGTTTTTATAAGAAATTTCAACTTTTTTGGCACGGAAAACTAGTGATCACGAATTATGGCTCTTTTGTCGATTAGACGCTTAGTTTAGAAGATATCGACGATTTAAGTTTTTATAAGAAATTCCAACTTTTTTGGCCCCGGAAACTAGTGATCACGAATTAAGGCTCTTTTGTCGATTAGACGCTTAGTTTAGAAGATATCGACGATTTAAGTTTTTATAAGAAATTCCAACTTTTTTGGCCCGGGAAACTAGTGATCACGAATTAAGGCTCTTTTGTCGATTAGACGCTTAGTTAAGAAGATATCGACGATTTAAGTTTTTATAAGAAATTCCAACTTTTTTGGCCCCGGAAACTAGTGATCACGAATTAAGGCTCTTTTGTCGATTAGACGCTCAGTTTAGAAGATATCGACGATTTAAGTTTTTATAAGAAATTCCAACTTTTTTGGCCCTGGAAACTAGTGATCACGAATTAAGGCTCTTTTGTCGATTAGACGCTTAGTTTAGAAGATATCGAAGATTTAAGTTTTTATAAGAAATTCCAACTTTTTTGGCCCGGGAAACTAGTGATCACGAATTAAGGCTCTTTTGTCGATTAGACGCTTAGTTTAGAAGATATCGACGATTTAAGTTTTTATAAGAAATTCCAACTTTTTTGGCCCCGGAAACTAGTGATCACGAATTAAAGCTCTTTTGTCGATTAGACGCTTAGTTTAGAAGATATCGACGATTTAAGTTTTTATAAGACATTCCAACTTTTTTGGCCCGGGAAACTAGTGATCACGAATTAAGGCTCTTTTGTCGATTAGACGCTTAGTTTAAAAGATATCGACGATTTAACTTTTTATAAGACATTCCAACTTTTTTGGGCCGGGAAACTAGTGATCACGAATTAAGGCTCTTTTGTCGATTAGACGCTTAGTTTAGAAGATATCGACGATTTAAGTTTTTATAAGAAATTCCAACTTTTTTGGCCCGGGAAACTAGTGATCACGAATTAAGGCTCTTTTGTCGATTAGACGCTTAGTTTAGAAGATATCGACGATTTAAGTTTTTATAAGAAATTCCAACTTTTTTGGCCCTGGAAACTAGTGATCACGAATTAAGGCTCTTTTGTCGATTAGACGCTTAGTTTAGAAGATATCGACGATTTAACTTTTTATAAGACATTCCAACTTTTTTGGGCCGGGAAACTAGTGATCACGAATTAAGGCTCTTTTGTCGATTAGACGCTTAGTTTAGAAGATATCGACGATTTAAGTTTTTATAAGACATTCCAACTTTTTTGGCCCGGGAAACTAGTGATCACGAATTAAGGCTCTTTTGTCGATTAGACGCTAAGTTTAGAAGTATCGACGATTTAAGTTTTTATAAGAAATTCCAACTTTTTTGGCCCGGGAAACTAGTGATCACGAATTAAGACTCTTTTGTCGATTAGACGCTTAGTTTAGAAGATATCTTCGATTTAAGTTTTTATGAGAAATTCCAACTTTTTTGGCCCGGGAAACTAGTGATCACGAATTAAGGCTCTTTTGTCGATTAGACGCTTAGTTTAGAAGATATCGACGATTTAAGTTTTTATAAGAAATTTCAACTTTTTTGGCACGGAAAACTAGTGATCACGAATTATGGCTCTTTTGTCGATTAGACGCTTAGTTTAGAAGATATCGACGATTTAAGTTTTTATAAGAAATTCCAACTTTTTTGGCCCCGGAAACTAGTGATCACGAATTAAGGCTCTTTTGTCGATTAGACGCTTAGTTTAGAAGATATCGACGATTTAAGTTTTTATAAGAAATTCCAACTTTTTTGGCCCGGGAAACTAGTGATCACGAATTAAGGCTCTTTTGTCGATTAGACGCTTAGTTAAGAAGATATCGACGATTTAAGTTTTTATAAGAAATTCCAACTTTTTTGGCCCCGGAAACTAGTGATCACGAATTAAGGCTCTTTTGTCGATTAGACGCTCAGTTTAGAAGATATCGACGATTTAAGTTTTTATAAGAAATTCCAACTTTTTTGGCCCTGGAAACTAGTGATCACGAATTAAGGCTCTTTTGTCGATTAGACGCTTAGTTTAGAAGATATCGAAGATTTAAGTTTTTATGAGAAATTCCAACTTTTTTGGCCCGGGAAACTAGTGATCACGAATTAAGGCTCTTTTGTCGATTAGACGCTTAGTTTAGAAGATATCGACGATTTAAGTTTTTATATGAAAATCCAACTTTTTTGGCCCGGGAAACTAGTGATCACGAATTAAGGCTCTTTTGTCGATTAGACGCTTAGTTTAGAAGTATCGACGATTTAAGTTTTTATAAGAAATTCCAACTTTTTTGGCCCGGGAAACTAGTGATCACGAATTAAGACTCTTTTGTCGATTAGACGCTTAGTTTAGAAGATATCTTCGATTTAAGTTTTTATGAGAAATTCCAACTTTTTTGGCCAGGGAAACTAGTGATCACGAATTAAGGCTCTTTTGTCTATTAGACGCTTAGTTTAGAAGATATGGACGATTTAAGTTTTTATAAGAAATTTCAACTTTTTTGGCACGGAAAACTAGTGATCACGAATTATGGCTCTTTTGTCGATTAGACGCTTAGTTTAGAAGATATCGACGATTTAAGTTTTTATAAGAAATTCCAACTTTTTTGGCCCCGGAAACTAGTGATCACGAATTAAGGCTCTTTTGTCGATTAGACGCTTAGTTTAGAAGATATCGACGATTTAAGTTTTTATAAGAAATTCCAACTTTTTTGGCCCGGGAAACTAGTGATCACGAATTAAGGCTCTTTTGTCGATTAGACGCTTAGTTAAGAAGATATCGACGATTTAAGTTTTTATAAGAAATTCCAACTTTTTTGGCCCCGGAAACTAGTGATCACGAATTAAGGCTCTTTTGTCGATTAGACGCTCAGTTTAGAAGATATCGACGATTTAAGTTTTTATAAGAAATTCCAACTTTTTTGGCCCTGGAAACTAGTGATCACGAATTAAGGCTCTTTTGTCGATTAGACGCTTAGTTTAGAAGATATCGAAGATTTAAGTTTTTATAAGAAATTCCAACTTTTTTGGCCCGGGAAACTAGTGATCACGAATTAAGGCTCTTTTGTCGATTAGACGCTTAGTTTAGAAGATATCGACGATTTAAGTTTTTATAAGAAATTCCAACTTTTTTGGCCCCGGAAATTAGTGATCACGAATTAAAGCTCTTTTGTCGATTAGACGCTTAGTTTAGAAGATATCGACGATTTAAGTTTTTATAAGACATTCCAACTTTTTTGGCCCGGGAAACTAGTGATCACGAATTAAGGCTCTTTTGTCGATTAGACGCTTAGTTTAAAAGATATCGACGATTTAACTTTTTATAAGACATTCCAACTTTTTTGGGCCGGGAAACTAGTGATCACGAATTAAGGCTCTTTTGTCGATTAGACGCTTAGTTTAGAAGATATCGACGATTTAAGTTTTTATATGAAAATCCAACTTTTTTGGCCCGGGAAACTAGTGATCACGAATTATGGCTCTTTTGTCGATTAGACGCTTAGTTTAGAAGATATGGACGATTTAAGTTTTTATAAGAAATTCCAACTTTTTTGGCCCGGGAAACTAGTGATCACGAATTAAGGCTCTTTTGTCGATTAGACGCTTAGTTTAGAAGATATCGACGATTTAAGTTTTTATAAGAAATTCCAACTTTTTTGGCCCCGGAAACTAGTGATCACGAATTAAGGCTCTTTTGTCGATTAGACGCTTAGTTTAGAAGATATCGACGATTTAAGTTTTTATAAGAAATTCCAAATTTTTTGGCCCCGGAAACTATTGATCACGAATTATGGCTCTTTTGTCGATTAGACGCTTAGTTTAGAAGATATCGACGATTTAAGTTTTTATAAGAAATTCCAACTTTTTTGGCCCGGGAAACTAGTGATCACGAATTAAGACTCTTTTGTCGATTAGACGCTTAGTTTAGAAGATATCTTCGATTTAAGTTTTTATGAGAAATTCCAACTTTTTTGGCCAGGGAAACTAGTGATCACGAATTAAGGCTCTTTTGTCGATTAGACGCTTAGTTTAGAAGATATCGACGATTTAAGTTTTTATAAGAAATTTCAACTTTTTTGGCACGGAAAACTAGTGATCACGAATTATGGCTCTTTTGTCGATTAGACGCTTAGTTTAGAAGATATCGACGATTTAAGTTTTTATAAGAAATTCCAACTTTTTTGGCCCCGGAAACTAGTGATCACGAATTAAGGCTCTTTTGTCGATTAGACGCTTAGTTTAGAAGATATCGACGATTTAAGTTTTTATAAGAAATTCCAACTTTTTTGGCCCGGGAAACTAGTGATCACGAATTAAGGCTCTTTTGTCGATTAGACGCTTAGTTAAGAAGATATCGACGATTTAAGTTTTTATAAGAAATTCCAACTTTTTTGGCCCCGGAAACTAGTGATCACGAATTAAGGCTCTTTTGTCGATTAGACGCTCAGTTTAGAAGATATCGACGATTTAAGTTTTTATAAGAAATTCCAACTTTTTTGGCCCTGGAAACTAGTGATCACGAATTAAGGCTCTTTTGTCGATTAGACGCTTAGTTTAGAAGATATCGAAGATTTAAGTTTTTATAAGAAATTCCAACTTTTTTGGCCCGGGAAACTAGTGATCACGAATTAAGGCTCTTTTGTCGATTAGACGCTTAGTTTAGAAGATATCGACGATTTAAGTTTTTATAAGAAATTCCAACTTTTTTGGCCCCGGAAACTAGTGATCACGAATTAAAGCTCTTTTGTCGATTAGACGCTTAGTTTAGAAGATATCGACGATTTAAGTTTTTATAAGACATTCCAACTTTTTTGGCCCGGGAAACTAGTGATCACGAATTAAGGCTCTTTTGTCGATTAGACGCTTAGTTTAAAAGATATCGACGATTTAACTTTTTATAAGACATTCCAACTTTTTTGGGCCGGGAAACTAGTGATCACGAATTAAGGCTCTTTTGTCGATTAGACGCTTAGTTTAGAAGATATCGACGATTTAAGTTTTTATAAGAAATTCCAACTTTTTTGGCCCGGGAAACTAGTGATCACGAATTAAGGCTCTTTTGTCGATTAGACGCTTAGTTTAGAAGATATCGACGATTTAAGTTTTTATAAGAAATTCCAACTTTTTTGGCCCCGGAAACTAGTGATCACGAATTAAGGCTCTTTTGTCGATTAGACGCTTAGTTTAGAAGATATCGACGATTTAAGTTTTTATAAGAAATTCCAAATTTTTTGGCCCCGGAAACTATTGATCACGAATTATGGCTCTTTTGTCGATTAGACGCTTAGTTTAGAAGATATCGACGATTTAAGTTTTTATAAGAAATTCCAACTTTTTTGGCCCGGGAAACTAGTGATCACGAATTAAGACTCTTTTGTCGATTAGACGCTTAGTTTAGAAGATATCTTCGATTTAAGTTTTTATGAGAAATTCCAACTTTTTTGGCCAGGGAAACTAGTGATCACGAATTAAGGCTCTTTTGTCGATTAGACGCTTAGTTTAGAAGATATCGACGATTTAAGTTTTTATAAGAAATTTCAACTTTTTTGGCCCGGGAAACTAGTGATCACGAATTAAGGCTCTTTTGTCGATTAGACGCTTAGTTAAGAAGATATCGACGATTTAAGTTTTTATAAGAAATTCCAACTTTTTTGGCCCCGGAAACTAGTGATCACGAATTAAGGCTCTTTTGTCGATTAGACGCTCAGTTTAGAAGATATTGACGATTTAAGTTTTTATAAGAAATTCCAACTTTTTTGGCCCTGGAAACTAGTGATCACGAATTAAGGCTCTTTTGTCGATTAGACGCTCAGTTTAGAAGATATCGACGATTTAAGTTTTTATAAGAAATTCCAACTTTTTTGGCCCTGGAAACTAGTGATCACGAATTAAGGCTCTTTTGTCGATTAGACGCTTAGTTTAGAAGATATCGAAGATTTAAGTTTTTATAAGAAATTCCAACTTTTTTGGCCCGGGAAACTAGTGATCACGAATTAAGGCTCTTTTGTCGATTAGACGCTTAGTTTAGAAGATATCGACGATTTAAGTTTTTATAAGAAATTCCAACTTTTTTGGCCCCGGAAACTAGTGATCACGAATTAAAGCTCTTTTGTCGATTAGACGCTTAGTTTAGAAGATATCGACGATTTAAGTTTTTATAAGACATTCCAACTTTTTTGGCCCGGGAAACTAGTGATCACGAATTAAGGCTCTTTTGTCGATTAGACGCTTAGTTTAAAAGATATCGACGATTTAACTTTTTATAAGACATTCCAACTTTTTTGGGCCGGGAAACTAGTGATCACGAATTAAGGCTCTTTTGTCGATTAGACGCTTAGTTTAGAAGATATCGACGATTTAAGTTTTTATAAGAAATTCCAACTTTTTTGGCCCGGGAAACTAGTGATCACGAATTAAGGCTCTTTTGTCGATTAGACGCTTAGTTTAGAAGATATCGACGATTTAAGTTTTTATAAGAAATTCCAACTTTTTTGGCCCCGGAAACTAGTGATCACGAATTAAGGCTCTTTTGTCGATTAGACGCTTAGTTTAGAAGATATCGACGATTTAAGTTTTTATAAGAAATTCCAAATTTTTTGGCCCCGGAAACTATTGATCACGAATTATGGCTCTTTTGTCGATTAGACGCTTAGTTTAGAAGATATCGACGATTTAAGTTTTTATAAGAAATTCCAACTTTTTTGGCCCGGGAAACTAGTGATCACGAATTAAGACTCTTTTGTCGATTAGACGCTTAGTTTAGAAGATATCTTCGATTTAAGTTTTTATGAGAAATTCCAACTTTTTTGGCCAGGGAAACTAGTGATCACGAATTAAGGCTCTTTTGTCGATTAGACGCTTAGTTTAGAAGATATCGACGATTTAAGTTTTTATAAGAAATTTCAACTTTTTTGGCCCGGGAAACTAGTGATCACGAATTAAGGCTCTTTTGTCGATTAGACGCTTAGTTAAGAAGATATCGACGATTTAAGTTTTTATAAGAAATTCCAACTTTTTTGGCCCCGGAAACTAGTGATCACGAATTAAGGCTCTTTTGTCGATTAGACGCTCAGTTTAGAAGATATTGACGATTTAAGTTTTTATAAGAAATTCCAACTTTTTTGGCCCTGGAAACTAGTGATCACGAATTAAGGCTCTTTTGTCGATTAGACGCTTAGTTTAGAAGATATCGACGATTTAAGTTTTTATAAGAAATTCCAACTTTTTTGGTCCGGGAAACTAGTGATCACGAATTATGGCTCTTTTGTCGATTAGACGCTTAGTTTAGAAGATATGGACGATTTAAGTTTTTATAAGAAATTCCAACTTTTTTGGCCCCGGAAACTAGTGATCACGAATTAAGGCTCTTTTGTCGATTAGACGCTTAGTTTAGAAGATATGGACGATTTAAGTTTTTATAAGAAATTCCAACTTTTTTGGCCCGGGAAACTAGTAATCACGAATTGAGGCTCTTTTGTCGATTAGACGCTTAGTTTAGAAGATATGGACGATTTAAGTTTTTTTAAAAAATTCCAACTTTTTTGGCCCGGGAAACTAGTGATCACGAATTAAGGCTCTTTTGTCGATTAGACGCTTAGTTTAGAAGATATCGACGATTTAAGTTTTTATAAGAAATTTCAACTTTTTTGGCCCGGGGAACTAGTGATCACGAATTAAGGCTCTTTTGTCGATTAGACGCTTAGTTTAGAAGATATCGACGATTTAAGTTTTTATAAGAAATTCCAACTTTTTTGGCCCGGGGAACTAGTGATCACGAATTAAGGCTCTTTTGTCGATTAGACGCTTAGTTTAGAAGATATCGACGATTTAAGTTTTTATAAGAAATTTCAACTTTTTTGGCCCGGGGAACTAGTGATCACGAATTAAGGCTCTTTTGTCGATTAGACGCTTAGTTTAGAAGATATCGACGATTTAAGTTTTTATAAGAAATTCCAACTTTTTTGGCCCCGGAAACTAGTGATCACGAATTAAGGCTCTTTTGTCGATTAGACGCTCAGTTTCGAAGATATCGACGATTTAAGTTTTTATAAGAAATTCCAACTTTTTTGGCCCGGGAAACTAGTGATCACGAATTAAGGCTCTTTTGTCGATTAGACGCTTAGTTCAGAAGATATCGACGATTTAAGTTTTTATAAGAAATTCCAACTTTTTTGGCCCGGGAAACTAGTGATCACGAATTAAGACTCTTTTGTCGATTAGACGCTTAGTTTAGAAGATATCTTCGATTTAAGTTTTTATGAGAAATTCCTTTTGTCGATTAGACGCTTAGTTTAGAAGATATCGACGATTTAAGTTTTTATAAGAAATTCCAAATTTTTTGGCCCCGGAAGCTATTGATCACGAATTAAGGCTCTTTTGTCGATTAGACGCTTAGTTTAGAAGATATCTTCGATTTAAGTTTTTATGAGAAATTCCAACTTTTTTGGCCCGGGAAACTAGTGATCACGAATTAAGGCTCTTTTGTCGATTAGACGCTTAGTTTAGAAGATATCGACGATTTAAGTTTTTATAAGAAATTTCAACTTTTTTGGCACGGAAAACTAGTGATCACGAATTAAGGCTCTTTTGTCGATTAGACGCTTAGTTTAGAAGATATCGACGATTTAAGTTTGATAAGAAATTCCAACTTTTTTGGCCCCGGAAACTAGTGATCACGAATTAAGGCTCTTTTGTCGATTAGACGCTTAGTTTAGAAGATATCGACGATTTAAGTTTTTGTAAGAAATTCCAACTTTTTTGGCCCGGGAAACTAGTGATCACGAATTAAAGCTCTTTTGTCGATTAGACGCTTAGTTTAGAAGATATCGACGATTTAAGTTTTTTTTAAAAAATTCCAACTTTTTTGGCCCGGGAAACTAGTGATCACGAATTATGGCTCTTTTGTCGATTAGACGCTTAGTTTAGAAGATAATGACGATTTAAGTTTTTATAAGAAATTCCAACTTTTTTGGCCCGGGAAACTAGTGATCACGAATTAAGGCTCTTTTGTCGATTAGACGCTTAGTTTAGAAGATATCGACGATTTAAGTTTTTATAAGAAATTTCAACTTTTTTGGCCCGAGGAACTAGTGATCACGAATTAAGGCTCTTTTGTCGATTAGACGCTTAGTTTAGAAGATATCGACGATTTAAGTTTTTATAAGAAATTCCAACTTTTTTGGTCCGGGAAACTAGTGATCACGAATTATGGCTCTTTTGTCGATTAGACGCTTAGTTTAGAAGATATGGACGATTTAAGTTTTTATAAGAAATTCCAACTTTTTTGGCCCCGGAAACTAGTGATCACGAATTAAGGCTCTTTTGTCGATTAGACGCTTAGTTTAGAAGATATGGACGATTTAAGTTTTTTTAAAAAATTCCAACTTTTTTGGCCCGGGAAACTAGTGATCACGAATTATGGCTCTTTTGTCGATTAGACGCTTAGTTTAGAAGATATCGACGATTTAAGTTTTTATAAGAAATTTCAACTTTTTTGGCCCGGGGAACTAGTGATCACGAATTAAGGCTCTTTTGTCGATTAGACGCTTAGTTTAGAAGATATCGACGATTTAAGTTTTTATAAGAAATTCCAACTTTTTTGGCCCGGGGAACTAGTGATCACGAATTAAGGCTCTTTTGTCGATTAGACGCTTAGTTTAGAAGATATCGACGATTTAAGTTTTTATAAGAAATTTCAACTTTTTTGGCCCGGGGAACTAGTGATCACGAATTAAGGCTCTTTTGTCGATTAGACGCTTAGTTTAGAAGATATCGACGATTTAAGTTTTTATAAGAAATTCCAACTTTTTTGGCCCCGGAAACTAGTGATCACGAATTAAGGCTCTTTTGTCGATTAGACGCTCAGTTTCGAAGATATCGACGATTTAAGTTTTTATAAGAAATTCCAACTTTTTTGGCCCGGGAAACTAGTGATCACGAATTAAGGCTCTTTTGTCGATTAGACGCTTAGTTCAGAAGATATCGACGATTTAAGTTTTTATAAGAAATTCCAACTTTTTTGGCCCGGGAAACTAGTGATCACGAATTAAGACTCTTTTGTCGATTAGACGCTTAGTTTAGAAGATATCTTCGATTTAAGTTTTTATGAGAAATTCCTTTTGTCGATTAGACGCTTAGTTTAGAAGATATCGACGATTTAAGTTTTTATAAGAAATTCCAAATTTTTTGGCCCCGGAAGCTATTGATCACGAATTAAGGCTCTTTTGTCGATTAGACGCTTAGTTTAGAAGATATCGTCGATTTAAATTTTTATGAGAAATTCCAACTTTTTTGGCCCGGGAAACTAGTGATCACGAATTATGGCTCTTTTGTCGATTAGACGCTTAGTTTAGAAGATATCGACGATTTAAGTTTTTATAAGAAATTCCAACTTTTTTGGCCCGGGGAACTAGTGATCACGAATTAAGGCTCTTTTGTCGATTAGACGCTTAGTTTAGAAGATATCGACGATTTAAGTTTTTATAAGAAATTCCAACTTTTTTGGCCCCGGAAACTAGTGATCACGAATTAAAGCTCTTTTGTTGATTAGACGCTTAGTTTAGAAGATATCGACGATTTAAGTTTTTATAAGAAATTTCAACTTTATTGGCCCGGGAAACTAGTGATCACGAATTAAGGCTCTTTTGTCGATTAGACGCTTAGTTTAGAAGATATCGACGATTTAAGTTTTTATAAGAAATTCCAACTTTTTTGGCCCGGGAAACTAGTGATCACGAATTATGGCTCTTTTGTCGATTAGACGCTTAGTTTAGAAGATATGGACGATTTAAGTTTTTATAAGAAATTCCAATTTTTTTGGCCCGGGAAACTAGTGATCACGAATTAAGGCTCTTTTGTCGATTAGACGCTTAGTGTTGGGTCAGCACACGGAATATTTTTAAGTTTATTTACATTTTTATTAATATTGATTTGATTTATTTATGAATGTTAATTTATGTTAAATTTTATTGCATTTGTTTTTGTTGTTGCTATTACATTATAATTCAATTTTATTTGCCTTGATTTATTTCATTTAAGTTCATTCATTTTATATCATTTTGTACTTATTTTATTTTCGTTATATGTATTTCATTTCATTTGCAATACTTGTTTTTGTTGTCGTCGTCCCATTGTGCACGTCTGTCTGCCTGTCGTTATGTTTGTCTCTTGTCGTCTCGTCGCTGCCCTATCGATGCTTTCTATGCTTATATCGATCATAAGCATAGCAAAGCATTCGGTAGGGAATCATTCTTTTTGTTTTGTTTTGGTTTCTAACGAAAGTTAGAAACCAAAGGCATCAATATGCACATATATACATACGTACATGCATGCATATGTACGTACGTATATGTACCAAGCCAGACTCTCGGTTTGGCGGTATCCATCTGCGTACGTGCATATGTACATAAGTATGTGCGTGCATATGTGCGTATGTACGTACATATGTACATTATATGTTTGTCTCGTCTCCTTTTCGTCTGTCGCTGTGGTTCAATGTCTTTTAGATTTAAATAAACATTGTAATTTTGGAAATTGAAGAAGCAACAAGTCTTTTCATTTTGCGCGACGCACCCCCATCCCCTCTCGTTGTCAGTTTCGCATCATTTTACACTGCCCAAGAACTTTTTGCAGTGCGGGAGATTAATTAAATTAATAATTAATTGCACTGCCGGTCAAGAAAACCCTCTTGATCGTACATTTTGGCGACCGTGACAGGACAGTGTAAAAAATTATCGCAATTTTTTCGTTTTTTCGTGGTGTTTTTTACGAATCAAGAAATTCTAAAAAATAAAAACTGGCCCTAGCCAAACAAACATTGTGGTTGTGAAAAATATTTCTCGTGGTTGTTGTTTTGAACCAATTTATCGTGAAAAAAAAAACATTCTGTCTCAGTGTAGTGAACTGAAAAAGAATTGTCGTGTTTTTCATAACAAAACAATAATCTTTTCGTTCTCGGTTAAAATAAAAATAATTATTTTAACAAAGTGTACTGGCTCTATGTCATACATAAACAGTGTTGCTGCAAATCATAAAAACAAACATTTTTGTGCGGATCTAAACCAAACAAAAACAAACATTTTCGTTTTGTGCAACATTAAACAACTGTTTTGTGCGGAGTTAAACCAAACAAAAAGACTTTTCGTTTTCGGTTCTCTTGCAAATATCAAACCAAATTTTTCGTGGATTATCGCTGTAACAATATAATAGAAGTTTACAGAAATTGCTGGCTCTATATAACCTAAATTATTGGTGTTGTTGTAAATCACAAAATAATATGGTCGTTTCGCACATTTAAAACAGAACTAAAGAATATTTTCGATCTGTGTAACAAAATAAACTATTAAAGGCAAGAAAAGTGAATGTTGGAAATTTATCGTTTGGACAATTTTACAAAAACATAACCTAATTTTCGTGTGTTACATAACCCGTGAAAGTTGTTGTCTCAAGTAATTTCGCCATTTTCCAAAAATCATGACTTTGGAAGAATTAAAGCAACAACGCGCCATTACAAAGAAAAATATTTCGCGCATAAAAACTGTTATCGACGCCAATGGCAAAGGAGAAAGAAAATCGCTTTCTCCTGCAGAATTAAAATGTCGCCTGGGTATTTTGGATTCGTACTTCAAACAAATTTTGTCAGTCCAAAATAAAATCGAAAATATTGACCCAGACGACAATGGCCGTGCTGATATCGAGGATTTATATTGTTACATCAACTCGCAGATACAACAACAATTAGCTGAGGACGGACATAACACAACTTTCTCTGAATCTTCGTTTGCTATTCCTGTCCCTACAAACAAGCTGCCTCGACTTAAGCTGCCTAGCTTCAATGGCAAGTACAGTGAGTACAAAAATTTTATAACCTCGTTCAAACAAATCATCGATCGTGAACATGGGCTATCGAACATTGAAAAATTCAACCATTTGATGAACTGTCTCCAAGGGCATGCTTTAGAAACTGTGAAAGCATTCCAAGTGACTAACGAAAATTATCCCAAGGCTTTAGAAAGACTAAAGGCTCGTTACGACAACAATACTTTGATTTTTATGGAAAATATTTCCACTCTTTTCGATTTGCCTGAAGTCTCCAAGCCTAACTCTGGTCAATTAAGAAGCCTTGTGGATAATGTTTCAGCCCTCTACAGTTCACTGCAGTCTCTTGGCTCACCCACCGATATCGTGAATGCTATTTTGATCCATATTGTGATGGGAAAAGTTGATGGTGACTCCAAAAGAAAGTGGAAAGACTCTTTGGACTTCACTAAACTGCCTTCATGGGAAGATTGCTCACAAGTTCTCGAAAGAAGATGCCAGTATTTGGAATCATTAGACTCAAACACAACTTCTCGTCGACCAGACCACAATTCTGGTAAATCCAACCCAAAACCATCGAAACATGGCTACTCTTTTTCGTGCTCCAAACGTGTTTGTGTCTTCTGTTCAAAATCTGACCATTTTATCGCACAGTGTCAACGATTCAAAGATTTGGATGTACCTACTCGCTTCGAAAACGCAAAGAAACTTGGTCTTTGCATTAACTGTCTCGCTAAAGGTCATCAAGTCACCAACTGTCCCTCGTCGTTTAAATGCAGACATTGTTCTCGTTCCCATCACACAATGCTTCATCGTTCTCAACCTGTTCAACGTCCATCATCTCCTGAGCCAACGCCATCGACATCTAGAGCTGCTACAACTGATAGTTCTGCCTCTGTCCACACACACATCGAAAGCTTGTCGCCTCACGTACTTCTCGCCACAGCTATGGTTTTAGTTCGTGATAATTCTGGCTCTTACAAACTGGGAAGAGCTCTTTTAGATTCCTGTTCGCAATTAAACTTCGTCACTGATGAATTTGCACAACGTCTCAATCTACCACGAGTGAAGAAATCCGTCGAAGTGTCCAGCATCGGAAATTCTTGTACGAAAGTGAAGCATAATTGCTCCACCAACATCAAATCTCGCATCACCGATTTTGAAGTGCCTCTTTCGTTTTGCATTACGCCGCACATTTCGTATCAGCCTGCTTCGGAATTAGATGTCACTTCGTGGAATCTTCCTCCGAACACACAACTTGCTGACGATCACTTCTACAAATCAAACAAAATCGACTTGCTCATTGGTACAGAAACTTTCTTCGACATCTTGTCTGTTGGTCAAATCAAGCTTGGTCCAAATCTGCCTAAACTACAAAAAACTTTGTTCGGTTGGATCATCACCGGGAAATACAATTCTTCAAAAGGTAACGACTTTGGTGCTTCATATTTGCTCTCAACCGAGGACAAAATCAACATGAATTTGGAACGTCTGTGGAAAATTGAGGAAATCGACGCTGCCTCAATTCAAACTTCGCCTGAACAAATGGAATGTGAAAGATTCTTCCAAAACACAGTGTCTCGAGAATCTTCAGGTAGGATTGTCGTAAAATTGCCCTTTAAACAATCTTCTGACTCCTTAGGTTTATCGCGCAATACTGCAATGCAACGTTTTGCTGCTCAAGAAAGACGACTGGCTCGAGATGTAGAACTGAAATCACAATATTCTGCATTTATGAAGGAGTATGAAGATTCTGGACACATGAGCTTGGTGAAGAAGCCCATTTTGGAAGAACCCCACTATTACATTCCACATCACTGCGTATTCAAGCCGAATAGCACATCTACGAAACTTCGTGTGGTTTTTGACGCCTCTTGTGCTACATCCTCGCAGACGTCACTAAACGACATTTTGATGGTTGGCCCTACAATCCAAGAAGAACTTTATTTGCTGCTCCTTCGTTTTCGACTCTATCGTTTCGCTATCACAGCAGATATAGTCAAGATGTATAGGCAAGTTTTGATTGACCAACATGACCGTAAGTACCAATACATTTTGTGGAGATATTCTGAGCAAGAACCAGTTCGAACATACCAATTAAACACTGTAACCTATGGGACATCTGCTGCCCCATTTCTCGCTGTTCGCTGTTTGTACTTCCTCGCTGATGAATATATGGAAAATTTCGAACTTGGTGCCAGAGCTATCAAAAATTCATTCTATGTTGATGACTTTCTTTGTGGAGCTGATTCTATTGAAGAATTAGCTGAACTAAAGTATCAAGTGACAGAAATACTAAAAAAGGGTTGTTTCGAATTGGACAAATGGCACTCAAATCACAAAAACTTTCGCCATGACAAAACTGTCAAAGATCTGAACCTAGATGAATTGTCAATTACAAATGCGCTTGGCATTTCTTGGGATCAACAAAAAGATCAATTCCTATTCTCGTTTTCGTCGAAATTCAACATTGGAAATGTAATTTCAAAACGTTCAATTCTATCGCTTTCGTCATCGCTTTTCGATCCCCTTGGACTTTTGGCACCTATTATCATAAGGGCCAAAATCATTCTTCAAGAACTTTGGATACTCAAGATTGGCTGGGACGAATCTGTCCCACAAGATGTACACACCGCCTGGCTTCAATTCGTCAATGATCTACAATCTTTATCGTCGCTACACATTCCTCGTTATTGTTTATCGCCTAGTCCCGAATCCATTCAACTTCATGGATTCTGCGACTCCTCAATTCGTGCCTATGGTTGTTGTCTCTACATCAGAGTGAAATCCAGTTCAGGTCAAGTTTTCTCGAAGCTGTATACCGCAAAATCAAGAGTGGCACCGACAAAAAGAAAATCTCTACCAAATTTGGAGCTCTGTGGAGCGCAACTTCTCGCAAAACTGTACTCGAAAATAGAAAATATTCTCAACATCCCAAGACATTTTGTATTTTTATGGACAGACTCTCAAATTGTTCTTCACTGGCTCAAAAAACATTCGTCTACTCTGTCTGTATTTGTTGGCAACAGAGTATCTGAAATTCAAGATCTCACCAATGGCTGTAGCTGGCGTTATGTACCATCGAGCTCAAATCCAGCTGACATCGTCTCAAGAGGTTCTACTATTGAAGAGTTGATGTCTTCAATTTGGTTCACTGGTCCAGACTTCCTCTCTCAAGATCCCGACAATTGGCCTCAAAATAAATGTGATGAAATCGACCAGGATGTAGTAGACAAGGAGAAGCGAAAAACAACGCTACATCTCCAAATGCAATGCAACAATATCGCTGATTTCATCAACAATTGCAGCTCGCATTTGAAGATGGTTCGAGTTGTAGCATGGATCTTTCGGTTTTGGCATGTATTCTCTTCTATGAAAAGTAATAAATTTGAATCTGTCTCTTTACAGCCTCAGGAATTAGAATACGCTATACTGGCAATCGTTTGGCACATCCAACAACAACACTTCAAAGAAGACATTTCTCGAGCTGCCAAGAAAAAGGATCCTCAAGGCCCACTCAAATGTCTAAACCCATTCCTCGATTCTTCAGATGGCTTGGAAATTCTGAAGGTTGGAGGCCGTCTTGAACTAGCTGACATTCCTGAGGCTCAAAAACATCCAACAATACTGCCGAAAGACAACAACTTTGTGAAGTGCTACATCCGACATCTTCACATCAAAAACTATCATGCTGGACCAAAAGCTCTGATGTCTCTAACCCGAATGCGCTTTTGGATAATAAATTTGAGAAGTCTCTGTCGCAATATCGTTAACTCCTGTCCTCAATGCGTACGCTATCGTCCAAAACTGTTACAACAAATGATGTCCAATTTGCCTGCAGATCGTCTGAACCCGTCAAGAGCTTTCGCAAGATGTGCTGTCGACTTTTGTGGCCCTGTGAACACTTACCTTCGTGTTAGAGGAAAGGTTCCCTACAAAACCTATATTGCTGTCTTTGTCTGTCTCGCAACGAAGGCAGTCCACATTGAAGCTGTTTCTGATCTGTCGACAGACGCATTTATCGCCGCACTGAAAAGAATGATTGGTCGTAGAGGCCTGCCAACAGACATATTCTGCGACAACGGTACCAATTTTGTGGGTGCAAACACTAAAATGAAGGAACTTAAAAACTTCCTTTTTGATGGCAAAAATCAAAACCACATAATCAATTTTTGTTGTAACGAATTTATTAACTTTCATTTTATTCCTCCTAGGGCACCCCACTTTGGTGGCCTATGGGAGGCTGCCGTCAAATCTGCCAAAGGTCATCTCAATCGCACCCTCGCAAACACTCGCCTCACGTTTGAAGAGATTGTCACAGCTCTAGTGGAAATCGAATCGATTTTAAATTCTCGTCCAATCTCACCGATGTCATCTGACCCCAGCGACCTTGAAGCACTCACCCCTGGCCACTTCATCACAGGCAGCGCCCTACGTTCTCTCCCGGAACGAGATGTCACCACAACCAACATCAACAATTTGGAGCACTGGGCTCAGATAACCGCTTTAAAACAACGATTCTGGAAGAAATGGTCCCACGAATATATAAACGAGCTTCAAGTACGAAACAAATGGACTGCCTCGAATCCAAATATCGCAGTTGGCTCTATGGTACTGGTACACGATGACAATATCCCCCACAGAAATGGCTCATGGGAAGAATAGTCAACATTATCCCTGGTCGAGATGGTCGCATCAGAGTTGCCGATGTCAAGACCATCAGAGGCATCATACGCCGACCCATCCACAAACTCGCTTTGCTTTTAAATTGAAAGTGCCCTTTCAATGGGGCCGGTATGTTGGGTCAGCACACGGAATATTTTTAAGTTTATTTACATTTTTATTAATATTGATTTGATTTATTTATGAATGTTAATTTATGTTAAATTTTATTGCATTTGTTTTTGTTGTTGCTATTACATTATAATTCAATTTTATTTGCCTTGATTTATTTCATTTAAGTTCATTCATTTTATATCATTTTGTACTTATTTTATTTTCGTTATATGTATTTCATTTCATTTGCAATACTTGTTTTTGTTGTCGTCGTCCCATTGTGCACGTCTGTCTGCCTGTCGTTATGTTTGTCTCTTGTCGTCTCGTCGCTGCCCTATCGATGCTTTCTATGCTTATATCGATCATAAGCATAGCAAAGCATTCGGTAGGGAATCATTCTTTTTGTTTTGTTTTGGTTTCTAACGAAAGTTAGAAACCAAAGGCATCAATATGCACATATATACATACGTACATGCATGCATATGTACGTACGTATATGTACCAAGCCAGACTCTCGGTTTGGCGGTATCCATCTGCGTACGTGCATATGTACATAAGTATGTGCGTGCATATGTGCGTATGTACGTACATATGTACATTATATGTTTGTCTCGTCTCCTTTTCGTCTGTCGCTGTGGTTCAATGTCTTTTAGATTTAAATAAACATTGTAATTTTGGAAATTGAAGAAGCAACAAGTCTTTTCATTTTGCGCGACGCACCCCCATCCCCTCTCGTTGTCAGTTTCGCATCATTTTACACTGCCCAAGAACTTTTTGCAGTGCGGGAGATTAATTAAATTAATAATTAATTGCACTGCCGGTCAAGAAAACCCTCTTGATCGTACACTTAGTTTAGAAGATATCGACGATTTAAGTTTTTATAAGAAATTCCAACTTTTTTGGCCCCGGAAACTAGTGATCACGAATTAAGGCTCTTTTGTCGATTAGACGCTTAGTTTAGAAGATATCTTCGATTTAAGTTTTTATAAGAAATTCCAACTTTTTTGGCCCCGGAAACTAGTGATCACGAATTAAGGCTCTTTTGTCGATTAGACGCTTAGTTTAGAAGATATCGACGATTTAAGTTTTTATAAGAAATTCCAACTTTTTTGGCCCGGGAAACTAGTGATCACGAATTAAGACTCTTTTGTCGATTAGACGCTTAGTTTAGAAGATATCTTCGATTTAAGTTTTTATGAGAAATTCCAACTTTTTTGGCCCGGGAAACTAGTGATCACGAATTAAGGCTCTTTTGTCGATTAGACGCTTAGTTTAGAAGATATCGACGATTTAAGTTTTTATAAGAAATTTCAACTTTTTTGGCACGAAAAACTAGTGATCACGAATTATGGCTCTTTTGTCGATTAGACGCTTAGTTTAGAAGATATCGACGATTTAAGTTTTTATAAGAAATTCCAACTTTTTTGGCCCCGGAAACTAGTGATCACGAATTAAGGCTCTTTTGTCGATTAGACCCTTAGTTTAGAAGATATCGACGATTTAAGTTTTTATAAGAAATTCCAACTTTTTTGGCCCGGGAAACTAGTGATCACGAATTAAGGCTCTTTTGTCGATTAGACGCTTAGTTTAGAAGATATCGACGATTTAAGTTTTTATAAGAAATTCCAACTTTTTTGGCCCCGGAAACTAGTGATCACGAATTAAGGCTCTTTTGTCGATTAGACGCTCAGTTTCGAAGATATCGACGATTTAAGTTTTTATAAGAAATTCCAACTTTTTTGGCCCGGGAAACTAGTGATCACGAATTAAGGCTCTTTTGTCGATTAGACGCTTAGTTCAGAAGATATCGACGATTTAAGTTTTTATAAGAAATTCCAACTTATTTGGCCCGGGAAACTAGTGATCACGAATTAAGACTCTTTTGTCGATTAGACGCTTAGTTTAGAAGATATCTTCGATTTAAGTTTTTATGAGAAATTCCTTTTGTCGATTAGACGCTTAGTTTAGAAGATATCGACGATTTAAGTTTTTATAAGAAATTCCAAATTTTTTGGCCCCGGAAGCTATTGATCACGAATTAAGGCTCTTTTGTCGATTAGACGCTTAGTTTAGAAGATATCGTCGATTTAAATTTTTATGAGAAATTCCAACTTTTTTGGCCCGGGAAACTAGTGATCACGAATTATGGCTCTTTTGTCGATTAGACGCTTAGTTTAGAAGATATCGACGATTTAAGTTTTTATAATATATTTTTATTCCAACTTTTTTGGCCCCGGAAACTAGTGATCACGAATTAAGGCTCTTTTGTCGATTAGACGCTTAGTTTAGAAGATATCGACGATTTAAGTTTTTATATGAAAATCCAACTTTTTTGGCCCCGGAAACTAGTGATCACGAATTAAGGCTCTTTTGTCGATTAGACGCTTAGTTTAGAAGATATCGACGATTTAAGTTTTTATAAGAAATTCCAACTTTTTTGGCCCGGGAAACTTGTGATCACGAATTAAGGCTCTTTTGTCGATTAGACGCTTAGTTTAGAAGATATGGACGATTTAAGTTTTTATAAGAAATTCCAACTTTTTTGGCCCCGGAAACTAGTGATCACGAATTAAGGCTCTTTTGTCGATTAGGCGCTTAGTATAGAAGATATGGACGATTTAAGTTTTTATAAGAAATTCCAACTTTTTTGGCCCGGGAAACTTGTGATCACGAATTAAGGCTCTTTTGTCGATTAGACGCTTAGTTTAGAAGATATCGACGATTTAAGTTTTTATATGAAATTCCAACTTTTTTGGCCCGGGAAACTAGTGATCACTAATTTAGGCTCTTTTGTCGATTAGACGCTTAGTTTAAAAGATATCGACGATTTAAGTTTTTATAAGAAATTCCAACTTTTTTGGCCCGGGAAACTAGTGATCACGAATTATGGCTCTTTTGTCGATTAGACGCTTAGTTTAGAAGATATCGACGATTTAAGTTTTTATAAGAAATTCCAACTTTTTTGGCCCGGGAAACTAGTGATCACGAATTATGGCTCATTTGTCGATTAGACGCTTAGTTTAGAAGATATCGGCGATTTAAGTTTTTATAAGAAATTCCAACTTTTTTGGCCCGGGAAACTAGTGATCACTAATTAAGGCTCTTTTGTCGATTAGACGCTTAGTTTAAAAGATATGGACGATTAAAGTTTTTATAAGAAATTCCAACTTTTTTGGCCCGGAAAACTATTGATCACGAATTAAGGCTCTTTTGTCGATTAGACGCTTAGTTTAGAAGATATCGACGATTTAAGTTTTTATATGAAATTCCAACTTTTTTGGCCCGGGAAACTTGTGATCACGAATTAAGGCTCTTTTGTCGATTAGACGCTTAGTTTAGAAGATATCGACGATTTAAGTTTTTATATGAAAATCCAACTTTTTTGGCCCGGAAAACTATTGATCACGAATTAAGGCTCTTTTGTCGATTAGACGCTTAGTTTAGAAGATATGGACGATTTAAGTTTTTATAAGAAATTCCAACTTTTTTGGCCCCGGAAACTAGTGATCACGAATTAAGGCTCTTTTGTCGATTAGACGCTTAGTTTAGAAGATATCGACGATTTAAGTTTTTATAAGAAATTTCAACTTTTTTGACCCGGGAAACTAGTGATCACGAATTAAGGCTCTTTTGTCGATTAGACGCTTAGTTTAGAAGATATGAACGATTTAAGTTTTTATGAGAAATTCCAACTTTTTTGGCCCCGGAAACTAGTGATCACGAATTAAGGCTCTATTGTCGATTAGAGGCTTAGTTTAGAAGATATCGACGATTTAAGTTTTAATAAGAAATTTCAACTTTTTTGGCCCGTGAAACTAGTGATCACGAATTATGGCTCTTTTGTCGATTAGATGCTTAGTTTAGAAGATATCGACGATTTAAGTTTTTATAAGAAATTCCAACTTTTTTGGTCCGGGAAACTAGTGATCACGAATTATGGCTCTTTTGTCGATTAGACGCTTAGTTTAGAAGATATCGACGATTTAAGTTTTTATAAGAAATTCCAACTTTTTTGGCCCGGGAAACTAGTGATCACGAATTAAGGCTCTTTTGTCGATTAGACGCTTAGTATAGAAGATATGGACGATTTAAGTTTTTATAAGAAATTCCAACTTTTTAGTTTAGAAGATATCGACGATTTAAGTTTTTATAAGAAATTCCAACTTTTTTGGCCCCGGGACGATTTAAGTTTTTATAAGAAATTCCAACTTTTTTGGCCCGGGAAACTAGTGATCACGAATTAAGGCTCTTTTGTCGATTAGACGCTTAGTTTAGAAGATATCGACGATTTAAGTTTTTATAAGAAATTTCAACTTTTTTGGCCCGGGAAACTGGTGATCACGAATTATGGCTCTTTTGTCGATTAGACGCTTAGTTTAGAAGATATCGACGATTTAAGTTTTTATAAGAAATTCCAACTTTTTTGGCCCGGGAAACTAGTGATCACGAATTATGGCTCTTTTGTCGATTAGACGCTTAGTTTAGAAGATATCGACGATTTAAGTTTTTATAAGAAATTCCAACTTTTTTGGCCCGGGAAACTTGTGATCACGAATTAAGGCTCTTTTGTCGATTAGACGCTTAGTTTAGAAGATATCGACGATTTAAGTTTTTATAAAAAATTCCAACTTTTTTGGCCCGGGAAACTAGTGATCACGAATTAAGGCTCTTTTGTCGATTAGACGCTTAGTTTAGAAGATATCGACGATTTAAGTTTTTATATGAAAGTCCAACTTTTTTGGCCCGGAAAACTATTGATCACGAATTAAGGCTCTTTTGTCGATTAGACGCTTAGTTTAGAAGATATGGACGATTTAAGTTTTTATAAGAAATTCCAACTTTTTTGGCCCCGGAAACTAGTGATCACGAATTAAGGCTCTTTTGTCGATTAGGCGCTTAGTATAGAAGATATGGACGATTTAAGTTTTTATAAGAAATTCCAACTTTTTTGGCCCGGGAAACTTGTGATCACGAATTAAGGCTCTTTTGTCGATTAGACGCTTAGTTTAGAAGATATCGACGATTTAAGTTTTTATAAGAAATTCCAACTTTTTTGGCCCGGGAAACTAGTGATCACGAATTAAGGCTCATTTGTCGATTAGACGCTTAGTTTAGAAGATATCGACGATTTAAGTTTTTATAAGAAATTCCAACTTTTTTGGCCCGGGAAACTAGTGATCACTTATTAAGGCTCTTTTGTCGATTAGACGCTTAGTTTAAAAGATATCGACGATTTAAGTTTTTATAAGAAATTCCAACTTTTTTGGCCCGGAAAACTATTGATCACGAATTAAGGCTCTTTTGTCGATTAGACGCTTAGTTTAGAAGATATCGACGATTTAAGTTTTTATAAGAAATTCCAACTTTTTTGGCCCGGGAAACTAGTGATCACTAATTAAGGCTCTTTTGTCGATTAGACGCTTAGTTTAAAAGATATCGACGATTTAAGTTTTTATAAGAAATTCCAACTTTTTTGGCCCGGGAAACTAGTGATCACGAATTATGGCTCTTTTGTCGATTAGACGCTTAGTTTAGAAGATATCGACGATTTAAGTTTTTATAAGAAATTCCAACTTTTTTGGCCCGGGAAACTAGTGATCACTAATTAAGGCTCTTTTGTCGATTAGACGCTTAGTTTAAAAGATATCGACGATTTAAGTTTTTATAAGAAATTCCAACTTTTTTGGCCCGGGAAACTAGTGATCACGAATTATGGCTCTTTTGTCGATTAGACGCTAGTTTAGAAGATATCGACGATTTAAGTTTTTATAAGAAATTCCAACTTTTTTGGCCCGGGAAACTTGTGATCACGAATTAAGGCTCTTTTGTCGATTAGACGCTTAGTTTAGAAGATATCGACGATTTAAGTTTTTATAAAAAATTCCAACTTTTTTGGCCCGGGAAACTAGTGATCACGAATTAAGGCTCTTTTGTCGATTAGACGCTTAGTTTAGAAGATATCGACGATTTAAGTTTTTATATGAAAGTCCAACTTTTTTGGCCCGGAAAACTATTGATCACGAATTAAGGCTCTTTTGTCGATTAGACGCTTAGTTTAGAAGATATGGACGATTTAAGTTTTTATAAGAAATTCCAACTTTTTTGGCCCCGGAAACTAGTGATCACGAATTAAGGCTCTTTTGTCGATTAGGCGCTTAGTATAGAAGATATGGACGATTTAAGTTTTTATAAGAAATTCCAACTTTTTTGGCCCGGGAAACTTGTGATCACGAATTAAGGCTCTTTTGTCGATTAGACGCTTAGTTTAGAAGATATCGACGATTTAAGTTTTTATAAGAAATTCCAACTTTTTTGGCCCGGGAAACTAGTGATCACGAATTAAGGCTCATTTGTCGATTAGACGCTTAGTTTAGAAGATATCGACGATTTAAGTTTTTATAAGAAATTCCAACTTTTTTGGCCCCGGGACGACTTAAGTTTTTATAAGAAATTCCAACTTTTTTGGCCCGGGAAACTAGTGATCACTTATTAAGGCTCTTTTGTCGATTAGACGCTTAGTTTAAAAGATATCGACGATTTAAGTTTTTATAAGAAATTCCAACTTTTTTGGCCCGGAAAACTATTGATCACGAATTAAGGCTCTTTTGTCGATTAGACGCTTAGTTTAGAAGATATCGACGATTTAAGTTTTTATAAGAAATTCCAACTTTTTTGGCCCGGGAAACTAGTGATCACTAATTAAGGCTCTTTTGTCGATTAGACGCTTAGTTTAAAAGATATCGACGATTTAAGTTTTTATAAGAAATTCCAACTTTTTTGGCCCGGGAAACTAGTGATCACGAATTATGGCTCTTTTGTCGATTAGACGCTTAGTTTAGAAGATATCGACGATTTAAGTTTTTATAAGAAATTCCAACTTTTTTGGCCCGGAAAACTATTGATCACGAATTAAGGCTCTTTTGTCGATTAGACGCTTAGTTTAGAAGATATCGACGATTTAAGTTTTTATAAGAAATTCCAACTTTTTTGGCCCCGGGACGATTTAAGTTTTTATAAGAAATTCCAACTTTTTTGGCCCGGGAAACTAGTGATCACTAATTAAGGCTCTTTTGTCGATTAGACGCTTAGTTTAAAAGATATCGACGATTTAAGTTTTTATAAGAAATTCCAACTTTTTTGGCCCGGGAAACTAGTGATCACGAATTATGGCTCTTTTGTCGATTAGACGCTTAGTTTAAAAGATATCGACGATTTAAGTTTTTATAAGAAATTCCAACTTTTTTGGCACAGGGACGATTTAAGTTTTTATAAGAAATTCCAACTTTTTTGGCCCGGGAAACTAGTGATCACGAATTAAGGCTCTTTTGTCGATTAGACGCTTAGTTTAGAAGATATCGACGATTTAAGTTTTTATAAGAAATTTCAACTTTTTTGGCCCGGGAAACTAGTGATCACGAATTATGGCCCTTTTGTCGATTAGATGCTTAGTTTAGAAGATATCGACGATTTAAGTTTTTATAAGAAATTCCAACTTTTTTGGCCCGGGAAACTAGTGATCACGAATTATGGCTCTTTTGTCGATTAGACGCTTAGTTTAGAAGATATCGACGATTTAAGTTTTTATAAGAAATTCCAACTTTTTTGGCCCGGGAAACTAGTGATCACGAATTATGGCTCTTTTGTCGATTAGACGCTAGTTTAGAAGATATCGACGATTTAAGTTTTTATAAGAAATTCCAACTTTTTTGGCCCGGGAAACTTGTGATCACGAATTAAGGCTCTTTTGTCGATTAGACGCTTAGTTTAGAAGATATCGACGATTTAAGTTTTTATAAAAAATTCCAACTTTTTTGGCCCGGGAAACTAGTGATCACGAATTAAGGCTCTTTTGTCGATTAGACGCTTAGTTTAGAAGATATCGACGATTTAAGTTTTTATATGAAAATCCAACTTTTTTGGCCCGGAAAACTATTGATCACGAATTAAGGCTCTTTTGTCGATTAGACGCTTAGTTTAGAAGATATGGACGATTTAAGTTTTTATAAGAAATTCCAACTTTTTTGGCCCCGGAAACTAGTGATCACGAATTAAGGCTCTTTTGTCGATTAGGCGCTTAGTATAGAAGATATGGACGATTTAAGTTTTTATAAGAAATTCCAACTTTTTTGGCCCGGGAAACTTGTGATCACGAATTAAGGCTCTTTTGTCGATTAGACGCTTAGTTTAGAAGATATCGACGATTTAAGTTTTTATAAAAAATTCCAACTTTTTTGGCTCGGGAAACTAGTGATCACGAATTAAGACTCTTTTGTCGATTAGACGCTTAGTTTAGAAGATATCGACGATTTAAGTTTTTATATGAAAATCCAACTTTTTTGGCCCCGAAAACTATTGATCACGAATTAAGGCTCTTTTGTCGATTAGACGCTTAGTTTAGAAGATATGGACGATTTAAGTTTTTATAAGAAATTCCAACTTTTTTGGCCCCGGAAACTAGTGATCACGAATTAAGGCTCTTTTGTCGATTAGACGCTTAGTTTAGAAGATATCGACGATTTAAGTTTTTATAAGAAATTTCAACTTTTTTGACCCGGGAAACTAGTGATCACGAATTATGACTCTTTTGTCGATTAGACGCTTAGTTTAGAAGATATCGACGATTTAAGTTTTTATAAGAAATTCCAACTTTTTTGGCCCGGGAAACTAGTGATCACGAATTAAGGCTCTTTTGTCGATTAGACGCTTAGTATAGAAGATATGGACGATTTAAGTTTTTATAAGAAATTCCAACTTTTTAGTTTAGAAGATATCGACGATTTAAGTTTTTATAAGAAATTCCAACTTTTTTGGCCCCGGGACGATTTAAGTTTTTATAAGAAATTCCAACTTTTTTGGCCCGGGAAACTAGTGATCACGAATTAAGGCTCTTTTGTCGATTAGACGCTTAGTTTAGAAGATATCGACGATTTAAGTTTTTATAAGAAATTTCAACTTTTTTGGCCCGGGAAACTGGTGATCACGAATTATGGCTCTTTTGTCGATTAGACGCTTAGTTTAGAAGATATCGACGATTTAAGTTTTTATAAGAAATTCCAACTTTTTTGGCCCGGGAAACTAGTGATCACGAATTATGGCTCTTTTGTCGATTAGACGCTTAGTTTAGAAGATATCGACGATTTAAGTTTTTATAAGAAATTCCAACTTTTTTGGCCCGGGAAACTAGTGATCACGAATTATGGCTCTTTTGTCGATTAGACGCTAGTTTAGAAGATATCGACGATTTAAGTTTTTATAAGAAATTCCAACTTTTTTGGCCCGGGAAACTTGTGATCACGAATTAAGGCTCTTTTGTCGATTAGACGCTTAGTTTAGAAGATATCGACGATTTAAGTTTTTATAAGAAATTTCAACTTTTTTGGCCCGGGAAACTAGTGATCACGAATTACGGCCCTTTTGTCGATTAGATGCTTAGTTTAGAAGATATCGACGATTTAAGTTTTTATAAGAAATTCCAACTTTTTTGGCCCGGGAAACTAGTGATCACGAATTATGGCTCTTTTGTCGATTAGACGCTTAGTTTAGAAGATATCGACGATTTAAGTTTTTATAAGAAATTCCAACTTTTTTGGCCCGGGAAACTAGTGATCACGAATTATGGCTCTTTTGTCGATTAGACGCTAGTTTAGAAGATATCGACGATTTAAGTTTTTCTAAGAAATTCCAACTTTTTTGGCCCGGGAAACTTGTGATCACGACGCTTAGTTTAGAAGATATCGACGATTTAAGTTTTTATAAAAAATTCCAACTTTTTTGGCCCGGGAAACTAGTGATCACGAATTAAGGCTCTTTTGTCGATTAGACGCTTAGTTTAGAAGATATCGACGATTTAAGTTTTTATATGAAAGTCCAACTTTTTTGGCCCGGAAAACTATTGATCACGAATTAAGGCTCTTTTGTCGATTAGACGCTTAGTTTAGAAGATATGGACGATTTAAGTTTTTATAAGAAATTCCAACTTTTTTGGCCCCGGAAACTAGTGATCACGAATTAAGGCTCTTTTGTCGATTAGGCGCTTAGTATAGAAGATATGGACGATTTAAGTTTTTATAAGAAATTCCAACTTTTTTGGCCCGGGAAACTTGTGATCACGAATTAAGGCTCTTTTGTCGATTAGACGCTTAGTTTAGAAGATATCGACGATTTAAGTTTTTATAAGAAATTCCAACTTTTTTGGCCCGGGAAACTAGTGATCACGAATTAAGGCTCATTTGTCGATTAGACGCTTAGTTTAGAAGATATCGACGATTTAAGTTTTTATAAGAAATTCCAACTTTTTTGGCCCCGGGACGACTTAAGTTTTTATAAGAAATTCCAACTTTTTTGGCCCGGGAAACTAGTGATCACTTATTAAGGCTCTTTTGTCGATTAGACGCTTAGTTTAAAAGATATCGACGATTTAAGTTTTTATAAGAAATTCCAACTTTTTTGGCCCGGAAAACTATTGATCACGAATTAAGGCTCTTTTGTCGATTAGACGCTTAGTTTAGAAGATATCGACGATTTAAGTTTTTATAAGAAATTCCAACTTTTTTGGCCCGGGAAACTAGTGATCACTAATTAAGGCTCTTTTGTCGATTAGACGCTTAGTTTAAAAGATATCGACGATTTAAGTTTTTATAAGAAATTCCAACTTTTTTGGCCCGGGAAACTAGTGATCACGAATTATGGCTCTTTTGTCGATTAGACGCTTAGTTTAGAAGATATCGACGATTTAAGTTTTTATAAGAAATTCCAACTTTTTTGGCCCGGAAAACTATTGATCACGAATTAAGGCTCTTTTGTCGATTAGACGCTTAGTTTAGAAGATATCGACGATTTAAGTTTTTATAAGAAATTCCAACTTTTTTGGCCCCGGGACGATTTAAGTTTTTATAAGAAATTCCAACTTTTTTTGGCCCGGGAAACTAGTGATCACTAATTAAGGCTCTTTTGTCGATTAGACGCTTAGTTTAAAAGATATCGACGATTTAAGTTTTTATAAGAAATTCCAACTTTTTTGGCCCGGGAAACTAGTGATCACGAATTATGGCTCTTTTGTCGATTAGACGCTTAGTTTAAAAGATATCGACGATTTAAGTTTTTATAAGAAATTCCAACTTTTTTGGCACAGGGACGATTTAAGTTTTTATAAGAAATTCCAACTTTTTTGGCCCGGGAAACTAGTGATCACGAATTAAGGCTCTTTTGTCGATTAGACGCTTAGTTTAGAAGATATCGACGATTTAAGTTTTTATAAGAAATTCCAACTTTTTTGGCCCGGGAAACTAGTGATCACGAATTATGGCTCTTTTGTCGATTAGACGCTAGTTTAGAAGATATCGACGATTTAAGTTTTTATAAGAAATTCCAACTTTTTTGGCCCGGGAAACTTGTGATCACGAATTAAGGCTCTTTTGTCGATTAGACGCTTAGTTTAGAAGATATCGACGATTTAAGTTTTTATAAGAAATTTCAACTTTTTTGGCCCGGGAAACTAGTGATCACGAATTATGGCCCTTTTGTCGATTAGATGCTTAGTTTAGAAGATATCGACGATTTAAGTTTTTATAAGAAATTCCAACTTTTTTGGCCCGGGAAACTAGTGATCACGAATTATGGCTCTTTTGTCGATTAGACGCTTAGTTTAGAAGATATCGACGATTTAAGTTTTTATAAGAAATTCCAACTTTTTTGGCCCGGGAAACTAGTGATCACGAATTATGGCTCTTTTGTCGATTAGACGCTAGTTTAGAAGATATCGACGATTTAAGTTTTTATAAGAAATTCCAACTTTTTTGGCCCGGGAAACTTGTGATCACGAATTAAGGCTCTTTTGTCGATTAGACGCTTAGTTTAGAAGATATCGACGATTTAAGTTTTTATAAGAAATTTCAACTTTTTTGGCCCGGGAAACTAGTGATCACGAATTACGGCCCTTTTGTCGATTAGATGCTTAGTTTAGAAGATATCGACGATTTAAGTTTTTATAAGAAATTCCAACTTTTTTGGCCCCGGGACGATTTAAGTTTTTATAAGAAATTCCAACTTTTTTGGCCCGGGAAACTAGTGATCACGAATTAAGGCTCTTTTGTCGATTAGACGCTTAGTTTAGAAGATATCGACGATTTAAGTTTTTATAAGAAATTTCAACTTTTTTGGCCCGGGAAACTGGTGATCACGAATTATGGCTCTTTTGTCGATTAGACGCTTAGTTTAGAAGATATCGACGATTTAAGTTTTTATAAGAAATTCCAACTTTTTTGGCCCGGAAAACTATTGATCACGAATTAAGGCTCTTTTGTCGATTAGACGCTTAGTTTAGAAGATATGGACGATTTAAGTTTTTATAAGAAATTCCAACTTTTTTGGCCCCGGAAACTAGTGATCACGAATTAAGGCTCTTTTGTCGATTAGGCGCTTAGTATAGAAGATATGGACGATTTAAGTTTTTATAAGAAATTCCAACTTTTTTGGCCCGGGAAACTTGTGATCACGAATTAAGGCTCTTTTGTCGATTAGACGCTTAGTTTAGAAGATATCGACGATTTAAGTTTTTATAAGAAATTCCAACTTTTTTGGCCCGGGAAACTAGTGATCACGAATTAAGGCTCATTTGTCGATTAGACGCTTAGTTTAGAAGATATCGACGATTTAAGTTTTTATAAGAAATTCCAACTTTTTTGGCCCCGGGACGACTTAAGTTTTTATAAGAAATTCCAACTTTTTTGGTCCGGGAAACTAGTGATCACTTATTAAGGCTCTTTTGTCGATTAGACGCTTAGTTTAAAAGATATCGACGATTTAAGTTTTTATAAGAAATTCCAACTTTTTTGGCCCGGAAAACTATTGATCACGAATTAAGGCTCTTTTGTCGATTAGACGCTTAGTTTAGAAGATATCGACGATTTAAGTTTTTATAAGAAATTCCAACTTTTTTGGCCCGGGAAACTAGTGATCACTTATTAAGGCTCTTTTGTCGATTAGACGCTTAGTTTAAAAGATATCGACGATTTAAGTTTTTATAAGAAATTCCAACTTTTTTGGCCCGGGAAACTAGTGATCACGAATTATGGCTCTTTTGTCGATTAGACGCTTAGTTTAGAAGATATCGACGATTTAAGTTTTTATAAGAAATTCCAACTTTTTTGGCCCGGAAAACTATTGATCACGAATTAAGGCTCTTTTGTCGATTAGACGCTTAGTTTAGAAGATATCGACGATTTAAGTTTTTATAAGAAATTCCAACTTTTTTGGCCCCGGGACGATTTAAGTTTTTATAAGAAATTCCAACTTTTTTGGCCCGGGAAACTAGTGATCACTAATTAAGGCTCTTTTGTCGATTAGACGCTTAGTTTAAAAGATATCGACGATTTAAGTTTTTATAAGAAATTCCAACTTTTTTGGCCCGGGAAACTAGTGATCACGAATTAAGGCTCTTTTGTCGATTAGACGCTTAGTTTAGAAGATATCGACGATTTAAGTTTTTATAAGAAATTTCAACTTTTTTGGCCCGGGAAACTAGTGATCACGAATTATGGCCCTTTTGTCGATTAGATGCTTAGTTTAGAAGATATCGACGATTTAAGTTTTTATAAGAAATTCCAACTTTTTTGGCCCGGGAAACTAGTGATCACGAATTATGGCTCTTTTGTCGATTAGACGCTTAGTTTAGAAGATATCGACGATTTAAGTTTTTATAAGAAATTCCAACTTTTTTGGCCCGGGAAACTAGTGATCACGAATTATGGCTCTTTTGTCGATTAGACGCTAGTTTAGAAGATATCGACGATTTAAGTTTTTATAAGAAATTCCAACTTTTTTGGCCCGGGAAACTTGTGATCACGAATTAAGGCTCTTTTGTCGATTAGACGCTTAGTTTAGAAGATATCGACGATTTAAGTTTTTATAAGAAATTTCAACTTTTTTGGCCCGGGAAACTAGTGATCACGAATTACGGCCCTTTTGTCGATTAGATGCTTAGTTTAGAAGATATCGACGATTTAAGTTTTTATAAGAAATTCCAACTTTTTTGGCCCCGGGACGATTTAAGTTTTTATAAGAAATTCCAACTTTTTTGGCCCGGGAAACTAGTGATCACGAATTAAGGCTCTTTTGTCGATTAGACGCTTAGTTTAGAAGATATCGACGATTTAAGTTTTTATAAGAAATTTCAACTTTTTTGGCCCGGGAAACTGGTGATCACGAATTATGGCTCTTTTGTCGATTAGACGCTTAGTTTAGAAGATATCGACGATTTAAGTTTTTATAAGAAATTCCAACTTTTTTGGCCCGGGAAACTAGTGATCACGAATTATGGCTCTTTTGTCGATTAGACGCTTAGTTTAGAAGATATCGACGATTTAAGTTTTTATAAGAAATTCCAACTTTTTTGGCCCGGGAAACTAGTGATCACGAATTATGGCTCTTTTGTCGATTAGACGCTAGTTTAGAAGATATCGACGATTTAAGTTTTTATAAGAAATTCCAACTTTTTTGGCCCGGGAAACTTGTGATCACGAATTAAGGCTCTTTTGTCGATTAGACGCTTAGTTTAGAAGATATCGACGATTTAAGTTTTTATAAGAAATTTCAACTTTTTTGGCCCGGGAAACTAGTGATCACGAATTACGGCCCTTTTGTCGATTAGATGCTTAGTTTAGAAGATATCGACGATTTAAGTTTTTATAAGAAATTCCAACTTTTTTGGCCCGGGAAACTAGTGATCACGAATTATGGCTCTTTTGTCGATTAGACGCTTAGTTTAGAAGATATCGACGATTTAAGTTTTTATAAGAAATTCCAACTTTTTTGGCCCGGGAAACTAGTGATCACGAATTATGGCTCTTTTGTCGATTAGACGCTAGTTTAGAAGATATCGACGATTTAAGTTTTTCTAAGAAATTCCAACTTTTTTGGCCCGGGAAACTTGTGATCACGAATTAAGGCTCTTTTGTCGATTAGACGCTTAGTTTAGAAGATATCGACGATTTAAGTTTTTATAAAAAATTCCAACTTTTTTGGCCCGGGAAACTAGTGATCACGAATTAAGGCTCTTTTGTCGATTAGACGCTTAGTTTAGAAGATATCGACGATTTAAGTTTTTATATGAAAGTCCAACTTTTTTGGCCCGGAAAACTATTGATCACGAATTAAGGCTCTTTTGTCGATTAGACGCTTAGTTTAGAAGATATGGACGATTTAAGTTTTTATAAGAAATTCCAACTTTTTTGGCCCCGGAAACTAGTGATCACGAATTAAGGCTCTTTTGTCGATTAGGCGCTTAGTATAGAAGATATGGACGATTTAAGTTTTTATAAGAAATTCCAACTTTTTTGGCCCGGGAAACTTGTGATCACGAATTAAGGCTCTTTTGTCGATTAGACGCTTAGTTTAGAAGATATCGACGATTTAAGTTTTTATAAGAAATTCCAACTTTTTTGGCCCGGGAAACTAGTGATCACGAATTAAGGCTCATTTGTCGATTAGACGCTTAGTTTAGAAGATATCGACGATTTAAGTTTTTATAAGAAATTCCAACTTTTTTGGCCCCGGGACGACTTAAGTTTTTATAAGAAATTCCAACTTTTTTGGCCCGGGAAACTAGTGATCACTTATTAAGGCTCTTTTGTCGATTAGACGCTTAGTTTAAAAGATATCGACGATTTAAGTTTTTATAAGAAATTCCAACTTTTTTGGCCCGGAAAACTATTGATCACGAATTAAGGCTCTTTTGTCGATTAGACGCTTAGTTTAGAAGATATCGACGATTTAAGTTTTTATAAGAAATTCCAACTTTTTTGGCCCGGGAAACTAGTGATCACTAATTAAGGCTCTTTTGTCGATTAGACGCTTAGTTTAAAAGATATCGACGATTTAAGTTTTTATAAGAAATTCCAACTTTTTTGGCCCGGGAAACTAGTGATCACGAATTATGGCTCTTTTGTCGATTAGACGCTTAGTTTAGAAGATATCGACGATTTAAGTTTTTATAAGAAATTCCAACTTTTTTGGCCCGGAAAACTATTGATCACGAATTAAGGCTCTTTTGTCGATTAGACGCTTAGTTTAGAAGATATCGACGATTTAAGTTTTTATAAGAAATTCCAACTTTTTTGGCCCCGGGACGATTTAAGTTTTTATAAGAAATTCCAACTTTTTTGGCCCGGGAAACTAGTGATCACTAATTAAGGCTCTTTTGTCGATTAGACGCTTAGTTTAAAAGATATCGACGATTTAAGTTTTTATAAGAAATTCCAACTTTTTTGGCCCGGGAAACTAGTGATCACGAATTATGGCTCTTTTGTCGATTAGACGCTTAGTTTAAAAGATATCGACGATTTAAGTTTTTATAAGAAATTCCAACTTTTTTGGCACAGGGACGATTTAAGTTTTTATAAGAAATTCCAACTTTTTTGGCCCGGGAAACTAGTGATCACGAATTAAGGCTCTTTTGTCGATTAGACGCTTAGTTTAGAAGATATCGACGATTTAAGTTTTTATAAGAAATTTCAACTTTTTTGGCCCGGGAAACTAGTGATCACGAATTATGGCCCTTTTGTCGATTAGATGCTTAGTTTAGAAGATATCGACGATTTAAGTTTTTATAAGAAATTCCAACTTTTTTGGCCCGGGAAACTAGTGATCACGAATTATGGCTCTTTTGTCGATTAGACGCTTAGTTTAGAAGATATCGACGATTTAAGTTTTTATAAGAAATTCCAACTTTTTTGGCCCGGGAAACTAGTGATCACGAATTATGGCTCTTTTGTCGATTAGACGCTAGTTTAGAAGATATCGACGATTTAAGTTTTTATAAGAAATTCCAACTTTTTTGGCCCGGGAAACTTGTGATCACGAATTAAGGCTCTTTTGTCGATTAGACGCTTAGTTTAGAAGATATCGACGATTTAAGTTTTTATAAAAAATTCCAACTTTTTTGGCCCGGGAAACTAGTGATCACGAATTAAGGCTCTTTTGTCGATTAGACGCTTAGTTTAGAAGATATCGACGATTTAAGTTTTTATATGAAAATCCAACTTTTTTGGCCCGGAAAACTATTGATCACGAATTAAGGCTCTTTTGTCGATTAGACGCTTAGTTTAGAAGATATGGACGATTTAAGTTTTTATAAGAAATTCCAACTTTTTTGGCCCCGGAAACTAGTGATCACGAATTAAGGCTCTTTTGTCGATTAGGCGCTTAGTATAGAAGATATGGACGATTTAAGTTTTTATAAGAAATTCCAACTTTTTTGGCCCGGGAAACTTGTGATCACGAATTAAGGCTCTTTTGTCGATTAGACGCTTAGTTTAGAAGATATCGACGATTTAAGTTTTTATAAGAAATTTCAACTTTTTTGACCCGGGAAACTAGTGATCACGAATTATGGCTCTTTTGTCGATTAGACGCTTAGTTTAGAAGATATCGACGATTTAAGTTTTTATAAGAAATTCCAACTTTTTTGGCCCGGGAAACTAGTGATCACGAATTAAGGCTCTTTTGTCGATTAGACGCTTAGTATAGAAGATATGGACGATTTAAGTTTTTATAAGAAATTCCAACTTTTTAGTTTAGAAGATATCGACGATTTAAGTTTTTATAAGAAATTCCAACTTTTTTGGCCCCGGGACGATTTAAGTTTTTATAAGAAATTCCAACTTTTTTGGCCCGGGAAACTAGTGATCACGAATTAAGGCTCTTTTGTCGATTAGACGCTTAGTTTAGAAGATATCGACGATTTAAGTTTTTATAAGAAATTTCAACTTTTTTGGCCCGGGAAACTGGTGATCACGAATTATGGCTCTTTTGTCGATTAGACGCTTAGTTTAGAAGATATCGACGATTTAAGTTTTTATAAGAAATTCCAACTTTTTTGGCCCGGGAAACTAGTGATCACGAATTATGGCTCTTTTGTCGATTAGACGCTTAGTTTAGAAGATATCGACGATTTAAGTTTTTATAAGAAATTCCAACTTTTTTGGCCCGGGAAACTAGTGATCACGAATTATGGCTCTTTTGTCGATTAGACGCTAGTTTAGAAGATATCGACGATTTAAGTTTTTATAAGAAATTCCAACTTTTTTGGCCCGGGAAACTTGTGATCACGAATTAAGGCTCTTTTGTCGATTAGACGCTTAGTTTAGAAGATATCGACGATTTAAGTTTTTATAAGAAATTTCAACTTTTTTGGCCCGGGAAACTAGTGATCACGAATTACGGCCCTTTTGTCGATTAGATGCTTAGTTTAGAAGATATCGACGATTTAAGTTTTTATAAGAAATTCCAACTTTTTTGGCCCGGGAAACTAGTGATCACGAATTATGGCTCTTTTGTCGATTAGACGCTTAGTTTAGAAGATATCGACGATTTAAGTTTTTATAAGAAATTCCAACTTTTTTGGCCCGGGAAACTAGTGATCACGAATTATGGCTCTTTTGTCGATTAGACGCTAGTTTAGAAGATATCGACGATTTAAGTTTTTCTAAGAAATTCCAACTTTTTCGGCCCGGGAAACTTGTGATCACGAATTAAGGCTCTTTTGTCGATTAGACGCTTAGTTTAGAAGATATCGACGATTTAAGTTTTTATAAAAAATTCCAACTTTTTTGGCCCGGGAAACTAGTGATCACGAATTAAGGCTCTTTTGTCGATTAGACGCTTAGTTTAGAAGATATCGACGATTTAAGTTTTTATAAGAAATTTCAACTTTTTTGGCCCGGGAAACTAGTGATCACGAATTATGGCCCTTTTGTCGATTAGATGCTTAGTTTAGAAGATATCGACGATTTAAGTTTTTATAAGAAATTCCAACTTTTTTGGCCCGGGAAACTAGTGATCACGAATTATGGCTCTTTTGTCGATTAGACGCTTAGTTTAGAAGATATCGACGATTTAAGTTTTTATAAGAAATTCCAACTTTTTTGGCCCGGGAAACTAGTGATCACGAATTATGGCTCTTTTGTCGATTAGACGCTAGTTTAGAAGATATCGACGATTTAAGTTTTTATAAGAAATTCCAACTTTTTTGGCCCGGGAAACTAGTGATCACGAATTAAGGCTCTTTTGTCGATTAGACGCTTAGTTTAGAAGATATCGACGATTTAAGTTTTTATAAAAAATTCCAACTTTTTTGGCTCGGGAAACTAGTGATCACGAATTAAGGCTCTTTTGTCGATTAGACGCTTAGTTTAGAAGATATCGACGATTTAAGTTTTTATATGAAAATCCAACTTTTTTGGCCCGGAAAACTATTGATCACGAATTAAGGCTCTTTTGTCGATTAGACGCTTAGTTTAGAAGATATGGACGATTTAAGTTTTTATAAGAAATTCCAACTTTTTTGGCCCCGGAAACTAGTGATCACGAATTAAGGCTCTTTTGTCGATTAGACGCTTAGTTTAGAATATATCGACGATTTAAGTTTTTATAAGAAATTTCAACTTTTTTGACCCGGGAAACTAGTGATCACGAATTAAGGCTCTTTTGTCGATTAGACGCTTAGTTTAGAAGATATCGACGATTTAAGTTTTTATAAGAAATTCCAACATTTTTGGCCCGGGAAACTAGTGATCACGAATTATGGCTCTTTTGTCGATTAGACGCTTAGTTTAGAAGATATGAACGATTTAAGTTTTTATGAGAAATTCCAACTTTTTTGGCCCCGGAAACTAGTGATCACGAATTAAGGCTCTATTGTCGATTAGACGCTTAGTTTAGAAGATATCGACGATTTAAGTTTTAATAAGAAATTTCAACTTTTTAGTTTAGAAGATATCGACGATTTAAGTTTTTATAAGAAATTCCAACTTTTTTGGCCCGGGAAACTAGTGATCACGAATTAAGGCTCTTTTGTCGATTAGACGCTTAGTTTAGAAGATATCGACGATTTAAGTTTTTATAAGAAATTTCAACTTTTTTGGCCCGGGAAACTGGTGATCACGAATTATGGCCCTTTTGTCGATTAGATGCTTAGTTTAGAAGATATCGACGATTTAAGTTTTTATAAGAAATTCCAACTTTTTTGGCCCGGGAAACTAGTGATCACGAATTATGGCTCTTTTGTCGATTAGACGCTAGTTTAGAAGATATCGACGATTTAAGTTTTTATAAGAAATTCCAACTTTTTTGGCCCTGGAAACTAGTGATCACGAATTATGGCCCTTTTGTCGATTAGACGCTTAGTTTAGAAGATATCGACGATTTAAGTTTTTATAAGAAATTCCAACTTTTTTGACCCGGGAAACTAGTGATCACGAATTAAGGCTCTTTTGTCGATTAGGCGCTTAGTATAGAAGATATGGACGATTTAAATTTTTATAAGAAATTCCAACTTTTTTGGCCCGGGAAACTTGTGATCACGAATTAAGGCTCTTTTGTCGATTAGACGCTTAGTTAAGAAGATATCGACGATTTAAGTTTTTATAAAAAATTCCAACTTTTTTGGCCCGGGAAACTAGTGATCACGAATTAAGGCTCTTTTGTCGATTAGACGCTTAGTTTAGAAGATATCGACGATTTAAGTTTTTATATGAAAATCCAACTTTTTTGGCCCGGAAAACTATTGATCACGAATTAAGGCTCTTTTGTCGATTAGACGCTTAGTTTAGAAGATATGGACGATTTAAGTTTTTATAAGAAATTCCAACTTTTTTTGGCCCCGGAAACTAGTGATCACGAATTAAGGCTCTTTTGTCGATTAGACGCTTAGTTTAGAAGATATTGACGATTTAAGTTTTTATAAGAAATTTCAACTTTTTTGGCCCGGGAAACTAGTGATCACGAATTAAGGCTCTTTTGTCGATTAGACGCTTAGTTTAGAAGATATCGACGATTTAAGTTTTTATAAGAAATTCCAACATTTTTGGCCCGGGAAACTAGTGATCACGAATTATGGCTCTTTTGTCGATTAGACGCTTAGTTTAGAAGATATGGACGATTTAAGTTTTTATGAGAAATTCCAACTTTTTTGGCCCAGGAAACTAGTGATCACGAATTAAGGCTCTTTTGTCGATTAGACGCTTAGTTTAGAAGATATCGACGATTTAAGTTTTTATAAGAAATTCCAACTTTTTTGGCCCCGGGACGATTTAAGTTTTTATAAGAAATTTCAACTTTTTTGGCCCGAGAAACTAGTGATCACGAATTAAGGCTCTTTTGTCGATTAGACGCTTAGTTTAGAAGATATCTTCGATTTAAGTTTTTATGAGAAATTCCAATTTTTTTGGCCCAGGAAACTAGTGATCACGAATTAAGGCTCTTTTGTCGATTAGACGCTTAGTTTAGAAGATATCGACGATTTAAGTTTTAATAAGAAATTTCAACATTTTGGCCCGGGAAACTAGTGATCACGAATTATGGCTCTTTTGTCGATTAGATGCTTAGTTTAGAAGATATCGACGATTTAAGTTTTTATAAGAAATTCCAACTTTTTTGGCCCGGGAAACTAGTGATCACGAATTATGGCTCTTTTGTCGATTATACGCTTAGTTTAGAAGATATCGACGATTTAAATTTTTATATGAAAATCAAAACTATTGATCACGAATTAAGGCTCTTTTGTCGATTAGACGCTTAGTTTAGAAGATATCGAAGATTTAAGTTTTTATAAGAAATTCCAACTTTTTTGGCCCGGGAATCTAGTAATCACGAATTAAGGCTCTTTTGTCGATTAGACGCTTAGTTTAGAAGATATCGACGATTTAAGTTTTTATAAGAAATTCCAACTTTTTTGGCCCGGGAAACTAGTGATCACGAATTAAGGCTCTTTTGTCGATTAGACGCTTAGTTTAGAAGATATCGTCGATTTAAGTTTTTATGAGAAATTCCAACTTTTTTGGCCCGGGAAACTAGTGATCACGAATTAAGGCTCTTTTGTCGATTAGACGCTTAGTTTAGAAGATATCGACGATTTAAGTTTTTATAAGAAATTTCAACTTTTTTGGCCCGGGAAACTAGTGATCACGAATTATGGCTCTTTTGTCGATTAGACGCTTAGTTTAGAAGATATCGTCGACTTAAGTTTTTATGAGAAATTCCAACTTTTTTGGCCCGGAAAACTAGTGATCACGAATTAAGGCTCTTTTGTCGATTAGACGCTTAGTTTAGAAGATATCGAAAGATAAGAAATTCCAACTTTTTTGGCCCCGGAAAATAGTGATCACGAATTTTAGCTCTTTTGTCGATTAGACGCTTAGTTTAGAAGATATTGACGATTTAAGTTTTTATAAGAAATTTCAACTTTTTTGGCCCGGGAAACTAGTGATCACGAATTATGGCTCTTTTGTCGATTAGACGCTTAATTTAGAAGATATCGACGATTTAAGTTTTTATAAGAAATTCCAACTTTTTTGGCCCGGGAAACTAGTGATCACGAATTATGGCTCTTTTGTCGATTAGACGCTTAGTTTAGAAGATATGGACGATTTAAGTTTTTATAAGAAATTTCAACTTTTTTGGCCCGGGAAACTAGTGATCACGAATTAAGGCTCTTTTGTCGATTAGACGCTTAGTTTAGAAGATATCGAAAGATAAGAAATTCTAACTTTTTTGACCCGGGAAACTAGTGATCACGAATTAAGGCTCTTTTGTCGATTAGACGCTTAGTTTAGAAGATATCGACGATTTAAGTTTTTATATGAAAATCCAACTTTTTTGGCCCGGAAAACTAGTGATCACGAATTATGGCTCTTTTGTCGATTAGACGCTTAGTTTAGAAGATATGGACGATTTAAGTTTTTATAAGAAATTTCAACTTTTTTGGCCCGGGAAACTAGTGACAACGAATTAAGGCTCTTTTGTCGATTAGACGCTTAGTTTAGAAGATATCGAAAGATAAGAAATTCCAACCCGGGAAACTAGTGATCACGAATTAAGGCTCTTTTGTCGATTAGACGCTTAGTTTAGAAGATATCAACGATTTAAGTTGTTATAACAAAATCCAACTTTTTTGACCCGGGAAACTAGTGATCACGAATTAAGGCTCTTTTGTCGATTAGACGCTTAGTTTAGAAGATATCGACGATTTAAGTTTTTATATGAAAATCCAACTTTTTTGGCCCGGGAAACTAGTGATCACGAATTAAGGCTCTTTTGTCGATTAGACGCTTAGTTTAGAAGATATCGCCGATTTAAGTTTTAATAAGAAATTTCAACTTTTTTGGCCCGGGAAACTAGTGATCACGAATTATGGCTCTTTTGTCGATTAGATGCTTAGTTTAGAAGATATCGACGATTTAAGTTTTTATAAGAAATTCCAACTTTTTTGGCCCGGGAAACTAGTGATCACGAATTATGGCTCTTTTGTCGATTATACGCTTAGTTTAGAAGATATCGACGATTTAAGTTTTTATAAGAAATTCCAACTTTTTTGTCCCGGGAAACTAGTGATCACGAATTAAGACTCTTTTGTCGATTAGACGCTTAGTTTAGAAGATATCGACGATTTAAGTTTTTATGAGAAATTCCAACTTTTTTGGCCCGGGAAACTAGTGATCACGAATTAAGGCTCTTTTGTCGATTAGACGCTTAGTTTAGAAGATATCGACGATTTAAGTTTTTATAAGAAATTCCAACTTTTTTGGCCCCGGAAACTATTGATCACGAATTAAGGCTCTTTTGTCGATTACACGCTTAGTTTAGAAGATATCGTCGATTTAAGTTTTTATAAGAAATTTCAACTTTTTTGGCCCGGGAAACTAGTGATCACGAATTATGGCTCTTTTGTCGATTAGACGCTTACTTTAGAAGATATCGACGATTTAAGTTTTTATAAGAAATTCCAACTTTTTTGGCCCGGGAAACTAGTGATCACGAATTAAGACTCTTTTGTCGATTAGACGCTTAGTTTAGAAGATATCGTCGATTTAAGTTTTTATGAGAAATTCCAACTTTTTTGGCCCGGGAAACTAGTGATCACGAATTAAGGCTCTTTTGTCGATTAGACGCTTAGTTTAGAAGATATCGACGATTTAAGTTTTTATAAGAAATTTCAACTTTTTTGTCCCGGGAAACTAGTGATCACGAATTATGGCTCTTTTGTCGATTAGACGCTTAGTTTAGAAGATATCGACGATTTAAGTTTTTATAAGAAATTCCAACTTTTTTGGCCCCGAAAACTAGTGATCACGAATTAAGGCTCTTTTGTCGATTAGACGCTTAGTTTAGAAGATATCGACGATTTAAGTTTTTATAAGAAATTCCAAATTTTTTGGCCCCGGAAACTATTGATCACGAATTAAGGCTCTTTTGTCGATTACACGCTTAGTTTAGAAGATATCGTCGATTTAAGTTTTTATAAGAAATTTCAACTTTTTTGGCCCGGGAAACTAGTGATCACGAATTATGGCTCTTTTGTCGATTAGACGCTTAGTTTAGAAGATATCGACGATTTAAGTTTTTATAAGAAATTCCAACTTTTTTGGCCCGGGAAACTAGTGATCACGAATTATGGCTCTTTTGTCGATTAGACGCTTAGTTTAGAAGATATCATCGACTTAAGTTTTTATGAGAAATTCCAACTTTTTTGGCCCGGAAAACTAGTGATCACGAATTAAGGCTCTTTTGTCGATTAGACGCTTAGTTTAGAAGATATCGAAAGATAAGAAATTCCAACCCGGGAAACTAGTGATCACGAATTAAGGCTCTTTTGTCGATTAGACGCTTAGTTTAGAAGATATCAACGATTTAAGTTGTTATAACAAAATCCAACTTTTTTGACCCGGGAAACTAGTGATCACGAATTAAGGCTCTTTTGTCGATTAGACGCTTAGTTTAGAAGATATCGACGATTTAAGTTTTTATATGAAAATACAACTTTTTTGGCTCGGGAAACTAGTGATCACGAATTATGGCTCTTTTGTCGATTAGACGCTTAGTTTAGAAGATATGGACGATTTAAGTTTTTATAAGAAATTTCAACTTTTTTGGCCCGGGAAACTAGTGATCACGAATTAAGGCTCTTTTGTCGATTAGACGCTTAGTTTAGAAGATATCGACGATTTAAGTTTTTATAAGAAATTTCAACTTTTTTGACCCGGGAAACTAGTGATCACGAATTAAGGCTCTTTTGTCGATTAGACGCTTAGTTTAGAAGATATCGAAAGATAAGAAATTCCAACTTTTTTGGCCCCGGAAACTAGTGATCACGAATTTAAGCTCTTTTGTCGATTAGACGCTTAGTTTAGAAGATATCGACGATTTAAGTTTTTATAAGAAATTTCAACTTTTTTGGCCCGGGAAACTAGTGATCACGAATTAAGACTCTTTTGTCGATTAGACGCTTAGTTTAGAAGATATCGACGATTTAAGTTTTTATGAGAAATTCCAACTTTTTTGGCCCGGGAAACTAGTGATCACGAATTAAGACTCTTTTGTCGATTAGACGCTTAGTTTAGAAGATATCGACGATTTAAGTTTTTATGAGAAATTCCAACTTTTTTGGCCCGGAAAACTAGTGATCACGAATTATGGCTCTTTTGTCGATTAGACGCTTAGTTTAGAAGATATGGACGATTTAAGTTTTTATAAGAAATTTCAACTTTTTTGGCCCGGGAAACTAGTGACAACGAATTAAGGCTCTTTTGTCGATTAGACGCTTAGTTTAGAAGATATCGAAAGATAAGAAATTCCAACCCGGGAAACTAGTGATCACGAATTAAGGCTCTTTTGTCGATTAGACGCTTAGTTTAGAAGATATCAACGATTTAAGTTGTAATAACAAAATCCAACTTTTTTGACCCGGGAAACTAGTGATCACGAATTAAGGCTCTTTTGTCGATTAGACGCTTAGTTTAGAAGATATCGACGATTTAAGTTTTTATATGAAAATCCAACTTTTTTGGCCCAGGAAACTAGTGATCACGAATTAAGGCTCTTTTGTCGATTAGACGCTTAGTTTAGAAGATATCGACGATTTAAGTTTTAATAAGAAATTTCAACTTTTTTGGCCCGGGAAACTAGTGATCACGAATTATGGCTCTTTTGTCGATTAGATGCTTAGTTTAGAAGATATCGACGATTTAAGTTTTTATAAGAAATTCCAACTTTTTTGGCCCGGGAAACTAGTGATCACGAATTATGGCTCTTTTGTCGATTATACGCTTAGTTTAGAAGATATCGACGATTTAAGTTTTTATAAGAAATTCCAACTTTTTTGTCCCGGGAAACTAGTGATCACGAATTAAGACTCTTTTGTCGATTAGACGCTTAGTTTAGAAGATATCGACGATTTAAGTTTTTATGAGAAATTCCAACTTTTTTGGCCCGGGAAACTAGTGATCACGAATTAAGGCTCTTTTGTCGATTAGACGCTTAGTTTAGAAGATATCGACGATTTAAGTTTTTATAAGAAATTCCAACTTTTTTGGCCCCGGAAACTATTGATCACGAATTAAGGCTCTTTTGTCGATTACACGCTTAGTTTAGAAGATATCGTCGATTTAAGTTTTTATAAGAAATTTCAACTTTTTTGGCCCGGGAAACTAGTGATCACGAATTATGGCTCTTTTGTCGATTAGACGCTTACTTTAGAAGATATCGACGATTTAAGTTTTTATAAGAAATTCCAACTTTTTTGGCCCGGGAAACTAGTGAGCACGAATTATGGCTCTTTTGTCGATTAGACGCTTAGTTTAGAAGATATCGACGATTTAAATTTTTATAAGAAATTCCAACTTTTTTGGCCCGGGAAACTAGTGATCACGAATTAAGACTCTTTTGTCGATTAGACGCTTAGTTTGGAAGATATCGTCGATTTAAGTTTTTATGAGAAATTCCAACTTTTTTGGCCCGGGAAACTAGTGATCACGAATTAAGGCTCTTTTGTCGATTAGACGCTTAGTTTAGAAGATATCGACGATTTAAGTTTTTATAAGAAATTTCAACTTTTTTGTCCCGGGAAACTAGTGATCACTAATTATGGCTCTTTTGTCGATTAGACGCTTAGTTTAGAAGATATCGACGATTTAAGTTTTTATAAGAAATTCCAACTTTTTTGGCCCCGAAAACTAGTGATCACGAATTAAGGCTCTTTTGTCGATTAGACGCTTAGTTTAGAAGATATCGACGATTTAAGTTTTTATAAGAAATTCCAAATTTTTTGGCCCCGGAAACTATTGATCACGAATTAAGGCTCTTTTGTCGATTACACGCTTAGTTTAGAAGATATCGTCGATTTAAGTTTTTATAAGAAATTTCAACTTTTTTGGCCCGGGAAACTAGTGATCACGAATTATGGCTCTTTTGTCGATCAGACGCTTAGTTTAGAAGATATCGACGATTTAAGTTTTTATAAGAAATTCCAACTTTTTTGGCCCGGGAAACTAGTGATCACGAATTATGGCTCTTTTGTCGATTAGACGCTTAGTTTAGAAGATATCGTCGACTTAAGTTTTTATGAGAAATTCCAACTTTTTTGGCCCGGAAAACTAGTGATCACGAATTAAGGCTCTTTTGTCGATTAGACGCTTAGTTTAGAAGATATCGAAAGATAAGAAATTCCAACCCGGGAAACTAGTGATCACGAATTAAGGCTCTTTTGTCGATTAGACGCTTAGTTTAGAAGATATCAACGATTTAAGTTGTTATAACAAAATCCAACTTTTTTGACCCGGGAAACTAGTGATCACGAATTAAGGCTCTTTTGTCGATTAGACGCTTAGTTTAGAAGATATCGACGATTTAAGTTTTTATATGAAAATCCAACTTTTTTGGCTCGGGAAACTAGTGATCACGAATTATGGCTCTTTTGTCGATTAGACGCTTAGTTTAGAAGATATGGACGATTTAAGTTTTTATAAGAAATTTCAACTTTTTTGGCCCGGGAAACTAGTGATCACGAATTAAGGCTCTTTTGTCGATTAGACGCTTAGTTTAGAAGATATCGAAAGATAAGAAATTCCAACTTTTTTGGCCCCGGAAACTAGTGATCACGAATTTAAGCTCTTTTGTCGATTAGACGCTTAGTTTAGAAGATATCGACGATTTAAGTTTTTATAAGAAATTTCAACTTTTTTGGCCCCGGAAACTAGTGATCACGAAATAAGGCTCTTTTGTCGATTAGACGCTTAGTTTAGAAGATATCGACGATTTAAGTTTTTATATGAAAATCCAACTTTTTTGGCCCCGGAAACTAGTGATCACGAATTTAAGCTCTTTTGTCGACGCTTAGTTTAGAAGATATCGACGATTTAAGTTTTTATAAGAAATTTCAACTTTTTTGGCCCGGGAAACTAGTGATCACGAATTAAGGCTCTTTTGTCGATTAGACGCTTAGTTTAGAAGATATCGAAAGATAAGAAATTCCAACTTTTTTGGCCCCGGAAACTAGTGATCACGAATTAAGGCTCTTTTGTCGATTAGACGCTTAGTTTAGAAGATATGGACGATTTAAGTTTTAATAAGAAATTCCAACTTTTTTGGCCCGGGAAACTAGTGATCACGAATTATGGCTCTTTTGTCGATTAGACGCTTAGTTTAGAAGATATGGACGATTTAAGTTTTAATAAGAAACTCCAACTTTTTTGGCCCCGGAAACTAGTGATCACGAATTAAGGCTCTTTTGTCGATTAGACGCTTAGTTTAGAAGATATCGACGATTTAAGTTTTTATAAGAAATTCCAACTTTTTTGGCCCGGGAAACTAGTGATCACGAATTAAGGCTCTTTTGTCGATTAGACGCTTAGTATAGAAGATATGGACGATTTAAGTTTTTATAAGAAATTCCAACTTTTTTGGCCCGGGAAACTTGTGATCACGAATTAAGGCTCTTTTGTCGATTAGACGCTTAGTTTAGAAGATATCGACGATTTAAGTTTTTATAAGAAATTCCAACTTTTTTGGCCCGGAAAACTATTGATCACGAATTAAGGCTCTTTTGTCGATTAGACGCTTAGTTTAGAAGATATCGACGATTTAAGTTTTTATATGAAAATCCAACTTTTTTGGCCCGGGAAACTAGTGATCACGAATTATGGCTCTTTTGTCGATTAGACGCTTAGTTTAGAAGATATCGAAAGATAAGAAATTCCAACTTTTTTGGCCCCGGAAACTAGTGATCACGAATTTAAGCTCTTTTGTCGATTAGACGCTTAGTTTAGAAGATATCGACGATTTAAGTTTTTATAAGAAATTTCAACTTTTTTGGCCCGGGAAACTAGTGATCACGAATTATGGCTCTTTTGTCGATTAGACGCTTAGTTTAGAAGATATGGACGATTTAAGTTTTTATAAGAAATTTCAACTTTTTTGGCCCGGGAAACTAGTGATCACGAATTAAGGCTCTTTTGTCGATTAGACGCTTAGTTTAGAAGATATCGAAAGATAAGAAATTCCAACTTTTTTGGCCCCGGAAACTAGTGATCACGAATTAAGGCTCTTTTGTCGATTAGACGCTTAGTTTAGAAGATATGGACGATTTAAGTTTTAATAAGAAATTCCAACTTTTTTGGCCCGTGAAACTAGTGATCACGAATTATGGCTCTTTTGCCGATTAGACGCTTAGTTTAGAAGATATCGACGATTTAAGTTTTTATAAGAAATTCCAACTTTTTTGGCCCGGGAAACTAGTGATCACGAATTATGGCTCTTTTGTCGATTAGACGCTTAGTTTAGAAGATATGGACGATTTAAGTTTTTATAAGAAATTTCAACTTTTTTGGCCCGGGAAACTAGTGATCACGAATTAAGGCTCTTTTGTCGATTAGACGCTTAGTTTAGAAGATATCGAAAGATAAGAAATTCCAACTTTTTTGGCCCCGGAAACTAGTGATCACGAATTTAAGCTCTTTTGTCGATTAGACGCTTAGTTTAGAAGATATCGACGATTTAAGTTTTTATAAGAAATTTCAACTTTTTTGGCCCGGGAAACTAGTGATCACGAATTATGGCTCTTTTGTCGATTAGACGCTTAGTTTAGAAGATATCGAAAGATAAGAAATTCCAACTTTTTTGGCCCCGGAAACTAGTGATCACGAATTTAAGCTCTTTTGTCGATTAGACGCTTAGTTTAGAAGATATCGACGATTTAAGTTTATATAAGAAATTTCAACTTTTTTGACCCGGGAAACTAGTGATCACGAATTAAGGCTCTTTTGTCGATTAGACGCTTAGTTTAGAAGATATCAACGATTTAAGTTGTTATAACAAAATCCAACTTTTTTGACCCGGGAAACTAGTGATCACGAATTAAGGCTCTTTTGTCGATTAGACGCTTAGTTTAGAAGATATCAACGATTTAAGTTGTTATAACAAAATCCAACTTTTTTGACCCGGGAAACTAGTGATCACGAAATAAGGCTCTTTTGTCGATTAGACGCTTAGTTTAGAAGATATCGACGATTTAAGTTTTTATATGAAAATCCAACTTTTTTGGCCCGGGAAACTAGTGATCACGAATTATGGCTCTTTTGTCGATTAGACGCTTAGTTTAGAAGATATGGACGATTTAAGTTTTTATAAGAAATTTCAACTTTTTTGGCCCGGGAAACTAGTGATCACGAGTTAAGGCTCTTTTGTCGATTAGACGCTTAGTTTAGAAGATATCGAATGATAAGAAATTCCAACTTTTTTGGCCCCGGAAACTAGTGATCACGAATTTAAGCTCTTTTGTCGATTAGACGCTTAGTTTAGAAGATATCGACGATTTAAGTTTTTATAAGAAATTTCAACTTTTTTGGCCCGGGAAACTAGTGATCACGAATTAAGGCTCTTTTGTCGATTAGACGCTTAGTTTAGAAGATATCGAAAGATAAGAAATTCCAACTTTTTTGGCCCCGGAAACTAGTGATCACGAATTAAGGCTCTTTTGTCGATTAGACGCTTAGTTTAGAAGATATGGACGATTTAAGTTTTAATAAGAAATTCCAACTTTTTTGGCCCGGGAAACTAGTGATCACGAATTATGGCTCTTTTGTCGATTAGACGCTTAGTTTAGAAGATATGGACGATTTAAGTTTTAATAAGAAACTCCAACTTTTTTGGCCCCGGAAACTAGTGATCACGAATTAAGGCTCTTTTGTCGATTAGACGCTTAGTTTAGAAGATATCGACGATTTAAGTTTTTATAAGAAATTCCAACTTTTTTGGCCCGGGAAACTAGTGATCACGAATTAAGGCTCTTTTGTCGATTAGACGCTTAGTATAGAAGATATGGACGATTTAAGTTTTTATAAGAAATTCCAACTTTTTTGGCCCGGGAAACTTGTGATCACGAATTAAGGCTCTTTTGTCGATTAGACGCTTAGTTTAGAAGATATCGACGATTTAAGTTTTTATAAAAAATTCCAACTTTTTTGGCCCGGGAAACTAGTGATCACGAATTAAGGCTCTTTTGTCGATTAGACGCTTAGTTTAGAAGATATCGACGATTTAAGTTTTTATAAGAAATTCCAACTTTTTTGGCCCGGAAAACTATTGATCACGATTTAAGGCTCTTTTGTCGATTAGACGCTTAGTTTAGAAGATATCGACGATTTAAGTTTTTATATGAAAATCCAACTTTTTTGGCCCGGGAAACTAGTGATCACGAATTATGGCTCATTTGTCGATTAGACGCTTAGTTTAGAAGATATGGACGATTTAAGTTTTTATAAGAAATTTCAACTTTTTTGGCCCGGGAAACTAGTGATCACGAATTATGGCTCTTTTGTCGATTAGACGCTTAGTTTAGAAGATATCGAAAGATAAGAAATTCCAACTTTTTTGGCCCCGGAAACTAGTGATCACGAATTTAAACTCTTTTGTCGATTAGACGCTTAGTTTAGAAGATATCGACGATTTAAGTTTTTATAAGAAATTTCAACTTTTTTGGCCCGGGAAACTAGTGATCACGAATTATGGCTCTTTTGTCGATTAGACGCTTAGTTTAGAAGATATGGACGATTTAAGTTTTTATAAGAAATTTCAACTTTTTGGCCCGGGAAACTAGTGATCACGAATTAAGGCTCTTTTGTCGATTAGACGCTTAGTTTAGAAGATATCGACGATTTAAGTTTTTATAAGAAATTCCAACTTTTTTGGCCCGGGAAACTAGTGATCACGAATTATGGCTCTTTTGTCGATTAGACGCTTAGTTTAGAAGATATGGACGATTTAAGTTTTTATAAGAAATTTCAACTTTTTTGGCCCGGGAAACTAGTGATCACGAATTAAGGCTCTTTTGTCGATTAGACGCTTAGTTTAGAAGATATCGAAAGATAAGAAATTCCAACTTTTTTGGCCCCGGAAACTAGTGATCACGAATTTAAGCTCTTTTGTCGATTAGACGCTTAGTTTAGAAGATATCGACGATTTAAGTTTTTATAAGAAATTTCAACTTTTTTGGCCCGGGAAACTAGTGATCACGAATTATGGCTCTTTTGTCGATTAGACGCTTAGTTTAGAAGATATGGACGATTTAAGTTTTTATAAGAAATTTCAACTTTTTTGGCCCGGGAAACTAGTGATCACGAATTAAGGCTCTTTTGTCGATTAGACGCTTAGTTTAGAAGATATCGAAAGATAAGAAATTCCAACTTTTTTGGCCCCGGAAACTAGTGATCACGAATTAAGGCTCTTTTGTCGATTAGACGCTTAGTTTAGAAGATATGGACGATTTAAGTTTTAATAAGAAATTCCAACTTTTTTGGCCCCGGAAACTAGTGATCACGAATTAAGGCTCTTTTGTCGATTAGACGCTTAGTTTAGAAGATATCGACGATTTAAGTTTTTATAAGAAATTCCAACTTTTTTGGCCCGGGAAACTAGTGATCACGAATTAAGGCTCTTTTGTCGATTAGACGCTTAGTATAGAAGATATGGACGATTTAAGTTTTTATAAGAAATTCCAACTTTTTTGGCCCGGGAAACTTGTGATCACGAATTAAGGCTCTTTTGTCGATTAGACGCTTAGTTTAGAAGATATCGACGATTTAAGTTTTTATAAAAAATTCCAACTTTTTTGGCCCGGGAAACTAGTGATCACGAATTATGGCTCTTTTGTCGATTAGACGCTTAGTTTAGAAGATATGGACGATTTAAGTTTTTATAAGAAATTTCAACTTTTTTGGCCCGGGAAACTAGTGATCACGAATTAAGGCTCTTTTGTCGATTAGACGCTTAGTTTAGAAGATATCGAAAGATAAGAAATTCCAACTTTTTTGGCCCCGGAAACTAGTGATCACGAATTAAGGCTCTTTTGTCGATTAGACGCTTAGGTTAGAAGATATGGACGATTTAAGTTTTAATAAGAAATTCCAACTTTTTTGGCCCGGGAAACTAGTGATCACGAATTATGGCTCTTTTGTCGATTAGACGCTTAGTTTAGAAGATATCGACGATTTAAGTTTTTATAAGAAATTCCAACTTTTTTGGCCCGGGAAACTAGTGATCACGAATTATGGCTCTTTTGTCGATTAGACGCTTAGTTTAGAAGATATGGACGATTTAAGTTTTTATAAGAAATTTCAACTTTTTTGGCCCGGGAAACTAGTGATCACGAATTAAGGCTCTTTTGTCGATTAGACGCTTAGTTTAGAAGATATCGAAAGATAAGAAATTCCAACTTTTTTGGCCCCGTAAACTAGTGATCACGAATTTAAGCTCTTTTGTCGATTAGACGCTTAGTTTAGAAGATATCGACGATTTAAGTTTTTATAAGAAATTTCAACTTTTTTGGCCCGGGAAACTAGTGATCACGAATTAAGGCTCTTTTGTCGATTAGACGCTTAGTTTAGAAGATATGGACGATTTAAGTTTTTATAAGAAATTTCAACTTTTTTGGCCCGGGAAACTAGTGATCACGAATTAAGGCTCTTTTGTCGATTAGACGCTTAGTTTAGAAGATATCGAAAGATAAGAAATTCCAACTTTTTTGGCCCCGGAAACTAGTGATCACGAATTAAGGCTCTTTTGTCGATTAGACGCTTAGTTTAGAAGATATGGACGATTTAAGTTTTAATAAGAAATTCCAACTTTTTTGGCCCGGGAAACTAGTGATCACGAATTAAGGCTCTTTTGTCGATTAGACGCTTAGTATAGAAGATATGGACGATTTAAGTTTTTATAAGAAATTCCAACTTTTTTGGCCCGGGAAACTTGTGATCACGAATTAAGGCTCTTTTGTCGATTAGACGCTTAGTTTAGAAGATATGGACGATTTAAGTTTTAATAAGAAATTCCAACTTTTTTGGCCCCGGAAACTAGTGATCACGAATTAAGGCTCTTTTGTCGATTAGACGCTTAGTTTAGAAGATATCGACGATTTAAGTTTTTATATGAAAATCCAACTTTTTTGGCCCGGAAAACTATTGATCACGAATTAAGGCTCTTTTGTCGATTAGACGCTTAGTATAGAAGATATGGACGATTTAAGTTTTTATAAGAAATTCCAACTTTTTTGGCCCGGGAAACTTGTGATCACGAATTAAGGCTCTTTTGTCGATTAGACGCTTAGTTTAGAAGATATCGACGATTTAAGTTTTTATAAAAAATTCCAACTTTTTTGGCCCGGGAAACTAGTGATCACGAATTAAGGCTCTTTTGTCGATTAGACGCTTAGTTTAGAAGATATCGACGATTTAAGTTTTTATAAGAAATTCCAACTTTTTTGGCCCGGAAAACTATTGATCACGAATTAAGGCTCTTTTGTCGATTAGACGCTTAGTTTAGAAGATATCGAAAGATAAGAAATTCCAACTTTTTTGGCCCCGGAAACTAGTGATCACGAATTAAGGCTCTTTTGTCGATTAGACGCTTAGGTTAGAAGATATGGACGATTTAAGTTTTAATAAGAAATTCCAACTTTTTTGGCCCGGGAAACTAGTGATCACGAATTATGGCTCTTTTGTCGATTAGACGCTTAGTTTAGAAGATATCGACGATTTAAATTTTTATAGGAAATTCCAACTTTTTTGGCCCGGGAAACTAGTGATCACGAATTATGGCTCTTTTGTCGATTAGACGCTTAGTTTAGAAGATATGGACGATTTAAGTTTTTATAAGAAATTTCAACTTTTTTGGCCCGGGAAACTAGTGATCACGAATTAAGGCTCTTTTGTCGATTAGACGCTTAGTTTAGAAGATATCGAAAGATAAGAAATTCCAACTTTTTTGGCCCCGGAAACTAGTGATCACGAATTTAAGCTCTTTTGTCGATTAGACGCTTAGTTTAGAAGATATCGACGATTTAAGTTTTTATAAGAAATTTCAACTTTTTTGGCCCGGGAAACTAGTGATCGCGAATTAAGGCTCTTTTGTCGATTAGACGCTTAGTTTAGAAGATATGGACGATTTAAGTTTTTATAAGAAATTTCAACTTTTTTGGCCCGGGAAACTAGTGATCACGAATTAAGGCTCTTTTGTCGATTAGACGCTTAGTTTAGAAGATATCGAAAGATAAGAAATTCCAACTTTTTTGGCCCCGGAAACTAGTGATCACGAATTAAGGCTCTTTTGTCGATTAGACGCTTAGTTTAGAAGATATGGACGATTTAAGTTTTAATAAGAAATTCCAACTTTTTTGGCCCGGGAAACTAGTGATCACGAATTAAGGCTCTTTTGTCGATTAGACGCTTAGTATAGAAGATATGGACGATTTAAGTTTTTATAAGAAATTCCAACTTTTTTGGCCCGGGAAACTTGTGATCACGAATTAAGGCTCTTTTGTCGATTAGACGCTTAGTTTAGAAGATATGGACGATTTAAGTTTTAATAAGAAATTCCAACTTTTTTGGCCCCGGAAACTAGTGATCACGAATTAAGGCTCTTTTGTCGATTAGACGCTTAGTTTAGAAGATATCGACGATTTAAGTTTTTATATGAAAATCCAACTTTTTTGGCCCGGAAAACTATTGATCACGAATTAAGGCTCTTTTGTCGATTAGACGCTTAGTATAGAAGATATGGACAATTTAAGTTTTTATAAGAAATTCCAACTTTTTTGGCCCGGGAAACTTGTGATCACGAATTAAGGCTCTTTTGTCGATTAGACGCTTAGTTTAGAAGATATCGACGATTTAAGTTTTTATAAAAAATTCCAACTTTTTTGGCCCGGGAAACTAGTGATCACGAATTAAGGCTCTTTTGTCGATTAGACGCTTAGTTTAGAAGATATCGACGATTTAAGTTTTTATAAGAAATTCCAACTTTTTTGGCCCGGAAAACTATTGATCACGAATTAAGGCTCTTTTGTCGATTAGACGCTTAGTTTAGAAGATATCGACGATTTAAGTTTTTATATGAAAATCCAACTTTTTTGGCCCGGAAAACTATTGATCACGAATTAAGGCTCTTTTGTCGATTAGACGCTTAGTTTAGAAGATATGGACGATTTAAGTTTTTATAAGAAATTCCAACTTTTTTGGCCCCGGAAACTAGTGATCACGAATTAAGGCTCTTTTGTCGATTAGACGCTTAGTTTAGAAGATATCGACGATTTAAGTTTTTATAAGAAATTCCAACGTTTTTGGCCCGGGAAACTAGTGATCACGAATTATGGCTCTTTTGTCGATTAGACGCTTAGTTTAGAAGATATCGACGATTTAAGTTTTTATGAGAAATTCCAACTTTTTTGGCCCCGGAAATTAGTGATCACGAATTAAGGCTCTTTTGTCGATTAGACGCTTAGTTTAGAAGATATCGTCGATTTAAGTTTTTATGAGAAATTCCAACTTTTTTGGCCCAGGAAACTAGTGATCACTCTTTTGTCGATTAGACGCTTAGTTTAGAAGATATCGACGATTTAAGTTTTTATAAGAAATTCCAACTTTTTTGGCCCCGGGACGATGTAAGTTTTTATAAGAAATTCCAACTTTTTTGGCCCGAGAAACTAGTGATCACGAATTAAGGCTCTTTTGTCGATTAGACGCTTAGTTTAGAAGATATCGACGATTTAAGTTTTTATAAGAAATTTCAACTTTTTTGGCCCGGGAAACTAGTGATCACGAATTATGGCTCTTTTGTCGATTAGACGCTTAGTTTAGAAGATATCGACGATTTATGTTTTTATAAGAAATTCCAACTTTTTGGGCCCGGGAAACTTGTGATCACGAATTAAGGCTCTTTTGTCGATTAGACGCTTAGTTTAGAAGATATCGTCGATTTAAGTTTTTATGAGAAATCCCAACTTTTTTGGCCCGGGAAACTAGTGATCACGAATTATGGCTCTTTTGTCGATTAGACGCTTAGTTTAGAAGATATCGACGATTTAAGTTTTTATAAGAAATTCCAACTTTTTTGGCCCCGGAAACTAGTGATCACGAATTAAGGCTCTTTTGTCGATTAGACGCTTAGTATAGAAGATATGGACGATTTAAGTTTTCATAAGAAATTCCAACTTTTTTGGCCCGGGAAACTTGTGATCACGAATTAGGGCTCTTTTGTCGATTAGACGCTTAGTTTAGAAGATATCGACGATTTAAGTTTTTATAAGAAATTTCAACTTTTTTGGCCCGGGAAACTAGTCATGAATTATGGCTCTTTTGTCGATTAGACGCTTAGTTTAGAAGATATGGACGATTTAAGTTTTAATAAGAAATTCCAACTTTTTTGGCCCGGGAAACTAGTGATCACGAATTATGGCTCTTTTGTCGATTAGACGCTTAGTTTAGAAGATATGGACGATTTAAGTTTTAATAAGAAACTCCAACTTTTTTGGCCCCGGAAACTAGTGATCACGAATTAAGGCTCTTTTGTCGATTAGACGCTTAGTTTAGAAGATATCGACGATTTAAGTTTTTATAAGAAATTCCAACTTTTTTGGCCCGGGAAACTAGTGATCACGAATTAAGGCTCTTTTGTCGATTAGACGCTTAGTATAGAAGATATGGACGATTTAAGTTTTTATAAGAAATTCCAACTTTTTTGGCCCGGGAAACTTGTGATCACGAATTAAGGCTCTTTTGTCGATTAGACGCTTAGTTTAGAAGATATCGACGATTTAAGTTTTTATAAAAAATTCCAACTTTTTTGGCCCGGGAAACTAGTGATCACGAATTAAGGCTCTTTTGTCGATTAGACGCTTAGTTTAGAAGATATCGACGATTTAAGTTTTTATAAGAAATTCCAACTTTTTTGGCCCGGAAAACTATTGATCACGATTTAAGGCTCTTTTGTCGATTAGACGCTTAGTTTAGAAGATATCGACGATTTAAGTTTTTATATGAAAATCCAACTTTTTTGGCCCGGGAAACTAGTGATCACGAATTATGGCTCTTTTGTCGATTAGACGCTTAGTTTAGAAGATATGGACGATTTAAGTTTTTATAAGAAATTTCAACTTTTTTGGCCCGGGAAACTAGTGATCACGAATTATGGCTCTTTTGTCGATTAGACGCTTAGTTTAGAAGATATCGAAAGATAAGAAATTCCAACTTTTTTGGCCCCGGAAACTAGTGATCACGAATTTAAACTCTTTTGTCGATTAGACGCTTAGTTTAGAAGATATCGACGATTTAAGTTTTTATAAGAAATTTCAACTTTTTTGGCCCGGGAAACTAGTGATCACGAATTATGGCTCTTTTGTCGATTAGACGCTTAGTTTAGAAGATATGGACGATTTAAGTTTTTATAAGAAATTTCAACTTTTTGGCCCGGGAAACTAGTGATCACGAATTAAGGCTCTTTTGTCGATTAGACGCTTAGTTTAGAAGATATCGACGATTTAAGTTTTTATAAGAAATTCCAACTTTTTTGGCCCGGGAAACTAGTGATCACGAATTATGGCTCTTTTGTCGATTAGACGCTTAGTTTAGAAGATATGGACGATTTAAGTTTTTATAAGAAATTTCAACTTTTTTGGCCCGGGAAACTAGTGATCACGAATTAAGGCTCTTTTGTCGATTAGACGCTTAGTTTAGAAGATATCGAAAGATAAGAAATTCCAACTTTTTTGGCCCCGGAAACTAGTGATCACGAATTTAAGCTCTTTTGTCGATTAGACGCTTAGTTTAGAAGATATCGACGATTTAAGTTTTTATAAGAAATTTCAACTTTTTTGGCCCGGGAAACTAGTGATCACGAATTATGGCTCTTTTGTCGATTAGACGCTTAGTTTAGAAGATATGGACGATTTAAGTTTTTATAAGAAATTTCAACTTTTTTGGCCCGGGAAACTAGTGATCACGAATTAAGGCTCTTTTGTCGATTAGACGCTTAGTTTAGAAGATATCGAAAGATAAGAAATTCCAACTTTTTTGGCCCCGGAAACTAGTGATCACGAATTAAGGCTCTTTTGTCGATTAGACGCTTAGTTTAGAAGATATGGACGATTTAAGTTTTAATAAGAAATTCCAACTTTTTTGGCCCCGGAAACTAGTGATCACGAATTAAGGCTCTTTTGTCGATTAGACGCTTAGTTTAGAAGATATCGACGATTTAAGTTTTTATAAGAAATTCCAACTTTTTTGGCCCGGGAAACTAGTGATCACGAATTAAGGCTCTTTTGTCGATTAGACGCTTAGTATAGAAGATATGGACGATTTAAGTTTTTATAAGAAATTCCAACTTTTTTGGCCCGGGAAACTTGTGATCACGAATTAAGGCTCTTTTGTCGATTAGACGCTTAGTTTAGAAGATATCGACGATTTAAGTTTTTATAAAAAATTCCAACTTTTTTGGCCCGGGAAACTAGTGATCACGAATTATGGCTCTTTTGTCGATTAGACGCTTAGTTTAGAAGATATGGACGATTTAAGTTTTTATAAGAAATTTCAACTTTTTTGGCCCGGGAAACTAGTGATCACGAATTAAGGCTCTTTTGTCGATTAGACGCTTAGTTTAGAAGATATCGAAAGATAAGAAATTCCAACTTTTTTGGCCCCGGAAACTAGTGATCACGAATTAAGGCTCTTTTGTCGATTAGACGCTTAGGTTAGAAGATATGGACGATTTAAGTTTTAATAAGAAATTCCAACTTTTTTGGCCCGGGAAACTAGTGATCACGAATTATGGCTCTTTTGTCGATTAGACGCTTAGTTTAGAAGATATCGACGATTTAAGTTTTTATAAGAAATTCCAACTTTTTTGGCCCGGGAAACTAGTGATCACGAATTATGGCTCTTTTGTCGATTAGACGCTTAGTTTAGAAGATATGGACGATTTAAGTTTTTATAAGAAATTTCAACTTTTTTGGCCCGGGAAACTAGTGATCACGAATTAAGGCTCTTTTGTCGATTAGACGCTTAGTTTAGAAGATATCGAAAGATAAGAAATTCCAACTTTTTTGGCCCCGTAAACTAGTGATCACGAATTTAAGCTCTTTTGTCGATTAGACGCTTAGTTTAGAAGATATCGACGATTTAAGTTTTTATAAGAAATTTCAACTTTTTTGGCCCGGGAAACTAGTGATCACGAATTAAGGCTCTTTTGTCGATTAGACGCTTAGTTTAGAAGATATGGACGATTTAAGTTTTTATAAGAAATTTCAACTTTTTTGGCCCGGGAAACTAGTGATCACGAATTAAGGCTCTTTTGTCGATTAGACGCTTAGTTTAGAAGATATCGAAAGATAAGAAATTCCAACTTTTTTGGCCCCGGAAACTAGTGATCACGAATTAAGGCTCTTTTGTCGATTAGACGCTTAGTTTAGAAGATATGGACGATTTAAGTTTTAATAAGAAATTCCAACTTTTTTGGCCCGGGAAACTAGTGATCACGAATTAAGGCTCTTTTGTCGATTAGACGCTTAGTATAGAAGATATGGACGATTTAAGTTTTTATAAGAAATTCCAACTTTTTTGGCCCGGGAAACTTGTGATCACGAATTAAGGCTCTTTTGTCGATTAGACGCTTAGTTTAGAAGATATGGACGATTTAAGTTTTAATAAGAAATTCCAACTTTTTTGGCCCCGGAAACTAGTGATCACGAATTAAGGCTCTTTTGTCGATTAGACGCTTAGTTTAGAAGATATCGACGATTTAAGTTTTTATATGAAAATCCAACTTTTTTGGCCCGGAAAACTATTGATCACGAATTAAGGCTCTTTTGTCGATTAGACGCTTAGTATAGAAGATATGGACGATTTAAGTTTTTATAAGAAATTCCAACTTTTTTGGCCCGGGAAACTTGTGATCACGAATTAAGGCTCTTTTGTCGATTAGACGCTTAGTTTAGAAGATATCGACGATTTAAGTTTTTATAAAAAATTCCAACTTTTTTGGCCCGGGAAACTAGTGATCACGAATTAAGGCTCTTTTGTCGATTAGACGCTTAGTTTAGAAGATATCGACGATTTAAGTTTTTATAAGAAATTCCAACTTTTTTGGCCCGGAAAACTATTGATCACGAATTAAGGCTCTTTTGTCGATTAGACGCTTAGTTTAGAAGATATCGAAAGATAAGAAATTCCAACTTTTTTGGCCCCGGAAACTAGTGATCACGAATTAAGGCTCTTTTGTCGATTAGACGCTTAGGTTAGAAGATATGGACGATTTAAGTTTTAATAAGAAATTCCAACTTTTTTGGCCCGGGAAACTAGTGATCACGAATTATGGCTCTTTTGTCGATTAGACGCTTAGTTTAGAAGATATCGACGATTTAAATTTTTATAGGAAATTCCAACTTTTTTGGCCCGGGAAACTAGTGATCACGAATTATGGCTCTTTTGTCGATTAGACGCTTAGTTTAGAAGATATGGACGATTTAAGTTTTTATAAGAAATTTCAACTTTTTTGGCCCGGGAAACTAGTGATCACGAATTAAGGCTCTTTTGTCGATTAGACGCTTAGTTTAGAAGATATCGAAAGATAAGAAATTCCAACTTTTTTGGCCCCGGAAACTAGTGATCACGAATTTAAGCTCTTTTGTCGATTAGACGCTTAGTTTAGAAGATATCGACGATTTAAGTTTTTATAAGAAATTTCAACTTTTTTGGCCCGGGAAACTAGTGATCACGAATTAAGGCTCTTTTGTCGATTAGACGCTTAGTTTAGAAGATATGGACGATTTAAGTTTTTATAAGAAATTTCAACTTTTTTGGCCCGGGAAACTAGTGATCACGAATTAAGGCTCTTTTGTCGATTAGACGCTTAGTTTAGAAGATATCGAAAGATAAGAAATTCCAACTTTTTTGGCCCCGGAAACTAGTGATCACGAATTAAGGCTCTTTTGTCGATTAGACGCTTAGTTTAGAAGATATGGACGATTTAAGTTTTAATAAGAAATTCCAACTTTTTTGGCCCGGGAAACTAGTGATCACGAATTAAGGCTCTTTTGTCGATTAGACGCTTAGTATAGAAGATATGGACGATTTAAGTTTTTATAAGAAATTCCAACTTTTTTGGCCCGGGAAACTTGTGATCACGAATTAAGGCTCTTTTGTCGATTAGACGCTTAGTTTAGAAGATATGGACGATTTAAGTTTTAATAAGAAATTCCAACTTTTTTGGCCCCGGAAACTAGTGATCACGAATTAAGGCTCTTTTGTCGATTAGACGCTTAGTTTAGAAGATATCGACGATTTAAGTTTTTATATGAAAATCCAACTTTTTTGGCCCGGAAAACTATTGATCACGAATTAAGGCTCTTTTGTCGATTAGACGCTTAGTATAGAAGATATGGACAATTTAAGTTTTTATAAGAAATTCCAACTTTTTTGGCCCGGGAAACTTGTGATCACGAATTAAGGCTCTTTTGTCGATTAGACGCTTAGTTTAGAAGATATCGACGATTTAAGTTTTTATAAAAAATTCCAACTTTTTTGGCCCGGGAAACTAGTGATCACGAATTAAGGCTCTTTTGTCGATTAGACGCTTAGTTTAGAAGATATCGACGATTTAAGTTTTTATAAGAAATTCCAACTTTTTTGGCCCGGAAAACTATTGATCACGAATTAAGGCTCTTTTGTCGATTAGACGCTTAGTTTAGAAGATATCGACGATTTAAGTTTTTATATGAAAATCCAACTTTTTTGGCCCGGAAAACTATTGATCACGAATTAAGGCTCTTTTGTCGATTAGACGCTTAGTTTAGAAGATATGGACGATTTAAGTTTTTATAAGAAATTCCAACTTTTTTGGCCCCGGAAACTAGTGATCACGAATTAAGGCTCTTTTGTCGATTAGACGCTTAGTTTAGAAGATATCGACGATTTAAGTTTTTATAAGAAATTCCAACGTTTTTGGCCCGGGAAACTAGTGATCACGAATTATGGCTCTTTTGTCGATTAGACGCTTAGTTTAGAAGATATCGACGATTTAAGTTTTTATGAGAAATTCCAACTTTTTTGGCCCCGGAAATTAGTGATCACGAATTAAGGCTCTTTTGTCGATTAGACGCTTAGTTTAGAAGATATCGTCGATTTAAGTTTTTATGAGAAATTCCAACTTTTTTGGCCCAGGAAACTAGTGATCACTCTTTTGTCGATTAGACGCTTAGTTTAGAAGATATCGACGATTTAAGTTTTTATAAGAAATTCCAACTTTTTTGGCCCCGGGACGATGTAAGTTTTTATAAGAAATTCCAACTTTTTTGGCCCGAGAAACTAGTGATCACGAATTAAGGCTCTTTTGTCGATTAGACGCTTAGTTTAGAAGATATCGACGATTTAAGTTTTTATAAGAAATTTCAACTTTTTTGGCCCGGGAAACTAGTGATCACGAATTATGGCTCTTTTGTCGATTAGACGCTTAGTTTAGAAGATATCGACGATTTAAGTTTTTATAAGAAATTCCAACTTTTTTGGCCCGGGAAACTAGTGATCACGAATTAAGGCTCTTTTGTCGATTAGACGCTTAGTTTAGAAGATATCGACGATTTAAGTTTTTATATGAAAATCCAACTTTTTTGGCCCGGGAAACTGGTGATCACGAATTATGGCTCTTTTGTCGATTAGACGCTTAGTTTAGACGATATGGACGATTTAAGTTTTTATAAGAAATTTCAACTTTTTTGGCCCGGGAAACTAGTGATCACGAATTATGGCTCTTTTGTCGATTAGACGCTTAGTTTAGAAGATATGGACGATTTAAGTTTTTATAAGAAATTTCAACTTTTTTGGCCCGGGAAACTAGTGATCACGAATTAAGGCTCTTTTGTCGATTAGACGCTTAGTTTAGAAGATATCGACGATTTAAGTTTTTATATGAAAATCCAACTTTTTTGGCCCGGGAAACTAGTGATCACGAATTATGGCTCTTTTGTCGATTAGACGCTTAGTTTAGACGATATGGACGATTTAAGTTTTTATAAGAAATTTCAACTTTTTTGGCCCGGGAAACTAGTGATCACGAATTAAGGCTCTTTTGTCGATTAGAGGCTTAGTTAAGAAGATATCGACGATTTAAGTTTTTATAAGAAATTTCAACTTTTTTGGCCCCGGAAACTAGTGATCACGAATTTAAGCTCTTTTGTCGATTAGACGCTTAGTTTAGAAGATATCGACGATTTAAGTTTTTATAAGAAATTTCAACTTTTTTGGCCCGGGAAACTAGTGATCACGAATTATGGCTCTTTTGTCGATTAGACGCTTAGTTTAGAAGATATCGACGATTTAAGTTTTTATAAGAAATTCCAACTTTTTTGGCCTGGGAAACTAGTGATCACGAATTAAGGCTCTTTTGTCGATTAGACGCTTAGTTTAGAAGATATCGTCGATTTAAGTTTTTATGAGAAATTCCAACTTTTTTGGCCCAGGAAACTAGTGATCACGAATTAAGGCTCTTTTGTAGATTAGACGCTTAGTTTAGAAGATATCGACGATTTAAGTTTTTATAAGAAATTCCAACTTTTTTGGCCCCGGGACGATTTAAGTTTTTATATGAAATTCCAACTTTTTTGGCTCGAGAAACTAGTGATCACGAATTAAGGCTCTTTTGTCGATTAGACGATTAGAAGATATCGACGAAACTAGTGATCACGAATTATGGCTCTTTTGTCGATTAGACGCTTAGTTTAGAAGATATCGACGATTTAAGTTTTTATAAGAAATTCCAACTTTTTTGGCCCGGGAAACTAGTGATCACGAATTAAGACTCTTTCGTCGATTAGACGCTTAGTTTAGAAGATATCGTCGATTTAAGTTTTTATGAGAAATTCCAACTTTTTTGGCCCGGGAAACTAGTGATCACGAATTAAGGCTCTTTTGTCGATTAGACGCTTAGTTTAGAAGATATCGACGATTTAAGTTTTTATAAGAAATTTCAACTTTTTTGTCCCGGGAAACTAGTGATCACGAATTATGGCTCTTTTGTCGATTAGACGCTTAGTTTAGAAGATATTGACGATTTAAGTTTTTATAAGAAATTCCAACTTTTTTGGCCCCGAAAACTAGTGATCACGAATTAAGGCTCTTTTGTCGATTATACGCTTAGTTTAGAAGATATCGACGATTTAAGTTTTCATAAGAAATTTCAACTTTTTTGGCCCGGGAAACTAGTGATCACGAATTAAGGCTCTTTTGTCGATTAGACGCTTAGTTTAGAAGATATCGACGATTTAAGTTTTTATGAGAAATTCCAACTTTTTTGGCCCGGGAAACTAGTGATCACGAATTAAGGCTCTTTTGTCGATTAGACGCTTAGTTTAGAAGATATCGACGATTTAAGTTTTTATAAGAAATTCCAAATTTTTTGGCCCCGGAAACTATTGATCACGAATTAAGGCTCTTTTGTCGATTAGACGCTTAGTTTAGAAGATATCAACGATTTAAGTTTTTATAAGAAATTCCAACTTTTTGGACCCGGGAAACTAGTGATCACGAATTAAGGCTCTTTTGTCGATTAGACGCTTAGTTTAGAAGATATCGACGATTTAAGTTTTTATAAGAAATTCCAACTTTTTTGGCCCGGGAAACTAGTGATCACGAATTAAGGCTCTTTTGTCGATTAGACGCTTAGTTTAGAAGATATCGACGATTTAAGTTTTCATAAGAAATTTCAACTTTTTTGGCCCGGGAAACTAGTGATCACGAATTAAGACTCTTTTGTCGATTAGACGCTTAGTTTAGAAGATATCGACGATTTAAGTTTTTATAAGAAATTTCAACTTTTTTGGCCCCGGAAACTAGTGATCACGAATTTACGCTCTTTTGTCGATTAGACGCTTAGTTTAGAAGATATCGACGATTTAAGTTTTCATAAGAAATTTCAACTTTTTTGGCCCGGGAAACTAGTGATCACGAATTAAGGCTCTTTTGTCGATTAGACTTAGTTTAGAAGATATCGACGATTTAAGTTTTTATAAGAAATTCCAACTTTTTTGGCCCGGGAAACTAGTGATCACGAATTATGGCTCTTTTGTCGATTAGACGCTTAGTTTAGAAGATATGGACGATTTAAGTTTTTATAAGAAATTCCAACTTTTTTGGCCCCGGAAACTAGTGATCACGAATTAAGGCTCTTTTGTCGATTAGACGCTTAGTTTAGAAGATATCGACGATTTAAGTTTTTATAAGAAATTCCAACGTTTTTGGCCCGGGAAACTAGTGATCACGAATTATGGCTCTTTTGTCGATTAGACGCTTAGTTTAGAAGATATCGACGATTTAAGTTTTTATGAGAAATTCCAACTTTTTTGGCCCCGGAAATTAGTGATCACGAATTAAGGCTCTTTTGTCGATTAGACGCTTAGTTTAGAAGATATCGTCGATTTAAGTTTTTATGAGAAATTCCAACTTTTTTGGCCCAGGAAACTAGTGATCACTCTTTTGTCGATTAGACGCTTAGTTTAGAAGATATCGACGATTTAAGTTTTTATAAGAAATTCCAACTTTTTTGGCCCCGGGACGATGTAAGTTTTTATAAGAAATTCCAACTTTTTTGGCCCGAGAAACTAGTGATCACGAATTAAGGCTCTTTTGTCGATTAGACGCTTAGTTTAGAAGATATCGACGATTTAAGTTTTTATAAGAAATTTCAACTTTTTTGGCCCGGGAAACTAGTGATCACGAATTATGGCTCTTTTGTCGATTAGACGCTTAGTTTAGAAGATATGGACGATTTAAGTTTTTATAAGAAATTCCAACTTTTTTGGCCCGGGAAACTAGTGATCACGAATTAAGGCTCTTTTGTCGATTAGACGCTTAGTTTAGAAGATATCGACGATTTAAGTTTTTATATGAAAATCCAACTTTTTTGGCCCGGGAAACTAGTGATCACGAATTATGGCTCTTTTGTCGATTAGACGCTTAGTTTAGACGATATGGACGATTTAAGTTTTTATAAGAAATTTCAACTTTTTTGGCCCGGGAAACTAGTGATCACGAATTAAGGCTCTTTTGTCGATTAGAGGCTTAGTTAAGAAGATATCGACGATTTAAGTTTTTATAAGAAATTTCAACTTTTTTGGCCCCGGAAACTAGTGATCACGAATTTAAGCTCTTTTGTCGATTAGACGCTTAGTTTAGAAGATATCGACGATTTAAGTTTTTATAAGAAATTTCAACTTTTTTGGCCCGGGAAACTAGTGATCACGAATTATGGCTCTTTTGTCGATTAGACGCTTAGTTTAGAAGATATCGACGATTTAAGTTTTTATAAGAAATTCCAACTTTTTTGGCCTGGGAAACTAGTGATCACGAATTAAGGCTCTTTTGTCGATTAGACGATTAGAAGATATCGACGAAACTAGTGATCACGAATTATGGCTCTTTTGTCGATTAGACGCTTAGTTTAGAAGATATCGACGATTTAAGTTTTTATAAGAAATTCCAACTTTTTTGGCCCGGGAAACTAGTGATCACGAATTAAGACTCTTTCGTCGATTAGACGCTTAGTTTAGAAGATATCGTCGATTTAAGTTTTTATGAGAAATTCCAACTTTTTTGGCCCGGGAAACTAGTGATCACGAATTAAGGCTCTTTTGTCGATTAGACGCTTAGTTTAGAAGATATCGACGATTTAAGTTTTTATAAGAAATTTCAACTTTTTTGTCCCGGGAAACTAGTGATCACGAATTATGGCTCTTTTGTCGATTAGACGCTTAGTTTAGAAGATATTGACGATTTAAGTTTTTATAAGAAATTCCAACTTTTTTGGCCCCGAAAACTAGTGATCACGAATTAAGGCTCTTTTGTCGATTATACGCTTAGTTTAGAAGATATCGACGATTTAAGTTTTTATAAGAAATTCCAAATTTTTTGGCCCCGGAAACTATTGATCACGAATTAAGGCTCTTTTGTCGATTAGACGCTTAGTTTAGAAGATATCAACGATTTAAGTTTTTATAAGAAATTCCAACTTTTTTGACCCGGGAAACTAGTGATCACGAATTAAGGCTCTTTTGTCGATTAGACGCTTAGTTTAGAAGATATCGACGATTTAAGTTTTTATAAGAAATTCCAACTTTTTTGGCCCGGGAAACTAGTGATCACGAATTAAGGCTCTTTTGTCGATTAGACGCTTAGTTTAGAAGATATCGACGATTTAAGTTTTCATAAGAAATTTCAACTTTTTTGGCCCGGGAAACTAGTGATCACGAATTAAGACTCTTTTGTCGATTAGACGCTTAGTTTAGAAGATATCGACGATTTAAGTTTTTATAAGAAATTTCAACTTTTTTGGCCCCGGAAACTAGTGATCACGAATTTACGCTCTTTTGTCGATTAGACGCTTAGTTTAGAAGATATCGACGATTTAAGTTTTCATAAGAAATTTCAACTTTTTTGGCCCGGGAAACTAGTGATCACGAATTATGGCTCTTTTGTCGATTAGACTTAGTTTAGAAGATATCGACGATTTAAGTTTTTATAAGAAATTCCAACTTTTTTGGCCCGGGAAACTAGTGATCACGAATTATGGCTCTTTTGTCGATTAGACGCTTAGTTTAGAAGATATGGACGATTTAAGTTTTTATATGAAAATCCAACTTTTTTGGCCCGGGAAACTAGTGATCACGAATTATGGCTCTTTTGTCGATTAGACGCTTAGTTTAGAAGATATCGACGATTTAAGTTTTTATAAGAAATTTCAACATTTTTGGCCCGGGAAACTAGTGATCACGAATTAAGGCTCTTTTGTCGATTAGACGCTTAGTTTAGAAGATATCGACGATTTAAGTTTTTATAAGAAATTTCAACTTTTTTGGCCCGGGAAACTAGTGATCACGAATTAAGGCTCTTTTGTCGATTAGACGCTTAGTTTAGAAGATATGGACGATTTAAGTTTTAATAAGAAATTCCAACTTTTTTGGCCCGGGAAACTAGTGATCACGAATTAAGGCTCTTTTGTCGATTAGACGCTTAGTATAGAAGATATGGACGATTTAAGTTTTTATAAGAAATTCCAACTTTTTTGGCCCGGGAAACTTGTGATCACGAATTAAGGCTCTTTTGTCGATAGACGCTTAGTTTAGAAGATATCGACGATTTAAGTTTTTATAAGAAATTCCAACTTTTTTGGCCCCGGAAACTAGTGATCACGAATTAAGGCTCTTTTGTCGATTAGACGCTTAGTTTAGAAGATATCGTCGATTTAAGTTTTTATGAGAAATTTCAACTTTTTTGGCCCAGGAAACTAGTGATCACGAATTAAGGCTCTTTTGTCGATTAGACGCTTAGTTTAGAAGATATCGACGATTTAAGTTTTTATAAGAAATTCCAACTTTTTTGGCCCCGGGACGATTTAAGTTTTTATAAGAAATTCCAACTTTTTTGGCCCGGGAAACTAGTGATCACTAATTAAGGCTCTTTTGTCGATTAGACGCTTAGTTTAAAAGATATCGACGATTTAAGTTTTTATGAGAAAATCCAACTTTTTTGGCCCGGGAAACTAGTGATCACGAATTATGGCTCTTTTGTCGATTAGACGCTTAGTTTAGACGATATGGACGATTTAAGTTTTTATAAGAAATTTCAACTTTTTTGGCCCGGGAAACTAGTGATCACGAATTATGGCTCTTTTGTCGATTAGAGGCTTAGTTTAGAAGATATCGACGATTTAAGTTTTTATAAGAAATTTCAACTTTTTTGGCCCCGGAAAATAGTGATCACGAATTTAAGCTCTTTTGTCGATTAGACGCTTAGTTTAGAAGATATCGACGATTTAAGTTTTTATAAGAAATTTCAACTTTTTTGGCCCGGGAAACTAGTGATCACGAATTATGGCTCTTTTGTCGATTAGACGCTTAGTTTAGAAGATATCGACGATTTAAGTTTTTATAAGAAATTCCAACTTTTTTGGCCCGGGAAACTAGTGATCACGAATTAAGGCTCTTTTGTCGATTAGACGCTTAGTTTAGAAGATATCGTCGATTTAAGTTTTTATGAGAAATTCCAACTTTTTTGGCCCAGGAAACTAGTGATCACGAATTAAGGCTCTTTTGTCGATTAGACGCTTAGTTTAGAAGATATCGACGATTTAAGTTTTTATAAGAAATTCCAACTTTTTTGGCCCCGGGACGATTTAAGTTTTTATAAGAAATTCCAACTTTTTTGGCCCGAGAAACTAGTGATCACGAATTAAGGCTCTTTTGTCGATTAGACGATTAGAAGATATCGACGAAACTAGTGATCACGAATTATGGCTCTTTTGTCGATTAGACGCTTAGTTTAGAAGATATCGACGATTTAAGTTTTTATAAGAAATTCCAACTTTTTTGGCCCCGAAAACTAGTGATCACGAATTAAGGCTCTTTTGTCGATTAGACGCTTAGTTTAGAAGATATGGACGATTTAAGTTTTTATAAGAAATTCCAAATTTTTTGGCCCCGGAAACTATTGATCACGAATTAAGGCTCTTTTGTCGATTAGACGCTTAGTTTAGAAGATATCAACGATTTAAGTTTTTATAAGAAATTCCAACTTTTTTGACCCGGGAAACTAGTGATCACGAATTAAGGCTCTTTTGTCGATTAGACGCTTAGTTTAGAAGATATCGACGATTTAAGTTTTTATATGAAAATCCAACTTTTTTGGCCCGGGAAACTAGTGATCACGAATTATGGCTCTTTTGTCGATTAGACGCTTAGTTTAGACGATATGGACGATTTAAGTTTTTATAAGAAATTTCAACTTTTTTGGCCCGGGAAACTAGTGATCACGAATTAAGGCTCTTTTGTCGATTAGACGCTTAGTTTAGAAGATATCGACGATTTAAGTTTTTATAAGAAATTTCAACTTTTTTGGCCCCGGAAACTAGTGATCACGAATTTAAGCTCTTTTGTCGATTAGACGCTTAGTTTAGAAGATATCGACGATTTAAGTTTTTATAAGAAATTTCAACTTTTTTGGCCCGGGAAACTAGTGATCACGAATTAAGGCTCTTTTGTCGATTAGACGATTAGAAGATATCGACGAAACTAGTGATCACGAATTATGGCTCTTTTGTCGATTAGACGCTTAGTTTAGAAGATATCGACGATTTAAGTTTTTATGAGAAATTTCAACTTTTTTGGCCCGGGAAACTAGTGATCACGAATTATGGCTCTTTTGTCGATTAGACGCTTAGTTTAGAAGATATCGTCGATTTAAGTTTTTATGAGAAATTCCAACTTTTTTGGCCCAGGAAACTAGTGATCACGAATTAAGGCTCTTTTGTCGATTAGACGCTTAGTTTAGAAGATATCGACGATTTAAGTTTTTATAAGAAATTCCAACTTTTTTGGCCCCGGGACGATTTAAGTTTTTATAAGAAATTCCAACTTTTTTGGCCCGAGAAACTAGTGATCACGAATTAAGGCTCTTTTGTCGATTAGTTTAGAAGATATCGACGATTTAAGTTTTTATAAGAAATTCCAACTTTTTTGGCCCGGGAAACTAGTGATCACGAATTAAGGCTCTTTTGTCGATTAGACGCTTAGTTTAGAAGATATCGACGATTTAAGTTTTTATATGAAATCCAACTTTTTTGGCCCGGGAAACTAGTGATCACGAATTATGGCTCTTTTGTCGATTAGACGCTTAGTTTAGAAGATATCGACGATTTAAGTTTTTATAAGAAATTTCAACTTTTTTGGCCCGGGAAACTAGTGATCACGAATTAAGGCTCTTTTGTCGATTAGACGCTTAGTTTAGAAGATATCGACGATTTAAGTTTTTATAAGAAATTCCAACTTTTTTGGCCCGGAAAACTATTGATCACGAATTAAGGCTCTTTTGTCGATTAGACGCTTAGTTTAGAAGATATCGACGATTTAAGTTTTTATAAGAAATTTCAACTTTTTTGGCCCGGGAAACTAGTGATCACGAATTAAGGCTCTTTTGTCGATTAGACGCTTAGTTTAGAAGATATGGACGATTTAAGTTTTAATAAGAAATTCCAACTTTTTTGGCCCGGGAAACTAGTGATCACGAATTATGGCTCATTTGTCGATTAGACGCTTACTTTAGAAGATATGGACGATTTAAGTTTTTATAAGAAATTCCAACTTTTTTGGCCCCGGAAACTAGTGATCACGAATTAAGGCTCTTTTGTCGATTAGACGCTTAGTTTAGAAGATATCGTCGATTGAAGTTTTTATGAGAAATTCCAACTTTTTTGGCCCAGGAAACTAGTGATCACGAATTAAGGCTCTTTTGTCGATTAGACGCTTAGTTTAGAAGATATCGACGATTTAAGTTTTTATAAGAAATTCCAACTTTTTTGGCCCCGGGACGATTTAAGTTTTTATAAGAAATTCCAACTTTTTTGGCCCGGGAAACTAGTGATCACTAATTAAGGCTCTTTTGTCGATTAGACGCTTAGTTTAAAAGATATCGACGATTTTAGTTTTTATGAGAAATTCCAACTTTTTTGGCCCGGGAAACTAGTGATCACGAATTAAGGCTCTTTTGTCGATTAGACGCTTAGTTTAGAAGATATCGACGATTTAACTTTTTATAAGAAATTCCAACTTTTTTGGCCCGGGAAACTAGTGATCACGAATTATGGCTCTTTTGTCGATTAGACGCTTAGTTTAGAAGATATCGACGATTTAAGTTTTTATAAGAAATTCCAACTTTTTTGGCCCGGGAAACTAGTGATCACGAATTAAGGCTCTTTTGTCGATTAGACGCTTAGTATAGAAGATATGGACGATTTAAGTTTTTATAAGAAATTCCAACTTTTTAGTTTAGAAGATATCGACGATTTAAGTTTTTATAAGAAATTCCAACTTTTTTGGCCCCGGGACGATTTAAGTTTTTATAAGAAATTCCAACTTTTTTGGCCCGGGAAACTAGTGATCACGAATTAAGGCTCTTTTGTCGATTAGACGCTTAGTTTAAAAGATATCGACGATTTAAGTTTTTATGAGAAATTCCAACTCTTTTGGCCCGGGAAACTAGTGATCACGAATTAAGGCTCTTTTGTCGATTAGACGCTTAGTTTAGAAGATATCGACGATTTAAGTTTTTATAAGAAATTTCAACTTTTTTGTCCCGAATTATGGCTCTTTTGTTGATTAGACGCTTAGTTTAGAAGATATCGACGGTTTAAGTTTTTATAAGAAATTCCAACTTTTTTGGCCCCGAAAACTAGTGATCACGAATTAAGGCTCTTTTGTCGATTAGACGCTTAGTTTAGAAGATATCGACGATTTAAGTTTTTATAAGAAATTCCAACTTTTTTGGCCCCGGGACGATTTAAGTTTTTATAAGAAATTCCAACTTTTTTGTCCCGAGAAACTAGTGATCACGAATTAAGGCTCTTTTGTCGATTAGACGATTAGAAGATATCGACGAAACTATTGATCACGAATTAAGGCTCTTTTGTCGATTAGACGCTTAGTTTAGAAGATATCAACGATTTAAGTTTTTATATGAAAATCCAACTTTTTTGGCCCGGGAAACTAGTGATCACTAATTAAGGCTCTTTTGTCGATTAGACGCTTAGTTTAAAAGATATGGACGATTTAAGTTTTTATGAGAAATTCCAACTTTTTTGGCCCGGGAAACTAGTGATCACGAATTAAGGCTCTTTTGTCGATTAGACGCTTAGTTTAGAAGATATCGACGATTTAAGTTTTTATAAGAAATTCCAACTTTTTTGGCCCGGGAAACTAGTGATCACGAATTATGGCTCTTTTGTCGATTAGACGCTTAGTTTAGAAGATATCGACGATTTAAGTTTTTATAAGAAATTCCAACTTTTTTGGCCCGGGAAACTAGTGATCACTAATTAAGGCTCTTTTGTCGATTAGACGCTTAGTTTAAAAGATATCGACGATTTAAGTTTTTATGAGAAATTCCAACTTTTTTGGCCCGGGAAACTAGTGATCACTAATTAAGGCTCTTTTGTCGATTAGACGCTTAGTTTAAAAGATATCGACGATTTAAGTTTTTATGAGAAATTCCAACTTTTTTGGCCCGGGAAACTAGTGATCACGAATTAAGGCTCTTTTGTCGATTAGACGCTTAGTATAGAAGATATGGACGATTTAAGTTTTTATAAGAAATTCCAACTTTTTAGTTTAGAAGATATCGACGATTTAAGTTTTTATAAGAAATTCCAACTTTTTTGGCCCCGGGACGATTTAAGTTTTTATAAGAAATTTCAACTCTTTTGGCCCGGGAAACTAGTGATCACGAATTATGGCTCTTTTGTCGATTAGACGCTTAGTTTAGAAGATATCGACGATTTAAGTTTTTATAAGAAATTCCAACTTTTTTGGCCCCGAAAACTAGTGATCACGAATTAAGGCTCTTTTGTCGATTAGACGCTTAGTTTAGAAGATATCGACGATTTAAGTTTTTATAAGAAATTCCAAATTTTTTGGCCCCGGAAACTATTGATCACGAATTAAGGCTCTTTTGTCGATTACACGCTTAATTTAGAAGATATCGTCGATTTAAGTTTTTATAAGAAATTCCAACTTTTTTGACCCGGGAAACTAGTGATCACGAATTAAGGCTCTTTTGTCGATTAGACGCTTAGTTTAGAAGATATCGACGATTTAAGTTTTTATAAGAAATTCCAACTTTTTTGGCCCGGGAAACTAGTGATCACGAATTATGGCTCTTTTGTCGATTAGACGCTTAGTTTAGAAGATATGGACGATTTAAGTTTTTATAAGAAATTCCAACTTTTTTGACCCGGGAAACTAGTGATCACGAATTAAGGCTCTTTTGTCGATTAGACGCTTAGTTTAGAAGATATCGACGATTTAAGTTATTATAAGAAATTCCAACTTTTTTGGCCCGGGAAACTAGTGATCACGAATTAAGGCTCTTTTGTCGATTAGACGCTTAGTTTAGAAGATATCGACGATTTAAGTTTTCATAAGAAATTTCAACTTTTTTGGCCCGGGAAACTAGTGATCACGAATTAAGACTCTTTTGTCGATTAGACGCTTAGTTTAGAAGATATCGACGATTTAAGTTTTTATAAGAAATTTCAACTTTTTTGGCCCCGGAAACTAGTGATCACGAATTTACGCTCTTTTGTCGATTAGACGCTTAGTTTAGAAGATATCGACGATTTAAGTTTTCATAAGAAATTTCAACTTTTTTGGCCCGGGAAACTAGTGATCACGAATTATGGCTCTTTTGTCGATTAGACTTAGTTTAGAAGATATCGACGATTTAAGTTTTTATAAGAAATTCCAACTTTTTTGGCCCGGGAAACTAGTGATCACGAATTATGGCTCTTTTGTCGATTAGACGCTTAGTTTAGAAGATATCGACGATTTAAGTTTTTATAAGAAATTTCAACATTTTTGGCCCGGGAAACTAGTGATCACGAATTAAGGCTCTTTTGTCGATTAGACGCTTAGTTTAGAAGATATGGACGATTTAAGTTTTAATAAGAAATTCCAACTTTTTTGGCCCGGGAAACTAGTGATCACGAATTAAGGCTCTTTTGTCGATTAGACGCTTAGTATAGAAGATATGGACGATTTAAGTTTTTATAAGAAATTCCAACTTTTTTGGCCCGGGAAACTTGTGATCACGAATTAAGGCTCTTTTGTCGATAGACGCTTAGTTTAGAAGATATCGACGATTTAAGTTTTTATAAGAAATTCCAACTTTTTTGGCCCCGGAAACTAGTGATCACGAATTAAGGCTCTTTTGTCGATTAGACGCTTAGTTTAGAAGATATCGTCGATTTAAGTTTTTATGAGAAATTTCAACTTTTTTGGCCCAGGAAACTAGTGATCACGAATTAAGGCTCTTTTGTCGATTAGACGCTTAGTTTAGAAGATATCGACGATTTAAGTTTTTATAAGAAATTCCAACTTTTTTGGCCCCGGGACGATTTAAGTTTTTATAAGAAATTCCAACTTTTTTGGCCCGGGAAACTAGTGATCACTAATTAAGGCTCTTTTGTCGATTAGACGCTTAGTTTAAAAGATATCGACGATTTAAGTTTTTATGAGAAAATCCAACTTTTTTGGCCCGGGAAACTAGTGATCACGAATTATGGCTCTTTTGTCGATTAGACGCTTAGTTTAGACGATATGGACGATTTAAGTTTTTATAAGAAATTTCAACTTTTTTGGCCCGGGAAACTAGTGATCACGAATTATGGCTCTTTTGTCGATTAGAGGCTTAGTTTAGAAGATATCGACGATTTAAGTTTTTATAAGAAATTTCAACTTTTTTGGCCCCGGAAAATAGTGATCACGAATTTAAGCTCTTTTGTCGATTAGACGCTTAGTTTAGAAGATATCGACGATTTAAGTTTTTATAAGAAATTTCAACTTTTTTGGCCCGGGAAACTAGTGATCACGAATTATGGCTCTTTTGTCGATTAGACGCTTAGTTTAGAAGATATCGACGATTTAAGTTTTTATAAGAAATTCCAACTTTTTTGGCCCGGGAAACTAGTGATCACGAATTAAGGCTCTTTTGTCGATTAGACGCTTAGTTTAGAAGATATCGACGATTTAAGTTTTTATGAGAAATTCCAACTTTTTTGGCCCAGGAAACTAGTGATCACGAATTAAGGCTCTTTTGTCGATTAGACGCTTAGTTTAGAAGATATCGACGATTTAAGTTTTTATAAGAAATTCCAACTTTTTTGGCCCCGGGACGATTTAAGTTTTTATAAGAAATTCCAACTTTTTTGGCCCGAGAAACTAGTGATCACGAATTAAGGCTCTTTTGTCGATTAGACGATTAGAAGATATCGACGAAACTAGTGATCACGAATTATGGCTCTTTTGTCGATTAGACGCTTAGTTTAGAAGATATCGACGATTTAAGTTTTTATAAGAAATTCCAACTTTTTTGGCCCCGAAAACTAGTGATCACGAATTAAGGCTCTTTTGTCGATTAGACGCTTAGTTTAGAAGATATGGACGATTTAAGTTTTTATAAGAAATTCCAAATTTTTTGGCCCCGGAAACTATTGATCACGAATTAAGGCTCTTTTGTCGATTAGACGCTTAGTTTAGAAGATATCAACGATTTAAGTTTTTATAAGAAATTCCAACTTTTTTGACCCGGGAAACTAGTGATCACGAATTAAGGCTCTTTTGTCGATTAGACGCTTAGTTTAGAAGATATCGACGATTTAAGTTTTTATATGAAAATCCAACTTTTTTGGCCCGGGAAACTAGTGATCACGAATTATGGCTCTTTTGTCGATTAGACGCTTAGTTTAGACGATATGGACGATTTAAGTTTTTATAAGAAATTTCAACTTTTTTGGCCCGGGAAACTAGTGATCACGAATTAAGGCTCTTTTGTCGATTAGACGCTTAGTTTAGAAGATATCGACGATTTAAGTTTTTATAAGAAATTTCAACTTTTTTGGCCCCGGAAACTAGTGATCACGAATTTAAGCTCTTTTGTCGATTAGACGCTTAGTTTAGAAGATATCGACGATTTAAGTTTTTATAAGAAATTTCAACTTTTTTGGCCCGGGAAACTAGTGATCACGAATTAAGGCTCTTTTGTCGATTAGACGATTAGAAGATATCGACGAAACTAGTGATCACGAATTATGGCTCTTTTGTCGATTAGACGCTTAGTTTAGAAGATATCGACGATTTAAGTTTTTATGAGAAATTTCAACTTTTTTGGTCCGGGAAACTAGTGATCACGAATTATGGCTCTTTTGTCGATTAGACGCTTAGTTTAGAAGATATCGTCGATTTAAGTTTTTATGAGAAATTCCAACTTTTTTGGCCCAGGAAACTAGTGATCACGAATTAAGGCTCTTTTGTTGATTAGACGCTTAGTTTAGAAGATATCGACGATTTAAGTTTTTATAAGAAATTCCAACTTTTTTGGCCCCGGGACGATTTAAGTTTTTATAAGAAATTCCAACTTTTTTGGCCCGAGAAACTAGTGATCACGAATTAAGGCTCTTTTGTCGATTAGACGATTAGAAGATATCGACGAAACTAGTGATCACGAATTATGGCTCTTTTGTCGATTAGACGCTTAGTTTAGAAGATATCGACGATTTAAGTTTTTATAAGAAATTCCAACTTTTTTGGCCCGGGAAACTAGTGATCACGAATTAAGGCTCTTTTGTCGATTAGACGCTTAGTTTAGAAGATATCGACGATTTAAGTTTTTATAAGAAATTTCAACTTTTTTGGCCCGGGAAACTAGTGATCACGAATTAAGGCTCTTTTGTCGATTAGACGCTTAGTTTAGAAGATATCGTCAATTAAATTTTTATGAGAAATTCCAACTTTTTTGGCCCAGGAAACTAGTGATCACGAATTAAGGCTCTTTTGTCGATTAGACGCTTAGTTTAGAAGATATCGACGATTTAAGTTTTTATAAGAAATTCCAACTTTTTTGGCCCCGGGACGATTTAAGTTTTTATAAGAAATTCCAACTTTTTTGGCCCGAGAAACTAGTGATCACGAATTAAGGCTCTTTTGTCGATTAGTTTAGAAGATATCGACGATTTAAGTTTTTATAAGAAATTCCAACTTTTTTGGCCCGGGAAACTAGTGATCACGAATTAAGGCTCTTTTGTCGATTAGACGCTTAGTTTAGAAGATATCGACGATTTAAGTTTTTATATGAAATCCAACTTTTTTGGCCCGGGAAACTAGTGATCACGAATTATGGCTCTTTTGTCGATTAGACGCTTAGTTTAGAAGATATCGACGATTTAAGTTTTTATAAGAAATTTCAACTTTTTTGGCCCGGGAAACTAGTGATCACGAATTAAGGCTCTTTTGTCGATTAGACGCTTAGTTTAGAAGATATCGACGATTTAAGTTTTTATAAGAAATTCCAACTTTTTTGGCCCGGAAAACTATTGATCACGAATTAAGGCTCTTTTGTCGATTAGACGCTTAGTTTAGAAGATATCGACGATTTAAGTTTTTATAAGAAATTTCAACTTTTTTGGCCCGGGAAACTAGTGATCACGAATTAAGGCTCTTTTGTCGATTAGACGCTTAGTTTAGAAGATATGGACGATTTAAGTTTTAATAAGAAATTCCAACTTTTTTGGCCCGGGAAACTAGTGATCACGAATTATGGCTCATTTGTCGATTAGACGCTTACTTTAGAAGATATGGACGATTTAAGTTTTTATAAGAAATTCCAACTTTTTTGGCCCCGGAAACTAGTGATCACGAATTAAGGCTCTTTTGTCGATTAGACGCTTAGTTTAGAAGATATCGTCGATTGAAGTTTTTATGAGAAATTCCAACTTTTTTGGCCCAGGAAACTAGTGATCACGAATTAAGGCTCTTTTGTCGATTAGACGCTTAGTTTAGAAGATATCGACGATTTAAGTTTTTATAAGAAATTCCAACTTTTTTGGCCCCGGGACGATTTAAGTTTTTATAAGAAATTCCAACTTTTTTGGCCCGGGAAACTAGTGATCACTAATTAAGGCTCTTTTGTCGATTAGACGCTTAGTTTAAAAGATATCGACGATTTTAGTTTTTATGAGAAATTCCAACTTTTTTGGCCCGGGAAACTAGTGATCACGAATTAAGGCTCTTTTGTCGATTAGACGCTTAGTTTAGAAGATATCGACGATTTAACTTTTTATAAGAAATTCCAACTTTTTTGGCCCGGGAAACTAGTGATCACGAATTATGGCTCTTTTGTCGATTAGACGCTTAGTTTAGAAGATATCGACGATTTAAGTTTTTATAAGAAATTCCAACTTTTTTGGCCCGGGAAACTAGTGATCACGAATTAAGGCTCTTTTGTCGATTAGACGCTTAGTATAGAAGATATGGACGATTTAAGTTTTTATAAGAAATTCCAACTTTTTAGTTTAGAAGATATCGACGATTTAAGTTTTTATAAGAAATTCCAACTTTTTTGGCCCCGGGACGATTTAAGTTTTTATAAGAAATTCCAACTTTTTTGGCCCGGGAAACTAGTGATCACGAATTAAGGCTCTTTTGTCGATTAGACGCTTAGTTTAAAAGATATCGACGATTTAAGTTTTTATGAGAAATTCCAACTCTTTTGGCCCGGGAAACTAGTGATCACGAATTAAGGCTCTTTTGTCGATTAGACGCTTAGTTTAGAAGATATCGACGATTTAAGTTTTTATAAGAAATTTCAACTTTTTTGTCCCGAATTATGGCTCTTTTGTTGATTAGACGCTTAGTTTAGAAGATATCGACGGTTTAAGTTTTTATAAGAAATTCCAACTTTTTTGGCCCCGAAAACTAGTGATCACGAATTAAGGCTCTTTTGTCGATTAGACGCTTAGTTTAGAAGATATCGACGATTTAAGTTTTTATAAGAAATTCCAACTTTTTTGGCCCCGGGACGATTTAAGTTTTTATAAGAAATTCCAACTTTTTTGTCCCGAGAAACTAGTGATCACGAATTAAGGCTCTTTTGTCGATTAGACGATTAGAAGATATCGACGAAACTATTGATCACGAATTAAGGCTCTTTTGTCGATTAGACGCTTAGTTTAGAAGATATCAACGATTTAAGTTTTTATATGAAAATCCAACTTTTTTGGCCCGGGAAACTAGTGATCACTAATTAAGGCTCTTTTGTCGATTAGACGCTTAGTTTAAAAGATATGGACGATTTAAGTTTTTATGAGAAATTCCAACTTTTTTGGCCCGGGAAACTAGTGATCACGAATTAAGGCTCTTTTGTCGATTAGACGCTTAGTTTAGAAGATATCGACGATTTAAGTTTTTATAAGAAATTCCAACTTTTTTGGCCCGGGAAACTAGTGATCACGAATTATGGCTCTTTTGTCGATTAGACGCTTAGTTTAGAAGATATCGACGATTTAAGTTTTTATAAGAAATTCCAACTTTTTTGGCCCGGGAAACTAGTGATCACTAATTAAGGCTCTTTTGTCGATTAGACGCTTAGTTTAAAAGATATCGACGATTTAAGTTTTTATGAGAAATTCCAACTTTTTTGGCCCGGGAAACTAGTGATCACTAATTAAGGCTCTTTTGTCGATTAGACGCTTAGTTTAAAAGATATCGACGATTTAAGTTTTTATGAGAAATTCCAACTTTTTTGGCCCGGGAAACTAGTGATCACGAATTAAGGCTCTTTTGTCGATTAGACGCTTAGTATAGAAGATATGGACGATTTAAGTTTTTATAAGAAATTCCAACTTTTTAGTTTAGAAGATATCGACGATTTAAGTTTTTATAAGAAATTCCAACTTTTTTGGCCCCGGGACGATTTAAGTTTTTATAAGAAATTTCAACTCTTTTGGCCCGGGAAACTAGTGATCACGAATTATGGCTCTTTTGTCGATTAGACGCTTAGTTTAGAAGATATCGACGATTTAAGTTTTTATAAGAAATTCCAACTTTTTTGGCCCCGAAAACTAGTGATCACGAATTAAGGCTCTTTTGTCGATTAGACGCTTAGTTTAGAAGATATCGACGATTTAAGTTTTTATAAGAAATTCCAAATTTTTTGGCCCCGGAAACTATTGATCACGAATTAAGGCTCTTTTGTCGATTACACGCTTAGTTTAGAAGATATCGTCGATTTAAGTTTTTATAAGAAATTCCAACTTTTTTGACCCGGGAAACTAGTGATCACGAATTAAGGCTCTTTTGTCGATTAGACGCTTAGTTTAGAAGATATCGACGATTTAAGTTTTTATAAGAAATTCCAACTTTTTTGGCCCGGGAAACTAGTGATCACGAATTATGGCTCTTTTGTCGATTAGACGCTTAGTTTAGAAGATATGGACGATTTAAGTTTTTATAAGAAATTCCAACTTTTTTGGCCCCGGAAACTAGTGATCACGAATTATGGCCCTTTTGTCGATTAGATGCTTAGTTTAGAAGATATCGACGATTTAAGTTTTTATAAGAAATTCCAAATTTTTTGGTCCGGGAAACTAGTGATCACGAATTAAGGCTCTTTTGTCGATTAGACGCTTAGTTTAGAAGATATCGACGATTTAAGTTTTTATATGAAAATCCAACTTTTTTGGCCCGGGAAACTAGTGATCACGAATTATGGCTCTTTTGTCGATTAGACGCTTAGTTTAGAAGATATGGACGATTTAAGTTTTTATAAGAAATTTCAACTTTTTTGGCCCAGGAAACTAGTGATCACGAATTAAGGCTCTTTTGTCGATTAGACGCTTAGTTTAGAAGATATCAACGATTTAAGTTTTTATAAGAAATTCCAACTTTTTTGACCCGGGAAACTAGTGATCACGAATTAAGGCTCTTTTGTCGATTAGACGCTTAGTTTAGAAGATATCGACGATTTAAGTTTTTATAAGAAATTTCAACTTTTTTGGCCCGGGAAACTAGTGATCACGAATTATGGCTCTTTTGTCGATTAGACGCTTAGTTTAGAAGATATCGACGATTTAAGTTTTTATAAGAAATTCCAACTTTTTTGGCCCCGGGACGATTTAAGTTTTTCTAAGAAATTCCAACTTTTTTGGCCCGGGAAACTAGTGATCACTAATTAAGGCTCTTTTGTCGATTAGACGCTTAGTTTAAAAGATATCGACGATTTAAGTTTTTATGAGAAATTCCAACTTTTTTGGCCCGGGAAACTAGTGATCACGAATTAAGGCTCTTTTGTCGATTAGACGCTTAGTTTAGACGATATGGACGATTTAAGTTTTTATAAGAAATTTCAACTTTTTTGGCCCGGGAAACTAGTGATCACGAATTAAGGCTCTTTTGTCGATTAGACGCTTAGTTTAGAAGATATCGACGATTTAAGTTTTTATAAGAAATTCCAACTTTTTTGGCCCCGGGACGATTTAAGTTTTTATAAGAAATTCCAACTTTTTTGACCCGGGAAACTAGAAGATATCGACGATTTAACTTTTTATAAGAAATTCCAACTTTTTTGGCCCGGGAAACTAGTGATCACGAATTATGGCTCTTTTGTCGATTAGACGCTTAGTTTAGAAGATATGGACGATTTAAGTTTTTATAAGAAATTCCAACTTTTTTGGCCCCGGAAACTAGTGATCACGAATTATGGCCCTTTTGTCGATTAGATGCTTAGTTTAGAAGATATCGACGATTTAAGTTTTTATAAGAAATTCCAAATTTTTTGGTCCGGGAAACTAGTGATCACGAATTAAGGCTCTTTTGTCGATTAGACGCTTAGTTTAGAAGATATCGACGATTTAAGTTTTTATATGAAAATCCAACTTTTTTGGCCCGGGAAACTAGTGATCACGAATTATAGCTCTTTTGTCGATTAGACGCTTAGTTTAGAAGATATGGACGATTTAAGTTTTTATAAGAAATTTCAACTTTTTTGGCCCAGGAAACTAGTGATCACGAATTAAGGCTCTTTTGTCGATTAGACGCTTAGTTTAGAAGATATCGAAAGATAAGAAATTCCAACTTTTTTGGCCCCGGAAACTAGTGATCACGAATTTAAGCTCTTTTGTCGATTAGACGCTTAGTTTAGAAGATATGGACGATTTAAGTTTTTATAAGAAATTCCAACTTTTTTGGCCCCGGAAACTAGTGATCACGAATTATGGCTCTTTTGTCGATTAGATGCTTAGTTTAGAAGATATCGACGATTTAAGTTTTTATGAGAAATTCCAACTTTTTTGGCCCAGGAAACTAGTGATCACGAATTAAGGCTCTTTTGTCGATTAGACGCTTAGTTTAGAAGATATCGACGATTTAAGTTTTTATAAGAAATTCCAACTTTTTTGGCCCCGGGACGATTTAAGTTTTTCTAAGAAATTCCAACTTTTTTGGCCCGGGAAACTAGTGATCACTAATTAAGGCTCTTTTGTCGATTAGACGCTTAGTTTAAAAGATATCGACGATTTAAGTTTTTATGAGAAATTCCAACTTTTTTGGCCCGGGAAACTAGTGATCACGAATTAAGGCTCTTTTGTCGATTAGACGCTTAGTTTAGACGATATGGACGATTTAAGTTTTTATAAGAAATTTCAACTTTTTTGGCCCGGGAAACTAGTGATCACGAATTAAGGCTCTTTTGTCGATTAGACGCTTAGTTTAGAAGATATCGACGATTTAAGTTTTTATAAGAAATTCCAACTTTTTTGGCCCCGGGACGATTTAAGTTTTTATAAGAAATTCCAACTTTTTTGACCCGGGAAACTAGTGATCACGAATTAAGGCTCTTTTGTCGATTAGACGCTTAGTTTAGAAGAAATCGACGATTTAAGTTTTTATATGAAAATCCAACTTTTTTGGCCCGGGAAACTAGTGATAACGAATTATGGCTCTTTTGTCGATTAGACGCTTAGTTTAGACGATATGGACGATTTAAGTTTTTATAAGAAATTTCAACTTTTTTGGCCCGGGAAACTAGTGATCACGAATTAAGGCTCTTTTGTCGATTAGACGCTTAGTTTAGAAGATATCGACGATTTAAGTTTTTATAAGAAATTCCAACTTTTTTGGCCCCGGGACGATTTAAGTTTTTATAAGAAATTCCAACTTTTTTGGCCCGAGAAACTAGTGATCACGAATTAAGGCTCTTTTGTCGATTAGACGATTAGAAGATATCGACGAAACTATTGATCACGAATTAAGGCTCTTTTGTCGATTAGACGCTTAGTTTAGAAGATATCAACGATTTAAGTTTTTATATGAAAATCCAACTTTTTTGGCCCGGGAAACTAGTGATCACGAATTATGGCTCTTTTGTCGATTAGACGCTTAGTTTAGACGATATGGACGATTTAAGTTTTTATAAGAAATTTCAACTTTTTTGGCCCGGGAAACTAGTGATCACGAATTAAGGCTCTTTTGTCGATTAGACTCTTAGTTAGAAGATATCGACGATTTAAGTTTTTATAAGAAATTTCAACTTTTTTGGCCCCGGAAACTAGTGATCACGAATTTAAGCTCTTTTGTCGATTAGACGCTTAGTTTAGAAGATATCGACGATTTAAGTTTTTATAAGAAATTTCAACTTTTTTGGCCCGGGAAACTAGTGATCACGAATTAAGGCTCTTTTGTCGATTAGACGCTTAGTTTAGAAGATATCGACGATTTAAGTTTTTATAAGAAATTTCAACTTTTTTGGCCCGGGAAACTAGTGATCACGAATTAAGGCTCTTTTGTCGATTAGACGCTTAGTTTAGAAGATATGGACGATTTAAGTTTTAATAAGAAATTCCAACTTTTTTGGCCCGGGAAACTAGTGATCACGAATTAAGGCTCTTTTGTCGATTAGACGCTTAGTATAGAAGATATGGACGATTTAAGTTTTTATAAGAATTCCCAACTTTTTTGGCCCGGAAAACTATTGATCACGAATTATGGCTCATTTGTCGATTAGACGCTTAGTTTAGAAGATATCGACGATTTAAGTTTTTATAAGAAATTCCAACTTTTTTGGCCCGGGAAACTAGTGATCACGAATTATGGCTCATTTGTCGATTAGACGCTTAGTTTAGAAGATATGGACGATTTAAGTTTTTATAAGAAATTCCAACTTTTTTGGCCCCGGAAACTAGTGATCACGAATTAAGGCTCTTTTGTCGATTAGACGCTTAGTTTAGAAGATATCGTCGATTTAAGTTTTTATGAGAAATTCCAACTTTTTTGGCCCAGGAAACTAGTGATCACGAATTAAGGCTCTTTTGTCGATTAGACGCTTAGTTTAGAAGATATCGACGATTTAAGTTTTTATAAGAAATTCCAACTTTTTTGGCCCCGGGACGATTTAAGTTTTTCTAAGAAATTCCAACTTTTTTGGCCCGGGAAACTAGTGATCACTAATTAAGGCTCTTTTGTCGATTAGACGCTTAGTTTAAAAGATATCGACGATTTAAGTTTTTATGAGAAATTCCAACTTTTTTGGCCCGGGAAACTAGTGATCACGAATTAAGGCTCTTTTGTCGATTAGACGCTTAGTTTAGAAGATATCGACGATTTAAGTTTTTATAAGAAATTCCAACTTTTTTGGCCCGGGAAACTAGTGATCACGAATTATGGCTCTTTTGTCGATTAGACGCTTAGTTTAGAAGATATCGACGATTTAAGTTTTTATAAGAAATTCCAACTTTTTTGGCCCGGGAAACTAGTGATCACGAATTAAGGCTCTTTTGTCGATTAGACGCTTAGTATAGAAGATATGGACGATTTAAGTTTTTATAAGAAATTCCAACTTTTTAGTTTAGAAGATATCGACGATTTAAGTTTTTATAAGAAATTCCAACTTTTTTGGCCCCGGGACGATTTAAGTTTTTATAAGAAATTCCAACTCTTTTGGCCCGGGAAACTAGTGATCACGAATTAAGGCTCTTTTGTCGATTAGACGCTTAGTTTAGAAGATATCGACGATTTAAGTTTTTATAAGAAATTTCAACTTTTTTGGCCCGGGAAACTAGTGATCACGAATTATGGCCCTTTTGTCGATTAGATGCTTAGTTTAGAAGATATCGACGATTTAAGTTTTTATAGGAAATTCCAACTTTTTTGTCCCGGGAAACTAGTGATCACGAATTATGGCTCTTGTGTCGATTAGACGCTTAGTTTAGAAGATATCGACGATTTAAGTTTTTATAAGAAATTCCAACTTTTTTGGCCCCGAAAACTAGTGATCACGAATTAAGGCTCTTTTGTCGATTAGACGCTTAGTTTAGAAGATATCGACGATTTAAGTTTTTATAAGAAATTCCAAATTTTTTGGCCCCGGAAACTATTGATCACGAATTAAGGCTCTTTTGTCGATTACACGCTTAGTTTAGAAGATATCGTCGATTTAAGTTTTTATAAGAAATTCCAACTTTTTTGACCCGGGAAACTAGTGATCACGAATTAAGGCTCTTTTGTCGATTAGACGCTTAGTTTAGAAGATATCGACGATTTAAGTTTTTATAAGAAATTCCAACTTTTTTGGCCCGGGAAACTAGTGATCACGAATTATGGCTCTTTTGTCGATTAGACGCTTAGTTTAGAAGATATGGACGATTTAAGTTTTTATAAGAAATTCCAACTTTATTGGCCCCGGAAACTAGTGATCACGAATTATGGCCCTTTTGTCGATTAGATGCTTAGTTTAGAAGATATCGACGATTTAAGTTTTTATAAGAAATTCCAAATTTTTTGGTCCGGGAAACTAGTGATCACGAATTAAGGCTCTTTTGTCGATTAGACGCTTAGTTTAGAAGATATCGACGATTTAAGTTTTTATATGAAAATCCAACTTTTTTGGCCCGGGAAACTAGTGATCACGAATTAAGGCTCTTTTGTCGATTAGACGCTTAGTTTAGAAGATATCGAAAGATAAGAAATTCCAACTTTTTTGGCCCCGGAAACTAGTGATCACGAATTTAAGCTCTTTTGTCGATTAGACGCTTAGTTTAGAAGATATGGACGATTTAAGTTTTTATAAGAAATTCCAACTTTTTTGGCCCCGGAAACTAGTGATCACGAATTATGGCTCTTTTGTCGATTAGACGCTTAGTTTAGAAGATATCGTCGATTTAAGTTTTTATGAGAAATTCCAACTTTTTTGGCCCGGGAAACTAGTGATCACGAATTAAGGCTCTTTTGTCGATTACACGCTTAGTTTAGAAGATATCGACGATTTAAGTTTTTATAAGAAATTTCAACTTTTTTGTCCCGGGAAACTTGTGATCACGAATTATGGCTCTTGTGTCGATTAGACGCTTAGTTTAGAAGATATCGACGATTTAAGTTTTTATAAGAAATTCCAACTTTTTTGGCCCCGAAAACTAGTGATCACGAATTAAGGCTCTTTTGTCGATTAGACGCTTAGTTTAGAAGATATCGACGATTTAAGTTTTTATAAGATATTCCAAATTTTTTGGCCCCGGAAACTATTGATCACGAATTAAGGCTCTTTTGTCGTTTACACGCTTAGTTTAGAAGATATCGTCGATTTATGTTTTTATAAGAAATTTCAACTTTTTTGGTCCGGGAAACTAGTGATCACGAAATATGGCTCTTTTGTCGATTAGACGCTTAGTTTAGAAGATATCGACGATTTAAGTTTTTATATGAAAATCCAACTTTTTTGGCCCGGAAAACTAGTGATCACGAATTAAGGCTCTTTTGTCGATTAGAGGCTTAGTTTAGAAGATATCGTCGACTTAAGTTTTTATGAGAAATTCCAACTTTTTTGGCCCGGAAAACTAGTGATCACGAATTAAGGCTCTTTTGTCGATTAGACGCTTAGTTTAGAAGATATCAACGATTTAAGTTTTTATAAGAAATTCCAACTTTTTTGACCCGGGAAACTAGTGATCACGAATTATGGCTCTTTTGTCGATTAGACGCTTAGTTTAGAAGATATGGACGATTTAAGTTTTTATAAGAAATTTCAACTTTTTTGGCCCGGGAAACTAGTGATCACGAATTAAGGCTCTTTTGTCGATTAGACGCTTAGTTTAGAAGATATTGAAAGATAAGAAATTCCAACTTTTTTGGCCCCGGAAACTAGTGATCACGAATTTAAGCTCTTTTGTCGATTAGACGCTTAGTTTAGAAGATATCGACGATTTAAGTTTTTATAAGAAATTTCAACTTTTTTGGCCCGGGAAACTAGTGATCACGAATTAAGGCTCTTTTGTCGATTAGACGCTTAGTTTAGAAGATATCGACGATTTAAGTTTTTATAAGAAATTCCAACTTTTTTGGCCCGAGAAACTAGTGATCACGAATTAAGGCTCTTTTGTCGATTAGACGATTAGAAGATATCGACGAAACTATTGATCACGAATTAAGGCTCTTTTGTCGATTAGACGCTTAGTTTAGAAGATATCAACGATTTAAGTTTTTATATGAAAATCCAACTTTTTTGGCCCGGGAAACTAGTGATCACGAATTATGGCTCTTTTGTCGATTAGACGCTTAGTTTAGACGATATGGACGATTTAAGTTTTTATAAGAAATTTCAACTTTTTTGGCCCGGGAAACTAGTGATCACGAATTAAGGCTCTTTTGTCGATTAGACTCTTAGTTAGAAGATATCGACGATTTAAGTTTTTATAAGAAATTTCAACTTTTTTGGCCCCGGAAACTAGTGATCACGAATTTAAGCTCTTTTGTCGATTAGACGCTTAGTTTAGAAGATATCGACGATTTAAGTTTTTATAAGAAATTTCAACTTTTTTGGCCCGGGAAACTAGTGATCACGAATTAAGGCTCTTTTGTCGATTAGACGCTTAGTTTAGAAGATATCGACGATTTAAGTTTTTATAAGAAATTTCAACTTTTTTGGCCCGGGAAACTAGTGATCACGAATTAAGGCTCTTTTGTCGATTAGACGCTTAGTTTAGAAGATATGGACGATTTAAGTTTTAATAAGAAATTCCAACTTTTTTGGCCCGGGAAACTAGTGATCACGAATTAAGGCTCTTTTGTCGATTAGACGCTTAGTATAGAAGATATGGACGATTTAAGTTTTTATAAGAATTCCCAACTTTTTTGGCCCGGAAAACTATTGATCACGAATTATGGCTCATTTGTCGATTAGACGCTTAGTTTAGAAGATATCGACGATTTAAGTTTTTATAAGAAATTCCAACTTTTTTGGCCCGGGAAACTAGTGATCACGAATTATGGCTCATTTGTCGATTAGACGCTTAGTTTAGAAGATATGGACGATTTAAGTTTTTATAAGAAATTCCAACTTTTTTGGCCCCGGAAACTAGTGATCACGAATTAAGGCTCTTTTGTCGATTAGACGCTTAGTTTAGAAGATATCGTCGATTTAAGTTTTTATGAGAAATTCCAACTTTTTTGGCCCAGGAAACTAGTGATCACGAATTAAGGCTCTTTTGTCGATTAGACGCTTAGTTTAGAAGATATCGACGATTTAAGTTTTTATAAGAAATTCCAACTTTTTTGGCCCCGGGACGATTTAAGTTTTTCTAAGAAATTCCAACTTTTTTGGCCCGGGAAACTAGTGATCACTAATTAAGGCTCTTTTGTCGATTAGACGCTTAGTTTAAAAGATATCGACGATTTAAGTTTTTATAAGAAATTCCAACTTTTTTGACCCGGGAAACTAGTGATCACGAATTAAGGCTCTTTTGTCGATTAGACGCTTAGTTTAGAAGATATCGACGATTTAAGTTTTTATAAGAAATTCCAACTTTTTTGGCCCGGGAAACTAGTGATCACGAATTATGGCTCTTTTGTCGATTAGACGCTTAGTTTAGAAGATATGGACGATTTAAGTTTTTATAAGAAATTCCAACTTTTTTGGCCCCGGAAACTAGTGATCACGAATTATGGCCCTTTTGTCGATTAGATGCTTACTTTAGAAGATATCGACGATTTAAGTTTTTATAAGAAATTCCAAATTTTTTGGTCCGGGAAACTAGTGATCACGAATTAAGGCTCTTTTGTCGATTAGACGCTTAGTTTAGAAGATATCGACGATTTAAGTTTTTATATGAAAATCCAACTTTTTTGGCCCGGGAAACTAGTGATCACGAATTAAGGCTCTTTTGTCGATTAGACGCTTAGTTTAGAAGATATCGAAAGATAAGAAATTCCAACTTTTTTGGCCCCGGAAACTAGTGATCACGAATTTAAGCTCTTTTGTCGATTAGACGCTTAGTTTAGAAGATATGGACGATTTAAGTTTTTATAAGAAATTCCAACTTTTTTGGCCCCGGAAACTAGTGATCACGAATTATGGCTCTTTTGTCGATTAGACGCTTAGTTTAGAAGATATCGTCGATTTAAGTTTTTATGAGAAATTCCAACTTTTTTGGCCCGGGAAACTAGTGATCACGAATTAAGGCTCTTTTGTCGATTACACGCTTAGTTTAGAAGATATCGACGATTTAAGTTTTTATAAGAAATTTCAACTTTTTTGTCCCGGGAAACTTGTGATCACGAATTATGGCTCTTGTGTCGATTAGACGCTTAGTTTAGAAGATATCGACGATTTAAGTTTTTATAAGAAATTCCAACTTTTTTGGCCCCGAAAACTAGTGATCACGAATTAAGGCTCTTTTGTCGATTAGACGCTTAGTTTAGAAGATATCGACGATTTAAGTTTTTATAAGATATTCCAAATTTTTTGGCCCCGGAAACTATTGATCACGAATTAAGGCTCTTTTGTCGTTTACACGCTTAGTTTAGAAGATATCGTCGATTTATGTTTTTATAAGAAATTTCAACTTTTTTGGTCCGGGAAACTAGTGATCACGAAATATGGCTCTTTTGTCGATTAGACGCTTAGTTTAGAAGATATCGACGATTTAAGTTTTTATATGAAAATCCAACTTTTTTGGCCCGGAAAACTAGTGATCACGAATTAAGGCTCTTTTGTCGATTAGAGGCTTAGTTTAGAAGATATCGTCGACTTAAGTTTTTATGAGAAATTCCAACTTTTTTGGCCCGGAAAACTAGTGATCACGAATTAAGGCTCTTTTGTCGATTAGACGCTTAGTTTAGAAGATATCAACGATTTAAGTTTTTATAAGAAATTCCAACTTTTTTGACCCGGGAAACTAGTGATCACGAATTATGGCTCTTTTGTCGATTAGACGCTTAGTTTAGAAGATATGGACGATTTAAGTTTTTATAAGAAATTTCAACTTTTTTGGCCCGGGAAACTAGTGATCACGAATTAAGGCTCTTTTGTCGATTAGACGCTTAGTTTAGAAGATATTGAAAGATAAGAAATTCCAACTTTTTTGGCCCCGGAAACTAGTGATCACGAATTTAAGCTCTTTTGTCGATTAGACGCTTAGTTTAGAAGATATCGACGATTTAAGTTTTTATAAGAAATTTCAACTTTTTTGGCCCGGGAAACTAGTGATCACGAATTATGGCTCTTTTGTCGATTAGACGCTTAGTTTAGAAGATATCGACGATTTCAGTTTTTATAAGAAATTCCAACTTTTTTGGCCCGGGAAACTAGTGATCACGAATTATGGCTCTTTTGTCGATTAGACGCTTAGTTTAGAAGATATGGACGATTTAAGTTTTTATAAGAAATTTCAACTTTTTTGGCCCGGGAAACTAGTGATCACGAATTAAGGCTCTTTTGTCGATTAGACGCTTAGTTTAGAAGATATCGAAAGATAGGAAATTCCAACTTTTTTGGCCCCGGAAACTAGTGATCACGAATTAAGGCTCTTTTGTCGATTAGACGCTTAGTTTAGAAGATATGGACGATTTAAGTTTTTATAGGAAATTCCAACTTTTTTGGCCCGGGAAACTAGTGATCACGAATTATGGCTCTTTTGTCGATTAGACGCTTAGTTTAGAAGATATGGACGATTTAAGTTTTAATAAGAAATTCCAACTTTTTTGGCCCCGGAAACTAGTGATCACGAATTAAGGCTCTTTTGTCGATTAGACGCTTAGTTTAGAAGATATCGACGATTTAAGTTTTTATAAGAAATTCCAACTTTTTTTGCCCGGAAAACTATTGATCACGAATTAAGGCTCTTTTGTCGATTAGACGCTTAGTTTAGAAGATATCGACGATTTAAGTTTTTATAAGAAATTTCAACTTTTTTGGCCCGAGAAACTAGTGATCACGAATTAAGGCTCTTTTGTCGATTAGACGCTTAGTTTAGAAGATATCGACGATTTAAGTTTTTATAAGAAATTCCAACTTTTTTGGCCCGGGAAACTAGTGATCACGAATTATGGCTCATTTGTCGATTAGACGCTTAGTTTAGAAGATATGGACGATTTAAGTTTTTATAAGAAATTCCAACTTTTTTGGCCCCGGAAACTAGTGATCACGAATTAAGGCTCTTTTGTCGATTAGACGCTTAGTTTAGAAGATATCGTCGATTTAAGTTTTTATGAGAAATTCCAACTTTTTTGGCCCAGGAAACTAGTGATCACGAATTAAGGCTCTTTTGTCGATTAGACGCTTAGTTTAGAAGATATCGACGATTTAAGTTTTTATATGAAAATCCAACTTTTTTGGCCCGGAAAACTAGTGATCACGAATTAAGGCTCTTTTGTCGATTAGACGCTTAGTTTAGAAGATATCGACGATTTAAGTTTTTATATGAAAATCCAACTTTTTTGGCCCGGAAAACTAGTGATCACGAATTAAGGCTCTTTTGTCGATTAGAGGCTTAGTTTAGAAGATATCGTCGACTTAAGTTTTTATGAGAAATTCCAACTTTTTTGGCCCAGGAAACTAGTGATCACGAATTAAGGCTCTTTTGTCGATTAGACGCTTAGTTTAGAAGATATCGACGATTTAAGTTTTTATATGAAAATCCAACTTTTTTGGCCCGGAAACTAGTGATCACGAATTATGGCTCTTTTGTCGATTAGACGCTTAGCTTAGAAGATATCGAAAGATAAGAAATTCCAACTTTTTTGGCCCCGGAAACTAGTGATCACGAATTTAAGCTCTTTTGTCGATTAGACGCTTAGTTTAGAAGATATCGACGATTTAAGTTTTTATAAGAAATTTCAACTTTTTTGGCCCGGGAAACTAGTGATCACGAATTAAGGCTCTTTTGTCGATTAGACGCTTAGTTTAGAAGATAACGAAAGATAAGAAATTCCAACTTTTTTGGCCCCGGAAACTAGTGATCACGAATTTAAGCTCTTTTGTCGATTAGACGCTTAGTTTAGAAGATATCGACGATTTAAGTTTTTATAAGAAATTTTAACTTTTTTGGCCCGGGAAACTAGTGATCACGAATTATGGCTCTTTTGTCGATTAGACGCTTAGTTTAGAAGATATCGACGATTTAAGTTATTATAAGAAATTCAAACTTTTTTGGCCCGGGAAACTAGTGATCACGAATTATGGCTCTTTTGTCGATTAGACGCTTAGTTTAGAAGATATGGACGATTTAAGTTTTTATAAGAAATTTCAACTTTTTTGGCCCGGGAAACTAGTGATCACGAATTAAGGCTCTTTTGTCGATTAGACGCTTAGTTTAGAAGATATCGAAAGATAAGAAATACCAACTTTTTTGGCCCCGGAAAAAAGTGATCACGAATTAAGGCTCTTTTGTCGATTAGACGCTTAGTTTAGAAGATATGGACGATTTAAGTTTTAATTAGAAATTCCAACTTTTTTGGCCCGGGAAACTAGTGATCACGAATTATGGCTCTTTTGTCGATTAGACGCTTAGTTTAGAAGATATGGACGATTTAAGTTTTAATAAGAAATTCCAACTTTTTTGGCCCCGGAAACTAGTGATCACGAATTAAGGCTCTTTTGTCGATTAGACGCTTAGTTTAGAAGATATCGACGATTTAAGTTTTTATAAGAAATTCCAACTTTTTTGGCCCGGGAAACTAGTGATCACGAATCAAGGCTCTTTTGTCGATTAGACGCTTAGTATAGAAGATATGGACGATTTAAGTTTTTATAAGAAATTCCAACTTTTTTGGCCCGGGAAACTTGTGATCACGAATTAAGGCTCTTTTGTCGATTAGACGCTTAGTTTAGAAGATATCGACGATTTAAGTTTTTATAAAAAATTCCAACTTTTTTGGCCCGGGAAACTAGTGATCACGAATTAAGGCTCTTTTGTCGATTAGACGCTTAGTTTAGAAGATATCGACGATTTAAGTTTTTATAAGAAATTCCAACTTTTTTGGCCCGGAAAACTATTGATCACGAATTAAGGCTCTTTTGTCGATTAGACGCTTAGTTTAGAAGATATCGACGATTTAAGTTTTTATAAGAAATTTTAACTTTTTTGGCCCGAGAAACTAGTGATCACGAATTAAGGCTCTTTTGTCGATTAGACGCTTAGTTTAGAAGATATCGACGATTTAAGTTTTTATAAGAAATTCCAACTTTTTTGGCCCGGGAAACTAGTGATCACGAATTATGGCTCATTTGTCGATTAGACGCTTAGTTTAGAAGATATGGACGATTTAAGTTTTTATAAGAAATTCCAACTTTTTTGGCCCCGGAAACTAGTGATCACGAATTAAGGCTCTTTTGTCGATTAGACGCTTAGTTTAGAAGATATCGTCGATTTAAGTTTTTATGAAAAATTCCAACTTTTTTGGCCCAGGAAACTAGTGATCACGAATTAAGGCTCTTTTGTCGATTAGACGCTTAGTTTTGAAGATATCGACGATTTAAGTTTTTATAAGAAATTCCAACTTTTTTGGCCCCGGGACGATTTAAGTTTTTATAAGAAATTCCAACTTTTTTGGCCCGGGAAACTAGTGATCACTAATTAAGGCTCTTTTGTCGATTAGACGCTTAGTTTAAAAGATATCGACGATTTAAGTTTTTATAAGAAATTCCAACTTTTTTGGCCCGGGAAACTAGTGATCACGAATTAAGGCTCTTTTGTCGATTAGACGCTTAGTTTAGAAGATATCGACGATTTAAGTTTTTATAAGAAATTTCAACTTTTTTGTCCCGGGAAACTAGTGATCACGAATTATGGCTCTTGTGTCGATTAGACGCTTAGTTTAGAAGATATCGACGATTTAAGTTTTTATAAGAAATTCCAACTTTTTTGGCCCCGAAAACTAGTGATCACGAATTAAGGCTCTTTTGTCGATTAGACGCTTAGTTTAGAAGATATCGACGATTTAAGTTTTTATAAGAAATTCCAAATTTTTTGGCCCCGGAAACTATTGATCACGAATTAAGGCTCTTTTGTCGATTACACGCTTAGTTTAGAAGATATCGTCGATTTAAGTTTTTATAAGAAATTTCAACTTTTTTGGCCCGGGAAACTAGTGATCACGAATTATGGCTCTTTTGTCGATTAGAGGCTTAGTTTAGAAGATATCGTCGACTTAAGTTTTTATGAGAAATTCCAACTTTTTTGGCCCGGAAAACTAGTGATCGCGAATTAAGGCTCTTTTGTCGATTAGACGCTTAGTTTAGAAGATATCAACGATTTAAATTTTTATAAGAAATTCCAACTTTTTTGACCCGGGAAACTAGTGATCACGAATTAAGGCTCTTTTGTCGATTAGACGCTTAGTTTAGAAGATATCGACGATTTAAGTTTTTATAAGAAATTTCAACTTTTTTGGCCCGGGAAACTAGTGATCACGAATTATGGCTCTTTTGTCGATTAGACGCTTAGTTTAGAAGATATCGACGATTTAAGTTTTTATAAGAAATTTCAACTTTTTTGTCCCGGGAAACTAGTGATCACGAATTATGGCTCTTGTGTCGATTAGACGCTTAGTTTAGAAGATATCGACGATTTAAGTTTTTATAAGAAATTCCAACTTTTTTGGCCCCGAAAACTAGTGATCACGAATTAAGGCTCTTTTGTCGATTAGACGCTTAGTTTAGAAGATATCGACGATTTAAGTTTTTATAAGAAATTCCAAATTTTTTGGCCCCGGAAACTATTGATCACGAATTAAGGCTCTTTTGTCGATTACACGCTTAGTTTAGAAGATATCGTCGATTTAAGTTTTTATAAGAAATTTCAACTTTTTTGGCCGGGAAACTAGTGATCACGAATTATGGCTCTTTTGTCGATTAGAGGCTTAGTTTAGAAGATATCGTCGACTTAAGTTTTTATGAGAAATTCCAACTTTTTTGGCCCGGAAAACTAGTGATCGCGAATTAAGGCTCTTTTGTCGATTAGACGCTTAGTTTAGAAGATATCAACGATTTAAATTTTTATAAGAAATTCCAACTTTTTTGACCCGGGAAACTAGTGATCACGAATTAAGGCTCTTTTGTCGATTAGACGCTTAGTTTAGAAGATATCGACGATTTAAGTTTTTATAAGAAATTTCAACTTTTTTGGCCCGGGAAACTAGTGATCACGAATTATGGCTCTTTTGTCGATTAGACGCTTAGTTTAGAAGATATCGACGATTTAAGTTTTTATAAGAAATTCCAACTTTTTTGGCCCGGGAAAACTAGTGATCACGAATTATGGCTCTTTTGTCGATTAGACGCTTAGTTTAGAAGATATGGACGATTTAAGTTTTAATAAGAAATTCCAACTTTTTTGGCCCCGGAAACTAGTGATCACGAATTAAGACTCTTTTGTCGATTAGACGCTTAGTTTAGAAGATATCGACGATTTAAGTTTTTATAAGAAATTCCAACTTTTTTGGCCCGGGAAACTAGTGATCACGATTTAAGGCTCTTTTGTCGATTAGACGCTTAGTATAGAAGATATGGACGATTTAAGTTTTTATAAGAAATTCCAACTTTTTTGGCCCGGGAAACTAGTGATCACGAATTATGGCTCATTTGTCGATTAGTTTAGAAGATATGGACGATTTAAGTTTTTATAAGAAATTCCAACTTTTTTGGCCCCGGAAACTAGTGATCACGAATTAAGGCTCTTTTGTCGATTAGACGCTTAGTTTAGAAGATATCGTCGATTTAAGTTTTTATGAGAAATTCCAACTTTTTTGGCCCAGGAAACTAGTGATCACGAATTAAGGCTCTTTTGTCGATTAGACGCTTAGTTTAGAAGATATCGTCGACTTAAGTTTTTATGAGAAATTCCAACTTTTTTGGCCCGGAAAACTAGTGATCGCGAATTAAGGCTCTTTTGTCGATTAGACGCTTAGTTTAGAAGATATCAACGATTTAAATTTTTATAAGAAATTCCAACTTTTTTGACCCGGGAAACTAGTGATCACGAATTAAGGCTCTTTTGTCGATTAGACGCTTAGTTTAGAAGATATCGACGATTTAAGTTTTTATAAGAAATTTCAACTTTTTTGGCCCGGGAAACTAGTGATCACGAATTATGGCTCTTTTGTCGATTAGACGCTTAGTTTAGAAGATATCGACGATTTAAGTTTTTATAAGAAATTTCAACTTTTTTGTCCCGGGAAACTAGTGATCACGAATTATGGCTCTTGTGTCGATTAGACGCTTAGTTTAGAAGATATCGACGATTTAAGTTTTTATAAGAAATTCCAACTTTTTTGGCCCCGAAAACTAGTGATCACGAATTAAGGCTCTTTTGTCGATTAGACGCTTAGTTTAGAAGATATCGACGATTTAAGTTTTTATAAGAAATTCCAAATTTTTTGGCCCCGGAAACTATTGATCACGAATTAAGGCTCTTTTGTCGATTACACGCTTAGTTTAGAAGATATCGTCGATTTAAGTTTTTATAAGAAATTTCAACTTTTTTGGCCGGGAAACTAGTGATCACGAATTATGGCTCTTTTGTCGATTAGAGGCTTAGTTTAGAAGATATCGTCGACTTAAGTTTTTATGAGAAATTCCAACTTTTTGGCCCGGAAAACTAGTGATCGCGAATTAAGGCTCTTTTGTCGATTAGACGCTTAGTTTAGAAGATATCAACGATTTAAATTTTTATAAGAAATTCCAACTTTTTTGACCCGGGAAACTAGTGATCACGAATTAAGGCTCTTTTGTCGATTAGACGCTTAGTTTAGAAGATATCGACGATTTAAGTTTTTATAAGAAATTTCAACTTTTTTGGCCCGGGAAACTAGTGATCACGAATTATGGCTCTTTTGTCGATTAGACGCTTAGTTTAGAAGATATCGACGATTTAAGTTTTTATAAGAAATTCCAACTTTTTTGGCCCGGGAAACTAGTGATCACGAATTATGGCTCTTTTGTCGATTAGACGCTTAGTTTAGAAGATATGGACGATTTAAGTTTTAATAAGAATTCCAACTTTTTGGCCCCGGAAACTAGTGATCACGAATTAAGACTCTTTTGTCGATTAGACGCTTAGTTTAGAAGATATCGACGATTTAAGTTTTTATAAGAAATTCCAACTTTTTTGGCCCGGGAAACTAGTGATCACGATTTAAGGCTCTTTTGTCGATTAGACGCTTAGTATAGAAGATATGGACGATTTAAGTTTTTATAAGAAATTCCAACTTTTTTGGCCCGGGAAACTAGTGATCACGAATTATGGCTCATTTGTCGATTAGTTTAGAAGATATGGACGATTTAAGTTTTTATAAGAAATTCCAACTTTTTTGGCCCCGGAAACTAGTGATCACGAATTAAGGCTCTTTTGTCGATTAGACGCTTAGTTTAGAAGATATCGTCGATTTAAGTTTTTATGAGAAATTCCAACTTTTTTGGCCCAGGAAACTAGTGATCACGAATTAAGGCTCTTTTGTCGATTAGACGCTTAGTTTAGAAGATATCGACGATTTAAGTTTTTATAAGAAATTCCAACTTTTTTGGCCCCGGGACGATTTAAGTTTTTATAAGAAATTCCAACTTTTTTGGCCCTAGTGATCACTAATTAAGGCTCTTTTGTCGATTAGACGCTTAGTTTAAAAGATATCGACGATTTAAGTTTTTATAAGAAATTCCAACTTTTTTGGCCCGGGAAACTAGTGATCACGAATTAAGGCTCTTTTGTCGATTAGACGCTTAGTTTAGAAGATATCGACGATTTAAGTTTTTATAAGAAATTTAAACTTTTTTGGCCCGGGAAACTAGTGATCACGAATTATGGCCCTTTTGTCGATTAGATGCTTAGTTTAGAAGATATCGACGATTTAAGTTTTTATAAGAAATTCCAACTTTTTTGGCCCCGGAAACTAGTGATCACGAATTATGGCTCTTTTGTCGATTAGACGCTTAGTTTAGAAGATATCGACGATTTAAGTTTGTATAAGAAATTCCAACTTTTTTGGCACCGGAAACTAGTGATCACGAATTATGGCTCTTTTGTCGATTAGACGCTTAGTTTAGAAGATATCGACGATTTAAGTTTTTATATGAAAATCCAACTTTTTTGGCCCGGAAAACTATTGATCACGAATTAAGGCTCTTTTGTCGATTAGACGCTTAGTTTAGAAGATATCGACGATTTAAGTTTTTATAAGAAATTTCAACTTTTTTGGCCCGGGAAACTAGTGATCACGAATTAAGGCCCTTTTGTCGATTAGATGCTTAGTTAAGAAGATATCGACGATTTAAGTTTTTATAAGAAATTCCATACTTTTTTGGCCCGGGAAACTAGTGATCACGAATTAAGGCTCATTTGTCGATTAGACGCTTAGTTTAGAAGATATAGACGATTTAAGTTTTGATAAGAAATTCCAACTTTTTTGGCCCGGGAAACTAGTGATCACGAATTAAGGCTCTTTTGTCGATTAGACGCTTAGTTTAGAAGATATCGACGATTTAAGTTTTTATAAGAAATTCCAACTTTTTTGGCCCCGGAAACTAGTGATCACGAATTAAGGCTCTTTTGTCGATTAGACGCTTAGTTTAGAAGATATCGACGATTTAAGTTTTTATAAGATATTTCAACTTTTTTGGCCCGGCAAACTAGTGATCACGAATTATGGCTCTTTTGTCGATTAGACGCTTAGTTTAAAAGATATCGACGATTTAAGTTTTGATAAGAAATTCCAACTTTTTTGGCCCGGGAAACTAGTGATCACGAATTAAGGCTCTTTTGTCGATTAGACGCTTAGTTTAGAAGATATCGTCGACTTAAGTTTTTATGAGAAATTTCAACTTTTTTGTCCCGGGAAACTTGTGATCACGAATTATGGCTCTTGTGTCGATTAGACGCTTAGTTTAGAAGATATCGACGATTTAAGTTTTTATAAGAAATTCCAACTTTTTTGGCCCCGAAAACTAGTGATCACGAATTAAGGCCCTTTTGTCGATTAGATGCTTAGTTTAGAAGATATCGACGATTTAAGTTTTTATAAGAAATTCCAAATTTTTTGGTCCGGGAAACTAGTGATCACGAATTAAGGCTCTTTTGTCGATTAGACGCTTAGTTTAGAAGATATCGACGATTTAAGTTTTTATATGAAAATCCAACTTTTTTGGCCCGGGAAACTAGTGATCACGAATTAAGGCTCTTTTGTCGATTAGACGCTTAGTTTAGAAGATATCGAAAGATAAGAAATTCCAACTTTTTTGGCCCCGGAAACTAGTGATCACGAATTTAAGCTCTTTTGTCGATTAGACGCTTAGTTTAGAAGATATGGACGATTTAAGTTTTTATAAGAAATTCCAACTTTTTTGGCCCCGGAAACTAGTGATCACGAATTATGGCTCTTTTGTCGATTAGACGCTTAGTTTAGAAGATATCGTCGATTTAAGTTTTTATGAGAAATTCCAACTTTTTTGGCCCGGGAAACTAGTGATCACGAATTAAGGCTCTTTTGTCGATTACACGCTTAGTTTAGAAGATATCGACGATTTAAGTTTTTATAAGAAATTTCAACTTTTTTGTCCCGGGAAACTTGTGATCACGAATTATGGCTCTTGTGTCGATTAGACGCTTAGTTTAGAAGATATCGACGATTTAAGTTTTTATAAGAAATTCCAACTTTTTTGGCCCCGAAAACTAGTGATCACGAATTAAGGCTCTTTTGTCGATTAGACGCTTAGTTTAGAAGATATCGACGATTTAAGTTTTTATAAGATATTCCAAATTTTTTGGCCCCGGAAACTATTGATCACGAATTAAGGCTCTTTTGTCGTTTACACGCTTAGTTTAGAAGATATCGTCGATTTATGTTTTTATAAGAAATTTCAACTTTTTTGGTCCGGGAAACTAGTGATCACGAAATATGGCTCTTTTGTCGATTAGACGCTTAGTTTAGAAGATATCGACGATTTAAGTTTTTATATGAAAATCCAACTTTTTTGGCCCGGAAAACTAGTGATCACGAATTAAGGCTCTTTTGTCGATTAGAGGCTTAGTTTAGAAGATATCGTCGACTTAAGTTTTTATGAGAAATTCCAACTTTTTTGGCCCGGAAAACTAGTGATCACGAATTAAGGCTCTTTTGTCGATTAGACGCTTAGTTTAGAAGATATCAACGATTTAAGTTTTTATAAGAAATTCCAACTTTTTTGACCCGGGAAACTAGTGATCACGAATTATGACTCTTTTGTCGATTAGACGCTTAGTTTAGAAGATATGGACGATTTAAGTTTTTATAAGAAATTTCAACTTTTTTGGCCCGGGAAACTAGTGATCACGAATTAAGGCTCTTTTGTCGATTAGACGCTTAGTTTAGAAGATATTGAAAGATAAGAAATTCCAACTTTTTTGGCCCCGGAAACTAGTGATCACGAATTTAAGCTCTTTTGTCGATTAGACGCTTAGTTTAGAAGATATCGACGATTTAAGTTTTTATAAGAAATTTCAACTTTTTTGGCCCGGGAAACTAGTGATCACGAATTATGGCTCTTTTGTCGATTAGACGCTTAGTTTAGAAGATATCGACGATTTCAGTTTTTATAAGAAATTCCAACTTTTTTGGCCCGGGAAACTAGTGATCACGAATTATGGCTCTTTTGTCGATTAGACGCTTAGTTTAGAAGATATGGACGATTTAAGTTTTTATAAGAAATTTCAACTTTTTTGGCCCGGGAAACTAGTGATCACGAATTAAGGCTCTTTTGTCGATTAGACGCTTAGTTTAGAAGATATCGAAAGATAGGAAATTCCAACTTTTTTGGCCCCGGAAACTAGTGATCACGAATTAAGGCTCTTTTGTCGATTAGACGCTTAGTTTAGAAGATATGGACGATTTAAGTTTTTATAGGAAATTCCAACTTTTTTGGCCCGGGAAACTAGTGATCACGAATTATGGCTCTTTTGTCGATTAGACGCTTAGTTTAGAAGATATGGACGATTTAAGTTTTAATAAGAAATTCCAACTTTTTTGGCCCCGGAAACTAGTGATCACGAATTAAGGCTCTTTTGTCGATTAGACGCTTAGTTTAGAAGATATCGACGATTTAAGTTTTTATAAGAAATTCCAACTTTTTTTGCCCGGAAAACTATTGATCACGAATTAAGGCTCTTTTGTCGATTAGACGCTTAGTTTAGAAGATATCGACGATTTAAGTTTTTATAAGAAATTTCAACTTTTTTGGCCCGAGAAACTAGTGATCACGAATTAAGGCTCTTTTGTCGATTAGACGCTTAGTTTAGAAGATATCGACGATTTAAGTTTTTATAAGAAATTCCAACTTTTTTGGCCCGGGAAACTAGTGATCACGAATTATGGCTCATTTGTCGATTAGACGCTTAGTTTAGAAGATATGGACGATTTAAGTTTTTATAAGAAATTCCAACTTTTTTGGCCCCGGAAACTAGTGATCACGAATTAAGGCTCTTTTGTCGATTAGACGCTTAGTTTAGAAGATATCGTCGATTTAAGTTTTTATGAGAAATTCCAACTTTTTTGGCCCAGGAAACTAGTGATCACGAATTAAGGCTCTTTTGTCGATTAGACGCTTAGTTTAGAAGATATCGACGATTTAAGTTTTTATATGAAAATCCAACTTTTTTGGCCCGGAAAACTAGTGATCACGAATTAAGGCTCTTTTGTCGATTAGACGCTTAGTTTAGAAGATATCGACGATTTAAGTTTTTATATGAAAATCCAACTTTTTTGGCCCGGAAAACTAGTGATCACGAATTAAGGCTCTTTTGTCGATTAGAGGCTTAGTTTAGAAGATATCGTCGACTTAAGTTTTTATGAGAAATTCCAACTTTTTTGGCCCAGGAAACTAGTGATCACGAATTAAGGCTCTTTTGTCGATTAGACGCTTAGTTTAGAAGATATCGACGATTTAAGTTTTTATATGAAAATCCAACTTTTTTGGCCCGGAAACTAGTGATCACGAATTATGGCTCTTTTGTCGATTAGACGCTTAGCTTAGAAGATATCGAAAGATAAGAAATTCCAACTTTTTTGGCCCCGGAAACTAGTGATCACGAATTTAAGCTCTTTTGTCGATTAGACGCTTAGTTTAGAAGATATCGACGATTTAAGTTTTTATAAGAAATTTCAACTTTTTTGGCCCGGGAAACTAGTGATCACGAATTAAGGCTCTTTTGTCGATTAGACGCTTAGTTTAGAAGATAACGAAAGATAAGAAATTCCAACTTTTTTGGCCCCGGAAACTAGTGATCACGAATTTAAGCTCTTTTGTCGATTAGACGCTTAGTTTAGAAGATATCGACGATTTAAGTTTTTATAAGAAATTTTAACTTTTTTGGCCCGGGAAACTAGTGATCACGAATTATGGCTCTTTTGTCGATTAGACGCTTAGTTTAGAAGATATCGACGATTTAAGTTATTATAAGAAATTCAAACTTTTTTGGCCCGGGAAACTAGTGATCACGAATTATGGCTCTTTTGTCGATTAGACGCTTAGTTTAGAAGATATGGACGATTTAAGTTTTTATAAGAAATTTCAACTTTTTTGGCCCGGGAAACTAGTGATCACGAATTAAGGCTCTTTTGTCGATTAGACGCTTAGTTTAGAAGATATCGAAAGATAAGAAATACCAACTTTTTTGGCCCCGGAAAAAAGTGATCACGAATTAAGGCTCTTTGTCGATTAGACGCTTAGTTTAGAAGATATGGACGATTTAAGTTTTAATTAGAAATTCCAACTTTTTTGGCCCGGGAAACTAGTGATCACGAATTATGGCTCTTTTGTCGATTAGACGCTTAGTTTAGAAGATATGGACGATTTAAGTTTTAATAAGAAATTCCAACTTTTTTGGCCCCGGAAACTAGTGATCACGAATTAAGGCTCTTTTGTCGATTAGACGCTTAGTTTAGAAGATATCGACGATTTAAGTTTTTATAAGAAATTCCAACTTTTTTGGCCCGGGAAACTAGTGATCACGAATCAAGGCTCTTTTGTCGATTAGACGCTTAGTATAGAAGATATGGACGATTTAAGTTTTTATAAGAAATTCCAACTTTTTTGGCCCGGGAAACTTGTGATCACGAATTAAGGCTCTTTTGTCGATTAGACGCTTAGTTTAGAAGATATCGACGATTTAAGTTTTTATAAAAAATTCCAACTTTTTTGGCCCGGGAAACTAGTGATCACGAATTAAGGCTCTTTTGTCGATTAGACGCTTAGTTTAGAAGATATCGACGATTTAAGTTTTTATAAGAAATTCCAACTTTTTTGGCCCGGAAAACTATTGATCACGAATTAAGGCTCTTTTGTCGATTAGACGCTTAGTTTAGAAGATATCGACGATTTAAGTTTTTATAAGAAATTTTAACTTTTTTGGCCCGAGAAACTAGTGATCACGAATTAAGGCTCTTTTGTCGATTAGACGCTTAGTTTAGAAGATATCGACGATTTAAGTTTTTATAAGAAATTCCAACTTTTTTGGCCCGGGAAACTAGTGATCACGAATTATGGCTCATTTGTCGATTAGACGCTTAGTTTAGAAGATATGGACGATTTAAGTTTTTATAAGAAATTCCAACTTTTTTGGCCCCGGAAACTAGTGATCACGAATTAAGGCTCTTTTGTCGATTAGACGCTTAGTTTAGAAGATATCGTCGATTTAAGTTTTTATGAAAAATTCCAACTTTTTTGGCCCAGGAAACTAGTGATCACGAATTAAGGCTCTTTTGTCGATTAGACGCTTAGTTTTGAAGATATCGACGATTTAAGTTTTTATAAGAAATTCCAACTTTTTTGGCCCCGGGACGATTTAAGTTTTTATAAGAAATTCCAACTTTTTTGGCCCGGGAAACTAGTGATCACTAATTAAGGCTCTTTTGTCGATTAGACGCTTAGTTTAAAAGATATCGACGATTTAAGTTTTTATAAGAAATTCCAACTTTTTTGGCCCGGGAAACTAGTGATCACGAATTAAGGCTCTTTTGTCGATTAGACGCTTAGTTTAGAAGATATCGACGATTTAAGTTTTTATAAGAAATTTCAACTTTTTTGTCCCGGGAAACTAGTGATCACGAATTATGGCTCTTGTGTCGATTAGACGCTTAGTTTAGAAGATATCGACGATTTAAGTTTTTATAAGAAATTCCAACTTTTTTGGCCCCGAAAACTAGTGATCACGAATTAAGGCTCTTTTGTCGATTAGACGCTTAGTTTAGAAGATATCGACGATTTAAGTTTTTATAAGAAATTCCAAATTTTTTGGCCCCGGAAACTATTGATCACGAATTAAGGCTCTTTTGTCGATTACACGCTTAGTTTAGAAGATATCGTCGATTTAAGTTTTTATAAGAAATTTCAACTTTTTTGGCCCGGGAAACTAGTGATCACGAATTATGGCTCTTTTGTCGATTAGAGGCTTAGTTTAGAAGATATCGTCGACTTAAGTTTTTATGAGAAATTCCAACTTTTTTGGCCCGGAAAACTAGTGATCGCGAATTAAGGCTCTTTTGTCGATTAGACGCTTAGTTTAGAAGATATCAACGATTTAAATTTTTATAAGAAATTCCAACTTTTTTGACCCGGGAAACTAGTGATCACGAATTAAGGCTCTTTTGTCGATTAGACGCTTAGTTTAGAAGATATCGACGATTTAAGTTTTTATAAGAAATTTCAACTTTTTTGGCCCGGGAAACTAGTGATCACGAATTATGGCTCTTTTGTCGATTAGACGCTTAGTTTAGAAGATATCGACGATTTAAGTTTTTATAAGAAATTTCAACTTTTTTGTCCCGGGAAACTAGTGATCACGAATTATGGCTCTTGTGTCGATTAGACGCTTAGTTTAGAAGATATCGACGATTTAAGTTTTTATAAGAAATTCCAACTTTTTTGGCCCCGAAAACTAGTGATCACGAATTAAGGCTCTTTTGTCGATTAGACGCTTAGTTTAGAAGATATCGACGATTTAAGTTTTTATAAGAAATTCCAAATTTTTTGGCCCCGGAAACTATTGATCACGAATTAAGGCTCTTTTGTCGATTACACGCTTAGTTTAGAAGATATCGTCGATTTAAGTTTTTATAAGAAATTTCAACTTTTTTGGCCCGGGAAACTAGTGATCACGAATTATGGCTCTTTTGTCGATTAGAGGCTTAGTTTAGAAGATATCGTCGACTTAAGTTTTTATGAGAAATTCCAACTTTTTTGGCCGGAAAACTAGTGATCGCGAATTAAGGCTCTTTTGTCGATTAGACGCTTAGTTTAGAAGATATCAACGATTTAAATTTTTATAAGAAATTCCAACTTTTTTGACCCGGGAAACTAGTGATCACGAATTAAGGCTCTTTTGTCGATTAGACGCTTAGTTTAGAAGATATCGACGATTTAAGTTTTTATAAGAAATTTCAACTTTTTTGGCCCGGGAAACTAGTGATCACGAATTATGGCTCTTTTGTCGATTAGACGCTTAGTTTAGAAGATATCGACGATTTAAGTTTTTATAAGAAATTCCAACTTTTTTGGCCCGGGAAACTAGTGATCACGAATTATGGCTCTTTTGTCGATTAGACGCTTAGTTTAGAAGATATGGACGATTTAAGTTTTAATAAGAAATTCCAACTTTTTTGGCCCCGGAAACTAGTGATCACGAATTAAGACTCTTTTGTCGATTAGACGCTTAGTTTAGAAGATATCGACGATTTAAGTTTTTATAAGAAATTCCAACTTTTTTGGCCCGGGAAACTAGTGATCACGATTTAAGGCTCTTTTGTCGATTAGACGCTTAGTATAGAAGATATGGACGATTTAAGTTTTTATAAGAAATTCCAACTTTTTTGGCCCGGGAAACTAGTGATCACGAATTATGGCTCATTTGTCGATTAGTTTAGAAGATATGGACGATTTAAGTTTTTATAAGAAATTCCAACTTTTTTGGCCCCGGAAACTAGTGATCACGAATTAAGGCTCTTTTGTCGATTAGACGCTTAGTTTAGAAGATATCGTCGATTTAAGTTTTTATGAGAAATTCCAACTTTTTTGGCCCAGGAAACTAGTGATCACGAATTAAGGCTCTTTTGTCGATTAGACGCTTAGTTTAGAAGATATCGACGATTTAAGTTTTTATAAGAAATTCCAACTTTTTTGGCCCCGGGACGATTTAAGTTTTTATAAGAAATTCCAACTTTTTTGGCCCTAGTGATCACTAATTAAGGCTCTTTTGTCGATTAGACGCTTAGTTTAAAAGATATCGACGATTTAAGTTTTTATAAGAAATTCCAACTTTTTTGGCCCGGGAAACTAGTGATCACGAATTAAGGCTCTTTTGTCGATTAGACGCTTAGTTTAGAAGATATCGACGATTTAAGTTTTTATAAGAAATTTAAACTTTTTTGGCCCGGGAAACTAGTGATCACGAATTATGGCCCTTTTGTCGATTAGATGCTTAGTTTAGAAGATATCGACGATTTAAGTTTTTATAAGAAATTCCAACTTTTTTGGCCCCGGAAACTAGTGATCACGAATTATGGCTCTTTTGTCGATTAGACGCTTAGTTTAGAAGATATCGACGATTTAAGTTTGTATAAGAAATTCCAACTTTTTTGGCACCGGAAACTAGTGATCACGAATTAAGGCTCTTTTGTCGATTAGACGCTTAGTTTAGAAGATATCGACGATTTAAGTTTTTATAAGAAATTCCAAATTTTTTGGCCCCGGAAACTATTGATCACGAATTAAGGCTCTTTTGTCGATTACACGCTTAGTTTAGAAGATATCGTCGATTTAAGTTTTTATAAGAAATTTCAACTTTTTTGGCCCGGGAAACTAGTGATCACGAATTATGGCTCTTTTGTCGATTAGAGGCTTAGTTTAGAAGATATCGTCGACTTAAGTTTTTATGAGAAATTCCAACTTTTTTGGCCCGGAAAACTAGTGATCGCGAATTAAGGCTCTTTTGTCGATTAGACGCTTAGTTTAGAAGATATCAACGATTTAAATTTTTATAAGAAATTCCAACTTTTTTGACCCGGGAAACTAGTGATCACGAATTAAGGCTCTTTTGTCGATTAGACGCTTAGTTTAGAAGATATCGACGATTTAAGTTTTTATAAGAAATTTCAACTTTTTTGGCCCGGGAAACTAGTGATCACGAATTATGGCTCTTTTGTCGATTAGACGCTTAGTTTAGAAGATATCGACGATTTAAGTTTTTATAAGAAATTTCAACTTTTTTGTCCCGGGAAACTAGTGATCACGAATTATGGCTCTTGTGTCGATTAGACGCTTAGTTTAGAAGATATCGACGATTTAAGTTTTTATAAGAAATTCCAACTTTTTTGGCCCCGAAAACTAGTGATCACGAATTAAGGCTCTTTTGTCGATTAGACGCTTAGTTTAGAAGATATCGACGATTTAAGTTTTTATAAGAAATTCCAAATTTTTTGGCCCCGGAAACTATTGATCACGAATTAAGGCTCTTTTGTCGATTACACGCTTAGTTTAGAAGATATCGTCGATTTAAGTTTTTATAAGAAATTTCAACTTTTTTGGCCCGGGAAACTAGTGATCACGAATTATGGCTCTTTTGTCGATTAGAGGCTTAGTTTAGAAGATATCGTCGACTTAAGTTTTTATGAGAAATTCCAACTTTTTTGGCCCGGAAAACTAGTGATCGCGAATTAAGGCTCTTTTGTCGATTAGACGCTTAGTTTAGAAGATATCAACGATTTAAATTTTTATAAGAAATTCCAACTTTTTTGACCCGGGAAACTAGTGATCACGAATTAAGGCTCTTTTGTCGATTAGACGCTTAGTTTAGAAGATATCGACGATTTAAGTTTTTATAAGAAATTTCAACTTTTTTGGCCCGGGAAACTAGTGATCACGAATTATGGCTCTTTTGTCGATTAGACGCTTAGTTTAGAAGATATCGACGATTTAAGTTTTTATAAGAAATTCCAACTTTTTTGGCCCGGGAAACTAGTGATCACGAATTATGGCTCTTTTGTCGATTAGACGCTTAGTTTAGAAGATATGGACGATTTAAGTTTTAATAAGAAATTCCAACTTTTTTGGCCCCGGAAACTAGTGATCACGAATTAAGACTCTTTTGTCGATTAGACGCTTAGTTTAGAAGATATCGACGATTTAAGTTTTTATAAGAAATTCCAACTTTTTTGGCCCGGGAAACTAGTGATCACGATTTAAGGCTCTTTTGTCGATTAGACGCTTAGTATAGAAGATATGGACGATTTAAGTTTTTATAAGAAATTCCAACTTTTTTGGCCCGGGAAACTAGTGATCACGAATTATGGCTCATTTGTCGATTAGTTTAGAAGATATGGACGATTTAAGTTTTTATAAGAAATTCCAACTTTTTTGGCCCCGGAAACTAGTGATCACGAATTAAGGCTCTTTTGTCGATTAGACGCTTAGTTTAGAAGATATCGTCGATTTAAGTTTTTATGAGAAATTCCAACTTTTTTGGCCCAGGAAACTAGTGATCACGAATTAAGGCTCTTTTGTCGATTAGACGCTTAGTTTAGAAGATATCGACGATTTAAGTTTTTATAAGAAATTCCAACTTTTTTGGCCCCGGGACGATTTAAGTTTTTATAAGAAATTCCAACTTTTTTGGCCCTAGTGATCACTAATTAAGGCTCTTTTGTCGATTAGACGCTTAGTTTAAAAGATATCGACGATTTAAGTTTTTATAAGAAATTCCAACTTTTTTGGCCCGGGAAACTAGTGATCACGAATTAAGGCTCTTTTGTCGATTAGACGCTTAGTTTAGAAGATATCGACGATTTAAGTTTTTATAAGAAATTTAAACTTTTTTGGCCCGGGAAACTAGTGATCACGAATTATGGCCCTTTTGTCGATTAGATGCTTAGTTTAGAAGATATCGACGATTTAAGTTTTTATAAGAAATTCCAACTTTTTTGGCCCCGGAAACTAGTGATCACGAATTATGGCTCTTTTGTCGATTAGACGCTTAGTTTAGAAGATATCGACGATTTAAGTTTGTATAAGAAATTCCAACTTTTTTGGCACCGGAAACTAGTGATCACGAATTATGGCTCTTTTGTCGATTAGACGCTTAGTTTAGAAGATATCGACGATTTAAGTTTTTATATGAAAATCCAACTTTTTTGGCCCGGAAAACTATTGATCACGAATTAAGGCTCTTTTGTCGATTAGACGCTTAGTTTAGAAGATATCGACGATTTAAGTTTTTATAAGAAATTTCAACTTTTTTGGCCCGGGAAACTAGTGATCACGAATTAAGGCCCTTTTGTCGATTAGATGCTTAGTTAAGAAGATATCGACGATTTAAGTTTTTATAAGAAATTCCATACTTTTTTGGCCCGGGAAACTAGTGATCACGAATTAAGGCTCATTTGTCGATTAGACGCTTAGTTTAGAAGATATAGACGATTTAAGTTTTGATAAGAAATTCCAACTTTTTTGGCCCGGGAAACTAGTGATCACGAATTAAGGCTCTTTTGTCGATTAGACGCTTAGTTTAGAAGATATCGACGATTTAAGTTTTTATAAGAAATTCCAACTTTTTTGGCCCCGGAAACTAGTGATCACGAATTAAGGCTCTTTTGTCGATTAGACGCTTAGTTTAGAAGATATCGACGATTTAAGTTTTTATAAGATATTTCAACTTTTTTGGCCCGGCAAACTAGTGATCACGAATTATGGCTCTTTTGTCGATTAGACGCTTAGTTTAAAAGATATCGACGATTTAAGTTTTGATAAGAAATTCCAACTTTTTTGGCCCGGGAAACTAGTGATCACGAATTAAGGCTCTTTTGTCGATTAGACGCTTAGTTTAGAAGATATCGTCGACTTAAGTTTTTATGAGAAATTCCAACTTTTTTGGCCCGGAAAACTAGTGATCGCGAATTAAGGCTCTTTTGTCGATTAGACGCTTAGTTTAGAAGATATCGACGATTTAAGTTTTTATAAGAAATTTCAACTTTTTTGGCCCGGGAAACTAGTGATCACGAATTATGGCTCTTTTGTCGATTAGACGCTTAGTTTAGAAGATATCGACGATTTAAGTTTTTATAAGAAATTCCAACTTTTTTGGCCCGGGAAACTAGTGATCACGAATTATGGCTCTTTTGTCGATTAGACGCTTAGTTTAGAAGATATGGACGATTTAAGTTTTTATAAGAAATTCCAACTTTTTTGGCCCGGGAAACTAGTGATCACGATTTAAGGCTCTTTTGTCGATTAGACGCTTAGTATAGAAGATATGGACGATTTAAGTTTTTATAAGAAATTCCAACTTTTTTGGCCCGGGAAACTAGTGATCACGAATTATGGCTCATTTGTCGATTAGTTTAGAAGATATGGACGATTTAAGTTTTTATAAGAAATTCCAACTTTTTTGGCCCCGGAAACTAGTGATCACGAATTAAGGCTCTTTTGTCGATTAGACGCTTAGTTTAGAAGATATCGTCGATTTAAGTTTTTATGAGAAATTCCAACTTTTTTGGCCCAGGAAACTAGTGATCACGAATTAAGGCTCTTTTGTCGATTAGACGCTTAGTTTAGAAGATATCGACGATTTAAGTTTTTATAAGAAATTCCAACTTTTTTGGCCCCGGGACGATTTAAGTTTTTATAAGAAATTCCAACTTTTTTGGCCCTAGTGATCACTAATTAAGGCTCTTTTGTCGATTAGACGCTTAGTTTAAAAGATATCGACGATTTAAGTTTTTATAAGAAATTCCAACTTTTTTGGCCCGGGAAACTAGTGATCACGAATTAAGGCTCTTTTGTCGATTAGACGCTTAGTTTAGAAGATATCGACGATTTAAGTTTTTATAAGAAATTTAAACTTTTTTGGCCCGGGAAACTAGTGATCACGAATTATGGCCCTTTTGTCGATTAGATGCTTAGTTTAGAAGATATCGACGATTTAAGTTTTTATAAGAAATTCCAACTTTTTTGGCCCCGGAAACTAGTGATCACGAATTATGGCTCTTTTGTCGATTAGACGCTTAGTTTAGAAGATATCGACGATTTAAGTTTGTATAAGAAATTCCAACTTTTTTGGCACCGGAAACTAGTGATCACGAATTATGGCTCTTTTGTCGATTAGACGCTTAGTTTAGAAGATATCGACGATTTAAGTTTTTATATGAAAATCCAACTTTTTTGGCCCGGAAAACTATTGATCACGAATTAAGGCTCTTTTGTCGATTAGACGCTTAGTTTAGAAGATATCGACGATTTAAGTTTTTATAAGAAATTTCAACTTTTTTGGCCCGGGAAACTAGTGATCACGAATTAAGGCCCTTTTGTCGATTAGATGCTTAGTTAAGAAGATATCGACGATTTAAGTTTTTATAAGAAATTCCATACTTTTTTGGCCCGGGAAACTAGTGATCACGAATTAAGGCTCATTTGTCGATTAGACGCTTAGTTTAGAAGATATAGACGATTTAAGTTTTGATAAGAAATTCCAACTTTTTTGGCCCGGGAAACTAGTGATCACGAATTAAGGCTCTTTTGTCGATTAGACGCTTAGTTTAGAAGATATCGACGATTTAAGTTTTTATAAGAAATTCCAACTTTTTTGGCCCCGGAAACTAGTGATCACGAATTAAGGCTCTTTTGTCGATTAGACGCTTAGTTTAGAAGATATCGACGATTTAAGTTTTTATAAGATATTTCAACTTTTTTGGCCCGGCAAACTAGTGATCACGAATTATGGCTCTTTTGTCGATTAGACGCTTAGTTTAAAAGATATCGACGATTTAAGTTTTTATAAGAAATTCCAACTTTTTTGGCCCGGGAAACTTGTGATCACGAATTAAGGCTCTTTTGTCGATTAGACGCTTAGTTTAGAAGATATGGACGATTTAAGTTTTTATAAAAAATTCCAACTTTTTTGGCCCGGGAAACTAGTGATCACGAATTAAGGCTCTTTTGTTGATTAGACGCTTAGTTTAAAAGATATCGACGATTTAAGTTTTGATAAGAAATTCCAACTTTTTTGGCCCGGGAAACTAGTGATCACGAATTAAGGCTCTTTTGTCGATTAGACGCTTAGTTTAGAAGATATCGACGATTTAAGTTTTTATAAGAAATTCCAACTTTTTTGGCCCCGGAAACTAGTGATCACGAATTAAGGCTCTTTTGTCGATTAGACGCTTAGTTTAGAAGATATAGACGATTTAAGTTTTTATAAGATATTTCAACTTTTTTGGCCCGGGAAACTAGTGATCACGAATTAAGGCTCTTTTGTCGATTAGACGCTTAGTTTAGAAGATATCGACGATTTAAGTTTTTATAAGAAATTCCAACTTTTTTGGCCCCGGAAACTAGTGATCACGAATTAAGGCTCTTTTGTCGATTAGACGCTTAGTTTAGAAGATATCGACGATTTAAGTTTTTATAAGATATTTAAACTTTTTTGGCCCGGCAAACTAGTGATCACGAATTATGGCTCTTTTGTCGATTAGACGCTTAGTTTAGAAGATATCGACGATTTAAGTTTTTATAAGAAATTCCAACTTTTTTGGCCCGGGAAACTTGTGATCACGAATTAAGGCTCTTTTGTCGATTAGACGCTTAGTTTAGAAGATATCGACGATTTAAGTTTTTATAAAAAATTCCAACTTTTTTGGCCCGGGAAACTAGTGATCACGAATTAAGGCTCTTTTGTTGATTAGACGCTTAGTTTAGAAGATATCGACGATTTAAGTTTTTATAAGAAATTTAAACTTTTTTGGCCCGGGAAACTAGTGATCACGAATTATGGCCCTTTTGTCGATTAGATGCTTAGTTTAGAAGATATCGACGATTTAAGTTTTTATAAGAAATTCCAACTTTTTTGGCCCCGGAAACTAGTGATCTCGAATTATGGCTCTTTTGTCGATTAGACGCTTAGTTTAGAAGATATCGACGATTTAAGTTTTTATAAGAAATTCCAACTTTTTTGGCCCCGGAAACTAGTGATCTCGAATTATGGCTCTTTTGTCGATTAGACGCTTAGTTTAGAAGATATCGACGATTTAAGTTTTTATAAGAAATTCCAACTTTTTTGGCCCCGGAAACTAGTGATCACGAATTAAGGCTCTTTTGTCGATTAGACGCTTAGTATAGAAGATATGGACGATTTAAGTTTTTATAAGAAATTCCAACTTTTTTGGCCCGGGAAACTAGTGATCACGAATTAAGGCTCTTTTGTCGATTAGACGCTTAGTTTAGAAGATATCGACGATTTAAGTTTTTATAAGAAATTCCAACTTTTTTGGCCCGGAAAACTATTGATCACGAATTAAGGCTCTTTTGTCGATTAGACGCTTAGTTTAGAAGATATCGACGATTTAAGTTTTTATAAGAAATTCCAACTTTTTTGGCCCGGAAAACTATTGATCACGAATTAAGGCTCTTTTGGCGATTAGACGCTTAGTTTAGAAGAATCGACGATTTAAGTTTTTATAAGAAATTTCAACTTTTTTGGCCCGAGAAACTAGTGATCACGAATTAAGGCTCTTTTGTCGATTAGACGCTTATTTTAGAAGATATCGACGATTTAAGTTTTTATAAGAAATTCCAACTTTTTTGGCCCCGAAAACTAGTGATCACGAATTAAGGCTCTTTTGTCGATTAGACGCTTAGTTTAGAAGATATCGACGATTTAAGTTTTTATAAGAAATTCCAAATTTTTTGGCCCCGGAAACTATTGATCACGAATTAAGGCTCTTTTGTCGATTACACGCTTAGTTTAGAAGATATCGTCGATTTAAGTTTTTATAAGAAATTTCAGCTTTTTTGGCCCGGGAAACTAGTGATCACGAATTATGGCTCTTTTGTCGATTAGAGGCTTAGTTTAGAAGATATCGTCGACTTAAGTTTTTATGAGAAATTCCAACTTTTTTGGCCCGGAAAACTAGTGATCGCGAATTAAGGCTCTTTTGTCGATTAGACGCTTAGTTTAGAAGATATCAACGATTTAAATTTTTATAAGAAATTCCAACTTTTTTGGCCCCGGAAACTAGTGATCACGAATTAAGGCTCTTTTGTCGATTAGACGCTTAGTTTAGAAGATATAGACGATTTAAGTTTTTATAAGATATTTCAACTTTTTTGGCCCGGGAAACTAGTGATCACGAATTAAGGCTCTTTTGTCGATTAGACGCTTAGTTTAGAAGATATCGACGATTTAAGTTTTTATAAGAAATTCCAACTTTTTTGGCCCCGGAAACTAGTGATCACGAATTAAGGCTCTTTTGTCGATTAGACGCTTAGTTTAGAAGATATCGACGATTTAAGTTTTTATAAGATATTTAAACTTTTTTGGCCCGGCAAACTAGTGATCACGAATTATGGCTCTTTTGTCGATTAGACGCTTAGTTTAGAAGATATCGACGATTTAAGTTTTTATAAGAAATTCCAACTTTTTTGGCCCGGGAAACTTGTGATCACGAATTAAGGCTCTTTTGTCGATTAGACGCTTAGTTTAGAAGATATCGACGATTTAAGTTTTTATAAAAAATTCCAACTTTTTTGGCCCGGGAAACTAGTGATCACGAATTAAGGCTCTTTTGTTGATTAGACGCTTAGTTTAGAAGATATCTACGATTTAAGTTTTTATAAGAAATTTAAACTTTTTTGGCCCGGGAAACTAGTGATCACGAATTATGGCCCTTTTGTCGATTAGATGCTTAGTTTAGAAGATATCGACGATTTAAGTTTTTATAAGAAATTCCAACTTTTTTGGCCCCGGAAACTAGTGATCTCGAATTATGGCTCTTTTGTCGATTAGACGCTTAGTTTAGAAGATATCGACGATTTAAGTTTTTATAAGAAATTCCAACTTTTTTGGCCCCGGAAACTAGTGATCTCGAATTATGGCTCTTTTGTCGATTAGACGCTTAGTTTAGAAGATATCGACGATTTAAGTTTTTATAAGAAATTCCAACTTTTTTGGCCCCGGAAACTAGTGATCACGAATTAAGGCTCTTTTGTCGATTAGACGCTTAGTATAGAAGATATGGACGATTTAAGTTTTTATAAGAAATTCCAACTTTTTTGGCCCGGGAAACTAGTGATCACGAATTAAGGCTCTTTTGTCGATTAGACGCTTAGTTTAGAAGATATCGACGATTTAAGTTTTTATAAGAAATTCCAACTTTTTTGGCCCGGAAAACTATTGATCACGAATTAAGGCTCTTTTGTCGATTAGACGCTTAGTTTAGAAGATATCGACGATTTAAGTTTTTATAAGAAATTCCAACTTTTTTGGCCCGGAAAACTATTGATCACGAATTAAGGCTCTTTTGGCGATTAGACGCTTAGTTTAGAAGAATCGACGATTTAAGTTTTTATAAGAAATTTAAACTTTTTTGGCCCGGGAAACTAGTGATCACGAATTATGGCCCTTTTGTCGATTAGATGCTTAGTTTAGAAGATATCGACGATTTAAGTTTTTATAAGAAATTCCAACTTTTTTGGCCCCGGAAACTAGTGATCACGAATTATGGCTCTTTTGTCGATTAGACGCTTAGTTTAGAAGATATCGACGATTTAAGTTTTTATAAGAAATTCCAACTTTTTTGGCAATGGAAACTAGTGATCACGAATTATGGCTCTTTTGTCGATTAGACGCTTAGTTTAGAAGATATCGACGATTTAAGTTTTTATATGAAAATCCAACTTTTTTGGCCCGGAAAACTATTGATCACGAATTAAGGCTCTTTTGTCGATTAGACGCTTAGTTTAGAAGATATCGACGATTTAAGTTTTTATAAGAAATTTCAACTTTTTTGGCCCGGGAAACTAGTGATCACGAATTAAGGCCCTTTTGTCGATTAGATGCTTAGTTAAGAAGATATCGACGATTTAAGTTTTTATAAGAAATTCCAACTTTTTTGGCCCCGGAAACTAGTGATCACGAATTAAGGCTCTTTTGTCGATTAGACGTTTAGTTTAGAAGATATCGTCGATTTAAGTTTTTATGAGAAATTCCAACTTTTTTGGCTCAGGAAACTAGTGATCACGAATTAAGGCTCTTTTGTCGATTAGACGCTTAGTTTAGAAGATATCGACGATTTAAGTTTTTATAAGAAATTCCAACTTTTTTGGCCCCGGGACGATTTAAGTTTTTATAAGAAATTCCAACTTTTTTGGCCCTAGTGATCACTAATTAAGGCTCTTTTGTCGATTAGACGCTTAGTTTAAAAGATATCGACGATTTAAGTTTTTATAAGAAATTCCAACTTTTTTGGCCCGGGAAACTAGTGATCACGAATTAAGGCTCTTTTGTCGATTAGACGCTTAGTTTAGAAGATATCGACGATTTAAGTTTTTATAAGAAATTTAAACTTTTTTGGCCCGGGAAACTAGTGATCACGAATTATGGCCCTTTTGTCGATTAGATGCTTAGTTTAGAAGATATCGACGATTTAAGTTTTTATAAGAAATTCCAACTTTTTTGGCCCCGGAAACTAGTGATCACGAATTATGGCTCTTTTGTCGATTAGACGCTTAGTTTAGAAGATATCGACGATTTAAGTTTTTATAAGAAATTCCAACTTTTTTGGCCCGGGAAACTAGTGATCACGAATTAAGGCTCTTTTGTCGATTAGACGCTTAGTTTAGAAGATATCGACGATTTAAGTTTTTATAAGAAATTCCAACTTTTTTGGCCCGGAAAACTATTGATCACGAATTAAGGCTCTTTTGTCGATTAGACGCTTAGTTTAGAAGATATCGACGATTTAAGTTTTTATAAGAAATTCCAACTTTTTTGGCCCGGAAAACTATTGATCACGAATTAAGGCTCTTTTGTCGATTAGACGCTTAGTTTAGAAGATATCGACGATTTAAGTTTTTATAAGAAATTCCAACTTTTTTGGCCCGGAAAACTATTGATCACGAATTAAGGCTCTTTTGGCGATTAGACGCTTAGTTTAGAAGAATCGACGATTTAAGTTTTTATAAGAAATTTCAACTTTTTTGGCCCGAGAAACTAGTGATCACGAATTAAGGCTCTTTTGTCGATTAGACGCTTATTTTAGAAGATATCGACGATTTAAGTTTTTATAAGAAATTCCAACTTTTTTGGCCCCGGAAACTAGTGATCACGAATTAAGGCTCTTTTGTCGATTAGACGTTTAGTTTAGAAGATATCGTCGATTTAAGTTTTTATGAGAAATTCCAACTTTTTTGGCTCAGGAAACTAGTGATCACGAATTAAGGCTCTTTTGTCGATTAGACGCTTAGTTTAGAAGATATCGACGATTTAAGTTTTTATAAGAAATTCCAACTTTTTTGGCCCCGGGACGATTTAAGTTTTTATAAGAAATTCCAACTTTTTTGGCCCTAGTGATCACTAATTAAGGCTCTTTTGTCGATTAGACGCTTAGTTTAAAAGATATCGACGATTTAAGTTTTTATAAGAAATTCCAACTTTTTTGGCCCGGGAAACTAGTGATCACGAATTAAGGCTCTTTTGTCGATTAGACGCTTAGTTTAGAAGATATCGACGATTTAAGTTTTTATAAGAAATTTAAACTTTTTTGGCCCGGGAAACTAGTGATCACGAATTATGGCCCTTTTGTCGATTAGATGCTTAGTTTAGAAGATATCGACGATTTAAGTTTTTATAAGAAATTCCAACTTTTTTGGCCCCGGAAACTAGTGATCACGAATTATGGCTCTTTTGTCGATTAGACGCTTAGTTTAGAAGATATCGACGATTTAAGTTTTTATAAGAAATTCCAACTTTTTTGGCAATGGAAACTAGTGATCACGAATTATGGCTCTTTTGTCGATTAGACGCTTAGTTTAGAAGATATCGACGATTTAAGTTTTTATATGAAAATCCAACTTTTTTGGCCCGGAAAACTATTGATCACGAATTAAGGCTCTTTTGTCGATTAGACGCTTAGTTTAGAAGATATCGACGATTTAAGTTTTTATAAGAAATTTCAACTTTTTTGGCCCGGGAAACTAGTGATCACGAATTAAGGCCCTTTTGTCGATTAGATGCTTAGTTAAGAAGATATCGACGATTTAAGTTTTTATAAGAAATTCCATACTTTTTTGGCCCGGGAAACTAGTGATCACGAATTAAGGCTCATTTGTCGATTAGACGCTTAGTTTAGAAGATATAGACGATTTAAGTTTTGATAAGAAATTCCAACTTTTTTGGCCCGGGAAACTAGTGATCACGAATTAAGGCTCTTTTGTCGATTAGACGCTTAGTTTAGAAGATATCGACGATTTAAGTTTTTATAAGAAATTCCAACTTTTTTGGCCCCGGAAACTAGTGATCACGAATTAAGGCTCTTTTGTCGATTAGACGCTTAGTTTAGAAGATATCGACGATTTAAGTTTTTATAAGATATTTCAACTTTTTTGGCCCGGCAAACTAGTGATCACGAATTATGGCTCTTTTGTCGATTAGACGCTTAGTTTAGAAGATATCGACGATTTAAGTTTTTATAAGAAATTCCAACTTTTTTGGCCCGGGAAACTTGTGATCACGAATTAAGGCTCTTTTGTCGATTAGACGCTTAGTTTAGAAGATATCGACGATTTAAGTTTTTATAAAAAATTCCAACTTTTTTGGCCCGGGAAACTAGTGATCACGAATTAAGGCTCTTTTGTTGATTAGACGCTTAGTTTAAAAGATATCGACGATTTAAGTTTTGATAAGAAATTCCAACTTTTTTGGCCCGGGAAACTAGTGATCACGAATTAAGGCTCTTTTGTCGATTAGACGCTTAGTTTAGAAGATATCGACGATTTAAGTTTTTATAAGAAATTCCAACTTTTTTGGCCCCGGAAACTAGTGATCACGAATTAAGGCTCTTTTGTCGATTAGACGCTTAGTTTAGAAGATATCGACGATATAAGTTTTTATAAGATATTTCAACTTTTTTGGCCCGGCAAACTAGTGATCACGAATTATGGCTCTTTTGTCGATTAGACGCTTAGTTTAGAAGATATCGACGATTTAAGTTTTTATAAGAAATTCCAACTTTTTTGGCCCGGGAAACTTGTGATCACGAATTAAGGCTCTTTTGTCGATTAGACGCTTAGTTTAGAAAATATCGACGATTTAAGTTTTTAAAAAAAATTCCAACTTTTTTGGCCCGGGAAACTAGTGATCACGAATTAAGGCTCTTTTGTCGATTAGACGCTTAGTTTAGAAGATATCGACGATTTAAGTTTTTATAAGAAATTCCAACTTTTTTGGCCCCGGAAACTAGTGATCACGAATTAAGGCTCTTTTGTCGATTAGACGCTTAGTTTAGAAGATATCGTCGATTTAAGTTTTTATGAAAAATTCCAACTTTTTTGGCCCCGGGACGGTTTAAGTTTTTATAAGAAATTCCAACTTTTTTGGCCCGGGAAACTAGTGATCACTAATTAAGGCTCTTTTGTCGATTAGACGCTTAGTTTAGAAGATATCGACGATTTAAGTTTTTATAAGAAATTCCAACTTTTTTGGCCCCGGAAACTAGTGATCTCGAATTATGGCTCTTTTGTCGATTAGACGCTTAGTTTAGAAGATATCGACGATTTAAGTTTTTATAAGAAATTCCAACTTTTTTGGCCCCGGAAACTAGTGATCTCGAATTATGGCTCTTTTGTCGATTAGACGCTTAGTTTAGAAGATATCGACGATTTAAGTTTTTATAAAAAATTCCAACTTTTTTGGCCCGGGAAACTAGTGATCACGAATTAAGGCTCTTTTGTTGATTAGACGCTTAGTTTAAAAGATATCGACGATTTAAGTTTTGATAAGAAATTCCAACTTTTTTGGCCCGGGAAACTTGTGATCACGAATTAAGGCTCTTTTGTCGATTAGACGCTTAGTTTAGAAGATATCGACGATTTAAGTTTTTATAAAAAATTCCAACTTTTTTGGCCCGGGAAACTAGTGATCACGAATTAAGGCTCTTTTGTTGATTAGACGCTTAGTTTAAAAGATATCGACGATTTAAGTTTTGATAAGAAATTCCAACTTTTTTGGCCCGGGAAACTAGTGATCACGAATTAAGGCTCTTTTGTCGATTAGACGCTTAGTTTAGAAGATATCGACGATTTAAGTTTTTATAAGAAATTCCAACTTTTTTGGCCCCGGAAACTAGTGATCACGAATTAAGGCTCTTTTGTCGATTAGACGCTTAGTTTAGAAGATATCGACGATATAAGTTTTTATAAGATATTTCAACTTTTTTGGCCCGGCAAACTAGTGATCACGAATTATGGCTCTTTTGTCGATTAGACGCTTAGTTTAGAAGATATCGACGATTTAAGTTTTTATAAGAAATTCCAACTTTTTTGGCCCGGGAAACTTGTGATCACGAATTAAGGCTCTTTTGTCGATTAGACGCTTAGTTTAGAAAATATCGACGATTTAAGTTTTTAAAAAAAATTCCAACTTTTTTGGCCCGGGAAACTAGTGATCACGAATTAAGGCTCTTTTGTCGATTAGACGCTTAGTTTAGAAGATATCGACGATTTAAGTTTTTATAAGAAATTCCAACTTTTTTGGCCCCGGAAACTAGTGATCACGAATTAAGGCTCTTTTGTCGATTAGACGCTTAGTTTAGAAGATATCGTCGATTTAAGTTTTTATGAAAAATTCCAACTTTTTTGGCCCCGGGACGGTTTAAGTTTTTATAAGAAATTCCAACTTTTTTGGCCCGGGAAACTAGTGATCACTAATTAAGGCTCTTTTGTCGATTAGACGCTTAGTTTAGAAGATATCGACGATTTAAGTTTTTATAAGAAATTCCAACTTTTTTGGCCCCGGAAACTAGTGATCTCGAATTATGGCTCTTTTGTCGATTAGACGCTTAGTTTAGAAGATATCGACGATTTAAGTTTTTATAAGAAATTCCAACTTTTTTGGCCCCGGAAACTAGTGATCTCGAATTATGGCTCTTTTGTCGATTAGACGCTTAGTTTAGAAGATATCGACGATTTAAGTTTTTATAAGAAATTCCAACTTTTTTGGCCCCGGAAACTAGTGATCACGAATTAAGGCTCTTTTGTCGATTAGACGCTTAGTATAGAAGATATGGACGATTTAGGTTTTTATAAGAAATTCCAACTTTTTTGGCCCGGGAAACTAGTGATCACGAATTAAGGCTCTTTTGTCGATTAGACGCTTAGTTTAGAAGATTTAAGTTTTTATAAGAAATTCCAACTTTTTTGGCCCGGAAAACTATTGATCACAAATTAAGGCTCTTTTGTCGATTAGACGCTTAGTTTAGAAGATATCGACGATTTAAGTTTTTATAAGAAATTCCAACTTTTTTGGCCCGGAAAACTATTGATCACGAATTAAGGCTCTTGTGGCGATTAGACGCTTAGTTTAGAAGAATCGACGATTTAAGTTTTTATAAGAAATTTCAACTTTTTTGGCCCGAGAAACTAGTGATCACGAATTAAGGCTCTTTTGTCGATTAGACGCTTATTTTAGAAGATATCGACGATTTAAGTTTTTATAAGAAATTCCAACTTTTTTGGCCCCGGAAACTAGTGATCACGAATTAAGGCTCTTTTGTCGATTAGACGTTTAGTTTAGAAGATATCGTCGATTTAAGTTTTTATGAGAAATTCCAACTTTTTTGGCTCAGGAAACTAGTGATCACGAATTAAGGCTCTTTTGTCGATTAGACGCTTAGTTTAGAAGATATCGACGATTTAAGTTTTTATAAGAAATTCCAACTTTTTTGGCCCCGGGACGATTTAAGTTTTTATAAGAAATTCCAACTTTTTTGGCCCTAGTGATCACTAATTAAGGCTCTTTTGTCGATTAGACGCTTAGTTTAAAAGATATCGACGATTTAAGTTTTTATAAGAAATTCCAACTTTTTTGGCCCGGGAAACTAGTGATCACGAATTAAGGCTCTTTTGTCGATTAGACGCTTAGTTTAGAAGATATCGACGATTTAAGTTTTTATAAGAAATTTAAACTTTTTTGGCCCGGGAAACTAGTGATCACGAATTATGGCTCTTTTGTCGATTAGACGCTTAGTTTAGAAGATATCGACGATTTAAGTTTTTATAAGAAATTCCAACTTTTTTGGCACCGGAAACTAGTGATCACGAATTATGGCTCTTTTGTCGATTAGACGCTTAGTTTAGAAGATATCGACGATTTAAGTTTTTATATGAAAATCCAACTTTTTTGGCCCGGAAAACTATTGATCACGAATTAAGGCTCTTTTGTCGATTAGACGCTTAGTTTAGAAGATATCGACGATTTAAGTTTTTATAAGAAATTTCAACTTTTTTGGCCCGGGAAACTAGTGATCACGAATTAAGGCCCTTTTGTCGATTAGATGCTTAGTTAAGAAGATATCGACGATTTAAGTTTTTATAAGAAATTCCATACTTTTTTGGCCCGGGAAACTAGTGATCACGAATTAAGGCTCATTTGTCGATTAGACGCTTAGTTTAGAAGATATAGACGATTTAAGTTTTGATAAGAAATTCCAACTTTTTTGGCCCGGGAAACTAGTGATCACGAATTAAGGCTCTTTTGTCGATTAGACGCTTAGTTTAGAAGATATCGACGATTTAAGTTTTTATAAGAAATTCCAACTTTTTTGGCCCCGGAAACTAGTGATCACGAATTAAGGCTCTTTTGTCGATTAGACGCTTAGTTTAGAAGATATCGACGATTTAAGTTTTTATAAGATATTTCAAATTTTTTGGCCCGGCAAACTAGTGATCACGAATTATGGCTCTTTTGTCGATTAGACGCTTAGTTTAGAAGATATCGACGATTTAAGTTTTTATAAGAAATTCCAACTTTTTTGGCCCGGGAAACTTGTGATCACGAATTAAGGCTCTTTTGTCGATTAGACGCTTAGTTTAGAAGATATCGACGATTTAAGTTTTTATAAAAAATTCCAACTTTTTTGGCCCGGGAAACTAGTGATCACGAATTAAGGCTCTTTTGTTGATTAGACGCTTAGTTTAAAAGATATCGACGATTTAAGTTTTGATAAGAAATTCCAACTTTTTTGGCCCGGGAAACTAGTGATCACGAATTAAGGCTCTTTTGTCGATTAGACGCTTAGTTTAGAAGATATCGACGATTTAAGTTTTTATAAGAAATTCCAACTTTTTTGGCCCCGGAAACTAGTGATCACGAATTAAGGCTCTTTTGTCGATTAGACGCTTAGTTTAGAAGATATCGACGATTTAAGTTTTTATAAGATATTTCAACTTTTTTGGCCCGGCAAACTAGTGATCACGAATTATGGCGCTTTTGTCGATTAGACGCTTAGTTTAGAAGATATCGACGATTTAAGTTTTTATAAGAAATTCCAACTTTTTTGGCCCGGGAAACTTGTGATCACGAATTAAGGCTCTTTTGTCGATTAGACGCTTAGTTTAGAAAATATCGACGATTTAAGTTTTTAAAAAAAATTCCAACTTTTTTGGCCCGGGAAACTAGTGATCACGAATTAAGGCTCTTTTGTCGATTAGACGCTTAGTTTAGAAGATATCGACGATTTAAGTTTTTATAAGAAATTCCAACTTTTTTGGCCCCGGAAACTAGTGATCACGAATTAAGGCTCTTTTGTCGATTAGACGCTTAGTTTAGAAGATATCGTCGATTTAAGTTTTTATGAAAAATTCCAACTTTTTTGGCCCAGGAAACTAGTGATCACGAATTAAGGCTCTTTTGTCGATTAGACGCTTAGTTTAGAAGATATCGACGATTTAAGTTTTTATAAGAAATTCCAACTTTTTTGGCCCCGGGACGATTTAAGTTTTTATAAGAAATTCCAACTTTTTTGGCCCGGGAAACTAGTGATCACTAATTAAGGCTCTTTTGTCGATTAGACGCTTAGTTTAAAAGATATCGACGATTTAAGTTTTTATAAGAAATTCCAACTTTTTTGGCCCGGGAAACTAGTGATCACGAATTAAGGCTCTTTTGTCGATTAGACGCTTAGTTTAGAAGATATCGACGATTTAAGTTTTTATAAGAAATTTCAACTTTTTTGGCCCGAGAAACTAGTGATCACGAATTAAGGCTCTTTTGTCGATTAGACGCTTAGTTTAGAAGATATCGACGATTTAAGTTTTTATAAGAAATTTCAACTTTTTTGGCCCGAGAAACTAGTGATCACGAATTAAGGCTCTTTTGTCGATTAGACGCTTAGTTTAGAAGATATCGACGATTTAAGTTTTTATAAGAAATTCCAACTTTTTTGGCCCGGGAAACTAGTGATCACGAATTATGGCTCATTTGTCGATTAGACGCTTAGTTTAGAAGATATGGACGATTTAAGTTTTTATAAGAAATTCCAACTTTTTTGGCCCCGGAAACTAGTGATCACGAATTAAGGCTCTTTTGTCAATTAGACGCTTAGTTTAGAAGATATCGTCGATTTAAGTTTTTATGAGAAATTCCAACTTTTTTGGCCCAGGAAACTAGTGATCACGAATTAAGGCTCTTTTGTCGATTAGACGCTTAGTTTAGAAGATATCGACGATTTAAGTTTTTATAAGAAATTCCAACTTTTTTGGCCCCGGGACGGTTTAAGTTTTTATAAGAAATTCCAACTTTTTTGGCCCGGGAAACTAGTGATCACTAATTAAGGCTCTTTTGTCGATTAGACGCTTAGTTTAGAAGATATCGACGATTTAAGTTTTTATAAGAAATTCCAACTTTTTTGGCCCCGGAAACTAGTGATCTCGAATTATGGCTCTTTTGTCGATTAGACGCTTAGTTTAGAAGATATCGACGATTTAAGTTTTTATAAGAAATTTAAACTTTTTTGGCCCGGGAAACTAGTGATCACGAATTATGGCCCTTTTGTCGATTAGATGCTTAGTTTAGAAGATATCGACGATTTAAGTTTTTATAAGAAATTCCAACTTTTTTGGCCCCGGAAACTAGTGATCTCGAATTATGGCTCTTTTGTCGATTAGACGCTTAGTTTAGAAGATATCGACGATTTAAGTTTTTATAAGAAATTCCAACTTTTTTGGCCCCGGAAACTAGTGATCACGAATTATGGCTCTTTTGTCGATTAGACGCTTAGTTTAGAAGATATCGACGATTTAAGTTTTTATATGAAAATCCAACTTTTTTGGCCCGGAAAACTATTGATCACGAATTAAGGCTCTTTTGTCGATTAGACGCTTAGTTTAGAAGATATCGACGATTTAAGTTTTTATAAGAAATTTCAACTTTTTTGGCCCGGGAAACTAGTGATCACGAATTAAGGCCCTTTTGTCGATTAGATGATTAGTTTAGAAGATATCGACGATTTAAGTTTTTATAAGAAATTCCAACTTTTTTGGCCCGGGAAACTAGTGATCACGAATTATGGCTCTTTTGTCGATTAGACGCTTAGTTTAGAAGATATCGACGATTTAAGTTTTTATAAGAAATTCCAACTTTTTTGGCCCGGGAAACTAGTGATCACGAATTAAGGCTCTTTTGTCGATTAGACGCTTAGTTTAGAAGATATCGACGATTTAAGTTTTTATAAGAAATTTCAACTTTTTTGGCCCGGGAAACTAGTGATCACGAATTAAGGCCCTTTTGTCGATTAGATGATTAGTTTAGAAGATATCGACGATTTAAGTTTTTATAAGAAATTCCAACTTTTTTGGCCCCGGAAACTAGTGATCACGAATTATGGCTCTTTTGTCGATTAGACGCTTAGTTTAGAAGATATCGACGATTTAAGTTTTTATATGAAAATCCAACTTTTTTGGCCCGGAAAACTATTGATCACGAATTAAGGCTCTTTTGTCGATTAGACGCTTAGTTTAGAAGATATGGACGATTTAAGTTTTTATAAGAAATTCCAACTTTTTTGGCCCCGGAAACTAGTGATCACGAATTAAGGCTCTTTTGTCGATTAGACGCTTAGTTTAGAAGATATCGACGATTTAAGTTTTTATAAGAAATTCCAACATTTTTGGCCCGGGAAACTAGTGATCACGAATTATGGCTCTTTTGTCGATTAGACGCTTAGTTTAGAAGATATGGACGATTTAAATTTTTATGAGAAATTCCAACTTTTGTGGCCCAGGAAACTAGTGATCACGAATTAAGGCTCTTTTGTCGATTAGACGCTTAGTTTAGAAGATATCGACGATTTAAGTTTTTATAAGAAATTCCAACTTTTTTGGCCCCGGGACGATTTAAGTTTTTATAAGAAATTCCAACTTTTTTGGCCCGAGAAACTAGTGATCACGAATTAAGGCTCTTTGTCGATTAGACGCTTAGTTTAAGAGATATCGACGATTTAAGTTTTTATGAGAAATTCCAACTTTTTTGGCCCGGGAAACTAGTGATCACGAATTAAGGCTCTTTTGTCGATTAGACGCTTAGTTTAGAAGATATGGACGATTTAAGTTTTAATAAGAAATTTCAACTTTTTTGGCCCGGGAAACTAGTGATCACGAATTATGGCTCTTTTGTCGATTAGATGCTTAGTTTAGAAGATATCGACGATTTAAGTTTTTATAAGAAATTCCAACTTTTTTGGCCCGGGAAACTAGTGATCACGAATTATGGCTCTTTTGTCGATTAGACGCTTAGTTTAGAAGATATCGACGATTTAAGTTTTTATAAGAAATTCCAACTTTTTTGGCCCGGGAAACTAGTGATCACGAATTAAGACTCTTTTGTCGATTAGACGCTTAGTTTAGAAGATATCGTCGATTTAAGTTTTTATGAGAAATTCCAACTTTTTTGGCCCGGGAAACTAGTGATCACGAATTATGGCTCTTTTGTCGATTAGACGCTTAGTTTAGAAGATATCGACGATTTAAGTTTTTATAAGAAATTCCAACTTTTTTGGCCCCGAAAACTAGTGATCACGAATTAAGGCTCTTTTGTCGATTAGACGCTTAGTTTAGAAGATATCGACGATTTAAATTTTTATGAGAAATTCCAACTTTTGTGGCCCAGGAAACTAGTGATCACGAATTAAGGCTCTTTTGTCGATTAGACGCTTAGTTTAGAAGATATCGACGATTTAAGTTTTTATAAGAAATTCCAACTTTTTTGGCCCCGGGACGATTTAAGTTTTTATAAGAAATTCCAACTTTTTTGGCCCGAGAAACTAGTGATCACGAATTAAGGCTCTTTGTCGATTAGACGCTTAGTTTAAGAGATATCGACGATTTAAGTTTTTATGAGAAATTCCAACTTTTTTGGCCCGGGAAACTAGTGATCACGAATTAAGGCTCTTTTGTCGATTAGACGCTTAGTTTAGAAGATATGGACGATTTAAGTTTTAATAAGAAATTTCAACTTTTTTGGCCCGGGAAACTAGTGATCACGAATTATGGCTCTTTTGTCGATTAGATGCTTAGTTTAGAAGATATCGACGATTTAAGTTTTTATAAGAAAGTCCAACTTTTTTGGCCCGGGAAACTAGTGATCACGAATTATGGCTCTTTTGTCGATTAGACGCTTAGTTTAGAAGATATCGACGATTTAAGTTTTTATAAGAAATTCCAACTTTTTTGGCCCGGGAAACTAGTGATCACGAATTAAGACTCTTTTGTCGATTAGACGCTTAGTTTAGAAGATATCGTCGATTTAAGTTTTTATGAGAAATTCCAACTTTTTTGGCCCGGGAAACTAGTGATCACGAATTATGGCTCTTTGTCGATTAGACGCTTAGTTTAGAAGATATCGACGATTTAAGTTTTTATAAGAAATTCCAACTTTTTTGGCCCCGAAAACTAGTGATCACGAATTAAGGCTCTTTTGTTGATTAGACGCTTAGTTTAGAAGATATCGACGATTTAAGTTTTTATAAGAAATTCCAAATTTTTTGGCCCCGGAAACTATTGATCACGAATTAAGGCTCTTTTGTCGATTACACGCTTAGTTTAGAAGGTATCGTCGATTTAAGTTTTTATAAGAAATTTCAACTTTTTTGGCCCGGGGAAACTAGTGATCACGAATTATGGCTCTTTTGTCGATTAGACGCTTAGTTTAGAAGATATCGTCGACTTAAGTTTTTATGAGAAATTCCAACTTTTTTGGCCCGGAAAACTAGTGATCACGAATTAAGGCTCTTTTGTCGATTAGACACTTAGTTTAGAAGATATCAACGATTTAAGTTTTTATAAGAAATTCCAACTTTTTTGACCCGGGGAAACTAGTGATCACGAATTAAGGCTCTTTTGTCGATTAGACGCTTAGTTTAGAAGATATCGACAATTTAAGTTTTTATAAGACATTCCAACATTTTTGGCCCGGGAAACTAGTGATCACGAATTAAGGCTCTTTTGTCGATTAGACGCTTAGTTTAGAAGATATCGACGATTTAAGTTTTTATAAGACATTCCAACTTTTTTGGGCCGGGAAACTAGTGATCACGAATTAAGGCTCTTTTGTCGATTAGACGCTTAGTTTAGAAGATATCGACGATTTAAGTTTTTATAAGAAATTCCAACTTTTTTGGCCCGGGAAACTAGTGATCACGAATTAAAGCTCTTTTGTTGATTAGACGCTTAGTTTAGAAGATATCGACGATTTAAGTTTTTATAAGAAATTCCAACTTTTTTGGCCCGGGAAACTAGTGATCACGAATTAAGGCTCTTTTGTTGATTAGACGCTTAGTTTAGAAGATATCGACGATTTAAGTTTTTATGAGAAATTTCAACTTTTTTGGCCCGGGAAACTAGTGATCACGAATTAAGGCTCTTTTGTTGATTAGACGCTTAGTTTAGAAGATATGGACGATTTAAATTTTTATGAGAAATTTCAACTTTTTTGGCCCGGGAAACTAGTGATCACGAATTAAGGCTCTTTTGTCGATTAGACGCTTAGTTTAGAAGATATCGACAATTTAAGTTTTGATAGGAAATTCCAACTTTTTTGGCCCGGGAAACTAGTGATCACGAATTAAGGCTCTTTTGTCGATTAGACGCTTAGTTTAGAAGATATCGTCGATTTAAATTTTTATGAGATATTCCAACTTTTTTGGCCCGGGAAACTAGTGATCACGAATTAAGGCTCTTTTGTTGATTAGACACTTAGTTTAGAAGATTTGGACGATTTAAATTTTTATGAGAAATTCCAACTTTTTTGGCCCGGGAAACTAGTGATCACGAATTAAGGCTCTTTTGTCGATTAGGACGCTTAGTTTAGAAGATATCGACGATTTAAGTTTTTATGAGAAATTTCAACTTTTTTGGCCGGGAAACTAGTGATCACGATTTAAGGCTCTTTTGTCGATTAGACGCTTAGTTTAGAAGATATCGACGATTTAAGTTTTTATAAGAAATTCCAACTTTTTGGCCCGGGAAACTAGTGATCAGGAATTAAGGCTCTTTTGTCGATTAGACGCTTAGTTTAGAAGATATCGACGATTTAAGTTTTTATAAGACATTCCAACATTTTTGGCCGGGAAACTAGTGATCACGAATTAAGGCTCTTTTGTCGATTAGACGCTTAGTTTAGAAGATATCGACGATTTAAGTTTTTATAAGACATTCCAACTTTTTTGGGCCGGGAAACTAGTGATCACGAATTAAGGCTCTTTTGTCGATTAGACGCTTAGTTTAGAAGATATCGACGATTTAAGTTTTTATGAGATATTCCAACTTTTTTGGCCCGGGAAACTAGTGATCACGAATTAAGGCTCTTTTGTTGATTAGACGCTTAGTTTAGAAGATATGGACGATTTAAATTTTTATGAGAAATTCCAACTTTTTTGGCCCGGGAAACTAGTGATCACGAATTAAGGCTCTTTTGTCGATTAGACGCTTAGTTTAGAAGATATCGACGATTTAAGTTTTTATGAGAAATTTCAACTTTTTTGGCCCGGGAAACTAGTGATCACGAATTAAGGCTCTTTTGTCGATTAGACGCTTAGTTTAGAAGATATCGACAATTTAAGTTTGATAAGAAATTCCAACTTTTTTGGGCCCGGGAAAACTAGTGATCACGAATTAAGGCTCTTTTGTCGATTAGACGCTTAGTTTAGAAGATATCGTCGATTTAAATTTTTATGAGATATTCCAACTTTTTTGGCCCGGGAAACTAGTGATCACGAATTAAGGCTCTTTTGTCGATTAGACGCTTAGTTTAGAAGATATCGACGATTTAAGTTTTTATAAGAAATTCAAAATTTTTGGCCCGGGAAACTAGTGATCACGAATTAAGGCTCTTTTGTCGATTAGACGCTTAGTTTAGAAGATATCGACGATTTAAGTTTTTATAAGACATTCCAACTTTTTTTGGGCCGGGAAACTAGTGATCACGAATTAAGGCTCTTTTGTCGATTAGACGCTTAGTTTAGAAGATATCAACGATTTAAGTTTTTATAAGAAATTCCAACTTTTTTGACCCGGGAAACTAGTGATCACGAATTAAGGCTCTTTTGTCGATTAGACGCTTAGTTTAGAAGATATCGACGATTTAAGTTTTTATATGAAAATCCAACTTTTTTGGCCCGGGAAACTAGTGATCACGAATTAAGGCTCTTTTGTCGATTAGACGCTTAGTTTAGAAGATATCGACGATTTAAGTTTTTATAAGACATTCCAACATTTTTGGCCCGGGAAACTAGTGATCACGAATTAAGGCTCTTTTGTCGATTAGACGCTTAGTTTAGAAGATATCGACGATTTAAGTTTTTATAAGACATTCCAACTTTTTTGGCCCGGGAAACTAGTGATCACGAATTAAGGCTCTTTTGTCGATTAGACGCTTAGTTTAGAAGATATCGACAATTTAAGTTTTGATAGGAAATTCCAACTTTTTTGGCCCGGGAAACTAGTGATCACGAATTAAGGCTCTTTTGTCGATTAGACGCTTAGTTTAGAAGATATCGTCGATTTAAATTTTTATGAAATATTCCAACTTTTTTGGCCCGGGAAACTAGTGATCACGAATTAAGGCTCTTTTGTTGATTAGACGCTTAGTTTAGAAGATATGGACGATTTAAATTTTTATGAGAAATTCCAACTTTTTTGGCCCGGGAAACTAGTGATCACGAATTAAGGCTCTTTTGTCGATTAGACGCTTAGTTTAGAAGATATCGACGATTTAAGTTTTTATGAGAAATTTCAACTTTTTTGGCCCGGGAAACTAGTGATCACGAATTAAGGCTCTTTTGTCGATTAGACGCTTAGTTTAGAAGATATCGACAATTTAAGTTTTGATAAGAAATTCCAACTTTTTTGGCCCGGGAAACTAGTGATCACGAATTAAGGCTCTTTTGTCGATTAGACGCTTAGTTTAGAAGATATCGACGATTTAAGATTTTATAAGAAATTCCAACTTTTTTGGCCCGGGAAACTAGTGATCACGAATTAAGGCTCTTTTGTCGATTAGACGCTTAGTTTAGAAGATATCGACGATTTAAGTTTTTATAAGACATTCCAACTTTTTTGGGCCGGGAAACTAGTGATCACGAATTAAGGCTCTTTTGTCGATTAGACGCTTAGTTTAGAAGATATCGACGATTTAAGTTTTTATAAGAAATTCCAACTTTTTTGGCCCGGGAAACTAGTGATCAGGAATTAAGGCTCTTTTGTCGATTAGACGCTTAGTTTAGAAGATATCGACGATTTAAGTTTTTATAAGACATTCCAACATTTTTGGCCCGGGAAACTAATGATCACGAATTAAGGCTCTTTTGTCGATTAGACGCTTAGTTTAGAAGATATCGACGATTTAAGTTTTTATAAGACATTCCAACTTTTTTGGGCCGGGAAACTAGTGATCACGAATTAAGGCTCTTTTGTCGATTAGACGCTTAGTTTAGAAGATATCGACGATTTAAGTTTTTATGAGATATTCCAACTTTTTTGGCCCGGGAAACTAGTGATCACGAATTAAGGCTCTTTTGTTGATTAGACGCTTAGTTTAGAAGATATGGACGATTTAAATTTTTATGAGAAATTCCAACTTTTTTGGCCCGGGAAACTAGTGATCACGAATTAAGGCTCTTTTGTCGATTAGACGCTTAGTTTAGAAGATATCGACGATTTAAGTTTTTATGAGAAATTTCAACTTTTTTGGCCCGGGAAACTAGTGATCACGAATTAAGGCTCTTTTGTCGATTAGACGCTTAGTTTAGAAGATATCGACAATTTAAGTTTTGATAAGAAATTCCAACTTTTTTGGCCCGGGAAACTAGTGATCACGAATTAAGGCTCTTTTGTCGATTAGACGCTTAGTTTAGAAGATATCGTCGATTTAAATTTTTATGAGATATTCCAACTTTTTTGGCCCGGGAAACTAGTGATCACGAATTAAGGCTCTTTTGTCGATTAGACGCTTAGTTTAGAAGATATCGACGATTTAAGATTTTATAAGAAATTCCAACTTTTTTG